>CM062290.1:142370755-143660570 GCA_031216915.1 Pictodentalium vernedei | reverse complement strand
GGCGCAGTGGCTCAGTTGGTAGAGGTGCAGACTGCAAGCCGAGAGGTCCTCGGTTCGAATCCCACCTGCGGCAACCGCGTTGTGTCCTTGGGCAAGACACTTCACCCCCCATTGCCCACGCTGGGGGCACGGTGACGCTGTGTACTAAGGCGTAACTGCACGTCGATGGTGCACCTGTCTTCAACCAATGCTAACCCTGCTTGTGTGGAGTTGGTATGTTGGGGAGCTGACAGTTGCTCGCAGTTGCTCGGTGGTTCTCTCCGGGTACTCCGGCTTCCTCCACCCGTAAAACTGTCACGGTCATGGTTAGCCACTGTGCAGAAATATGTGACCTTAAACACCAATAAATAAATAAATAATAAATAAATAAATATGCAACTATAACTAATTCTTGTATTGTCATGAAATGAATCGACAAAAGGGGGAAAAACAGATGAATGAACACCATCTCGTCCTCGAGTAACTGCATTCAAATATTTAATTGCCACCCTTATTTCAGCAGAAGGTGCAACTTAATTAGTGCTGATTGCCAATTACAAGTACTGAATATCAATCAGCCATCGCATGGTACAATTCTGCAGAAATCGTGATACACTACTGTGCATCAGATGTGATTCTCTGATGATTTGCTGCACTAACCTAACATGCTATTAATTCAAAATAGTGCAGAATACGAGGCAGGACTTAGTTTTAACTGTACCCCTTCCTGCTAACTGGCTACCCCATAAGGCCTTGCACAAGCCCTCAATTACCTGAATCCTGAGAATTGCCCAAAATCATCATGGGAACGACCATAACTGCAGATTTCTGGCATCTTAAATGTATGTATCTATGTCATTTCCAACAAATACCAGTTATATTAATGAACTTCATCAGCACATGGACACATATGACCTGAAGCAATAGCCACACTACCCCTGCACCTTCATCGCCCCTATGTGGAAGGGCTACAGCTCACATAAAACTTCCCTCAGATGCACACCCCAACGAAATGTTCAAAGGTGACGTCATGGATATTGATGCGTTATACGTATAAACTTGAATACCAATTTTTTTCTTTGTGACTGCGAAGGGTCAGTTCCCAGTTTGAAATCACTGAAGGTAAGATACAAAATGACATTCTGATCAATATGTATCATAGTATGCATATTCATGGACTAAATGTATTTATACAGTTTTTTTTCTAGTTTGGTATCAAATCAAGTCATGGCCGATATAGTAGCCCTGACTATATTTCATGCCCAACTCAACAAAATGTGACGCAGTGGGGGGTGTCAACTTGCTCCCTGAACTGCCCCAGCAATAGTGAAAACATTTTTTCAACATTTCATGTGATGTCACGAATTTTGGAATGTCGCATATTTATTTCGCGAGGATCAAGGCAGTTTATGGATATACCACAGGAATTTTAAGCTAGGCCTAGGTATAGGCATTACCATATCTGTGGTTCGAAATTGAGCAACGACAAGGCAAAGTCCAGTGGGTGTGTGGCTAAAGGGACAAGGGTAATTTGAAATTACTTATCTATTCTGTACAAATTTTCGCACTTGTTTTGTTGCATAAACTAAAACTATCTGATAATTAATGCAAACAAGAGGCCAACAGAGCCTGAAGCGCTCACCTTGAACAGAACCCGATATAAACAGAGTCCAAGAATGAATCTACATTAAGCAAACAATTTCCATAGGATCCACTGTCAATGCTTGAGCCCCTCAGGAGTGACTAAAATAGTCTAAGCATCATGCTTTTTTCTTCAGTTGATCATAAGATAAAAAGTTGAGCTTCCCTTAGTTTACGCACCTCTTGAGGGTACTTAATAAAAATAAAATTTTAATTCTTCAGCTACATGGCCAATTCCGGCTCCCATAGGGAGCCCAAGTATTATATGAGGAACTCGATTTGACCAAACTTGAATCTCACCCCACTAGAGATGAGGTAAACTAAATATGAAAGCATTCTGTCTAGTGGATCTGAAGAAGATTTTAAAAGAAATTTCCTCATATTGTACTAAGTTAAATTTCAGGTTCCCATTTGGAGCCCAAATATTAACCCAGGGACCCAATTTGAACAAACTTGAATCTGACTCCCCTAGAAATTTTGTAAACCAAATATGAAAGGATTCTGACTAGAGAATCTGAAGAAGATGATTTTTGAAGAAATTCACCTATATTGCACAGAGTTAAAATTTGTGTTCCCATGAAGAGCCCATATATTAACCCACGCTCATATTGCAGTAAGTTAAAATTTGGGTTACCATAGCAAGCCCAAATATCAACCTAGAGGACCCGATTTGAACAAACACGAATCTGACGCCCCCTAGAGATGTTGTATACCAAATATGAAAGCATTGGATCAGAGGAAGAAATTTTTTAAAGATTATCCCCCATATTGCACTAAGTTAAAATCTGGGCTTCCATAGGAAGCCCAAATATTAACCTAGGGACTTGGTTTGAACAATCTTGAATCTGACCCTTATAACAATGATGTATGCCAAATATTAAAAGATTCTGGTGGTTCTGAAGAAGAAGATTTTTAAAGATTATTCCCCATATTGCCCCAAGTTAAAAATTCAGGCTCCTGTATTGAGCCCAAATATGAGCCAAGGGGCTTCATTTTAACAAACTTGTATCTGGCCCCTATGGATGCTGTATACCAAATATCAAAAGATTCTAACCATTGGTTCTGGAGAAAACATTTAAAAATTTTTTTGCAAATATGCTAAGCATTTTTTTTCATCCCCCCCCCCCCCCCCCCCCCCCCCCCCCCAGCAGAACACCCTGACACCACCAATGGAAATTTTATTTTATTTTCTTTTAACATTCAATGTTTGTTTGTTTGTTCGTTGGTGGTTAACGTCACATATTTATGCACCATTAACATTCAATTCTACTGGTTCTAAGGATGCTTCATACAATATAACAGTTCTCTGTTCTGTGTGATTTGGGAAATACGAGCATTTGAAAATATTTCTGTTCTTACCTCCTGGGGTTCCCACAGGGATACAGGAAATGTTTTTTTGCATGAGTCAAGTACTTCTGACCCAATAATACCACATACAAAGTTTGGTTCAAAACCATCGGTTCAGAAAATAGAAATTTGGGTGGGGCCAAAAATCTTGACCTTCCCATTACAATGGGAAATACTGCTCCATGAACTTCGTTTGAACAAACTTGATTCTACACCTCAAAAGGAAGCTCCATACCAAATATCAAGTCACTGTACCCACTGGTTCATGAGGGGATGTTTAAAATATTTTGGAGCATTCTCCCCCATCCCCTGTACCCCCTGTTTCATGATAAGATGTTTAAAATATTTTGGAGCATTTTCTCCCATCCCCCTCCCTATGGGGCTGGGCCTGTTGAGTTGAACAACAAGAGGCCTCACGGGGCCTGAAGCGCTCATCTTGAACAGAACACAATTTAAACAGAGTCCAAGAATTAGTCTACAGTACATGACAAGCAGATTACGTCTCAAACACCCAACGCGGTGATAGCATTGCAGAAAATAACTGGGATAAACCGGGATTCCTGGTGTTGGTCAAAGAAAAAAATCACTGGGTCACGTAGTGTTTTTTCTGTGTAAAGGATTAGTTACATAATCAATTTTCACATCTCTAGACTGACTCTACTTGCTACTGAATAAATTACTGGTTTCTGTCGTGTTCGTTGCTGGATTATTAATCTCACCACCACGTTCCTTAAGAGAACGTGTGCCGCAGACTCACTATTTTATTTTTTAGTTGGGAGAAAGTTGCGCGAACGTAAGATCAATATCAGCTATGGAAAAAGCACAGAACGCTGTCGCTAGTCGTATTCGCAATTTGCTCAGAAATTTTGAGTAAATCCCCCCCCCCCCTCCCCGATACCGGGTGAGAGTTCTGCGGGGGGCGCGGTAGTTTGATGAGGACCACAAATTGCCGATATGTGAAACATAAACTTGAAGCGTATCTCGGGACTTTTGCGTTTGAAAAATTTTTGATTTTATCAATTGTAATAAAATATATACTATATTACCAATACCCCAAAAACCAGTGTTCTTTTAGTATTAATAATATATATATTATTATTAAAATTGATAGAATCGAATATTACGTCGAGTGCATGAGCCACAAATCATAACAATCAATGTTACCGAAAATAGAATGTTACCAAAAATAGACCCGAAAAATGCTACAACCTCCCCCCCCCCCCCACCCCCTTGCAGTATTATTCCATCAGAAATTTGTCATTTCCCCAGTGACATTTCACCCCGTGACGGCCGTGAGTTGGGATAGAACAGCAGTACATTATTCGGTTAACGTGCTATAGCGATTGACCCCTGTTCTTTCCGGTGGTACCTACAGCACTGACAGTGAAAAATGAAGTCCACTGTGCTTTCAACAACTTGTTTCGGGTATGAGGTTGGAATATAATAAAAAAAAAAAAAATTAAAAAAATCAACAATAAAATCCTCATGTAACAAACAGTGATTTTATCGACAGAAACACCAATAATTTGTGGATATTTCCCAAGCGTTAAAAACAAATGGCGTTGTACTGTGTACAATGTTCACACGTGTGCATGTACAAGTCGAGCGTCCCACACAATTCAGTGCCACAACTCGTCATCACAGGACAACTGAATATCTAATTCAGTGGTGACAAAATTCCACCAGTCTTCTTTTCTTTCACAATATATGTGGATGCACGTTTTGCAATATATACATCTCGTCCAGAGGATTTTACGACCCGGACGTTTCGGCCCACCTTTTTTAAGCAAGGTGAACATTATAACCATTCAATATTTATTAAACTGGACCGGACTGAAATGTCCGCTTTGTTAAAAAAAAGCGGCCTGAAACATTCGACCAATCCTCTGGCCTGGTCGTTACCCCTCCTTCCACGCCCATATGGTGCGTCCTCAACAGGGTCCTATAAACTTTTTATATACATCCCCCCCCCCCCCATCATCCAGCCCACAAATACACAGGATAGCGGACTTCCTGAAATCCTAGCTCCACATCCGTTTTATGTCATATACATGTATAAAATATACTTTTCCTGTCATCAGAGAGATAAAAAATTATATTAACAGTGACTTAACCCATTCAACTCTAGTGGCATCTTCCATGCCAGTTCAATGGCAGCAATTAGAAGTACATATTCGTTATTTGGGGCAGGGCAATCAATATTATCAACGTGCAGCCCCGATGGGGCAAAGCGATCAATATTTTCAACGTGCAGCCTCGGGGCTGCACGTTGAAAATATTGATTGGTCTACCCCACACCTTTACTGAACATCCATTATTTAATGACGTTATGGCAAATCATGTTTCTGAACGGAGAAAACGGTGTTCAAAGGGTTAATCAGTTACATTGTATAGACATACTTTGCTGTTTAGTTTTTGGGGTGTATATAATGGAATTTTGGTCGGAAGAAAGGAATGATGAAATTTGCAATAATTACATTGACCACCTGTACAAAGTAATTCCAGTTGTTAAGGAGCTCAATGGAAAAGCTAAAGGCGATCTACCCAAATTTCTTTTCAGATCGGAATCATCGAGAGGAAAGAGTATTGACTATTTCCACACTCTGCTCAGTACACCAGAGAAAAGAGATATTTTTATAAAGAAATCAAAGTTTCATAAAAGAAATTAAAATGTAAAGATGTTTCAAAGTGTTTCGATTTGAATAATTTTGTCAGCTGTAAAAAATGTCCGTTAAAATTTCGGTAGAACCCCCAATCGTAACTGAGGCCTGTTATACACGTCTCCCTAATTTATAGTGCTTTAACCCGTCAGTAAGTCCATTCAATTTATGCGACGGGGAGTACTTTCAAAGAAATAGAAATGTATTTCGAACTCACAACAGTGGCGTAACCCTCCCCCCCCCCCCCCCCCCCCCCCCCCCCATTTTAGCACATCCCATTCTGTATGCTCCCTAGATATATATACTTGCCACCTCCCCACTTTCAAAGAACTGTATTTCGAACTCCCCCCCCCCCCCCCCCACCACCACCGGAACTTCAGTTTATGGAATCATTCCAGGTTAACTTGTACACATGTAGGCAGGCCTATGAGACAGGCGAGGAGCAAAGATATCAAAGTTGGTGGTGGGGGGGGGGGGGGGGGGGGGGGGCATGTATAATATATCTAGGGAGCATACACAATGGGGGTGCGCTAAAATGGGGGGGGGGGGGGGCTACGCCATTGTTGAGAGTTCGAAATACATTTATTTGAAAGTACTCTCCTGTCAGGCGGTGAACTTTGATATGAACTTTTGTCGGTAAGATTGGCATGGAAGGGCGCTATGTTTTTATTAAACAAAACACTGCGAAACTTCAGTTCATGGACTCATTCCAGGGAAACTTGTATACATATAGGGAGGCCTATGAGCCAGGCGAGTAGCAAAGACATCAAAGTTGGTGTGGGGGGGGGCTAGTGTAATATATCAAAGGAGCATACAGAATGGGGTGCGCTAAAATGGGGGGTGGGGGGGGGGGGGCTATGCCACTGAACATTGTGAGTTCAAAATACATTTCTTTGAAAACACTCCCCTGTTAGGCGGTGGGCTTTGATATGAGAACTGTTGTCGATAAGAAAGGCGTGGAAGGTCGCTATGTTTTTATTAAAAAAGTACCAACGATCATATCACTCATCACTTTCTTCCCTGCTGAAACTTGATATTCCATTTAGGACCGTGGAGAAAAACAACAGAATTAAGCCCTATTTTTTAATTAATGTCAGTGTTTATCATGTTCGGACATGCAGTCTTAATCTGTGATGAAGAGAAGGCACGGTTTCAATGGGGGAAATTTTCGATTTCATCCATATATCCGTGATGTGGAGTCATGACTTTTCTGGAACGTTCTTCTAAAGTTCTATGCGGTTTGTTGTTTTCTGTCTGTATCTTGTATTTCTTTATTGAAGCGAAATGTAGCAGTAATACTAAAGTGCCGATTATTAATTAATACGGGCCCTTTTTAGATTGAACTTGGGATGGTTTTTTTGGGCGTCGGAGAATCAATTCGACCACGTGGTTTCACGCTGAAACATTTAAAACTGCCATGTTTTCTCAACGGGCAGGGCACCATATTTTCCGATTAGTTTGGGGACACCGTGATTTATCGTTCAAGAAAATGAATACAGTCTGTCGTCTTCTTCCTGGCCTTCTGCAGTTTATTTTTCATGTCATCTGTTCTCATAAATATTAAAAATTTATCTTTTTATGAATTAAAACTTTCGTACAGGAATGTGGCCGTGCGTTTTCATTAACATACTTCATGATGTAAAAAAAATATGACGCAAACTAAAATGATTATACAACAACAATAACAAAAGAAAAAAAAAACACGATCAGTTTGATACTTTTATTTCTTTCAACTAAAACTTAATCGGGCTGGTTTCGTCAACATTGTTGTGCACATGTAGATGTAACCCTGGTTGAGCACCGCATCAGAACAATTAGCTTGTATTAACGCACCTCCACTACTAAATTACACCAGCTACTGTTCGACCGAAACAATAAACAGTCGACTTAATCCTCTGTTCAGTAAATCCCAGTGGCCACCATGTTCAACCGGGTCAAATTTGCATTTTCCACCTATCGCGGGGCTGGGTGTTGGAGACGTAATCCACTTGTCACGTACTGTACATTAAGCAAGCCATCTCCATAGGCTACACTGTCAATCCTTGAGTCCCTCAGGAGTGACAAAAATAATCTGGGCATCATGCCTTTTCTTCAGTTGAACATAAAGTAAAATGTAGAGCTCCCCTACAAGCCCCTTGATACATGCTATGTGGATTAATCTTAGTTAAACACCTTTAGAGGGTACTGAATACAAAATTTTTAATTCTTCAGCAAAATGGGCCAATTCCAGCTCCCATAGAGAGCCCAAATATTAACCCAGGCTCTTGATTTGAACACAGTTGAATCTGTCTTCCCTAGAGATGTTGCGTACCGAATATGAAAGCATTCTGACTGTTGGATCTGAAGAAGAGAAATTATAAAGAAATTTCTTCGAATTGCACTAAGTTAAATTTGGGCTACCATAGCGACCCCAAATATTAACCTATGGATCCGATTTGAACAAACTTGAATCTGACCCCCCTAGAGATGTTGTATACCAAATGTGAAAGCATTCTGATGAGTGGATCTGAAGATTTTTGAAGAAATTCCCTCATATTGTACTAAGTTAAATTTCATGTTCCCATATGGAGCCCAAATATTAACCTAGGCACTTGAATTGAACAACCTGGAATCTGACCCCCCTAGAGATGTTGTATACCAAAATATGAAAGCATTCTGACTGGTGGATCTGAAGATGAAGATTTTTAAAGAAATTTCCTCATATTGCACTAAGTAAAAATTTGGGCTGCCATAGTGAGCCCAAATATATACCTAGGGATATGATTTAAACAAACTTGAATCTGACCCCCTTAGAAGTGCTGCATACCAAATATCAAAGCATTATGACTGGTGGATCTGAAGAAGAAGATTTTTTCAAATTACCCTCCATATTGAAGAAAGATAAAATTTGGGCTTCCGTAGGAATCCCAAATATTAACCTAGGGACTTGGTTTGAACAATCTTGAATCTGACCCTCATAACAATGATGTATACCAAACATTAAAAGATTCTGACTGGTGGTTCTGAAGAAGATTTTTAAAGAATATTCCCCATATTACCCTATGTTAAAACTTTGGGCTCCTGTAGAGAGCCCAAATATGAACCAATGAGCTTTATTTCAACAAACTTTTATCTGCCCCCCTATGAATGCTGTATGCCAAATATCAAAACATTCTGATGATTGGTTCTGGAGAAAAGATTTTTTAAAATTTTTTGCAATTTTTTTTTACCATTCAATTCTACTGGTCCTGCGAATACTTCATACCAAATAACAGCTCTCTGTTCTGTGTGGTTTGGGAAATATGGGCATTTGAAAATATTTCTATTTTTAGCTCCCAGGGTTCCCATGGGGATGCAGGAATTTTTTTTTTTTTTTTTGCATTGGTCAAGCACTTATGACCCAATAATACCACAAACCAAATTTGGTTCATACCGGACCATCGGTTCAGGAAATAGAAATTTTGGGCGGGGCCAAAATCTTACCCCTCCTATTACAAAGGCAAATATTACTTCACGAACTACGTTTGAAACAAACTTGATTCTACACCTCATTTGGAAGCTTCATAGCAAATATCAAGTCATTGTACACACTGGTTCTTGAGAAGATTTTAAAAATATTTTGGAGCATTTTCCCCCACTCCCTCCCTATGGGGCTGGGCATGTTGAGTTGAACAAAAATGAACTGCCCCTTTGGGACCATCACTCGCACAAACTTTCACTTGAATTGGCCCAGTGGTTTTGGAGGAGAAGACCAAAACATGGTGTTGATGGACGATGGACGGAGAGCAATGAGATTAGCTCAGCCTGACTTTGTCAAGATGAGCTAAAAATGCAATGCCTCTTCAGGACCATTACTCACACAAACTTTCACTTGAATCAGACCAGTGGTTTTGGAGAAGTCCAAAACATAGTGTTGACAGCAGACGGACGAAGAGTGATCAGATAACCTCAGCTTGACTCCATCAAGGTGAGCAAAAACACATGTTCAGATTGGTACAGAACACATCAGTAATTCCAGGTAAATATCACATACAGACGAAATAAGTAGAAATGTAACAGATTTTGTAATTATTTTGAAGGTATTTCACTGAAAATATGAGCTTGAATGCTACAATCACTCAATTCTGTCAATACATGAATACAATAACTCCATATCACGGGTGACTGGTCCCCCAAGAATCGGCGCTTTACTCGGTAAGCCAAAGTTATTTATTTATTTATTGGCGTTTAAGGTCACATACTTATGCACAATGGCTAACCATGACAGATTTACGGGTGGAGGAAACCAGAGTACCCAGAGAGAACCACCGAGCATCGACGAGCAACTGTCAGCTCATCAACATTCTAACTCTGTTCAAGCTCCTCTCAAGCAGGGTTACAGCATACTAAACAGTACACCTTAGTACACAGCGTCATCATGCCCCTATGTAGGAAACCGGGATAAGGTGCCTTGCCCAAGGACACAATGCTGGTCGTCCCTGGATGGGGATAGAACTCGGGATCTCTAGCATAGAAGTCCAACAGTCTACCGCCGAGCTAGCGCACTCCTGGTAAGCCAAAAGCATATTGGGCTTACGAATCTCAAAATGGTCTGCCGAGAAGACCACTATCTGGTCAGTAATGTTTTGATAATTTTCAAAACTTTTGTGGGCGATATAATACAATGGCGTATCTCAGGGGAGAGCACCGAGTTTCTTGGAGAGCAATGAGCACTCAAGAATCGGGTCCACTCAAAAAAGCACTGAAACAAAATCACAAAAAGCCCAATTTTGTGCATTTCTGCTCGTTGTTTTTCATGTTATTGACACATCTTTGTTCTACTTAACTGGTAGAGTGCTGGAAGCCCATATTTTGGCTTTATTCTGCAGTACAGGTACCACAGCTTGAAGGCTCATATTCAGTACATGTACTTTGTATTATCATTGAAGTGATATTATTCAGTCTCTAAGGGTTTGCCTTGTTACAATTTATGGGAGAGTGCCTATGGGCACTCTCCGATGAATTATAACAGGGCAAAGACATGTGTACAAGATTTGATGGACAAAAATAAGCTAGCACTCTACCAGTTAATAATAGCGATGAGCAACAAGAGAGGGAAGCCATGCCCTGGGCATACCCCCACGATGCATACTGCCAAACAATGACAAGAGAAGAAATGATCCAAGATACTGTGAAAGCTATTCCCATAAACAATCTTCATTCCAAATTTCATTGAAATCCACGAAACCCCAAACCAGACATATGAGGCAAACAGACAAAAAATTGGCTATTTTACGAGACAAACAGCAAAATTATTGTCTTCATTTTACAGCAAGGTAATTGTGAAGGCCAGAAATACAGTTAAAACTAGAAGTCCTGTCACGTCTAGTGCAGAAAACGCTCGTTAGCTAATGCGCTATCTAGTGCAGAACAGTCAAGTAAATCTCGTTAAACATGCGATAACTTCTGCGCTATGTAACGCAGAACGTAGTGCGCTATTCCCGAGGTCATTAACATATCATTAGGAAAAGAAATGTGTGGTAAGTGGACTCAGACATCAGTTGATATTATTTCGAATCAGGTTCGCCGGGTAAATTAGTCGTGACAATGAATGAAAAAACGCAGAAAAAATGTCGAAATGACCAGTTTTAATTTTCACAAGAAGCCCAGACAGTGAAATCAAAGTCATTGCCAAATCAGATATAATCGTCTTTTAAACGATTTTATTCCGTGCTATTGATGAACAAGGGGACGAGACTTGTGTGAGATGTGTATGTACGAACAGCCCGGCACGTGATCGTTTTGAAATAACCTAATAAAAATGTTTTGACAACAACATTTTACCAATTAATTAATATCTCTGACTCTGTTCCGACTTGGAAAATATGGATAAATTTGTTCGTAAAATCACCATAAAAAATCATCCAAATACCGTTAATACCGCTCAGTCTCCGTCTGAATTTCAACAAGTAATTCGCAACAAATTTTCAATATCATTTAAAACCTTCTCATTCCAATATAAGGCCTTGTTCATATCACTTGCTACACCAAATAATAACAAACACAGTGAGGCCGCGACTTGCTATTCAGTACGATGGGAATCGGCCAGAGACTCCCCAAGCCGAATCGATCCGCACCGTTTTGATTCGAACCCCGTCTCCACTATTTGATCCAAACCCATTTTCAGTGGCAAGGCCGTAAGGCTGGCGAACAATTTCACCCCGCCCGTCCCAGAGTCAAACCGTCCCCAGAATATTTAACCGACCCCCCCCCCCCCCCCACACCCAAGATTTTGAAATAATGACTGGGTGGTCACAAGCTGGGTTTTTGAGGAGGTAGTTGTTCTTGTTTTGGCAAACGGCGCGCTTGTTCATATTAGTCTAAGGACTAAATAAACAATAATTTTTCAATGTTGATTGAAAAACGCCCTTCCCCTTCCTGTGCAGACTGGTTAAAAAGAGGTCATAAGCCAACACGACTTTCTTGAACCCCCCCCCCCCCCCCCCCCCACACACACACACACCCGATCTTCAACTTTTCCGAACCGTCTTGTCCTTCTCACCGTAAGTGAAGTGTATCTTATAAAATTATCAGTAAACAATAGGGATGAGACAATTTAGCTAAATTGTAGGTACAATTTATTAAATTGTAGCTACAATTTAATAACTAAAAACAATGTGAAGCTAATAGGCTTCCGTAGATGAGAACGCTAAGCAACAAAATTCGCTGAAATTTGCAAAAATTCCGTTTTCAAAATAAATTTGTAAAAATCAGGGATTTTTTTTTAAATATAAGAACACAGGGTGAACCTGTTGATTTAGAAATATTTAATTTCTAAAAATTTCAGCGTTTGGGACAGGAATTTCAATCCCTTTAAACAAATAAAACAGCCGGAAAAAATGAGTTTTTTTATTTTAATTTTTTATCCCAAACGGATTTTTCTCCGGATCAGTTCTTTTCAATCATTCTTCATCATTATTCTTTAATCACTGATGATAAAATAACATAAATATAAATTTGACACCTAATTGTTATTAAGTAACCCATTTCCAAATTGAAGTCATAAAACGGGAGCTTTGTATATTGACAGGAGTGTTTTCAAAGCTTATATTCACACCTTCTGTTGTTCAAAAAACGCACAGATGGTAATTGCCAACATTACTGATTGCTACCTGAAAAACTGCCGCAGAAAATCCTCCCTGTTCAGTCCACAATATAGCGCAATCCTCTGATGTAGCCTTCAGCACCAATAAATAATAATCATATTTGTTCCATAAATGTGGAGCAAGAAAGTTGAATAATCAAAAGAACTGGTGACAATTTATGAAAATTAAAACTAACAACTTTCAAGTGTGCAGAGTAAAAACTTCACCGTGCACATGGTTTAATGGCAGTTCATTGTAAACGAACTGTACGCCAATATTAGAGATATGATAGGGTCTTGTGTGGGATGGGTCTATACAATTCCCCTCCCCCACCCACTGTTTGGAATATCGGGCTGAAGTCCTGCAAATTTCAACTCGAGGAAACACCACTTGGCACTTGTACTCATCTACTCGCCAGATGACCCGAGTTATTCTTCTCCTTATAATTGGGGTGTCTGCAAATCACTCCAGGGGTGGAATATCCACCCGAATGATATTCTCAGTTTCTGTGACAAAGCAAACACAAGGAACTCACAGTATGGTTCTGTTGATTGGGTTTTTTTTATATTGGTTCGAAGCTCATGCACTTGAAGTTGAGAATGTTTCTTTCACATAACACAATCCAGAATGCGTGGAAATTCCACTTTGTTGGTGTTTCAGTACAAAAGCATATACCATGTACCGTGGATGGGTTTCAGACACGTCACAGAATATCCACAATAAGAAGTACAGTCGTTAACGATGTACCAGAAATTCACAAGAACGATGGGTCGAGTCACCTGTGGTACGAAACAGAAAGATGAAGTTTCAACGTCGCAAACCACGTGTCAAGATGTGGACGAGAAAATTGTTCACAATGTTCATGCTCACTGAGCTTTCTAAAACATTCTTTCAGATATTTTTCACGAATAAATAGTTGTTACAGGCTTTTGATTGCTCTCAGTCATTTGGAAATGCTCTCTCACGACATATTAACCTATCAAGTGAAATGCATCAGAATATCAATTCACCCCAAAAAAGCCGCCCGCGGACAGAAAATAAAAACTGATTTTAATTGATTTCTAGCATGAGCATGTGGACATTTTTCAGTTGCCCAAGCTTTTTCAACACTCCATTAAATATTGACAACGATTGTTTGAAATGTTTCATTGATATCTTTCTAAAATAAAAATAAAATATATATACATGGCAAGCCCAAGGGTTTAATATTCCATAGCTAATGCCAGTATTTGAGAGAAATTTAAAAATGCCGTGCTATGAATTTTAAAAAGGCCAAATTTAACTGACCACATATGGAAGAGTAGGAATGTAGGTCCCAGAAAAAGTGTTGTGAAGGGTAGGCCCACCCTTATCAATCATAAATTGTTAACACCGCATGCCCATCGATTCGAACCATGCAGTGGTGGAAACTTGTGTTAGCATCGACGTTTTTAATCTAACTCATAATGTTAATCTTGTTTTACCTTCAATGATCGAAGGTGCACGTGGCATTGGCCACCAGCCAAATTTGAGATTTTTTTTTAGCGTTTACTTAAAAAAACGAAGCTAGCGTGGGGATGAGGAGTTGTGGTGTGTGAGGAATTGGCAGTTTGCTGCTCATGCTTTCCTCTGTGTGGGGATAAGGGTACATGAGGACTTGCGGGTTCTGCCCCGGAAAGGGAGTGTGTGGGGGTGGGGGGGATCTTTTTTCTTTTTGTTGATTTTCAAAGTTCTCGACGAATAATTAATTTCTTTTTCAGCTTTCACCCAAACGCATATTTTTTTTTTTACAGAACACCAACTATCTCTTGAAATTGAAACTTTCTTTATAAATATCTGAGCATTCCGATTTCTTAATTCGCTCGCAACACTTTCGATACACGGTCAGTTCGGTAGGCTGTGGAGAGCGTTCTTTTGTTTCCAACCACGCTTGTTTTCTCATAGTTCCTCCATAAGAACGGCTGCGATTCACACATACTAGGCTAAAAATTCTCGAAATAAAAACGTCATTACTTCTACCTTCTCAAGGTTTAGCAGTCTTGAATCAACCAGCATGATTTTCTCATTAATCTTTGAAAACAAAAATCACGCAATACGCGTTTTTAAATACTTCTTGTATTGTCGCGAAATGAATTGATAATGATAAGTGTGTGTGTGTGTGTGTGTGTGTGGGGGGGGGGGGGGGGGGGGGGAGCAGATGAATGAACATCATTTCGTCCTCTTAGTATCTAATTCTAATATTTAATTGCCACCTCATGTCAGTAGGACGTGCGACTTAATAACTGTTGATTGCCTGTTTCAAGTACTGAATATCAATCAGCCGCTCGCGTTACAATTCTGCAGAAATCGCGATACACTACCGTGCATCAGATGTAATTCTCTGATGATTTGCTGCGCTAACCTAACGCGCTATTATTTCAAATTAGTGCAGAATACAGGACAGGACTTCTAGTTTTAACTGTACCTGTTACTGAAGTCTGGTGATGATTGGATCATTCACATAAGAGATGTAGAACAAAGACAGGGTCATGACTCATTTGAAAAAACATTCCCATAAATAATATTCATTCCAAATTTCAGTGAAATATGAAAAATGAGGTGAACAGACAAAAAAAAAATTGGCTATTTTTACGAGACAAACAGTGATTTTTCAAAATTAAATGGGGAGATAAGTCTAAATAGTGAACAGTAAAAAATATTTTTAGAGACATTTGAAAGCCTTTCCCATAAACAATTTTCATTCCAGATTTCATTGAGATCCAATGACTCAAATCTGAGATACGACATGAACAGACAAAAAATAACCTATTTTTGTACATTCAAAGGGCCATAACTCACAAAAAAGTATTTCAACAGCAAATGGCTCATGCTGCTTCAAGGTCTCATGATAGCGAATATCTCTATGAAATTTCATCGAAATCTGGGCAGTAATGTTGATGTTATAATGCGAACAGACATCTGAGGCAGATGGATAGATGTACGGACATATGGACGGATGCACAGATGCAGAGATGCATGGACAGACGCAATCCAGTATACCCCACTTTTTGAAAAAAAGTAGGGGTATAACTAGAAGTAGCCACCTAGGGGCTGCAAATCTCCCCGAAAAATCACCCCGATACTGTAACTTTGGTAATATATTACATTGAATTAATACAGCAACTGTCGGTTATTTATTTATTTATTGGGGTTTTTAAGGTCACGTATTTCTGCACAATGGCTAACCATGACCGTGACAGTTTTACGGGTGGAGGAAGCCGGAGTACCCGGAGAGAACCACCGAGCAACGGCGAGCAACTGTCAGCTCCCCAAGCAACTGTCGGTATTATTTGTTCAAATAATACAGATACGATTACCGGAATTTGATGAAATGTCAAGTTTGGTTTCGATCGGGACCGATAAGATTTTCAGTTCATGATCACTGTGACCCTGACCTTTGGCACAATGACCTAAAAAATATGTAGGGCTCTTCCTCTCAACATGCTCAACCCACATGCCAAGTTGGGTTTCGATCACAAATGCATATTTTTAATAATTAAGCGACCCAAAGTCAGCTTCGACAGATAAAATTTTAATTTCGAGGTCACTGTGACCTTGGCCTTTGGCATAATGACCAAAAAAGTATATA
Source organism: Pictodentalium vernedei (assembly GCA_031216915.1). Classification (NCBI taxonomy): domain Eukaryota; kingdom Metazoa; phylum Mollusca; class Scaphopoda; order Dentaliida; family Dentaliidae; genus Pictodentalium; species Pictodentalium vernedei. Next base: position 143,644,233 of record CM062290.1, on the reverse strand, counting down.
GGGTTCTTCCCCTCATTATGCCCAATCCACATGCCAAGTCTGGTTTCGATCAGGCAAACAACATTTAACTGGAGAGCGGAAACCAACTCTGGCCAATAAAACTTTAAATTCAAGGTCACTGTGACCTTTACCTTGGACACAATAACCCAAAAATAAATAGGGTTCTTCCTTTCATCATGCTCATCCATAAGCCAAGTTAAGGTTCAATCGAGCAGCAAAATTTCAATTTGAGAAGCCAACTCAGACAAATGTTTAAGTTCAAGGTCACTGTGTGACCTTGAACTTTGGTACAATGACCTCAAAATAAAATGGGTTCTTCGTCTCATCATGCCTAACCCAAATGCCAAACTGGGTTCCAGTTGGCCAAGCAAAACTTTAATTGCGGAGCAGAAACCAACACTGATAAAAATTGAAGTTGAAGGTCACTGTGACCTTAACCTTTGGCACAATGATCCCAAAATAAATAGTGTTCTTCCTCTCATCATGCCTAACCCACATGCCAAATTTGGGTTCAGTCGGCCAAGCAGAACTTTAATTGCGGAGCAGAAACCAACACAGATAGAAATTAAAGTTCAAGGTTACTGTGACCTTGACCTTTGGCATAATGATCCCAAAATAAATAGGATGCTTCCTCTCATCATGCCTAAACCACATACCAAGTTTGAGTTCAGTTGGCCAAGCGGAATTTTAGTTAGAGAGCTGAAACCAACTCCATCTACAGATGGACGGACAGATGGACAGACAGCGCCACAGCTATATCCCCCCCCCCCCCCCCCCCAAAAAAAAAAAATTGGGGGGGGGGGGGGGATAACAAAATGCTTATGCAATCTTCACTTCAATTTTCTTCCCAGGAAAATTAAAAATTTCCTCCACAGTGTAGGTGCTAGTACATAGCAAACCCTTCATTGAAGCTCCCAGAAGCCAATACTGTATTGTTAATGGGGAGGAGAGGTCCATAGATGTTGCACAAAATCACTCAGAATCATTCAAAACCCAATTTTGAAGCACGCCCCCCCCCCCCCCCCCCACCCACCCACCCAAGAAAAAAAACACAAAACAAAACAAAATGTGGGTCAACTGGGTGAAAATTTTGTTTGCTTAAAATCACTCGAAATCTTTCAAAACTCACTAAAAAGTGAAAAAAAAATCATCAAATGGATACCCCCACCTCCCAACCAGGAGCTTGTGTCATCAGAGGGAACCAAAATATAAACCCTGGGACTTAATACGAACAAACTTTAATCTGATCCAACTAAGGATATTGTAAACCATATATCAAAAGATTTTGACTAATGAATCTGAAGGAGATTTTTAAAGATTGTTTCCACAGGAAGCCCAAATATGAACCCAGCGATGTCATTTGAACAAACCTAAATCTGATCCCCCATGGATGGTGTGTACTGTGGATCAAATATCGAAAGATGATGAGTTGTAGATCTTAGTACCTAGATTTTTACAAATTTTCATCAAACTATACTGAGTAAAAATTCGGGCTCCTGTATGGAGCAAAAATATTAACTTAGCTGCTTGATTTGAACAAACTTGAATCTGATTCCCCTGGGAATGCTGTATACTAAATATCAAAAGATTCTGATTGGTGGATTTGAAAACATGATGACTCAATATTTTCCCATTCCTGTCAGGGTTAAAATGGGAGATGTGTTACAAAACCGATTGCAATATTTTTATTATCTGATTTCTACTGGACCTCAAGATGCTTCGTACCAAATAACAATTCTCTGTTCTGTGCAGTTATGGATATACAAGTGTTCTAAAAATATTTCTATTTTTAGATCCTGGGGATTCCCATGGGGATGCTGGGATGTTTTTACCAAAAAAGAAATTTTGGGCAGGCAAAAAAATATTGTCCCCCCCCCCCATTACAACTGCAAATATTGCACCACAAACTTCAATCTAAACCTCAATAGGAAGCTGAATACCATATATAAATTCACTGCACCCATTGCTTCCGAAGATGATTTGTTTCGAATTGGGAAGGTTTTTCGCCCTCCCCTCCAATGGGGGCACAACACTGATTTTAACAAAGTTGAATTGTTCCTTCCCAGTCATTACTCATATATTATATCATAAATTGTATTGGAATTTGACCAATGGTTTGGGAGGCAAAGACTCAAACATCCACTTTAAGAGACATGAAGAGAGATCAGTATAGCTCACCTTGAGTATAGCTCAGCATCAGTGTAGCTCACCCTGAGCTAATAAAAGAAATAAATATGAAGATGCTATGACTCCTTCATCCATACCCCCAGGTTATTGAAACTGTACACTCAAACTTATCACATTTTTGTAAGTAAAGAATAAATGTACAATATCAGGAGACTGGAAAGCACTTGAACACCTTCCAAAGAGATGTTTCCACCTGCGAAGCAACTTTTATATTCTGTGAAAAAGGAGAAGAAGAATCAGCAGACTGCCAGTCAGTGGACCTCCAGGTTGAACCTGTAGGTCCATTACCTCAAATTATACTTGTACTCTGTAAGGCTCACAGAGTTTGGATAGTCCTATGCAATACATAACTTCAATATAAAAGCTTTGCTGCCATGGGATTCAAAGTGCCTGAGCTATACAAACTCTTAAAATATATACAACATCTGAGCTAAACAGAAATTTTTATAACTAGAAACCAGTCATTTTTGGTAGGGATCAACCGACATTTGGCAATCACATCTGACATCAGCCAAGTGCTGCACGATATTCAAAACAGAATACCGGTATCGGTATTCAAAAAATGACTGCTGTATACCAGTATATCGAAAACTGTTCAGATATCTGAATATAAGTACCACAATCGAGACTTGAGGCATCACAGTTGGAACAAATCAGCATGCCTTGATGATGCAGTTCGAAAAACCTTTACTCTAAAGCAGACGATATCAAAATTTATTATTTTAAATATTAGTTTATCAAATTTTTCCAAAAATTTCTATAAAACAATATCACGTGACCCCTCATTGGAACGAGCTCAATGAGCTCGTTCCAATGAGGGGTCAAATGATATTTTTTGGTTGAAATTTTTTAAAATTATTTTTCAACTGTTGAAATTGTATATTACGTGGGCACATGCAGACGATTCCTTGGGTAAAGCGATAATATTATTCATTCGGAGCTATAGTTAAAAAACTCAAGACATCTTGAAAATTAAGTTGTGGGTAAATAAATAATGACGATAAACCGATATTTTTGTAATTACACCGGTATTCAATTGGTTTGAATACCAGTATATATCGGTTTATCGATATACCGTGCAGGACTACATCAGCCGATGGTTACATGGAACACCACAGGATAATGAAAGTGTCAATGACACTGTAGCTCAACTTGTTTAAGACATGTACATGTATAGTATGTGGCACAGCAATGACAAACATCTAGGTAATGACCTGATAACAAAGGTACATGTAAAGTATTGTAACGGTCTGTACATAAATGCTGACCGTAGCCTGTAACAAATGTGTAGGTAAAGTATTGTAAAGGTGGGCGACAGTTAGATGCTAAACTAGAAAAGAAATCTTTCAAGTCCCAGAGTGGGTCTGACTGAACCCAAAATATTTTGTTCTCATAGCACAGTGATAACAAAGGCACCCAAAAACACTTGTTTCTGTCACAAGGTGATAACAAAGGTACCCCAAGAAGTTTCGTGAAGATCAGTTCATAATTAGAGGTACTGTGAGCAAGCTCACAAAGTGATACCCCCCCCCCCCCCCCGTCCCCTGTGCCTGAAATGTATAAGTTAGATTATCTCCCCTTAGAAATGTCAGAACGGAATTATATTGCTTCATGCACATCTGCATATGGAGTTCTTCCATTATGTAAAGTTTCATGAAAATTCTTCAAACAGTTTAGGAGGAGTTGCGCTTACAAGGATGGCTAAAATGTATAAGTTAGATTATCTCCCCTTGGAAATGTCAGAACAGAATTATATTGCTTCATGCATATCTGCATATGGAGTTCTTCCATTGTGTAAAGTTTCATGAAAATTCTTCAAACGGTTTAGGAGAAGTTGTGCTTACAAGGATGGATGGACGGGCGGATGGACGGACACTCCAACATTTCGGGTTTATGGGCTACCAAAAAACATGTATGTCCAAAACCTTATTTTACCCAGAACCCCACCCCTCCACCCTAGAACTTATATTTAACCCTAACCCCACCCCTCCACCCAAAAAACACACCCTAACCCTACCCCACCCTGACCCTAAAAGCCCACCCTAGACCCTAACCCCCACCCACCCCAGGGACCTAACACCTCCAACATTAGGCCCTACTCTGGGGCTACCCCTAACCCCACCCCTGACCCAAAACCAGGGGTAGGGTGGGGGTTAGGGTACCCCCAGCCCAACCAATAGGATTAGGAGCTATTTTTCGGTTTAGGGGCTACTAAAACCACACCCCTGACCCCAACCCTACCCCCCCCCCCCCCGGGGACCTAACCCTCCCCAACCTTAAACCCTACTCTGGGGCTACCCCTAATCCCACCCCACCCCACTCCTAACCCCAACACTACCTTAATTTGGAGGTAGCTCCTAATAATAATATCCCCCAAAACCCCCAATGTTGACCCGGACAGACGGCTGGACGGACAGACAGACGGATGGACAGGGTGATTCCTATATACCCCCCCCCCCCCCCCAAACTTTGTTTGCGGGAGGTATAAATACAGACTCTAGCCCAAGCCGTATTGACATGTGCATTTACTGTGTGTAAGTAGCACTGAACTGTGCTTCGATGTCGGTCCACCATTGCTCCGATGTTTTATATCTTTACCCAGGCCTGAAAGACAGGACAGTTTGGAAGGGCAGGATAGTCCCCAAAATCAATGAATCTTTGAGGCGTCCTATTAAAAAAAAATCCAAGACAGTCTCTGAAAACCAAGCAGTGAATACATGTACTCTGGATTTAGGATAAAAAGGTGTTATGATTCTATGAAGCCTTTGAATTGCAGTTCATACAGTTTGTTTTTAGAGGAATGTTTTATTTTTCAACTTAAAAATGTATCTTTTTGTATATATATGTACTTTCTGTCTATATTTCTTGTGTGTAAAAAAAGGCAGCCGAAATCTCTCAACGTTTGCTCACTTTTTGCAAAAGAAAAATAAAAATTAAAAATCTCCCCTCCCTCACTGATTTGAAAAAAAAAATGTCTGAGAAACAATTAATTTAATTGGACGGTTGCTGCTGTGCACTCATAATAGAATATAAATCTAAACCTTTAACGTTTATATTTATATTCTATTATGGTTGCGCTAGCGTTTCCCTAAAAGTGGGGACTGACCACGACAGGGGGCTACATGTAGGTGTATATATACTAGTCCGTAAAACGGCTATATACTGCCCCTCCATTACCTCGGGACTCAATCCCCTGGGGTGAAGGAGGGGCAGTATATAGCCGTATTACAGAGGCTAAGTTGTTCAACATTGGGGGTGGGGGGCTAGGTATATACTTTTGTGTAAGACGGTTATCTATGGTTGATACAGAGACCATGGTGCAGCCAAACATCTTTACAAGCGGCTACCTTACTCCACGGTCCACGCAACTGCTGCCTTGTCAAGGAATTATTTGGCAGAATGTTACCCCGCCTCAGGCTCACAGAACAGATCTGAACAGCCAGGGCACGCTGGGCACCTGATCGTGGTCTTGTACACCTTCCATCTCAGTTCATTAGTTATTGGATGGAAATTTACGACACCCAGGCCTCCTTTTGCATGTGCAGCAGGCCTCCCTGCTGCACATGCAAAAGGGGGCCTGGATGTTGTAAATTCATCATTTTTTTGGAAATTAGAACATATTCATTTATCTTCCTGAGTGAAGTGTGCTGCCTTACAGGGCACCTGATCCTGATATCCATATGGGGCCATGCGGTGATATATATGCAAGACAATATGCGCTGGCTGTAGGGGAGAATGATGACCTCCCCCTCCCCCCCCCCCCCCCCCCCCCTTCAATATTTTCCTGTATTTACGGGCCTGGATAAGTGAAACAGTTTATAGTGGTTATTCCACAACTTTTGACTCGTACTGTATATGTTGTAGTACATCACAATAATATCCCATTTTTACATTATGTTTTCTGTATGTTAAAGCATTTCATGTGAATAGTAACGATTACGATTTTGTTTGTAAATAAAACCAAAAAGGCTTGTACGTGTTTTATTATTTGTTATACATTTTAATTTCGAAGGTGTTTATGAAACATTGTCATGCTGAGCCACTTCGAACATGTGTTCAACAAAAATATATTAATATACAAAAAACAAGAATGAGCGGGGTTTTCTTGTCCACTGTTTTCGACTTTTTTCGATGGACATTTTCAATGTGCATTAACCCCATTAGTTACAACTAATTCAGAATAATCTTTCTCGCGTATATTCACCCAAAACAACCACGTGTCAATGACGCCTCTATTTGGGGGTTTTCCTCACTTTCCAGCCTTGTTTATCTGTCCTTGATGGTGTTGATGTTAAGTGTTCATATGGCAAGATATTGATTTTTTTGGAGCAGAACAGATTTGTCTTGAATCGTCATTTAATAAAATATCCGTCATCAAAATAAGTCTGCGACGGTGATCTCCATATTCCATGCCTGTTGACTGTCGACTTTAGCATGCAGATGAGTATGTACCTGCCTTCTGTTTATCACGAGCAGTTTATAAAATTATAAATTTCATAAACTATGTTTATATTATAAATGGAAAATAAAAAAACTGCGCTGAATAACAAGGTATTATGAAGGCTCCTTTTATTTTCGCTAACTGGCATCACCGGCTCAGCCGGTGGAGAGGATTAAAACTTAATCCGACCAACGTCATAAATGCGACAGTGCATCGTAGTTTATTATCCTGTCCACCCAAGTCAACCACGGCCAGCCGGTGGACTATTAATTATAAGTACACCGACGACAGCCTGTGTTTCCACCGGCCCAATGGGTGATGGCGCCGGTGTCAGTCCACTCAATGGGTGTCAGAGTACCATTACACTCTGTGCGTACTGTAAATAAGCTTTTGAATTCTGAAAGTGTATAGTGATTTCGCTGCATGCAATAAAATTTGCAATTGTTTAAAAAAAGCCCCTCTCATTGCTAACCCCTCTATGTTGTCACAGCTGCTCACAGACTGAAGTCGAAAAAATGTTGATACCGTTTTGGCTCGATTCCAAAATATAAGTTTTATGATGAGCACCCACAAAGAAAACAACTGAACTGACATCATGCTGTTGCATAATGCATTGCCAAGAATAATCTACTTCCTGAAAAATTTTAATTCAATTTTTCATAAAAATTAAATATGAAAAGAAGTGAAGTTAGAAAATGCCTCAACATTTTACATCCCTGAGGAAATCCTGCTAAAGCTCTGATGCCCTCATCCTCAACATGCTTTGGCCAAAAAATAGTCAATAAGAAAAAATTTAAGAGTCCTATACATAATCTCAGAAACTCAGGTTATCTGGTATTCAAACATCGACAGGGACACTCCTAAATTAGTTTTTTAGCCTGCTGCTAATCGTTCCAAGCTCCAGACAAATACTTAGTGTTCAAACGGTTAGTTGACTAGTCAGAGTTGACATGATTAGTAACTGCAGTCGATTACAAAATCACCCATCAATTAGTCAGACATGCACCCTCCTCAATCCGCTAGTCATCATTGTTTTCATGTTTATGGATTGTTTTGCCACAATCATGGACTGGGTGATCAAGATCTGATCATGAATGAAGCAGATTTCAGCAGCGGTGCCTTTATGTCTCAAATATCACAAGTTAACTGTTCGATGTCAACAGGTTACAGACACTTGTAGACTCCCTGTAAGACTCCTTACCACCTCAGGCCTAGCTGGGCTCGGTCGGTGCCCAGATAAGCCAGAGGTGGTAAGAAGTCTTACAGAGACTACAGTATATACCTCCCACTTGCAATTACCATTTACATCTATCACATTATCCACTTACAAATTTGGCAGTTGGCATGTTGTCTATAAGTTATCAGGCAAAAATGAGCGATCTGGCATGGATAGATGTCAAGCCTTTCACGAAGGCGTTTCTCACCAAAAGTGCTATGTTTATAACCACACATGATCAGGAGTGATAGAAATAAAAATGCTGATAGGATCACCGATCCAATGTCGAGTTGTGACAGCACAAAAGTGGGTTTAATCATTATCAACTTATCGTCCCGAAACCAATTGTTTACAATTTACTATGTGAAGGGTCACTATGACCTTGACCTTTGACCCAGTGATTCCAAAATAAATAGAACTCTTTCTTGCACCAATGCCAACCTACCTATGAAGTTTCATGAATGTAGGTGGAACCATTGGCAAATTATCATTTGGAAACCAATTGTTTACGATTTATTATGTTCAAGGTCACTGTGACCTTGGCCTTTGGCCTAGTGAGTCTAAAATAAATAGGGGTCTTCCATTCACCTATGCCAACCTACCTATGAAGTTTCATGAATGTGGGTCAAACCATTATCAAGTTATCATACGGAAACCAATTGGTTACGATTTAGTATGTTGAAGGTCACTGTGACCTTGATCTTTCACCTAGCGAGTCCAAAATCAATAGGGTTCTTCCCCTCACCAAGGCCAATCTACCTATGAAGTTTCATGAATGTGAGTTGAACCATTATCAAGTTATCATCCGGAAACCAATTGTTTAAGATTTACTACGTTCAAGGTCACTGTGACCTTGACCTTCGACGTAGCATGTCCAAAATCAATAGGGTTCTTCCTCCCACCAAGACCAACCTACGTATGAAGTTTAATGAATGTGAGTTGAACCATTATCAAGTTATCATCCGGAAACCAATTGTTTAAGATTTACTACGTTCAAGGTCACTGTGACCTTGACCTTCGACGTAGCATCTTTCACCTAGCGAGTCCAAAATCAATAGGGTTCTTCCCCTCACCAAGGCCAATCTACCTATGAAGTTTCATGAATGTGGGTCAAACCATTATCAAGTTATCATCCGGAAACCAATTGGTTACGATTTAGTATGTTGAAGGTCACTGTGACCTTGATCTTTCACCTAGCGAGTCCAAAATCAATAGGGTTCTTCCCCTCACCAAGGCCAATCTACCTATGAAGTTTCATGAATGTGAGTTGAACCATTATCAAGTTATCATCCGGAAACTAATTGTTTAAGATTTACTACGTTCAAGGTCACTGTGACCTTGACCTTCGACGTAGCATGTCCAAAATCAATAGGGTTCTTCCTCCCACCAAGACCAACCTACGTATGAAGTTTAATGAATGTGAGTTGAACCACTATCAAGTTATCATCCGGAAACCAATTGCTTACGCCCGCCCGCCCGCCCGCCCGCCCGACCGCCCCGCCCGCCCGCCCGCCATTCACCAAACTATAAGTCGAGTTTGACTTCGTCACAACTCGACTAAAAATTAAGGATAGATTTACTGCCTGGAGACATCAGAAGTGTGAATAACAGATTATGACTTGTGAGACATTCTGTTATGACTTAGAACAACGGACATTGGTGGGGTGGAGGAATATATGCCGACTAATCAAATAGTAATCAACTAATGGTTGATGACTAGTCGACTATGAAATTCACAAATTGTTTCAACACAACAGATACTTTCCTATATGTGTAGTCAGCAATGAAATTATAAATGCATTGACCTAATTTCTGCATCAAAACTCATAATCGTCTCATTATACACTAGAGGTCCAAGTCTGGGTGCCCTGCACATGAAGGAAAATAATTACAATTCTCTTCATGGATAGCCAAAAATCCATCCTGAACGACATAGTTCAGTCTATAAAATGAATAAATTGTGAAATTAAGACAATACTCACTGAGTCTGTGTTTTGATAATGGGGATAATGGGATAATTTCATATTTAATTGTCTGATGTTGAATAACCTACAACAAAAAGAAACAAACAATTAGAATGGATTTTCAAATGGCCTCTGCAGCATTCTGAAAAGAAAATTCATGACTGGCTATAAATGATCTGTTAAGGAAAACAGTAGGTGGAAAGTGGATAAAATGCCGTCCGGCAACACGTCACCCGAAAAAAGTGTGCAATTCGAGATTTGAAAAAATTGAATTTTTCAGTCGAAAAAGGTACATAACTCTGGAAATAAAATGTCAGACCAAACCCTGATTTGAACATGACCTGTATGTTATATTGATACACCTACAGTCCAAATTTTATTTGAATCGGTCAACAGCAACTAAAGTTATCATCAGGAAACCCCCAAAAATGAATTTTTGAAGTAAAAAAAGGGACAAAACCCTGGCATAAATTATCAAACCGCATCCCAATTCGCACCTGACCTCTATTTTACATTGATACACCTACATACCAAATTTCATTTCATTTGGCCAACTATTACTGAAGTGATCACCGGGAAACCCCCCCCCAAAAAGGAATTTTTGAAGTCGAACTAGTGGCTCTACAGAGCCTGTAATCGCTCACCTGGAAATACTTATAATGAAAGTGTCAATGACACTGTAGCTCAACTTGTTAAGACATGTACATGTATAGTATGTGACACAGCAATGACAAACATCTAGGTAATGACCTGATAACAAAGGTACATATAAAGTATTGCAACAGTCTGTACCTAAATACTGACCGTAGCCTGTAACAAATGTATAGGTAAAGTATTGTAAAGGTGGTTGACAGTCAGATGCTAAACTAGAAAAGAAATCATTGAGTCTCAGAGTGAGTCTGACTGAACACCAAAATATTTGTTCTCATAGCACAGTGATAACAAAGGCACCCAAAAACACACTCGTTCCTGTCCCAAGGTGAAAACAAATGTACCCAAGACGTTTTGTGAAGATCAGTTCATAAATACAAGCTGTATAGAAGTTGTGACAAAAAACTGATTGGACCTAATTTCGGTACAAAATGGCCACTGGCAGCCATCTTGAATTTTGGACCGCGCTCAGAAACACTCGTTCTCGTCCCAAGGTGATAACAAAGGTACCCAAGAAGTTTCGTGAAGATCGGTTGATAAATACAGCCTCTAGCCCAAGCCGTATTGACATGTGCACTTACAGTGTATAAGTAACACTGAATAAATCCAAGTTCATCTAATTTGCATAATTTCTGCCTGATAAAAAAACCTGTACTACGTGATGTATTCCATTTTACTAAACATTCATACAAAAATTTATTCAAATCAGAACTTTCATACAGAAGTTCTGTACAAAAGACTGATTGCACTAATTTCGGTACAAAATGGCTGCTGGTGGCCATCTTGAATTTCGGACCACACCCCAAAACACTCGTTCTCATCCCATGATGATAACAAAGGTACTCAAGAAGTTTCGTAAAGATCGGTTCATAAATATGGCCTCTAGCCTGAGTCGTATAGAAGTTGTGTAAAAAAACTGATTAGACCTAGTTTCGGTACAAAATGGCCACTGGCAGCCATCTTGAATTTTGGACCGCACCCAGAAACACTTGTTCTTGTCCCAAGGTGATAACAAAGGTACCCGAGACGTTTCGTGAAGATCGGTTCATAAATACAGACTCTAGCCCGAGCCTTATTGACAAGTGTACTTACTGTGTGTTAGTAGCACTGAAAAAATCGAAGTTCATCTAATTTGCATAATTTCTGCACGCGAAAAAAACAACATATTATATGTGATGTATCCCATGGTACTAAACATTCACACAAAAAATTATTCAAATCAGCACTTTCATATGGAAGTTCTGTGTAAAAATCTGATTGCGCCTAATTTTGTACAAAATGGCTGCCATCGGCCATCTTGAATTTCGGACCGGACCCCAAAACACTCGTTCTCGTCCCACGGTGATACCAAAGGTACCCAAAAAGTTTCGTAAAGATCGGTTCATAAATACGGCCTCTAGCCCAAGCAGTATTGAATTGTTGATGGACAGACAGACGACTGGCCATGACAGAAGCTCAAATTTGGCTTCGCCAAAGTTGAGCTAAAAATCACCATTCAATTTTCGTTATTATTTCATTTTTTATCTCAAAAACATAGCTTATGACCCCCTCATTTAAACAAGCTAATTGAGCTCGTTCAAATGAGGGGTCATAAGCTATCTTTTTGATGTAAAAAATGAAAAAATATAGGTATTAAAGAATTTTGTTTGCAGGTGTCGTCTGCTTTGCGACTTAGGTAAAGGATTAATGAGGGACACATGTTCAACACCTTCCATATCACCAAACAGCCAGAATGAAATAGCTAATAGCTGATTAGTTACTCATTTTCAGTGGAAAAATCGGTCACAGCCATTTTGGAAGATTTTTCACTTGGGGATATTATCACATTAATTTGACTAATAAAAAATTAGAAACATTCATATGCAATTTTATATATCTTGTAAGACAGTGTACCAAGACGTAAGTGCACGTTGATGGTGCACCTGTCTTCAGCCAATGTCAACCCTGTTTGTACAGAGTTAGTATCTTGGGGAGTATAAAGTCACTTGCCATTGCTCAGTGGATCTCTCCAGGTATTCCGCCTTTCTCCACACAACAAGTCTTGTAAAACTCCAATAAATAAATAAATAATTCAGCTCCACCCGTAAAACCCAGGCCATCGAAAGTGTTGTGAAACTCCAATAAATAAATAAGCATCACCCATAAAACTATTTGACACGAGGTGGCTCTGGCTGTCGAAATAATAAATAAATAAATAAATAAATAAATAAATAAATAAATAAATAAAGAGGTGAATTCCAGTGTGTAAAGTCTGGGTCAGTTGTCAAAAGACGGTTTGAGCCAAATATTCAAGCTAAAATTCTGGCCAAATCATCTTTGAAGCAGGTCGAAAATTCTTTTTAAAAAATAACACGGACTCAGGCTGACCACAGGTAGTAATGAACCGATAAAAGAGGTGAATTCCAGTGTGTAAAGTCTGGGTCAGTTGTCAAAAGACGGTTTGAGCCAAATAATCAAGCTAAAATTCTGGCCAAATCATCTTTGAAGCAGGTCAAAAATTCTTTTTAAAAAATAACACTGACTCAGGCTGACCACGGATAGTAATGAACAGAGAATCGGAATCGGACTGTTATGGGGCATCGGCTGATTATGACAACCGGCAGTTTCCGGTTATTCTATATTTAACGCTATTAAAATATCTTTGATATCTGGCCTTTTCAAGAAAGTTTCCCCATTAAAAACGTGTGGAGTGCAAAACACGATATTTCGGAATTTGCAGAGCCGAGATATTCCGGAATTTACCATCTGCAATTGGTACGAAATCGCCACTATTGCCAGTTGATCAAAGTCACTGGTCTTCAATCATAGTGCTATACAACACTGCATTGGGTACATGTATAAATAAAATGTGTTCAGTCGGTAGTCTGTAGTACTTCATGATGCAAGCACCAGAATACAATAAGAAATTAAAATTGGAGAAAAACTAAAAAACACTCTTTTTTCGATGGTAGATGATTGTTATGCAACATACATGTATAAGTCGCATGACAGTCACAAACATGTTTAAGTTTGTCATGTTCATTTTTTTACACTGAAGGAACACATCAAGGGAGGTAACAAGCTGAACATTAATAATATATTCTGACGTCATGTGAGTTTTTGTAAACAAGGCACCAAACAACTTCACAACACACATTAGCATCAAAGTTATTATTCAATTAAGACGCAAAGTATGTGTGCTCAGTATTTTCCTGGTTAATATTGACTCGAAACAGGGCAATTCTTTTGTTACGTGCATTACATTTGCACACTTTTTTCACCCTTCAATGAGGTATAACATGACTATTTTACATTAAGGAGAGGGACCAAGTATGTTTTTCTATGGCAAATGCCATAAACCTGAGAGGTGTTGTTGATCCAGCCTCATATCATTTGACATTTCAGAGCTATACTTGATAAAGTTTTGTTATGTGCATTACATCAGACAGAAAATTTTTTTCTCCAACATTTTTCTGATTGAACATCCTTCTGATTTGGCTATTTACCATTCAGTTAGACTATAAATAGACTAAAATAGAGTAATTCCATTTTCAATTTACAAATGGGTAATGACAATCCAACCTTCGATTATTATGCATCGAGTGATTTTTCTCTGTTACGTGCGTTACATGAAAATGTTACGTGCGTTACATGGGTGAACCAATAGAAACGCTTCATAATATTGAAGCTTATCAAAAGAAGATTTGCAAATAATTCTTTCAGAACATTTCAAATTGTCTTGTTTTTCAAGTCCTCCAATTGTTTTTACAACCAGGAACCTGTAACTATCAAGAGTCACTGAGTGTACATGACTTTTGAAAAGGTTGTTGGAGATTCCCAAAAGTTTTGTGATTGAGGTGTCATATGATGACCAGGATGACCCATGAACATTATGGGTATCACTTCAACACATAGTTACCTCAAGTAATAAATGCTCAGTGCAGGGAAGCCAAAACTGCATAACCCATTGCTCTGGTTATACATGTACAAAGCTCCAGCAAATATTTCTCCGTGAGACTCATTTGTCACTCTTGCAAATTTGATCTCAAGATCAAATTTGCAGGAGTGAAAAATGGACCTCATGATGACTTTATACAAACAGGTTATAAAAAATGAAAATGATAATCGGTCTGGGAAAAACTTTGCAGGTCCCATTTTCAGTTTACGTGAAATTATTATTCCGACAGGCTTGCAAGGGAAGCTATTTTTTCTCCAATTCTCTGGCATCGATGGGGAAAATTTTCAATATAGTGGTAAGTGACCAGGCTCGGTGCCAGATGGCAAATTGTGTTCAACAGATTGAGTGATTTTTTTTAAAGTTTAACAAATAGTTGGTATCTGGAAAACTTGCGATGGAATCAAAATGCCGCACTATTAAAAATTGCAGAAAAGACCACATAAAATTAAGCAAAATAACATTCTAATGTACTTGCAAATAGATTGGGTTCATAGGGAAGTTGGGGATGCACCCCCAAACCTTTTCAACCATATGGAGCATTTGTAGGCCTTCTTGCAAATACAACCAGTGATATGGTTATTTTGGAGGTGGTGTGTGGGTATCTGATGCCCCACCCAAATCCCATCACAGATTCCTGAGTATGAAAGTTCTGAAGCTTAAAAGTGGTAAAAAAAGTCAGAAATTTTTACTAACTCTGAAAAATTGGAAAACAATCTTCTCTCACTATAAAAATTGGAAAGCACTCTTTTCTCACTGATAACAATTCAACATGATTTTGAAATAGTCAAACACAACAAGAAAAGATGCAGTCAGAAATTCACACTTCCAAGACCATGAGAAATATTGGAAAGGGGTAATAACATTCATCCTGCTTTCCAATTGTTAATTGTAAGTTGTAACTACTGAGAGCACTGTTAGAAAACCTCTGGGTGGATGGTGGGTGGGGGTGGGGGTGGGGGAGGGGGCTAATAAGAGATAAACTGGAATTACACAAGGCCATTAAAAAAATAAGGGGTTAGTGGCAGGTAACTAGATTTTGGGTGAATAGTAATTACTGTGAACACTAACTGGAAAAATATTGGCTGTGTGTGTGTGTGGGGGGGGGGGGGGGGGGGGGGGGGGCTGAAATTTTGCAGGACCATAACAAATATAATTGAAAAGAATGTTATGAGGGTGGGCAACAGGACTTTCACCAAATTGTAATTATTAGTGTCATAAGTAGAAAATTCTAGGGCTGTGGTGGGGCTGGATTTTTCCTGTGGGTTCTGTCTAAATCCTCCTAACCAGGTCCCTGAGTGAAATCAAAGAACAGCAGTTTTGAGTTTATTCAATTATTGCGGGTACTGTCGAAATATATGTAAATTTTTCAGCTCATAGACCTCTTGCACCCCCCCCCCCCCCCGCTGTTTTGCGCCGTAACTTTTTTTGTTTTCTGTTCTCAAAAGGTGCATAATTGTCGTAAGCGTTTTGTGGTTTAATGGTGACCCACTCTCTCCAGGCTGTATCTCTTCTCCAACTACATGCTTCTCCAATTCCTTACTGGTTAGTCTCAAAACTTGAATATGAACAAGCCTTCAGCTTGTCAGGATCTCTCGGTAGGTTACAGTTTGGGGGTGGGGGGGGGGGGGCTAATGAAGTTGGGGACTGGGGAGGATGATCTTCATCCCATATTCTAATTCTCTATGTATTTTCATTCACTGACCATTGTCCTCATGTTTCTTTACTGTGAATTATGTGAGAGGAGGTATACTCCTGTCATCCAAATAATAGTATGGTGAGGATTAATAGTAAAGGGTGGAAAATTTTGTAAAATGAAATGATATTATGGGTTGGAATAATAGTACAGGGTGGAATATTTTTGCCTAATACTGAAGTTTCAAACTGAGTTTATAATACTTCAAAGTGCCACATCTTGGATAAATAACCTCAAAATTCTAAAATAACTCCCACTTTCAACAGCTATGGAAACATTTTAAGAATTTAGTCCAAACTCCAAAATAGTGTATCCTAGTGATTAGCTCACAGTCCAACCTAGTGATAATGAATAAAAATAGGGGCTCAAATTTGAATAATATGGAGTAGAAAATATAAAAAAAATATATGAATATTACAGGTTGGATTATATGGAACACAAGTGCAGGAATCAAATACTTTTTTCCTGACTGATGCTACATTTCATTCTTCTGTTGTCTTTTTCACTCAAAGATTTATTGTCAATCCCAGCCAGTGGCCTCTTGGATTTTGCACTGCTTATCAAAGCTGTAAAACTTTTCTTATACAATGAGTGTTACACATTTCAAGCAGCACACTACTCTTGTACACATGGTCTGTCCAGCTAGCTGAAAGAAAGCTGGATAGCTTTCAGAGTGGCCTTTTGGTAGTCTTAGTCAAAAGCATTCAACATTCTTTTCCCCACCGTGCTGCTTGAGTTACGCGGGAAATTAGAAGAAAAAATAGTTTAGTTTTAGCAATGAATAATAGTAAAAAATCAAACTGAAATGAATCAATATGCATATTTATATAAATTATTAAATAATTAAAATAATTTAATTATATTTTATCACCTCATGAAGTTGGAGACCATTAGTTCAATACAAGAGGGTTTAGATTTTATTCTCACCATGCTGACTGACTTTGACCGAGAAGCGAGACAAAATGATGGATTGAGATAAGAATGAATATTTTGAAATACATAACATCACGGAATAAATTTGCATATTTAATTAGTTTTAAATTTTATTAGAACCTGAATTGGGCTTCTATGAACTTTGTCTTCAAGGTAATATTGGAATAAGTTGGTTAGTAGACACATGTTTTCTTAGTAAGCTTTAGTTTGGTTGTATATTCAAACAGTTGCATACATTTTCTTATTTTTCCAAAGAAGTGGGCGTGGCCTAAATATTTTAATTGTGCTGCTATTTATAGTTATATCTAGCTGGTGGCATGCTGACATGTTTCAGGGGTTCAAAATGTTGTGGATTCATTACTTATGCCATTTTGTGGTCAGTTGTGCTTGTCAGTGTTCAATTCATTCCTTAATAGTGGAATTTTAAAAAGTGGGCGGGGCTTAAATATGCAAATTAAGAAATTTTAGCTGTTTTTTAAAATCAGATATGGTTACAAAACAAACTGTCCGTGTTATGCAAGTTGCTGCAATACTCCTGTGATGTAATTTCAGGTCTAGTAGGAAAAATGTGGGAATATTCTCTAAATACAGGGAAAAATTAACATTTTTATGCAAATTAACTTGAAGACGGTTCGGTCATGTTAAAAAATTTTTTAAAGTTAACTTCTGGGCAAACGTATGGCCCATGACTGTGTGAAATCTCAAGGCTCTGTGATTACTGCTTTCATTTTTATGAGTGTTAATGTCTTTATGTACATGAAAAAAATGTGGTAAAATCACCACTTTTGGGGGCGTTTTGGTTTCTGGGATTTATACTGAGAGCAGTCTATGACCCAGTGACTAAATTTTTGACAAATTTTGAAACTTCTAATGACCATAACTCGAAAACTACATGGAATATTTAGATTCTGTAAAAAGATTTCTTTTTCTCACCACATGAGGGATATTTTCCAATCAGTTTTATCACAAAAAATCCATTATGGAATTTTCATGTAAAATCCCTACTCAAAGACTGCGAGGGCCAGGAGGGCCCTGGGTCACAATCTTACAAAGACTATATGTCAGGCCCCAAAAGGCGTAATAGGAATAATTGCTCTATTGGTGACAGAATGTAGAGAGGTATGAGGACAATAAATATTTCTTATTTTCATGACCAAAGTTCTCCCTTTTGCCTTGGCTTTGGGCGGACGACTGTCGGGAAATTGAATGGGCGGAATCTGAATGCATTGCCATTGGCATTGGGGAAGCCGCTACATTTACTTCGCGGAAATAGGTTCGGGGAAATAAGCGTCATTTGAAATTGATATGATAAAACATCAAAACTGATATCTAAAAATATATATATTGCTTCGAGGCAATGGCCAGGAGCTCATGCGTGCGTTTCAACTTTGTCTTTGGAAAGTCGAATACACTTACCGCACGCATTTGACGTTTAAAACAGTAGCAAATGAAACTCCATATTTTTGCTGCCAATACAAAGAAGCCGCGCACGCCCATAACAAAATATTTCAACATTAGTGTGGCATATATGTTGCGCTAGGTCAAGGTATGAAATTGCACGACAATCAAGTGCATTCGCATATCATAGTCAGGCAATTACTCAATCGCCAAAGCCGCAACATGTATCTGTAGCGGCCATGAATCCCACAATTCTCGACATGTATCACATGACGAGGAAGTGTGCGGCTCCACAAAAAAGAGACCCAATAGGGGTCCTCCTAAACACCAGAGAGAACCGGAATGACGAGAAATGATGCGGAATAACATAAAAAGGATGCGCAATTACATTTATGTTATCAATACTCGACCCCAAAAGTATTTTGTTTATTAACTAACAAAAGATATAGAGTGGAAATCGGAGGAATGGAATCGTCGTCACTAAAACTTGCTGTATGAAACATCCGGAATGACAGACTCCGACACTGCGGTCCTACTAATTACCGACCAAAACCGACCAAAAGTGCTAATTACCGACCAAAACCCAATGAGTATCGACCAAAAAAATTAACTGAGTACCGACCAAAAAAATACGAAAAATACAAAATTTTGGACTGACTAATTACCGACCAAAACCGTCCAAAACAGTCCAAAACCGTTCAAAACAGTCCAAAACCGACCAAAAGTGCTAATTACCGACCAAAACCCAAATGAGTACCGACCAAAAAAATTAAACGAGTACCGACCAAAAAAATCTCAAGGGTTTTTGAGCAGTCATTTGTGGTGGCGGACACAGGTGCTCGACACAAGCTGAAAAATGTAAAAAATTATATCTAGTAAGGAGTTTTTGGATCGTTTGTTCTCAACTCCCTCAGTAGATATAAAATACGAGCTGGTATTTTATATCTATTAAAGAGGTGGAGAGAATCGAAACAATTTATAAGAAGTCGGAGACTACAGGTGCACGGGTCAAAGATTTTAGAGCGATTTTCCCTGACTCGGAACTTCGGAAGGGGGAGGCTGGGGGAGGGGGACTAAGCTTGAGAAGTTGGAGGAGAACAGAACTGGACCCCAAGATGAAGTCGACCCCACCCCGTAGCGATTTAGGTGAAGTCTGTCCACGAGAGACAGGGACGCCGGAGCAAATTTCGGATTGGGGGGGGGCGGGGTAAGGGCATGACGGGCCGACCCTAGTTTTTTAACACTCAGTATACAAACCACGAATACTATTCTCGATTGAGTCTCAATCGAGAATAGTATTCGTGGTTTGTATACTGAGTGTTAATAAATTAGGAGAAGTCGACCCACGAGAGAAGTCGGGATCAAAAACTACAGGTGCGTGGGCATACGTGTCAAAGTTTTTAGCGGGATTTTTTAGGGGGAATTAGCTCCAACCAACAATGGAGAAACACAATAAAAAATAAACAACGCTAAAAATTAACTGGTTTTATTACACATGTACATGTACAACAAGCTGAAGTTACATTCTTGTAGTGCTTGCAGCTGGAATACTGGAATACATCTTAACAAAAACACATTTTTAAGATACATGTACATAGCACAGTGGCACAATAGCACATTCAAAATAGCACAATAATACAAAACAAAAACGTTTTTTTCGTTTTCCAACAGGAGAACTTGGCTCCAAGACAAAGTCGACCCCCATAACAATTTAAGACAAGTCGGCCAACGAGATAAGTTGGGCCCCAAAACTTAAGGAGTACAGGCGCACATGCCAGTCAGTGCGGATATAATTCAAACTTAAAAGTTGGAAACTAAGATGCATAGCACAGAGGAACAATAGCACATTTGAAATAGCAAAATTCTAAAAAATCGTATTTTTTTGGTCGGTACTCATTTAATTTTTTTGGTCGGTACTCATTGGGTTTTGGTCGGTATTTTGGTCGGTAATTAGCACTTTTGGTCGGTTTTGGACGGTTTTGGACGGGAACGGGAAGATTCGGCCTCGGGAAGATTCGGCCTCGGGCAGAATCGGCCTAGGGAAGATTCGGCCCGGGAAGATTCGGCCTCGGGAGAGATGGAATGATACCAAGTGAGCGAGTAGAAAGAGGATTAGTGAGTAGAAAAGGGATTACTTCATGAGTGACAGCAGGGAAAATGTAAGTATTCACAAGATGTGAATACTTAGATTTTCCTTGTAGTGACGACATATCTTTGGCATAATTCGATTAATTGCATGTGTAAATAAATTTTGATAATAATTTACAATATTCTTGACAATAAAACATCTTTGACACAATTCGATTCATCCACAACATGCACAACATTCACTTATAGTACTTCAAGTACGTAGGACAGATGGGGGGGGGGGGGGGGGGGGCAGGCCGGAGCAATGCTGTAAAGCGTTTGGCGTGGACTATCAAAAGTGGTAGGAAAGGGGGGCCAGAGAAGCAGGTAGATAGGGGTGTAAAGTCCAAAGGCAGTGGGGAGTGCAGCACCAGAAACAGATTTGAAGTGCTCGATTCGGAAGAGACAGAGGAGGAGACGGAGGTAGTTGCAACAGATAGTAGCTTGGGGTCTAGGCCAGGAAAAAGGAGGAGGGGTCCGGGAGAAGACCAGGTGAGTAGTCCAGGTAGTTCAGGGCCTGGAAAGAGACGGAGGGACAAGGATAGGAGTAATCCTAGGTCAAAGATACCGATACCGATATTGATTCCGAGTGGGGCTGTTGGAGAGGAAGAGGACGCTGTAAACAATAGGAGACTAGAGGAGATAAATAGGGCGAGGGCCAAAAGTAAGTTGGTGGTTGCGGGAAGTAGCATAGTTCGGGGGATCGACAAGGTTGTCTGTGGTCCGGACAGTAAAAATAGAACAGTTCTGTGCTTTCCGGGGGCTAAAGTAGAGGACCTGAGGGATAGAGTGGACGGTATTGTAGCTGGGTCGGGGCCTGATCCGGTATTGGTATTACATGTGGGGTCCAATAACATCAGGGAGAGGAAATCAGTTCGCTTGGTGGACACATACAAGGACCTAATTAGTAAGCTACTTAGCAGGAATGCTCGGATCATCGTTTCAGGGGTGCTCCCCGTTATGGGTGGTGGGAATGAGAGGAACTCGCGGATTATGGCACTAAACGAGGAGCTGGAAGAGCACTGCAAAGACTTGGGAATATATTTCATTGTCCACTGGGATTCATTCTGGGGACAAGGAGAGTTGTATGGGCGAGACGGATTGCATTTAAGTAGGATGGGTACAGACCTGTTGGGCCAAAAAGATTTACAGGTGGCTGGGCCTTTTTTGGAGAAAAGGGGGTAGGGGACCACAGCCGGTAACCCAGACTTGCTCGCCATCATCAAGACAAAATTACGCGATCGGACAGGGAAAATTGTACACACGCGACAAAAGGCAACACGACGAACCGTTCGACAACTTAGCGCTCACAGTTTTATTTAAGGCCTCCTAACTTTGTCCCAGTTACTATACTAAACTAACTCCCCACAAAGTTGAATAAAATAACCTGAAAATGAAATATATATGATTAGTAAACAATAAAAATACTTAATTTCGATTCGTAACCAAGGAGACTTTGTGGGGAAAACACTGTGGGAGAGGGTGGGTTTACCAAGTATGACGTATGGCACGGACGTGATTCCATTAAACCAAACCGTTATTAAGAAGTTGGAAAGTACTCAGAATGATGCCGGCAGATGGATAACAGGGTCGAGTAATGCTGCAGCTTTGGAAGCAGTAAGGGGGGAGCTTGGGTGGATGAAAATCAAGGACAGGGTAGATTTGGGAAAACTGTGTTACTTTAACTACTTGAGAAACCTGCCTGACAACCGGTGGTGCAAATTGATGCTCGATACCATTTGGAATTCTAATATAGAAACGGGGTGGTCAAAACATGCGAGGGAACTAATGGACAATTACTCTATAGAGGTCACAAACATAGAAGTGGGAATGAAAGAAGGCAAAAGGCTTGTCAAAGAGAGAGTCATGGCAGATTGCAATCGAAACTGGCGAGCAGGGGTTAGCGGGAAAAGATCACTGCAGGGGTTACAATATAAAAGAAAAGCCAGCTTTTGAGAAGTACCTAGATGGCACCTTTGGAGGGTCACTGCTGTTCAAACTGAGATCAAGATCACTGGAGCTTCGGGGAAAAATTGGGAGAGATGGGGAAAAGGGATGCCAAATGTGCCACTCTGGAGTAGTGGAGACCCTGGAACATTTTCTCTTGGAATGCCCACAGTATATACCTCATAGAATAAAATTTACTGGAAGAATAATGCAGAAGTGGGGTGAAGAAACAAAGGATAGATGGCTGAAGCGGGAACCCGAGTGAGAGGGTAGGAATGCTTATTGAAGAAATTGAAAAAGAGGAAGTGAGGGACACTATTAAGCAGTTTATATCTGAATGCTGGGAGGAGAGGAGGGGAAGAGGGGGTGGGGTGCAGGGGGAATGATGGCCTTCTCTTATGAGGACCGCGACAAATCAGCGGCTGGCCAAAGAGTTATTATTATTATCTGTCAAGAGATTAAAAGACGTAAACGTGTCTCATCTTTTCTTTTTCCGAATCAAAACTATGCATACCTCTGTGTAAACAAACAGAAGAACAATGTCGGACTTGTACTTTGAGGGCAAGAACAATCATAACTTTCAATTCAACACTTCACAGTCATCAAGCTGTTAATTACTGTCTCACTTTGTTGCATTGTATAAACACATTACCAAATATTTCTGAAGTTAACTTTAATCAGATTTGTGCAATACAGCAGTAGAAGCAAAAAAAAAAAAAAAAGTAACTCAGTAGCTTTTTGTCCAGTGAACAATAAACAGTGTTCTGGGGGATTTATCGGATTTCTGTGGAAAGATGAAGGATTTTTACGTAAAGGTTAGTAATTATTTTCAGTTCTATCCCAATTTAAAAGCGTAAAATAATTACAAGAAGCATTAAAATATTTTTACAAAAAGTTTAAAGGACCCAAATTAAAAAAGAAAATCGGGAAGATTCGGCCTCGAAAGTGGGAAGATTCGGCCTCCGTTGAGGCCGAATCTTCCCACTTATTTTGATGGGGCCGAATCTTCCCGAGGCCGAATCTTCATGGACCCTTTTGGACGGTTTTGGTCGGTAATTAGTAGGACCGGTTTCTACTGACCATCCAACAGGATGTTTACCTTTTGAACTTGCTGAATGTAAACAGGAGTGTTACTAAGCAGGTGTGAAAATGCCA
This sequence comes from Pictodentalium vernedei, assembly GCA_031216915.1. Classification (NCBI taxonomy): domain Eukaryota; kingdom Metazoa; phylum Mollusca; class Scaphopoda; order Dentaliida; family Dentaliidae; genus Pictodentalium; species Pictodentalium vernedei. The sequence goes on along the minus strand of CM062290.1, from coordinate 143,620,584 downwards.
ACAAAGTTTATTTTGTCATTTAACTCATAAAAACCCTTTCTCGGTTTGATAAACCTTTAAAGCAGTAAAATTGCAATTGAAGTAGTTGTAAGAAAAAGAAGTGTTTTTTCTAAAGAAGGGGATTACGTTGGGAACGTAAATATCACGTTGAAAGTGAATTATAGCTATACTGATAGAATTTCAGACTCTTGTGTCACAACAAAGGCGATTAACAGTAATCCTAACAATAGCATCATAACAATAGTCTTGGTGATTATTCTTCATGGCTATTCTATTTTTTGTTTTTAGTTTGAAGATATTAAAATGTTGTTGTTGTCATCTTTTTATATAATTCATATGTGTTTTTAGCATAACGTATGAAAACACATTATTAAATTTGCGTCTTCGGGAACTTCTATCAGACTTCTGTTATTTTATAGTTAATTGGTCATCACTGAAGTGAGTTGTTTGTTGTATAAACAGGTGAATTTCATCTGTATTATACAATACGTCCTTTGCACCTAGCCAAGACCGTTTCATTTTGCACCACGATGTCAGTTCCAATATATGACAACAGGGAGAAAGCCCTTACTGGCCTTAGCGTAAATGAAATTCTAGCAATTTTCAACGATGCTGCTTACAATGGTTTACTTTACTGACGTTTCGTACACAAGACGTTTCATACACCCGACAATTCGTACACAAATAAGACGTTTCGTACACAAAAATTGGACGTTTCGTACACAAAGTGAGCGTTTCGTACCGGTGCTACTAGAAACCGGAATCGACTTTAAAGACCGGAATCGACTCATATTTTACTGATTTTTCGTCATGTTTTGTACTTTTACCAATGGCATTCTATCTAATAAGTCTCCATGTGCAAGATTTAGTAAATGTCAAAGGATTTCAGGGTACAGGAAGAGGTTAGCAAAGAGTCTTCCTCGTTTAAAAGCTTTTTTTCTTTTGATCGAAACATTTTCCAAGGGAAGTAACTTGTCGCGTCATTTTGAACTCGATGTTTTATCATGCGTGGCCAATACAACTCAAAATTAATTTTTGCTCGAGAAGCGAGAACATCAAACTTGAAGCTGACTGAAATGTGTGTGTGTGTGGGGGGGGGGGGGGATTGGGAGGGGGTCGGGCATCAAAAACGCAAACTAATCAAGATTAAAATTTGCTCAATTTGAATGAGAAATTTAGCGAATCATCATCTTGGTTGGTTCGTGATTGTTCAAAAAGAAGCCCGCACAGAACTCGGAGGATGGGGAGGTACCTCCATCAAATTGCAAAATCATCAAAACGGGCACTGAAATGGAAACTGACAACCCACTCACTAGTATTCAGTTTGATGATGTTGAAGATCGGGGCTTAACGTGCTTAATTATCTGTTTTAGGCCTTGTATTATAAAATTATTTATTATTTTTGTTGCATTAAATTAATATTTTTACATTTATGAATATCTCCTATGAATATTAATGTAAAATTATTCCTGTTTTTACAGATACTGTTGGTGTTTAATTGCATGTTGAATAGGTGAATTTTCCTTGATTTCTTTGATTTATTGTTTGATTTACTCTTTGATTTTACTGATGAGTGATGTGTTTGAATATTACCGGGACGTTTTTAGGTTATTTTGTTTGTACATGCGATGACTAATCTAGTCAGCGGTAAATTGCAAAGAGTCTGACAAGCTTTCACTGGAGTCTACAGGTGACCTTTGACTTGGAAAAACAACAAGCGCGGTGTCCTGTCAAATCTGAATTTCAAAGATAGTGCTAGTCTATAGTCTCTGGTTCCATAATGTACAGTATCCTTGGTGTCATTTAATGGAAAGTCCAAGGGATTCCCAGAAAATGGAACCAGAGACTAGTACTATCTTAGAAGGGCAAATATCGATAAATTTTTATTGCGTTTTTATGACGGGAGCGGGTCTTTTCGGCCTCGGGAACATTCGGCCTCGGGAACATTCGGCCTGGGAACATTCGGTCTGGGAACATTCGGCCTCCGTTGTAAACTAGGGAAACTAAGAGAGACGTGGGCTAAGATGAGTTTAAACACCTTTATTACAACCAAAAACAAAAAAATAAATACGGTACATTGATAGAAACAATATAAAATACATTGACAAATATATTGACAAATACAAAATACAATTACACTTTATATATACCGGCACACAACCTCAAAAATCTGGATGTAGTTATATCATTCTCACTATATTTCTCCCATGCTTCCTCTAACTTCTTGGATATCTTTGTTGGTACAGTTCCAACTCAGGTTTCCAAATCGCTGCTAACCACATTCATCCAGGCTCGCAATCTCGGCCTCGCCTAATAATGTAGGTATCAGCAAGTAAGTAAGCAAGTAAGATCGATGTTGGACTCTTTGCGTGAGACCCTTATATATGTGAGGAGTTGTTTTTACTCTAGAAGTGTTCAAATAAATGTTCAAAGAAATCGTGCAAAAACAGTATAAGATTATCTCATCAAGGACAATTACAGTCCACATAAAAGGTTTAAGGGTCCAAAGAAACTGTAAAAACAGTATATGATAGCCTAATCAAGTGCTATTAAATCAATCAAGATTCAGTCGCCCTGTAAAAACTCAGTATCAGTATCTCATCAGAGGCCAGAACTTTGATCACTACTTCAGAAGAACTTATCAAAACAAAATTTTTAAGTTGAGTTGTGTCAAACAACATCCAAGAAGAAGTATATCATTTCGGGTTTGCATGTCGGCATTGGAGCACATATATTGTTATTCTGTTATTCAGTACAGTGGATTTTATAAAATGGATTTTATATTTCATTATTCATTATGGACTGGTCTTGTGCTTAATATATTTCGACTTTAGGAATAAAGGTAGGTGCGCCGTATATATTATTCTTTAAAAAATATTCTAGAAAACCTCCTGATATAAAAAAAAACTAACAAAATGAACTAAAAAATTATTTTTTAAAGTTATTTTTCAACTCCCAAATTCCGAAATTTTTTACCAAAAGTGGGAACATTCGGCCTCAAAAGTGGGAACATTCGGCCTCAAAAGTGGGAACATCCGGCCTCGACTGAGGAAAAATACCTGGGGCCGAATGTTCCCGAGGCCGAAAAGACCCGGACCCTTTATGACAACTTATCTCCAGGGATACTGTACATTTTCGGCGAATCACCTCATTGCATTATGCTAAACTGATTTTATTTTATCGATATTTTCCCTTTATTTGCCCATAATGCAATGAGGTGATTCGCCGAAAATGTACAGTAGCGCTGGAGATAAGTTGTCATAAAAACGCAATAAAATTTTATCGATATCAAAGATAGCAATATATTTTATATTGATGTAATACAATAAAATCACACGCAGAATACAACAAACACATAAAAACAAAACATGTTATTTTTGCTTAATGAATTTATTTTAATTAAGTATGTATGAGATTTCAACTAAAATCACCACGTATTTATTTGAAAATAAAATTATTTCATGCAAGAAAATAGTCTTCTTTCTTTCTTTTAAACCCAAAATCTGAAATTAGAAGGAAAAAAAAGTGAGATATAAAGAGAAAATGCAAAATTGAAATCTGTGTACGAAACGTCCAGGCTTTTTGTGTACGAAACGTCCTAAATTGGCCGTGTACGAAACGCCCGTGTGCAAAACGTCCAGCACCCGCTTACAACACATTGCAAATTGCCTACCAGCTTGAGGACTTTGTGTTAGAGTATTCAGTTTTTCCTGAATGAAAACTAGTTTTTGGTAACAAATCTAGAATAGAAATCTAGAATAAAAGATGACTTTAACCGGTCATTGTTGTTTTTTAACCCAGCAAGTCAATTCAGTCGCCCTATGAAATTCTTGTTCTGACACAATCCATACTTGCCTCTGTTAATTAACTAGTTCGGCAATCCAGATACTCTTTCAAGTGTATATCGGAGCCGGGCCAGTTAATTAACTGGCTCGAAAATTCAGCTACACTTGTCATTGTCTCTTGGAATTATTTTTTCGTATTTCTCTCAAAATATACTGCTTAAAATATCCATTTCACTTTGTCTGGATTCGCTTGTCTATCACTAATACATATACCAAAAATTATTGAAATTAATTGATAAACAAACGAGAAAACGACACTTTATTACTCGGCTACACCAGATTCTCGGCTTCACTTTTTAGTGCCTCTCGGAGTAATTTTTTCGTATATTTCACGAAATATACGTTTAAAAATACCCATTTCACTTTGTCTAGATTCATTTGGCTACCAGTGATTTATATACCCAAAATAACTGAAATGTAACGATAAATAAGAAAGAAAACGAAACTTTATTTCTCAGCTACACCATATTCTCAGCTCGGGCTCGGGCTACACTTTTTAGTGTGCCCCAGACCAGACTATGTAATTTTACTGATTTAAAAACAATTAGGACTTTGGTAAATCGTCAGCTCAGCGAATCAGTCGATTCAGTGTCTCACTGTCCGGAATGAAATGAAGAATGAATGTAGTGACGGTCCCGATTTGTGCAATCTGTGTAACATTCCACTTCTAAGATCTCCCAAGGCATTTTGGGGACCTCTTCCCCCCCCGTTGGTCAAAACGTCCCCCACAATTGGTCAAAATGTCCCCAAGAGTTGGTCAAAACGTCCCCAAGAGTTGGTCAAAATGTCCCCAACAATTGGTCAAAACGTCCCCAAGAGTTGGTCAAAACGTCCCCAAGAGTTGGTCAAAACGTCCCCTACTCATTTATCCTTCTTTCATAGTTTCATATTGAATTTAGCAATTTTTATACTATTTTTTGGTCAAAATCTAGGATTCTAAGTCAGTTGTACCAATACTCTGCTCTCAGCTGGGCATGAACAGGACTTCAACAGACTGGAATTAATTATCGAATGAATGAATAAATGAAAAGTTTCAGGGTGCCGAAAGTGCACTGGGATGATGTGGGATTAAAATCCCCTTCAACCCGAATATCTTTACTTGCTTATGGATCCACAAGGGTAGGAAGCGAGGGTCAATAATCTTCTTGGTTTGAGTGTGCGCACGGACAGTAAGGTACTGGGGTCAGACCCCACCCTCCCCCCTCCCCCACCCAATAACCTCGAACTAGAAGGTGACTTGGAATTGTGCATGACTACGAGATTCTGCTCTGTATTTTACTTAGAAACATGGTCATATTTATATGGATGGTAATACTGAAACCGCACTTTGATGGTTGTCTTAGAAAAAAAGAAAAGAAAAAGAAACCCAAACAGTTGTTCGGGAGCAACCCCGGCACATATTGTCCATAACGGTTATGAAAAAGGAAAAATTATACCAATATGTGTTATTGAAATATGGGAGTTACCCATCAGCCTATAAGGTGGAGTGGACGCTGAGTCTTGGCCATCTGGTCTGCTTTCAGGGGAAGGGATGACGGGGTGATGGTAGGCACCACCCCCCTCCCCCCCCCACCCCACAATGACAAAAAAAAATCCCCACTCACAGACATACACTTAAAGGGTAGTTATATCTTTATTCATATGTTTATTTATTTAAAATGTACACTGGTCCCAGCCAGGCAAGTTTGTTTCAATCCTTGCTTGGTGCATGATTTACCGTGTGGCGAGGCAATCCTCTCCACGCACTTTAATTCTATTGTATAATTTTAATTTTCTGTGACTTTTATTACATCCCAAAAATTTGTCCACATGCGTTTGTCATCTGAGAACTGCGATAGTTCAACATATCAACTGTTTTTGTTACCAAAAGCTGTTGTTATTTTAAACACTTTAACTAATATTCATACAAACTACGATGTGTTTCCACCATGCCAGAATTATCCCACAATTATTCTGAATTAACAAATGACAAATTTGGACAGAATAAATAAAGTAACAGGCCACTCCCGCTTACAGTATCGGTGACATAAACCAATGATATTTTTTAGTCCTTTTGCAATAAATTTCATCCAGGAAAAAATTGAGCTAAATATTCCTACAAGCTGGAAAAATCAGTTAACGTTTTCATAATAGTATTACTAGATAATGTTGCGTAAAATCCACAAACAAACAATAAAAAAATTATCGTTACACCTATTTGTCACAACTTTTTCTTAATAATTTAATTAAACGCTTCATCGTGTTGATTTCGATTAGCTATTCCACGAGCCATGTGATTGTCATATAATAGTAGTCTATTGTTTTATGCCTTCTTTGATCCCTATACAATTATTTCATTGGTTCATGTCAAAGATAGTGTTAAAAACTGGGATGGTCAATTAAATGTGTTGACTGTACGTGTGTGCTTTAAAATTCGTTAAAATTATTTCATTAAATTATGACCAACATAAATTCTGGTGAGTGACCCTTTTAAGCATTTCAGCATTCGCAAGTCTGGCGAAAAAACTGAGTTAATTATGCAAAAACGGGCGGTGTTTTTCAATAAATACTTGCGAAATAATTTCAGATTGTGTCGTAGTGTAAGCCACAGTAGGCCGTATGTTAGAATTATTTCGCAATTATTTGCTGAGATGCTAATAGGCCCTATTTACAAATGGTTTAGGCCTGCCCCCTCCTCCAGTCCAAAACAACCTCAAATAATGTATTTTTATTTTTGGGGCTTGGTACGTACCAAACGAAACTTAAAATACGGTTGTAATTTGTGACTGCGTGATTCTTGAAGTAATAACTTTATTAAATCAACTTGTCGAAATAAAGTTATCTGATATCACTTCAAGAATTGTGCAGTTAAAACCTATAATTCTAGATCACTGGATACTCACTGATGAACTTGAGAATTCAAAACATGCTGCTAAAAACGACAGCCAACAAAAAAATAACGTGATTTTTGGGCACCAAAACCCGCCAGAAGTCTTCATTTATAACAGATTTAATTTTTTTTTTTTGGGGGGGGGGCATTGGTCGTTAGTCGCATCCAACCCAATCAACACCTGTGCCTGCCTTTGGCATCTGCATCAGTATCCCGACAGAATTAACCCTGGGGTCCAAATTTCCATTTTCCTGGCACTGGTATTAATTAGTGTTTTTTATTCATAAGGCACACGCGAAATTAGGGGAGGCATGCACAAATATCCGCCTGACAGAAGTGGGGATATTTATAATCAATGTTTTGTAAAACAATAAATTTGTTTTAAAATAACATCACAAGTTTTTTCAATGGCCTCAGTCAAGAAACGGCAAAGGGGTTGTTTTGACCAACTATGGGGACGTTTTGACCAACTGCTGGGGACATTTTGACTAATTTTTGGGGACGTTTTGACCAACTATTCGGGGACGTTTTGACTAGGATTCTCGCAAATATACCGAATCTGACTTCAAATACCGAATCTGACCTCAAATAAATTAATTATACGTTTTTCCTAATGGAATTGTAGGTTTTGAGTGGGCCTAGTGGGTATATAATTATTTTAAAATAAAACTGTCATAGTAAATGTCCATGAATTTGATGTAAGTTGTAATGGTAGTTATTGGTGAAATGTCGCAAGTTCAGTTTTTGAGCATCACCTAATTTTATGTATGACGCGGGGCTATCAATTCTCAGGAACAGGATATGGTTTATACCTTTGTTGTGGTCACAATCAGCCATATCTGCAGAAAGTGACCTTAAATGCCAATAAATAAATAAAACCTGTCGAGCAGAAATATTTGGCTGTTGAAATTTACTCCTGCTGCAAAGAGAATCATTCCGCCGGCGGAAACTGTTCCTGTGAATTCAAGGCGAGAAAAAGACACATTTAAAAAAATTATATAGACGAGAGGCACGGGGGTTAAAAGGTAGGATTAGTGTGTTGTTATGGTGGACAAACATTTGAATAAAGTTTATTCACTTGCGTGGATTAATGCGCTTCCTCTCTCTTCTTGCATTTCTGAGATTAGGTAACCGTTCCTGTTCCAAATTAGGTGATGTTCGAAAACTGAACTTGCGCCGCTTCACCGATAACTACCGTTACATGAAATTCATGGACATTTACTATGACAGTTTTATTTTGAAATAATTATATACCTATGGAAGCGTTGAGGCGCCAGTTGAGTATTATTTCTATCTTGCACATGCAAGTTAGCTATCTTGCACCTGCAAGTTACTATCATGCACATGCAGGTTAGCTATCTTGCACCTGCAAGTTACAATCTTGCACATGCAGGTTAGTTATCTTGCACCTGCAAGTTACAATCTTGCATGTGCAGGTTAGCTATCTTGCACCTGCAAGTTACTATCTTGCACGTGCAGGTTAGCTATCTTGCACCTGCAAGTTACTATCTTACACATGCAGCTTAGCTATCTTGCACATGCAGCTTAGCTATCTTGCACATGCAGGTTAGCTATCTTGCACATGCAAGTTACTATCTTGCACCTGCAGGTTAGCTATTTTGCACCTGCAAGTTACTATCTTGCACGTGCAGGTTACCTATCTTGCACGTGCAGGATAGCTATCTTGCACCTGCAAGTTAGCTATCTTGCACGTGCAGGTTAGCTATCTTACACCTGCAAGTTACTATCTTGCACGTGCAGGTTAGCTATCTTGCACGTGCAGGATAGATATCTTGCACCTGCAAGTTAGCTATCTTGCACATGCAGGTTACCTATCTTGCACCTGCAAGTTACTATCTTGCACGTGCAGGTTACCTATCTTGCAGTGGAAGTTAGTTATATTTGATGAACATCATTATAGTCATATTTGAAGGCGAGTTCATCAAAAGTAGTATATAAGGGTCCAACCTAGCCCCAATTTGCCGGACCTAGGTTCGGATTTGCCGGACTCCCTCCCGGACTACGGACATTCCTATCGCTGAGACAACCATGGTAGGCTCATTGGCCATGTCTAGCTGCCTGGATATGTACGTTTCGCATCGATTGCATCGCAAGCTAGGTGTGGATGCTTTATGCTGGGGGTGTGAATGGGAAAAGTCAGGCATAGAGAGTGAAAGACTGTTAGAGTTGCAATGACGTCGGTGACGTCACAGTGAGCTCGCGACATCATTACGACGTTGACCGCAGTCGATTTCCACAGAGGTGAGTGACTGGACGTCCGTAGGGTCTTTGAATAGCCGATGTCTCCCTATAGGTGGCCATGCCGTTGGGTAGGCCCTGCTTGGCCAAGCCTCAGTACCCCTTAACAGGAACAGGGATGTCCTTTTTCAGGCTTTCGACCCTTCTTCTCCCTGATCGACTCTGTCCTACTCTCTCGGCTCGAGGGGCTCGAAAAAAGGAGCCACCAGAGCAGCCCGTCGAAAATTTACACCTCGAACGACTCATACAGATGTGTAACTGGGGGAGCTGCTCAAAGCAGCTTTTCGAACGACTCCCTGAAATGAGCCTTCAAGGAGAAAATTAGTAATCAAAGAGTTAGTCCCAGCGACTCTTCGAACGATTCTTCTACATCTGGATTATAGTGATCACCAGCAATGACTGACCTGTCAGGCGACTGTTCGAACTTGTTGAGGTCGGGGTACTGGAAGATGGGGAAGAGTGACTGTGCCACTCTTAATCGGAACGCTCGGTGTAGGGTCCCTGGTTCCCTGGCACAGGTTGTGGAGGCCTGGGCTCGTGGAATAAGGTTGACGGGTCTCTCATGTGATGAGGGGTATTCGGTCGAGAAGGTAGGATTAGGGAATTGTGGCGTGAAGGGCTTCTGGAAGAAGGGGAAGGGCGACTGTGTCGCTGTTGGTCAAGCGGCAGAGGTAAGGTCACCGTGTCAAATACGGGAATGTAAGCCACTGGGGCAAGTATGGAGAGCCAGGACTTCTGAGATAGGGTGGCTGTCAAATATGGGAATGTAAGCCACTGGGGAAAGTATGGAGAGCCGGGGCTTCTGAGATAGGGTGGCTGGGGTGGCGGTTGCAAGATAACTAACTTGCAAGTGCAAGATAAGTAACCTGCACATGCAAGATAGCAACTTGCAGGTGGAATATAGCAATTTGCAGGTGCCAGTCACTCATCTCTGTGGACATCGACAGCGGTCAACGTCGTCATGACATCGCGAGCTCACCATGACGTCACCGACGTCATTGCAATTCTAATCATTTTTACTCTTTATGCCTGACGTTTCCCTTTCACACCCCCAACATAAAGCATCCACACCTAGCCTGCGATGCAAGAGATGCGAAACGTACATGGCCAGGCGACTAGACATGGCCAATGAGTCTATAGTGGTTGTCTCCGCGGTAGGAATTTCCGTAGTCCTGGAGGGGGGCCGGCAAATTCGAACCTAGGCCAGGTAAATTGGGGCTAGGTTAGACCCTTATATACTAATTTTGATGAACTCGACTTCAAATATGACTAAAATGATGTTTCTCAAATATAACTAACTGGCAGGGTTACCCTGCGTTGCACGGGAAAATTTAGGGGTCATATGAAAAGTACACCCCAAAAAACAAAAAAATCGGGGCTGCGTATTTTTTGACCCAGCCCTCCCTATGGGCGGCACACTCGACCCCTTCAACCCCGTCACTTTTTAAACCCCCACCATTAGATTCCTGGTAAAATGTTACCCCTGGTAGACCCTTTGAGGACCTCTAATGGTGAAATCCATCAATTTTGCCCCTCCCCACCCCACCCCGCCACTTTTTTAAACACCACCATTAGATTCCTGATAAAAAGGTACCCCAAATAGACCCCTTTGAAGACCTTCAGTGAAAAAAAAATTGGTCTAACTTTTGCCCCTCCCTGCCTCCACCCTACCCCGTACACATTTTTAAACCTGACGAGGACCTCCGCCATAAAAAAGTACCCCCCCCCCCCAAAAAAAAACAAAAATAGGGGCCGCGTATTTTTCGAACCAGACCGACGGGGGCCTTCGATCCTGTCACTTTTTAAACCCCCACCATTAGATTTCTGGTAAAAAGTTACCTCAAGCAGACCCCTTTGAAGACCTATATTGGTGAAAAAATATTTGGTCATAACTTTCGGTGCCCCTCCCTGCCCCACCCCAACCTCGCACACTTTTTTAAACCTGACGAGGACTTCCGCCATAAAAAGTACCCCTAGTAGACCCATTTTGGGCTCTCTGGATAGCCCCATATTCATTTCTATAGTGGACAGACAGACAGAGAGAGAGACAGACATAAAGACATTCTAAAATATAGTATAGACTTGCAGGTGCAAGATAGCTAACCTGCATGTGCAAGATAGTAACTTGCAGGTGCAAGATAGCTAACCTGCACGTGCAAGATAGCTAACCTGCACGTGCAAGATAACTAACTTGCATGTGCAAGATAGTAACTTGCACGTGCAAGATAGCTAACCTGTATGTGCAAGATAGCTAACTTGCACATGCAAGATAGTAACTTGCAGGTGCAAGATAGCTAACCTGCACGTGCAAGATAGCTAACCTGCACCTGCAAGATAGTAACTTGCAGGTGCAAGATAGCTATCCTGCACGTGCAAGATAGCTAACCTGCACGTGCAAGATAGTAACTTGCACGTGCAAGATAGCTAACGTGCACGTGCAAGATAGTAACTTGCAGGTGCAAGATAGCTAACTTGCACGTGCAAGATAGAAATAATACTCAACTGGCGCCTCAACGCTTCCGTATATACCCACTTGGCCCACTCAAAACTGATAATTCCATTTGGAAAAACGTATAATTAATTTATTTGAGGTCAGATTCGGTATTTGAAGTCAAATTCGGTATATAGGGAGACCGCGGTTAAATGTCGTTTAGGTCCTCCTAAACACCGGAATGACATTAAAATGATGCAGAATGACATTTATTTTACCAATACTCAATCCCAGAAATTGGCAGAATGTATTTTGTTTATTAACTAACAAAAAGATATAGAGTGGAAATCGGAGGACTGGAAATGTCAATAAAACTTACTGTATGAAACATCTGGAATGACAATTCCGACATTGTTATTTCGCACCCTTGTAAGAAAGTAATGTGATATATTGCAGTATATAATTAGTACACCATAATGTGTCACAAAACTTTTTATAAGGGTCTGAAATAGCAGTGGCAGATCAAGAGTGGAAATCGGAGGAATGGAATTGTCATCACTAAAACTTGCTGAGTGGAAAAATCCGGAATGACAGATTCTGACCTTGTTATTTCTCGCCCTTGTAATTAAGGGATGTGATACATTATAGTATATAAATTAGTACACCATGGGAATAGAATGGTTTCACACGCCGAAGGCGCGCATGGACGCTGTGAGGCAAGCCCCTTTCGACCCTCAGTTCACCACGATGTGTCACAATACTTTTTTTTAAGGGTCCGAAATAACAATGGCAGGTCAAGAGTGGAAATTGGAGGAATAAAATCATCATCACTAAGGCCTGGCATTCTTAAAAATGCAGGAGGACTAAAACTCGCTCCCCTCGCATGGCCTAGGCGAGCGATTAGCTCTCCTCAAGCTTACAAAAGATAAAATTGCAAAATGAAGTTTTACTGTTAATGAATTCTGCCAAGTGGGCTCTGTACATTTTATTTGCTAACAAGGTAGTCTCTGTGAGATGGCTACACTGCCCCTCCCACACCTCCGGGCCTTGCTAAGGCCCGGAGATGTGGGAGGGGCAGTGTGGCTGTCTTACAGCGACCACTAATATACATGTAGCAGAGATCTTAAAAGATGTAGAATTTAGGCATAGGCGGTTATGGTAATCATTATTTTCTAACTCCAGGAGGGCTAATTTTCGCCCTCCTTAATTTTTTTAAGGCGAGCAGTAGGCGAGCGAATAAATCGCTCTACTGAAAATGCCAGGCCTGATCACTAAAATTTAATGGGTGAAACATCCGAAATGACAGACTCTGACATTGTTATTTCGCTCCCTTGTAAGAAAGTAATGTGATACATTATATAGTATGTAATTAGCACGCCATCATGTGTCACAATACTATTTTATAAGGGTTTCGAAATAACAATGACAGATCAGGAGTGGATATAGGAAAAAAGTGTGAAAGTTGTCGTGTGAAAATACCCCAAATGACCGTGATGTGTTTACAAGAATAACAGATCCATCAAAGTTTCCTCTGGCCTGGTTTGTTCCGCCATTCAAGTCTTTTACATGAAGATCTCCATAAAGATAACAAATAAATCAAAGAATGTATAAAAAACAATCAATGGTGAAATCAGACTTCATGAATCAAAATCAGTGAATATGGATTCGTGTACTATAAAACATTTACTTTCCCTTTTTGGACCATCAAACATCGAACAATGGGATTAGCAATCAGTAACCTCAATACAATTAGGAGCAATCAAGTTCTGACTGTGTTATTCAAACATTCTCACTGAGTATCTATACTCGTCCACTTTTCAGTCTGTTTGGAACAAAAAATATAAAAAAAGGTCACTTAGGATTAAGAGCTTGGCACTGGTATGTATTAAAACATATTTTTTACAGTAAAATTTTACTTTTTAATGTCATTTCGGTGTCATTCTGCATCATTCCATGTCATTCCAGTGTTTAGGAGGAGCGTGTCATTTTCGTACACAAGCATTTCGTACACTGACTGTATTGTATACTTTAGAAGACGTTTCGTTCATAATCAAAGGACGTTTCATACAGACAAATTTTATAGGGTTTTTAAGTATTTTTTCTATGAAATAATAGACTACTTACTTTTCTAAGTTATTATAATCCCCCCCAGAAATCCACATTTGAAATATAATGGAACAGAATTTAATACGTCAACACCACCACAGTATGTTGAACATTGGAAAATATTGTTATACAATAAAATGAGCCACAGACTGTAAAAACATCTTTTATATACATTTTTCCTTGATGAAAAATCAAAATATTATGATGTGAGCTCATTGATAATTAATCAGTTTTGATCAGTTCTTATGATACATAATCACAGCATTGTTATTACACTGGAATGATAATTAGCACATGAACACATTAAAATGATTATTTTTTATTTTTGTTACTGCAATGTTAAATACCCAGAATATCATTAATATTCATCATATAGGAATTCCCCACCTCGCCCCTAGTTTAAGTAAGACAACTTACTGAGGCGTCATGTAAGGATTATACCACCCATGCTAAGGAGGGGACTCAGGAATTCAAAGTTTTTAGTCCCATCCTTAGCATAGGTGGTGTATTCCTTACATGACATCGTAGGAAGTTGTCTTAAAACTAGGGGTGAGGTGGGGGGGGGGGGGGGATCTTCGTGGGAGAAATATGCTGCATCAGTCTAAGGATATCAACATATAATGTTATCATTATTTGGCTCACAAATCCTGTGTACGAGACTTATCTTTGTAGAACTTTGTATTTGTATCATTCCAGTGTATTTTGTATTTATATAAATATGTTATTGCAATAAATTTGTTATTTTTACATATGGATTTTTGTCTTTACTTGGCTCAAGACAGTCATAACCCCATGTACGAAAAGTCATATCTTGTGTACGAAACGACATAAAAGTTTGTGTACGAAGTGTCCTAAATTGTTGTGTATAAATGCCTGTGTACAAAACGTAGGATAGGAAGCATTAAAGGGGGTATTAACATTTTAATCATGAATCACACATCACTTTATTGATAATGATTAACATTGGAATACATTTATTTGCAATGACGAAAAATGTTTTGATCATATGAATCACAACACTTTATTGATAATGATTAACATGAAAATGCAACATTTAGTTACAACAAAATAACATTTTACTCACATGAATCACGAATTATGATATAACAAATTTTGATTATGTAAGACACTAACATATTTTTTGATACAAACGAAAATATTTTTATAAAGACAAATATTTCAGATGACGTTCAATTTAAGCTTTATTCACTATTTCTTTTGCTCATTTGACACATTGCATTAACCACAAGCAGAAATTCTGTGGTCTTGATTTCATCATTTCTGTATTGTCATCACAATCCGTCAATATCTTTGTCTACAGCTGCGTGCTACATGAATAACTCAGAAAAACGATTTTATAGTGAGACGATAGGGGGCCAAAATGTCCTGTCTGAAATGCCCCGGTCAAAAAATCCTGTACTGTATAGAATACAAAAATTATATGCAATCAACTCACTCAAGAGTTGACAGCAGGCACCAGTGGTTCTTGGAAGTATGCTGCCGTATTCGTACCAAAACTGATAATAAAATAATATTTCCTGAGGACAACTCATGGACAAATTTGTATTTATGAAGCATCAGAGGTAGGAATTTCAAAGTAAACAAATTTCTCTTACTTAAAAAGCACCTTAACCCTTTAACTTGAATGGTATATAAGTAAGGAAAATTAGTTTACTTTGAAATTCCCAAGTCTGCTATTCCATAAATATAAATTAAATATACACAAATTATGCATCAAAATAAAGGTTACCGGTATGATGTATAGAGCACGAAAAATATTTGCAATCAAGTCACAGACTTGAATTTGATGTGATCATAATATGAATATGCACTCCTAATTTTTTGAGTATCTTTTTCTGTTCTCTGCTAAGATAAATGTCACAAAATTCCACGTTTACACTTATTTATTCCTTGCAATGAAATTTCTGGCGGAAATATTTGCGAGCCATGAGATGGGTGTAGTAAGAAATTATATGTCCCATTGACCAAGAGTCCCTTGTCTGACATTGGCCATTGAGAAACAAATTTTAAAATGCAAGATTTCAAAATAGGTTGTTTTTTTTACATACTTTCATACTTTTGAACAGTTCAATAAAATCAAAACATGGTTTTCTGAAATGCGTTGGTAAAGTACCAAAGAGTCAATTTATTTTGGAAGCACCATTACTCACACAGAGGGATTTTTTCAGTATTATAATATGCACTTAACAACACCTCATCAAAGAGAAGAATATCAAATTTGTCTGTAGCAGATTATGTTACATTGACAGGCACATGCTCACTGCTGCCCACACAGAAAACATTCAAAACAACCTGCAGTGCACTAGACTATTGACAATTTGTTACAAACATTTATCCGTGACTTGGCAGCCCAAGCAGCCGAAATAACTGTTCATTCAAAATTCCAAAACCTTAACCCTTCCATGTTATATACAGTACACACCTTTGACAATGCTTGCACTGGTATGAATACGGTAGCAACTCTCTGAGTTAACTGCATATATTTTTAGTGTTCTTATACATTACAACCTTCATTTGGATCTATAATTTCTGTATATTTAATTTGAATTTATGGATTATGAGAGGCAGGCATTTCAAAGTTAACAAATTTCCCTTACTTTTTATATGGCACCTTAATTTAATAAATGAGAAACATGCTATTCTATCTCTGTGAAACAAAATTTAAATTGGTTGGGGGTGGAGAACAAATTATTTTTTGCAATTCCTTTTCCTGAATAACATAGCTTGTCACTTCTCACTGGAACGAGTTTGTACCAATGATGGGTCACAAGTACATAAGTGTTTAAGGCGAAAAAATATTTCTGAATTGTTTTTTGTAAATGTCGCCTCATATTCATGTTAGGTAAATTTATTTATTTATTTATTTATTTATTGGTGTTTAAGGTCACATATTTATGCACAATGGCTAATCATGACCGTGACAGTTTTACAGGTGGAGGAAGCCAGAGTACCCGGAGAGAACCACCGAGCAATGACGTGCAGCTGCCAGCTCCCCAACATCGTAACTCCGCACTGCAGCACAGGCAGGGTTAGATTGGTTGAAGACATGCGCACCATCGACGTGCAGTACGCCTTAGTACACGGCGTCATCGTGCCCCCACGCGGGCAATGGAGATGAAGTGTCTTGCCCAAGGACACAACACGGTTGCCGCAGGTGGGATTCGAACCGAGGACCTCTCAGCTTGCAGCCTGCATCTCTACCAACTGAGCCACCACGCTCCCTGTTAGGTAAAGAGTTAAATAATAATAATGAAATGTTAAGCCTAAAAAAGTTTAAAATCTGCTTCTCAGTCCCTCCCACATGGTCCTCTTGGCTTCTGCATGCTCTCTTTTCATAAAACCAATGCAAACTTTAAAAAACAAAAATTAAATGGTTTTGGCCTAAAAAAGTTGAAAATCTGTTTCTCAGGCCCTCCCGCATGGTCCTTTTGGCTCCCGCATGTGCTCTTTTTGTAACCAATGCAAACATCAAAAAATAAAAATTAAATTGTTTATGTCTGATATTTTATACCCAAGTTAATAAAATTGATAAATTTGTCCCTTCAGGGCATTGCAAAGCCTTCTTTCACTCAAGGGCCAAAATACACCACCACCCATGCTGTTCTGGACTGTAGATTACAAGGCCTAGGACATAAAACAACCAAGAAAATGAACTTTTGATGGTAAAGAAATAATTACAAAAAATAAAATTAAAAAAACACCCACCTGCATGCAATTTTACAAAAAATGGCCTGAGAAACAGAAAATCTACTTTATGAGGCCTTATGTCTGATATTTTACCCAAGTTAAGAAAACTGATAAATTTGTCCCTTAAGTGCAACAAAGCTTTGCAGTGGTTTAACATTAGAAAACCTTCTTGCACTCCAGGGATGAAATACACCACCACCCATGCTATTCTGTAGATTATGAGGTCTAAAACAAACCAAGAACATGAACTTTTGGTGGCAAAGAAATAATTACAAAAAATAAAAAAAAAAAATAAAAAACTGCCCACCGGCATGCAAGTTTACAAAAAATGGCGTGAGATACAGATCTACTTTGTGGAGCCTTATTGAAAAATGTCTAGAGATAATTTTTCTTTGTCAAAGTTGGGGTGTGCAGGCCTGTTGATTTGAGGCGAATGACGGTTTAGGTTGCCTGGAGGTTACCTAAAATGAAAAAGATGCAAACGAAAAATGGGTCACACAAAATTGTCGCTGGGTCACGTATAATTTTTGTCAAGTTGAATGATCTAGTACGAATGATGGGTGGAATGATGTTGAGCATCAACCAATCATCACCTACATAGGTGTTTGCATCTACCTGAAGTATAGCTGCTTATTGGCCAACAGAGCAGCTATACTTCAGGCAGATGCAAATGCCTGTTCTGGTGATTGGTTGATGCCCAACATCATTTTAAACTGTTGATTATCTTAAGATGTAACATAGGTACAAAATCAGGAAATGGCAATAATTCATGTCTCTGCCACAAATAGTGATTATGGATGACATACTCTTCTGCAGCATGCTAGCCCATGCCAAGATTAAGCTATAATTGCATCTAATTTGCTGCAACACAGCCTCATTATTGTACCTAGAGTTTCATCTCTATTCATCAGGATATTGCCCACAGGAGCAAGAACCTGGCTATGATGCAACATTTCATACACAACTATAGTTGCGATACATATATATTTTTATACGTGAACCAGTGGCCCAGACTTAGCTGGTGCAAAGTCAATAATATCAAGTGTAGCAGGCTGATGGAAGTGAATAATGGTGGTTTTGGATGTTCAGGGCTGTAACTTTATAATTTTTATGTAAAATTATTCATGTTTCCCATTTTCGGGATATGCTTCTGAACGTCGTCATTATATGACTCCACTGTTGTTTTGTTAGTGTTACTTCCCTTCCCTCTCCTCAACCCTCTTGTTATACTTCCAAGCTCTTTCAGCTTTTTTATTGAGAATTTTTTATTAAAATTCTTGGGAGTTTAACTTGTTTTGCAGCATGGGTATTCCGTTCTCCCCTTTGTTTACGTCCTGTTTGTTTACTGTTCAGGACGTTTTGTATTCTTGCATCTTTTACCAGATGCATTGCTTTTTCTTCCTATGAAGGTCTAGCTTTGCATCAGGTGGTTGTTGATTGGATACTGACTTTGGGCTTCTCTTGTGCCTGTTGTTGGTTAGTTTCTGGTTTTTCCTCTTGACGTTGTTGTCTGTTCAGTAATGTTTTGGATACGTATTTGTTTCAAAAATTTTTGTGATTGTCTGGGTTATGTTTCCTTGCAATGTTTATTCTGTATTATCATTGGGAGTGCAGCAGACTTATAGTTTTGGCTTTATTATTATTGTATCTATTATAATAATTGGTACCTAGTGTAAGTCCAGGAAGTCTCGGAATTAAATGCTTGTCTGCCGGTATCGCTGCACTCCTTCAACTGACCATGTTTTTCAGATGGAACATGCAGAGGAACATTTAGATGGTGAGAGGGCAATAGAGGATGATTCTCCATCCCTCACAGAACAGCACATTGAGACTATGAATTTTATTCATAAGTTCTTCCGGATCTTGTTCCATCTGAATAAAAGTCGGCGTTTGCTAGGCAAAAAACATCTTAGGGTACCGGGCGAAGGAAAGACGAAGATCTTTCCTTTCCGGATCTTTCTGCTCAGGTGTTGAAGGCCTTTGGTCTGCTTAACGATGCCACCCTTGACCTACAGACTACCAATAGGATAAGAAAGGCAATTTTCTATTCTTTTCAAATTATTGTTGTTGCCTTGGTAGTCTTATGTGAATTATGAGCGGTCTGTTTCTATAACATTAGTGGCTAACTTCATAGTGGCCTTATGTAATTTAGAGCGGTCTTTTCTTATACATTGCGGATAACGTCGTAAGTCTCCATTTAGTGAGCTTTCCAAGGCCGCAGGTGACACAGATATCTGTCTTCATGGAGATGAAGAATTCTAAGCTGCACTAGCTAAGCTGAGACTACTGTCTCTTTGGAATTAGGGCTGTTAGAAAGAGTGGTCCTTTATTCCTTAGCTTGAGCGACTAACGTCGTAAGTCTCCGTTTAGTGAGCTTTCAAAGGTCGCAAGTTACACCAAGATATCTGTCTTCATGGAGATGAAGAGTTATAAGCTACGCTAGCTAATCTGAGACTGCTGTCTCTTTGGAATTAGGGTCATTAGAAGGAATGAGTACGTTGTTTCCTTCTCGGTGTTGTATTCTTAGGTGTCTGAGGCTTTAGTTCTTTTGTCGACACCTTATTTGTATCAAGAGCAGCCTTTTTTCCTTAACTTGAGCGACGGTCCTTTTTATTCATATCCCGTTCCAGGTTCTGAATCCACTTTTCAACCGGAAGCTTTACACAAAGGGGAATCCTACTCTCTCATTCTCTTAGATTGAACAGTTACAGTTTGGAAGTTCATTATTGGAATTTACTTGTACACCTGAACGTGATCGCCTTTTGGTTGGCTCAGAAGCGTATAAGTTCTCTCAGATAACTTTCCATTGGGATTCAATTGGACAAGTTTATGGTTGTACATATTAATATCACTGGTTATCGACCTATCTCCTACATTTTAGAAGCTTGCGATTTTAGTAACCGGGAGCCTTTCAGGTGACTATTTATTATTCAGTACCACTTTATCACTGATTCCAGGCTGCTTTCCTTATTTTTTTTTAAAGGTTAATTCCTTCAAAAAAAGAGGGGGGGGGGGGTGATTTCTCTTTACCTCTTCTGGACTTATAGTAAGTGTGTAACTATGTGTGACGCTGTTATTGTCTAAAGATAATACTGAAGTTATGTACAGCTCGTTGCATTGTATTCGGCGTGTGTCAACTCTCAGATATGCTTTTCCTAATTTCAAGTGTCTCAGTCCGGACTAGCCTTAAAATTTAGAGCTCATTACACCCAATTAGCCCTCCAGCCTTTTTATTATTCAGCTATTCAGGGCCATTGGTTCTAGTATAAAAATATGATAAATTTAAAGTAATTTGTATATTTTTATACTGTACCAATGACCCAGACTTAGCTGGTGCTAACTCTAAAATATTTAGGGTCAAACGCAAATTTTACCCCCCAATCCCCAAAATTTGCATCTAAAACCGAAAATTACATGTCCTATATGGTCCTCCATACTTTTACTCCACTGCGCATGCGCATTGTCAAGGAGGTCTAGAAATTGGCGCCAAATGTCATTCTTTGTTTGGCCCTCAATACAGTTACACTTCACTGTTATTTGTGCTTGTAAATCTCAGTTTTAATGATGCCAGACACATAATTATGAGAGAAATGGTGGATATAAGGAGGAAATAGAATGAGGAGAGGAAAAAACAGTGGAAAGAAATGTCCAGGGCTGTAACTTATAATTATTTTACGAAATTATTCATGTTACCTATTTTCGAGGCATGACCTTGTGGTCATTCTTGCTATGAATGTTCCATTGTTTAATCAGTGTTTCCTCTTTCCCTTTCCTTTATTCCCTCCTAGCTATTCTCCCATGCTTTTGGCTTATTTTTTGTAATGTTTATTACTAAAATTTCTTGGGAGTTTTGGCTTGGAAACAGAATTATTTTCTGTTTTTTTCCCCATGTTTAGGTCCTCACCCTTGGGTGTTTAGGCATTTTGCTCTGCATCTACCATCTGATGTTCTGCAGTTTCTTCTCTGGAAGTCTCTGTTTTGCATCAGATAGTGCTTAAATTGGTAACTGATTTTGGGCCATGTTTATCAGTGCCTGGAGTCATGTTTCCGGTTTGTTTACACTTTTTGTTTATATTGACAATGGTTACTTCTTATAGTGATTACTTGTCCTCTGCTTAGTTCAGTTCATAGCAAGATACATTAATATTGTTCGTAAGTGTTACATTAATTTTTTGAAATGATTTTAAAATTTTTGTCCACACTTAGGCTTTTTTGGGATCCATTTGGGCTCATTGTTCCCAATGGGAACTTGGGCTCTTCTGAAAAGTTTTTCAAAAATTTTTTTTTTTTTATAATTATTTTCTTTTGAAATGTTATAATGGATTATAATATATTATGTATATTTATTTCAAGGGTTAGTGCGAGTAATATGACTGTGTATATTTTTTCATGTTGAAAAAATATTGTTCAATTGTAATGCGAGGATATCTTCCTCTAGTTCACAGGTTCATTGTGTTTCTTATAGTCAATGTATTCACACTAATTCTTGCTCTGTGTGTGTTGATTGATATGACAACGTTGGAGATGTGTGTCACGGTATTTTGTTAGTGGTGAGGGGTCCATTATGGTCCTCTCTCCGTAGGGTCACTCTATATTATCAGTTTCTTTTTCAGAATTCAGAGTGATGTTTCCGTGATGTCTTCAACAAGTGTGTCTCCTTCGTTGCAATATGAGGGCTAGCGGGAAGTGCTCAAGGTATTACGACAAATGCCGGGAGTGTGCTAGTTCGATCGAAGGCATTGATCGCCCGATAGTCCACCCGGTGTCGCGACCATTCACCGAATGGCTCAGCACCCGGGTTCGTCTGTCGCGGTCCAGGGAAGCAGATTGGGTGATGCAAGCACTATAAAACATCAGATGTGCACACCCAGCAACGACAGATCCGAGGATAGTACGGCGGAAGCCTGTCAGTCTGGTAGCTAGCTCATCCAGGTCCACCCGGGCCACGATCGAGAGAGGCCCCCCCTCTCTCTTGCATCAACATCTGCGTCGCGATGTTGTTGTATGTTTGTTCGCTTAGTCGGAGCTTACGTCCACTCCTTCTGCTCAGGACGCTCCGTCGCATGACAGTCTGATGCAGATGTTATATTGGCTTCCTCATCCTCGTCAACACACACGACCGCACCTTGGCTATGTGACCACAGATTTCCAGGGGGCGTTCGCATATTATATAAATGCAGGATTGAACGTCCCTGGTGCTCCTGCTTCGCCGACCAAGGAATACACGTCGACCAGGTCACTCCATCTGCTAGCCAAGGATATGAGACCTTTCCAGTTGGGACGTTCGCATATTATATAAATGCAGGAGTGAACGTCCCTGGAGCTTCCAGCAGATAATTTACATAGGACCGTGGCTCCACAGGTCTCATAGAGTAACATGAACAAGGTGTTTTTACCGTGATGTCTTCGTAAAGTGTGCTTCAGTCGTCACAGTCAAATGAAGAGTTGGCGGCAAAAGTGCTCATGTAGATGCATCAATTGCCTGGAGTTCCCTAGTAGGATCGATGGCTTTGGCATCTTCTAGATCGCCCGGTGTCGCGACCATTCATTGAATGGCTCAGCACCTGGGTTCGTCCGTTGCGGTCCAGGAAGGAAATTTGGGTGATGCGAGCACTATAAATACAATGTGCACACCCAGTGACGACAGATACGAGGATAGTTCAGAGGAAGCCTATTAGTCCGGTTCCTAGCTCGTCCAGGTCCATCCGGGCTGCGAGCGAGAGAGGTCCGTCTCTCGTACTACAACATCTGGGCACAGATGTTGTGGTACAAAATGTTCCTCAGTCGGGGCATACATCTACCGCTCGGGACGCTCTGTTATATAGACAGTCCAGAGAGACTGCTCTTTTGGCTTCCTCATCCTCACGGCAGCACACGCGACCGCACCTTGGCTACGTGACCAGTCATATTCAACCAACATCGCCGACCAGGGATTCTACGGCGACCAGGTCACGTCATCCGGTAGTCAAGGATACAAGGCCTTCATACTTCGGACGTTTGCATATAAGAAATATGCAGGAGTCAATGTCCAAGGAGCTTCCAGTGGCTAAATTCTGTAAGACCGCAGCTCCATTGGCCTCCGTTACAGACGTGCTATCACAGATAGCACAAATTATCACAGCATCCCAGCACCCGACAGTAACTCTGTCGGATTAAGAATTATCCGAGGAAGCTGGGTTGGTACGTTCCGCTGCAGGTTGGTTCAGGCACGGACGACCAAGAATTACATGTGGTCCGACAGGATGGCGAAAGGGATACGGATGAGTTGTATTTTCCCTTTCGGAACAACATAATTGCCGTAGAGTGCATCCGGCATCTTCTGATGTTGTTCCTCCGGACCAAAATTGCTGTTTTGCCGGATAAGAGATTGATAGCGCCACTGGACTCAGAATTCTTATCGGTTTAGGGACATCATCCCTCAGTTTCCGACATAGTCCAGAAATGTCTCACGGATATTTGATCTGTTGAATGACGCTATATATATATATAACTTGCTACCTAAATGGGCAGGTCAGGTTTCTTATTGGCAAATGCTCTACATCTGCCTTTCATCAATTCAAGGAATAATTTGAAATGGCAGGACAGAGTATTTTGAGAGTTCTCTGAGTCTAGACGACCAGGCCAGGACCTAGTATTGTTTATACCGGCGTCAATGTCAATTCCAACCACGATGTTGGAAACGACAATATCGTTTAGCAGGGTTAGCTAGGTGCATCATCGTACGTAGATCACCTTACCAGAGCGTTATCATTACATCTCAAAGGAAAAAGAATTACAGGATGTACAACCTCCTTAAGAGTTCTTTCAAGGGCCTCACGTAAAACTCCGCCCTTATAGTGGCAATAAGGAGTTGGTTAGACGTGGCGCGGCCCTTGCTACATCCACGCATGTGGATAGTAAGGTGAAAAACTCTTAGAGTCGCTCCGGTCGCCGGAGAGTTTCTCTTCTACGGCAAGCTTTCCGCTGTCTATGATCAGATAACTAAGAAAGCTTCAGACTCTCTGCTATTCAAATCCGCTTCCATATAGTTGGATTCAGTGGAGAAAAGTAGGACAGGCACTTCTGGGATGAATACGTCCAAGGGAAGTTCCTATAGGGGTTCCTATGTGTCCTCTAGGTCTTACTCTAGAGACCGTCAGGATAGCGACTCAGGTAGGGGCCGTAATTCTGGCCAAGACATCCGGTCAGATGCCCCTAGGTCGACGAGGCCAGGTGCGGGCCATGGAGGACATGGCTTCTCCTTCCGCAAGCCTCGCAGGACCAGGAGGTAATGGTATTAACCTCTATCGTGTACCAGCGAGTGGAAGACTGTCGAGTTTCTCAATTGGGAGTAGATTACTGTCGTCCCTTGGATTTGAGGGGTGATTTTGGAAGGACTAAATTATCGTTCAAACGAAAACCTCCGTTAACTCGAAGTCCAAGATGGACTCAGCTTCCGACAAGTCCGCAGGAAAGAGGCTCACTTCCATCAGAAGTCCAGTCTCTTCTGGAATGATCGCGATAGAGATTATAGAAATCCAGGAATTTCCTTTTCTGGTTCCAAAATCAGATGGCTCATTCCGTCCACTCATAAATCTGAGCCGGATAAACAAGCTGATCGTGGCTCCAAGTTTATATATGGAGTCCATCCGATCGGTCAGAGCGAGTTTTCGGGTGTACGACTATGCTACATGCATAGATCTCAAGATGCGTACTTTCATGTCATGGTACATTAGGCATTCAGAAAGTATCTTCGCTTCTTCATCATAGGAGTCGTGTATCAGCTCCAAGCAATGTGCTTCGGTCTAAATCTAGCCCCCTGGGCTTTCACTCGAATAATGAACTCGGTAATGACTCATTTCCGAGCTCATTCGTCTGCAATAACGTGGGCCTTCCTGGATGACATTCTTTAGAGGTACGGCAATGAATTAACGCTTGCAGAATCTGCTTCTATTGCTGTGACGTCTCGGTTTCATAAGTAAACGAGGAGAAGTCGGATCTGGTATCGTCCAAGTCTTTCACCCACCGGAGGATGAGCTTCGAGACGCACAACATTCTCGCTCGTCTGCCGTTAACCAGAGCAAAATTAATCAGTTATGCTCACTATTGTCTTCGCTCAGACAAGGTCTCAGCGAGAGATCTCATGAGACTGATATGTTTGTGCAGAGCTGCCATGATTTTATTCCGATGGGGCCTCTACGCATTTGTCCTCTCCAATTTCTTCTGATCCAGAATTGGAGGGTGAAGATTTTTTACGGACATCTTCTTGTCAATCAAGTGAATAAGAGATTCAGACTTGGGCAGGTTTTCAGTGGTTAACTCAGGGAGTTCCACTGCAGTTGCCGGATCCGAGTTTTACAGTTTTGACGGATGCCAGTCAAACAGGTTGGGTCATATCATTGAGCCCAACGGATTTGAAGGGCCAGGGTCTTTGGGATCTGTAGTTCCTAATCAAGCACATTAACATGAAGAATGATGTCATTTTGGCTTGTGCTACGTTATTGGATGAACGTTATTCAGAATGCTCATGTGCAAATTCTGTCCGACAATTCAACGGTATTAGCATATTTTCGGAACTAAGGAGACACTCATTCCATTCTGTTATTCATGTTAATGGAAGGGATCTTTCTATTTGTACTAGAACATCAAGTTCTATCGGTCCGTCATATCCCGGGTCGTCTGAACGTATTAGCGGACTCCCTTCATGGAGGGGCCGCTTGTTGCCGCCAGAATGGACTTTCAACAAACAAGTATTCTTTCAGATTTGCTACCAAGGAGATCGGCCAATGATCGACTTATTCGTGATGCATCTCAACAATCAGTTGCAGACGTATGTGTCACAATGTTCAGATCTTCGATCGTTTGCAGTAGACACTCTATCGATCTCGTGAGACGGAATAATAGGATATGCATATCTTTCAGTGCCGTTGATTCAGCAGCTATTGCTCAAGTTAAATATCTCAATTCTGTTGGTAGCATTTCTAACTCCACAAAGACCATGGATTAATCTACTCAGGCGTCTGTTGTGGGACATGCCGTGGAAGCTTCCTCCACATTTCAGTCCATTCTATGGTCAGATGGATTCAATTTACTATCAGTACTGCTTATGATAATATCTTCAATCAGCAGTCGGTGTTTTAGTTTTAAGCTCATGAAGTAAGAGTTCTTTCTACATCATGGGCTTACGCTAATAATGTTGCTCTTACAGATCTAATGAGGGCTGCATATTGGTCTTAGTCCTCCACTTTCACGAATTTGTATCTGAGAAATATGGAGTCCATTTCTGCAGATCTGCATTGTTTAGGTCCGTTATTTTTCACTCAGAATGTCATCCACTAAACAGTGGCAACTATATATATGTAGGCTTTCGGTTCCGGCAGTGACTCTGTCCTGCTGCCCTCTTCGCTCTGGAGTATTTGATCCAGGGCAAGGGGAAGGGAGGGGGGGGGGGGTCCCTTAGGTCACCTGCTTTATAGTGGAAAGCAAGGGAATACCTCCCTTGGAGTCAGTTTTTCCGAGTCGGTACCGGGATGGTTTTAAAGTAAAGCTAATGTTTACTCATCTATGTAATATTTTTGCTCAACTTTGGCGAAGCCAAATTTGAGCTTATGCCATGGCCCATCGTCCGTCGTCCATCTGTCCGTCTTTTTTCTCGTGCGTAAATTATGCAAATTAGACTATCTTTGATGTTTTTTGGTGTTACTTTCAGCACTTTAAGTGCAAATGCCAATACGGCTCAGGCTAGAGGCCGTATTTATGAACCGATCTTTATGAAACTCCTTGGGTACCTTTGTTATCACCGTGGGACAAGAACGAGTGTTTTTGGGTCTGGTCCAAAATTCAAGATGGCCGATGGCACCCATTTTGTACAAAATTTGGTGCAATCATTTAAGTGTTGCTCGGTGTGAGACATTTGTATATATCACATGTTAATCGGGCGTTAATATACAATCCTCTGACACTTTTAAATGAGTATATATTGTCTCATTTTGCTGGACTTCCTTATTTATTGACTTTCCTTTAAAAAATATTAGTATAAAGGGTTATACTGGATGTTAATAGAGATCATTGATGTTATTGCGCTCAATTACAGAATGGTGTTGTGCCTTTCTTTTTGATAAAAATAAGAAAGATACATGTGAAGCCTATCTCTCATTTTCTCCTTGATGGGATAGTTCTGTTTTTTGTAATTGAGTCTATTGGGTTTTCCTTTATGTCCTAGGCCCTCCAACCTTTTTACTATTCAGCTAAGTCTGGGTCATTGGTACAGTATAAATATGTTAAAAAATTTATCGTAATTTATATATTTTTTATACTTACCAATGACCCAGACGGGGATGGCCCTCCCAGGAGTTGGGAACTCATACCTCCCCACTGAGTACATAATGATTACCAGGCACTGGTTGTAAGAATGACATTTGGCGCCAGTTTCGAGACCTCCTTGACACTGTGTATGCGCAGTAGAGTAAAAGTATGGAGGACCATATAGGACATGTAATTTTCGGTTTTAGATGCAAATTTGGGGGATTGGGGGGTAAAATTTGCGTTTGGCCCTAAATATTTTAGAGTTACCACCAGCTAAGTCTGGGTCATTGGTAAGTATAAAAAATATATAAATTACTATAAATTTTTTAACATTTTTTATACTTACAATGGCCCAGGCGGGGATGGCCCTCCCATGAGTGGACTCTCATACTTCCCCGCTGAGTTATAACATTAGTAGGCACAACTAGGAAGAATGATGCTTGGCGCCAAGTCACATCTCTTCCTGGGTACTGCGCATTCGGAGTACTAAAAGTATGGAGGGCCAGATAGGACTTTCAAATTTTGGTATTGTATGCAATGTATGGGGGATTCAAAATTTGTGTTTGGCCCTTGATTTCATTGAGTTTGCACCAGCTAAGTGTGGGCCATTGGTAAGTATAAAAAATATTCAAATTACTTTAAATTTATTATATTTAGGTTACCTAATGGGTTATCTGAATCAAGTACAGGGGAATGAATGGTAGGTTTCCAAAGCTCAAACCAGTTGAACGATAAATGGTTTCGAAAAATTTTGAAAACAGCAGGCCTGGTTGTGGCAAATGTGTCTGCAAGCACCAATAGACATGAATTGTTTTTTCTCCTTTGCAGCTTCATCATGTGGGATAAGTCCTTCAAGTGGTTTTATAAATTCATTATATTGAATAAGGAAATCAGGAGATATTTCCAAGAATAATGTGAATCTTTCCAGAGTAAAGCCACTTAAACCAAAAAAGTGGCTCATAATGGATACCCAACTATCTGACCTTGTTGATACGGAACTCCATGAGGCAGTCAGATATGGAGACACAGAAGATGTGGCAGCAGCTTTACAGCAGGGATGTAATCCTAATATAATTGGTGTATACCAGTGGAATCCTCTGCATGAGGCATCACACAATGGGGATTCTGATGCTGTGAGGCTATTGCTACAATACAAAGGTGATTTTATTTACATTATTCAATTTTCGGTAACCATAATTTGATTTTTATAAAAACAATAAAATATCTGTTTCTGCATCTGAACAATTTTATCATTTATGGTCGACAGAGTTAAGTGCAAAATCTGATGAATCCATTACTCAGCACTGCAACTGAAGGACACTTTTACTTTTTGCAAATAACTAAAATCTTATTTTGCTTTCGAAACATTGCTTATGATCCATCATTGAAATGAGTTTGATGAACCGCTTCATCAGCTGTGTTTTAGAAGCAAAACTTGAAAAAAGTACCATTATTTGAATATTGATTTTTGTGTCTAGTCCTGGGCAGAGTTGGTAGATATGTTAGTTGCAGAGTTAAAAAACAACTTGGGGTTCCTAACCTCCCATCCAATTATCTCAAACTATCTTGCCACTATAAGTATCCAAAAAGTAACTGAAACTGCTTTGAAAGTCAGGAATGAAACCTTAGCCTGTTACATGTAATACATATTTTTAGCTTACCAGACTGAAAGTCAGTAGGAGGTATTACCATCACTTTGTGCCTGTAGTGCATTGACTTTTGAAACTTGTCTTCTTCTTCAAAACTATTGGACTAGATTAAAACAAATGACTTCTTTGGAGTATACCTTTTCCACTTTGTTGAAATGAAGATGCTGTCTGTCATCTTTGGGCTGGGGTTAATGCACCAAAGGCCAAAAAATCTTCTTAAGAACTATCAGAGAGAATGTTTTGATATTCAAATGCTCATTTCTTATTAACCTACCTTACAATTGTTTACTACAGGCTTTCACTACAGTGGAAGACCCTAACTCGGAAAATATACTCCCTATTTTGATCTTTCCTAAGGGATTTGGGAAAGAAAAGTGGTGCAAAAGCACCAAGAAACAATAAGCCAAAACTGGGTGAAGTGCTACCGGCCTGCACCAATGCACCAAGTAAGGGACGCTCTTCTCCAGGTATATATCCACGGCTTCCGGTATCCAGTGTGCAGGCAATAACTAATGAATCATTCTTTTTTTGTCCACCCATGTGGTGAGACGTCACTATTTGCTTTAAGAAACAGTGATAATTCATCTCGTTGATACTGGTTACCTGTGACTGGAATTATGGATCTGAGGATCGTATAATAACAGGACTGTGTTTTATATATTCTCGTTATTATTTTCAACCACATTTTCATTGTATTTTATATATTCTCCGTGTTCACGCATGATTTTCGCGTACCGTGCAGTTCGGACATAAAATTGTTCGGTTTATAAATTTATGCTATCCTTTTGGATATCATTATTATTATTGGAGTTAGGTGTCAATGGGGGGCTTTATGGATAGAATTTCTCCTCTCTGTTGAGGGCAGAAATTCTGTTTTTGGGTCCCTGTCGGCCGTCTGGGTTCAGTTGTGTTCCCGTCGGTT
Organism: Pictodentalium vernedei; assembly: GCA_031216915.1. NCBI lineage: Eukaryota > Metazoa > Mollusca > Scaphopoda > Dentaliida > Dentaliidae > Pictodentalium > Pictodentalium vernedei. Next base: position 143,590,511 of record CM062290.1, on the reverse strand, counting down.
CTTTATTTTCTGCCACCTTTCTCTCGTAGTTGGGGGTGTTCTTCTACTTTCTATATCTGTTGAATTCACCTTTTTCTTCCACTGCTCTCACCTCTGTTATGCCCAGGACTGTTCTTTGAGGGCAATGCCTTTTGCCCAAGCTTTGTGCATTCTCATGGCCATTCCTCCCACACCTGTCGGGTGGGAGGGGAAACGCTGTCGTTCGGGGCCTCCCGACACGACCATGTCTGGTGAGAGTTATACCCCCTCCGTGGGGATGTGCAGTCTTTTCTGTGGTGGATACTGCGGGAGCTGTTGAGTTGTCTGGTGAAGAGATGCCTGATTCCGGGACTATGGTCCCCCTCCAGTCGACATCTGAGACCGTCACTAGGGTTGTGACTCCTCCTTTGGAGCCGAGCTCGGTTGCTCTCTCCCCTTTTCCACCAGTTTCAACAGCTCCCGTCGTATCTGCTGCTACTGCTGTTCCATCTGCAACATTGGTTGCTCTCTCTGCTTGTCTGCCTGTGTCAACAGCTACTGATGTATCCGCTCCTGCTGCTACTCTGTCGGTGATGTCATTGGTCTCCGTTTCAGCCGGCTTCGGCTTATCCCTGCAGGGGTCTGCAGGGATTTCTGCTTCTTGGACATGGGATATCAGCCTCAACCTTCCCTGGATTCAACTCGGCAAGGTCGGAAGTGGTTGCCGCCCGATCCCTCTGCTGTGGTCTCTCAGCTGTCGAGCCCAGCAGGTTTTGGATTCAGATGTCCATGGTGGGGGCACCGTGGACTCTGTGGCGCTTCTGCCCCAAACTCTGGTCCTATAAGCATCTGTATTCAGATGTTTTGGCTGCCACCCATCGCCCCGCGTCCAGTGTTCTAGAGGATCGTGACCCTTCGCTGGTTCAGAGGGTCAGATGCGAAGCCACTTTGCCGGGTTGTTCCCACGTCGTACCGGCAGATATGGGTTGTGAGCTTAGGGAGGCCCCTCCTTGTTCACGCAGGTTCTTTCCAAGAGCCTTCCTGTTGCCTCCGGCGAGGCTTCTAGTGGCTTGCAGGCACCCTGTGCAGCGCCGCGTCCCGGGATTGGAAGCAGGGCATTGCTTTCTGATCCCCCTGGTGTTCCTACACCATGTGAGGCATCGGCTGGTATGCCGACATTGGCTATGTGTCTTCCAAGTCAGGCGTCAGACACCCCTGACGTTGAGAGCCATCAGTCTTCTGATTTGGGGGCGGCTCTTGACTTTGTGTTTGAGTTCCTTCAAACCATCAGACCAGCCGGAGGTTTCAGCCAGGCCACGATCATCAGTCGCGCGTCTACAGTCTGTGGAGCACCCTGCTTCTGGGCGCCTTCGATCGTACCAGTCGATACAAGTGGTCGAAGATTTTGCAGCATTGGACTCAAGCTGTGTTTCAAGGCTATGAAGACTTTGTTCTTCACTAGGCTGATACCTTTTTGCCCCCTGTGCATTATCGTTCCTACGATTTCGCTCTCCAATCTGCCGGTCTTGGATCAGGACTCCAAGCCCAAGTCGGCTGTTATTCCATTGGCGACTTTGGAGTCCATGTTGGGCTTATCCAGAGAGATGCTAGGTATGCTTTCTCTCTTGGATCACGTCATCTCTGCCTTGGCTGCTTATCTGCCTCCAGATAAGTTTTACGACATACACGCTCATGCATCTTACTCACACACATGCCTGTAACACAGCTATTTTGGAATTAGTTCGCCGGGACGCTGTGTTGGTCACAAGTTGGGTGTTAGATGTTTGGTCCAGTCTGCAGAAATCCTTTCAGAGGCACCTCACTCTTGTCGAGAGTGCCTCTTCCAACCCAAGTTCCTTTAGACGTTTCACGTCAGGAACTTTTGATCACGGAGATAGACAATCTCCTGTCAAAGGGGGTGATTGATGTCGTCAAGAACATGGTGGGATTTTATTCCCTCCTGTTTTTGGTGACGAAGAAGGACGGCCGACTCTGACCGGTTAACGATCTGAGTATCCTGAACCAGTCTATCATTGCTCCCAAATTCAGCATGAAGACTTTTAGGTTGGTTCGCCGCTCCATTCACCAGGAAGATTTCGCTTCCAGCATCGACCTGCGAGATGCTTACTTTCACATTCTGTTTCATCAGACATCACATTAAGTATCTCAGGTCCACTTTCTGGGGTGAATTTACCAGTTCAAGGCCATGCCTTTCGGCCTCAACCTGGCTCCTTGGGCCTTCATCCGACTGATGTCGCATGTGCTTGCCTTCCATCGCACTCAGTCCAGGGTGACTACTTCGGCGTATCTGAACAATATCCTCCAGAGGCACTCCAATGCTGCTCTTCTGGAGTCAGATGTTGACACACTGTTGAGCCCGCTCACATCGCTAGGGTTCAGAGTCAACGAAGAGAAGTCGGGTCTGGGCCCTTCTCAGTCGTTTTGTCTTCTGGGGATGGACTTCCATACTCAGCTGAATATGGTGGTGATTCCCCGGGCGAGAGCTGCGATTCTCTGGGCTTTCACCCTGACTCTGACCCAGTCCACGTCCAAGACAACTCGGAGTATTCTCCAGCTGTTCACTCTCGGTGGTTTGGTTACATATCTCATTCCTCTAGGTTGGCTGCATGTCAGACCTCTCCAACACTTTCTCAGTCGTTGGAGGCCGAAAGTCGATCCTTTGGTTCTGGTGCTTCAGTTACCATCATCTTTTTATCATCACCTTCTTCCCTGGACGGATGTTCAGTGGATTATGCAGGGAGTTCTTTTGGACTTGCCCATGTCTGATCATATTCTGACGGCTGATGCCAGCGATCTCAGATGGTGCGTGCCGTTGGATCCCCTGGTCTTTCCATTCATGGTGTATGGGACCAGGATCAAGCAGCGCTTCACATCAACCAGAAGGAGAGTCTTGCTATTCTTCTGAGTTTCCGGCAGTGGATCCCCCGCCTTTCGAATCATCAGGTCCTTCTGTTGTCCGACAATTTGACAGTGGTCGCTTACATTCGGAACCAGTGCAGCATGCACTCGGTTCCCAGGTTCGAATTGGCTTGGGATCTTCTACTGCTCACTCAGGATGTCAATGCCGGGGTGGTGGTTTGTCACATACCTGGTCGTCTGAATGTCCTAGCCGGCTCCCTATCCCAGCATGGCAGGTTCATTTCCACTGAGTGGATGCTTCACAGGGCAGTGTTCCAGTCGCTTTGCGATCTCGGGTCATCCCCACATCAATATTTTTGCGACCTGTTAGAACCCTCATGTGTACACTTTTGTGTCCATGTGTCTAGATCCTCTGTCATCAACCCTACCCATTAGAGTTCTTGCAAGGTCAGTTTCAGCCCTGTTCTTGGTACTGTCCTTTCTGTCTGTGTGTCACACATGGCCATACGCCTCATCTCCCATTGTCATTTATTAATGGTTGCAATGTTATGGTTTTATAGGCCTATGGAACTCTTCTTCTGTCCACGGTTCCAGTGCAGTCGGTTATGTGGGAGTTGGTTATGTGATTCCCCCCTCCTGTTGTCTATTCAGTCTGTTGTAAACAATTGTAAGGTAGGTTGATAAGAAATTTAAATTTTATAGTAAATTTCCTTTCTTATTATACCTACTGCAATTGTTTACATGGAGGTCTCCCATCTTCTTTTTCGGTTAAGAATCCCTCCTCCCCACTAATGACATAACTCCAATATTGGTGGATTCAGTAGAATGACACGTTGGTTATACGTCTGCACACTGGTTCCAGAAGCTGTGGTTTAGTACGTGGAGAAGAGTTCCCCTACTGGGTGTGTGCTGGTCGCACTCGACCCAGTTTTGGCTTATTCTTTCTTGGTGCTTTTGCACCACTTTTCTTTCCCAAATCGCTTGGGAAAGAAGAAAATAGAGAATTTTTCCAAGTTAGGGACTTCCACTGTAGTGCAAGCCTGTTGTAAACAATTGTAAGTACAATAAGAAAGGAAATTTACTATAAAATTTAAATTTTTATATTACAGTCAATGCATTTGACAATAACTACAATATACTGTCAACTGTATTATTTGTTACATTCATTGATCTTTCAGGAGATCCAAACAAACAAGACTTACTGAAAGGGAACAGTCCAGTTCATTATGCAGCTCAAGAAGGACACCTGAAATGCTTACAGCTGTTGTTAGATAGTGGTGGGTTAATTGATCTAAAGAACAGTGATGATCAAACATGTGTTGCTGTGGCTAATTCAGTGTGTAAAGATGTATTGAGAAGATATGGTATGTTTTTGTAGTAAACATTGTTAGTTAACCTTTTATTACATGCCTGTTCTATGAAATCCCCATCTACAGCAACACTAAACTATGCAGAAAATAAAATCTGTACCGCACTTGTAAATTTTGCATTAGTTTTGCTGGCAATCCATGTTGTAGGGCTACAATGATACATTTTCTCAAAACAGGATCCCCACGATTTGACACCTTTCATGATATACTTGTCAATCATTAAAAAGTGCGGACACAAGAAGAAAATCTGCAGTTATGGACCACTGGGTCACCCGGTGGTCCATAACTGCAGATTTTCTTCTTGAGTCCTCACATTTCTACTGGTCTGGTGAGTAGAGGGAAAAGTCTAATATCCACCCACACAAATAACAAATCGTTATACAGTTTTGGATCAAGCAGCATTTCATTTCAATGAAATTAGATTTCTCAAACTTCTTGACAACAAAACATCATGACACACTCTTCTGTTCCCTTGGAATTTGTGATTTGTTGGATCATAGTATATAAAGGTTCAAGTGCGAGGTTAATGGTTAGTGCTATTCAGTGCTAACAAATACCTGAGAGCAATGTAAATTCAAGCTACTACAATTCTGATTTCAAAGGAAAACTACATATAATGGATGCAAATAGTCAACAATGAGGCCATTTTTGAAGTGTCATTAACAAAATATTCATAAAATTTTGGGTCCACTTGTATTGTGATACAGTGCAAGCAAGTCATGAAACATATCGCCATAGAATGAATCACGATACATATCGCCAGAGAATGAATCATTGCAACCCTACCATGTTGGTAAAGGGTTAACCTTGAAATTAGAAAACAATCACTGTGGCACATAAATTCCATGGCCAGGTCTTCTTACATCAGTACTGTTACAGTGTTTTTTTCTTGCTGCTGATGCTTTGGCCTCTCAGCTGATCATAGTGATAATGATATTTTTTCAAGTTCATATAACATTGTGTGTTAGGCCCTGCATTTTCAAGTTCATTTAACATTGTGTGTTAGGCCCTACAAAGTACATCATCTGTTTCTCAGTCCATTGTTTTGTAAAATTGCATGTGGGCGTGCATTTTTAGCTCGCATGACTGAAAGTCAGGGTGAGCTTTAGTGATCACTCTTTGTCCGTCATCTGCCGTCCATGAGCATGGTGTTTGCAACTTCTCCAAAACTGCTGAACCGATTTAAATGAAATTAGAGATGCTTGTTTGTTATGACATCGCATTTTGATTTTGTTCAAATCAAGTTGCACTGCCCATGGGTAGGGCCACGCCCAAAAAGTGTGCCTAAATCTTAAAAAATCTTCTCATGAACTGGCAGTAGCAGAGACTTGGTATTTGGTGTGCAGCTTCCTTTTGAGGTGTAGACTCAGATTTGTTCAAGAGAAGCTCAAGGGGCTATATTTGCTGTTGTTTTTGGCATAATTTTTTTTTTGGCTTATTGGGTCATAAGTACTTAATTTATGCCCCCCATAATTTTCCTGTCATCCAATGGGAACCGCAGGAGTTAAAAATAGAAAAAATTTAAAATGCCTATATCTCCAAAACTGCATGGCACTGAGAATTTTATTTGGTTTGAAGCTTCCTTAGGACCAGCAGAAAGGAATGGTCCAAAAAAATTGCCATCGCTTTTATCATAGGGTACTTTTCAGGGACTTTGAAAAAGTGCTGAGTCATCATTTTTTTAACACTGTGGGTAATAGGAAAAACATTACAGAACCTTCTTCTCTCAAACCACTGCTCCAAAAGATTTCATATTTCACATATAACATCTTTGGAAGATTGATTCACATATTTGTTGAAATCAATTCCCTGGGTTGATATTTAGGGTCTCTATGGGAGCCCAAATGTTCAAATTAGGGCAATATGAGGAATATTCTTTAAAAATCATCTTCTTCAGATCTACCAATCAGAATCTTTTGATATTTAGTATGCGGCATCCTTAGGGGAGTGAGATTCAAATTTGTTCAAGACAAGCCCCTGGGTTCATATTTGGGCTCCATGTGGGAGCCTGAATTTGAACTTAGTTCAATACGAGGAATATTCTTTAAAAATCTTTTTTTTCAGATCCACCCGTCAGAATCTTTTGATATTTGTTATAAGCTTTTTCTTAGGAGGGGCAGATGCAACTTGTTCAAATCAGTTCCCTGGGTTAATATTTATGCTACCATGTCAGGTGAGAGTCCTCAGCCCCCTGGGGCCTCTTGTTAGCTCATCTGACTGAATGTCAGGGTGAGCTATTCTGATCACTTTTTGTCTGTCCTCAGTCGTGAAGGTGGTGTTTGGGTCTTTTTCTCCAAAACCACTGGCCACATTTTAATGTAATTAGTCCCCTACGGGAACCGTAAGGGGACTATAGGATTGCACTCCGTCCGTCCGTCTGTCTGTCTGTCTGTCTGTCTGTCCGTCCATCCATCCGTCCGTCCGTCCGACCGTCTGTCTGTTTTTTATGTTACCACCTCTCCCTCCAACATGCTTTAAGCTACACCTTTCATATTTGGTACATGGATAAATGGTTCTGAGGGGATGATGCACGCTCAAAATTTTTTTTTCAAAATCCAAGATGGCGGAATGGCTGCCATTTTTGTTGTGTTTTTTAAGCTTTTTTTTTCTCTATTTTGATGTTACCACCCCTCCCACCAACATGGTTCAAGCTACACCTTTCATATTTGGTACATGGATAAATGGTTCTGAGCGGATGATGCACGCTCAAAAAGTTTTTTTTCAAAACCCAAGATTGCGGAATGGCGGCCATCTTTGTTGTGTTTTTTAAGCTTTTTTTCTCTATTTTGATGTTACCACCCCTCCCACCAACATGGTTCAAGCTACACCTTTCATATTTGGTACATGGATAAACGGTTCTGAGGGGATTATGCACGCTCAAAATTTTTTTTCTCAAAATCCAAGATGGCGGAATGGCGGCCATTTTTGTTGTGTTTTTTAAGCTTTTTTTTCTCTATTTTCATGTTACCACCCCTCCCACCAACATGGTTCAAGCTACACTTTGCATATTTGGCACATGGATAGAGGGTTGGGAGGGGATGATGCACGTTCAATATTTTTTCTTCAAAATCCAAGATGGCGGCATGGTGGCCATTTTTGTTGTGTTTTTTAAGCTTTATTTCTCTATTTTATGTTACCACCCCTCACTCCAACATGTTTCAAGCTACACTTTTTATATCTGGCACATGGATAGAGGGTTGTAATGGGATGTTGCACGTTCAATATTTTTTTTCCAAAATTCAAGATGGCGCCCTGGCAACCATTTCTGTTGTGTTTTTTAAGCTTTTTTCTCTATTTTATGTTACCACTACTCCCTCCAACATGGTTCAAGCTGCACTTTTCATATATGGTACATGGAATAAGGATGTTGTGAGGGGATTATGCACGATCAATATTTTTTTTTCAAAATCTAACATCTGTCTGTCTGTCCGTCTGTCTGTCTGTCTGTCTATTTTTACCACCTCTCCCTCTAATATGCTTCAAGCTACACCTTTCATATTTGGTACATGGATAAATGGTTCTGAGGGGATGATGCACAGTCAATATTTATTTTTCAAAATCCAAGATGGCAGAATGGCGGCCATTTTTGTTGTGTTTTTTTAAGCTTTTTCCTCTATTTTATGTTACCACCCCTCCCTCCAACATGGTTCAAGCTACGCCTTTCATATATGGTACATGGATAAAGGGTTGTGAGGGGATTATGCACGCTCAAATTTTTTTTTTCAAAATCCAAGATGCTTATATACTCTAGTGTCTTCTGTGACAAAAACACCTTATGTCACAAAAGCGCCGTAGGGGACTAATACCACCCCGGTGGTCAAACACTTGTTTCACTTGAATAGTGGTTATATAGAGGCTTTTGGGTTTTTCTTCAAATTGTGTTTCTGCTCCTATTGAGGAGGGGGTGGGTCCAAAATACCTCAATTTTAAAAAATCTTCTTCTCATGAACCAGCGATAGCAGAGATTTGATATTCGGTATACAGCTTCCTTTTGAAGTTTAGATTCAAATGTGTTCAAGAGAAGTTTGTGGTGCAATATTTGTCGTCATTATGGGAGGGACAAGAATTTTTGCCCCGTCCAAAATTTCTATTTTCCAAACCGAGAGGCCGATTTGAACCAAATGTGATCTGAAGTATTAATGGGTCATAAATACTTGATTTATGCAAAAATTCTTTTTCAAAATGCCCTGTGGAAACCACAGGAGCTAAAAATAGAAAAAAATTCAAATGCTCATATCTCCAAAACTACATGGCTCTGAGAATTCTTCTTTGGTATAAAGCTTCCTAAGGACCACAGAATGGAATGGTAAAAAAAAATTGCTATCGGTTTTTATCAAAGGGTACTAGGGTACTTTTTCGGGACTTGAAAAAATGCTGAGTTAGCATTTTTTAACACTGTGGGTAATGGGGAAAACATTTAAGACTCTTCTTCTCCCAAACCACTGCTCCAAAAGCTTTCAAATTTCACATATAACATCTTTGGAAGATTGTTTCACAGGTTTGTTGAAATCAAATCCCTGGGTCCATATTTGGGCTCTCTATGGGAGCCCAGATGTTTAAATTAGTGCAGCATGAGGAATATTCTTTAAAAATCTTCTTCATCATATCCACCAATCAGAATCTTTTGATATTTAGTATGCAGCAGGGGTCAGCCGAGTGGGCGACTAGGGCAAAGAAGTCGCCTTGTCATTCCTCAAGTTGCCTTGGCTTACATTGGGGGCGAAAATCAAGTCGCCCTCCAAAACTTCCTTGGGAGACATGGCAGTTTACTGTATTTTCTTATGTTTTATTTTTGAAAAAAAACGCTTCCGCATTCACAAAAAAGTAAACATGACGACTGCTGTTAAAATCCGCCATAGGGCTCTGAAAATAGCCTAAACTAGCCCAGTTTTATATTTCTGAAAAGAGTTGTAATGGCGTAGTCGTTTGAACAATACGCCCAAACTGATAGCAACCAGCACAAAATGCTATTTAAAACCAAAAGTGTCAGCAAAAACAACGAATCACACAAGACACGCATCAAGTTTATTAGAATTTATTAAAGTTTGGTAACCACCATTTCAAAACCATAAAAAATGTGCAGGGGACAATTCATCTATAAAAACGTCGAAATTGCTTACGGTTACACTCTGTTCCATTGAAAAATTGGTGGCATTGAAATTCGCCCCGCAGTTTTTGCATTGAAACTGAAAGTTTTTCTTTGAAAACTTGTGTTGGAAGGGGGTTAAATGTAATAAGGCTACGATAGAAATCACATATATTAGGATAGATAAGAATGGCAGACCTTATAGCACCAATCGGACATGTCAATGTAAGATGGATTGCAGAAATTGTCATTTTTCTGAACCAAGTATTATCACCCAGCGCAGCAGGTGAGGGAGACAACTGAAATATTTTGTCATTTACCTTAGAAATAAATTAGCTCAAATTGTTAATGACGTTTAATTTACGAAGGATGTTGAAAACTTTTTTAACTACGCTTTTCAATTCAATTAGGACATTCAGAAACCATGAATGACCCAGCTTCTTATGTGAACTTGAAATTTATTTTAAATACTTTAAATATTTTTTTTAAAAGAATATACCTTCTATTACAGAGAACACTCTCACCATGGGTAATGCTAAATTTCAAATCCACTGCATCGAGGCAATCTTTATACAAAATCAACTGCATGGTAACCCTAGTCATAGTCATGACTACTAGGGAAACAGTTAGGGTATTCAGAAACCATGGACACCACAACTGTTTGTAGGGGAGGGGGGGGGGGGGGGATTTTAACATACATGACTTAGTTTTGTGTGTGTAAGTATAAGTTTTATTTATGTTTTCTCTCCACAATTGTGTCCTCTATGTACATTTATTTTGTCACAATGTCATATAAGTTGTTTTTTTTTTCTGACTTCTCCCTCATATCCACTGACTTCTCCCTCCTGTCCCTTGACTTCTCCCTAAAGTCTCTGAAGGGAGAAGTCACTTCTCCCTAAAATCAGCTGCCAGGCTGACCCCTGGTATGCAGCATCCTTAGGGGAATGAGATTCATGTTTGTTCAAGCCAAGTCTCTGAGTTCATATTTGGGCTCCCTGTGGGAGCCCGAATTATAACTTAGTTCTTTTTTTTTTAGTTCAATATGAGGAATTTTCTTTAAAAATCTTCTTGTTCAGATCCAGCAGTCGGAATGTTTGATATATGTTATACAGCATCCTTAGGGAGGTGTGATTCAAGTTTGTTTAAGCCAAGTCTTTGAATCCATATTTGGGCTCCCTGTGTGAGACCGAATTATAACTTAGTTCAATATGAGGAACATTCTTTAAAAATCTTCTTCTTCACATCATCCACTAGTAAGAATCTTTTGATATTTGGTATGCTGCATCCTTAGGGGGGGGGGGGGGGGGATTCATGTTTGTTTAAGCCAAGTCTCTGGGGTCATATTTGGGCTCCCTATGGCAGCCTGAATTATAACTTAGTTCAATGTGAGGAATATTTAAAAAAAAAAAAAAATTCAGAAGGTTTTGATATTTGGTGTATGGTTTTCTTAATGGGCAGATGCAAGTCTGTTTAAATCAGGATCCTCGGTTGGTAGTTGTCAGTGTCAGGTGAGTGCTCTCAGGCCCCTTGGGCCTCTTGTTTTATTTTGTTGTTCATTTTTGTAATTATTTCTTTGCCATCAAAGGTTCATGTTCTTGGTTTGTTTTATTTTTAGGCCTCATAATCTACAGAATAGGGGGGGGGAGGTGTATTTCATCCCTTCAGTGCAGGAAAACTTTGCAATGCTAAAGCATTGCAAAGCCTTGTTGCACTTGAGGGACAAATTTATCAGTTTCATTAACTTGGGTAAAATATCAGACATAGACCCTTTAATTTTTATTTTTTTAAGTTTGCATTGGTTATAAAAAGAGAGCATACAGCAGTCAAAAGCACCATGCAGGAGGGCCTGAGAAACAGATTTTTAACTTTTTTAGGCCTTAGTACAGTGTATAAGGAAACAATAGAACTATCAGCAGGCCTCTCTAAAGAAGGACTATCTCTGCAGGGTGATGGAACAACTGGAGCATCCGTGATAGGATTATTCATGCCCAACAGCATTTACATTGCTGTAAAAATCATCTCCCAAGAATGTGAGAGAGATTGTCACATGTGTAAGCCTGATGTTTAAGACCAGTTATGGTTGCTTTAAGGATTTTAGAAACAAAAATACAAGAGCTACATGTTTCACCACAGCATTTGTTTACCGTATCAGCACTGGTCTACCAGGGCATAAATTCCATTATGATTTGCAAGAATCTAAATGAGAATCCTGCTATAGATCACTATGGGATGTGAAACAGTTTATGAGAATCAGATTCTGCATTATCGTTGAAATATAAGCTCCATCGACTAAGGCATAAACTGTGACAGTGCTGATTGCTGTGACTGATTTTATGTTCTAGTGGTTGGGGAATGTGTTAATGTTTTATGCTATTTGGCAGTGACGAATGGGAGCAAAATGGAGGCGAGTGGAAAATCGCTCACCTCAAATAAAGTTTGCGAGAGTGAAAAATGTGAGGAGAGTGATTTTGATTGAGAGTGTTGATTTCAATGTTTAACTTCATTTTTTTAATACTATTGAATTATACATTCAAAGTGTATTTATTTTATAAATATACTTAAGGTAAGGCCTCACAAAGTAGATCTTCTGTTTCTCAGGCCATTTTTTGTAAAATTGCATGCGGGCGGGCGTTTTTTAATTTTATTTTTTATTTTTGTAATTATTTCTTTACCATTAAAAAGTTCATGTTCTTGGTTTGTTTTATGTTTTAGGCCTCATAACCTACAGAATAGTGGTGTATTACATCCCTTGAATGCAAGAAGGCTTTGCAATGCTAAAGCATTGCAATGCCTTCTTGCACTCAAGGGACAATTTTATTAACATGGGTAAAATATCAGACATGAACTATTTGATTTTGATGTTTTTAAGTTTGGATTGGTTATAAAAAGAGAGCATGCGGCAGCCAAAAGGACCATGCGGGAGTGCCTGAGAAACAGATTTTTATTTTTTTCAGGCCTAATATTATTGTTTGCCTGTGGTTCAGAATAAAATTGCAAGCTTGAAATCTAGTGTTTGTTTATTAAATTTATTACCAGAATTCCCGAAATGAACCTTCATCTTGTAAGATCTAGATAATCTGAAGTGAACTATATATTATGGCATGTAAAAAAATTTATTTCGCAGATTCCATTGACAAGCGTCATTCAAAACGAATGTATGAATACAACCATAGATATCAGATACAACTGAACGCGGAGGGAAATTTTGACGGTGAAAATATATGTAACCCACTAAAATTAGTTCAGGATTTTAAATGGCAGATTATTAAAACCGTTGAAAATGGATGCGTAAATTCAAAATCTGGCACATTAATTTGTGTCACTGGTGAATTGGAGCGACAGGTGTCATGTGTATAAATGAAAATAAGGAAAGGGGCAACATTCCGCATGTCTTTGATATGGAAGTATTAAAACTTTTCTCAAACCTCAGAATGGCCACCGTTTTTTTCTATCTGAACATGCGTGTTCGTTTTGTGGCGGGAGTAAGCTCTGGGCGAGTTGTCAATGTACAACCCTCTTACTGTTATTTGAAGCATGTTATGTTAGCATGTCGTGTGTGGATGTATAAGTGAACTACTGTGTGTCATGTTCATAACAACGGAAAGGAAATTGTTTGGAATTGTACTTTAAACGCTTAAAATTGTGAGTGATTATTAAAAATTTCCCAACATTTAATTGAATATTTCTGTTGACGCAACTCCAAAGGATGAAAACACACCCAAGAATAGAGGCGAGCGATTATACGCGCTTCTTGGACAATTTTTACGTGAGCGATGGTGCGCGAGCACAATCGCGCGTCTTCCCCATGCGTCACTGATTTGGCCAGTGCTATTCACAAAAAATTGTCATTCAGACTTTATTGCTTTTTTCTGCTTTGCCTCTAGAACATAGCTTATGACCCCAAATAGCTTATGACCCCAAATAGGAATGAGTTTCAGTGTGGGGTTATAAGCTATGTTTTTGAAGCAAAAAATGAAAATTTCTCATTATCCAATAAAACCAAGTGTTATCTTTTGGTCCTGTTAGGTAAAGAGTTAACTGGTCCATTGTTAGCAGCTGATATATGGACCTTATTGACCCTTTACCTAATGAATTGGTATATCTGCCTGTGTAATTTGCAAATTAAGCAGTTGAAAAAAATAGATTTTTCAAAACAATTCAACAAAACCATATCATGTGAGCACATTCGAAAGAGCTCATCAAGCTCGTTCCAATGCGGGTGGTCACATGATATGACTTTGTTGAAATTTTTCTAAACATTAAAAAAAAAAAACAATAATTAAAAAAATAAATTTTGCTATCATGTGTGTTGGGTAAGGCTAAAAAAAATAAATGTTGTGGTTTGGGTTACATGACAGAAAAACATAGGATCGGTAGGTAGGCTTTTATTTTTTTAATTTTTTTTTTTTTACGCTTTAAGATGAATAATTTAGCTGGACATACCAATACATATATGAGAAATCACCCCAGGGGTGGAATATCCACCCAAATGATAAACTCAGGAACACACAGTATGGTTCAGTGGATTGGGCTTTTTATATTGGTTCGCAGCTCACTTGAAGTTGAGAATGTTTCTTTGACATAACACAATTCAGTATACCTGGAAATTCCACTTTGTTGGTGTTTCTGTACTAAATTTTTTTTTTTTTCATTAGGGTGTAACGACACATTAACAGCCAGGGTCATATCATGTTGGTGACAGTTTTACGGGTAGAGGAAGCCGGAGTACCCGGAAAGAACCGACGAGCAGCTGTCAGCTCTCCAAATATCGTAACTCTGAACTCTGCACCGTGGCACAGGCAGGGTTAGAGTGGTTGAAAACATGCACACCATCGACGTGCAGTACGCCTTAGTACACAGCATCATCGTGCCCCCATGTAGGCAATCAAGGTTAAGTGCCTTGCCCAAGGACACAATGCGGGAGCACGAATCAGCTGCTGAAATGGTCACCCATCCAACCACTAACCGCGCTCGACATTGCTTAACTTCGGTGATCTGACGAGAACCGGTTACCGCAACGCCACCGCGCCCCGTTTCTGTACCAAAGCATTCACCATGTACCATGCATGGATTTCAGAGAGGTTACAGGATATCCACAATCAAAAGTTCAGTCATTCAGTGTCTGAGAATGTTGAATTCCCATGAACGATGGGTCGAGTCGTCTGCGGTACGAAACAGAGAGGATGTTGCAACTTCTCAAACAGCGTCTCATGATATGGACAAGAAAGTTGTCCACAGTGTTCATGCTTTCACGAAAAACTAATTTTTCTAATATGTTCATTTTAGATAGTTTTCATGAATAAATAGTTGTTACACATTTTTGATTGTTCTCAGTCATTTGAACGTGCTTCTTCATGACATATTAACCTATCAAATGTACTGCGTCAGAACATCAATTCACCCCCAAAAGCCATCCATGGTCAGAAATTTAAAAGCAGATTTTTAATTTATTTCTAGCATGAGCATGTAGAAATTTTCAGTTGCCTTTGCTTTTTTGAACACTCCATTAAACAATGACAACGATTGTTGTTAGGGGTTGTTTAATAATATTCTATTGATATTGCCAGTATTGGAGAGAATTTTAAAAACTCCACGCTGTGAATTTTTGGTCAAATATGACTGACAACACATGGAAGAGTAGGAATGTAGGTCCCAGAAAAAGTGTTGTGAAGGGTAGGCCCACCCTTATCAATCATAAATTGTTAACGCAGCATGCCCAACAAACCATGCAGTTACAGAAACGCGTGTTTGGGAGGGGGGGGGGCAAATTTTTACAGATGTATTTTCCCTCATCCCTCACACAAACTCACACAGGCTCCCATGATGGATAAAAATACTTATGCATCAATGTTTTTGATACAACGCTCCTTTATAACTAATAATGTTAACCTTTATTGATCGAAGATGACATTGGCCACCCACACAGCTTGAGAATACTTTTTTTACCTTTTACTTAAAAAAACGAAGCTGAACGGGTGGGGAGAAATTAAGGGTTGTGGTGTCTGAGGAATTTGCAGTTTTCTACCCATGCTTCCCTCTATCCTTCTATGTAGGGATATGCATGCATGCAACCAAATGCATGTATTTTTACGGAACACTAACTATCTCATGAAATTGAAACTTTATAAATAGCTGAGCATTCCGAATTCGCAACACTTTCGATACACTGTCAGTTCGGTATTACATGGAGTGCTTTTTTTTGTTTCCAACCACGATTGCCTCTCCCACAGTTCCATCATAAGAATGGATGCAATTGATAGTAGGCTAAGAATTCTTGAAATGAAAATGTCATTGATAAAAGGGGGGAAAACAGATGAGTGAACAATCATTTCGTTCTTTGAGTATCTGCATTCTAATATTTAATTGCCATGTTATGTCAGTAGTACCATGCATCAGATGTGATTCTATGGTGATTTGTTGCACTTACGTAATGCGCTATTATTTCAAATTATTCATTTCACCTGAAAAAGGGCATTTCTTTTTTTATTAAAGCCAAGATTGTTGATCGATTAGATGAAAATCAGTAAAATGACGAATTAAAATCATGAAATGCGCAGGTTCTGCTTCAATGGAGAAATGTACTCGGTAAAATCTGTTACCGATTTATCGACGTTTTCGGGTTTATGGTGCTAGATAAAGGTTGCAATTTTTGAAATACCGATAAAATTTCTGGAGTTGCATGCTTAAAATAGGGTCAGTCGGGTAACCCAAACCAAAACATTTTTTTTCTTTGGCTTAAGGGGTTAAAATTTGAAATATTTATTATTAGCCTGACTGTTTACAGTGAGGGCTATAGTCATGACTTTTGTCCGTCCATCCATCCATCTGTCCATCTGTCCGTCTGTTAAAATTTAGAGTTTTGGTTAATGTTTGTGGTTAAAGTTTTTTACTGAAGGTTCAAGTGTTTTTTTTTTTTACCCTGTTCAGTTAACATTTGGAGTTTTGGTTAAAGTTTGTGGTCAAAGTTTTTAGCTCACCAACTTTAGTTGTGTGAGCTTATGGCATGGCTCGATCGGTCGGCGTCAGCGTTCGTGTCCAATAATGTTAAAACTTCTGTTTAGGTCACTTACTCTCTCGATTTCCATATCATGGCTTTTATAATGCTGCTATATGATGATTATTATCATTTTACCATGATTTAACCCCTCATACCCTACATTTTAAACATTTTTCTTGACATTTTTATTAGTTGTGTTTAGTTTTCTGTTTAGCTCAGAATTTCAAGTTTAACTAAGTGTTTAGGTCAGCTGCTGTGCTCCTTCTCTTCCCATGGCACTTATATTCATCATACATGTTCCTCAGTATCATTTTTCCCTGATTAACCCCTCATACCCTGCATTTTAAACATTTTTCTTGACATTTTTAGTTGCGTTTAGTTTTCTGTTTAGCTCGGAATTTCTTGTTTAACTCAGGTCAGCTGCTGTGCTCTTTCTCTTCCCATGGCACTTATATTCATCATACATGTTCCTCAGTATCATTGTTCCATGATTAACCCCTCATACCCTGCATTTTAAACATTTTTCTTGACATTTTTATTTGCGTTTAGTTTTCTGTTTAGCTCAGAATTTCATGTTTAACTTAGTGTTTATGTCAGCTGCTGTGCTCCTTCTCTTTCCATGGCACTTATATTCATCATACATGTTCCTCAGTATAATGTTCCATGATTAACCCCTCATACCCTGCATTTTAAACATTTTTCTTGATATTTTTAGTTGCGTTTAGTTTTCTGTTTAGCTTGGAATTTCATGTTTAACTTAGTGTTTAGGTTAGCTGCTGTGCTCCTTCTCTTCCCATGGCACTTACATTCATCATACATGTTCCTCAGTATCATTGTTCCATGATTAACCCCTCATATCCTGCATTTTAAAAATTTTTCTTGACATTTTTATTTGCGTTTAGTTTTCTGTTTAGCTCAGAATTTCTTGTTTAAAGTGTTTATGTCCGTTTCTGTGTTTTACTTTCAAGAGGTTGTATTTAGGTCATCTTTGGCGCATATTATGAACCTGTTTGATACAGTTCTTGTGTTTGCCAAAGTTACTATCAAAGAGGAATGTTGGTGAGCTATAGGGCATTGGCGTCCTTCTTGTTTATTCACCCTTCAAGTACCGGCTACACCCCATAGTTCTTGTCTGATCATCACGAAATTTCATACGGATTTTGGGTCATGTCTAGATGAGAACGTCCCCTTTTGGTCGTGATCGGTCAACTGGTATGGCTGCCCGAGCCCAAAACCCGAAAACCATTAGCACAGTCTACAGGCTGTATTTATGAAGGGATTTCATTGTAACTTGGTAAGATGCCTCTGTATAATGCCTAGATGAGAACGTCCCCTTTTGGGCATGATCTGTCAACCGAGATGGCTGCCTAAGCCCGAAACACGAAAACTTTTAGCACAGTCTGCAGGTCATGTTTAATATGGAGGGATTTCATTGTAACTTGCTACGATGACTCCGTATGATGTCTAGATGAGAATTTCCCCATTTGGACGTGATCTGTCAACCGGGATGACTGCCCGAGCCCAAAACCCGAAAACCTTTAGCACAGTCTACAGGTCATATTTATGAAGGGATTTCATTGTGTCTTGATAGGTTGACTTCATATTATGTCTAGATAAGAAAGTCCCCTTTTGGACGTGATTGGGCAACTGTGATGGCCCGAAGCCCAAAAACATTTAGCACAGTCTACAGGTCATATTTATGAAGGGATTTCATTGTAACTTGGTAAGATGACTCCAAATAATGTCTAGATGAGAATGTCTCATTTTGATCTCGATCGTTCAGCCTTGATGGCTGCCCGAGCCCAAAAACCTTCAGCATAGTCAAAAGGTCATATTTATGAAGGGATTTCATTGTAACTTTTTAGGTTGACTCCATATAATGCCTAGGTGATGACATCCTCTTTTGGTCGTAATTTGTCAACTGTGACGGCTACAGGTGCCCGAAGCCCGAAAACTTTGAGCACAGTCTACAGGTCATATTTATGAAGGGGTTTCATTGTAACTTCGTAGGATCACTCCAGATGATGCCCAGATGAGAATGTGCCCTTTTGGTTGCGATCATTCAACCATGATGGTTGCCCGAGCCGAAGGCCGAAAACCTTTAGCACAGTCTACAGGTCATATTTATGAAGGGATTTCATTGTAACTTGGTGGGTTGACTTCATATAATGTCTAGATGAGAACGTCCCCTTTAGGACACGATTGGGCAACTGTGACGGCAACAGGGGCCCGAAGCCCAAAAACCTTTAGAACAGTCTACAGGTCATAATTATGGAGGGATTTCATTGTAGCTTGGTAGGATGACTCCAGATAATGTCTAGATGAGAACGTCCCCTTTTGGTCGTGATCATTCAACCTTGATGGCTGCCCGAGCCCAAAAACCTTTAGCATAGTCTATAGGTCGTATTTATGGAAGGATTTCATTGTAGCTTGTGAGGTTGACTCCATATAATGCCTAGATGATGACATCACCTTTTGGTCATGATTGGTCAACTGTGATGGCTACAGGATCCCGAAGCCCGAAAATCTTGAGCACAGTCTACAGGTCATATTTATGAAGGGATTTCATTATAACTTCATAGGATCACTCCAGATGATGCCCAGATGAGAATGTGCCCTTTTGGTTGCGATCATTCAACCATGATGGTTGCCCGAGCCCGAAGGCCGAAAACCTTTAGCACAGTCTACAGGTCATATTTATGAAGGGATTTCATTGTAACTTGGTAGGTTGACTTCATGTAATGTCTAGATGAGAACGTCCCCTTTAGGACACGATTGGGCAACTGTGACGGCAACAGGGGCCCGAAGCCCAAAAACCTTTAGAACAGTCTACAGGTCATAATTATGAAGGGATTTCATTGTAGCTTGGTAGGATGACTCCAGATAATGTCTAGATGAGAACGTCCCCTTTTGGTCGTGATCATTCAACCTTGATGGCTGCCCGAGCCCAAAAACCTTTAGTATAGTCTATAGGTCGTATTTATGGAAGGATTTCATTGTAGCTTGTGAGGTTGACTCCATATAATGCCTAGATGATGACATCACCTTTTGGTCATGATTGGTCAACTGTGATAGCTACAGGAGCCCGAAGCCCGAAAATCTTGAGCACAGTCTACAGGTCATATTTATGAAGGGATTTCATTATAACTTCATAGGATCACTCCAGATGATGTCCAGATGAGAATATCCCCTTTTGGTTGTGATCATTCAACCATGATGGCTGCTCGAGCCTGAAGCCCGAAAACCTTTAGCACAGTCTTCAGGCCATATTTATGAAGGGATTTCATTGTAACTTGGTAGGTTGACTTCATATAATGTCTAGATGAAAACATCTCCTTTTGGATGCAATTGGGAAACTGTGATGGCTTCAGGGGCCCAAAGCCCGAAAACCTTAAGCACGGTCTAGAGGTCATATTTATGAAGGGATTTCAATGTAACTTGGTAGGATGACTCCAAATAATGTCTAGATGAGAACAGTCCCTTTTGGGCACGATTGGACAAGTGTGATGGCTACAGGGGCCCCAAAGCCCGAAAACCTTTAGCACAGTCTACAGATCATATTTATGAAGAGATTTCATTGTAACTTGTTAGGTTGACTCCATATAATGCCTAGATGATGACATCCTCTTTTGGCCACGATCATTCAGCCTTGATGGCTGCCCGAGCCCAAAAACCTTTAGCATAGTCTATAAGTCATATTTATGGAAGGATTTCATTGTAACTTGTTAGGTTGACTCCATATAATGCCTAGATGATGACATCCCCCTTTGTCATGATTTGTCAACTGTGACCGCTACAGGGGCCCGAAGCCCAAAAACCTTGAGCACAGTCTACAGGTCATATTTATGAAGGGATTTCATTGTAACTTCGTAGGGTCACTCCAGATGGTGCCCAGATGAGAATGTCCCCTTTTGGTTTTGCTCATTCAGCCATGATGGCATCCTGAGCCCAAAGCCCGAAAACCTATAGCACAGTCTACAGGTCATATTTATGAAGGGATTTCATTGTAACTTGGTAGGTTGACTTCATATAATGTCTAGATGAAAAGATCTCTTTTGGATGCAATTGGGAAACTGTGACGGCTACAGGGGCCCAAAGCCCGAAAACCTTAAGCACGGTCTAGAGGTCATATTTATGAAGGGATTTCAATGTAACTTGGTAGGATGACTCCAAATAATGTCTAGATGAGAACGTCCCCTTTTGGTCATGATCATTTAGCCTTGATGGCTGCCCGGGACCAAAACCTAAAAACCTTTAGCATAGTCTATAGGTCATATTTATGGAAGTTTCATTGTAACTTGTTAGGTTGACTTAATTTAATGCCTAGATGATGACATCCCCTTTTGGTTGTGTTTGGTCAACTGTGATTGCTTCAGGGCCCCGAAGCCCGAAAACCTTAAGCACAGTCTACAGGTCATATATATGAAGGGGTTTCATTGTAACTTCGTAGGATCACTTATGCCCAGATGACAACGCCCACTTTTGGTCGCGATCATTCAACCATGATGGCTTCCCGAGCCAAAAACTTTAGTACAGACTACAGGTCGTATTTGTGAAGGGATTTCATTGCAACTTAGTAGAATGACTCAGTATAATGTCGAGATGAGGACATTCCCTTTTAGTTGCAATCGGTCTACCGTCATAGCTACACAGGCCTGAAGCCCGAAAACTTTCAGCACAGTCTACAGGCCATATTTATGAAGGGATTTCAATGTAACTTGATCGGATGAGTCATTTTGAAATAATTTCACTGTAACTTGGTAACTTTCATTGACATACGTTAACTGTGAGGGCCACATACATTTACTGTGAGGTCATATTAACCCACCCTTCAGCTCTTTAGTACTGTGTACACCTCATATTATTTTTTATTAAAAACATAGCATACAGGGAACAGAAATTAACGTATTCCAAATTATCACAATTCTTGTCTTAATTCATAATCCTTTCATAAACATTGAACATTATCCTTTTCATCAAACACAACACACAGACAAGTTAAGCTACAGTGTCATTGACACTTTCATTATCCCTTCCCACAAGGGAGGGATATAGTGCAGAGCTCGTTCCGTCTGTCTATCTGTCAGTCCATCTGTCTATCTGTCAGTCCATCCGTCAGTCTGTCCATTCGTTCGTCAGTCCATCTGTCTGTCCGAACTTTATGCCATAACTTAAAAAAAAGTTAACGACGGATTTCAATTCTTTTAAGTACATGTCTCTAGGCCAAGATTGATGACCACAATCATCCACTGAAAATTGTTGAAGTTATTGCCCTGTCAAGCCCCCGCCAATTAAGCATTTTTTTTCCTTCCTTTCCTCCAATATGCATTTTGAACTATTTACAGTCACTACATGCATAACTTTTTTTTAAACTCACAGTCTGTCCATCTGCTCATCAGTCCATCCGTCTGTCCAAACTTTCTTTATGCCTCAACTTAAACAAAAGTTAACAGATTTCAATTCTTTTCAGAACATGTCTCTAGGTGAAACCTATAGCAAATAGACATCCGAGCTATATAAAAAATACACAGGATTTCCTGTCAAAAATTTCGAAATTGAAAATATCGAAAAATGCAATTCTGGCTACTTTGGATATCGACAGTATGTATACGAACATTGATATTGATAAAGGTGTTAAATCAGTTAAAAATGCATTTGAAAAATATCCGGATGCGAAACGCCTGGTTGAACAAATTTTGGATCTTTTAGAGCTGAGCTTAAAAGGTAATGACTTTCAATTCAATAGAGAATATTTTCTACAAATAATGGGTTGTCCTATGGGCAAAAGATTCAGTCCTAATTTTGTAAGCATTTATGTAGCAGAATGGGAGGAAAATGCCTTAAGCAAATGTGCAAAGCATCCTCTCGTATATCTCAGGTATTTAGATGACATTTTTATTATTTGGGAACATTCAAAAAAAGATTTTGATGAATTTTTAGAAATTTTGAAAGCTACTATCAGTGAAAATTCTGTCGATTTTCTCGATGTGACCATGTATAAAGGCAAGCAATTTCAGGCGTCCGGTCATTTAGATTATAAAGTGTATTTTAAACCAACTGATTCACATCAATTGTTGCACACAAAATCATTTCATCCTCAACATACATTTAAAGGTATCATCAAATCACAACTCATTCGTTTCCACCGCAATTCAAGTGATAAGGTAAATTTCAATGAGGCTTGTTCCACTCTATTTGGCGCCCTCAGATCGAGAGGATACTCACTGCGCTTTTTGCGTACCTTAAAATCTCAAACTCTGAAAAAGCTCGAAAGTCCAGCTGAAACTACTGATTTCGAACCACTGAAGATTGAACACAACAGACCATTGCAGAATGGTAGTGGCGCGGTATTTAATTGCAAAAAGCCTCGATGTAGATTGCATACAGAAAGAGGAATTTTCCTCCGAACAAACGAAAAATCATTATCAGATCCGTTACCCCCTCCATTGTGATTCACCAAACATTATTTATCTTATCACTTGTAAGCGATGTCGGAAACAGTATGTTGGTCAAAGTCAAAATCCTTTTCGAGAACGTGCTACTAGACACAAACAGGATATAAAACATAATGCTGATGCCCCAGTAGCACAACATTTTAACCTTCCTGGCCATTCTTTGGACGATTTCGAAATCCATCCTATTGAACAACCACCAATTAAAGACACATTAGAAGAAACGGATGAATTTAGAAAAAAACGTGAAGCTTTTTGGATCAATACGCTTCAAACCCTCTGGCCATTTGGTATGAACATATCAGAGGGCGAATGCGAAAGGAGGTCCATCATTCCTTTCACTTTAACGTACAACAGAATGAATATCGAAATAGCAAAAATGTTAAAAGATGAATTCAATTTTACCAATGCTAAATTAAATGAACCTTTGAATCTTCGACCTGTCATCGCCTATAAGAAAAACAAAAGCTTGCATAACAGCCTTGTAAGGACTAAATTAGAGCCCATCAATGAATAACATCAATTATTGCCAGTCAGTTTAACCAGTTCCTAAGCTCATCACTTAGTTTAAATCAATTTTGTGTAATTTTTTGTCATGTTTGAAACCCATCAGGGTTCAGTAAATGAAAACAATTTTTCGGCGGCATATTAAAAGAAAAAAACGTTTCAGTATGAAATGTCTGTGCCAGTGCGATTTTTTAACCTCAAACACACACACACACACAGAGTCTTGTTTACCCTACATACCGAGGTACCCCATTGTTTGTCCTTTGTGTGGAATAACGGTTTCTACCTCGTTTTGCCGGTACAGTTCTGGGAAAACAACCGAGGTAAAGGGTTTCTTTTGTCTTTTGTACCTCGGTAAGGCAAAACACGCAAACTCGTTTGTCTAGTTACCTCGTCAAGTTGGTAAGACAAACCCACACACACACACACACACACACACACACACACACACACACACACACACACACACACACACACAGAGTCTTGTCTACCCTACATACCGAGGTACCCCATTGTTTGTCCTTTGTGTGGACTAACGGTTTCTACCTCGTTTTGCCGGTACAGTTCTGGGAAAACAACCGAGGTAAAGGGTTTCTTTTGTCTTTTGTACCTCGGTAAGGCGAAACATGCAAACTCTTTTGTCTAGTTACCTCATCAAGTTGGTAAGACAAACCCACACACACACACACACACACACACACACACACACACACACACACAGAGTCTTGTATACCCTACATACCGAGGTACCCCATTGTTTGTCCTTTGTGTGGACTAACGGTTTCTACCTCGTTTTGCCGGTACAGTTCTGGGAAAACAACCGAGGTAAAGGGTTTCTTTTGTTTTTTTTAAAAGCGGAGTTAATTTTGACAAAAGGAATTGGCGCCTCCCCGATGTTTGTAAAAACATCCTTATGATTGGAAGTTCAAATTTAGGATGCATTGATCGAAATCCCCATCCGGACATCCAGGTGGAGTGTTACCCCGGCGCCAAATTCAATCATCTGCGCTCTATGTTTAAAGGGCACAGGGGCCAGTCCAGTCCCCAAAAAATATTATTAAATATTGGCGTGAATTCTCGAAACGATAATTCTGATCTCGTAGTTAAGCAGTTGCGGAATATGCTTAGCGATATCAGGGTCAAGTTTAGATCAGCAAAAATTTATTTCGCTGAACTAAACTTTTCGCAAAAACTCCCTCAGGCTGAGAGGAGAACCCTGAGCATCATCAACGAAACCATTCGGAAAGTGAAGGACGTTAACGTGATACCAAAAATTGATGACGCGAAGTTTGATGTTGCTCAGGATTTAATCCATTGGACCACGAGAACCGCCAATATTATGTACGATCACTGGTTGAACCACCTAAATTTAAACTAAGTAAAGGCAAAGGTAACAGCCACCGAACAGATGTGGGATTAGGAACTAATGTGGTTAACCTGTCTGGCACCAATGACCTAACAACCCAAGAGAAATCTCTTTTAGATCGCGGTTTAACTTTTGTACCAACACCAAAGCCTAAAACTGATAACCAAACAAATTTACCATCATACAACTGTAATTTTCTTAGGCAAATGAAATTAGCAGACCGCTTTAGAAACGCCAGCGGTCGGAAACTTCCTTTTACAGAATCATCTGGTTGGTCACCTCCAGATAGTGAAGTAGATCCCGAAATTATTGAAGCTAGCAAACGAATCATCAAAAAGGTGTTCAGCATGAACATACTCTCCGATAAAGACAATTTAACAGCTGGTGAACGGAGAGCCCTCACGAAACTTCGAAAAAATAAGAAATTAGTAATTAAACCAGCCGACAAAGGTGGGTCGGTAGTTGTTCTATCTCGGGATAATTATATAAAGGAAGCCATGAGACAACTCAGCAATACTAAACATTATAAGAAAATAGATTCACTTATTTGGCCTAGTAATATCGAAAAATTCAATAAGATCTTAAAATTTCTCCTCGACGAAGGTCACATTACCAAAAAACAATTGAAATATTTAACAGCTAAGCTCAGTGCTCAAACAAGACAATTTTATATCCTACCAAAGATCCACAAGGACCGTTCTTCATGGACGGATGACTTAACTCCACCCGGGAGGCCAATTGTATCAGATTGTAATTCGGAATCTTATGCGATCTCGGAATTAATTGATTATCATCTGAAACCTATAGCAAATAGACATCCGAGCTATCTAAAAAATACACAGGATTTCGTGTCAAAAATTTCGAAATTGAAAATATCGAAAAATGCAATTCTGGCTACTTTGGATATCGACAGTATGTATACGAACATTGATATTGATAAAGGTGTTAAATCAGTTAAAAATGCATTTGAAAAATATCCGGATGCGAAACGCCCGGATGAACAAATTTTGGATCTTTTAGAGCTGAGCTTAAAAGGTAATGACTTTCAATTCAATGGAGAATATTTTCTACAAATAATGGGTTGTCCTATGGGTAAAAGATTCAGTCCTAATTTTGCAAGCATTTATGTAGCGGAATGGGAGGAAAATGCCTTAAGCAAATGTGCAAAGCATCCTCTCGTATATCTCAGATATTTAGATGATATTTTTATTATTTGGGAACATTCAAAAGAAGATTTTGATGAATTTTTAGAAATTTTGAACAATCACGATCCAAATATTAAATTGAAAGCTACTATCAGTGAAAAGTCTGTTGATTTTCTCGATGTGACCGTGTATAAAGGCAAGCAGTTTCAGGCGTCCGGTCATTTAGATTATAAAGTATATTTTAAACCAACTGATTCACATCAATTGTTGCACACAAAATCATTTCATCCTCAACATACATTTAAAGGTATCATCAAATCACAGCTAATTCGTTTCCACCGCAATTCAAGTGATAAGGTAAATTTCAATGAGGCTTGTTCTACTCTATTTGGCACCCTCAGATCGAGAGGGTACTCGCTGCGCCTTTTGCGTAGCCTGAAATCCCAAACCCTGAAAAAGCTCGAAAGTCCAGCTGAAACTACCGATTTCGAACCACTGAAGATTGAACACAACAGACCGTTGCAAAATAGTAGTGGCGCGGTATTTAATTGCAAAAAGCCTCGTTGTAGACTGCATACATTTATGCCTGATCAGAAAGAGGAATTTTCTTCCGAACAAACGAAAAATCATTATCAGATCCGATACCCCCTCCATTGTGATTCACCAAACATTATTTACCTTATCACCTGTAAGCGATGTCGGAAACAGTATGTTGGTCAAAGTCAAAATCCTTTCCGAGAACGTGCTACTAGACACAAACAGGATATAAAACATAATGCTGATGCCCCAGTAGCACAACATTTTAACCTTCCTGGCCATTCTTTGGACGATTTCGAAATCCACCCAATTGAACAACCACCAATTAAAGACACATTAGAAGAAACGGATGAATTTAGAAAAAAACGTGAAGCTTTTTGGCTCAATACGCTTCAAACCCTCTGGCCATTTGGTATGAACATATCAGAGGGCGAATGCGAAAGGAGGTCCATCATTCCTTTCACTTTAACGTACAACAGAATGAATATCGAAATAGCAAAAATGTTAAAAGATGAATTCAATTTTACCAATGCTAAATTAAATGAACCTTTGAATCTTCGACCTGTCATCGCCTATAAGAAAAACAAAAGCTTGCGTAACATCCTTGTAAGGACTAAATTAGAGCCCATCAATGAATAACACCAATTTCTGCCAGTCAGTTTAACCAGTTCCTAAGCTCATCACTTAGTTTAAATCAATTTTATGTACTTTTTTGTCATGTTTGAAACCAATCAGGGTTCAGTAAATGAAAACAATTTTTCGGCGGCATATTAAAAGAAAAAAACGTTTCAGTAGGAAATGTCTGTGCCAGTGCGATTTTTTAACCTCAAACACACACAGGCGAGTGCCAGAGTTCATATATGCCCCAAAACAAAATAGGTTCCAATTTCAATCATGTGTATGTATTTCCTAAATAAAATTATTATTTATTTATTTATATATTTATTTATTGATTATTTTTAAATTATTTTTAAATTATTTTTAATTTTTTATTAATTTTTATTTATTTATTTATTTATTTATTTATTTATTTATTTGGTTGATTCATTTATTTAAATTATTATTTTTATTTTTATTTTTAATTTTTCATACCTTTCACACAATGTAGAGGTTCACAAGGTAAAACACACAATTTCTACGTGGTGTAAAATATTTTCCGTCATAAATCTCCGTCGGGGATATTCATTCCAACTGATAACATTCGTGAGGCATCATGATCTTTGGCGTTATTTTTTCATTTATTTCTTTAGTCTCAATATATTTTATCAAACCACTTTTTCATATTATTTTCACATACTTCTGAAGCCAGTAAAGCAAACCGCTCCCGATTGGTTTTACTTAAATCAAAGCCAACCAATAGGGCTTCATGGGGTCAGTAAAGTAAACCACTCACTGACTGATTAAAATTCAATGGAAGCCAATCAATAGAGCTTCATCTAATTTGTTTGGACGACACAAACTGAGTTGTGAAAAACAAACTTGGGACATCTCAGATTGAAAAGAATTAATTAGATGAGTGACATTTGTCAGCTTGTTACCGAGTTTAATTATGTACTGAGCTGTGAAAAACACCCCCAGCCCACATATGGATATATACCATGCATGCCCTCCCAAAGTTGGAATCATTTTCCTCAAAGTCTCTTTGAAAAAGCCAAACCAAGCGAAACGCGTCGAGACAGACGGATTATTTTCTACCTTTGCTGAAGACTACAACCAATCCAGGTATCTTCTCTAATAGGTAATATCTAGATTTCATTTTAATTTATTTCATTTCTTCATTTTAATTTCATTTTATTCATCTACCTATTCTTCAAATGGCTCAAAAAAGACAGAAGCATCAGGGAGAGAGAGTTGCCCAGTCTGGAAGAGGCCAGGAACAATCGTTCCAGGCCTATTCTAGATTGGTCAAGGCCCTTTTCCAGGTGATTCAGTGTATGCACCATATTGGGCTCCTAGAGCAGCATTTGGCCAAACGGGATTTCCCGAAACAGTTGGAGAAGAAAGTAGATGAGTTAGGTGGCTTTCTAAAGCCGGCTCTTCCCACCCCACACATTTTTTCTGTTTTTCGACAGATTAGTGTGGGATGGGCCAACCAAACGTTAAATGCTTTAGTTGAGCATTACAAGATAAATTTAAACCAGTTGAAGTCTAAGATAACTTTGGCTATGTGACCACCTCCTGGACTCGAAAAAATAGACTTCAACAACGCTTCGGCGAGTGCCTTGATCTGGGCTCAAAAAAACTTTAAAAATAAGTTGACAGATAAGACGATTTCGGCCTATCAGTCTTACATTTCGGAACTTTGCCCAGCGTCTGGAGTAAGGAACAATATGGGAGGGAGCAAGCAAACTCCGGCCCGTGTTGTCCCTCTACCCCAACGCGAAAAGCAAAATAAGAAAAGATCAAGGCAAAGCACTTCTCCCTCTTTTTTTCTGTCCACTTCTTCTTTCTCTCAGAGTAAGCGCCTCAATTTGCAAACATCTCCGGTCCATATTGTGACTGAAGATGCTCGCAAATTGAGTAACGCTGTCTCGCCTCGTCTTGCTCCTCTACCTCCTACTCCTCCTCAGCCTTTCTTCTCTGGTTCTCCTAGTGCTCTCACTAGAACTCCTCCTCCTCCTTCTGTTTCTTCTCCTGCTTCTGTTTCCTCTCCTGCTTCTGTTTCCTCTCCTGCTCCTGTTTCTTCTCCCCCTTCTCCTGCCTCTAGTGTGGTTCAACCAGGTATATCGTACTCAGAGAAAGTCAAATCACCGAGCCGCAACTCGGGCCGCTCATTTGATTCTAAATTCTCCCAGTTTCGGCATAAAAGCGGAGTTAATTTTGACAAAAGGAATTGGCGCCTCCCCGATGTTTGTAAAAACATCCTTATGATTGGAAGTTCAAATTTAGGACGCATTGATCGAAATCCCCATCCGGACATCCAGGTGGAGTGTTACCCCGGCGCCAAATTCAATCATCTGCGCTCTATGTTTAAAGGGCACAGGGGCCAGTCCAGTCCCCTAAAAATATTATTAAATATTGGCGTGAATTCTCGAAACGATAATTCTGATCTCGTAGTTAAGCAGTTGCGGAATATGCTTAGCGATATCAGGGTCAAGTTTAGATCAGCAAAAATTTATTTCGCTGAACTAAACTTTTCGCAAAAACTCCCTCAGGCTGAGAGGAGAACCCTGAGCATCATCAACGAAACCATTCGGAAAGTGAAGGACGTTAACGTTATACCTAAAATTGATGACGCGAAGTTTGATGTTGCTCAGGATTTAATCCATTGGACCACGAGAACCGCCAATATTATGTACGATCACTGGTTGAACCACCTAAATTTAAACTAAGTAAAGGCAAAGGTAACAGCCGCCTAACAGATGTGGGATTAGGAACTAATGTGGTTAACCTGTCTGGCACCAATGACCTAACAACCCAAGAGAAATCTTTTTTAGATCGCGGTTTAACTTTTGTACCAGCACCAAAGCCTAAAACTGATAACCAAACAAATTTACCATCATACAACTGTAATTTTCTTAGGCAAATGAAATTAGCAGACCGCTTTAGAAACTCCAGCGGTCGGAAACTTCCTTTTACAGAATCATCTGGTTGGTCACCTCCAGATAGTGAAGTAGATCCCGAAATTATTGAGGCTAGCAAACGAATCATCCAAAAGGTGTTCAGCATGAACATACTCTCCGATAAAGACAATTTAACAGCTGGTGAACGGAGAGCCCTCACGAAACTTCGAAAAAATAAGAAATTAGTAATTAAACCAGCCGACAAAGGTGGGTCGGTAGTTGTTCTATCTCGGGATAATTATATAAAGGAAGCCATGAGACAACTCAGCAATACTAAACATTATAAGAAAATAGATTCACTTATTTGGCCTAGTAATATCGAAAAATTCAATAAGATCTTAAAATTTCTCCTCGACGAAGGTCACATTACCAAAAAACAATTGAAATATTTAACAGCTAAGCTCAGTGCTCAAACAAGACAATTTTATATCCTACCAAAGATCCACAAGGACCGTTCTTCATGGACGGATGACTTAACTCCACCCGGGAGGCCAATTGTATCAGATTGTAATTCGGAATCTTATGCGATCTCGGAATTAATTGATTATCATCTGAAACCTATAGCAAATAGACATCCGAGTTATCTAAAAAATACACAGGATTTCCTGTCAAAAATTTCGAAATTGAAAATATCGAAAAATGCAATTTTGGCTACTTTGGATATCGACAGTATGTACACGAACATTGATATTGATAAAGGTGTTAAATCAGTTAAAAATGCATTTGAAAAATATCCGGATGCGAAACGCCCGGATGAACAAATTTTGGATCTTTTAGAGCTGAGCTTAAAAGGTAATGACTTTCAATTCAATGGAGAATATTTTCTACAAATAATGGGTTGTCCTATGGGCAAAAGATTCAGTCCTAATTTTGCAAGCATTTATGTAGCGGAATGGGAGGAAAATGCCTTAAGCAAATGTGCAAAGCATCCTCTCGTATATCTCAGATATTTAGATGATATTTTTATTATTTGGGAACATTCAAAAGAAGATTTTGATGAATTTTTAGAAATTTTGAACAATCACGATCCAAATATTAAATTGAAAGCTACTATCAGTGAAAATTCTGTTGATTTTCTCGATGTGACCGTGTATAAAGGCAAGCAATTTCAGGCGTCCGGTCATTTAGATTATAAAGTGTATTTTAAACCAACTGATTCACATCAATTGTTGCACACAAAATCATTTCATCCTCAACATACATTTAAAGGTATCATCAAATCACAACTCATTCGTTTCCACCGCAATTCAAGTGATAAGGTAAATTTCAATGAGGCTTGTTCTACTCTATTTCGCGCCCTCAGATCGAGAGGGTACTCGCTGCGCCTTTTGCGTAGCCTGAAATCCCAAACCCTGAAAAAGCTCGAAAGTCCAGCTGAAACTACCGATTTCGAACCACTGAAGATTGAACACAACAGACCGTTGCAGAATGGTAGTGGCGCGGTATTTAATTGCAAAAAGCCTCGTTGTAGACTGCATACTTTTATGCCTGATCAGAAAGAGGAATTTTCCTCCGAACAAACGAAAAATCATTATCAGATCCGTAACCCCCTCCATTGTGATTCACCAAACATTATTTACCTTATCACTTGTAAGCGATGTCGGAAACAGTATGTTGGTCAAAGTCAAAATCCTTTCCGAGAACGTGCTACTAGACACAAACAGGATATAAAACATAATGCTGATGCACCAGTAGCACAACATTTTAACCTTCCTGGCCATTCTTTGGACGATTTCGAAATCCATCCTATTGAACAACCACCAATTAAAGGCACATTAGAAGAAACGGATGAATTTAGAAAAAAACGTGAAGCTTTTTGGATCAATACGCTTCAAACCCTCTGGCCATTTGGTATGAACATATCAGAGGGCGAATGCGAAAGGAGGTCCATCATTCCTTTCACTTTAACGTACAACAGAATGAATATCGAAATAGCAAAAATGTTAAAAGATGAATTCAATTTTACCAATGCTAAATTAAATGAACCTTTGAATCTTCGACCTGTCATCGCCTATAAGAAAAACAAAAGCTTGCGTAACATCCTTGTAAGGACTAAATTAGAGCCCATCAATGAATAACATCAATTATTGCCAGTCAGTTTAACCAGTTCCTAAGCTCATCACTTAGTTTAAATCAATTTTGTGTAATTTTTTGTCATGTTTGAAACCCATCTGGGTTCAGAAAATGAAAACAATTTTTCGGCGGCATATTAAAAGGAAGAAACGTTTCAGTATGAAATGTCTGTGCCAGTGCGATTTTTTAACCTCAAACACACACACACACACAGAGAGTCTTGTTTTCCCTACATACCGAGGTACCCCATTGTTTGTCCTTTGTGTGGACTAACGGTATCAACCTCGTTTTGCCGGTACTGTTCTGGGAAAACAACCGAGGTAAAGGGTTTCTTTTGTCTTTTGTACCTCGGTAAGGCGAAACACGCAAACTCTTTTGTCTAGTTACCTCGTCAAGTTGGTAAGACAAACGCACACACACACACACACACACACACACACACACACACACACACACACACACACACACACACACACACACACACACACACACACACACACACACACACACACGTCACTTAGACAATTATTCCCAAAATGCATTTTGAAGGATTGGGAGTTATTACCTATAGCCCAACATTGCTGTATGTTCTGCATCTTTAATCCTTTACCTAACACAAGTTGAAGCCAACATTACAAATTATTTTTCTGAAACATCAGATTTATGGCTTATTAGTCCTTATTAAGCACATCAAGCTTGTTCCATTAATAGGTCATGAGGTATGTTTTGGAGTAGAGAAATGAAAAAAATAAAATTGGAATAACAAATTTTGTACACCACGAGTGCAGATATGGCAAATTCGTTAGGTAAACAGTTAACAAAAAATGGCTCTAACTATTTTGTGTCTAAGCATTGCCATTGCTGGGACAGTCGGGCTGACATCACTCTAGTTATTATTTATTGGGGTGTAACAACAATTTTGACATGGTCACCTCATGTTGGACCATTTTACGGGTGGGGGAAGCCAGAGTACCCAGAAAGAACCACCAAGCAACGGCGAGCAGCTGTCAGCCTCCCCAAAGTATTAACTACACACAAGCAGCATTAGCATTGGTTGAAGACAAGTGCACCACCGACGTGCAGTACTCCTTAGTACACAATGCCACCATGCCCCCATGTGGGCAATTGTGATTAAGTGCCTTGCCCAAGGTCACAACGAACTTGTTGCAGGTGGGATTCGAACTAAGGACCTCTCGAGTTGCAGCCTGCATCCATCTCTAACTACTGAGCCACCTCAATCCCGTTAAAATTTGAAGATGCAACAATAAAATTGTTATATTTTAAGAATGTGATTCATATCAATCTAGAAGCAATAGGAAATTGGAGAGTATCAAGAAAAAATCACTGAAAACAATTTCTCCTTCCACATAACCTGAATTGGATTAGTCAGATCCTAACCTCATTTGCTCATGTGAAAGCACTGTAATGCAGTATACTTAACATATGTTGATGAGACCCATGCTTCCATTCAGTTCAAACCAAACTCCAGTTCTACTGATCATCAAGTAAGTTGATATGTTTGATTATTATATGACAGAGAAAATCTGGTAATTTAATTGGCTAAAACACTTGTCAGAAGAGTTGATATACTCCAATGTTGCTGATCTATTCTATTTTTAGCTCACCTGGCAGGAAGTCAGTGGGAGCTATTGCCATTACTTGGTGTCCGTCGTCCCTGAACTTTTGAAACTTGTTTTCTTCTTCAAAACCACTGGGCCAAATTCAAACATACATTGCACAGACCATCTTTGGAGTATACCCTTTCTATTTTTTTCAAATGAAGTAGCTGCCATCTTTGGGCTGTGGTTAATGTCCAAAAAGCCTGAGAAAATGACTTGATATTTGGTATGGAACATCCTTTGGTGTTGAAGATAAAAGTTTGTTCAAGGGAAGTTTATGGGTCAATATTTGGGCTCTCTGGGGGAGCATACCCATTTTGGACTCCACCCAAAATTTGTATTTCAAGAACCAATGGGCTGATTTGAACAAAATTGGCATGTAGTACAGTGGAACTCTGTTAATTGAATAGCCACTTTGCCAATGAAAATATTCAATTAACAGGAGTATTCAATTAACAGGGATTGTGTCACTTTCCTGTATTCTAGAGATAAACTTAGCATTTATTCTATTATATCTTGTTTGACAGTGCTCCATGGGCTCTGTCAAACAAGATATAATAGGTTAAATACCTGTATTGGATGTACTGAGGCCAAATAGGTCTATAAACAAAGTAAAACTGGGGAAGGTAAGGGTAATTTCTCGACAGGTTACAAGATTTTTTATTCAATTAACAGGAGTTTACTCTATAACCTATATTCAATCAACAGATCAAATTTTTACTGGAGGTATGGTAAATGGTTTTGTGTTGGGAAATTATATTCAATTAACAAGGTTATTCAGTTAAGAGATAGCCAATTAAGTTGGCTCCACTGTATAATTGGATGCCCAAACAATTTTTTTCACAGCTCTCTGGGAATCCCTGGAGCAAAAGGTAGAAAAAAAAATCAAACACCCATATTTCCCGAACCACATGGAACAGAGAACTGTTATTTGGTATGAAGCAGCCTTAGGACCAGTAGAATGGAATGGTAAAAGAATTGCCAGCTGTTGTGTGTTGTGAAGGTGGTGGGGGGGGGTGGGGGGGGGGGGGGGGGGGGGGGGGTGCATTGAAAAAATGCCGAGTCAGCATATTTTCAAGAATTAAAAGAATTTTCTTCTCTATAAACACTGATCAGAATCTTTTGATATACAGCATCCATAGGAGGGGGGGGGGGGGGGGGGGGGGGGTTCAGATACAAGGGTGTTCAAATTAAGTCCCTTGGTTGATATTTGGACTCAGTACTGGAGCCCAAATCTTAACTTTGGGCAATATGGGGAATAAGCTTTAAAAATCTTCTTCTTCAGAGCGACTAGTCAGAATCTTTTAATATTTGGTATACCTGATTGTTACAAGGGTCAGATTCAAGTTTGTTCAAATCAAATACTTAATTAATATTTAGGCTTCCTATGAGGGCCAGAATTTTAACTTAGTGCAATATGAGGACATTTCTTTAAAAATCTTCTTGCTGATCCACCTGTCAGAATCTTGTCATATTCAGTATACAACATCTCTAGAGGGGTCTGATTCCAGTTTGTTCAAATGGGGTCCCTGTGTTAATATTTGGGCTCATTAGTGGAACCCAAAGTTTCAATATGAGAACATTTCTTAAAAAACTTCTTCAGATCCACCAGTCAGAATCCTTTCATATTTGGTATGTGACATAGCTAGGGGTGTCGATTAAAGTTTGTTCAAATCGAGTCTCTGGCTTAAAATGTGAGCTCTCTATGGGAGCCCAAAGTTTAACTTAGTGCATTATTATTATTTAAAAAACTACACGGACCAGCATATCGTTTTTTTGGTATGCAACTTCCTTAGGGTGAGTGGAATCAGATGGACAAAAAATTGCTATGGTTTATGTCATGGGTTGCCGTATGGGGATGCCCGTTTTAACACTGTTGGTAATGGGAAAATGCTGAGTTATCATCTTCTTGTACACCATCAACTAATTTGAAACTGTCTTCTTTAAAACTACCTGGCCAAATTCATTCATATATGGCACAGACCATCTTTGGAGTACATGTATACCCTTTCTACTTTGTTCAAATGAAGCTGCTGCCATCTTTGGGCTGGTGGAATTTGTTCTAAAAAAGTTACAATACCTAACAATATGGTTAATGCACCATAAGCTTAAAATGCTTTAAAAAGCATCTTCTCCTAAACCACTTGCAATAATGCTTACATTTCTGGTATGGAACCTACTTTAGTGATGCAGATTCACTTTTTTTCAAAGGAACTCAGTTGGTCAAAATTTGGGCTCACTTAAAATTTCTGTTTCCAGAACCAGTGGGCTGATTTGAAACAAGTTTGTCATCTAGTATTACTGTGTCTTTTTTTGAAGGGTGGGGTGGGGGGGGGGGGGGGGGCAATTGCATGGTTGAGTAGAGAGATCCACAGGAGTTTAAAAAAAAAAAAATTATTCAGATACTTTTTTGAGACTTAACAGAACAGAGTTTTGTCTTTGCCTAGGAAGCTTTCCTAGGACCAGCAAAAATGAATGGCCGAAAAAATTGCCTTTGGTTGTGTCATGGCAAATCAAAAAATTGCTCATGCTGCCCATCACTTACTGACACATGCATCTCTTTTGACAACTTGAACCAGATGAGCATTATAGGCTCACTTGAGCCTCTGGTTATCAAAAACGAGATATTTCACCACTTTGTCATTGTGGTCTATAAATAGTGCAGGTAGATGGATATAAAGATTCCAAACACCTGTTTGAAATAAAAATAGAAATGGTATTTCCAACTCACTCCTTCCTTTAATTACCCTGCTACCCAAAGTTTCAATATGAGAACATTTCTTAAAAAACTTCTTCAGATCCACCAGTCAGAATCCTTTCATATTTGGTATGTGACATAGCTAGGGGTGTCTTCAGATCCACCAGTCAGAATCCTTTCATATTTGGTATGTGACATAGCTACAGTGCTTAGGAACTGTTCAAATATAACAATTAACTGCAACATGAACAAATAAGTTAATGCACATTGCTTCTGATGTATATGTGTTGAAATTAAATTTATTTGGTTGCATATGACTATGTTGTTTTTCTTAAAAAAAATATGTAATAAAGCAAGTAATGTACAAATAATTTTTTTCTGTCATAATAATAAAACAATAATTGACTTTCCTTGACCCTTTGAACCCCATAGCCCTTTTTCCAGCCCAGTAACATGATACTTCATAATTTCAAAGTAGGTTGACTTTTGCAGGCCATGAAATTTCAAAAATTTACGGAACACATTTTTCGTTCGCGTGTTTTGGTCTTGCGTATCCCATTGTTTCGTTCATGTTAATTATTTTTGCGCAACCAATTGGTTACGCAAAAGGTTACGTGATTAAAACAAGATATGAGATGAAATATTCAGTGGTTGACATAAGTTGTACAGATTTACGCTTTTACCAATATGGTAAAACCATTAAGAAACAAAGTATTTAAAGGGATTAGTATTCATTGTAATAAATTAGAGCAATAATGAATACTGATGTAGAAGCCATTCCGCAATCAATGAATATTACATGTGATTCGAGCCTTCCTTTGCTGACATAGACAATGCCAGTGTCTGGTGTTGTCAATGTCAGCAAAGGAAGGCTCAAGTCAGTATAAGATTCTTTCGCTGATAAACATCAATGGATGCAAGACCTCTGGACTGGGGCTAAGAAAATATTGACAGATCACCGCGCCATTCATAAAAAAATAAAACAAACACCAGTGCATGCGTGTTTACCAAAAAATTGAAGTCTATGAGTGAAACAACCATAGGTGTTCCAGGCCCATGCCATTTTGGCCCACATAAATGTTTAACGTTAGATCAAGTTTTTCCTTGAATATTTTTCTGCATTTCTATATCAACGCCACTGCAAATACTATTTAAGCCCAAATTCTAAAATTAGTGTCTTCAATTTCAACCTCAACATCCCTTTGTTTGATCCATAAGATATGAATAAAAAACAATTGGGGCGAATTCGCACGCAACAATAATGAGGGGGAAAGCACGCTGAATCTACACCAATATCAAATAGAACACAACCACGGAAAAACCCACAATGGTTGATATGTTTCGTGCTTTCGTGCTGTCAGTTACTATACTTACATAATATCCGTGGAAATAAATGTTGAAATGTTGTGTTTAGAATCGCACGTGTAAAATACAGTACTATATAAGTTCAAGCAACAGGACAAACTACCACTTCTACTTCATACTCATTCGTTGTATTTCTTATCTGGCGATCAGGGTACCATGGCACACTGACACATCAATGAACAACAAAAAATTCGGACTATAAAATTTCGAGCACGTCATATTTTTTGCGTGAACGAAACATCGTTCGCGGGTTTTTTGATTTGCGTAACCATCCCGCGAACGAAACGATCGTTCGCGTGAAATTTCGTGGCCTGCTTTTGATTGAAGGTGTGGTGTAGACCAATCAGTATTTTCAGTGTACAGCCCCTGGGCTGCAAATTGAAAGTATTAATTGGTCTACCCCCAAATAAAGAATATGGACTCTTCCCATTGCTGCAATTGAACTGATATGGAAGATGCCACTAGGGTTCAAAGGGTTAAGGTTGATACAAGGAATTATCAACCCTTGAAAAGTAATATTCACTGAGGCTGTAGGCTTTAGCTCTATAGGCAGAGGGATTCCTTTTAAGGACCCTTTCTCCTCGCTCAGTTTTTCACTAGACCCTCAATATTTTTTGTTAATTAAACTAATTAATTTAATAATAAACTAAAGTCATAAAGAACGTAAAAGGCATCGTTACAGTAAAGTAACAAACTTAAAATACAGTTAAATGCAGTATCATCGTGGTTGTGTCAGCATTGAATTGGGTGATTAATGAGAATTAAAAGTACAGTTCTTACAATGGGTGCTATTAATAGACATCTCGTGGCTGTGTCAACACTAAACTGTACAATTAAATGAAAACTGAAAGTTGGATCGTGACTCGTGGTAATTTTCTTAGAATATATGTGGCATACATTCGATGCATGCACTGTAGTGAAACATGAGTATTAAAATGGCATGTTGTATAACATAAAAACTGTGGAATAATAGTCATATAACAGTCTACATAATATTTTCATGCTCCACCTGTGTTTGGCGTTGCAACCTTGATTAATTACCACAGTAATATTTGCATTCAAGAAAATAAATGGACTTTTTATACTATAGATAATATACAATATTAACACTCTTGTGTATCCTACTGACAGCTTTTTCAATCAGCTATGTTGGCACCTGGTTTATAACCAAATATCCGGTCAGCCATTTCAGCACTAGACTTTTACTCCAAAGCTCCATAAAAAGGGACTCAACATTTTATCCCTAGCAGAAACACTGATATAATTTTTTAGGTTTTTTCTTGCATTGTGATAAATTATTTACTTGCTGTCTTACAATAACCATGACTTTATTTTCAAGTACAGAGAGTAAGTACTCAGCAGGTTGAAATTACTTGAGAATCAATTGATCCTCTGCACTCTGATGTCAAAATAGAAAAATGTTTCCCAGAGAGCAGCTGGGAATTTAACCCTTTACCTAACGTGAAAAGCAGACGACACTTGCAAAAAAAATTCTTGAATAACTAATTTTTTTCATTTTTTGTCTCAAAAACATAGGTTATGACCCCTCGTTGGAACGAGCTCGACAAGCTCGTTCCAACGAGGCGTCATAACCTATGTTTTTGAGACAAAAAATGAAAAAAATAGTGAAAATTAATTGGCGATTTTTGAGAATAGCGCTGGCCGGTTTTGGCCGTTACGTTGGGTAAAGGGTTAAGTGATTATATCTCTTTTGACACACCTCACTGAGCTTTGTCAAACAAGATGTAATTTGTTAAATTTTTAATCCTTCACAGACAAAAATTTTATTACAGAGTGCTAGGTGTTCTGAGCATGGAGAGCACTAGCAAAGCGGGAGATATCTGCAAACTTTGCTTTACTAATAATTTTCAATCCTTTTGATACATATATTTCAGCTTTGAGGAATTCAACCTTGAGATCTGATTCTGTAAAACTTGAATCCAGAGAAGTCGACCAAGTTTCATTTGTAAAGGACAGAGTAAAAGAACCATCAGGTAACTTTGCAACATCATCCCTTTACCAAATAATATTTTGTTGAAACAATATCTAAAACTTCAGCATGATTTTTAAACATTCATTTTGGCATTTGAAGAACTCCCTTACAAGCTATCATTGAAATGAGATCAGAGGACTAAGTCAGAATATAAATTTTATCAAAGTCTTATTCTGATTTTTGTCAATTTTATAATACATGCTTCCATGCTTCTTGTAGTTGTAGTCTTCTACACAAAAGTTTATGGTAAATGCAACCAGGACTTAACTAGATATTACAGCATAGCATCATGTACTTTTTCTACTAAAGTCTTAGCTATCTCTATAGGCTGCCAACTAGAAAAAGGTTCCAGAGTCACTTGACAATTTACCTAATATAGTGACCATATCCAGCCAGAGCTATTCACAAAAAAATCACTATTCAAATTTTATTATTCAATGGTCGAGTGGTGTACATGATACTGTACAGTTTTGCTTTTGTGGCCAAATGGTGTACATGATTCAGTCTAGTTTTGGAAGGTGGTTGGTGCTGAAGGAAGCTCTCTTGGCAGAGGTTCCAATCAACCATTCCATTTGCAATATAAACAAGTAGAACATTGGCACAGTCAACAGATACTCCCTGAAATGCAAATTGATGGAAACAACATACTGTTTCTTTCCAATGCAGAACTGTGAAATGGCTTAAGCCATATAAAAAAAATACAAAAAACATGTGGAAGGATAAGGGAAACAGTACACAGTAAACCTGTATTAAAATCTCCTTGGGAAGGAGATTAAACTGGCCTATTAAGATAGATCACTAAGCATTTAATAAGATACCATAAGAAATGTTTTATCTTTTTATCATTTAGCCACATAACAAGGGGCATAACTCTGGAATGATAAATGCCATTATGGTGAAAATCAAACTTAACCTACATTTCATGATAGGTAGTAATGTTGCAAAATTATAGTGCCGTACATGAAAGCGAACTAGAGTTATCATCTGGTAACCATTGATTTTACCATTTTGCCACTTTTCAAGAGGCATAACTCGGGTGTGGTAAATGTCATAATTTTGAAAATTGAACTTGACCTGCATTTCAGGGTAGGTAGTAAGGTTGCAGAAGTATAAGGTCATACATCAAAGCAAACTAGAGTTATCATCCAGAAACCCTTGATTTTACCATTCTGCGACTTTTGAAGTGGCATAACTCTGGAGCGGTAATGCCATAATGGTGAAAATCAAATTTGACCTGCATTTCATGGAAGGTAATGTTGCAAAATTATAAGGTCATACATCAAAGAAAACTAGAGTTATCATCCAGAAACCATTTGTTTTGGACAGACAGATGGATGGACAGATGGCCAAAGTGGAGACTATATGCTCCCCCAAA
Source organism: Pictodentalium vernedei (assembly GCA_031216915.1). Lineage (NCBI taxonomy): Eukaryota > Metazoa > Mollusca > Scaphopoda > Dentaliida > Dentaliidae > Pictodentalium > Pictodentalium vernedei. The sequence goes on along the minus strand of CM062290.1, from coordinate 143,549,527 downwards.
ATTTTTTCAGGGAGCATATAAATAAGTTGACTATGTCAAAATTTTGGTTAAGCCCGGTTCATAGAGTGAAATCCTGTTAACAAAATAACTCCTTTGCCAGTGCAAAATCTTCACTTACTGGGTATTTCATTATTTTCCTGTTTTAATTGATAAACTGAACATTTGTTTTATTATATCTTGATTTACAGAGAAGCTAGAGCTCTAAAAACTAGATTGAATAGATTAAATGAATATGTTGAATGTTCTGGGACAAGGTAGGTCCATAAACATGGAGTATTCAGTGTAATTCATTGATTGATTACAAGGATTTGGTTGATTGATTTTAATTCCATTAACAATAACATTGCAGTTGCCAGGTCAAATTGGTACTGAAGGTATTGTAAATAGTTTTGTGTTTGGAAGTTATGTGCAGTTAACAGGGTTGTTCAGTTGAGTGTACTCTATTGTACCAAAAAAGTAATTAGAATGTTAAAGCACATGATTAAGCTTCCATTGAATTCCAACAGAGCCAAGGTGTTGGCTCACAAAAGAAAATCAATAAAAAAATAATAAATACTTGGAGAAAATCACACACATATTTTAATGTGGGATACTGTATTTTATGAACCTAATACATAAAGAAGAATGTGTGTTGAAGATGTGTTCCATCACCAGACTTTGGATGAATCTGATCAAGTTGTATGCTGTGACCAGATGTTGGATGAATCGATTGAGTGAATTTGTGTCTCTTACCTACGTTATTTTAAATTACCTTCAGCTAGTTGGGCTCTGTCATTCGAAGCTAACTATGGGTATTTAGAATATCGCACTTGTATTTCATTGTGAATCACATCAATGGGATTATTTGACCATGTTATAAATGCATTTCTTTCCAGGTCTTGGTTACATTCACCTGTCTGTTGAGTATCATGCCAAGAAATCAAGTTTAAAGATTCGAGTTTGGGAGCTGAGTGATTTGCTCTTTCCTCCAGGTATCTGTTTTCATCCAAACATGAATAACTCCTTAGAGATATTAGAATGCAGCCAACCCAAATCTCCTTGAGTGCTAGAAGCCACTATCATGGCTCTATTAAAAAGTGCTGAAAACCACTTTAGTGGCTTTATTTGCATTAATTTGTTTGCTAGGCAGCAGAAAAAAATCTGTATAAATTGGTTTTGTTACAATTTATTTGAGAGTGCCAACAGGCACTCTCCAATAAATTGTAACAAAAGAATTATTCATTAACAAAATCTTGCTAAACTAAGGTTCCTCTTGCTGGTAGCATGGTATCTTTGCAAAAAAACCCCTGAATCTTATTACAAATCCCTTGGAAAAATAATTTAGCACTCAAGTATCAGGTGTGTGTGTGGGGGGGGGCCTTTACCCAATGAATCGGCCACATCCACCTGCGTAATATGCAAATTCAGCAGCTGAAAAAATATTATTTTTCAATAAATTTCAACGAAACCATATCATGTGACCCCTCTTTGGAACGAGCCTGTCAGTTTCCTTTGGCACTCTGCACAGGTCGCATTTATGATCAGATCGCTTTGAAACTTGGTATGCTTGTTTGGGGTACCTCTAGATGGGAGCTATCGATTTTCTTCCATTTTCGTCAAAAAATGTTGCCACTGGCATCAACCTTCGATGAACTTAGTGCAGTTATGCATCAATATTTCCTTTTGGAACACCCTGCAGTGTACATTTTTTACCAGATCACTTTGAAACTTGGTATGCTTGTTTGGGGTGACCTCTAGATGAGAGCTATCGATTTTTAGCCATCACTTCTCGTCCATTGGCGTACATATGTATGTACATCTGGGCGTACATACATACATACGTCCACAATTTCCTTTGGCACACCTCACAGGTTGCATTTATGATCAGGTTGCTTTGAAACTTGGTATACTTGTTTGGGGTGGCCTCTAGATGGGAGCTATCGATTTTCTTCAATTCCCATCAAAAAATGTTGCGCTGGCAATGTTCTTAGAACTTAGTTTAGTCAGACCTCAATATTTCCCTTTGGCACTCCCTACAGGTCACATTTATGATCGAATTGCTTTGAAACTTGGCATGCTTGTTTGGGGTGACCTTTAGATGGGAGCTATCGATTTTATTCCATTTCTGTCAAAAAATGTTGCTGCTGGCAATGACCTTTGAACTTAGTTTAGTCATGCATCAATATATTCCTTTGGCATGCCCTACAGGACACATTTATGATCAGATCAGTTTGAAACTTCGTATGTTTGTTTGGTGTTACCTCTAGGTGGAAGCTATCGATTTTCTTCAATTTCTGTCAAAAAATGTTGCCGCTGGCAACGACCTTTGAACTTAGTTTAGTCATGCATCAATATATTCCTTTGGCATGCCCTACAGGACAAATTTATGATCAGATCAGTTTGAAACTTCGTATGTTTGTTTGGTGTTACCTCTAGATGGAAGCTATCGATTTTCTTCAATTTCTGTCAAAAAATGTTGCCGCTGGCAACGACCTTCGATGAACTTCGTGCAGTTATGCATCAATATTTCCCTTTGGCACAGCCTGCAGTGCACATTTTTGTCCAGATCACTTTGAAACTTGGTGTGCTTGTTTGGGGTGACCTTCATTTCCATAAAAAAATATTGTCATTATCACCAGCCTTTGAACTTACTGCATTTGTGCAGCAACTTATCCCTTTAGCCCTCTCTGCAGTGTATATTTCTGAATTTCTATAAAAAAGAAAATAAAAAACATTGCCACAAGCAATGACCTTCAAACTTAGTGCATTAACATCTTCCTTTGGCATGCCTCAGAGGGCGCATTCATTATCAGGTTGTTTTGAAACTTTGTATGTTTATGCAGGGTGACAAAGATAGGAGCTATCAATTTTCTTTTCATTTCCATCAAAAACTGTTGCTGTTAGGAACAATCTTTTAATTTATTGCTTTTGTACATCAACATTCTTCTTTGACATGGCCAACAGTGCACATTTTTCGTAGGATTTAATAACCTCAGAATTTACTGCATTTCTGTATCAGCATTCTTCCCGTAGGCAGCCTTAAAAATGCATGGATTACTCTGATGTTGTGCACACACAATGCTGTTATGCTGAAATTTCACCAAATAACATTGGTACCAATGATCTTCAATTTTGCATTTCACTTATAACTTACCAAGTTCAAGTTTGTCAAGTTGAGCTACAGTGTCATTGACACTTTCATTTGTGCATCTGTAACCCCTCTCTAGCCCTGATTGCCAAGTTTTCAGACGTGCTCTAGTTATTTTTTTATATAACAAATAGGTACCAAAGCTAATTCTCTGTAACATGAGTATTTTTTTCAAAGATACAATGCTACCAGGGGAGCCTTTATTTAGCAAGATTTTGTTCATAAATAATTGCTTTGTTACTATTTATTGGAGAGTGCCCATTGGCACTCTCCAATAAGTTGTAACAAAACAATTTTATGTGAACATTTTCTTCCTACCATTTCACAAATAACAAGGTTAGGCATACAGTGTAAAGCCACTATAGCAGCTTTCAGCACTTTTCAGTAGAGCCGTGATAGTGTCTTCAAGCACTTAACCAGTTAAATGGAATAATAAAAAAATTCAGGTTGTGGCAGATAGTAGGGGTGTGTGGATAAAGCAGGTGTGTTTGAATGGTGGGGGGAGGGGGGGGGGGGGGTGCACAGATAACCTGTTACACTGGTATTTACCTGGAATTAGTGTCACATTAAAAATGAAGTTTAAGTTTAATAAATGTGTTACTTATTGGTAATCCATCAGATGCATGAAAATGCAGTAGATTCCAAAACAATTGCTACAAATATTTTTTCATCTCAGTGACTTGGCACAAGCCTTGAAGTAAAAAAAATGGTATTTGATAAAAACAATTTTCTTCTCAACTTGTGCTATGTTCTTTTAGTGAAAACTGCTGGTGATCTGACGGCACATTCTCGATTTGTAATGGATAAATTACTGTTTGAAAACTTTAAAATGCATTTTGCAAAAATTTCTATGAAGTAAAATATGCATTGCATGAAAGTTTGAGGAATAACACTCTTTACACCAAAATCTTTTTATAAGCTTTGAACTGTGAGAAAATGCATTTTTTAAATAAAATACTGTTTGAAATAAGGAACCATTGCAATAAAGGGCAAAATTTGAAAAATTATACTCATTTTAATTTTATCATTGTGAAAAATTTAGTCCAGATTCACCTGATTATCATTGTGAAAAATTTAGTCCAGATTCACCTGATTAGAAATTTATTTTGCAACTGACTTTCGTCTTAGAATTGGTAATTTATTGCTGTTGTAATTTGAAATTTGCTATCATCTTTTCATCTTTTTACAAAATCAAGACATTTGAAAATTTTGCTTACAATTATTGTTTTCATGTAACAATTGTGATAATCCCAACATTGCTTTGTTTTAGGCACCACATCACTGATTAACACAATATTTGTGAAGGGTTTTATGATTCCTGATGTAAAGAAGGAACTGAAAAGACAGACAGAGGAAGTGAAAGTTGAGAAAGCAGATTCAAACATCCATTCAGTGAAACATGGGCTTAGTGTGCAACATATTTTAAGAGCATCTAGTTTTAAATTTGAGAAGTCACTTGATTATAAAAATATAAATGATAAAACAATCCATGAGAAATCAGTTCATCTGGAAGTATATGTGACACAGAAAAATTCTCGCAAAAAATTCCTGAGTGCCCTTTGGCACATGCCTTTGAAGGATGCTGTCAAAAAACTCATCAAGGAGAAATTTCCACTTATTCCATGTCTTAATCAAACCATTCCTAATCAGATGAGAATATATAGTGCATCACAATTAAATGTATCAAATTCCAATCATGTTTATCACAGCAATCCAAACATAAGAAGAGGAATAAGTGATGATGTGTCTGATTCTGTAAGTATAGCAGTGAGTGATATCCACTTACCACCCAAATCATCTGTACATTTTGAAGTGTCTGAGCCAATTCTCTCTGATGATTCTTGTGGAAAAGTAGAAACAGAGCTGAGTTCACTACAAAGTGAAACAGTTTACAATACATGTACAAAGAAAAGTGAAACATTTGAAAATTTTAAAAATAAGGAAATTGTTGTGGAAATTCCATCAACAGTTGTTGGTAAGGCTCTTTCAAAAGTACTTGAAACCGAAGAATCGTGTAACACAGAAAATCAGAACAATTTATTCAGAAGAAAAGAGAATATACTTCTAGAAGAGGTCCTCGATAATGATACCAGAAGAAAGTCGGTGTATTTCGGGGAAGAATCAGAGTTACGACAAGTGAAAATACACAATTCAAACAGATTGGCAGAAGAGAAAGCCTCACAAGAATGTCTTCCTAAAATCAAAGCAATAACAAGAGACAACAAAAGTCTTGATGAAGCAAAACTTGTTTGTGAGAATGCAGAGTATAGGAAACATAAAATTGTAAATCAAAATAGAAACAGAAATAGTTGTTGTCACCCAGTAGAGACAACATGCAAACCTATCATGCCCAGAGACTTATCAAGAAAAACAAACAACTCAGCAAGGAGAAGTCTACTTTCAAAAGTTCAACAGAAATCAGGCCCTAAAGAAAATATACTTTTGTTTGATTATTCTTCCTCACAAGCAAGTCGTTCTAAAGAAACAGTAGAAACAGCAGTCAATATGGAACAATTGGAGAGTAGTTCCAATACAGATTCTGCATCTGAATTCAAGGGAAGCTGTATGAAGAAAAGTTTCCAAGGAAAAGAAATTCCTGTTGTAGTGATCGACATGGCTGATGATGATGATCATAAAACTACCTCTCAGAATATTAATCCTCAGAAAGAAATTAGAAAATTGCACCACAGTAAGAAAAGCAAAGAAGTTTTTGCAGACATAGCTTCACATTCTGTGACCAAGCTTTCTATTATGAATGAGAGCATCCCTTTGTCTCCCAGAAGTATTGGGAGCAGTAGAGACAGTGATACAAGTAGTATTTCACAACAAGATTCTGGTATATTTGAAACAGATGATGTTAATAATGAGGAGTTCAGTATTGTTTAGCCTTTAGAGACACAAATGTTTCTACAACATTTTAAAATTATAATTTGCAATCTTTGCGGTGCTGCGGTTGGTTTTAAATGAAATTCGCCTGTTCATATTGACAGCTGAAACTTCTCTGGAAACAAGTGTTGGGGTAATTTCTTCTTGTGAGGAGAAATTGTGACTATCAGTTTTTATAGTTGACTAATCACCGCCATTAATCAAGTGATATTTGATTAATAGGTGTTTCCTATAACATTAACAAATCGTATCGAGGGAGGACACTGTCATTTTGGGGCCCCCCGACTCGACCACGTCTGGTGTGAGTTTGACCCCCTTCCATGGGGGATGTGCAGCTCCTCCCTCTCCCACGGGGGGTGGTGAACGCTTTCGTTTCGGGTCGCCCGATTCGACCATGTCTGATGAGAATTGCTCCTCCTCCGTGGGGGATGTGCAGCTCCTCCCGCACAAGCGGAGGGTGGGGACTGCTTTCGTTTCGGGGTTTCCCGATTCGCCCATGTCTGGTGAGAGTTATTCCCCTTCCGTGGGGAATGTGCAGTGTTTTACCGTGGTGGATACTGCGGGAGCTGTTGGTTTTCTGGTGTAGAGATGCCTGGTTCCGGGACTATGCGCCCTCTCCAGTCGACATCTGAGGCTGTCACTAGGATTGTGACTCCTCCTTTGGAGGCCGAGCTTGGTGGCTCTCTCCGCTTTTCCGCCAGTTCCAACAGCTCCCGTCGTATCTGCTGCTACTGCTGTTCCGTCTACAACGTCATTGGGCACCGTTTTTAGCCGGCCTCGGCTTCTCCCTGCCAGGGTCTGCAGGGATGTCTGTAGTGTGGTTGTGGGGTTTCGGCCTCAGCCTTTCCAGACTTCCACTCGGCGAAGTCAAATGGGGGTGCCGACTGAACCCCATACTGTGTCCTCTCAGCCATTGAGCACAGTAGTTTTATACCTGCAGTGGTCTGCTGTGGTGTCTGGTTGTGTAGACGTGGGGGTATCGGCCTCAGCCTTCCCTGACTTCAACTCGGCGAAGTTGGAAGTGGCTGCCGGCCGGACCCTCTCCTGTGGTCTCTGCGCCGTCGAGCACCACAGTTGTCATTGGATTCGGTTGTTCTTAGTGGGACTGTGAACTCCAACCCAGGGTTGACACCTTTTTGCCTCCGGCGCGTTATCGTTCCTATGATTCCGCCAATCCGTCGGTCTACCAGACTTTGACGGTTTTGGATCAGGACTCCAGTTCCCTCGGGCTTTCCAAGTCCAAGTCTGCCGTCATTCCGATGACGACTCTGGAGTCCACATTGGGCTTATCGAGAGAGATGCTTGGTCTGCTTTCTCTCTCCGATCACGTCTCAGCTTTTGCTGCTTATCTGCCTTCAGATAAGATTGACGAGGTACAGGCTCCTTTGCGTGTGCTGTCCAAGGCACTCATGCATCTTACTCACACGCATGCCTGTAACACGGCTAATCTGGAATTAGTTCGAAGGGACTCTGTGCGGGACACAGGCCGATCCCTTCCTGAGGAGCAGTATGCTGCTCTTCGATCTGCTTTTTTGACAGGTCCGCAACTTTTCCATGATTCTGTGTTGACGGTCCGGGATGACGTCCTACGTCATTCCAATGATCAGCTGCTGTTTATTCAGCTTGATCAGCCTTCTAGGGTAGGCACGGGCCATTCCAAGCCTAACAAGTACCCTCTGCTTCCTCTGCAAAGCAAAAGGGGCTGATCCTTCTGCCACCGCTTCTACTTCTTACTCAAGGGGTAAGGGTAAGTGTCGGCAGTCTTGAGGGAACTACCAGGATTCTTCATTCAGTAGAGGTGTTTTCTCCTCTCGCGAGCCTCGTCGGGGTTCGCAATGAAGGTCCTCACCTCGACTCGTCCCAGGTTGGAGGAAGGATAGCAGAGTTCGCAGACCGTGGGCCACCATCACATCCGATCCTTGGATGTTATATGTTGTTTGGTCCGGGCTGCGAATATCCTTCCGACGGCACTCCACTCTGTCTGGGGTGCCTTTTTCCAACCACAGTTCCTTCAGACATTTTACATGTGGAACTTTTGTCCACGGAGATAGACAATCTCCTGACAAAGAGGGCGATTGAGGTCATCAAGAACATTAGGTCAGTGGGTTTCTATTCCCGCCTGTTCTTGGTGCCGAAGAAGGATGGCCGACTCCGACCGGTTCTCGATCTGAGTTTCCTGAACCAGTCTATCATTGCTCCCAAGTTGAGCATGGAGACTTTCAGGTCGGTCCTCCGTTCAATTCACCAGGGAGATATCGCTTCCAGCTTTGACCTGCGAGACGCTTACTTTCACGTTCCGATTCATTGGGCGTTACGGAAGTATCTCAGGTTCATTTTTCTGGGGCGAGTTTACCAGTTCAAGGCCATGCCTTTCGGCCTCAACCTGGTTCCTTGGTCTTTCACCAGACTGATGTCGCATGTGATAGCTTTCCATCGCATACAGTCCAGGGTGACTACTTCGGCATATCTGGACGATATCTTCCAGGGGCATTCCAATGCTGCCTTCCTGGAGTCGGATGTCGCCACTCTGTTGAGCTTGCTCACGTCGCTACATTTCAGAGTCAACGAGGAGAAGTCGGACCTGGTCCCTTCTCAGTCGTTTTATCATCTGGGGATGGCTTTCCGCACACAATTCAATTTGGTGGCGGTTCCCCAGGCCAAGGCTGTGATTCTCTCAGCTTTTGCTCCGACTCTGTCCCAGTCCACATCCGCGACGGCTCGGAGTTTTTTCCGGCTAATCGGTCTCTGCTGTTTGGTGACGGATCTCATTCCTCTAGGTCGGGTGCGTGTCAGACCTCTCCAACACTTTCTGCTCAGTCGTTGGAGGCCGAATGTAGATTTTCTGGATCTGGTGCTTCAGTTTCCAGACTATCTTTATCCTCACCTTCCCCTCTAGGTGGATGTCCAGTGGCTTTCGCAGGGTGTTCCGTTGGACTTCCCCACGTCCGATCGCGTTCTGACGGCAGATGCCAGCGATCTCGGATGGGGTGCGACGTTGGATCCTCTAGGTCTTTCCATTCACGGGATGGTGGACCAGGATCATGCAGCTCTACACATCAACCAGAAGGAGCTTCTTGCTCTTCTTCTGCGTTTCAGGCAGTGGATCCCTCACCTATCGAATCGCCAGGTCCTTCTGTTGTCCGACCATTCGACGGTGGTTGCTTACATTCGGAACCAGGGCGGCACGCACTCTGTTCCAATGTACGATTGGCTTGGGATCTTATACTGCTCGCTCAGGATGTCCACGCCGGGGTGGCTGTTCGTCACATTCCCGGTCGCCTGAACGTCCTAGCCGACTCCCTGTCCTGTCGAGGGCAGGGTCATTTCCACCAGGTGGATGCTCCACATGGCGGGTTCCATCGATCTCTTGTGACTAGTTGGAACCATCAGGTGGACACTTTCATGTCCCCGTGTCCAGATGCTCTGGCTTTTGCCATGGACGCTCTGGCCCTCCTTTGGGATGGTCTTGTCGGCTACACCTTCCTACCAGTTCCGATTCCGCCTCAGGTTCTCACCCAGATCTGAACCTGCAGTCGTCGAATCCTTTTGATCACACCCGTCGCTTCGGTGGGTGTGGATCATTCTGCTCCACTCTCTGTTAGCGGCGGTTCCGGCATGTCTCCCTCTACCTCGCGACTTTCTTTGCCAAAGTCGCCGGGAGGTTTTCAAGTTGACCCGACTTCATTGTGCCTTCGCACGTCTTTTATCGGGTCCTGTCTCTTCCGTAGTGGTTTTTCGAGACACGCAGTGGAGTTGCTTTTCTTCAAGGAAGCACTCACTCCACTGGTTTAGCCTCTGTGGCTAAGTGGAAGGTTCTTCTGTCGATGGTGTGTGATCACTCTGTTGCTTCTGTCACTCCTTCGATCACACTGCTTGCGGAGTTTTCTGGTATATGTTTGTTTCTGGGGGTCTCCAGCTATGTGTACTTGTCCATGCTTCGGAGACTTTTTTTCCTATGTGATACCGCATTGTTTCGACACTCATCCTTGCCTCTCCAAGCTTGTTCAGCTCTTTTCCTTGAAAAGGCCTAGGACTTTGCAGTTTACTCCAAGATGGTCACTTTCTTGGGCGCTGCTCTGCTTGGGGGTGGGGGGCATTCACGCCTTTATCCTGGATGAATATGCGTTTTCCCACATGCCAGATCTCTCCTGCATCCTTTTCTTGATGGACTTGTCTTGCTATTCGTGCAGCTTCCACTCGTCTAGCTACTGGTGATTGTATTACCAATTGTTTTTTCTGCCAGGAGGTGCATGCATTGTCTTCCTCTTTTAATAACTCTGTCATGTTGTCGGATGACTGATGTTATACTGGCAGCCTTCTGGAGAAATGCTACATTCTCCTTTTCTTTGCGACAGTTGCAGGAGCTGACAGAGACCCTTGGGGCCCTCTTTCTTTGGCTCAGGATGTTGTCTATCCAAGCTTTTCAACTTTTTTCAGGGTCGGTTCCAGCTTTGTGCTGTTACTGCCCTTTCTGTCTGTGCGTCGCACTTCACCATACGCCTCATCTTTCATTGGCTTTTCTAATGTTTGTGATGCTATGGTTTGATAGGCCTAGGGATCTCTTCCTCTGTCCATGGTCCCAGTGCTATTGAGTTATGTGTGGGTTGGTTATGTGATTCCCTCCAGCCTTTTGTCTATTCAGCCTGTTGTTAACAATTGAGGTAGGTTGATAAGAAGTATAAATTTTATAGTAAATTTCCTTTCTTATTATACCTACCGAAATTGTTTACATGGAGGCCCTCCCGTCTTCTTATTCGGGTAAGAATCCTTCCTCCCCGCTGATCACATAACTTCTGTGTTGTTCGGAATTAAAAGAATGACGAATTGATGCATTGTGCACTGTGACGGAAGTCAGGGATTTGTACTATGGAAGAGCGTCCTATACTGGGTGTGCGCCGATGGCGCTCGGCCCAGTTTTGGCTTATTTTTTCGTGGTGTTTTTACACCACTTTTCTTTCCCAAATCTTGGGAAAGATTAAAATAGATAGTATTTTATCCGAGTTAGGTTCTTCCACTGTAGTGCAAGCCTGTTGTAAACAATTTTGGTAGGTATAATAAGAAAGGAAATTTACTATAAAATTTATACTTTTGTTCACTGCACATGCGCAGTGTCAAGGAAGTACCAAAATTGGAGCAAAATCTACATTCTTTGTTTGGCCCTTCAATCAGTAACATCTCACTGATATCTGTGCTTATAATCTCAGTTAAAATGATGCCAGTCACAAAATCATGAAGGAAATGGTGGATCCAAGGATGAAATAAGAGGATGAGAGGAAGAAACAGTGGAAGGATATGTTCACGGCTGTAACTTATAATTTTTATGTGAAATTATTTCATGTTCCCTAATTTCGGGGCATGGGCCTGATGTTTTCATTCTTGCTATGAAATCTCCACTGTTTGTTCAGTGTTTCCTCTCTCCCTTTCCTTGATACCCCCCTAGCTAATCTCCCATGCTTTTAGCATAATTTTTGAAATTTTTTTACTGAAATTTCTTGGGAGTTTTTTAGCATAGTTACAGAATGTTTATTCTATTTTCCCCGTGGTTACGTCCTCACCCTAGGGGTGTTTAGGCGTTTTGGTCATGCATCTACCATCCGATGTACTGCAGTATCTTCTCTGGAAGTTTCTGTTTTACACCGGATAGCGTTTTAAAATTGGTTACTGATTTCAGGCCATATTTTCAGTGCCTGGAGTCTTGTTTCCGGTTTATATTCACTTTTGTTTACGTTGACAACGGTTACTTCTGACAGTGATTCTTTGTCTTCTCTAAGGTTTTGTTCATAGCCAGATACATTAGTATTGTCCGTAAGTGTAACATTAATTTTTAGATATGTTTTAAAATTTTTGTCCACACTTAGGCTTTTTGGGGATCCACTTGGGCTCATCGTTCCCTTTGGGAACTTGGGGTCATCTCAAAATTTTTACGAAAATTTTTTTCTTTTGAATTATTTTTCGAAATTTTTGTAATGGATTATATTATTATTATGTATCTTTGTCTTTTCAAGGGTTAGTGCGAGTGCTAGGGCTGTTTAATATTTTTTCAAAATATGAAAGAATATTGTTCAAATTGTAAATCGAGGAAGTCTTCCTCTGATTCTCATGTTCATTGTATTTGCTGTAATCAATGTACTCACACTAATTCTCGCTCAGTGTGTGTCATTTGGGATGACAAACGTTGGAGATGTGTGTCACGGTATATTGTTAGTGGTGAGAGGTCCATGCCGGTCCTCTCGCCACAGGGTCACTCTAGTTTTTCAGTCTCTTTTTCAGAGGAACAAGAACAGGGTGATGTTTCTGTGATGTCTTCAGGAAGTGTGCTACCGTCGTCGCAATCAAATCAAGAGCTAGCGGCAAAAGTGCTCAACGAAATACGACAAGTGCCTAGATCCTTAGTAGGATTGACAACCTTGTCAGCTAGCTCGCCCAGTGAAGCTATCACTCGTAAAGTGGGTGATGTGACGCCGGGTTCGTCCGCTGCAGTCCAGGAGAGGAGAAGGGGTTTTGCAAGCACTGTAAACTCGGATCACGCACACCTGGCGACAATGGAACGGAGGAAGCCAGATAGTCCAGTAGCTAGCTCGTTCAGGTCTACCTGGACTGCGAGCGAGAGAGGTCCCTCTCTCTTACAACAACATCTGGGCCCAGATGTTGTTGTACGTAATGTTCGTCATTTGGAGCATACGTCCATTCCTCCTGCTCGGAACGCTCCGTCGCATAGACAGCCGGGCACGGCTAGTCTACTGGCTTCCTCATCCACACGTCAGCACACATGACTGCACCTTGGCTATGTGACCACATATATCCAGCCTGTTTCGCTGACCAGGGATTCCACGTCGACCAGGTCACTCCATCCGGTAGCCAAGGACATGTGACCTTACCAGTCGGGACATTCGCTTAAAAGAATTATGCAAGAGTTACCGTCCCAGGAGCTTCCAGCAGCTAAACAACGTAAGACCGCGGCTCCACGGGCCTCCGTGATGGACTTGCTATCACAGATAGCACAACTCATCGCAGCATTGGAAAAGAATTCCAGGATGTTCAAACTTCCTTGAGAGTTCTTTCGAGGGTCGTAGAATATTCCACGTATAACTCTGCCCTTCCAGTGGCAAATTTGGAGTTAGTCAGATGTGATGCTGCCCTGGCCTCATCCACAAGAGTGGATTCTAAGGTGAAAAACTCTCTTTGAGTCGCTCCGGTTTCAGGAGAGCTTCTCTTTGATGGTAAGCTTTCCCTAATCAATGATCAGATTACTAAGAAAGCTTCGGACTCTCTGCTCTTTAAGTCCGTTTTGAAAAAAACGGACTCAGCAGAGAAGAGTAAGTCAGGGACTTCTGGGGCGAGTACGTCCAAGGGAAGTTCCTATAGAGGTTCTAAGAAAACCTCTACCTCTTACTCTAGAGACTGTCAGAGTAGCGACTCATGTAGGGGGCGTAATACTGTCCGAGACAACAGGTCAGATGCCCCTAGGTCGACTGGTTGAGGTGCGGGTCGGGTCGGACGTAGTTTCTCCTCCCACAAGCCTCGCAGGTCCAGGAGGTGATGGTCAGAACCTCTATTGCGCTCCAGTGGGCGGGAGGCTGTCAAGATTCTTAACCAATTGGTTGTCAATTACGGATGGCCGATGGGTTCAGGGGGTTATTTCGGAAGGTCTAAAACTGTCCTTCAGGGAAAAACATCCGTTAACACGAAGTCCACGTTGGACTCAGCTTCCGTCAAAACTTCAGAAGAGAGATTCGCTTCTATCAGAGGTGCAATCTCTTCTGGAGAAGAATGCAATAGAGGTCGTAGAAAACCAGGAATCTCCCGGTTTCTACAGTCACCTGTTCCTGGTACCAAAACCAGATGGCTCATTCCGTTCAGTTATAGATCTAAGCTGGATAAACAACCTGATCGTGGCTCCAAAATTTTATATGGAGACCATTCGATCAGTGAGAGCGAGCATTCGAGTGAATGATTATGCTGCGAGCATAGATCCCAAGGATGCATACTTTCACGTCATGGTACATCCGGCGTTCCGAAAGTATCTTTGCTTCGCTGTCCTAGGAGTCGTTTATCAGTTCTGACCAATGTGCTTCGGTCTGAATCTAGTGCCCTGGGCCTTCACTCGAATAATGAATTCAGTAATGACTCATTTCCAAGCTCATTCGTCTGTGGTAATGTCAGCCTACTTGGACAACATTCTTCAGAGGTACGGCGACAGATTAACGCTTCAGAACGATGTTCAGAGTCTGCTTCAACTGCTCCGATGTCTCGGTTTCACAGTAAACGAAAAGAAGTCGGATCTAGTTCTGTCCAAGTCGTTCATTCACTTGGGAATGAGCTTCGAGACACACAACAATCTGGTTCGTCTGCCATTACCCAGAGCCAAATTAGTCAGTTGTTACACTCGCTTTTGTCTTCACTCAGATGTAGTAACAGCGGGAGAATTCATGTGACTGATAGGTTTGTGTGGAGCCGCCACGGATCTTATTCCGATAGAGCGCCTATGCACTCGTCCACTCCAGATATTTTTTACTCAGAATTGGAGTGTGAAGATTCATTCGCTTGAAACGAAGATCGTCTTGTCGAACCAAGTAAAACAAGAGATTCAGACTTGGGCAGATATTCAGTGATTAACTCAGGGAGTGCCACTGCACTGCCAGATCCAATTTTTACGATTATGACGGATGCGAGTCAAACAGGTTGGGGCGCAACTTTGAGCCCAACAGATTTGAGGTGCCAGGGTCTTTGGGATCCGCAATTCCTAAACATAGCACATAAACATCAAAGAGATGATGTCAGTTTGGCTTGCGCTACGTCATTGGATGAACATTACTCAGAATTCACATGTTCAAATTCTGTCCGACAATTCGACAGTAGTAGCGTATATTCGGAACCAGGGAGGCACTCATTCCATTCTTTTGTTTAACTTAACGGAGAGAATCCTTCTGTTTGTCGTAGAGCATCAGGTTCTTCTGTCGGTCCATCATATTCTGGGTCATCTGAACATTCTAGCGGACCCCCTTTCTCAGAAACGTTGTATGTTGCCGTCAGAATGGACTCAGTATTCAGTCAGATCTGCTACCAATGGGATCGTCCGATGATAGATTTGTTTGCGACGCATCTCAACAATCAGTTCCAGACATATGTGTTGCCATGCCCAGACCCTCTAGCGTTTGCAGTAGATGCTCTCTCAATCTCTTGGGACGGAATGATAGGATACACATATCCTCCAGCTCCGTTGATTCAACTGATATTGCTAAAAATCAAGCAATCTCACTGCAAGATTCTGTTGGTAGCATCTCTGTCACCTCAGAGACCATGGATAAATCTACTCAGGTGTCTGTTGTGGGACATTCCTCGGAAGCTTCCTGCATGGGAGGACCTTCTGTAACCCTTAGGTTAATTCCTAAGTAGAATTTAGAATGGGTTCTTCTGAAGCTAAAAGATGCGCCATTTGAACCCCTTGACACGGTAGACTTCAAATACTTATCTTATAAGACAGCTTTTCTCTTAGCCTTCTCTTCTGCTAGAAGAGTTAGTGAGCTTCATGCACTATCTGTTGATGATTCTCACTATTGTAGTGTTGGTAATACTGTTACTTTGACTCTAATGTTGGATTTTTGGCTAAGAATCAGGCTCCTAATAAGTACCCTGAACCTATTGTTATTAAGGCTCTTCCGTCCTCAGACAGCCATAGGCCTTTGCTATGTCCAGTTAGAGCTTTGCGTATTTACAAACGTAGATCTGAGTTTATCAGAAAGGGACGAAAACGTTTCTTTCTGTCTCTGCTGCCTAATAGAAGGGACATCACGGTCCATTCTATTTCAAGGTGGATTAAATTGACTCTTCGTAGTGCTTATGAAAATTTATCTTCTACTCAGCAGTCTGTGCTTAAGATTTCGGCGCATGAAGTGAGGGCGCTGTCTACATCTTGGGCTTATGCTAATAGTATTGCTATTACCGATTTGATGAAGGCTGCATACTGGTCTCAGCCTTCTACGTTCACAAATTTTTACCTTAGAAATATTGAGTCTATTTCTGGTGACCTGCATTGTTTAGGTCCGTTATCTGTTGCTCAGAATGCCGTCCACTAAACAGTTGCAACTATAGTTATGCAGGCTTTCTGTTCCAGCAGTGACTCTGTCCTGCTGCCCTCTTCGTTCTGGGGTGATTGACCCAGAGCAAGGGGAAGGGGGGGGGGGGGATGGTGTTCCCTTATATCACCTGCTTTATAGTGAAAAGCAAGGGAATACCTCCTCTGGAGTCAGTAATTCTGAGTCGGTGCTGGGATGGTTTTAAAGTGTAAAGCTAATATTTATCTCATTTATGTAATATTTAGTGTAGCTCAGTGTGAAGCATTTGTATATGTCACGTGTCATACGAGGCTTAATATACAATCCTCAGACACTTTTAAATGAGTACAAAGAGTCTCATTCTCTGGACTATCTTTATTTATTGGCTTTCCTTTAAGGAATTAGTATAATGGGTTATACTGGATGTTAATAGAGATCATTGATGTTATTGTGCTCAATTACCGATTGGTAATGTGTCTTTCTTATTTTGTATAAACAAGAAAGATACATGTAAATCCTGTTTTCTACTTTTCTCCTTTAGGGGATAATTCTGTTTACAAGTAATTGAGCTTATTGGATTTTCCTTTATGTCCTAGGCCCTCCAGCCTTTTTTCTATTCAGCTAGGTCTGGGTCATTGGTACAGTATAAAAATGTTAAAAAATTTATAGTAATTTTCTATTTTTTATACTTACCATTGACCCAAACGGAGATGGCAATCCCATGAGTTGGGAACTCATACCTCCCCGCTGATTACATAACACTTACCAGGCACTGGTTGTAAGAATGAAGATTTGGCGCCAATTTTGGTACTTCCTTGACACTGTGCATGTGCAGTGGACAAAAGTATGGAGGACCATATAGGACATAGATTTTTTGGATTTTGATGCAAATTTGGGGGATTGGGGGGGGGGGGGGGGGGCAAAATTTGTGTTTGGCCCTGAATTTTTAAGAGTTAACACCAGCTAAATCTGGGTCATTGGTAAGTATAAAAAATATATAAATTACTATAAATTTTTTAACTTTTCCAAATTTTTTAAAAAAGGTTCAACAAAACCATATCATATGACACCTCATTGGAATGAGCTCAATGGTTTTGTTGAAATTTTAAGAAAAATAATATTTGTTTCAACTGCTCCATTTGGAAATTACGCAGGCAGATGCGACCAATTTGTTAGGTAAAGGGTTAATCATACTTAAAAAGTAGTGGCAAATGCCTGTGTAAGTTCAGAGTTCTCAGGTCTTCTTATCATCCCTTTTAGGTAATGTTCTGTTGTCTTGTCTTTTATTTTCTAACTAATGTCAGGAATATTTTTCATAATATTTAAATTTCAGTATTTTGAGATTCATGCTGTACAGTTGATCAGTATTGGGACAGCAATGATACCAAGTGGTATTTATGGAATACTGGCCATTTCCAGTTGTGATCGCACATGGTGCCCAAGATCTAAAAGGGTCGTTTTCTGTATTGAAGTGCCCCTCTCAGCATTTATGAAATTATATAAGTTGAACCCTGTTAATTGAATTATCACATTTCCAGTTAATAGGAGTATTCAATTGACAGATGTTGATAATTTTCCTGTCTTCAATCTTGTAATAAACTGAACCATGTATTCTGTTATATTTTGTTTGACAGAGCTGCTGAAGCTGTCGCATTCACCAATAAATAAACTAAGAAATATTAAATTAAGCTTTCTCCACTGTATTTTGGTTGGTTTGAAAATCCACCCAACATGGTTCATTTAGTATTCTCATTCAGTACTGTGCATTAAAAATGGAAGGTCACAGAAAAATGAAAAAGAAATCTGTTGTTACTGTGTATGACTTACAGCTATATGTTGTGTACCATAACATTCCATTGATATTCTCCTGTTAATTGAATATTTATCTCTGACTGAGTGTTTTTTCTCTTAACTGGTAGAGTGCTAAATTATTTTTGGTCACCAAAATTTGTTCATGTGTCTTTTCCTAGTTATAATTTTTGGGAGAGTGCCAATAGGCACTCTCCCTTAAATTATAACAAGGCAAATCCAAACAGGTTAAATATCACTTCAAAGATAATATGAAAAATATTCATTGAATATGAAGGCTTTGAGTTGTGTGTGGTACCTGTACTTTAGAGTAAAGCCCAAGTATGGACTTCCAACACTCTACCAGTTAACAGGATTCCCCTATACGGAGAATCTGCTTAAACATATATTTTCTTGCCATCATCATCAAAACTATTTTGCCTTACTGCCAACAGTCTTTGCATTTATCCTTTACATTTCCATTTTATTTGTTTTTGTTATTTAGTTTTAATCCCGGTTTCAAATGTTCAGAGAAGTGAACTGTTTTTTTATCGTTTTTTATCTTCAGAGTAATGTTGATTGATTTATTTTTAATTTTTTTCATTTGTGATAAAGAACAAACCTTTAACCTTTTAATCTTTGTTTACCTAAATGTCTGTGGATAGGGATATTTGACAGTTGGCAAACAGCTGACACAAAAACAGGAAACTAGTCAGAAGAATCAGTAATGATTTAATTCATTTAAATCATTACTGATCCACCTTCAAGATCCATAGATTTAAGAATATTCTAAAGACAGTACAACACACAAGGTTTCATTTCAGGATTAGAGGTTGACATGGTTAACTGCTATTTCAACTAGATATATCATACCTGTAATGTGATTGCTAAATTGTTTTGTCATGAGTCATTGCCATTGCATAGCGACGAGGGGGTAGCAGTTGGTGACTTGAAGATCCCAGAGCTATTTTTTGCAGACAATATGGTGCTAGTGTCAGAAAGTGAAGAGGGCTAGTGAAAATGCTGGGAATTGTTGGGAAATATGGGAGCAAATGGAGACTCAAATTAAATGAAAGCAAGAGCAAAGTTATACCTGTGGGCCGCAAAGTGGACCCCACTCAAAGGTGGAGAGTGGGGGAGTTCTGTATTCTGGAAGGTAGCGGCAAACTTCTTAGTGTAGGAGAGAAAGGTGACTACGAGTATCTGGGAGTAAATATAAACATCACAGGAAGAGGCACTTACTGAAACCAAACAAATCAATTGTTTCTTGGGGGGGGGGGGGGGGATATCCTTAACCAAATGAAACTTATAGGGAGAAACAGCTTCAATAAGGTTTTCGTGGGGAAAACCATTTGGGAAAATGGTGGGTTTGCCAAGTATAACATATAGTATGGAAGTGGTACCCCTAAACCAGATGGCTGTAAAGAACTTGGAAACCCTGCAGAATGATGCAGGCTGATGGATAACGGGGACGAGTAATGCTGCAGCACTAGAAGCAATCAGGGGTGAGCTTGGGTGGATGAGGATCAAGGACAGGACAGACTTATTGAAACTCGGGTTATCTTAATTATTTGGTTAATCTCCCTGACAGCTGATGGTGTAAAGTAATGTTCCAGAGAATTTTCAACTCAAATATCAAAACAGGGTGGATGGTCCAAGTGAGGGAGCTAATAGAGAACTACTCATTGGAGATCTTGGACCTAGACATAAGGGCATACCAGGGTAAAAAGATCGTCAGAGAAAGGGCATGGAGGATGGTAACCTTAATTGGTGGTCAAATCAAAGAGGTCTTTGGGTGGTCTGCATGATAAAGAGAAGCCTGGTTTTGAAGAGTACCTTGATGGAACCGTTGTGGGGTCACTGTTGTTCAAGCTGAGGTCGCAATCCCTGGAGCTGAGAGGAAAAATTGGAAAAAACAGTGAAAAGGAGTGCCAGATGTGTAATTTGGGCGTGGTGGAGACCCTGAAACACTTTCTTCTAGAATGCCCAAAATACCAATCTAAAAGAATAAGATTCACTGGGAGTATAATGGGGAAGTGAGATGGGAGATGAAGGGCATGTGGTTAGTGAGAGACTCAAAGGAGAGGGTTAATTGCTAATCGGAGAAATTGGGAAGAATAGGGCAAGGGATGTCATCAAGCAGTTCGTCTCAGAGTGTTGGGTGGAGAGACGAAGCATGGGAATAGGGAGGCAGTTGGGAGTATAGGGGTAACTAAGGCCTTCTCACCCAAAAACTGTGACAAATCAGCGGCCGGCCAAAGTGTTATTATTATTATGAGTCATTGCCAGAAGCTGATTCAATCCCAAAGGTAGGAAATCAAAATTTTCTGGCATGGTGGGGTAAGAGATAAAATTCCTGATGCTGTTCCATTGTTATTGACCATCAGTACTTGTAATCTAACTGAATATATTTCTTAAAAACAGTAATAAATGAAACAGACCCAAAACGTTTGTTGTTATTAAGCTATAAAATTACTCTCATTTAACGAAAGTAATTCTTTAAAATAATAATAAAACATGAATATTTTTAGTGTACATGACTGATCATTTATCATTCACTTATAATGAGCACTTTAATGCAAAGTATATATAAAGCATAAGGGTATCTTAGCACAAGGCAAAACAATGCAGATCTTCTGTTTTTCGGGCCATTTTTTGTGAAAAAGCATTGCAAAGCGTTGTTGCCCTCCAGGGACAAATTTATCAATTTTATCAACTTGGGTAAAACATCAGACAAAAACCATTTAATTTTTATTTTTATGTGTACCCATACTATGTATGGTACACATAATGCCGGCATCCGGGGTGACCAACCGTCGTTCGTCCATCCTTTGTCCATCTGTCCGTCTGTCTGTCCGTCCGTCCATCCGGCGTCCGTATCCATTTCTTTGGCATTCGATAACTTGAAAAATATTGCTTGGATTGGCAAGTTACTTTATATTTGGGTTCAGGTTACTGATGTGTCGAGCTGTATAGTTTTTGGTGTAAATCGGATAATTTGATCCTGAGATATTAACCCTTTATCCTTCAAATTGAAAATTCCTCCAATCCCTTTGGCATTCGATAACTTGAAAATTATTGCTTGGATTGTCTAGTTACTTTATATTTGTGTTCAGGTTACTGATTTGCCGAGCTGTATAGTTTTTGGTGTAAATCTGATAATTTGATCCTGTGACATTAACCCTTTATCCTTCAAATTGAAAATTTCTCCAATCCCTTTGGCATTCGATAACTTGAAAAATATTGCTTGGATTGTCAAGTTACTTTATATTTGTGTTCAGGTTACTGATGTGCCAAGCTGTATAGTTTTTGGTGTAAATCTGATAATTTAATCCTGAGATATTAACCCTTTATCCTTCAAATTGAAAATTCCTCCAATCCCTTTGGCATTCGATAACTTGAACAATATTGCTTGGATTGTCAAGTTACTTTATATTTGTGTTCAGGTTACTGATGTGCCAAGCTGTATAGTTTTTGGTGTAAATCTGATAATTTGATCCCGAGATATTAACCCTTTATCCTTCTGTTTGGTGATGCATTGAGGATGGGTAGGGGAAGGTGTTACTTCCGGTAATTGTCCGGATCCCATATACAATATGGCTGCTGTGGCATAAAAGTACATAATAGATTGTTATTGTTATATGCATACTGTAAACATATGTGGATGTATATCTTATTGTAATTTATAGTATACTTGTGAATAAATATATATCAGATATCAAATATCAAATGATTTTGGTCATGTGGGCCATCGTGATTTTGATTCCAGTCAATTAGCTCAAAAATGCCATCACGATCATTCTCATCTCATGGTATTGTGTTGAGGAATGGCAATGGATGGCTCTTTTCAATAATTGTCCTGATTCCATATCCATGGTGGTCATCTTGATTTGATTTCCATCAATTTACTGAAGAATGTCTTCACTGATCAGTCTCATCTCTTAGTGATGTATTGAGAATGGCTAGTGGAAGGTTCTTTTTGATAATTGTGTGGATTCCATATTGTCAGAACTTCACATTGACCTCGTCAAAATGCACGCAGGGACATATGCCACACTTTGCATTGTTCTTGTGAATAGTGCTGGCTGATTATGGCCATTATGTTAGGTAAAGGATTAAAAACAGAAATTATCCTTGAATTACTATGCTATGTAATTTGTCTGATCTTTCAAAAAAAAAAACCAAATGCAAAGCCAAACATTATAGTCTTCTCCCTCATTTGCTGTGATCCTGGACACAAAGAAAACGAAAATAAAACTTTGAACACTTTGAACATGGTACACATACAATGTTGGCAAAAAAAAATTTTATGGTCAATGAAGGGCATGAGATGACAAAATAAACAACAAATTGGTAATACAGTGGAACCCTGTTAACTGAATAGCCATTTTGCCAGTGGAAATTATTCAGTTAACAGGAGTATTCAATTAACAGGAATTCTATAAACAAAGAAAAACTGTGGAGAGTCGGATACTTTCTCGACAGGTTACAAGATGTTTTATTCAATTAACATGAGTTCACTCTATAACCTATATTCAATTAACAGGTCAGATTTGTATTGAAGGTATGGTAAATGGTTTTGATTGGAAAATTATGCAATTAACAGGGTTATTGAGTTAAGAGATATCCAATTAAGTGGGCTCCAATATATAATTACTTGTTAGCCAATTCACCAAATATGACGTGTTGCTTGAATCTGGTGATTTTATGTCATTGCAAATTTGCCCAGTGGTGAAGGGCAAAAATTACAGTACAACCATTTGATCAGCTGATTGTGTGAAAACATGAGCAATGTATCTCCTAAATATTTGGTCTTTTTTGTCACAAACAAGTGCAATATTATTGCTTTTCACTATTTTACCAGGAAGAATTGTTTCAGGTTAGCAGATCAAAAATCGGTCCTGTAAATAACCATTTGCATCACCATTAGAGGAACAAAATGATTGTTCCTCTAATTCTGTAACCCCTGCCAACCTTCCTAATAATAATAACACTTTGGCCGGCCGCTGATTTGTCTTGGTTCTCAGGTGAGAAGGCCTTGGTTACCCCTGTACTCCCAACTGCCTCCCTATTCCCACACTTCTCTCCTCCCAACACTCAGAGATGAACTGTTTGATGACATCCCTTGCCCCATTCTTCCCAGTTCTAATTAGCATATTAACCCTCTCCTTTGAATCTCTCAATAACCACATGTCCTTCATTCTCCCATCCCAGTTCCTCATTATACTCCCAGTGAATCTTATTCTTTTAGTCTGGTACTTTGGGCATTCTAGAAGAAAGTGTTCCAGGGTCTCCACCATGCCCAAATTACACATCTGACACTCCTTTTCATTGTTTTTCCCAATTTTTCCCCAGGGATTTTTCACCAATGATTTCTTGAGTTAAATTTAGATGAATTTTTCATCAAATCTAGTCATGACTGCTTCTCAGCAGCCATGACCAGATTTGCTGAAAAATATCTTGAAAATACTCAGCGGATCAAGAGTTAATTGAACACTCATGTTAAGTGAATATTTGTCATTGGCAACTTGACTGACTTCCATAATAATTGAATAATCCTGTTAATTATAATAACTTTCCCAATTAGTTCTGAGTTGGGAAAGATTGCCATTCACTTCATAAATGCCGATGACTACAGTTAAAACTAGAAGACCTGTCACGAACTGTGCGCTTATCTAGGCTTAATTGCGCGTAGGAATGGCGTGCAATTGCCATATCAAATGGCATTCAAAGCATGGAAGGTTCTCCTGGTTACTCATAGTAAACACAGGCAATATTTCTGCCAATGGTAACCCGGAGGTCCATTGGCTGAAACATTGCTTGTGCACAGGCCATTTGTACAGAATTTGATAGCCTTACTGTGGTCATAACGCAAAGATTAACACACAGATCGACGGGCAGATCGATGTGCTATTTGTGCGCATTTCATGACAGGACTTCTAGTTTTAACTGTATAGTCTTCAGGGATGCCGTGTTCCTATATTTGCTGGGTTTCATTGAGTGGGATATTTCTTGGAAAATCTTTTGACTTGCATTCATCAAATTGTAGAGGCACTTACTTGGTGAAATGATGTATTATTTCAGAATGCATTAATATTTTTATTCTATCAGACAGATGCATTTAAATATGTTTTTATAATAATTATTGTTTATGAATCACTGTTATTCTATTTTCTATTTTTTTATTGAAAACAAAATTGATTGCTTTACCTTTGTACATTTTATGATCTGTGATATAAATATTTATTTACCACAAACAAATATTTTATAATATCTGTGATAACAAACAATAAAATTTTATTTGATTTTTATTCCTCTACTGTTGACTTGTTTTCTTTAGATGGACGAAAAACTTTAATGAATATTGCATCCCACTGTGTAAAATCATAACTGATTCAGTGTTTAAAACTTAGAACAGACCTCTAGTGAAATATAGTGCTGAGAAGGTAGATTGGTTAACGGGCTATGAACTAGATAATGTTCCACATGATTAGTGAAGTAGAACACCCTTACCCTACCTTACCTTACCTTACCAGTCAGAATCTATGCAGCATCCTTAGTGGGGACTGATTCATGTTTGTTCAAATCAAGGATGGGGTGATATTTGGACTTCCGTGGGGAACCAACATTTAACTAAGCCCAGTATGAGGGATTTTTATGTGTACCCATACTATGTATGGTACACATAATGCCGGCATCCGGGGTGACCATCCGTCGTTCGTCCATCCTTTGTCTGTCCATCCATCTGTCCGTCCGGCATCCGTATCCATTTCTTTGGCATTCGATAACTTGAAAAATATTGCTTGGATTGTCAAGTTACTTTATATTTGAGTTCAGGTTACTGATGTGCCGAGCTGTATAGTTTTTGGTGTAAATCTGATAATTTGATCCTGAGATATTGACTCTTTATCCTTCAAATTGAGAATTCTTCCAATCCCTTTGGCATGAGATAACTCAAAAAATATCAATCCAATTGTCTTGTTACTTCATATATGTGTTCAGGTTACTGATGTGCCGAACTGTATAGTTTTTGGTGTAAATCTGATAATTTGATCTTGTGATAGTAACCCTTTATCCTTCAAATTGAGAACTTCTCCAATCCATTTCTTCGGCATGTGATAACTCAAAAAATATTAATCTGATTATCAGGTTACTTTATATATGTATTCAGGTTACTGATGTGCTGTACTGTATAGTTTTTTATGTAAATCTAATAATTTGATCTGGAGATATTAACCCTTTATCCATCAAATTAGGCACTCCTCCAATCCATTTCTATATGTTTCCATACCATGTATGGTGTACATAATGTCGACATTGATCCTGAGATATGAACCCTTTATCCTTCAAATTGAAAATTCCTCTAATCCCTTTGGCATTCCATAACTTGAAAAATATTGCTTGGATTGTCTAGTTACTTTATATTTCTGTTCAGGTTAGTGATGTGCCAAGCTGTATAGTTTTTGGTGTAAATCTGATGATTTGATCCCGAGATATTAACCCTTTATCCTTCAAATTGAAAATTCCTCCAATCCCTTTGGCATTCGATAACTTGAAAAATATTACTTGGATTGTCAAGTTACTTTATATTTGTGTTCAGGTTGCTGATGTGCCGAGCTGTATAGTTCTTGGTGTAAATCTGTTATATTGATCCTGAGATATTAACCCTTTATCCTTCAAATTGAAAATTCCTCCAATCCCTTTGGCATTCCATAACTTGAAAAATATTGCTTGGATTGTCTAGTTACTTTATATTTCTGTTCAGGTTACTGATGTGCCAAGCTGTATAGTTTTTGGTGTAAATCTGATGATTTGATCCCGAGATATTAACCCTTTATCCTTCAAATTGAAAATTCCTCCAATCCCTTTGGCATTCGATAACTTGAAAAATATTACTTGGATTGTCAAGTTACTTTATATTTGTGTTCAGGTTGCTGATGTGCCGAGCTGTATAGTTTTTGGGGTAAATCTGTTATATTGATCCTGAGATATTAACCCTTTATCCTTCAAATTGAAAATTCCACCAATCCCTTTGGCATTCGATAACTTGAAAAATATTGCTTGGATTGTCAAGTTACTTTATATTTGTGTTCAGGTTACTGATGTGCCGAGCTGTATAGTTTTTGGTGTAAATCTGATAATTTAATCCTGAGATATTAACCCTTTATCCTTCAAATTGAAAATTCCTCCAATCCCTTTGGCATTTGATAACTTGAAAAATATTGCTTGGATTGTCAAGTTACTTTATATTTGTGTTCAGGTTACTGATGTACCGAGCTGTATAGTTTTTGGTGTAAATCTGATAATTTGATCTTGTGATAGTAACCCTTTATCCTTCAAATTGAGAACTTCTCCAATCCATTTCTTCGGCATGCGATAACTCAAAAAATATTAATCTGATTATCAGGTTACTTTATATATGTATTCAGGTTACTGATGTGCTGTACTGTATAGTTTTTTATGTAAATCTAATAATTTGATCCGGAGATATTAACCCTTTATCCATCAAATTAGACACTCCTCCAATCCATTTCTATATGTACCCATACCTTGTATGGTGTACATAATGTCGGCATCCGTGGTGGCCCTCCGTCATACAGCTTTCTACTAGTTGCGCGTATGGGTACACATCTGACGATTTCATCGGCCTATTTTTTCTAAAATATTCTTCTTCAGATCCACAAGTCAAAATTGCTTGATATCTGGTATACAACATAAGTGTGTGTGTGTGTAGTGTGTGTGTGTGTTGGGGGTGGGGGGAAGATTCATGTTTGCTCATATGAAGTCCCTCAAGTCACAGTTAGGCTCCCTGTGTGAGCCTGAATTTTTACTTTGTGTAATATGAGGAATATTCTTTAAAAATTTTCTTCAGATCCACCAGTCAGAATCTTTTAATAATTGCAGTGCTGCATCCTTAGTGAGGTAGAATTAAAGTTTTTGACAAATCAAGTCCCTGGGGTCATATTTGGCCTCCCTCTGGGAGCCTGAATTTCCAAAATTTACTTATTCAGATCCACAAAATTTTAACATAGTGACCATTCTTTAAACAAGAGGCCCTAAGGGACCTTTATCACTCGCCTGATAAAATTGTTTGAAGAT
Organism: Pictodentalium vernedei; assembly: GCA_031216915.1. Classification (NCBI taxonomy): domain Eukaryota; kingdom Metazoa; phylum Mollusca; class Scaphopoda; order Dentaliida; family Dentaliidae; genus Pictodentalium; species Pictodentalium vernedei. The sequence goes on along the minus strand of CM062290.1, from coordinate 143,522,572 downwards.
GGATTTAAGGTCACATTCAGTGTCTATATGTTGATATTGTTAATCTAATTTAGCTAAGGGAATGGTGGTGGGAGGAGAAGGGGTTGTTGGGTGAATGTTTTGTTTTTTGTTTTTTTTCTTTTGCGGAAAATCACTCAAACCCCTTCAAAACTCATTTTGAATCAAAACGAGAAGAAAAGTCACCCAGTTGATCCCACTTACTTCCTCCCTCACCCCCAATAGGGGTGGGGGGTTTGCATAAAATCACTCACTTGAACAAACTTGAATAGACATATGATAAGGAACCTGCATATGAAATTTGGTTCAATTCACCCAGTGGTTTATGAGAACTCGATAATGTTCAAGCTGGATGGATGGAGGACAGAATGTGATCACTGAAGCTCCTTCTGAGGTGAGCTGAAAATTTTCTTCTTTAAATCCACCAGCCAGTTTCTTTTGATATTTAGCATATAGCCTCCTTAGTAGGGTCAGATTCAAGTTGGTAAAATCAGCTCCCTGGGTTCATATTTGGGTGCTTTATGGTGACCTGAATTTCAGTTTAGTGCAATATGAATAAATTCATTGAAAGTCTTCTTCATCAGATTCTACCCGTCAAAATCTTTTAATATTTCATATGCAGCATCCTCAGGAGGTTCAGATTTAAGTTTGTTCAAATCCAGTCCCTGGCTCCATATCTGGGCTCCCTGTGGGAGCCCATATTTTAAGTTAGTGCTATGTGAGGAAATTTCTTTAAAGTTTCTTCCTCAGATCCACCAGTCAGTTTTTTAATACTTTGTATTCAGCTTCCTCAGTGGGGTGAGATTCAAGTTCATTCAAATCAAGTCCTTTTGTGCACCCTATAAAAGCATGAATTTTAGCTTTGTGCGCGGTGACAAATATTCTTCACAGATCTTCTTCAAATCTACCCTGCAGGATCTTTTGATATTTGGTATACAACAGTACTGTGACCCCAAGATTAAAGATTGTTTAAAGTGTTGACTGCTTGACTGATTTTGGTGGGCATCATCAGAGGGTGTCAGTGGGGTTTGAAATTTATTTATTTATTGGGGTTTAATGACACTTTTGACAACCAGGGTCACCTCGTGTCGGACAGTTTTACGGGTGGAGGAATCCAGAGAGAACCACTGGGCAACGGCGAGCTACTGTCAAACTCCCCAATGTTCTAACTCACCACAAGCAGGTTTAGTGTTGGTTGAAGACAAGTGCTCCATCAATGTGCATTACGCCTTAGTACACATCGGCACCATGCTCCCCGCAAGGGCAATAGGGATGAAGTGCCTTGCCCAAGAACCCAATGTAGTTACCCCTGGCAGGGATCGAACTGTATACCTTTTTGGTTTGAAGTCCAGTGCTGTAACCACTGACCATGCTTAACCCTTTACCCAACGCAGACAATATCAATACTTGTTATTTTAAATATCATTTTTTGAAATTTAAAAAAATATTTCAACAAAACCATATCATGTGACCCCTCGTTAGAACGATCTCGTCGAGCTCGTTCCAACGAGGGGTCACATAATATGGTTTTGTTGAAATTTTTTGAAAAATAATATTTTTTCAACTACTGAATTTGCATATTACACGGGCGGATATGCCACAAGATAGCAATATCCCCTGAAGTAGGGACATAACTCCTATGAAAGACAAGGAATTTGCAGAATATAGGACTTGACTGAGATCTTCTCACAATGTATGCCCAAGGTTCTAGGAAATCTGATGACATTTGTTCTAGTTACAGCCTTCACAAAATGGACAGATGGTCCCATTTCTATATCTCAATTAAACTTTCTTTGGTCAAGGAATAATTATTCAATTTACCAGGGTTTTGGTCACTTTCCTGTATTCTGCAGCTAAACTAAGCATTCATCTCTTATGAGGTCTTGCAGAGCTCTTGTCAAATAATATACTGAGTAAAAAAGAAAGTATAATAGAAACAAATGTGAAAAATTAGCATAAAGGATGAAATATAATAGTTCGAATGTTGCATGTTTGGGGACAAGAAGTCATGCAAAGAGTTTAATGACATGTTGTTGTTGTCCACCCAACCGTATACACTTTTGCTACAGATTTCAAAATAGCATGTGCTACCCAGGAATGTCAAATTGAATGGGTGGCCAGTGATTTTCTTTGTGTTATGTTGTGCTAAAGAGCCTGGGTTATTGAGAAAACACACTAGTTTTTGTCTTCTGACATTTTAAAAAATGCCAAGGTTAACCAAAAATCAGAGGTTGCGTGCCATTGGTATACCTCCAGATGAGCTCACTGCTGAGTTTGGAGTCACTGTGGCCACTATTTACCGTCTCATTGGAAGGTATAAAACCACTGGATCTTCTGCTGACCGACCGTGTTCAGGTCGACCAAGAGTGACGATCACTGCACAAGACCGACACATCAGGATGTTTCACTTGCAGGATCACTTCCTTCCGGCGATGAGGGCAACAGCAATTACTCCTGGTAGAACTAACAATAGAATCAGTGCACAAACTGTCTGCAACAGACTCGCTGAACATGGCATCTGAAGTAGGTGTCCATACCACGGATCAATCCTTACCCAACGTCATCATACTGTCAGAATGGAATGGGTACATCAGCGTGTTCACTGGACTCAGCAGCGTTGGAGCACAGTTCTTTTTATTGATGAATCACGATTTTGTCTATGGCATGCTGATGGTAGGGCAAGTGTATCGCCAACGAGGAGAATGGTTTTCTGATGCTTGCGTGCGGAAATGTGACCGTTTGGATGGGGGTAGTGTAATGATGGTTTAGGCAGGAATTTCTTTGCACCATCGAACACAGTTGATCTTCATAGATGGTAATCTGAATGGACAGCGATATAGGGATGAAATTCTTAACACTGTTCTTGTCCCGTTGTTTAATGCCAACGTTGGATTGCAGTTATTCCAGCAAGACGGTGCTCGATGTCACATGACTTTCTTGAGGAGCAGAACATCAAACTTCTTCCGTGGCCCCCACTTTCACCAGATTTGTCACCAATCGAGCATCTTTGGGATCAACTGGACCGTCGGCTGCGACTTCATGATCTTCAGACATTAGGCGATGTATGTAATGTTCTAAGGCAGGAGTGGAACACAATACCACAGGATAACATCCAGAGACTTATCAGGTCCATGCACCATCGATGTCTTGCCATCCAAGAGGCAAACGGTGGACATACACGCTATTGACTACATGTGTGAACTTTTCATGTCACCCCATGTCTGAATTGTGATGTCCTGACGTGACGCTGGCAACAGTAAGAACATGAAATTATGCAAATTCATACAGCCAGACTCGAAATATGAATTTACTATAATTTGTTTGGGATTAAAGTCGATAATACTTAATATAAATTGCTCCTCAAAGTTTATTATACTTTCTTTTTTGACTCTGTATATATAATAGATTAAATGCCTGCATTGGATGTATGTACTGAAGCCAAATAGGTTTATTAACAAGGGGAATTCAGTGATTACAGGCCGATTTTCCAAATATTACTACATTTTTTATTCAGTTAACAGGAGTTTGCTCTATAACTTATATGCAATTAACAGGTCAAATTTGTATCGAAGGTCAAGGTCTTTTCTTGGACTGAGTTTTGGGTTAGAGTTTTTTCAGCATCCTCTAAATCAAAACATTTTCAAGTGATTCTTCAATATCACGTAAGATCTTTTATCTTGTAGCTCACTCTTATATGCATATCCTATATCAAAATCTGAGTAGTTTATCAAATTTGTTGCACTTCAGTCATTTCACTACTTTTCATTTTCAGTACCTCCATTACAATATAGCCCCCCCCCCCCCCCCAAATAAAAAAACAAAACACACACACACACACACACACACACACACACACACACACACACAGAGTCTTGTCTACCCTACATACCGGGGTACCCCATTGTCTGTCCTTTGTGTGGACTAACGGTTTCTACCTCGTTTTGCCGGTACAGTTCTGGGAAAACAACTGAGGTAAAGGGTTTCTTTTGTCTTTTGTACCTTGGTAAGGCGAAACACGCAAACTCTTTTGTCTAGTTACCTCGTCAAGTTGGTAAGACACACACACACACACACACACACACACACACACACACACACACAAAACAGCTGAGCTCAGTGCTCAAACAAGACAATTTTATATTATACCAAAGATCCACAAGGACTGTTCTTCATGGACGGATGACTTAACTCCACCCGGGAGGCCAATTGTATCAGATTGTAATTCGGAATCTTATGCGATCTCGGAATTAATTGATTATCATCTGAAACCTATAGCAAATAGACATCCGAGCTATCTAAAAAATACACAGGATTTCCTGTCAAAAATTTCGAAATTGAAAATATCGAAAAATGCAATTCTGGCTATTTTGGATATCGACAGTATGTATACGAACATTGATATTGATAAAGGTGTTAAATCAGTTAAAAATGCATTTGAAAAATATCCGGATGCAAAACGCCCGGATGAACAAATTTTGGATCTTTTAGAGCTGAGCTTAAAAGGTAATGACTTTCAATTCAATGGAGAATATTTTCTACAAATAATGGGTTGTCCTATGGGTAAAAGATTCAGTCCTAATTTTGCAAGCATTTATGTAGCGGAATGGGAGGAAAATGCCTTAAGCAAATGTGCAAAACATCCTCTCGTATATCTCAGGTATTTAGATGACATTTTTATTATTTGGGAACATTCAAAAGAAGATTTTGATGAATTTTTAGAAATTTTAAACAATCACGATCCAAATATTAGATTGAAAGCTACTATGAGTGAAAATTCTGTTGATTTTCTCGATGTGACTGTGTATAAAGGCAAGCAATTTCAGTCGTCCGGTCACTTAGATTATAAAGTATATTTTAAACCAACTGATTCACATCAATTGTTGCACACAAAATCATTTCATCCTCAACATACATTTAAAGGTATCATCAAATCACAACTCATTCGTTTCCACCGCAATTCAAGTGATAAGGTAAATTTCAATGAGGCTTGTTCTACTCTATTTGGCACCCTCAGATCGAGAGGATACTCTCTGCGCTTTTTACATACTTTTAAACCTCAAACTCTGAAAATGCTCGAAAGTCCAGCTGAAACTACTGATTTCGAACCACTGAAGATTGAACACAAGAGACCGTTGCAGAAAGGTAGTGGCGCGGTGTTTAATTGCAAAAAGCCTCGATGTAGATGGCATACTTTTTCGCCTGATCAGAAAGAGGAATTTTCCTCTGAACAAACGAAAAATCATTATCAGATCCGTCACCCCCTCCATTGTGATTCACCAAACATTATTTACCTTATCACATGTAAGCACTGTCGGAAACAGTATGTTGGTCAAAGTCAAAATCCTTTCCGAGATCGTGCTACTAGACACAAACAGGATATAAAACATAATGCTGATGCCCCAGTAGCACAACATTTTAACCTTCCTGGCCATTCTTTGGACGATTTCGAAATCCATCCTATTGAACAACCAGCAATTAAAGACACATTAGAAGAAACGGATGAATTTAGAAAAAAACGTGAAGCTCTTTGGATCAATACGCTTCAAACCCTCTGGCCATTTGGTCTGAACATATCAGAGGACAAATGCGAAAGGAGAAAGGAGGTCCATCATTCCTTTTACTTTAACGTACAACAGAATGAATATCGAAATAGCAAAAATGTTAAAAGATGAATTCAATTTTACCAATGCTAAATTAAACGAACCTTTGAATCTTCGACCTGTCATCGCCTATAAGAAAAATAAAAGCTTGCGTAACATCCTTTAAGGACTAAATTAGAGCCCATCAATGAATAACATCAATTATTGCCAGTCAGTTTAACCAGTTCGTAAGCTCATCACTTAGTTTAAATCAATTTTATGTAATTTTTTGTCATGTTTGAAACTCATCAGGGTTCAGAAAATGAAAACAATTTTTCGGCGGCATATTAAAAGAAAAAAACGTTTCAGTAGGAAATGTCTGTGCCAGTGCGATTTTTTAACCTTAAACACACACACACACACACACACACACACACACACACACACACACAACCAAGCCAGCTTCAATTTTTTCTCTTTTGAGGTTTCAATACATACACCATCCCGATTATTTATATTTATTTATTTATTGGTGTTTAAGGTCACATATTGCTGCACAATGGCTAACCATGACCGTGACAGTTTTACGGGTGGAGGAAGCCGGAGTACCTGGAGAGAACCACCGAGCAACGGCGAGCAACTGTCAGCTCCCCAACATACCAACTCCACACAAGCAGGGTTAGCATTGGTTGAAGACAAGTGCACCATCGACGTGCAGTACGCCTTAGCACACAGTGTCACCGTGCCCCCACGTGGGCAATGGGGGTGAAGTGTCTTGCCCAAGGACACAACGCGGTTGCCGCAGGTGGGATTCGAACCGAGGACCTCTTGGCTTGCATCCTGCACCTCCACCAACTGAGCCACCGCGCCCCCTCACCATCCTGATTAAAGAAGGTAATTTAAGAATGCAGGAAAGTCTCCAGTCGTGGATGCCTTGTAGCCAAGAGTATTACTGAAATATGAAACAAATGTTTCCACAACAGACATTCTCCACGCACACCACACAGTCCCATCAAGAAAAATTCTGTCTACCAATATCAGTGTAATATCTGATCAATGTGCAGATATGGAGGTTCCAATGGAGGACATTACAAGTTGTATGATACCCACCCCATTTTTAGCTTACCTGACTGAAAGTCAGTTTGAGCTATTGCCTTCACTTGGCATCCATTGTCAACTTTTGAAACTTGTCTTCAAAACCGCTGGGCCAAATTCAAACATATATGGCACAGACCATCTTTGGAGTATACCCTTTCTGCTTTGTTCAAACGAAGTTACTGCCACCTTCTGGCTGTGGTTAATGCCCCAAAAGCCCAAAAATCTTTAAAAATTCTTCTTCTCATGATCCACCAAAGAGAATGCCTTGATATTTGTTATGGAACTTCATTTGGTTATAAAGATTATAAAGTTTGTTCATGGTAAGTATGTAGGTCAATATTTGGGCTCTTTCCATTTTGAGCTCCACCCAAAATTTGTATTTCAAGAACCGGTGGGTTGATTTGAATCAAATTTGGCATGTAGTGTAATTAGGTCATAAGTACTTGATTGATGCCTGAACAATTTTTTTCACAGCCCTGTTGGAACCCCAAAAGCTAAAAATAAAAAAAATTCAAATGCCCATGCTATTGATTTTGTCATGGGATGCCATATGGGGATGCCCATTTCAACACTGTTGGCAATGGGGAAAATACTGAGTCTTCATCTTTCTTGTACTTCATCAGCTAATTTGAAACTTGTCTTCTTTAAAACCACTGGGCCAAATTCATTCATATATGACGCAGACCATCTTTGGAGTATACCCCTTATACTTTGTTCAAATGAAGCTGCTGCCATCCTTGGGCTGGGATTAATGCCCAAAAAGCCTAAAAATCTCCTTCTCATGAACAACCACAGAGAATGCTTTGATATTTGGTATGGAACTTCTTTGGTGGTGAAGATTAAAGATTTTTCAAAGCAAGCTGGTGGGTCAATATTTGGGCTCCCTGTGGGAGCAAGCCAATTTTGGGCTCCACCCAAAATTTGTATTTCAAAAACTGATGGGCTGATTTGAACCAAACTTGGCATGTGGTATAATTGGGTCATAAGTACTTGATTGATGCCTGAAAAATGTTTTTTGCAGCCCCGCGGGAAACCCAAGAGCTAAAAATAGAAAAAATACAAATGCCCATATTTCAATAACTGCACAGACCACAATATTGGGTTTTTTTGGTATGCAGCTTTCTTTCGACCAATGGAATCAGATGGACCAAAAAATTGCTATCAGTTTTGTCATGGGGTGTCATATGGGGATGTCCATTTTAACAATGTTGGAAATGGGAAAATACTGAGTCATCATCTTTCTTGTACTCCAACTAATTTGAAACTTTTCTTCTTTAAAACCACAAGACCAAATTCATACATATATGGCACAGATCAGATGTGGCATGAAGCTGCTGTTATCTTTGGGCTGTGGTTAATTCCCCCAAAAGCCTAAAAATCTTTTAAAATCTTCTCATGAACCACCACAGAGAATGCTTTGATATTGGTATGGAACTTCCTTTGATGGTGAAGATTAAAGTTTGTTCAAGACAAGTTGGTAGGTCAATATTTGGACTTTCTGTAGGAGCATGCCCATTATGAGCTCCATCCAAAATTTATGTTTCAAGTACTGATGATGATCTTTGCTGATCTCACTGAGTCATGGATATACCCATTTTGGAGTGTGAAATAAATTCTGGTACATACAGGTTTAACCTTTCACCAAATGCTTTGGCCACAGCTACAATCTTACAAACTAAGCAGTTGAAAATGAAAGTGTCCATGACACTGCATCTCAACTTGTCCAAGAAGGGACCGAACGAAATAGAAAGATCCAGTAACGCCAAGTCATTCACTCAAGTTTCTAAATCAAAGACATCACACCAAATCTACATATGAAATCACATGATCGGGTGAGGGATGCTGCTAGTTGGGCGTACTAATGGAATTGTTGACAATGTATATGCAAAATCCAAGACGGTCACTGGCGGCCATATTTTTTGAAGAAATTCATAAAAATTTGATCACTCCCATCTAGACATCATACCAAAGCTGCAGATAAAGTTTGAAAAAGATCAGATGAGAGGTGAGGCCTGTAGGGTGTGCTAATGGAATTGTTGACAATTTATATGCCAAATCCAAGATGGCCATTGGCGGCCATGTTTTTCAACAAAATTCAGGAAAATGTGATAGTGCCATTCAGAATTCACACCAAAGATATGAAATTAAAAAAAAATCATGTTTTTCACAAAATTCAGAATAATTTGATAGCTCACATCATGACATCACACCACACATGAAATTTGAAAAAGACTGCGTGAGAGATGCAGTCTGTAGGGTGTACTAATGGAAATTTTAACAATTCAAAAGATGGCCACAGGTGGCCATAAAAATTTGATAGCTCCCATCCCGACATCATGCCAAAGCTATATATGAAATTTGAAAAAGATCAGATCAGATGCAGCGTGTAGGATGTCCTAATGGGATTATTGACAATTTATATCCAAATCCAAGATGGCTGCTGGCAGCCAAGTTTCTCAACAAAATTCAGAAAAATTTAATAGCTCCCATCTAGACATCACACCAAAGCTACATACGAAATTGGATAAAGATTGGGTGAGAGATGTGGCCTGCAGGGAATTGTTGACAATTTATATGCCAAATCTAAAAAGGCCACTGGAGGCCACGTTTTTCAATGAAATTCGGATAAATTCAATAGCTCCCATCTTGACATTGCCCCAAGGCTATGTTTGAAATTTGGAACTGATTGGGTAAAGTTTGCAGCTTGTAGGGTAGGCTAAAGGAACAGTGTTGATGGACGGACAATGAATCACAACCATCCCAATAGCTCATATTTGACCGTTGTCAAGTTGAACTGAAAAATTATTTCAAAAATATTTAAACAAAACCAAAAACTCTCATTGGAATGTGCTTGTCAGTATGATTGTGTATGTATGTGTGTGTGTCTGCATGCACATGTGTGGGGGAGGGGGGGTCGTCATCCTGTATGTGCACAAGGATTTCCTTTGTTTTCTCCTCACAAAGCAAACAATAGGTTACGGTTTGTGTTCTCCACTTTGTGGGGAGCTTGTTTGTCACCAAGAACAAAAGAAAAAACAAGTCCCCACAACAATGGCTAAAGGAAACAGGGGGTGTGTGGGTGTGCATTGGTGCAGCAATTCTTGCAAGGTAGCTTATAGAAGAACACTCCAACATACCAAGGTCTCCAAACTATCAAGGGTGTTTTCCCATAACCTTGGTATATCTACCCTAGTTAGCGATTCCAGAACTGGTGCAAAATATTGTTTTAAAATACTGAGGGTACCTTGGGATAGTGCTGTGGTGTTATCATGGCCATACACACCTCAGTATGTTGGTATAAAACCATATACCTCTGCCTTTACATAATAAAGTTATTTAGTTATGTATTTTGATATGCTAAACAAGTACTTTCATTTCATGGCTAATTTATGTCAAATAAACTGGTACCAGTTATAAAAAGAGAATTGAAAACAAACACGCAGACTATCTTTACACCAACATAGCTAGGTATGTACCAGAGTACCTCGTTTGGTTGGCTGTACCAATATAGATGTGGGTGTGTCTCCAAGCTAATAACTTGAAAACTTCACCCAATCAGTTCCAAACACATCCTCCCAGTGTCCTTTATTATCGTGTGAAGTTTGATTCATCAAACTTCACTCAATAATAAAGGACACCGGGAGGATGTGTCAACACCATAGTTCGGTATGTAACTTCAAGGTCAAGATCGCATTTCAAGATCATGCTAAAAAATTGGGTCCATATTTGTGTCTAGGATGTAACTCAGAACTGAATCCAACTACAATTATCCAACTTCATACAAATGTTAAGGACAGTAAGAAGGTGAGTAGCATATAATAGTTGCTTGTACATTTTCAAGGGTGGGGGTACTTGACCTACATATGTTCAAGGTCACAAATCATGTGTAAGGCATAACTCAGAATCTATCATCCAAATTCACACAATTATAAAGGTCAATAGGAGGGTGTGTCATATACCATAGCCAGGTCCAAAACAAAACTTCAAGGTCACATTTGAAGGGTTGCTTCGAACTGGTCAATATTCATGTCTCAGCCATAACTCAGAAATGAATCAAACTACAATTATCACATTTTATACAAATGTTCAGGAAAGTCAGAAGGTAGGTCGTGTGTAATAGTTGATCCTGCATCTTCTAGATCAAGGTCATACTTGACCATCACATGTTCAAGATCACAAATTGTGTCTCAGGCATAACTCTGAACTATTTATTAGTCGAGTTGTGACGAAGTCAAACTCGACTTATAGTTTGATGAATGGCGGGCAGACGGTTGGGCGGGCATAAACAATTGGTTTCCTGATGATAACTTGATAATGGTTCAACCCATGTTCATGAAACTTCATAGGTAGGTTGGTATCGGTGAGAGGAAGAACTCTATTAATTTTGGACTTGCTTGGTCAAAGATCAAGGTCACAGTGACCTTGAACATAGTAAATTGTAAACAATTGGTTCCGGATGATAACTTGACTATGGTTCAACCCACATTCCTGAAACTTCATATGTAGGTTGGCCTTCATGAGAGGAAGAACCCAATTTATTTTGGACTCACTAGGTCAAAGGTTAAGGTCACAGTGACCCTGAACATAGTAAATCAAAACAATTGGTTTCTGGATGATAAATTGATAATGGTTCTACCCATGTTCATGAAACTTCATAGTTAGGTTGGCATCAGTGAGAGGAAGAACCCTATTTATTTTGGACTCGCTAGGTCAAAGGTCAAGGTCATAGTGACATTCAACATAGTAAATCGTAAACAATTGGTTTCTGGATGATAACTTGATAATGTTACGACCCATGTTCATGAAACTTCATAGGTAGGTTGGCATCAGTGAGAGGAAGAAACCTACTTATTGTGGACTTGCTAGGTGAAAAGTCAAGGTCACAGTGACCTTCAACATAGTAAATCATAAACAATTGGTTTCCGGACAATAACTTGATAATGGTTTGACCCACATTCATGAAACTTCATAGGTAGGTTGGCCTAGGTGAGTGGAAGACCCCTATTTATTTTGGACTCACTAGGTCAAAGGCCAAGGTCACAGTGACCTTGAACATAATAAATCGTAAACAATTGGTTTCCAGATGATAATTTGACAATGGTTCCACCTACATTCATGAAACTTCATAGGTAGGTTGGCATTGGTGCAAGAAAGAGCACTATTTATTTTGGAATCACTAGGTCAAAGGTCAAGGTCACAGTGACCCTTCACATAGTAAATTGTAAACAATTGGTTTCCGGACGATAAGTTGATAATGATTAAACCCACTTTTGTGCTGTCACAAGTCGACATTGGATCGGTGATCCTATCGGCATTTTTCATTTTACATCTGTAAAGAAAGGTCTGAGACCAGAAAAGTTATCCGTGTTTGATGATGAATGCTGGAAGCTAATGGAAGTGCTGCAAGGGACGATTATTCATTGTGCAGAAATATGGTCACATATTTCTGCACAATGAATAATTGTGACTGCAACATGGATATAAAGTCAGTTCCAGTCAATCGTTTATACCCAAGTTCCCCATTTTAGTGGACTTCCACCCCAGGCATTGGTGACTGGGTCCTATTTTACCAGTTAAACAGAGTTTGTTTACTTTAGTAAACAAGCACTGCTTCACTTCCCGGGGTTCTCATGGGAAAATCGGAAACTATTGGGGCTGCCATCAGCAACCATCACACAATTTTCAGAAAGAATGGGAGGATGTCAAGGTTATACTTTAAATCCGTCAATATTCGTGTCTCATCCATAACTCTGAAACAAATCACTCAGCTTTAACTCACAAATGAGTCAAAGTACAATTATCAAACATCACAGAAACATTGAGGACAGTCAAAAGGTGAGTCATGTATAATAGTTGCTTCTACATCTTCAAGTCCAAGGTCATACATACTAGGCATTCATATCTTCAAGGTTACAAATTGTGTGTTGGGTATAATTCTCAAACTATTTGAGCTACAAATATCGATGCTCATACAAATGTTACGGACACTCTGAAGGTATGTTGTATGCAATAGTCGCTTCTGTATCTTCAAAATCAAGGTCACACATTTCAAGGTCATACTTGAAACCAGTCAACATTCATGTCTCAATAACTCAGGAATGAATCAAACTTCATACAAATGTTCAGGACACCCTGAAGGTGTGTAGCATGTAATAGTTGCATCTACATCTTCAAGTTCGAGGTCATATTTGACCATCATATGTTCAAGATCACAAATCATGTCTCAGGCATAACTCTGAAACTATTTATTAGAGTTTCAGGCCAAATATTTCTGTAAAACAGCCAATCATGACCACAACCTAGATTTATTTATTGAGGTTTAACAACACTTTGGAAAGGCAGGGTCACCTCATGTTGGACAGCTTTACGGGTGGAGGAAGCCAGAGTACCTGGAGAGAACCATCGAACAACTGTTAAGCTCCTTCCCAACATATTAACTCCACACAAATAGGGTTAGTATTGCTTGAAGACAAGTGCACCATTGATGCGCAGTATGCCATAGTACACAACACCACCATGCTCCCAAGAGAGCAATGGGGTGAAGTGTCTTGCCCAAGGAAACAATGCAGTTGCCACAGGTGGGATTCGAACTGAGGACCTCTCGGCTTGCACCCTGCACCTCTACCTACTTAGCCACCGCACCCCCACAACACTGATATGAAGTCAAGTCCAGCCAATACTTTATACTTGACCTACATATGTTGAAGGTCAACAACCATATATTGGTCATAACTGAATACTCCTGTCATTTATTTATTCGAGTCGAATGACACTTTAGACAACCAGGGTCACTTTGTGTCGGACAGTTTTACAGGTGAAGGAAGCTGGAGTGCCCAGAGAGAACGACCGAGCAATGACGAGCAACTGTCAGACTCCCCAACGTACAAACTCCACACAAGGTGAGTTAGAATTGGTTGAAGACAGGTGCACCATCGACTTGCCTTACTCCTTAATACACTGTGCTCCCACGTGGATAATCAGGATTAAGTACCTTGCCCAAGGACATAATGCAGTTACCCCTGAATACTCCTTTTACTGAATACTTTTCAAAGGCAAAGTGGCAATACAATTAACAGGGTTCCACTTGTTAATCCAATGTCCAAGGGGAAACATGAAATCAAACATAATTTTGATACAACACTTTGTTTGAAAATGACAAATTCATGTTAACTGAATACTTCAGTTAAATGAATGTCTTCCAATGGCAAAATAGCTATTAAATTAACTCTTCACCCAAATGCACACAATGTCAAAATTTGTTATTTTGATTTTTTTTTACCAAAAAACATTTCAACCGAAGAATGTCATGTGAAATTTTTGTGAAAAATAATTGTTATTCAATGTCTCAATTTGTAACTTACGCAGATGCAGTCCATTCGTTAGGTAAAAGGTTAACAAGGTTCCAATGTGCCAGTCCAATATTCAAGATGAAACATCAAACTGGAGGTTATTATTTTTATGATACACTTTGCTTCACCCAAATCATAATCAGTGATTGTATATTTAAACTTGGGAATTTGATTCAGTGAACTTGACAATAAACCATAGTAACTAAACGAGTCTATTTGTCTTTGTTTCATTGCAGAACAGGGATAAAAAAAATTACTTCGTGTACAAATTGCCTGCAGAAAAACTTCTTTGATTTCACCTTTATAATGTAGTTTGTATTGCTCACATCACATACAGGGTGCAATGACCATCAGTTTGGTATTACTGCCATCAGCTTTGGTATCTCAATGAAGCAGAAGAGAAGCAGTTTCACACAGACTACATGATGAACTGATAATAAACAAGAGGCCTCTCAGCTTAGACAACTCTACCCAGGGTCACTGCTTTTAGCGGAAGCTAAAAACAAGACAAGAATCCAAATGTTACTGCTTGTGACCTTAACCTTTATGATATGACAATGGGTCAAGGTCATGACACAAAGTTAGGTTACGGGTAATAATTGTGTGAAGTATGAACAAGATTTGTCACATAGATTCAATTATACAGACCAGACAAGGGCTGTATAATAATTTTAAAGTTTTGCTGTCTGTGACCTTCACCTTGATGATATAAGCTTGGAGCAAAGTCACGACACACCTTTTGAGTCATGAGCAATAATTGTACCAAGTATAGTAGATCAGTCAATCATACCAAGTTATATGGACCGGACAAGGGCTGTATAATAATATCAAAGTTTTGCTGTCTATGACCTTGACAATATGACCTTGGATCAAAGTCATGACACACTTCTGAGTCATGAGCAATATTTTTACCAAGTATGAGTAGATCTGTCAATCATACCATGTTATATGGTCTGGATAAGGGGTAAAGAACAATATCAATGTTTTGCTGTTTGTGACCTTGACCTTGATGATATGACCTAGGATCAAAGTCGTGACACACCTTTGTGTCCTGAGCAATAATTGTACCAAGTATGAATAAGATCTACCAATGAAATCAGATTATATGGACAAGACAAAAATGATAGTAAAATATCAGAGTTTTCTTGATTGTTGTTACCTAATCTATGGGGCCAGTGACCTTCCCCTTGATGGGACAGACTTCATTATGACACACTGTCTAGTGACAATACATATGGTTACTAAGTTTTGTTAAAATATATTCTGTGGTTAAGAAATTATGGCCCGGACAAACCAAATGTTGATAATGGACGGATGGGCAACGGACAATAGGCAAATTAGCATTAGAAAAGCTTGGTTGCCATTTTGTCAGGCGGAGCTAACAAAATATACTGTTCTTTGACTCAGTCTGACTCACTTGAAGCAGGTATATAATATAACACAAAACTGTTCAAATAATAACTTTAATATAAAATATCTTTATCAGTTTTAAATACTGTAAAACAATAAAAATAATTATATTTCTCATTAACTGAAAATCTTTTGTAGTCTTGATTGATGCCACTGGAAAAAATATTTGCAGCATGCCACCACTTCCACATGAAACATTTGGTGGCAGTTATCTATAAATTCTGAAAAAAAACCCATAATAACAGGTGCTTATCAAAAAAAGTTCCATTCGACTATCACCAGTGTAAAAAAAGAATCTAATTGAAATTTTCAACATGAAATTTATAGACTGGTGTTTAAGATCATTTTCTGCATATGTGACTATATCATTACCACAATATTAGTATAAAGACAAGTTTAGCTAATCTTATTCCTATAATGCCCACTTTAGAGGACTTTCACACAGGCATATTTCTTACTTCAAATTATGAGGACCTTTTCATATTTATTTATAGGTGTCTGAGGTCGCTGTAATCCTCTATGGCTATCTCATGATCGCAACGTTGGTATGAAGACAAGTTTAGCCAATTGTTCATACTTACGCTTCCCACTTCAGAGGATTTCCAGCCATTCGTTCATATTTTACCTGAAACAAAGAACTTGTTTACCACAGTAAACAACCACTGCTCCACTTCCCAGAGTCGGGGACAGGGCGAGGGCTTTTAAGTGGAATATCAGCTTTTATGTTCTGCCCCAGAAATGTAAAAACTGATCTTCATCGTCAAACTGATAACTAATGTCCCTCCAATGCTAAAATTTTATGACCTATCAGCTGCCTATTTACCTATTTAGCTCCTGAAGTATCAAGAAATAAAACCTATTATCCATTTAACTGATTAAATGAAATGGTCCAATGAAATGGGAAAAGATCTTTTTCTGTCTGTTAACTCAAGAAGGCCATAATACTATACCAGAATTCCACTTGCAAGTCCAAAGGTTGGCAAAGATTTCTAGTGAAGTGTTTCAAGAAAAATCATCAAGAAATTGAACGAGCCAAAAATATCCAAGATTTGCCAAATGGAACTACAACAGAATAATTGCAAAACATTATTTTGAATGCATTTTAAATGCAGGTTGTATCTTTTCATGACTGATAATGGAAAGCTTATCTTGAGAAACTGCTGTTCATCTCTCATTTATATTGTAAATCATGTTATGGTGGCTTCAAAGCGGTGCAAATTTCATTTTATAAAATCAATTCTTTAACTTTTTGAGAATCATGTCTTTTAACTCTTTACCCAATGAATTGGCCACATCTGCCCGCGTAATATGCAAATTCAGCAGCTGAAAAAAATACTATTTTTCAAAAAATTTACAACAAACCATATCATGTGACCTCTCTTTGGAACGAGCTCATCAAACTCGTTCCAATGAGGGTCACATGATATGGTTTGTTGAAATTTTGTGAAAATTTTAAAAAAAGGATATTTAAAATAATAAATTTTGATATCGTCTGTGTTGGGTAAAGGGTTAAGGACTCTTTTGTCAAATATCTTAACACACTGTGATAAAAAACATAATGTAACCCTCAAAGTTGATAACATTTTGAATACATAACACATACTATATACTGCATTTTGAAAACTTAAACTTAACCATTATCATACAATTGGCCAAACAAGCTCCTGGAAAAGCAAAAGTTTGCCATCTTATTTTTCCAAATCTGTATTTCGAAGCTTTGCAAGGCCCTTGTGCAATACATTAAAAACATTGTTGAACATGATAGCACAATAACACATTTCACCGCTGAGCAAGCCTGCAAGTAAGTAGCCTGTCATGGAGAATCACAAGCAAAGTGACATGTGAAACAGGCACCAACTCTTCTTGTCCTAACATAATGACTAGTAAAATCTTTTAGATTTGAATTTAAACTTGTCCAATATCAGCTAGTTGGGTGTTAGAAGCCAGTATCATTGCTCTATTGAAAAGGGCTGAAAGCCACTTTAGTGGCTTTACACCACTTGCATTAGCTTGATTTTTGCTTAGCTGTAGTGCAAAGAATGTTTATATGAAATTGTTTTGTTACAATTTATTGGAGAGTGCTTGTTGGAACTCACCAATAAATTGTAACAAGTCAATTACTTATCAAGAAGAAAATCTTGTTAAACTAAGGCTCTCCTTGGCTGAAGAAATAAAATCTGAAAAAATCGCCTTTGCAAAATAATTTAGCACTCAACCAGTAGATAGGCACTACTAAATTGTGGATTTATTAATATTTATTGAAAAGTTTTCTGATAGTGAACTATCCAATAAATGACGATAAAGCAAGATTCAGATTGTCCGATCTGCATATACAATTAACACACATATGAATATTTATAACATACATTACTACAAAATTCACCCTGCAATTTCAGAAAAGAAAGTGACCAGATGAATTGGAGAACATAAACTATTCTTTGCCTCCCATTGTGATAAAAAGACTTTTAAAAATATATTTCTAGGCACGAATGAATGAATCAAGACCTACCTTTTACAGCGTGTGCGGCCTAATAGAATAATACAGCTTCATACACCTACCATAAATATGGAATGTTTTACTTAAAATGATACACCTCGCCACTGTTCTTAATTCCTGTGGTAGGTACGAAGATTGAGGTGACATGCTCAAAACTGTTAGTACTGTGCAACCCTGTTAACTGAATAGTCACTTTGCCAATGCAAATTATTCAATTTACAGGGATTGTGTCACTTTTCTGTATTTTAGAGATAAACTTAGCATTTATTCTATTATATCTTGTTTGACGGAGCTTCATGAGCTCTGTCAAACAAGATATAATAGATTAAATGCCTGTATTGGATGTACTGTGGCCAAATAGGTCTATAACGAAAGGAAAACTGGGGAGATTCAGGGTAATTTCTCGAAATGTTACAACAGTTTTTAGTCAATTAACAGGAGTTTACTCTATAACCTACATACAATTAACAGGTCAAATTTGTACTGGAGGTATGGTAAATGGTTTTGTGTTGGGGAAATTATATTCAATTAACAGGGATAAACAATTAAGAGATATCCAGTTAAGTGGGCTCCACTGTACCTGTAAGAATGACTAGCACCAGAAAAAAATTATTCTTTACATGCTTGCAGTTGAGTCCACTAAAATGAAGAAGAAAGGTGAAATTAAGCTTTCAGGTAACATCAGGCAAGCTGATTCCACTGGAAATAATTTTTCAGTTTCATTCATTTGGGGTTGAAAAGTATGAGAGCCTCTCCCGGCAAAGACTGAAATGATGATGCAAAGGGGACACTCTCATAGAATACTCACACAACTGCTTTGAAACTGGACATAATATACTACTCAAAGTTTGCTAAGCACCAAATATTTGACACATCATTGTGAAATTTGCTGGTGACATATTTTTGGTGGATATGATTGAGGAATGTATTGAGATGGTCCCCAGTGTTTACATTAGCTCTCTTGACAGGCAGACTTTTCGTGACAGTCATGGAAAGTATGTACCCCTTAATTTTCATGATGTTTTCGTGTACTGTCTACATGTACATGACATGTGTAGGGTATTCAATCTTCCTTTCAACACAAACCCTTGTGATTTAATGATTGAATATGACAAATGCAAATGACATTTGTCTGAAGCAGAAATGTGGCAGGATGTAGGGATGGTGGAGCAAGGAGCTACCCATCGACAGGTTGGTGAAGCCCTTGGTGTGCACCATACGGTGATCACCAGAGCCTGGGCAAGATTTCAGCAGTATGGCACAAAAGAAAACCGGCATGGTGGTGGCAGAGACAGGGCAACATCTGCAGCTGAAGACCGTTTTTTGATCATTCAGGCCCGTAGGAACCGCTTTGCCACAGCAACCTAGCTTCGCAGTGACCTTCAGAATGCATCCGGGGTAAATGTTTCGACGCAGACTATCTGGGGAAGGTTGCACGAAGGTGGTCTCTGATCGAGAAACCATGTATTCACATTCCGCTGTCCCAGAACCACCGCCAGGCATGATATGAATGGGCCATGGACCATGGTTGGATGGACCAGAGAAGATTGGCGACCTGTCCTTTTTACAGATGAGTCAAGGTACTGCCTAGACCACACAGATAGGCATTCTGGGGTATGGAGAAGACCAGGAGAGCGAGTCCATGCAGCCAACATTGCTGAGCATGACCGCTATGGTGGAGGGTCAATCATGGTCTGGCGTGGTATCAGCTGGGATGGACGTACAGAGCTCTGTTTCCTTGAACGTGGTACATTGACTACACAGCGGTATATTGATGAGATCCTGGATGTCCACGTCAGATTGCAAGCAGGTGCAGTGGGTGATAAATTCATTCTGATGAACGATAATGCCCGTCATCATGTTGCCCATGCTGTCAGGGAGTACCGACAGAGGGAGAGGATTGAGCATATGGACTGGCCAGCAAGATCCCCTGACCTCAATCCAATCGAACATGTCTGGAATGAGTTGCAGCTTGCAATTTCAGCCCGTCCAGTCCAGCCAAAAAGTGTCCAGGAGCCTGGTGCCTTGTTGGTCCATGAATGGAACAACATCCCACAAAGGACCACCAGGAACCTGATTGGGAGCATGAAAAGGCGTTGTCAAGCTGTATTTAACAGTAATGGGTCTCATACTCAATATTGAAGCCATACCAGTTCGCTCCGTCAACTTTTTGGCACATTGAAAAATTTCTTATTTTACCAATAAGATCCATTTTCCATGGCTATCATATTCAAAAGCTAAAAAATAATGTCACAAATAAAATCTTAATTTCTGTACTTAAATCATTAAAGATATAATTAAATAAAAAAATATATACACTTTTCATTACAATATTTCAACTAAAACGTAAAACGGGTAGTTGGATGTACTTGGTGCTTAGCAAACTTTGAGTAGTATAGTTATTTAGGACCCAATCTCAACCCCAAATGTCCACCACCCTGTGCTTCTATAGTGAACTGAGCATTTGTAGTTGGGGAAAGGCCTCTCAGCACCACCCTTCACCCCCACACACACATGCACACACTCATCATACACACATACACTCATCACACACACGCCATCAAAAAGCTTAATGGTACACACTCTGTGAGTTCACGCTAGTTTGGAAGTAAAATATGAAATTGTGGAGATATTCATACATATTCAACCAACAACAACATGCAGAAGACTGATTATATCAACTGATTCACTCTACAAGTCTTAGTTCAAAGCTTCAATTTAATGATACTGAACTGAGATGGAAGACAACATTCTGCACAATCAGGGAGAGAATTATTTCATGATGTACTTGGAAGAATAAGGAAATTACAAATAGCCATCTCACAAGTGCTTCATATATTATGGAAGATAACTATGGGAGAAAAAGGTAGTGCATCTATTAAGTAGTCAAAGGTAACAAACACAAACCTACAGAGGAAACTTCCTTCCAGTATTTTTGGTAGTTTTTCAAGAAACAAAAATAAAACAAAAAAAAACAAATCATGAAATGGTGAAAATATAAAGATAAAAAACATTGCACTTTCACCGGATCTCCAACATTCAAGATGAATAACAATAAAAGCAATAGTCAATTTCTCGAAGTGGAGTTTTTCCTGTTTTTCATGAGAGCTGAAGGTGTACAAGAAATACAGAAAAAACTCCACCAATGTTTGTTGATTCTTGTTCCACGTACTCTATCTGAGTTGTGTTCAGTATTTATACCATGATTAAAATTGAATTAAGTGAATGAAGCTGATATCTTAGAGAAAAATATCACCTTCGGCAGTCTGATAACTATTTTGGTTGACACTATTTTGCGTCGAAGTATTTCATTCATGTCATAACGTCACTCAAATGCATAATGTCCAATCAGATGTGTTCTTACAAATCATTTTAGATGCAATCCCAGTTCTACATATGATGTATCTAACACATTTCCCAATATCTGTATTGTATCATGCAACATTGAATATGCACAGCAGTTGTGGTATAATATAGCTAACTTACTCACCTCATCAGAATCATTACTTATCACTGAACATCCCCATATCACTCAAAAAAGAGAAATTTTTTTTACAAATATGGCTGTCAGTGGAGAGGTCCTTCAGCTCCCCTGACTGACATCTATCTTTGTTTCATTTTCTTTAGCATTTTTCGATGTAAATTTAAAAAAACTGAAAAACATTTAATTGAAAACACTTGCAGAGAAAGTAAAATGTTAAATACACTAGAACAAAAACAAGAATAAACAGAGCTAATTACAAACACTCTGAGGACTAAACTGATATGTAGAAGACATAAAATATAAGACTATTCAGAAGGCATAAAATATAAAAAAAACCCAAAAGTATCTAAGAAAATACCATTGAAAAAATAAAACCTTTCATAAAAACACAGACCACAGTTACTGGAAGTTGTGGCTGCAACCACTTTTTCACCGATAACAATGAATGCACCATGTCAGTCCAGACCCCGTGTTACACATACAGTAGTCTATATAAAAAGACAAGTAATGAAAGCTTTTTTGCCCTGACCGATACCCCCTTCCCAGTTCATTTGTGAATTCGTCCATTGAACAAAGATTCATCAACACAGTTTTCTTGTACAGTTATCCACAGGGTATTTAACTTCATGTTTATCATAAATTAATAAGGAAATCATCATTCTACGGCTTCTTTATTTGATAAAAAAAAATCTCCGTTCGTTTTTTTTGCCTGCGACTCGACGCCATTGGAACAACAATGATGGTGTGACATTTCGGTGCTACAAAAGTTAACTCGGAAAGCGAAACTACACACTGCATTGTTCTTGTGCTGCAGACGACAGAACAGAAGAATGGATGTGGGCTGTAATGTAAGTGCCTTTCCTGCAAAACAATTGTTGCACCCTTGTCCTCGAGTTCTATTTATTGTCAAGGCATAACCAACTTAACTGAATTTCAATAAATGAAAGTGTCAATGACACTGTAGCTCAACTTGTTTAAGACATGTACATGTATAGTATGTAACACAGCAATGACAAACATCTAGGTAATGACCTGATAACAAAGGTACATGTAAAGTATTGTAACGGTTTGTACATAAATGCTGACCATAGCCTGTAACAATTGTGTAGGTAAAGTATTGTAAAGGTGGGCAACAGTTAGATGCTAAACTGGAAAAGAAATCTTTGAGTTCCAGAGTGGGTCTGACTGAACCCAAAAATATTTGTTCTCATAGCACAGTGATAACAAAGGCACCCCAAAACACTTGTTCTGGTCACAAGGTGATAACAAAGGTACCCCAAGAAGTTTCGTGAAGATCAGTTCATAAATACAGACTCCAGCTCGAGCTGTATTGAGATGTGCATTTACTGTGTATGAGTAGTACTCAACAAATCAAAGTTCATCTAATTTGCATAATTTCTGCACAAGAAAAAAACCTGTATTATATGTGATGTATTCCATGTTACTAAACATTCCTACGAAAATTTATTCAAATCAGAACTTTCATACAGACGTTCTGTACAAAAAACTGATTGCACTAATTTTGGTACAAAAAGGTTGAATTTTGGACCACACCCAAAAACACTCGTTCTCCTCCCAGGGTGATAACAAAGGTACCCAAGAAGTTGTGTAAAGATCGGTTCATAAATACGTCCTCTAGCCTCAGCCGTTTAGAAGTTGAGTACAAAAAACTGATTGGACTTAATTTTGGTACAAAATGGCCACTGGCAGCCATCTTGGATTTTGGACCACACCCAGAAACACTCGTTCTCATCCCAAGGTGATAACAAAGGTACCCAAGAAGTTTCGTGAAGATCGGTTCATAAATACAGACTCTAGCCCGAGCCATATTGACATGTGCACTTACTGTGTATAAGAAGCACCGAATAAATCAAAGTTCATCTAATTTGCATAATTTTTGCACGAGAAAAAAACCTGTATTATATGTGATGTATTCCATGTTACTAAACATTCATACAGAAATTTATTCAAATCAGAACTTTCATACAAAAGTTCTGTACAAAAAACTGATTGCACCAATTTTGGTACAAAATGGCTGGTGGTAGCCATCTTGAATTTCGGACTGCACCCAAAAACACTTGTTCTCGTCTCACTGTGATAACAAAGGTACCCAAGAAGTTTCGTAAAGATCAGTTCATAAATACGGCCTCTACCCCAAGCTGTGTGTACAGCACGACGGATGGATGGACGGACAGACAGACAGACAGATGGACAACGGACGACAGGCAATGGAAATACCTCAAATTTGGCTTCGCCAAAGTTGAGCTAAAAACTGGTGGTTAATTTACGACAGCGCTACCTTGTTGTCCAAAGTTGAAAATTCAGGAAGCTTTGAAAAGAATATGTATAGGCAGGCAGAAAGAGTGTTAGATCTAGGCTATAGGCCTATATGACAGACAGGGAGGGGTGAGAGTGATCTCATGGCCTGCATAAGAAAGGAAATTCTATTGCATTTCTTTTTTACAATACCAGTTAGAAATCGTGACATTTGACAACTTTTAAATTTAATGCTGAACAACATTAATCATAATAGTGTATTAGGTCCACTACATGCTGATTGAAACGTGGAGAGGGTTGGGGATGAATGGATTGGGAGCAGCGAGGCTCGTTGTAGACACATATTATTCAGACGAAGCACTTGGCCGAAGATATCTCGGGGTCTCGACAAAAATCTTTTCCAGGGACACGTTAAAAAAAAAAAGAAAAACCCTTCTAGAAAACCCACTGCGGGCATTTGTGCGTGCGTTTGGGAGTCGGTGGAGAGGCAAGGCCAGTGATGCTTTTGGGGGAATGCTGTTCCCCTTGACCCCTTTTACTTGCTGCTGCAAACGTTCTTCCTCCTCAATTGCCAAACTTGAACTGGCTACATAAAAAAAATTACCTGTTACTTGCACTGATGATGATGAGTGAAATGTAAAACCTGAAGATTGTGAATGGGGGGAGAGGGGGGGGGGGGAGCTTATAGGCACAGACTATTCAGACACGATGCTTGGTGAATGAATATCAACAGCCCTCTACCTTATTAAGAGTCCTCGATTCTTTGGCCGGTAATAAACCCTCATGCTTTTATTCATTCCTTTCGGGCCGGTAATAAACCATAATGCCCTCCAAACTCATGGTATTGTTATATTATTGGAAGATATCTTCAGAATCTGTAGTTTATGTTAACTTGGCTGCTCGTAGTTACTGCTTTCTTGCCTCTAGATTCATAGATAAGCCTATTGCAACTTTTTTCCAATTAAAACAAAAATTATACACATCTGGCCAAACCATGGTCGGCCCGGAGATTGTCTAGACCCCTCCCTGCGGGAACCCCGGGAAGTGAAACAGTGCCTGTTCACTGCGGTAAACAGGCTGTGTTTTACTGGTAAAACAGGATCAAGTCACCAATGCTTGGGAGGAGCAAACCCTCTCTAAAGTGGGCAACATGGCTTAAGGCTCACCCCTTGTCTTGAGTTGATACTCATGTTGTGGTCATGATTAGCCATTGTGCAAAAATATGTGACCGTAAACACCAATAAATAAATAAATTGTCTAGACCCCCCCCCCCCCAATGTCCAGCTTCTAAGTACTTTGTTTTTCTTCTCATTAACAGCATAAAACATACAACTGTAGCCTAAATGTTCACTGACTATCACTGTAAAGCAGGTGACAAGAACCTGATCCGTTTCAATATTCCGCAATCATTTTTGGACGGTATTTTTAGACATCAGAAACTTTATGTCATCATTGTTGTTCCAATTGAAGGGGGTATCGGTCAGGGCAAAATAGCTTTCATTACTTGTCTTTTTTATATAGTCTACTGTATGTGTAACACGGGGTCAGGACTGACGTGGTGCATTCATTGTTATCAGTGAAAAAGTGGTTGCAGCCACAACTTCCAGTAACTGTGCACAGACCCCCAAATGTATCTTTCAAATTCAAGTCATAAAATGTATTATGTTTTGCTGTTCGATATAATTTACATCACAGACACATTGGTAAATTTATTTATTTATTGGCGTTTAAGGTCACATACTTATGCACAATGTCGATTTACCTGACAGATTTACGGGTGGAGGAAGCCAGAGTACCCGGAGAGAACCACCGAGCAACTGTCAGCTCCTCAACATTCTAACTCTATTCAAGCTCCGCTCAAGCAGGGTTACTGTGGTTGAAGACATGTGCATCATCGACGTGCAGTACGCCTTAGTACACAGCGTCATCATGTCCCCATGCAGGCAACCGGGACAAAGTGCCTTGCCCAACGACACAATGCATGTTGTCTTGGATGGGGATTGAACTCGGGACCTCTAGCATAGAAGTCCAACAGTCTACCACTGAGCCACCGCACACCCATTGGAAAATAACATTACACTTGTAACAAACTGTTACAGAGGAATCTTACAAACTGGTTGTATGTTGGAAGCCCATATTTGAATTCCATTCAGGACAGGCATGCTTCATCTTCTTCTGTCTGTATGGGTTAGTCGTGTTGCAGTCTTTCAATTTTAAAAATACAACAACAAGCATTTGACTTGGAGTTTCCGAGTGCCCAAATTCATTTACTGCTTTTAACCATTTACTTAAACAACAAGAAAATCATGCCAATGCTATAGGTAAAAATTACCATTCAAATTTAATATATTTCAATTTCTGACTCCAAAACATAGCTTATGACCCCTTCGGTGAGTTTGATCCAATGACGAGTCATAAGTCATGTTTTAGAGGCAAAAATGAAAAAAAAATTTATTCAAGAAAAATGTTTGCAATTGTCATGTCCTAATCATGTTAGGTCAAGTTTTAAACTTTATCTACTGTTGGTACAAATTAGAAGTTAAATAGGATAAAGGTTACCTTAAAATTTTTCAGGTAAACCCTTGTTTTCAGGTAACTGTTTTCTGAATATTTTAGGCAACAGACTGGCAGAGTAACACTGGTATGAATATCACTGTTAGTGCCTGTTAAGGCTGAGATAAATGCTGAGATGAGAAACCTGGAACAATGAAGCTTATTTCTTGGGTTTCTTTCATAAAGCAGATGATATGCTGCAATGTAATACACTGCTGGAAAGAGCCCAGCGCCTCCCTTCCAATGGTGTTTTACATAGCAGCATTTCAATGCAAAAGGCATATAATTTTAAATTCCATCATCATTATACAGTACATCAGGATTCCGGAGAGTTAACCCTTAGGGGCCTTGAGATTTTTTTATACATTTTTGCTTTACTTTGACAATCCACACCCTACGACTTCGCAGTTCTTTCTTGGCAAGTGTTAGCTGCCTAAGTAGGCTGCCAAGACTTGCCAAGAAACAACTGCCATGGAACTTCAAATATAACTTGCAAGCTTACCCCAAAACTGCATGTAAGGGCACCTGTTTTGATGTAGAAAAATGTGATTAAAGTCGGAATTAGGCCCGCAAGGGTTAAATGAATTTTGAAAGCAATTTGAGTGACCAATCATCTCTTTGTTTAACCTCCACACTGATGTCAAAATATCACAATTTCAAGCTGTAAATTTGTTCAATAAGGCCCCACAAAGTAGATCTTGTTTCTCAGGCCATTCTTTGTAAAATTGCATGTGGACCGGTGGTTTTTTATTTTATTTTTATAATCATTTCTTTGCCATCATTCATCATCCATCAAAAGTTCATGTTCTTGGTTTGTTTCATGTTTTAGGCCTCATAATCTACAAAATAGAATGGGTGGTGGTGTATTTCACCCCTTGAGTGCAAGAAGGGTTTGCAATGCTAAAGCATTGCAAAGCCTTGTTGCACTCTGGGGACAAATTTATCAATTTTATTGAAGAAAAGAAGGGTTTGCAATGCTAAAGCATTTCAAAGCCTTGTTGTGCTCCAGGGACAAATTAATCAATTTTATTAACATGGATATAATATCAGACATAAACCATTCACTATTTTTTAAGTTTGCTCTGGTTATAAAAAGAGAGCATGCGGCAGCGAAAAGAACCATGCAGGGGGGCCTGAGAGAAACAAATATTTAACTGTTTTAGGTCTAATGCAACTAGAAATTAAGCAATTCAAGCTTGTCTGACAGAGCTCATTGAGTTCTGCCACATAAGATTACATTGGTAAGATTCCCAGTTGAATGATGGGAAAAAATAGGCTGATTAAATCGTCAGATGTGTACCCATACGCGCAACTAGTAGAAAGCTGTATGACGGAGGGTCACCCCGGATGCCGACATTATGTACACCATACATGGTATGGAAACATATAGAAATGGATTGGAGGAGTGCCTAATTTGATGGATAAAGGGTTAATATCTCCAGATCAAATTATTAGATTTACATAAAAAACTATACAGCACAGCACATCAGTAACCTGAATACATATATAAAGTAACCTGATAATCAGATTAATATTTTTTGAGTTATCGCATGCCGAAGAAATGGATTGGAGAAGTTCTCAATTTGAAGGATAAAGGGTTACTATCACAAGATCAAATTATCAGATTTACACCAAAAACTATACAGTTCGGCACATCAGTAACCTGAACACATATATGAAGTAACAAGACAACTGGACTGACATTTTTTGAGTTATCTCATGCCAAAGGGATTGGAGGAATTTTCAATTTGAAGGATAAAGGGTTAATATCTCAGGATCAAATTATCAGATTTACACCAAACACTATACAGCTCGGCACATCAGTAACCTGAACACAAATATACAGTAACCTGACAATCCAAGCAATATTTTTCAAGTTATCGAATGCCAAAGGGATTGGAGGAATTTTCAATTTGAAGGATAAAGGGTTAATATCTCAGGATCAAAATAACAGATTTACACCAAAAACTATACAGCTCAGAACATCAGTAACCTGAAGATATATATAACGTAACATGACAATTGGATTGATATTTTTTGAGTTATCTCATGCCAAAGGGATTGGAAGAATTCTCAATTTGAAGGATAAAGAGTCAATATCTCAGGATCAAATTATCAGATTTACACCAAAAAACTATACAGCTTGGCACATCAGCAACCTGAACACAAATATAAAGTAACTTGACAATCCAAGCAATATTTTTCAAGTTATCGAATGCCAAAGAAGTTAAAAAATTTATAGTAATTTATATATTTTTTATACTTACCAATGACCCAGACATAGCTGGTGCTAACTCTTAAAAATCTAGGGCCAAACACAAATTTTGCCCCCCAATCCCCAAAATTTGCATCTAAAACCAAAGAAATCATGTCCTGAATGGCCCTCCATACTTCGCCTCTACTGCGCATGCGCAGTGTCAAGGAGGTCCCGGAATTGGCGCCATTAATCATTCTTACAACCAGTGCCTGGTCAGCGCTATGTACTCAGCGGGGAGGTAGAGTTCCCAACTCCTGGGAGGGCCATCCCCATCTGGGTCATTGGTAAGTATAAAAAATATATTGTTTATTGGTTGACTTTACGGTATACATAATACAGAAAAGTGTACATTAAACGCATTGAAAACAGTAATACAAATAACAACTAAATAACAATTGCGTTTGTGAATAAATAGAAAAATAGTGTATACCGTAGGGAGATGGCATAGCCAGATTGGCTGTCTACCTGCCATCCCCCTGTTAGCTGTACAGTATCAGCTTGTGTCAGACCAACAATAAGAAATATAAACTAACAAATAGTTATTTGCATGCACAGTGTGTACTTATATATAACTAGTTATCCTGTCGACTTTTCTGTGGTTGCTTCCAATGTGGGCATTGTCTTTTGCATTATTAATGATTATGATCTGAGCAGTAAGCAGCCCACATCGGAAGCCGATGACAAGACCCAAAGTCAGAGAGCGAAAACTATTTTTTATTTTTTTATTTTATTTTTTATTATTATTATTATTACTCATTTATTTATTTATTTATTTATTATTTATTTATTTTTATTTTTGTTAGCCAGATCAGAATGTGTAAGTAAATTATTTATTTATTTATTTATTTATTTATTTATTTATTTATTTTTATTTCTGTTAGCCAGATCAGAATGTGTAAGTAAATTAGGGCTGTGGAAAAGCCAAATTCCCGAGCTATTAATACCATGTAATTAGAAAGGACGAAAAGATAGATTAAGTGTCTAAGCAATCTACGCAATATGGGTTATTACAGTTTACATTAGCATCATACGATCTTAGCAATTTTTTATCAACTCCTTTCTAAATGTGCCTCTAAGTGGGATATTGCGCAGTCTTTCATCCAGTC
This sequence comes from Pictodentalium vernedei, assembly GCA_031216915.1. Taxonomy (NCBI): domain Eukaryota; kingdom Metazoa; phylum Mollusca; class Scaphopoda; order Dentaliida; family Dentaliidae; genus Pictodentalium; species Pictodentalium vernedei. Next base: position 143,492,965 of record CM062290.1, on the reverse strand, counting down.
TGTTCCAAATTTTCGGGTAAGCGAATGTTGGGAGGGTATCTAGAGATCTTGTTCGAGATCTTTCTTCAAGAAACATGCCAGATTGTCTGGTGGATCTTCCACTTCTATTTTCCACAGCACTGAACAAATTATCAAAAGACACGGGGAGGTTATTATTTCTCCAGTCAAATAGAAGCAGAGACGTATGGAGCACAAAAAGATCGCTAACCTTTAAAATTTTGTCTTTTTGAAACAAAGGATCTGTGTGAGAGTTATATCGTGAATTGTTTAAAATTCTTGTAGAATGTTTTTGCAATAAAAACAACTTATTTATACCTTTCGAGTTACCCCAAACATGGATCCCATAAATCAAATGACTGTGCACTAAAGTATAATACAACGTTTTCATTGCAGCATGTGGCAATATAGTTTTTACTTTGTTAAGAACATAGTTTGCATGAGCTATTTTTGCGCACAAATTAGAAATATGAGCCTTATATGAGAGATGCTCATCAATATGTATGCCTAGAAATTTTAATGACGATTCGTTTTGGTCAGACGCAACTCTATCTATTTTCTTATTGTTTATAACTACATCACTGAGAAGTGGAACGGCTCTCTTATTACTGGGGTTTATGATGACAAAACTGGTTTTAGCAGTATTGAGGAGGAGGTAATTAGCCGAACACCACCGAGAAATATTTTCTAGTTCAAGATTAATGTAATTTACAAGAATATTTACATCTGGCCCCGACGAATACACAGTTGAGTCGTCCGCAAATGACACCAGATTTAGGGATATAGCCTTACAAAGGTCATTAACATACAGCAGGAACAATGTCGGTCCTAAATTAGAGCCTTGTGGCACTCCGGAAGTAACTGGGATTGTGGTTGACTCACCATCTCCGAACGCGACGTATTGTTGTCTATTGGACAAGTAACTCTTGAACCATTCTAAGCCGACCCCACGAATGCCATAATATTCCAACTTTCTTAATAAGATACTGTGATTTATTGTATCGAAAGCCTTTGAGAGGTCAAGAAAGACAGCGAGTGTGTTATGTTTACTTCCTTTATTATTTTCCTCAGCAATATGACTCAATAATTGGAGAACGGGATGAATTGTGGCATGATTTTTTCGAAAACCGTATTGCTGAGGGGTTAGGATATCAAATCTGTTTAAAAAATTTATAAGTCGATCAGACATAATTTTCTCCAATACTTTAGAGAAAGTAGGCAAAATACTCACCGGCCGATAATTATTGACGTTATGTGGATCGCCAGATTTGTAGATTGGAATCACTTTAGCAATTTTCATTTTATCGGGGAAGACACCCTGTTCAAATGAACTGTTAGCAATCTGAGCAAGCGAGGGCGCTATTACGTGAATTATATGTTTAACTAGGAAAGAGGAGATGTTGTTGTGATCTTTGCAGTTTTTGGCTTTCATGGATTTTACAGTATCAATCACTTCTTGTTCAGTAGTCGGATTCATGAAAAAATTGTTAGTGTAGCTGCCAAACATGGTATCAGTGAAAGAATTATTAGATCTTACTATCTGATTTCTCGTTTGGTTTCCTATATTTACAAAAAAATTATTAAATTCATGAGTAATATTAACTGGATCACTGATACGTTTATTCTCTATGGTTATATAAGCAGACATTGACGAGTCATTTTTAGCCTTTTTTATTACATCATTTAGAATTTTCCATGTATTACGAAGATTATTTTGATTTTCATGTAATATTTGTTTATAATATAGCGCTTTGCTTTGTCTTTTAACTTTATTGAATATTTTACAGTACTTTTTGTAGTTACTTACATTCTGCTCACTTGGGGACTTTAATTTTCGGTGATAAAATTTCATCTTATTGTTTGAGGATATATAAATTACTATAAATTTTTTAACATTTTTATACTGTACCAATGACCCAGACATAGCTGAATAGTAAAAAGGCTGGAGGGCCTAGGACATAGAGGAAAATCCAATAAGCTCAACTGTATAAAACAGAGTCTTCCCCTCGAGGAGAAAAGGAGTATTAGGCTTTACATGTATCTTTCTTATTTATGATAAATTAGAAAGACACAACACCCTCCATAATTGAGCATCATAACATTCATGTTCTCTATTAACATCCAGTATAATCCTTATACTAATTATTTTTAAAGTAAGCCAATAAATAAAGTTAGTCCAGAGAATTGAGACTCTTTATACTCTTTTAAAAGTGTCCGAGGATTGTATATTAACTCCCGTTTGACACGTGACATATACAAATGCTATGCTTTAAAAATATGACATGAATGAATTTTTTAAACATTAACTTTTCACTTCAAAACCATCCCGGTAACAACTCAGAATTACTGACTCCGGAGGAGGTATCCCCTTGTTTTCACTATAAAACAGGTGACCCAAGGGGACACCCTCCCCCCCCCCCTCTTCCCCTTGCCCTGGGTCAAATAGCCCAGAGCGAAGAGGGCAGCAGGACGGAGTCACTGCCTAAACAGAAAGCCTGCATAACTATAGTTGCAACTGTTTAGTGAACGACATTCTGAGCAGCAGATAATGGACCTAAACAAAGCAGGTCTCCAGAAATGGACTCAATATTTCTGAGATAAAAATTTGTGAATGTGGATGGCTGAGACCAATATGCAGCCTTCATTAAATCTGTAATAGCAACACTATTTGCATAAGCCTAAGATGTAGAAAGAGTTGTTACTTAATGAGCCGAAATCTTACGCACAGACTGCTGAGTTGAAGATAGATTATCATAAGCAGTACGGATAGTTAATTGAATCCATCTAGCCATAGAATGGACCGTAATGTCCTTTCTATTAGGCATAAGAGACAGAAAGAAGTTTTTACATCCCTTTCTGATAAACTGAGATCTTGTTTATAAATACATAAAGCTCTAACCGGACAGAGTAAAGGCCTGTGCCCATCTGAAGACGGAAGGGCCTTAATAACAATAGGTTCTGGATATTATCAGGAGCCTGATTCTTAGCCAAAAATCCAACATTAGGAGTAAAGGTAATAGTGTTCCCATCACTACGATAGTGAGAATCGTCCACCGATAGTGCATGAAGCTCACTGACTCTTCAACCAGAAGAGAAAGCTAAGAGAAATGCTGTCTTATAAGACCAGGATTTGAAATCTACTGACTCAAGAGGCTCAAATGGTTTTCTTTTAGTTTAAGAAGAACCCAAGCTAAATTCATTTAGGAATTAATCTAAGGGTTCTAGGTCTATTTATCGAAGAGTTTCTAACTAATTTAGATAAAGAGACATTAGATTCAATTGTAAACTATCATGGTGTGCATAGGTATCAGATAACATAGACCTATAACCTTTAATAGTAACAGGCTGCAGTTGATCTCGTCAAACAAGTATACTAGAAAGTTTGCAATGTCTGGTATGGAGGGATCAAAAATATCAACAAAATGATCCCTACACCCATGACAGAAAGACCTTCCACTTAACCGCATAGTATAGCGAAGAGGAGGTCCTCCTACAGTTAGAAATCACGTCCACTGCTCGTCCTGTACAATGCTTGCCGTGCAAGAAGGACCGCACAACGGAATACATGAAGGTTGAGACCTTGTGGGTTGTGATGAAGTTGACACGATTTCCCCAGCGAAAGAAGATCCTCTCATGGAGGAAGTTTTCGTGGTAAGTCCCACAGCAGACACCTGAGTAGATTTATCCACGGGCTCTGTGGAGACAGAGATGCTACCAACAGAATTGTATTGAGATTGTTTTATCTTGAGCAATATTTGCTGAATCAATGGCGCTGGAGGACATACGCATATCCTATCCTTCCGTCCCACGAGATCAATAGAGCTTCTACTGCATATGCTCGGGGATCCAGACATGGTGACACATACGTCTGCAATTGATTGTTGAGTTGTGTCACAAATACGTCTATCATTGGCCTCTCCCATTGGTAGCAAATCTGATTGAATACCTGTTTGTTGAGAGTCCATTCTGACGGCAACAAGCGACCCTTCCGTGAAAGGGTGTCTACTAATACATTCAGACGACCCGGAATATGTTTGACCGAAAGCAGAACTTGGTGTTCTAGAACAAATAGAAGTATTCTTTCCGTTAAATTGAATAACGGAACGGAATGAGTGCCTCCCTGGTTCCGGATATACGCAACTACTGTCGTATTGTCGGACAGGATTTGGACATGCGCTTTCTGAATAATGTTCATCCAATGACGTAGTGCAAGCCAAATTGACATCATTTCTTGGATGTTTATGTGCTTGCCTAGAAACTGCGAAACCCAAAGACCCTGGCACTTCGAATCCATTGGGATCAATGTTGTACCCCAACCTGTTTGACTGGCATCCGTCATAATCGTAAAACTCGGATCCGGCGACTGCAGTGGAACTCCCTGAGTCAACCACTGAATGTTTGCCCAAGTCTGAATCTCTCGTTATACTTGATTGACAAGAGAACGTCTATATCGGGCAATTCATAGATTGCCGAAAGGTTGCCGTCGAAGAGAAGCTTCTCCGAGACCGAAGCGACTCTGAGAGAGTTCTTCATCTTACTATCCACGCGTGTGGATGTAGCTAGGGCTGCCTCACGTCTAACCAACTCCAAGTTTGCCACTGAAGGGCGGAGTTATACGTGGAAAAGCTACTGCCCTTGAAAGAAATCTCATTGAGGATCATATCCTGGAATTCTTTCCCTTGAAGACGTAATGATAACGCCTTAGTAAGGTGGTCTGCGTATGATAAAGCGTCTAAGTTAAGTCTGTTAGACACATTTTTGTCGTTTCCAACATCGTGGTTGGAATTGACATAGACGGCGATATAGACAATTACAAGTCTTCAGCCTCGTTGTCTAGACACAGAGGAACTCTCTGTATGCCCTGTCCTGCCGTTACAAATTATTCCTTGAATTGATGAAAGGCAGATTTAGAGCATTTGCGGACAAGAAACCAGACATGCCTGTTTAGGTAGCAAGCTTATATATAGCGTCGTTCAATAATTCGAATGTTCTTGTGACATTATTGGACTGTGTCGGCAACTCAGGGACGTTGTCCCTGAACCGATCAAAAAAAAAATTCTGTGTCCAATGACGCTATTAGTTTCTTATCCCGCATCGCAGCATTCTAGTCCGACGGAACAACCTCTGGAAGATAATGCCGGAAGAAATCTATGGCAGCTTCTGTTGTTCCAAAAGGGAAAGCTCGAAATCCCCCGAATCCCTTTCGCCATCCTGTCGGACCCTATGAAGAGCTCGGTCGCCCGTACCTGATGCTTCAGCGGAGCGTACCGACCCAGCGTCGTCGGATTATTCCTGATCCGACAGAGATTCTGTCGTTTACTGAGATGCTGCGATAAGTTGTGCTATTTTGGATAGCACGTCCGTCACTGAGGCCTGTGGAGAAGCGGTCTTACGTTGCTTTGCCGCTGGAAGCTCCTTGAACATTGACCCGTGCATACTTCTATTATGCGAGTGTCCGGAGTCTACAGGCCTTGTGTCCCTTGGCTACTGGATGGCGTGACCTGTTCGCCGTGGAATCCTTGATTGGCGAAGCTGGCTGGATATCCGTGGTCACGTAGCCAAGGTGCGGTCGTGTGTGCTGCCGTGAGGATGAGGAAGCCTTATCGACAGTCTCTCGGACTGTCTATATAACGGAGCGTCCCGAGCGGCAGACGTATGCTCCGAATGCGAAACGTTTTGTACCACAACATCTGCTCCCAGATGTTGTTGTACGAGAGAGGGACCTCTCTCGCTCGCAGCCCAGATGGACCTGGACGAGCTAGGAACCGGACTAATAGGCTTCCTCCGATCTCTCCTCTGATCCGTCGTCACTGGGTGTGCACTTTTGTCTAATTATAGTGCTCGTATCACCCAAATCTCCTTCCTGGACCGCAACGGACGAACCCGGCTGCCGAACCATTCGATGAATGGACGCTACACCGGGCGAGGTAGCGGATGTCAACGCCGTCGATCCTACTAGGGACCTCTTAGGCGATTGACGTATTTCCATGAGCACTTATTGCCGCTAGCTCTTCATTTAACTATGACGACTGAGGCACACTTTTGGAAGACATCACGGTAACTTTTGCGAACAAGAAACCAGACTTGCTTGTTTAATAGTAAGCATATATATATATATATAGCGTCGTTCAATAATTCGAAAGTTCCTGTGACATTATTGGACTGTGTCGGAAACTCAGGGACGATGTCCCTGAACCGATCAAAAAATTCCTGTGTCCACAGATGCTATCAGTCTCTTATCTGGCATCGCAGCATTCTGATCCGACGAAACAACCTCTAGAAGATAAAACCGGATGAAATGTACGGCAGCTTATGTTGTTCCGAAAGGGAAAGCTCGAAATCCTCCAAATCCCTTTCGCCATCCTGTCGGACCCTATGAAGTTTTCGGACGTCTGTACCTGATGCTTCAGCGGAGCGTACCGACCCAGCGTCGTCGGATATTACCTGATCTGACAGAGATTCTGTCGTTGCTGGGATGCTGTGATAAGTTGTGCTATTTGGGATAGCACGTCCGTCACTGAGGCCTGTGGAGTAGCGGTCTTACGATGCTTTGCCGCTGGAAGCTCCGTGTACGTTGACTCCTGCATACTTTTCTTATGCGAACGTCCAGAGTCTACAGGCCTCGTGTCCCTGGCTACCGGATGGCGTGACCTGGTCGCCGTGGATTCTCTGATTGGCGAAGCTGGCTGGATATCCGAGGTCACGTAGCCAAGGTGCAGTCATGTGCGCTGCCGTGAGGATGAGGAAGCCTTATTGACAGTCTCTCAGGACTGTCTATATAACGGAGCGTCCCGAGTGGCGGACGTATGCTCCGAATGCGAAACATTTTGTACCACAACATCTGGTCCCAGATGTTGTTGTACGAGAGAGGGGCCTCTCTCGCTCACAGCCCGGATGGACCTGGACGAACTAGGAACCGGACTAATAGGCTTCCTCCGTTCTCTCCTCTGATCCGCCGTCACTGGGTGTGCACTTAGTTGATTTATAGTGCTCGCATCACCCAAAACTCCTTTCTGGACCGCAACGGACGGACCCGGCTGCCAAACCATTCGATGAATGGACGCTACACCGGGCGAGCTAGCGGACGTCAAAGGCCGTCGATCCTACTAGGGACCTCTTAGGCAATTGACGTATTTCCATGAGCACTTTGCCGCTAGCTCTTCATTTAATTGTGACGACGGAGGCACACTTTTGGAAGACATCACGGATACATCACCCTGTTCTTGTTCGTCTGAAATAGAGATTGATAAACTGGAGTGACCCTGCGGAGAAAGGACTGGCATGGCCATTTCCCCGCTAACATACCGTGACACACGCTTCCCATGTTTGTCATCCCAATTGACACATACTGAACAGGAGTTAGTACGAGTACACTGACTACAATTAATACAATGATTATGAAAGTCAGAGGAAGATTTCCTCTTATTACAATTGAACAATATCCTTTCATTGTGAAAAGAATACAAAAAGTCCTAGTACTCGCACCAACCCCTGAAAACAAAGATACATAATAACATGATCCATTAACATAGAAAAAATAATTGAAATCAAAAAAATTTTTTGAAAAAAATATTTTTTCAGAAAAGCCCAAGTTTCTGAAAAGCAACGTTGAGCCCCAATGGATCCCAAGCCTAAGTGTGGACAAAAATTTTAAAAATATTTTTAAAAATTAATGCAACACTTACGAACAATAATAATGTATCTTGTTATGATTAAACTAACACAAAGACAAGAAATCCCCCTCCACAGAGACTGTTGTCAATGTAAACAAGAAGTGTAAAAACACCAGAAACATGACTCCAGGCACTGATAACCATGGCCCAAAATCAGTTACCAAAAATACACTATCTGATGCAAAACAGAGACTTCCAGGGAAGAAACTGCAGAACATCAGATGGTAGATGCAGAACACTACGCCTAAACACCCATGGGTGAGGACGTAAACATGGGGAAAAGAACAGAATTCATTCTGTTACCCAGCTAAAACTCCCAAGAAATTTTAGTAATAATATTACAGAAAATATGCCAAAAGCATGGGAGAATAGCAAGGGGGGACTTAAAGGAAAGGGAGAGAGGAAAACACTGAACAAGCAGGGTAACTTTATAGCAAGAATGACCACAACAGGCCCATGCCTCGAAAATAGGTAACTTAACATAATTTCATTAAAAAATTTTAAGTTACAGCCCTGATTATTTTCTGTCACTCATTTTTCCTCTCCTCCTTCTATTTCCTCTTTAGATCCACCATTTCTCTAATATTTATGTGTCTGGCATCATTTAAACTGAGATTTACAAGCACAAAGATCAGTCAGATGTGAACTGATGAAGGGCCAAACAAAGAATGATAAATCAGTGACCGTTGGGAGCGGGAGAGCAGGAGAGTGGAAATTCACTCTCCACTTTTAGATTTTACGAGAGTGAAAAATTTTAGGAGAGTGATTTTTAAAATAAAAAATAATGCCTCGGGCCAATTCGCCCCCAGGTGGAATAACGAGGATTGGTGGTGATTGCTGTTGAGAAATCAGTAGGCCTAATAACGCGCGATTTCCAAAATAATTGGTTTTATGACGTTTCGGCCTTGAGACGTTTCGGCCCTAAGAGGCCAAAACGTCTTAGAAATTGGGCCGAAACGTCTTCACATTCGGTAATTCTTTTTTAGATGTGATTGTGTGGAGGGGTTTGTGGAGTTTTAAATTGGCAAGTCCCAAGGGTGGTCGCTCATGACAGGTTCTTCTGTACTTTGCACTTCTCCGACCAGGGGTCAGCCTGGCAGCTGATTTTAGGGAGAAGTGACTTCTCCCTTCAGAGACTTTAGGGAGAAGTCAGGACCCAGGAGGGAGAAGTCAGTGGACATGAAGGAGAAATCAGAAAAAAAACATAAAACGTATATGTCATCGTGACAAAATAAATGAACATAGAGGACACAATTGTGGAGAAAAAAATAAATAAAAGTTATCCAAACATACAAACACACACAAAACTAAGTCAGATGGTTACATAACAGAATGTAGGTTAAAATCCCCACCCCCCACCCCACCCCACAAAAAACTGTGTCGTTCATGGTTTCTGAATACCCCCTAACTCTTTGCCGAACAGTGATGACTAAGGTTACCGTGCAGTTGATTTTGTATTTGCGTCAACGATGTGGATTTGAAATTTAGTATGACCCATGGTGAGAGTGTTCTTCTCTGTAACAGAAGGTATATTCTTTTTAAAAAAATATTTAAAGTGTTTAAAATAAATTTCAAGTTCATATAAGAAGCTGGGTCATTCATGGTTTCTGAATACCCTAACTGAGTTGAAAAGCGTAGTTAAAAAAGTTTTCGATATCCTTCGTAAATTAAGCGTTATTAACAATTTGAGTTAATTAATTTCTTTGGTAAATGACAAAACATTTCAGTTGTCTCCCTTCCCGGCTGCGCTGTGTAATAATACACTGTTCAGAAAACTGACAATTTCTGCCAACCATCTTTCACTGACACGTGCGATTGGTGCTTTGAAGGTCTGCCATTCTTATCCATCCAAATACCTGTGATTTCTATTGTAGCCTTATTACATTTAACCCCCTTCCAACAAACTTCACAAGTTTTCAAAGAAAAACATTCAATGTATTGCGGGGCGAATTTCAATGCAGCCAATTTTTCAGTGGAACAGAGCATAACCGCAAGCAATTTCGATATGGACGAACTGTCTCCAATACATTTTTTTTTGTTTTGAAACGGTGGTTAACTTTAATAAATTCTAATTAACTCGATGCGTGTCTTGTGTGATTCGTTGTTTTGTCTGGTACTTTGTTTTTAAATAGCCATTTTGTGCTGGTTGCTATCAGTTGGGGCGAATTGTTCGAACGACTACGCCATTGCAATTCTTTTCAGAAATATAAAATTGGGCTAGTTTAGGCTATTTTCATAGCCGTGTGACGGACTTTAACAGCAACCGTGTTTACTGTTTTTTGCGGAAGCGTGTGTTTTTAAAAAATAAAACATAAGAAAATACATTAAATTGCCATGTCTCCCAAGGAAGTTTGGGAGGGCGACTTGAATTTCGGTCGTGTTCAAAGACTCCGACGAAGGCTTTGAACACGACCGGAAGATAAACGTGCGCGACTAATTACTCGCGGTATACGAAAAAGCGGTGCGCGATGGTGCGCTGGCGCGATCGCTCGCCATTCCCAACGGTCACTGATAAATGGCGCCAATTCCGGGACCTCCTTGACACTGCGCATGCGCAGTAGAGGCGAAGTATGGAGGGCCATTCAGGACATGATTTCTTTGGTTTTAGATGCAAATTTTGGGGACTGGGGGGCAAAATTTGTGTCTGGCCCTAGATTTTTAAGCGTTAGCACCAGCTATGTCTGGGTCATTGGTACAGTATAAAAATATGGACATGCATGTCGGACGGATGGATGGATGGACAGATGGATGGATGGACTGATGGACAGACGAAGGATGGACGAATGACAGAGGTCCACTCCGGATGCCGGCATTATGTGTACCATACATGGTATGGGTACACATAAAAATTGCTACTTGAAAATTCTTGTATGTTGATGTTTGTGTGCAGAGGGTTAACTAGCTGAATACAAGAAGCCTCTGACATTCTAACATGCTGAAAGCCACTTTTGTGGCTTTACACTACATGCAATAACTTGATTTTCTCAGCAGTAGAAAAAAATGTTCACAATTTTTTTGCTACAATTTATTGGACAGTACCAATATCCACTCTCCAATAAATTGTAAGAAAACAATATTTATTTATTTATTGGTGTTTTAAGGTCACATATTTCTGCACAATGGCTAATCACGACCGTGACAGTTTTACGGGTGGAGGAAGCCGGAGTACCCGGAGAGAACCACCGAGCAACTGCCAGCTCCCCAACATACCAACTCCACACAGGCAGGGTTAGCATTGGTTGAAGACAGGTGCATCATCGACGTGCAGTACGCCTTAGTACACAATGCCACTGTGCCACCACGTGGGCAATGGGGGTGAAGTGTCTTGCCCAAGGACACAACGCGATTGCCACAGGTGGGATTCGAACCGAGGACCTCTCGGCTTGAAGCCTGCACCTCTACCAACTGAGCCACCGCGCCCCCTTAAGAAAACAATTATTTATGAAAAAAATCTTGCTAATCTAAGGCTTGTATTGCAAATAGAAAGTAAGTCATGTTACATATCACCTCTGTAATATCATTTGTCACTCAACCAGTTAAGGTCTCGTAATGTTGGTGGGATAAAAATTATGTGCCATGTTTCGTAACTGGTAAAGTGCTGGAAGCTCATATTTGGGCTTTTATTCTGAAGTCCAGGTGCCGAAACTGAAAGTCTTCATATTTTCTTTGAAGGGCAATTATATTATCTGCATGGTGTTGCCTTGTTACAATTTATGGAAGAGTGCCTATAGGCACTCTACCATAAATTGCAACAAGGCAAAGACATGTGAACAACTTTTGATGACTGAAAATAAATTAGCACTCCATTAGTTATGAAGTAATCTACAAGTGAATAAAAGACAGAACATGATGTGTGTTTGAATCGGTGGGTGTTTTACATAACAAGTTGGAATGGCGTGGTCATATTTTGCTAGAGCCTTAGGCTCGATCGAAATATGACTTCGCCATTCCAACGAGTTATGTAAAACACCCACCGATTCAAATGCACAACACTTTCTGTGTTTATTACACATCCCATGCATTAAAATAATTTAAATAAACAAATTTTAATTCTGATGTTTAAACCCAAAGGTAAAGAGTCTGTTTGTTTTGTTTGAAGCTGTACTGATCAAATGGATAGATAGAAAATCAAAACAACCTTTTGGAAACCAGTCTAAATTACATGCGTTATCTTTTCTATTGGGTGTGTTTGTTGAAATTTGTATCGCTGTTTCTTCGGCTGGTGTCAATTCATGCCTAACCAATTGGCGGCTATTACTGTTAGTAAAAATATAAGTTACAAATTTGCGCAGATTTGCAAAACAGCTGGGAGAAACTTTTTTAAAAAGTTCGAAGCATGTCAACATGTCCAACGATTTACGAAATAAAGTTGACCAATTTAGATATAATGGGATCCACAGACAAGCCAGCCATGGGACTGGTATAATGTTGTGGTTGGAAATGATTGTTTTTTTTAACATTATCTAATTTTTGGTTAACTAATTTCTTTGTGAACCGACTTTATTTTGCTTTGGACATTTTCATTTTCACACTACGCGACAGACGCTCGATAATTATATAACAAAATTTGGAAACTTTTCGAAGTGTAACTAATGACTCTATGGGAAAGGAACTAGTATAAACGGTGCTGGGAAAAAAGTTCCCGCTTGTACATCAGCAGATGAATACATAAACATTTATGTCACAGTGGAGATTCCATTAAATACAAGAGTTTGAAGTTTAATGGATGTGTAATAAAATGATTACTGGTTCAACTGATATACTACAGGTTTGTAACTAACAACAGTTGTAGATAGTTGCAACTTGAGTTTTTTGTGAATCAGTCAAGTGCAAAATTTAATTTTATCATCAGAATTGTTTACAGATCTTTGCCCTGTAACAATTTAAAGGAGAGTGAGTGCCAATGGGCACTCTTCAATAAATTGTGACAAGAAAAATCAATACAGAACATGACAAATCAATACAGAACAAATACTGCTGATTATAAGAGAAGACAAAGCACATTAATAGAATACAAAATCTTTTAATTTGTGTACAGTAGAATCCTCTTAATTGAATATCCATTTTGCCAGTGAAAATTATTCAATTAACAGGAGTATACAATTAACAGGGATTTCGTCAGTTTCCTGTGTTCTGGAGGTAAACTGAGCATTTATTCTATTATATCTTGTTTGACAGAGCTCATAGAGCTCTGTCAAACAAGATATAATAGAATAAATGTCTGTATTGGATGTAGTGAGGCCAAAAAGGTTGATAAATAAGGGGAATTTGGTGCGTGTCACAGTAATTTTTTCGACATATTACAAAAATGTATATACAATTAACAGGCGTTTACTCTACAACCCATATGCAATTAACAGATCAAATTTGTACTGAAGGTATGGTAAATGGTTTTGTGTTTGAAAATTATATTCATTTAACAGGGATACACAATTAAGAGATATCCAATTCAGTGGGCTCCACTGTACTATCATTTTCAATTAGAGCCTGAATATGCACTTCCAACACTCAATGAGCTAGATAATGAGTTGATTCCAATGATGGGTCATATGTTACCATTTAAAAAAGGAAATTAACAAACTCACTAAGCCTTTCATACTCAATGGCACTGCCAGCTACTAAGTTAAAATAAGAGATCTTTCACATTCTTTATTCCAATCAATTAATGTTACACTTTGTTTTTGGTTACTTCAAATAATATTCTACTAGTATGAGACATTTATACAGGCAGAACTTATAGTACACTAACGGACTAATAATACTGTTTCAACCAACTCCTGTCAGCTTTAACCCTTTGAACCCGAAATCCCGATTTCTGCCCCAGGATTATTATATGACCTGTAGTTATAAAGTGGGCAGTTGCTCAGTGCATGTATATGGTTGACCAGGGCTGCACATTGAAAATATTAATTGGTCTGCCCCACATAACGAGTATGGACTCTGCCAATCGATGACATCGAACTGACATGGAAGGTACCATCAGGGTTGAAAGGGTTAAGTATACTTAGTATGAGTTATTTGAATAACTTTCAATGAGACATTTATGCAGGAAGAACACTTGCTACAATCACAGACTAATTCACTCTACTGAACTTTCAACAATCTTCTGATCTCTTTACTCTTCTTAAAATAACAGCCATATCCAGTCAACACTATTCCTAAAAATCTCCATTCAAATTTTATTATTTTACAATTGTTGTTATCATAAGCTATGTTTTTGATGCAGAAGTGGGATTTCTTTTAGTTATTCAAGAAATTTTTGGCAAGTTTCACCTCCTTGTCATGTTGGGTAAAGTATCAACATACATCATCCAATTCATAGCTTTTCATAAGTACATAACCAAAGCCAAGGGTGTTCCATTTTGAAGAAAGAACAGAGCTCCTATCACACAATTTTATGCTCACTTGCAGGATCATGCTCAAATTCATAATCCAAATGAACAAATGCTCTCTCTACATTAGGAAATCTTTCCAACTTTTTCTGTAAGTCCTCACCAATGTCATGTGCTTCTTTTAATGTCATTTCCTCAGGAAGAACAATGTCTACTTCAACCAGAAAATTATTTCCAAAGTGAAATGCCCTCACTGTGTCTATAAACTTGAGTTCTCTGTGATGGTTTATACACAACCATGTAATTTTGTTGAGGAATTCTGGCTTTGCAGTATGACCTGTCAGCAGTTTCATTTGTTCTGTGAATGAAAACAAATACTCTGATTCAGCTACATTATTCACAGTACACAAGGTTAATTGCAAATACAATGATTTGTTGTCTATTGGCCGTTTAACCCTTAAAGGCATATTTCCGACTTTTACAACCTCAGAACAGGTGCCCTTAACATGCCATCATGAGTAGGTCCTGCTGACAATAAACAAATTACATTGGCAGTGGTTTCTAGTCAAGTTTCTATCCAAGACTTGACTTGAAATCACTGTTAAGCCACTGGACGTGTGCAGGTGTGAATTGTCCAGGCTCTTAAGGGTTAAGTTATAAATAAATGAGGCACTCCATAAAGACTGTGAAAACATGACTTGAAAATGAGTTATAAGTATCCTCCAAGTTTGATAGCAATTGTGGTGGAAAAATAATTTATAGTGTCAGGTAAGAAAGAATAAGACAAGAGTTTCCAAAGGAGCCTTAATCACTCACCTGATAAAATTGACAAAAGAAGGATTTTAAGGTCACATTTAGCATCTACATGCTGATATAGTTAATCTAATTTAGCTAAAGTGGGATTTGGGGTGAGAAGTGTCTGATGGGTGATTTTTTTGCATAAAATCATTCAAACCCCTTCAAAATACATTTTGAAGCAAAGAGAAAAAATCACACAGTGGACCCCTCAATCTCCCCACCACCAACAGGGTGAAAGTTCATTTTTTGGCATAACATCTCTTAAAATCCTCCATATTTTCTTTTCAAGAAAAAAATAATTGTGACCTCCCCCTCCCCCAGGGCTTAAAGTGGCCTGGTGGTCCCCATTTGACCAAATGTTAATCTTATGTACTCATATTTACATCTAACTAAAGTTTACCACAATCAGCTCTGTCACATGTGGGCCCACTTCATTTAAACAAATAGTAAATTCTCCATTGGGTTATGTGTTAAATTTCGAACCCCTCTGGTGCCCATCAAAATCAGGCAAGCAAAACATTTTGAACAAACTTTAATTTAGGAGTCATAGTAATGCTATATACCAAATATAAAAAAGTTTCTGTCTGGTGGATCTGAAGAAGATCTTTGAAGAATATTTCTCATAAAACACTAAGTTAAAATTTAGGCTTCCACAGGGAACCCAAATGTGAGTCCAGGGATTTGATTTGTACAAACTTGAATCTCATCACACAAAGGATGTCAATACTATGTAACAAAAGAATCTGACTCATAGATGTGAAGAAGATACGATTTTTTAAAGAATATCCTTATTTTGCACTAAGTTAATATTTGGAATCCCACAGGGATGATCCAAGGGACTTCATTTGTACAAACTGGAATTTGAACCTTCTAAGGTTGCTACATAAAAATGCTGATAGAATCACAGATCCAATATCGAGCTGTGACAGCACAAAAGTGGGTTTAATCATTATCAACTTATCATCCGGAAACCAATTGTTTACAATTTACCATGTGAAGGGTCCCTGTGACCTTGACCTTTGACCTAGTGATTCCAACATAAACAGGATTATTTCTTCCACCAATGCTAACCTACCTATGAAGTTTCATGGACATGGGTGGAACCATTGTCAAATTATCATCTGGAAACCAACTGTTTACGATTTATTATGTTCAAGGTCACTATGACCTTGACCTTTGACCTAGCGAGTCCAAAATAAATAGGGGTCTTCCACTCACCTAGGCCAACCTACCTATTAAGTTTCATGAATGTGAGTCAAACCATTATCAAGTAATCATCCGGAAACAAATTGTTTATGATTTACTATGTTGAAGGTCACTGTAACCTTGACCTTTCACCTAACGAGTGCAAAATAAATGAGGTTCTTCCTCTCACTGATGCCAACCTACCTATGAAGTTTCATGAACGTGGGTCGAACCATTATCAAGTTATCATCCGGAAACCAATTGTTTTGATTTACCATGTTCAGGGTAACTGTGACCTTGACCTTTGACGTAGTGAGTCCAAAATAAATAGGGTTCACGAAGGCCAACCTACATATGAAGTTTCATGAATGTGGGTTAAACCTTTATCAAGTTATCAGACGGAAACCAATTGTTTATTCCCTCCCGCCATTCATCAAACTGTAAGTCGAGTTTGACTTTGTCACAACTCGACTAATAAAGATCAAAATATTCTGTCTTATGGACCTGAAGAAGAAGATTAAAGGAGTTTCCCCATATTACACTAAGTCAAAATTTAGTTTGCCATAGAAAGCCCAAATATGAACCTGGGACTTGATTTCAAAAAACTGGAATCTGACTCCATTAAGAATACTGCAAACCAAATATCAAAAGATTCTGACTGATGGATCTGAAGAACAAGATTTTAAAAAAATATTCCTCATATTACACTAAGTTAAAATTTGGGCTCCCATTTGGACTCCAAATATGACCTTTGGAACTTGAGTTGAACAAACCTGAATCTGAACCTTTTAATGGTGCTGCATATCAAATATCAGAACATTCTGACAGGTGAATCGGAAATTTTTTAAAGAATACTTCTCATACTGCACAAAGTTAAAGTTTGAGTGCCCATAAGGAACCCAAAGATGCACCCTGGGACTTGATTTTAACAAACCTGGATCTGCAGCCCCTTAAATCCCCCCCCCCCCTCCCCTGTACATGTTGTATACCAATCATCAAAAGATTTTGACTAGTGGATCAGAAGATTTTGAAAAATTTTTCCTCATACTGAACTGAGCTAAAATTCGGGTTTCCACAGGGAGCCAAAATATGAACCCAGGACTTGATTTTAACAAATTGGAAACACACCCCACCAAGGATGCTACATACCAAATATCAAAAGATTCTGCCTGCTGGATCTGGAAAAGAAGATTTAAAAAAAATATTCCTAAAATTACACTAAGTTAAATGTTGGGCTCCTACAGGGAGCCCAAATATGACTCCAGTTCTTGATTTGAATAAACTTCAAGCTGATCCCTGTCATGATGAAGTATACCAAGAGATTTTGACTGCTTGATCTGAAGAAGATTTTTAAATAAATTTCCTCATACTGCACCAAGTTAAAATTTGGGTTCCCATAAGGAGCCCAAATATGAACCCTGGGACTTGCTTCAAGCAAACCTAAATCTGACTCCGCTAAGGATGTTGAAAACTAAGTATCAAAACATTCTGATTGGAAGTTTTGGAAAAGAACATTTTTTTTAATTTTGTAAAATAATTTTGTTGGGTGGTAACAGAATTATGGCCCTTGTTGTGCCTCCTGTGGGCGGGGCAGCTTTATTTGAACAAAATGGAATTGACATATGAAAAGGAACATGCATGTCAAATTTGGTTCAATTTGGCCTATAAGTCTATGAGTGACCAAAATGTAAAGTTCTCGGTGGATGGATGGAAAGCGATCACTAAAGCTCCCCTTGAGCTTCACACAGGTGAGCTAAAAAGCTATTCCAACGTGTCAATCTAAAACACTGCCTGATAATACTAGCTGAAGGTTTGATGGTTCCAAATAAACAAAACTGAACTTACTTGCCAAGACCACTCCACTTACTAGATATGATGAAGAAAAGTGATGTTAAGTTTAACAAATGATTCATTCTGAAGGACCACAGCAAGGATGTTATTTATTTTATTTTTAGGAGTCGAGACCCAATTTGCCAAAATATTTGGGGAGCGTTTAATGTTGAGTGCTCAGCAAGTCATACAGCAGTATTCAGAATAACAGAATGACTTATTCAGAATGACAGAATGACTGTGTTCAAACCAACAATTCTGAAAAAAACCCACAGAAACCTCACTGCTGACAGTCTTTATTTCACAGTACAATCAGACAAGTAGTGTTCTATTCTCTTACAAAATCTCTTATTTATAGGAGTACTTTGGGGTATATTTCAGATTTTTACACTTTGCATCAGCTATTTTAGTGTCAAGGACAATCTGACATCCCTTGAGAACGACAGATATTTCCTGGAGTATCTTCCATCAAGAAGATATAATACAATTACGGTAATTTAGTCTTAGAAAAAATAATGACCTCTGACTTCGTCCTCAAGTTAACTTCTTTTCTGAAACCATGCACTGACTAGACATAACATGTGAATCCAGCAAAAAAGGCAAGGGACATTGTGACCTAATTTTGGTACACAACACACTGCCATCCTCAGCTGTTGTAGTGCAAGTTTGGTGACCATAAGCTACAAATTATTGACCTAATTTTGGGACACAACACACTGCCATCCTCAGATGTTGTAACACCAGTGGTGCAAGTTTGGTGACCATAAGCTACAAACTATTGGGGGTCCTATTCCAGAGATTTTCTCCGATGTGCAGTCAACCATGACAATCTCACATAACAGTGATCCAAGTTTGGTGTTTGTACACACTGGCATCATAAGATGTACACAACACAAAGTGTGGTATGCCTGTTACCAGTAGAACCTGAAATATGCTCCAGATGGGTAACTGTAAAAGATGTTTTCACACATTCAAACAACCAGGAAGCAAAGACAAACAGTGTCCTGATTTTGATATGAAGTACATTGTTGACAGAAACTGCATCACTGGTGCGAGTTCAGTGACCAAAAAATTATAAATTTAAAGTAATTTATATATTTTTTATACTTACCAATGACCCAGACTTAGCTCGAAGTTATCAAGGGCCAAACACAAATTTTGAACCCCCCAATCCCCCAAATTTGCTTGCAAAACCAAAAATTAAAAGTCCTGCCTGGTCCTCCATACTTTTACTCTCTGCGCATGCACAGTTGCCAGGAAGTGACCGAAATTAAAGCCAACATCATTCTTTGTAGAAAAGAGTACTACATAATAACTCAGCGGGGAGGTACGAGTGCCCACTCATGGGAGGGCCATACCCGTCTGGGCCATTGGTAAGTATAAAAAATATACAAATTACTTTAAATTTATAATATTTTTATACTATACCCCAATGGCCCGGACTTAGCTGAATCGTAAAAAGGCGGAGGGCCTAGGACTTCAGAATTAGTAGACCAACATAGTTCCATAGCCTGTAATCCAAGGTGAAAGAAAATTAAATTTAAAAGGAATTACATGTTTGTCTCTATGTACAGTAATAGAAAAGACATATCATCAATAAGGAGCCAAATTCAAGTAATTCCGTATTCTTAGCATGAAGACTATGCTAACTGGATGTAACAACTTCCCAATTTTTAAGGCTAGTCTGGACTAAGCCCCAGAAATTAGGATGGCATATTTGAGAATGAGAGGCTATCCCCCACAAACATACACCATATACAATGAAACACAAGCTGTATTCAGGATATAATTTACAGACAAAACAGCTTCACACATAGTTACATACTTATCAAGCCGGTGGGGAGGTAAAAAAATCCCCCCCCCCCCCCCCCCACTCTTTGAAGGAATCTTCGAAAAGAAGAGGGGCGCGTGTTAGAATCAGTAAAAGTGGTACCAAATAACAACATAAATATTCGTCGAATAGACACCCAGGTATTATTATTAATAAATTGGTGCTTAATGCCACTTCAGAAGCTAGGGCTATAGCGGCGATCCCGGTAATTAATATCACCCGCTTGTAACGTATACCGGAGTCGGCATACACAGATAGGTAGGTAACCCACAGGCGACACCCGTTCAGGTATACAATAAATTCCGGTAAGTAACACTCCCAGACGTGTTCTATCTGAAATCTATGTTCCTGGAAACGTGCAAATATACGAGAGTGTAAGGCAAGATGTATTTGATTGGGTACCGCCATTAATAGAAACCGAGATCTAGCAATGGATCGAGCTATGATTAACAGACTCGTCACGGACCGGCCCGAAATAAATCATTGTTTCTAAGGTCCTTAACATACAATAATGCGTCTGCCTAAAAATGAGATTATTATGCACGTGAGCATTGAAATCCCGCATGTAATCATCTGAATACCAGTTAACTGACTAGACAGCCTTCCAGGTACCCAAAGGCTAGCAATTTATTGATGATGAATCATATGCTCGTATATGACCTATAGACGAACAAGCACAGGAAACCAACCAACTAGAAAGTGGATGTGCCCATGAGGTCGCCATAGAACATGACCCAGCCGCCAATCGAAAAGTCATGAAATGCGTGTATGTACTTAAAGGCATATGAGGCTTACGAGAAGAAAACTACGTCTTGCCCAGTAATCGCCTCTTAACACACTGGCGGTGTGGGGGAGAGGGGGATTCAAAATCATATCGAACCCCCTTCACCCTTATTATTTGAATCGTTCATGTGTTCGTCATCAAATAGTATAGGAACAGCAAGGCTCCCTCATGTCTGACTGACTCCATGATGCCACTAAGGACGGAGAAGGATGTGAAGAACAAATACTTCCCCTGATAAAGAAGGTCCTCTCGAGGAGGAAGCTCCCGGGGAACGTCCCATAACAGACACCTGAGAAGACTGATCCAAGGTTTCTGTGACTACAGAGGTGCTACTATCAGGATTTTGCAATAAAACTATTTGAACTAAACAGAATCTGCTAAATCAATGGAGTTGGAGGATACGCTTATCCTATCATTCCATCCCATCATGAGATCAACAGAGCGTCTACTGCATACACTAGATGATCTTGGCATGGCGACACGAACATCGGTAACTGATTGTTCCGGTGTGTCGCAAACATATCTATCATGGAACTATCCCACCGGCAGCAAATCTGCCTGAATATTCGTTTGTTGAGAGACCGGTCTGATGGCAACAGCTGACCTTTCCGAGAGAGCGAGTCTGCTAGTACATTCAGACGACCCAGTATATGATGGACAGAAAGATGAACATGATGATTCATGACATATAGGAGAATCTTCTCCGTTAATTTGCAAACGGCATTGAATGAGTGTCGCCTTGATTCCTGATGTGAGCTACTAGTGTCGAAATGTCCAACAAAATTTGAACATGGACGTCTGCTATATGTGAATCCAATGTTGTAGCACTAGCCATATTGACATCATCTCTTTGATGTTTATGCACTTCTCTAGGAACCGAGGGTCCCAAGACCCTGACACCTGAAGTCTGCAGGACTTGGGGTTGCATCCCAACCCGTCTTACTCGCATCCGTCATCATCGTGAAAGCCGGATCCGGCAGTTGCAGCAGACCTCCCTGAGTTAACCACTGAATATCTGCATAAATCGGAACCCTTGTTTTATTAGGTCCGTTAAAACAATACTGGTTTCAAGTGAATGCATCTTCACACTCCAGTTCTGAGTAAAGAATATCTGGAGGGGACACATGCGCAGGCGGCTCATCGGAATAAGATCTGCAGCAGCTCCGCACAGCCCCATCAGTCGCAGGAATTCCTTCGCTGTTAATACATCTGAGTGTAGACAAAAGTGAGCATAACAACTGACAAAATTTTGCTCTGGGTAACAACTGATGAACCAGATTGTTGTGAGTCTCGAAGCTCATTTCCTAGTGAGTGAACAACTTGGACGGAGCTATATCCAACTTTTTCTCGCTTATGATGAAACCGAGACATTGGACCAAAAGAAACAGACTCTGAAGATCGTTCTGAAGAATAATTCTGTTGCCGTATCTCTGTAGAATGTCGTCCAAGCAAGTCGACGTTACCGCAGACGAATGAACTCGGAAGTATGACATTAACTTCATTATACAAGTGAATGCCCAGGGAGCCAGGTTCAGACCAAAGCACATTGCTCTGAACTGATACATCTCCCCTTGTACAGTGAACTGCAGGTACTTTCTGAATGCTGGATGTACCAGGACATGAAAGTACACATCCTTTAGATCTATGCTTGCCACATAGTCGTTCAGTCAACTGCTCGCTCTTACTGACTGAATGGTCTCCATATAGAATTTTGGAGTCACGATAAGCTTGTTTATCCAGCTCAAGTCTATTACTGGTCGGAATGAGCCGTCTGGCTTCGGTACGAGGAACAGTTGACTGTAAAAACCCTGAGAATCCTGGTTCTCGGTGACCTTTATTGCTTCGTTTAATATAGAGCCTCCGCTAGGAGAGACTCTCTTTGAAAGGATCTGACGGAAGATCTGTCCAACGCAGCCATCTTGTTAGTGGGGGTGCCACTTGGAATGATAGCCATAGGCCGTCCGAGTCTACACTTCTCACCCACTAATCTTCCGTGACTGCTGTCCAGTTTCTCACGAAGATGATACCCTTCTGCCAACTGGCATGCAATACAGGTCTTGAAACATCACCTGTATGACCTGCGAGGCTTACGGGAGAAACTACGTCCTCCCTGTGAAGAACCTTGTCCCGTCGGCCTAGGGGCATTTGACCGATAGTCCCGATTAGACCTACATCCCTTTCCGGAGTCGCTATATTGACGACCTGGAGAGTAATTGTAAGAGGGCTTCTTGTACCCTCGTGAGGAGTTCCCTTCTGACATTTAGATCTGGAACGTCCTCCTTTACTCTTGTCTGCTGAAGCGGGTTGATGAAACTCCGTCTACAACAGCAGATCACTTGATGCTTTCTAAATACCCTGATCCTAGGCTGATGAAAGCTTGTCATCCAAAATAGTATGTCCGGAGACCAGAGCGACCCAGAAAGAGATTTTCACCTTGTCATCTATAAGTGATGACGACACAAGCGCAGCATCTTGTCTGATTAACTCCAGATAAGCCACTGTAAGGGTGGAATTATATGTGGTATACAAATTGCCCTGGACAGAACTCTAAGAGAGGTACAAACGTCCTCAAATTCCTTCTGGTTTAGACGTTGTGCCATAGCTCTGGTAAGGTGATCTGCATAAGACATAATGTCCAAATTCGCTCTACTTGATGAAATTGCCATTGTAATTGTGTCTGAGCAAATAGTGAATGATGCGGGCAAGGATATATCTAGATCCCTGGGCTGCTCATTCAAATGCAGAGGAGCTCTCTGTGCATCTTCTCCAACCATTTTAAATGAATGTAGTCCATGAAACGGTATTTTTATGGAAGATGTAGTTAAGAAACCGCCCTTTACTTGCCCTCGAGAGGTGAATACGGCATCGTCTATATGTCTGAAGGCCTGCGACACCTACCTAGGCTGAACCGGAAAAGAAAGAACTCCTTCCTTTGTCCGATTAAAGTCTGCGTCCAACGACGCCAGTGGTTTCCCATTTATCGTCGCTGCATTCTGATTCATCAGAACAAATTCAGGGTAGTATTGATGGATGAAATCCATCGCAACCCTGTGCTGTTCCGAAAGGGAAGGGTAATCCTCTTCCTTATCCCTTTCACCATCCGAGAGAATCAGTTGTGAATATTGGTCCATTGCATCTGCATGAACAGACGACTGGACTGACCCAGCACCGTCCGAGAGCTCAGGTTCTCAGTCTGAGGAAGTCTGCATCCGCACTTGCTAGGATGCTGTGATCAGCTGCGCAATCTCGGACAGCAAGTCCGTTATTGAGGCCTGAGGAGCAGCGATCTTCTGTTTCCTAGCCGCTTGCTGCTCCTGGGACGGTGTGACGGAGATGGATCTCTTCTCTGAACGTCCCAATGATCGAGGCCTCGTCTCCCTAGCTACCAGATGATCCGACTTCACGGGCAAAGAGTAGTTCCCTCTTTGTGCAGCAGGCTGGATATCCAAAGTCGGGTAGCTAGGATGCGATCGTGTGTGCTTTAATAACATAGCAGAGGAAGCTGTGACTGAAGCCGACCTAAGCTGCAGACTAGACGGAGCGTCCCAAGTGGTGGGCGGACCAATGCTTCGTCTCGTGCAAGTTTCCAATCAGAAAACTTCATTTCAGCTTGTGAAACATAGTGGAGGAAGCTGTGACTGAAGCCGACACCAGCTGCAGACTAAACAGAGCTTCCTGAGTGGAGGGCGGACATATGCTCCGACTCGTGCAAGTTTCTCATAACAACATTTGGCCCCAAATGTCTGTTAGGTTAGAGAGGGGCCTCTCCCACTCACGGTCTATAGACCTCGCCGAGTACAAGAAACTTGCAGACTACCTCCCTATTTCCGTCATCACTGGGTGAGCTATTTATATTAAAGTGCTCGCTCAACCCAATCCACTTCTTTCAACCACAACGGACTTACCCGGTGTCACGGCACCCAAGGGTGGAGTACCGCTTCACCAGTCGAGCTAGCTACTTGCAAGAGAATAAAACCCTGAACAAAAGGCCCTAACTCTTGCAATTATGAGCACTGCAGCGAGCTCTATATGCTCAACGAAGAACGCTGACTGTAGCACACTTGGATGGGTGTCAGAATGTCATCACCATGTTCATGTTCCTCTGAAATAGAAACTGACAAAATGAATAATAATGAATAATAACGCTGTGAGAGGCCTGCCCTCAGAACCTCACCACCAACAACGTACTGGGACACCCGTCTCCAACATTAGTCATTCCAGTGAACACAAGAATGACAAGAGTCTGCAGGAGTGCATCGACTAAAGTCGACCTCCAAACTCCACAACAAAATATATATAATTAAGATACATGAATAACAGCAAACAAAATTAAATTCAAAATATTTTTGGGAAAAAAAAAAAATTGGAAAAAAACGCCTAAGTTCCCAAAGGGAACATTAAGAGCCCAAAGGCATCCAGATAGAGCCTGTGGATAAAATCCATATTTTTTATCTACACTACCAGAATAATAATCCATGTATCCTAGAGTAATTCTATAGTACCGGTAATAGAATATAAAAAAAACTACCTATATATGAGGACGTTGTCAATGTAAACAACGTCAAAGTAAACAAGACATCAAGCACACAAAAAGACCCAAAAGTAAGAAACCAATTTAATGCTACCAGATGCAAAGCTAGATCTTCATACGAAGAAGAAACGATACATCGGATAGAAGATGCAAGACTAAACAACCAAAACACCCCTAGGGTGAGGATGTAACCATGTGGAAAAACAGAATAATATTCTGTAATAAATGTTAAACTCCCAAGAAATTTAATACAAAATTTCAATAAAAAATAGCCAAAAAGCTTAAGAGTTTAACAGGAAGGGTTCATGGAAGGATAAGGAAGGAATACTTAACAAACAGTGGAATAATCATTAACAAAAATGATGACGTCAGGCGTATGTCCCGAAATTGGGAAACATAAAATAATTTTCTAATTATCATAAAGTTACAGCCCTGAACATCCAAAATCACCGTTGAACACTTTCATCATCCAATAACAGCCTTGGATCCACCAATTCTTGCATTGATTTGTGTCTGGCATCCTCACAAAAGGAGATTTTAAAGCACAGATGTCAGTTCACTGCTGTTGACTTTAGGGCCAAACAAAGTATGATGTTGATGCTAATTTTGGTCACTTCCTGGCGACTGTGCATGCGCAGAGAGTAAAAGTATGGAGGACCAGATAGGACTTTTAATTTTTGGATTTGCAAGCAAAGTTTGGGGATTGAGGGGGTTCAAAATTTGTGTTTGGCCCTTGATAACTTTGAGTTTGCACAAGCTGAGTTTGCACCAGCTAAGTCTGGGCCTTTGGGTTATAGTATAAAAATATTGTGTTCCCCAAGAATCCTGGTGTATACAGTCCTACAGAAATCCTGCAATCAGCTGCATTATAAAGCTCTCAATTTTTCCCTAACTTTTAGGAACTCAGTAAAATAGAAATAGTTTGCTAAGTCCACTCTTCTTATGTGAAATGAAGAGGGAAAAGTGATATGTTGACAAAAAGTTGCGTTTCCCCAAGAATTGAGGAGGGAAAAATTATGTTGACAAAATGCTGTGTTGCCCCCAAGAAATGAGAAGGGAAAAGTGATGTTGACAAAAAGTTGTGTCCACCAATAATACTGGTGTATGTAGAACAAACAAATTTTGCATTTTGAATTTATCAATTTTTCACAAATTTTATTTCTTTATTTAAAAGTCAAGTCCAGTAATTGTTTATACCTATACCATCCATTTTAGAGGACTTCCACCTTTAGTGACAGAGTACTATTTTACCAGTAAAAGAGAGCTTGTTTACCATAGTAAACAAGTACTGCGTCACTTCCCAGGGTTTCCACTGGGCCATAAATTTTATTAACTGTGCAAAATAGAACTAGCTTGCTGAGACCACTCTACATACTAGATATGACCAGGGAAAAGTGATTTTGGGCCCCAACAAGTCCATTCCATATACAGAATTTGTAAGGGACTATGTACACCATGAAAGGTGGTGTACATAGTCCCAAACAAACATTGCATTTTATAATTTTTGCATCCATTTTATGGGTTAGAAAAATCTTAACTCCAAGTGATATAAAGTTCACATTTAACTACATTATATACAACACTCTTGTATTGAAAAGTGGCAAAATACAGAGCTCCCTGTTATGTTATTTAAAGAAGTTTGTTGATAGGTGATGATCCTGATGATGGGAAAGCCAGAAAGGCCAGACTAGTTAATTAACCACTTTTGATTTGCATTATTTTTTTTAAAATGACTAAAGTATTTACCATATCCTGTCATCCACCAATTTACTGCAATGTATAAACTAATAAGAATAGCTCCAATAGGATCAACAAATGCTAAGCCAAACACCATAGTCTTCTCCCTCATTTGCTGTGATCCTAGACACAAAGAAAAAGAAAAGAAAATTTAGAATGCTTTCAACATGGTACAAAAACATGGTACATATTTTATGTTCAATGAAAGGCCTGAGACAATTCTTTCACAATTTTGTCAAAAAGGAGTGAGGATTTTTTCAGTAGGAATGAGAAATATTCAACTCTCTGCACTATTATAGATAACCCAATGTTTTCAGAAGTACAAATTTCCCATAATGCAGCTGCACATTTGACTCATTAGCTAACAAATTTGCTGCATCTGCTGTATAATTTACAAACTGAGCAGTTGAAAAAAAAATGTTTCAAAATATTTCAACAAAACTATATCATTACTCTTCATTGGAACGAGTTCGCGAAGCTCATTCCAATGAGGGATCACATGATATGGTTTTGTTGAAATCTTTTGAAAAATTTGAACAACAATAATTAAAATAACAAATTTGTAAAGAGAGCGCACTGGGTGAAGGGTTAACCAATTTTATTATATGCTAAATGATAGATTATCAAAAAAATTGTGGAAAGATAAACATTGTATCCCCCACTGTAAAGAAAAAGAAATTTTCACTTTCAATCAAAATGGCGGCTTTCAAAGCATCGCTTCAAGGTGAAAAATACGAGTCAACTTATCACTGGAAATGATCAATTCATTCTAAAAACATACAATGAAAAGAAGATATAGTGTTTTTGAGTGGATACCGATCATTTCCAGCAATAATTCAACACATATTCACCTTCAATTGATGCATGAAACCTGCCAGCTGAACCAGATCAGAAGATGCTACCTGTTCCAAGTATTGATCAAATCACATCCACATATCAATGTACTGTTTACTTTCATGCACCGATTCAAGGTTGAAAAAAGTGGAATTTTTGATAGGAATGATGAGAGTCTTATAAAAAGCATATAATAAAAAGAAAATCTGATGTTTTTGAGTGAATACCAGAAAATAATCTGGAACAGGACCCAAGACAAATGGTTATTTTTGCTTGCACAAGCACTCGCGAAAAATAAACATTTGTTTCAGTCACTCAAGATAATTTTCGGTATCTACTCAAAAATACTACATATCCTCTATATATTTTGTTTGATCGAGCACACCGAGATCTGTTTAATTTTTAGTCCTACAAGTGCAAAACAGAATCATAGAAGACATTTCCAGGTAAAAAAATGATGAGGAAGATTTTCAAAGATGAGGGAGGTGCCTGAGAAACAGTACATTTTTTTAATAGCTTAAGAATCAACACTGCTTTAAGTCTACAGTCGTTTTGGGCTATATAATTAAATTTTAACTTAACTTCTTTACAAATGTACAGTGGATTCACCCATTTTCTGTACGCATTATTGTTGGTGATGATTCCTTTCACAGACTTGACAGTATCGAATTGGTTCAGTGCAGAAATCTGTTCCTGTATGGGAACAATAACTTTCCGAATTCTTTTTTGTGATCCACAGTTGAAAGGTCACTCCAAGATTATACCATGTATGCCATCCAATAGAATTCCTTCAGCTCAACTGATTGATGGACTCCAGGACTGCTGTGGGGTGTCCTAAGCTATTAAGATGCCTTGGCACAAACACACTTTAACCCCCTGCATACTGATGTCGAAACTAGAGGTGTAACTGTTCCAGATGTACTAAGTCCGAACCAGACCCAAAATTTTCAACCCAGGGACCCAATTTGAACAAACTTGAATCTGACCTCCACCTAGAGATGATGTATACCAAATGTTAAAGGATTCTGACTGGTGGATCTGAAGAAGATTTTTAAAGAAATTTCCTCATATTGCACTAAGTTAAAATACGGGCTCAAATATTAACCCAGCAACTCGATTTGAACAAACTTGAATCTGACCTCCCCCCCTCCCTAGAGATGTTGTGTAGCAAATATGAAAAGATTCTGACTGGTGGATCTGAAGAAGATTTTTAAAGATTATTCCCCATCGTGCACAAAGTTAAAATTCTGGCTCCAATAGGGAGCCCAAATATTAATTCAAGGACTCGATTTGAATAAACTTGAATCTGACCTCCCTAGAGATGTTGTATACCAAATATGAAAAGATTCTGACATTGGATCGGAAGAAGATTTTTTGGATTTTATGGGTGCTATCAGTTATGCCTCTTGTGGGAGTGACAACTTTATTTGAAGAAACTTGAACTGACATATGATAGTGTCATGCACACCAGATTTGGTTCAATTTGGTCAAGTAGTTTGTAAGAAGTCGATAATGTAAAGTTTATGCCAGATGGACGACAGACGGAAAGTGATTAGTAAAGCTCCCCTTGAGCTTCACTCAGGTGAGCTAAAAATCTTGTAATCTGCCGAAGAATTACTCCAAAATCTAATTAATTCTAACATTTATAGACATTTTGGCCTCAATGCATCCAATTTAGGCATTTAATCTATTATACCTTGTTTGACAGAGCCCCACGAGCTCTGTCAAAAAAGGCATAATAGAATAAATGCTCAGTTTTAACTGGAAGATGGGAAAATGATCAAATTACTGTTAATGCTATACTCCTGTAAACTGAATATTTTTCCCTGGCAAAGTGGCCATTCAGTTAACAGAGTTCCACTGTAGCACTGGTGGTCCCATTTAAGGTCTGAAAGTGTGTCGAAAATCCAACTTCAAAACAGGAGATTTGGCACAAACACCATTGACCCTTAAGGGATAAAGGAACAGGTGCCCCAACAGGCATTGCTTGGTTAAACTCAAACCTTGTTTTCTAAGTACCTTGTCAGTTGTTTCTAGGCAAGTCTTGGCTGCCTCTATAGGCAGCCAAGACTTGATTAGAAACAACTGCAAAGCCTCTGGAGGTGGATTTTCAAAGTATAGCAAAAATGTATAAAAAATCTCCAGGCCCTTAAGGGTTAAAGGAACCATCTCCTTTTGTGAAAGCTTACCACAGAAACTATGAAAAAAATTGTGAAAAAATATCACATACAATTGCTCCAATAACTAAAATGATGCATTATTTTATATTTCTGTTGTCAATTACCCCAAACCCTGGATTCTTTTATGCCTATAATGTGAAAGGAAAGTGTCAATGACTGTAGCTCAACTTGACAAACTTGAACTTGGTAAGTTATAAGTGAAATGGCAAAATTGAAGATCATTGGTACCAATGTTATTTGGTGAAATTTCAACATAACAGCATTGTGTGTGCACAACGTCAGAGTAATCCATGCATTTTTAAATGTAAACTGTAAGACTGGCTAAAGGAAGAATGTTGAAACACAAAAGCAGTAAGTTCTGAGGTTATTGTAAATGGCAACTTTTTTCACAGAAATGAATGCTAATCAATAGCTCTTAACGGTCTCGCCTTATGAGCACACCAAGTTCAAAAACAATCCCCTGATAAATGTGGCCTGAAGGTCATGTCTAAGAAGAATGTTGATGCACAAATGCAATAAATTCAAAGATTGTTGCTAACAGCAACAGTTTTTGATGGAAATGAAAAGAAAATCGATAGCTCCTATCTTTGTCATCCTGCATAAGCATACAAAATTTCAGAACAACCTGATAATGAATGCTCCCTCTGAGGCATGCCAAGGGAAGATGTTAATGCACAAATGCATTAAGTTTGAAGGTCCTTGCTTGTGGCAACGTTTTTTTCTCTCTTTTTTATGGAAATTCATAAATATACCCTGCAGAGAGTGCAAAAGCAATAAGTTGCTGCACAAATGCAGTAAGTTCAAAGGCTGGTGATAATGACAATAAAATAAAAAAAAAAAGCTCATCACATCTGGAGGTCACCCCGAACACATAAACCAAGTTTCATAGTGATCCGATCACAAATGTGCCCTGAAGGCTGTGCCAACAGGAAATATTGAAGTCTGAGTAAACTAAGTTCAAAGGTTGTTGCCAGTGGCAACATTTTTTGACAGAAATAGAAGAAAATCGATAACTCCCATCTAGAGGTCACTCCAAACAAGCATACCAGATTTCTAAGCAATTCGATCATAAATGTGCCCTGTAGAGTGTGCCAAAGGGAAATATTGTGGTCTGACTAAACTAAGTTCTAAGAGCGTTGCCAAAGGCAACATTTTTTGACGGACATTTTTCTAAAATCAATAGCTCCCATCTAGAGGTCACCCCAAACAAGCATACCATGTTTCAAAGTGTTCTGTGCATAAATGCGACCTGTGAGGTGTGTCAAAGGAAATTGTGCACGTACAGATGTATGCCTGGAAGTACGTGCACCAACAGACGTGACGTGATGGCGATAGCTTAGCTTGACTTTGTCAACTTGAGCTAAAAATGGTGAAAAAATAGTAATGTCAATTTAGCGACAATTTCACCAAAAACAAGGGCAACGCCTCCGGTCCCCCGACCAAGATGGCAAATTCAAGGGAGCTGTTAGGATGCAATTTGTTTGCAGAGCATGGCCATTTTTTAACTTGACCTGTATTTCCAACCAATTAAACCACATACTTAGTTTCGTTTCAATCAAATGATCCAAAGTAAAGTTATCATCTGGACAACACAAAAACCGTATTTTCTAAGTCGAAAAAGGGGAATAAATCCAGTAAAAATCAGTGGAGCGTGCCCATTTTCGAACTTGACCTGCATTTCCACCCAAATAAGCGACATACTAAATTTCGTTTCAATCAAATGATCCTAACTAAAGTTATCATCCGGACAACACAAAAACTGTATTTTTTAAGTTGAAAAAGGGGAATAAATCCAGTAGAAATCAGTGGAGCGTGCCCATTTTCGAACTTGACCTGCATTTCCACCCAAGTAAGACACATACCAAATTTAGTTTCAGTAAAATCATCCAAACTAAAGTTATCATCCGGACAAGGGTGTGACGGACGGACGGACGGACGGATGGACGCACGCACGCATGGACAGACGGACGGACGGACGGACACTGCTGATTACAATAGTCCCCCGAAGGGTCGGGGGACAAAAATGGTGAGCTAAACGGCAGAACAGTGTTGGCCAGCTTTTGTAGGGGGTGAAATAGCACTAAACATGGTTTCTTGAATGACATCTCAAAATTTGTCATGCAATCTTGAAAAAAAAACTTGAGTTAGGACAATTACAACAAGAGGCCCCACATGGCCTTAATCGCTCACCTGACAAAGTGACTCTAAGAAGTATTTTAGGTCACCTTCGCCATGTCATGCCTCATCAACATTAACTGGTTGAGTGATAGATTTTGTTTGAAGTTCAACATTTGTTACCTAAAATTAGTTTTATTTAAAATCATTGGTGTGTGGCCAATCTCCAATGATTTTTAATAAAGCAAATTTATCTCTGCAGACAAACTGGTTTAGCATGAAGCACAAACAAGGAATGTGAAGAGATAGCCTTGGACATCTCTCCCCAACTGTGGATATCTTCCATGTGCTACATGTACATATTTGCATGCAAGAAAACAAAAATTTTCACAAATTTTCCAAAATATTAGTTTTTTTATCATCATTGGAACAAGCTCAAACAGCTTATTCCAATAGGGGTATGGGAAGATCAGGTATATTTTTGAGACAGAAATGTGAATATATAAATAATGGTGTTTTTTTGTGAATGATGCTGGAGAATTTTGCGTAAAGATATGGTAAATGGTTTGTTCTAGATACAGAATGATGCACAAGTATTTAAATTTGATTAGGCAAGTTGTTCCTATAAATGGAAAATTTTATTTTTTGTGTGAAAGACATAGTGCGTGAATGTTGATTGGAACAAGCTTAGAGAGCTCATTTTAATGTGAAGTCATAAAGCTGTGTTTTACGTACGAAATTCTGGAATAACTAAAAAATTGCTTTTTTGACTCAAAAAGCATGGTGTGCGACCTCTCATTGGAATGAGCTCAAAAAGCTCATTCCAATGGAGTATTTACAAGCGATAAGTACATGTATGTTTAAGAGACAAAAATTAAAATTTGAAAAGCGACTTTTGCGAAGAATGCTGACAAGTTTTGGCAGTTATGCTGGTAAAAAGGTAAGATATGCAAAGTGGTTGTTTTTTAGAGGCGACATTTAATTAAGGGGAATTAACCCTTGATTACTGAGGTAACTTCTAAAAGTACTGAAATTTCATGAAGCAATGTGAATAACAGACAACAGTTGCCTAAAAATTTCATGAATAACTAAAATTTTTATTCTTTTGTCTCGAAAACATGGCATATGACCTTTGTTGGAATGAGATGAATGCGTGTGTTCCAATGAGGGGTCACAAAATTTGAACAGAGATTTTGTGTGAATAATGCATTAGTACTGCTGGATTTGGGTAAATGGTTCACCCTGGATACCACCCCTTCTATAGTAGATCTTTTCTGCAAATTTTGTCTAAAATTCTATCAACTTTACAAATAAATACGTTCATGAATCACAATCAGATCCACCCCACAATGTTGCATACCAAATATCAAAAGATTCTGCCTGCTGGAACTGGAGAAGAAGATTTTTTAAGAAATATGCCCGAAATGCACTAAGTTAAAATTTGGGCTCCTATACGGAGCCCAAATATAAACCCAGGGGGCCGATTTGAACAAACTTGAATCAGATCCACCCCACAATGTTGCTTACCAAATATGAAAAGATTCTGAAGCTGGATCTGGAGAAGAAGATTTTTTAAGAAATTTGCCTGAAATGCACTAAGTTCGAATTCGAGCTTCTATAGTGAGCCCAAATATGAAACTAGGAAGCCGATTTGAACAAACTTGAATCAGATCCACCCCACAATGTTGCATACCAAATATCAAAAGATTCTGCCTGCTGGATCTGGAGAAGAAGATTTTTTAATAAATTTGCCCGAAATGCACTAAGTGC
Source organism: Pictodentalium vernedei (assembly GCA_031216915.1). Classification (NCBI taxonomy): domain Eukaryota; kingdom Metazoa; phylum Mollusca; class Scaphopoda; order Dentaliida; family Dentaliidae; genus Pictodentalium; species Pictodentalium vernedei. The sequence goes on along the minus strand of CM062290.1, from coordinate 143,459,368 downwards.
GAATTCGGGCTTCTATATTAAGCCCAAATATGAATCCAGGGGGCCAATTTGAACAAACTTGAATCAGATCCACCCCGCAATGTTGCATACCAAATATCAAAAGATTCTGCCTGCTGGATCTGGAGAAGAAAATTTTTGAAGAAATTTGCCCGAAATGCACTAAGTTTGAATTCGAGCTTCTATAGTGAGCCCAAATATGAATCCAGGGGGCCGATTTGAACAAACTTGAATCAGATCCACCCCGCAATGTTGCATACCAAATATCAAAAGATTCTGCCCGCTGGATCTGGAGAAGATGATTTTTTAAGAAATTTGCCTGAAATGCACTAAGTTCGAATTCGAGCTTCTATAATAAGCCCAAATATGAATCTAGGGAGCCGATTTGAACAAATTTGCATCAGATCCATCCCACAATGTTGCATACCAAATATCAAAAGATTCTGCCTGTTGGATCTGGAGAAGAAAATTTTTTAAGAAATTTGCCTGAAATGTACTAAGTTCGAATTCGAGCTTCTATAGTGAGCCCAAATATGAATCTAGGAAGCCGATTTGAACAAACTTGAATCAGATCCATCCCACAATGTTGCATACCAAATATCAAAAGATTCTGCCTGCTGGATCTGGAGAAGAAGATTTTTTAATAAATTTGCTTGAAATGCACTAAGATCAAATTTGGGCTCCTATATTGAGCCCAAATATAAACCCAGGGGCCGATTTGAACAAACTTGAATCAGATCCACCCCACAATGTTGCTTACCAAATATGAAAAGATTCTGCCTGCTGGATCTGGAGAAGAAGATTTTTTAAGAAATTTGCATGAAATGCACTAAGTTCAAATTCGAGCTTCTATAGTGAGCCCAAATATGAATCTAGGAAGCCGATTTGAACAAACTTGAATCAGATCCACCCCACAATGTTGCATACCAAATATCAAAAGATTCTGCCTGCTGGATCTGGAGAAGAAGATTTTTTAAGAAATTTGCCTAAATGCACTAAGTTCGAAATCGGGCTCCTATACTGAGCCCAAATATGAACCCAGGGGGCCGATTTGAACAAACTTGAATCAGATCCACCCTTCAATGTTGCATACCAAATATCAAAAGATTCTGCCTGCTGGATCTGGAGAAGAAGATTTTTTAAGAAATTTGCCTGAAATGCACTAAGTTCGAAATCGGGCTCCTATACTGAGCCCAAATATTAACCCAGGGATCCGATTTGAACAAACTTGAATCAGATCCACCCCACAATGTTGCTTACCAAATATGAAAAGATTCTGCCTGCTGGATCTGGAGAAGAAGATTTTTTAAGAAATTTGCCTGAAATGCACTAAGTTCGAATTCGGGCTTCTATAGTAAGCCCAAATATGAATCCAGGGGGCCGATTTGAACAAACTTGAATCAGGAGAAGAAGATTTTTGAAGAAATTTGCCTGAAATGCACTAAGTTCGAATTCAAGCTCCTATAGTGAGCCCAAATATGAATCTAGGGAGCCGATTTGAACAAACTTGAATCAGATCCACCCTACAATGTTGCATGCCAAATATCAAAAGATTCTGCCTGCTGGATCTGGAGAAGAAGATTTTCAAAGAAATTTGCCTGAAATGCAGTAAGTTCAAATTTGGGCTCCTATACTGAGCCCAAATATAAACCCAGAGGGCCGATTTGAACAAACTTGAATCAGATCCACCCCACAATGTTGCATACCAAATATCAAAAGATTCTGCCTGCTGGATCTGGAGAAGAAGATTTTTTAAGAAATTTGTTTGAAATGCACCAAGTTCGAAATCGGGCTCCTATACTGAGCCCAAATATGAACCCAGGGGGCCGTTTTGAACAAACTTGAATCAGATCCACCCTACAATGTTGCATACCAAATATCAAAAGATTCTGCCTGCTTGATCTGGAGAAGAAGATTTTTTAATGTTTTTCCCATTGCCGACAGTGTTAAAAAGTGCTGACTCAGCACTTTTTCAAAGTCCCGAAACTGTACCCTATGATAAAACCGATGGCAATTTTTTTTACCAATCCTTTCTGTTGGTCCTAAGGAAGCTGCACACCAAATAAAAATTCTCAATGCCGTGCAGTTTTGGAGATATGGGCGTTTTAAATTTTTTCTATTTTTAGCTCCTGCGGTTCCCATGGGGCTGCGGGAAATTTTTTTTTTGCATAAATTAAGTACTCATGACCCAATAAGCCCTCACATAAAATTTGGTTCAAATCAGCCTCTCGGTTTGGAAAATAGAAATTTTGGGCGGGGCAAAAAATTTTGCCCCTCCCATAACGACGCCAAGTATAGCCCCACAAACTTCTCTTGAACAAATCTGAGTCTACACCTCAAAAGAAAGCTGCACACCATATATCAAGTCTCTGCTACTGCTGGTTCATGAGAAGAAGATTTACAAAGATTTTGGTGCCCTTTGGGGGCGTGGCACCACCCAGGAGGAGGGGCAACTTCATTTGAACAAATCTGAATTGGCATTAGGTAATAAACATTTAGCCAACATTTGAATAAAATTGGGCTAGTGGTTTAGGAGGAGAAGTCGATAATGTAAAGTTAATGCCGGACGGACGACGACGGACGATGGACGACGGACGCCGGACAGAAAGTGATTAGTAAAGCTCCCCTTGAGCTTTGCTCAGGTGAGCTAAAAAAAATCATGTTTCTCAGGCACCTCCCTTGTTATTAAAAATATGTCTCATCACTTTCTTTACCTGAAAATCTCTTCAATGCAACTAATTTGTACTAGTAGCACTAAACATTTAACCAACTGTATCTTATTTGACAGAGCTCACTGTGCTCTGGAAACAAGATAAAGTTTGTTCAATTTTGAACTGCAATAATGGACATTTTCACTGAAAACTTTTGTTTTTCCCCATAATCCTGTCAAGAGTTAAATTTATAATTCTTTTCAGGACTGTTTTGTAGATTAACAAAAAAAAGAAAAAGATAAAAAAAGCCTCCCCCACTCATCATTAATATTCAGGAACCTGAGAAGCAAGTAGTATTTTTTAATGGCTTAATTATCAAAACAATATCTTATTGATTACTAGGGGCACAGTGCTTCAGTAGGTAGAGATGCAAGCTGCAAGCCGAGAGGTCCTTGGTTTGAACCCCACTTACGGTAACTGCAATGTGTCCTTGGGCAAGACACTTCACCCCATTGTCCACGTGGGGCATGGTGGCACTGTGTACTAAGGCATCCTGCACGTTGATGGTGCACTTGTCTTCAACAAATGCTAACCCCGCTTGTGTGGAGTATGTTGGAGAGCTGACAGTTGCTCGCCGTTGCTCAGTGGTTCTCTCCGGCTTCCTTCACCCATAAACTGTCGTGGTCATGATTAGCCACTGTGCAGAAATATGTGACCTTAAACACCAATAAATGAATAAATAAATGTATTGATTACCTATGTAACCACATATAATGACAACTGTATTTGACAGAACATCATTCCTATGATCTTGTGCCAATGCTTGTGTGGAGGAACTTTTTATTCTACGACAGAGGAAGAACAGCACAAATTTGATACCTGAAAACAAAAAAAGACTTGTGCTATAATTAAATGCTGTACACAAGGAACATTGCACTGAGGGGTCTTAAGAAATGTAAATTTGAAATTGAGGGAACATGGTAAACAAAACCAACTGGTCCAAAAAAGCCTCCCAAAAAAGATGAGTTCCATGTGTTCATGTTTGATCATTTGTGTGAATTACGAAATTATATTGAAAGTGGAGAACAAAAAAACCCTCACCGAGCGCTCTACAAACCATGTGTCTGGATCAATATGAGATCACTGGTTTTAAATTCAGAAACTTAGAGGTGTCAGTCAATATCTGATGATGGACATATGAACAACCACTGCTGAAACTTGATCCCCTCCTCCAACTCTGTTTGAAGAAAATAGCATACAGTAACCTTTCTTTGTGGGGGAGGAAATACAAAATTTACAAAAATCTTATTGATCAATATTGTCATTTTCGGTGAGATGCATCTGGGACACAACTTTCCAGTTTAAAGTGTGGGAAAGTTGTACTAAACAGTCAATGAATGGGATGTGTTCCCAAACAAGTGAGATTGTTTATATTTTTATAATATTTCACTGTCAACATGACCAGCTCACGTTTTCTCATTTGTGAACCAGCAGCTATTTTGATATTTTTGATCTTTAAAAAAAAAAAAATTTGATATTCACACACATTGACATTTAAGATTTTTATGTAAGTAAGTGTAATGAAATTATTCAATGAATTCTAAGAGAGCCCATTTAGTAAATGTTTGAATGTTACTTATGGTATGTCAATGTTCCAAGTGCAGTTAACTTAACCTTTTACCTAATGTACCAGAAAAAAAACAGCCAAAGCAATCCTCAAAAATCACCATTCAAATTATTATTTTTTCTAATTTGGCCTCAAAAACACAGATTATAAACCCTCATAAGAACAAGCTCATTGAGCTTGTTCCGATGAAGGGTCAGAAACTAGGTTTTGGGTGCAAAAAATTAAATTTATTTAGTTATTGAAGAATTGTTTTGCAAGTGTTATATCTTGATGGTGTTAGGCAAAGGGTTAATCAAATGATAAATAATCACATACAGAAAATGGCGCTACAGTGCATGTACCATCAGAGTTGTAACCAGATAAGAAATTGGTTAAAAGTCACAATTACTTTTGCTTTGTTTTGGAAGGAAACATGGGTGGAAGAGAGGTAATTTTGAAACTACACAGTTGTGGTAAGCTTGACACTTTGCTTAATATGTCAAAATGTATACAATGTAAAGCCATTTACTTGGCTTCCAGCACCTTTTGCTGGAGACATGATAGTGGCTTCTAGTGCATTTGAAAATAAAAGGGCAGTAAAATAGAGCTCTCCTCAATTTATTATGCCCCAGAACTCCACAGGAGGCACAAGCACACAAACTTCCAGTACAAACTCTGTGAGAATTAGAAGCAGCTTTGCACCAGGAATGGCAACAGTTACCCCTTTAATGGAGACGATTGACTGCAGGATGCCATGCAGGATACAAGCTGTTATCCATGCACAAGGAGATATTGAACTGTAACACTGGCTCATGCTCTCTAGAGGTTTCAAATGACATTTTTATCCATTTATAGCCAAATAATTTTGCCTTCTTGACTCTTCAACCCTATACTAATATGGGTATCGTATTGAGCTCTAGCAGTTACTTTTTGTGTTCATCAATGTAATCGTTGAAATGATGATGCAGAGTATGATTTTTGTGTGTTGGTTTTGTCTGAATATGTTCTTTCAAGATAGCATTCAGTTTTTGAAGCTTACTTTGCGAGTACTTTACTGACATCAAGCAATACATTTACCATCGGAAAATATCCAGGGGTGCTTAACTTTTCTCTTTGTGTATATTCTGATATTGAACCTTCTTCTTTCATGCAAGCCAGTTCATGTTCATCAGTTTAGTGTCTTATCCACTCTCAATATTTACAGGACCAAAAGAGAGAGGCATTTGGCAATAAAAATGGAAAGGGCTATATTGTCCAACTTCTCTTATTACATTAGTCTGTAATGTTGTGAGCGAATTGGTATCGGAAGTAGAAATGAATCCTGAACTTTTCCCCAAAAGTGCATTTTGCTGGAAAAGACATTTTGCCAGAACATCAAATTTTGAAAAAAGACACTTTGCCTGAGGTTTTTTTATTTATAGTACTGGTAAAAATAATGTAAATTTTGATTTTCGATTTTGTTGTGTTTAAAAGCGTATATATCTTCGATATTTTTTCTTGTTTGGGCCGAAGGTATACGAATGTGCAGGTATATGACGGACCAAAAAACTGATTTGTCACTTAAACAGACCAGCAATAATTCAAGCACTGCTAATTGAGCATGATATTTAATGTCCATTATGGCACACTTGTTGAACGCCACATGGGCTATCTGATAACTGATTAAAAGCAGTAAGAGAGACAATATTCTTCAGAAGTCAATATCTACATAATTATGGCCAGTTAATAGGTAATTATGGGGAAAACAATACATCTCACATGTTCTGGACACACACCCTTATAACGCATCTACCCTGTCTAAGTGGCCAAGTTCAAGAGAAGAGATTAAACTAAGAATTAATGTTCTGGCTATGGAAATAAAAATCGGGGAGTTTCTCGGAAAATTCATTCCAGTCCAAAGGTAAGACTGTGGGTCATTGCAAGTGGATGGGGATGTCCCATGCTATAGGTTAGAGGAGGTGCAAAGGTATAGGCACATTGTGATGTAGGGGAGGCCACAGAGCTCATATTTAGATTAGGAGCAGTCGTGGGCCAAGTCGGTGGTCATATATGAAAATAGGATCAGAAACACAAAGTACGAGCTCAGGGAGCTCTTTGCATTTAGGTAAACAGCATTACCTGTTTTAGAAGGCAAGCCATACATAGGCAGAGTAGGCTTTGCCTGTATGAAGATTATTCTGAGACAAACGTAGGAGAGAGTTCAACCCCATTGGTAGTGACTGCTTGAGTGAAAAGCATTAAGCAAAGTGACAATAAGCTAGTGGCCATGAGACGGCAGTGATAGAATGACATTCCGCCACTTGTTGAAGGAAATCGATAAAGTGAAGTGACAATACGTTAGTGGCTATGCAAAGGCAGTGGTAGAGTGACATTCCGTCACTTGTTAGAGCAAAGGTGTCCGGATAAAGTGACAATATGTTAGTGGCCATGCGACGGCCATGAAAGGGTGAAGTGAAGTGGCAACCAAAGAACAAACACCAGTGAAAAGGAGGAAAAACAAGCAACAGCAGAGTATGGGGACCCACAAGTGACTCAAAAACTATGTGGGTAGGGGATAATTGACGTTTTGTTTTTCATATTCATTGTATTCCATGTAAGTCACAAATTACCATATTTATTTATATGTATATGTATTAAAATTGTTGTTTTCAGTTAATCCCTGTTGATTCATGCTTTTTTACGAAAAGTCACAGATCCCTACGGATAAGAACCACCCCATCAAAAGTGAAACAGGCGGGTTTGTCATGGTGAGACATATGTTCACGCACGGATTCAGGCAACACTCCTTGAGATTTGGCTGAATATGCGGCATGAATCTATTTCTTCCAGCAGCGACAAAGCCTGGTTTCTGACATCTGGCGAGACTAACACCAGGATCTTCCTAAAAGGTAACAACTGAAAAGTTCAACATCAACAGGCTCACTTAAAGACAATTTTAATACATGGTTCAGTTATAATGTTCATGCAGGTTGCCAAATTGGAATTTTAATAGGTTTCATAAGTGGCTTTGTGGATAGTGAGTTGCAAAAATTTGTGAAAGATGAACAAAAGCGTGTGGCAAAAGAAATGACCGCAGAGTTAGAGCATCAGAAAATGAAGTAAAATGTGTCTTTATCAGGGATTTTCTCCAACAAGCAGCAGTATTGTCCACAGTTGACATCTACATGGTTAGAGCTAGGTGGTTTGGGGATTTTTTTGTTTTCTGGTTCGCTTCCAGTTTCTGTGGGAAAATGGAAAAACCAAACTGCAGGACCCAGTAATGAAAGTGTCAATGACACTATAGTTCAACTTGTTAAGACATGTACATGTATAGTATGTGACACAGCAATGACAAACATCTAGGTAATGACCTGATAACAAAGGTACATATAAAGTATTCTAACGGTCTGTACATAAATACTGACCGTAGCCTGTAACAAATGTATAGGTAAAGTATTGTAAAGGTGGGTGACAGTCAGATGCTAAACTAGAAAAGAAATCTTTGAGTCCCAGAGTGGGTCTGACTGAACCCCAAAATATTTGTTCTCATAGCACAGTGATAACAAAGGCACCCCAAAACACACTCATTCCTGTCCCAAGGCGAAAACAAAGGGATCCAAGAAGTTTCGCGAAGATCAGTTCATAAATACGAGCTGTATAGAAGTTGTGACAAAAAAATGCACTTACAGTGTATAAGTAGCACTGAATAAATCAAAGTTCATCTAATTTGCATAATTTCTGCACGAGAAAAAAACCTGTACTATATGTGATGTATTCCATGTTACTAAACATTCATACAAAAATTTATTCAAATCAGAACTTTCATACAGAAGTTCTGTACAAAAGACTGATTGCACTAATTTTGGTACAAAATGGCTGCTGGTGGCCATCTTGAATTTTGGACCATACCCAAAAACACTCGTTCTCATCCCACGGTGATAACAAAGGTACCCAAGAAGTTTTGTAAAGATTGGTTCATAAATACGGCCTCTAGCCTGAGCCATATAGAAGTTGTGTACAAAAAACTGATTAGACCTAATTTCGGTACAAAATGGCCACTGGCAGCCATCTTGAATTTTAGACCGCACCCAGAAACACTTGTTCTCATCCCAAGTGATAACAAAGGTACCCAAGACATTTCGTGAAAATCGGTTGATAAATACAGACTCTAGCCCGAGCCATATTGACATGTGTACTTAATGTGTGTAAGTAGCACTGAAAAAATCAAAGTTCATCTAATTTGCATAATTTCTGCACGAGAAAAAAACCTGTATTATTTGTGATGTATCCCATGTTACTAAACATTCATACAAAAAATTATTCAAATCAGTGCTTTCATATGGAAGTTCTGTGCAAAAATCTGACTGCACCTAATTTTGTACAAAATGGCTGCCATCGGCCATCTTGAATTTTGGACCGGACCCCAAAACACTCGTTCTCGTCCCACGGTGATACCAAAGGAACCCAAGAAGTTTCGTAAAGATCGGTTCTTAAATTCGGCTTCTAGCCCGAGCCGTATTGGCATTTGAACTTATAGTGCTGAAAGTAACACCAAAAAACATCAAAATTAGTCTAATTTGCATAATTTATGCACGAGAAAAAAACCTGTATTATATGTGATGTATCCCATGGTACTAAACATTCATACAAAAATTATTCAAATCAGCGCTTTCATATGGAAGTTCTGTGCAAAAATCTGATTGCACCTAATTTTCTACAAACTGGCTGCCAGCAGCCAACTTGAATTTCGGATCGGACCCCAAAACACTCGTTCTCGCCCCACGGTCATAACAAAGGTACCCAAGAAGTTTTGTAAAGATCGGTTCATAAATGCGGCCTCTAGCCCGAGCTGTATTGAATTGTTGACAGACAGACGGACGACTGGCATGGCATAAGCTCAAATTTGGCTTCGCCAAAGTTCAGCTAAAAATGGCCAAATGGTTTTATTGTGTTTCTGCATAAACTGATCAATATATCGAACTGGGAGGGAACTGGACTAATGACCACTAAGGACTCGCATCACTTAGTCTACCTGACAAAGAGGCAAATATATCGTGTTCTTAATGTCACATTTTCTCCCTTATTGACTCGTCCATCGGACAAGTCAATAGGGGAGAAATTGTGACAATGAGAACACAATGTGGATTAGATGAACTTTATTCATTTGTTACCATGATTTATGTATGTTCTGACTGACTAGGCTTAGCAACTGATCCCCTAGACCCGCTAAGAATGATCAAAGGGAAGTTAGACATAACCCAATGGAGATACTTACAAACAGGGCTTTTGTGATGGTAAAAACTATTGCAAATTTTTTCAAAGTTAAGAAGCCGTTTGACATGAGGTGATCCTGGTGAAAGTGTCATTAAACCCTAATAAAACAAGAGCTCACACATCGCTGAAGCAATACAATGTCCCCTACCGGATTAATGAGCATTAATAATTATACAAATGTTATAACCTAGATGTGATCAGCATGAATTCCGTTGAAGCGTTTCCAAAAAAAGTCCAGAAAGTTAAAAAATATATAGTAATTTATATATTTTTTATACTTACCAATGACCCAGACATAGCTGGTGCTAACTCTTAAAAATATAGGGCCAAACACAAATTTTGCCCCCCAATCCCCAAAATTTGCATCTAAAACCAAAGAAAACATGTCCTGAATGGCCCTCCATACTTCACCTCTACTGTGCATGCGCAGTGTCAAGGACGTCCCGAAATTGGCGCCATTAATCATTCTTATAACCAGTGCCTGGTAAGAGCTATGTACTCAGCGGGGAGGTATGAGTTCCCAACTCCTGGGAGGGCCATCCCCGTCTGGGTCATTGGTAAGTATAAAAAATATATAAATTACTATAAATTTTTTAACATTTTTATACTGTACCAATGACCCAGACATAGCTGAATAGTAAAAAGGCTGGAGGGCCTAGGACATAGAGGAAATTCCAATAAGCTCAATTATATAAAATAGAGTCATCCCCTCGAGGGGAAAAGGAGTATTAGGCCTTACATGTATCTTTCTTATTTATGATAAATTAGAAAGACACAACACCTTCCATAATTGAGCATCATAACATCCATGTACTCTATTAATATCCAGTATAATCCTTATACTAATAATTTTTAAAGTAAGCCAATACATAAAGTTAGTCTAGAGAATAGAGACTCTTTATACTCCTTAAAAGTGTTTGAGGATTGTATAATAACGCCCGTTTGACATGTGATATATTCAAAAGCTATACTTTAAAAACTATGACTTGAATGAATTTTTAAAACATAAACTTATCACTTAAAAACCATCCCAGTAACAGCTCAGAATTACTAACTCCGGAGGAGGTATCCCCTTGTTTTCATAATAAAACAGGTGACCCAAGGGAACACCCTCCCCCCCTTCTCCTTGCCCTGGGTCAAATAGCCCAGAGCGAAGAGGGCAGCAGGACGGAGTCACTGCCGGAACAGAAAGCCTACCTAGCTATAGTAGCAACTGTTAAGTGAATGACATTCTGAGCAGTAGATAATAGACCTAACAATGGAGGCCTCCAGAAATGGACTCAATATTTCTGAGATAAAAATTCATGAATGTGGATGGCTGAGCCCAATGTGCAGCCTTCATAAAATCTATAATAGCGACACTATTAATGTAAGCCCAAGATGTAGAAAGAGCTCTTACTTCATGAGCCGAAATCTCAAGCACAAACTGCTGAGTTAATGATATACCATAAGCAGTACCGATAGTTAATTGAATCCATTAGCAACAGAATGGAGCGTAATGTCCTTCTATTAGGCATCAAAGACAGAAGAAGCTTACGTCCTTACTAATAAACTGATATCTGTTTATAAATACGTAAACTCTAACCGGACAGAGTAAAGGCCTATGCCCGTACGAAGACGGAAGGACCTTAATAACAATAGGTTCCGGATATTTATTAGGAGCCTGATTCTTAACCAAAAATCCAACATTAGTAGTAAAGGAAATAGTGTTTCCGATACTACGAAAGTGAGAATCGTCCACCGATAGTGCATGAAGCTCACTGACTCTTCAGTAGAAGAGAAGACTAAGAGAATTACTGTCTTAAAAGGTCAGAATTTGAAAACTACTGTTTCCAGAGGCTCAAATGATTACTTAGCTAAATAAGAACTGAAGCTAAATTCCGTATAGGAATTTAATCTAAGGATTCTAGGTCTATTTATCGAAAAGTTTCTAACTGACTTAGATAAAGAGACATCAGACTCAATTGTAAACTATCATAGAGTGCGTAGGTATGAGATAACATAGACCTATAACCTTAATAGTAACAGGCTGCAGTTGAACTTGTCAAACAAGTATACTAGAAAGTTGCAATGTCCAGTATGGAGGGATCAAAAATATCAACATAATGATCCCTACACCAACGACGGAAGAGCCTCCACTTTAGCCGCATAGTATAGTGAAGAAGAGGTTCTCCTACAGTAAGAAATCGCGTCCATAACTCGTCCTGTACAATGCTTACCGTGCAAGAAGGACCACACAACGGAATACGTGAAGGTTGAGACCTTGCGGGTTGTGATGGAGTTGACACGATTTCCCCAGCGAAAGAAGATCCTCTCATGGAAGTTTTTGCGTCCCACAGCAGACACCTGAGTAAATTTACCCACGGTCTCTGTAAAGACAGAGATGCTATCAACAGAATTGTATTGTGGATGTTTATCTTAGCAATACTTGCTGAATCAACAGAGCTGGAGGATACGCCTATCCTATTATTCCGTCCTATTAGATCAATAGAGCGTTAACAACATAAGCTTAGGGATCCGGACATGGAAACACATACGTCTGCAATTGAATAGTGAGTTGTGTCGCAAATAAATTATCATTGGGCGCTCCCATTGATAGCAAATCTGATTGAATACTTGATTGATGAGAGTCCATTCTGACGACAACAAGCGACTCTTACGTGAAAAGGAGTCTGCTAATACAATCAGACGACTCGGAATATGACGGACTGAAGCAGAACTTTGTGTACTATAACAAACAGAAGGATTCTTTCCGTTAAATTGAATAACGGAATCGAATGAGTGCCTCCCTGGTTCCGGAGATACGCAACTACTGTCGTATTAACGAACAGGATTTGGACATGCGTTTCTGAATAATGTTCATTCAATGACATAGTGCAAGCCTAAATAACATCATTTCCTGGAAGTTAAGTGCTTGCCTAGAAATTGCGGAACCCAAAGACCCTGGCACTTCGAATCCGTTGGGATCAATATTGTACCCCAACCTGTTTGACTGGCATCCGTCATAATCATAAAACTCGGATCCGGCAACTGCAGTGGCACTCTCTGAGTCAACCACCGAATGTTTGCCCCAGTCTGAATCTCTTGCTACACTTGATAGACAAGAGAACGTGTATATCGAGCAATTCATAGATTGCTGAAAAGTTGCCGTCGAAGAGAAGCTTCACCGAGACCGAAGCAACACTGAGAGAGTTCTTCACCTTACTATCCATGTGCGTGGATGTAACTAGGGCTGCGTCACGTCTAACCAACTCCAGGTTGCCACTGAAGGGCAGAGTTATACGTGGAAAAACTACTGCCCTTGAAAGAAATCACATTGAGGATCATATCCTGGAATTCTTTCTCTTGAAGACGTAATGATAACGCCTCAGTAAGGTGGTCTACGTATGATAAAGCATCTAAGTTAAGCCTATTAGACAACATTGTCGTTTCCAACATCGTGGTTGGAATTGACATAGACGGCGAAAAAGATAATTCCTAGTCTTCAGCACCGCCGTCTAGACGCATATGAACTCTCGGTATGCCCTGTTCTGCCGATATAAATTATTTCCTAGAATTGAAAAAAGGCAGAATAGAGCATTGCGGACAAGAAACTAGACTATCATGCTTGGTAGCAAGCTTATATATAGCGTCGTTAAATAATTTGAATGTTCTAAAGACATTATTGGACTGTGTCGGTAAGTCAGGGACAATGTCCCTGAACCGATCAAAAACTCCGTGTCCAATGACGCTATTAGTCTCTTATCCAGCATCGCAGCAATGTAGTCCGACGGAACAACCTCTGGAAGATAATGCCGGAAGAAATGTATGGCAGCTTCTGTTGTTCCGAAAGGGAAAGCTCGAAATCGTCCGAATCCCTTTCGCCATCCTGTCGGACCCTATAAAGTGTTCAGTCGTCCGAACCTGATGCAACAGCGGAGCGCACCGACCCAGCGCCGTCGGATTATTCCTGATCCGACCGAGAATTGTCGTTTGCTGGGATGCTGCGATAAACTGTGCTATTTTGGATAGCACGTCCGTCACTGAGGCCTGTGGAGAAGCGGTCTTACTATGCATTGCTGCTGGAAGCTCCGTGTTCGTTACCCCGTGCATACTTCTATTATGCGAGTGAACGGAGTGTATAGGCCTCGTGTCCCTTGGCTACCGGATGGCGTGACCTGTTCGCCGTGGAATCACTGAATGATGAAGCTGGCCGGACACTCGAGGTCACGTAGCCAATGTGCGGTCATGTGCGCTGCTGTGAGGATGAGGAAGCATTATTGACAGTCTCTCGGACTGTCAATATAACGGAGCATCCCAAGCGACGGACATATGCTCCGAATGCGAAATGTCTGTACCACAACATCCGGTCCCATATGTTGTTGTACGAGAGAGGGACCTCTCTCGCTCGCAGCCCGGACGGACCTGGACGAGCTAGGAACCGGACTAACAGGCTTCCTCCGATTTGTCCTCTAATCCGTCGTCACTGGGTGTGTACTAAAGTCTATTATAGTGCTCGCATCACCCAAATCTCCTTCCTAGACCGCAACGGACGAACCCGACTGCCGAACCATTCGATGAATGGACGCTACACCGGGTGAGCTAGCGAATGTCAACTCCGTCGATCCTACTAGGGACCTCTTAGGCAATTGACGTATTCCATGAGCACTTATTGCCGCTAGCTCTTCATTAACTATGACGACAGAGGCACACTTTGAAAGACATCTCAGTAACTTTGCGAACAAGAAACCAGACATGCTTGTTAATAGCAAGCATATAATAATATATATAGCGTCGTTCAATAATTCGAAAGTTGTGTGACATTATTGGACTGTGTCGGAACTGAGGGACGATGTCCCTGAACCGAACCAAAAAATTTCTGTGTCCACCGACGCTATCAGTTTCTTATCCGGCATCGCAGCATTCTGGTCCGACGAAAGAACCTCTAGAAGATAAAGTCAGATGACATACACAGCAGCTTATGTTGTTCGGAAAGGGAAAGCTCGAAATCCTCCGAATCCCTTTCAGTATCCCGTCGGATGAAATTCTCGGACGTCCGTACCTGCTTCCGCGGAGCGTCCCGACCCAGCGTCGTCGGAAAATACATAATGCAACAGAGATTCTGTCATTGCTGGGATGCTGCGATAAGCTGTGCTATTTGGGATAGCACGTCCGTCACCGAGGTCTGTGCAGTAGCGGTCTTACGATGCTTTGCCGCTGGAAGCTCCGTGTACGTTGACTCCCGCACACTTTCTTATGCGAATGACCGGAGTCTGCAGGCCTCGTGTCCCTGGCTACCGGATGGTGTGACCTGGTCGCCGATGATTCTCTGATTGGCGAAGCTGACTGGATATCCGAGGTCACGTAGCCAAGAGCGGTCGTGTGCGCTACCATGAGGATGAGGAAGCCTTATTGACAGTCTCTCCGGACTGACTATATATCGGAGCGTCCCGAGCGGCGGACGTATGCTCCGAATGCGAAACAATTTGTACCACAACATCTGGGGCCAGATATTGTTGTACGAGAGAGGGGCCTCTCTCGCTCGCAGTCCGGATGGACCTGGACGAGCTAGGAACCGGACTAAAAGGCTTCCTCCGTTCTCTCCTCTAATCCGCCGTCACTAGGTGTGCATTTGATTGATTTATAGTGCTCGCATCACCCAAAACTCCTTCTAGACCGCAACAGACGAACCCGGCTGCCGAACCATTCGATGAATGGACGCTACACCGGGCGAGCTAGCGGACGTCAAAGGCCGTCGAACCTACTAGGGTCCTCTTAGGCAATTGACGTATTTACATGAGCACTTTTCCGCTAGCTCTTCATTAATTGTGACGACGGAGGCACACTTTTGGAAGACATCACAGATACATCACCCTGATCATGATCGTCTGAAATAGAGATTGATAAAGTAGAGTGACCCTGCGGGGAAAGGACCGGAATGGCCAATTCCCCACTAACATACCGTGACACACGCTTCCCATGTTGTCATCGAAATTAACACATACAGAACAGGAGTTAGTGCGAGTACACTGACTACATTATACAATGATTATGAAAGTCAGAGGAAGATTTCCTCTTATTACAATTGAACAATATCCTTTCATTGTGAAAAGAAAACAAAGTCCTAGTACTCGCACCAACCCCTGACAATCAAAATACATAATAACATGATCCATTAACATAGAAAAAATAATTGAAATCAAAAAATTTTGAAAAAATATTTTTTCAGAACAGCCCAAGTTTCTGAAAAGTAACGTTGAGCCCCAATGGATCCCAAGCCTAAGTGTGGACAAAAATTCTAAAAATATTTTAAACAATTTATGCAACACTTACGAACAATAATAATGTATCTAGTTATGATTAAATTAACATCAAGATATTATTTTCAAGAAATCCCCCCTCACACAGAGGGCTGTTGGAAATGTAAACAATAAGTGTAAAAACACCAGATCAAGACTCCAGGCACCCTGGCCCGAAATCAGTTACCAATAATACACTATCTGATGCAAAACAGAGACTTCCAGGGAAGAAACTGCAGAACATCAGATGGTAGATGCAGAACACTACGCCTAACCACCCATAGGTGAAGATGTAAACATGGGGAAAAGAACAGAATTCATTCTGTTATCCAGCTAAAACTCCCAAGAAATTTTAGTAATAATATTACAGAAAATATGCCAAAAGCATGGGAGAATAGCAAGAGGGGAGTTAAAGGAAAGGGAGAGAGGAAAACACTGAACAAGCAGTGTAACTTGATAACAAGAATGACCACAACAGGCTGTTGCCTCGAAAATAGGTAACTTAACATAATTTCATTAAAAAATTTTAAGTTACAGCCCTGATAATTTTCTGTCACTCATTTTTCCTCTCCTCCTTCTATATCCTCCTTAGAATCACCATTTCACTAATATTTATGTGTCTGGCATCATTTAAACTGAGATTTACAAGCACAAAGATCAGTCAGATGTTAACTGATGAAGGGCCAAACAAAGAATGATTAATGGCGCCAATTTCGGGACGTCCTTGACACTGCGCATGCGCAGTAGAGGTGAAGTATGGAGGGCCATTCAGGACATGTTTTCTTTGGTTTTAGATGCAAATTTTGGGGATTGGGGGGCAAAATTTGTGTTTGGCCCTATATTTTTAAGAGTTAGCACCAGCTATGTCTGGGTCATTGGTACAGTATAAAAATGCTGATATTTTGGCGCTTTTCAATATTTCCAAGGGCCATAACTCACACAAGAATAATGCAATCAGCATGAAACTCAAACTTGCTCTGTATGTAATCAATCTATAGTGGCGCCAAATCCTCATTCTTACAACCTGTGCCTGGTAAGTGTTATGTAATCAGCAGGAAGGTATGAGTTCCCAACTCATGGGAGGGCCATCCCCGTCATTGGTAAGTATAAAAAATATATAAATTACTACAAATTTTTTAACATTTTCATACTGTACCAACTAGAGGTACTGTGAGCAAGCTCACAAAGTGATACCCCCCGGGCCTGTCAGAACGGAATTATATTGCTTCATGCACATCTTCATATGGAGTTCTTCCATTATGTCAAGTTTCATGAAAATTCTTCAAACAGTTTAGGAGGACTTGCGCTTATAGTGATGGACAGATGGACAGACGGGCGTACAGACGAACGGACAGGATGATTCCTATATACCAACCCAAATTTTGTTTGCGGAGGGTATAATGACCCAGACTTAGCTGAATAGAAAAAAGGCTGGAGGGCCTAGGACATAAAGGAAAATCCAATAGACTCAATTACATGTAAACTGAATTATCCCCTCAAGGAGAAAAGGAGAACAGGCTTTACATGTATCTTTCTTGTTTATATCAAAAAAGAAAGACACAATACCATTCCGTAATTGAGCACAATAACATCAATGATCTTTATTAACATCCAGTATAACCCATTATACTAATTTTTTAAAGGAAGGCCAATAAATAAAGATAAGGCCTAACAAAATAAAAAATCTGTTTCTCAGGCCCTCCCACATGGTCCTTTTGGCTGCCGCATGCTATCTTTTTATAACCAATTTAAACTTTAAAAAAACAATAAATTTAATGGTTCATGTCTGATATTTTACCCAAGTTAAAAAATTGATGAATTTGTCCGTTGAGTGCAAGAAGGCTTTGCAATGCTAAAGCATTGCAAAGCCTTCTTGCACTCAAGGGATGAAATACACCAACACTCATGCTGTTCTGTAGATTATGAGGCCTAAAACATAAACCAAGAACATGAACTTTTGGTGGCAAAGAAGTAATTACTGAAATAAAAAATAAAATAAAAAAACGCTCGCCCGCATGCAATTTTACAAATAATGGCCCGAGAAACAGAAGATCTACTTTGTGTGGCCTAATCTAGAGAATGAGACTCTTTATACTCATTTAAAAGTGTCTGAGGATTGTATATTAACGCTTGTATGACACGTGACATATACAAATGCTTCACTTTCAAAATATTACATAAATGAGATAGACATTAGCTTTACACTTTAAAACCATCCAGGCACTGACTCAGAATTAGTGACTCCAGAGGAGGTATTCCCTTGCTTTTCACTATAAAGCAGGTGATATAAGGGAACACCATTCCCCCCCCCCCCCCTCCCCCCCCCCCACCCCTTCACCTTGCTGTGGGTCAAATACCCCAGAACGAAGAGAGCAACAGATAACGCACCTAAACAATGCAGGTCGCCAGAAATGGACTCAATATTTCTAAGATAAAAATTTGTGAATGTGGAAGGCTGAGACCAATATGCAGCCTTCATCAAACCGGTAATAGCAACACTATTAGCATAAGCCCAAGATGTAGACAGCACTCTAACTTCATGCGCCAAAATCTTAAGCACAGACTGCTGAGTTGAAGATAATTTTTCATAAGCAGTATGGAGAGTTAATTGAATCCACCTTGCAATAGAATGGACCGTAATGTCCTTTCTATTAGGCAGCAGAGACAGAAAGAAACGCTTACGTCCCTTTCTGAGAAACTCACATCTACGTTTGTGAATACGCATAGCTCTAACTGGACAAAGCAAAGGCCTATGACCGTCTGAAGACAGAAAAGTCTTAATAACAATAGGTTCAAGGTACTTATTAGGAGTCTGATTCTTAGCCAAAAATCCAACATTAGTAGTTAATGTAATGTAATAGTATTACCAACACTACGATAATGAGAATCATCAACAGATAGTGCATGAAGCTCACTAACTCTTCTAGCAGAAGAGAAGGCTAAGAGAAAAGCTGTCTTATAAGATAAGTATTTGAAGTCCACTGTATCAAGAGGCTCAAATGGCACTTCTTTTAGCTCCAGAAGAACCCAAGCTAAACTCCACTTAGGAATTAACCTAAGGGTTCTAGGTCTATTTTTATCGAAAAGTTTTTCACTAACTTAGATAAAGAGACATTAGATCCAATTTGTAAGCTATCATGTTGAGCATAGGTATCCGATAGCATAGACCTATAACCCTTAATAGTTATTGGCTGCAGTTTGATCTCGTCAAACAAGTAGACCAGAAAAACAAATTTTGCCCCCTCCCCAATCCCCCAAATTTGCATGCAAAACCAAAAATTAGAAGTCCTATCTGGTCCTCTATACATTTACTCTCTGTGCATGCGCAGACGCCTTTAAGTGACCAGAATTGGCGCCAACATCTTTCTTTGTAAAAGATTGTATTGCATAATAATTCAGCGGGGAGGTATGAGTGCCCACTCATGGGAGGGCCATCCCCGTCTGGGCCATTGGGAAGTATAAAAATATGGGAATTACTATAAATTTATAATATCTTTACACAATATACCAATGGCCAGACATAGCTGAATTGTAAAAAGGTGGAGGGCCTAGAACTTCCGAAATAATTCGAATCCTGCAATCTATGATGAAAGGAACTTGGAATAATTTGGAATTAAATGTATGTCTTTCTATACAGTAATAGAGGAGGCATATTCTAAATAAGGAGCCGAATTTAAGTAATTCCTTATTGTAAGCATGAAGACAATGCTACGTAGGAAAGCCCCAAAAATTAGGATGGCATATCAGAGAATGAGAGAAAATCTCCCACAAATATATGCCTAACAATAACACTTCAGCTGTATGCTGGATATAAATACGGATAAAACAGCTTTCTTCAAAGATATATAGAGGAGGTTTAAATTCCACCCCCCCCCCTCTTAAACTTTTGAAGAAGTCTTCCAAAGAAAGAGGGGGAGCTCTGAAATCAGTAAGAACAGTACCAACAAACAATATAAATAATCGTCGAACAGGCACTCAGGTATTAATTCATGATTAACAAGAGCTGGAGTGTTGTCCGGTGCATACCCCCACGTGGTGTACTGCCCCATGCGGACATACCTATGACCAACAAATATTATAGAAAATAATGAAAGTTATGAATATTCTCAGACTATCACATGGACGGATGGACGCACAGATGGACGCATGTGATCCAGTATACCCCCTCCCCCCAACCCCCCATTTTCTTAGAAAGTTTTCAACAATTTCTGAGTCAAAAGGTATGGTAAATTGTTTGGTGTTTGGAAGTTTTATTCAATGAGACAGAAGCCTTTGTCATAGGCAAACTGCATGCCATATTTCACTAAAATCTGATAACCCATACCTGAGATACAGGCTGAATAGACAAATAATGTCTATTTCCTATAATTTCTAAGTCAAAAAGGGGGATAACTCTAAAAAGGAGAATGTGAGGAATATCGTTGAATCCCTTTTTTAAAGCCTATACCATAAGCAGTGTTCACAGCAAATTTCATTGCAATAGAACATTCAATACTTGAGATACAGGCTGAACAGACAAAATTTGGCTCAGACGGACACAATTTCTAAGTGAACAAGTAATAAAAACACGTAATAAAAAAAAAAATAACTGGTGTGGGCATACCTATGACCAACAAATGTTATAGAAAATAATAATTTAATTAAGTTATGAAAGTTATGAATATTCTCGGATGGACTCACACACGGATGCATGGACGGACACATGTAATCCAGTACACCCCCATTTTCTTCGAAAATGGGGGTATAATAAATGATGCTTAACGCCATTCAGAAGTTAAGGCTATAGTGACGATCCTGGTAATTAATATTGCCCGCTATATAACGTACACCGTAGACGACATACACAGATACGTTGAAAACTGGTGACATAAAGTATAACATACACATGTCAAATCCAGCCAACTGAACAATGCCTGAAAACACACTTCCTAGGTAATCCACAGGCGGCCTCTGTACAATAAATTCCAGTAACAACACTCTCCAACGTGTACTAATTGATATCTACGATCGTAAAAACATGTGTGTGGATTGAGTATACATAATAGAAACTTGGATCTAGAAATGGAAGTATGATTAACAGGCTCCGACATGGGCGGCCCCCCGAAATAGATTATAATTTCAAGGTCCACAAAATACAATAAAGCGTTAGCCTAATAATATAATGCGCGAGAGCATTTAAATTCAGCATGTAATTATCTGAATACCAGTTAACTGGTTATGCAGCCTGCGAGGTACTCAAAGAGTAGCGATTAATTGTGATGATTTTTACATAAGCGCTCGTATATAACAAATCTATAAATAATCACAGAAGACTAATCCAACTAAAAAGTGGATGTGCCCATGAGGTCGCCATAGAACATGACCCAAATGCATAGTATGTATGTATTAAAATATATGAGGCTTGTGGGAAGAAAACTATGTCCGGAAATTGCCTCTAAACACATAGGCAGTGTGTGTGTGTGTGTGTGTGTGTGTGTGTGTGTGTGGGGGGGGGGGGGGGGGGGATTCAAAGTCATATTGAAATCTCCTCACCCGCATTATTTAATCGTTCCTGTGCCAGTTATCAAAAAATATAGGAACTGCGATATTCCCTCACATCTAACCGACTCCATTATGCCACTATGGGCAGAGAAGGATGTTTAGAATAAAACTTCCCCTGAAAGAAGACCCTTTCATGGAGGAAGCTTCTGGGGAGCGTCCCACAACAGACACTTGAGAATACTAATCCAAGGTTTCTGGAACAACAGAGGTGATACTAGTACACAACACAGGACTGTTTAATCTTAAAACAAAATCTATTGAATCAAATGAACTGGAGGATACGCTTATCCTATCATTCATCCCCACGAATTCTGCAGAGTGTCCATTGCATGTGCTCAATGATCTGGGCATGGCGACACAAATGACGGTAACAATTGTTCCGGTGCGTTGCAAACTGAACTATCATGGGGTGATCCCACTGGTATCAAAACTGTCCAATTACTTGCATGTTGAGCATCCAATACAAATGAAACAGGTGACCTTTCCGAGGAGCGAGTCTGCTAGTACATTCAGATGACCCGGTATATGACGAATAGAGAGTTAACATGAAAATGAAAAATTTAAAGCAATTTATATATTTATTATACTTATCAATGACCCAGACTTAGCTGTTGCTAACTCAAAAATATCTAGGGCCAAACACAAATTTTGCCCCCCAATCCCCAAAATTTGCATGCAAAACCGAAAATTAGAAGTCCTATCTGGCCCTCCATACATTTACTTTCTGCGCATGCGCAGACACCAGGAAGTCACCGAAACTGGCGCCAACATCATTCTTTGTAAAAAAGATTATAATATAATAATTCAGCGGGGAGGTATGAGTGCCCAGTATTGCCCACTCATGGGAGGGCCATTCCCGTCTGGGCCACTGGTAAGTATAAAAAATATATAAAGTACTTTAAATTTTTTCATATTTTTATACTGTATAACAATGGCCCAGACTTAGCTGAATCGTAAAAAGGTGGAGGGCCTAGAACTTCCGAAATAGTAGATCAACATAGATCAAATCCTTCAACCCATGATGGAGAAAATTAGAATAATTAGAATTTACATGTATGTCTCTTTATACCATAATAGAGAAGACATATCCTAATATGGATCCCAATTATGTAAATACTAAATCCGAGCATGAAATCATGCTAATTAGGATGTAACGAGTTCACAAATTTTTAAGGCTAAACTGGACAAAGCCCTAAAAATTAGGATGGCATATTTGAGAATGAGAGAAAATTGCCCATAAACCTATGCCATACAATAATACTACAGCTGAACGCTGAATACAGTACGGACAAAACAGCTTCCTTCATAGTTACATACCCAATAAGCCAGAGAAGTGGAGAAAATGCCCCCCCCCCCCTCCCCAACCACTTTTTTGAACATATCTTCAAAAGAAAGAGGGGAGAGCTCTGGAATCAATAAGCGGTACCAGGAAACAATATAAATAAATATCGATCAGGCACTCAAGAATTAATTCAGGAATAATAAATGGTGCTTAATGCCATTTCACAAGCAAGGCTATAGCAACGTTTTTGGTAAATAACATTATCCGCTACAAAATATGCACTGCAGACGGCATAAACAGGTACAACGAAATCAGTGAAATAATAATATAACATACACATATTAAAACGAGATACGATGAACAATCTCTGCAGAGAAAACACGCTTCAAAGATCATTCATAGGCAGCCTCTATACAATTAAATCCGGTAAGAACACTCTCCAACGTGTACTATTTGGTATCTACAACTATAAAAAAGTGAGAATATGCGATTTGAGAACCAACAAAATAGAGGCCAGGATCTAGAAATGGAGGTAGGTATGATTAACTGGCTCCAACACAGACCACCCCAGAAATATATAATAATTTCAAGGTCCACCAAAGCGATAACGTAATAAAATATTGCGCGTGTGCATTAAAATCCAGCCTGTAATCATCTAAAAAAACACTAAGTGGTTATGCAGTCACCTATGAACTCAAATAGCAGCAATTATGATGATTTAATAAGCGCTTGTATATTAGAAATCAGAAAATAAACACCGGAAACTAATGCAACAAAACTGCGAATATGCCTATGAGGGTGCCATCCAACACGACCCAAACGCATAGTATGTATGTATTAAGATATATATATGTGACAGTGTGTGAGTGTGTGTGTGTGTGTGGGGGGGGGGGGGGGGGGGGGGAATTCAAATCCATGTCAAAACCTCCTCACCCACATTACTTAATCATTGCTGGTCCAGACAGCAAAAATATAGTAACCGCAACAAAGCTTCCTCACATCTGACATACTCTGTTATACCACTGAGAATGGAGAATAACGTGAAGAACAAAACTTCCCCTAAGAAGACGACCCTCTCATGAGGGAAGCTTCTGGCGAATGCTCAATAACAGACACCTTAACCTCAATGTAATCAACAGAAACAAATGAACTGAAGGATACACGTATCCTATCATTCATTCCTATAAATATGGCTGAGCATCAATTGTATGTGCTCAAATGCCTAATACTGGCGACACAAATGATGGAAACTATTATTCCTGTGCGCCGCAAACATAACTATCCTGAAGCGATCCTACATAAGATCATGTAATAGCCATACAGTTAGAAAAAGCCCAAGATGCTGCCAGCGCTTTTACTTCATGCGCTGAAATCTTAAGCACTGACTGCTGATTGGAAGATAAATTTTCCTAAGCAGTACGAATAGCTAATTGAATCCATCTAGCAACAGAATGAACCGAAATGTCCCTTCTATTGGAAATTAAAGACAAAAAGAAGCGTTTCTTCTCTTCTGATAAACTCTGATCTGCATCTATAAATACATGGTCGTTAATAATATAAATTCAATGATGGCAGATGACTGGACCGATCAAGCATCACTCAACAGCTCAAGTTTTGAGATTGATATTGATTGCTTCTGCCTATGCAGGAATACTGTGACGAGCTGTGCAATTTGCGACAGCAAGTCCGTTACAGAGGTCTGAGGAGCAGCGGTCATGTATTGCTTGTCCGCAAGCTGCTCCTGTAACAGTGTGTCCGAGATGGCTCTTTACTGCGGACGTCCCAAAGAATGAAGCCTCATCTCCTTGGCTACTAGATGGTGCGACTTTCTTCACAAAAAGTGGACCTCTTGACGATGCAGACTAGATATCCCAAGTCACTTAGCCAAGGTGTGGTTGGGAGTGCTTGGTAGACGCTGAAGAAGCCAAACTGTAGCCGTCCCTGGCTAAGAATTGAACTGAGCATACCGGACAATAGGTATGTACGTAAGGACCGACTGACACGAGTTCCTACCAACAACACCCGGCCCCAGATGTTGTTAAAAGAGAGAGAGGGGTCTCCCTCTTGCTCGTAGTCATGGGTGACCTAGCCGAGCGTATCTCAGAACTTGCTGGCTTATTCCTTCCATTGACGCAGGGCGAGCATGATTGGATTTTATAGTGCTCGCTACACCCTTGTTTCTCTCTCAACCGCTACGGACATACCCGGCGTCACACTACCCATATTCTGAGTAACGATCCGCTGGTTGAGCTAGCTGGAGTCTAGGTCGTAAACCCTATATTCTAAGGTCCAGGAACTTATCTTATATCATTGAGCACTTATGCCGCTAGCTCTGAATACAATGCATATGCGACACATCCGGTGTCGCAGTCCTCATATTCAATATTAACCGCTTCACCGGCGACAGGGAACTGAAACCACTCACCGCGGTTTATAGCCCTGTGCAATATTAAGAGCACTTTAGCTGTTATGTAGAGGAAGCCGTAAGACTAGCTGACCCTGGCTGCCTATCAGACGGGACGTCCCGGACAGAAGACATGGACGTAAACTCTGACTGACTTAAGTTCCTACCAACAACATCTGTCCCCAGATGATGCTGAAAGAGAGAGAGACCTCTCTCTTGCTCACGGTCCTGTCTGACCTGGACGAGCATACCTCAGAACTTGCCGGCTTCCTCCTTCCGTAGTCGTTGGGTGAGCATGTTAGTATATTATAGTGCTCGCTCCACCCTATATCATCTAGCCTGTAGCGGACACACCCGGCATCACAGTTCTCAGAGGCTTCAGTAAGTGCTTCCCCGGTGGAACTAGTTGGCGACAATGGACTTTGTGCGGTCGTGTGTGCTTTTCGAACGTAGAGGAAGACATAAAACTAGCCGACCCTGGCAGCCTATTAGAAGGAGCATCCTGGACAGGAAGGCATGGACGTAAGCTCCAACTGACACAAGTTCCTACCAACAACCTCTGACCCCAGATGTTGTTATAAGAGAGAGGGGTCTCTCTCTTGCTCGCGATCATGGTGGACCTGGACGAGCATACCTCAGAACTTGTCTGCTTCCTCCTTTCCGTCGTAGCAGGGTGAGCATGTCCGGATTTTTATAATGCTCGCTACACCCTTGTTTCTCTTCTCGATGCTACAGACATACCCGGCATCACACCACCCATATTCTGCATGATAGAGCTACCGGTTGAGCTAGCTAGAGACAAGGACGTAAACCTTATATTCGAAGGCCTAGACCCTTGTCTTATATCCTTGAGCACTTTTCCGCTAGCTCTATTAGTATAATACGACGATGGAAGCACACTCTCAGACGGCGTCACGAACCACACCATGTTCTTGTTCCTCTGTAAATAGAAACTAAAAGACTATAGTGACATTTTGGTGAGAGAACCAGCAGTGTCCCCTCGCCGTGAGAGGACCGGTAGTGTCCACTCGCCTAACAACAAACCATCATGCCAGTCATCAACATTCTCAAAATCTGACACATGGTGCAAGAATTAGTGGTAGTACATCGACTAAAGCAAGACACAACCATGTAGATAGATTTTGTTGAAAATTTTTTTTCTTATTTTAGAGGCCAAGTTCCTAAATGGAACAATGAGCCCAAGAGCCTAAGTGTGGACAAAATTATAATAATATGCCGTAAAATTAACTATCACACTATCAGAATATTTAATGTTACTTACAACCATCGTTCCTTAAATAATAGGAAACTACCTAGAGCATTGTCAAAGTAAACAACTTCAAACCGAAAACAAGACCCCAGGCAACACGACCCGAAATCAGTAACAGAAAAAAGACTATCCGATGTAAAGCAAATTCATCAGAAGAAAAAACGATACATCAGATGCATAATGCATGACCAAAACGTCTAAACACCCCAAGGGTGAAGACGTAACAATGGGGAAGTACAGAATAATCTTCTATATAAAACATTAAACTCCCAAGAAATTTTATAAAAGAATTCAATAGAACAAGCCAAAAAGCTTGGGAGCTTAACTGGGGAGGGGGGGGGATCAAGGGAAGGTAGGGAAGGAATACTAAACAAACAGTGGACAGATCATTATCAACAATGATGACGTTAAGCCCATGTCCTGAAATTGGGGAACATGAACATGGGGAACATGAACTAATTTTTATAAATATTATAAAATTACAGCCCTAAACATTTCAAACCACCGGTTCTTCCTTCCTTCAACCAGTTGTCCTTGGATCCACCAAATTAACCATTGATTTGTGTCTAGCATCATTATAAACTCGAGATTTAAAAGCACAAAAGTCAGTTTATAGTTTGACAAGGGCCAAACAAAGAATGATGTTGGCAAAAATTCTGGTCACTTCCTGGCGTCTGTGCATGAGCAGAGAGTAAATGTATGGAGGACCAGATAGGACTTCTAATTTTCGGTTTTGCATGCAAATTTTAGGGATGGGGGGGGGGGGGGCAAAATTTTTGTTTGGCCCTCGATATTTTAGAGTTAGCACCAGCTATGTCTGGGCCATTGGTATACTGTGTAAAAATATCAAAACCTCACGGCTCTATAATGGAACAAAAGCATACTTAGGACATAAATGTGTGAAATGTTTTTCTAGGTCATTATACCTGGCAGGTATTTATCACCTCTTACATTTTAACTCAAAGAAAGCAATGAGTATATGGTGTGTGTGTGCTTTTGTGAGTGTGGCATCCTGACACATGCTGCAAAAGCAAAATGTGATATGGAATGGATCCTTCTGGCCGGTTTTAGTGACCCCTATTTATTTATTTATTGGGATTTAAGGTCACTTTCGACAGCCAGGGTCTCCTCGTGTCAGAGAGTTTTATGGGTGGAGGAAGCTGGAGTACCCGGGGAGCAATGGCAGGCACCTGTTGGGCTCCCCAACATACTAACTGCACACAAGCAGGGTTAGCATTGGTTGAAAACAACTGCACCACTGACGAGTAGTATGCCTTGGTACACAATGCAACCATGCCCCCATGTAGGCAATGGAGGGGGGGGGGGGCAGGGTGACAGGGGGGGAGGGGCGAAGTGTCTAGTGACTCATATGATAATATATATAAAATATTATATATATAAGTTGGATGTAGAATGGAGAATTTATTATTCCCATTATATTTTATTTTACACCATAAAATTTCTGCGGACAGCAGTCTTATCATGTAGATAACAACTCAAATGCATAAGCCTGTGGTTACATATATTGTGAGCTGTGCAATATTATTAAATGAAAGTGTCAATGACACTGTAGCTTAACTTGTGTGTTGTATTTGATGAAAAGGATAATGTTCAATGTTTATGAAAGGATTATGAAATAAGACAAGAATTGTGATAATTGGGAATATGTTCATTTTTGGTCCCTGTATGCTATGAGGTGTACACTGTACTAAAGAGCTGAGGGGTGGGTTAATATGACCTCACAGTTAATGTATGTGGCCCTCACAGTTAACGTATATTAACGAAAGTTACCAAGTTACAGTGAAATTATTCCAAAACGAGTCATCCTATCAAGTAACATTGAAATCCCTTCATAAATATGGTCTGTAGACTGTGCTAAAGGTTACAGGCTTCAGGCCCCTGTAGCCGTCAGCTTCCCAATTGCGTCCAAAGGGGACGTTCTCATCTAGACATTATATGAAGTCAACCTACCAAGTTACAATGAAATCCCTTCATAAATATGACCTGTAGATTGTGCTAAAGGTTTTGGGGCTTTGAGCTCGGGCAGCCATCATGGTTGAATGGCCGCAACCAAAAGGGGACATTTTCATCTGGGCATCATCTGGAGTGATCCTACGAAGTTACAATGAAATTCCTTCATAAATATGACTTGTAGACTGTGCTCAAGGTTTTTGGGCTTCGGGCCCTGAAGCCATCACAGTTGACCAATCACAACCAAAAGGGTATGTCATCATCTAGGCATTATATAGAGTCAAACTAACAGGTTACAATGAAATCCTTCCATAAATATGACCTATAGACTATGCTAAAGGTTTTGGGGTCTTGGGCTTGGGCAGCCATCAAGGCTGAATGATCGCGACCAAAAGGGGATGTTCTCATCTAGACATTATTTGGAGTCATCCTACCAAGCTACAATGAAATCCCTTCATAATTATGACCAGTAGACTGTTCTAAAGGTTTTCGCGCTTCGGGCCCCTGTAGCAGTCACAGTTGCCCAATCATGTCCAAAAGGGGACGTTTTCATCTAGACATTATATGAAGTCAACCTACCAAGTTACAATGAAATCCTTTCATAAATATGACCTGTAGACTGTGCTAAAGGTATTCGGGCTTCGGGCTCGGGCAGCCATAATGGTTGAATGATCGCAACCAAAAGGGGACATTCTCATCTGGGCATCATCTGGAGTGATCCTACAAAGTTACAATGAAATCCCTTCATAAATATGACCTGCAGACGGTGCTCAAGATTTTGTTTGCTTCAGGCACCTGTAGCCATCACAGTTGGCCAATCACGACCAAAAGGGGATGTCATCATCTAGGCATTCTATGGAGTCAACCTAACAGGTTACAATGAAATCCTTCCATAAATATGACCTATAGACTATGCTAAAAGTCTTTGGGCTCGGGCAGCCATAAAGGCTGAATGATCACGACTAAAAGGGGACGTTCTCATCTAGACATTATTTGGAGTCATCCTACCAAGCTACAATGAAAAATTATGACCTGTAGAATGTTCTAAAGGTTTTCGGGCTTTGGGCCCCTGTAGCCGTCATAGTTGCCCA
Organism: Pictodentalium vernedei; assembly: GCA_031216915.1. Taxonomy (NCBI): domain Eukaryota; kingdom Metazoa; phylum Mollusca; class Scaphopoda; order Dentaliida; family Dentaliidae; genus Pictodentalium; species Pictodentalium vernedei. The sequence continues at coordinate 143,430,024 of CM062290.1, read as the reverse complement.
ATCATGTCCAAAAGAGGACGTTCTCATCTAGACATTATATGAAGTCAACCTACCAAGTTACAATGAAATCCCTTCATAAATATGACCTGTAGACTGTGCTTAAGGTTTTCGGGCTTCGGGCTCGGGCAGCCCTCCTGGTTGAATAATCGCACCCAAAGGGGACAATCTCATCTAAGCATCATCTGCAGCGATCCTACGAAAGTTACAATGAAATCCTTTCATAAATATGACCTGTAGACTGTGCTCAAGGCTTTCGGGCTTCGGGCACCTGTAGCCATCACAGTTGACAAATCGAGACCAAAAGGGGATGTCATCATCTAGGCATTATATGGAGTCAACCTAACAGGTTACAATAAAATCTTTCCATAAATATGACCTTTTGCCTATGCTAAAGGTTTTTGGGCTCGGGCACTCATCTAGGCTGAATGATCGCGATCAAAATGGGACGTTCTCATCTAGACATTATTTGGAGTCATCCTACCAAGTTACAATGAAATCCCTTCATAAATATGACCTCTAGAGTGTGCTAAAGGTTTTCGGGCTTCGGGCCGTCACAGTTGCCCAATCACGTCCAAAAGGGGACCTTCTCATCCAGACAATATATGAAGTCAACCCACCAAGTTACAATGAAATTCCTCAATAATAAATATGACCTGTAGACTGTGCTAAAGGTTTTCGGGTTTTGGGCCCGGGCAGTCGTCATGGTTGGGAGATCATGCCCAAATGGGGAAATTCTCATCTAGACATCATAAGGAGTCATCCTACCAAGTTACAATGAAATCCCACCATATTAAACATGACCTGCAGGCTGTGCTAAAAGTTTTTGGGTTTCGGGCTTGGGCAGCCATCACGGTTGACGGATGATGCCCAAAAGGGGACGTTCTCATCTAGGCATTATACAGAGGCATCCTACCAAGTTACAATGAAATCCCTTCATAAATACGACCTGTAGACTGTGCTAATGGTTTTCGGGTTTTGGGCCTGGGCAGCCATACCGGTTGCCCGATCGCGACCAAAAGGGGACGTTCTCATCTAGACATGACCCCAAACCTGCATATGAAATTTTGTGACGATCAGACAAGAACTGCGGGGTGTAGCCCGTGCTAAAGGAAAATGTGAACAGACTCACAGACTAACAGACTCACAGACTTCCGCATGCATGATGGCAATAGCTTATCTTGACTATGTCAAGTTAAGCTAAAAACCACACATGTACTGAAACTGTTTGTGATAATTAACATCTTTAGTTAGCTTCGCAATTATCGTTCTTAAAAACTTCTAATTAATATCTAATTTGCCACCTTTACTAAAATAAATCTTCAATCTCAGTCTATGTGCCATCATTGAATTTACAAGCTGAACTTAAAAGTATGGACGCTAACAACCGTTGCCACAGAAAACATCTCTGTTGTGTGTTTGATCTGTGATAGGAGCGGTTTAGCACCATTGCTCAGGTGTAGCATGGATACAGACATGTTCTAATTGACCCAGCAATTAGAGCACGGTAAGAGCGAATTTACCTGAGATTAGACCAGCTCTCAGCTAATCAGATTAAGGGTTCAGAAAGAACGAGGTCAAATTTTACTGATGAATATCAATTCAACAAATCATTCCAAAAGAGTAGATTTGCTATTTTAAATATATTATGTTATTTTAGTTTTATAGTGTTACGTTGAAAAAGCATAAAATATACATCTACTTACCCACCGTTGAACAAGTGATCACTATTGTTGGTAAGTCAAAATTTGGAGGAGACTTTTCAAGGTTTAAAGCAAACTCTACTATCTTAGTAATAGATTCCTTGATCAGTAAAACAGATGCTAAAGACATTATCACTGATAATATAATAATGGCAACTGGCTCAAGCTTTGTTCTTCCTACAAAAAGAAACAAGCATCATCCAGAGAAGAGCAAAACTCCTTTCAAACTGATTGTTATTTTAATTACAGTTATACAAGTAACAATACTGAGAGATAATTCATAAAACTGCCCTGATATGCACCATCATTAACTCCCTGCACACTGATGTCGACATATCAGAATTTTAAGCCACAACTTTTCCTTATGATGCAGCAAGTCATTTAACCAATTCAATCTTCTTTGACAGAGCTCACTGAGCTCTGACAAACAAGACTAAATTGGTTGAATTCCTAGTTGCATTATGGGAAAAATTAGCAACTTGATGTTAATATATATTAGAGATGAGGCTATTAAAAAAAAAATTCTTGTTTCTTTGGCACCTCCCTGCCCCAGTCTGCCTAATCACCTTTTTTCACCTGGAAATCTCTTTTATTACACAAATTTGCACTTGTAGGGCAAATATTTAACCAACCACACATTGTTTGACAGAGCACTAAGAGCTCTGTCAAACAAGAATAATACTGCAGGGTTTCCGCTATACCGGCAGCGGGTCCGTCGAACGAACCCATTCCCCCCGCTGATCATACTATGATCAGTCAGAAAAGCTGGTGGTTAAAATGTCGAGTACAATGCTGTATCGTAACGGCACTCGGGATCCTTTGTTTTCACGTAATATAGGCACAATTATGTTGTATACTATGCCTACTATTACTGGCGACAACCTGATACCTTATAACCCCCAGACGAGAGGGGGAAACAAAGTTCAAATCCTAAACGTCGCCTATAAAATTTCGGACTCAAATTGTCATGTTTGGTCCGAAATCACTGGCTTTTATTTTGAGCGACAAATGATGTACTCGTTTTGGAAGCTGGCACTTGTTTCAAATGAGTGTGCAGGCTGCAGTCAGTAGTTGTCTGAAACACGCCCACAACATATAGTTTTCACAGTTTTCACAGTGGTTGAATATCATCAGAAAGATACTGATTGAACACTGCCACTTTTGAGCGGTGCACAACGCATTGTGAAAGAACACTGCCACTTTCGAGCGTGCACAACTCATTGTGAAAAACGGGTGTTCAGAAATTAATGAGAAAGTGGTAATTAAAAATAAAAAATAATTACAACTCTGATATTTGAGAATTATATAACAATATAACCAGGGATATGATTTATGACTGATTGGTTCAATAAAACATGCTCATTTATCATTTCATCATGCCCTGCAACATGTGAAGTTATGACTTTCAGTGTAAAATCAATTTTTCGAATGGTGCCAAGGGAGGCAACTATTTTGTTATTCATATTTCGCTGTGTAAATTTTATCTGGTCTTCACATTATGATTCTTTTATTGAGTTTGTGTAAAGCTAAATTTTGTTTTATTCGTAAAATGTTTTAAAAATGTACATATTTAAAAAAACCTCTATTTTTAAACAGACAATGTTTGTCTGTTTTCAAGGGGGTGGTTTGCAGTGATGATTGACATACTTAACATCCATTTCTGGCTTCGACTTTTGAGAGTAGCCTGTACAAAAAAAAATGAAAACAACACTGCATGGTTTTCTGTTTGTTTTATTCATTAAATTGAGGATTAAAACCCGAAATCTGAAAATGAAACGTATGTACAAGATAATTATGAGAATTTTTAAAGCAAATTCTATAAAATTGGTAGGTGGTTTCCAAAGAAACGTAACATACCCAGTGGATATTTATTTGCCTTATATCGCCAATTTCAGACACATCCCAACGCGTCTTGCAAGCACTATTACTCGTCCCGAAGCCCCCCCTCCCTACTCCCCCCCCCCCCCCCCACTTTGCAATTTATCCACTACAGGCACCCCCTGGGCTTCTACACGAGTCAGTATGGTAATTGCACATGCATGACGTCACACGTCCACATCATGATTCTTTTCGAATATTACCGTGAGCGGTTGTAAACAAAGCTCAAGTCACTGTTAGGATTCGTGGATTTTGTGTTGTTTTGAGTTTGTATTTTTATGAAACCTCCGACCATATGTAGTATTGTGTGTCCCGTGGGAATTTATAGAATTGTAGGAGGAAAAAATACATATTTTTCACATCAATTATTCAGCATTTTAGCGACCAGAATGTTCCCAGAGGCCACCAGAGAGCACCTAAAAATCAAAATTCTATATGCACGTGCCGAATGCGGCACACGTCTTCGGCGTGTGAGTTTCACTTTCTATAAACTACCGGACCCACAAATTTTCCCCTAGTGGAAACCCTGTACTGGTAGTTAAATTTTCAACAACATTATTGGAATGTAAATTATGGGAAATTTTCATTTGCCACATAATAGTGCAAGTAGTAAAATTTCTGATTTCAACTATTTTCAGAACTGTTTCGTGAATATAAAAAAAGCCTCCCTCCCTCATTATAAAACAGAGAAAAAATTACCTGAGAAACAAGAAATTTTTTTATAGGCCTGACAAAAAATTAGAAATTTAAAGTAATTTGTATATTTTTTTATACTTATCAATGGTCCAGACTAGCTGGTGCTAACTCAAAGTTATCAAGGGCCAAACACAATTTTGAACCCCCCAATCCCCAAAATTTGCTTGCAAAAATGAATATTAAAAGTCCTATTTGGCCCTCCATACATTTACTCTCCGCGCATACACAGACATCAAGAAGTGACTGGAATTGGCGCCAACATCATTCTTTGTAGAAGAGAGTACTACATATTAATTCAGCGGGGAGGAATGTGTGCCTACTCATGGGAGGGCCATCTCCGACTGGGCCATTGGTAAGTATAAAAATATACAAATTACTTTAAATTTATAATATTTTTACACTATAACCCAATGGCCCAGACTAGCTAATCGTAAAAAGGCGGAGGGCTTAGGACTTCAGAATTAGTAGACCAACATAGTTCCAATCCTGTAATCCAAGGTGAAAGAAAATTAAAATTATTACGAATTACATGTATACAGTAATAGAGATAGAGAAGACATATCATAACTGGAGTGATGTCACACATGCAGCCCGTCTGTCCCATGAGTGGCAATGCTAAGACGCAAAATAGTCGGAGCCATTTTTTGTTAACAGTTTACCTAACAAATCTGCCATATCTGCACTCGTGACATACAAAATTTGCTATTTTATTTTTTCATTTCTCTACTTCAAAACATACCTCATGACCTATTAATGGAACAAACTTGATGAGCTTGTTCCAATAAGGAGTAATAAGCCATGGTTAGAAGTAAATAAAAAATGAAAAAACCTGATGTTTCAGAAAAATAATTTTTACTGTTGGTTTCAACTTGTGTTAGGTAAAGGAATAAAAATGCAGTACATAAAGCAATGCTGGGCTATATGAGTCAATTTTCTTTTTTGCATGTAATAACTCCCAATCCTTCAAAATGCATTTTGGGAATAATTGCCTAAGTGACACGTTTGTGTGTGTTTGTGTTTGTGTGTGTGTGTGTGTGTGTGTGTGTGTGTGTGTGTGTGTGTGTGTGTGTGTGTGTGTGTGTGTGGGTTTGTCTTACCAACTTGACGAGGTAAATAGACAAAAGAGTTTGCGTGTTTCGCCTTACCAAGGTACAAAAGACAAAAGAAACCCTTTACCTCGGTTGTTTTCCCAGAACTGTACCGGCAAAACGAGGTTGAAACCGTTAGTCCACACAAAGGACAAACAATGGGGTACCTCGGTATGTAGGGAAGACAAGACTGTGTGTGTGTGTGTGTGTGTGTGTGTGTGTGTGTGTTTTTTTTTGGGGGGGGGGGGGGGGGGGGGTTGTGGAACCTATATTAAAACCTGGCCTGTATTACTAGCTTGAGAATACACATATCAACTTTGGTTGAAATCAAATAATCCAAACTGGAGTTATCAGTCGGAAACCAATTGTTTACAGACAGATGGATGGACCGACAGATGGACGGACGAAAGTCATGACTATAGTCCTGACCTGACTATAAACAGTCAGACTAAAAATGCACTTTGTACCAAAGAAAAAATATTGCATGAATGGCCCTGGGTGAGGAGGAGGTGGGGGAGGGGGGGGGGGAGAGTGGGGGTGTGTTAGGGGATTCCATTTTTTTTCCCACATGTGGTCAGTCTAAATCCTTCAGAATGCATTTTGAGCAGAGAAAAAAAATACCTAACTGGCACCATGGGGGTGGGGTGGGTGGTGGTGTTTGTCTACAAACTTTAAATCAAAACTGTAAAAAAGGATTTTTGACGAAAGAAATAAAAAGTTCCTAATTGCCCCCCCCCCCCCCCCAGGGGTGGGGGGGGGGGGGGTTACGTGAGTTTAAAAAAAGGTTCCGCATGTAGTGACTGTAAATAGTTCAAAATGCATTATCGAGGAAAAAAAAAATGCCTAATTGGGGGGAAAGAGGGAGGGAGGGGGGGATAATTTCTGGATTTTTAACCACAAACTTTAACCAAAACTGTAAAAAAGCATTTTTGACAAAAGGAAAAAAAAAGGTTCTGCATGTAGTGACTGTAAATAGTTAAAACTGCATATTGAAGGAAATAAAAAAAAAAATGCCTAATTGCAGGGGGGGGGGGGGGGGTAGGGGTAGGGGGGTGGTGGTGTTTGTCTGGGGTTTTAACCACAAACTTGGAGTCATCCTGTCAAGTTACAATGAAATCCCTTCATAATTATGGCCTGTGGAATATTCTAAAGGTTTTCGGGCTTCGGGCCCTTGTTGCCATCACAGTTGCCCAAGACATTATATGAAGTCAACCTGTCAAGTTACAATGAAATCCCTCCATAAATATGATCTGTAGACTGTGCTAAAGGTTTTCGGGCTTCAGGCCCCTGTTGCTGTCACAGTTTCCCAAAAGGGGACATTCTCATCTCGACATTATATGAAGTCAACCTATCAAGTTACAATGAAATCCCTCCATAAATATCACGTGTAGACTGTGCTAAAGGATTTCGGGCTTCGGGTTCAGGCAGCCATCATGGTTGAATGATCACAACCAAAAGGAGAATTCTCATCTGGGCATCATCTGGAGTGATCCTACAAAGTACAATGAAATCCCAGAGTTAACCACTGAATATCTGCCCAAATCTGTACCCTTTGTTTTACTAGGTCTGTTAAATCAATACTGGTTCAAGCAAAAGCGTCTTCACACTCCAGTTCTGAGTAAAGAATATCTGGAGGGGACGTGCGCGCAGACGACATCGGAATGAGATCGCAGCTGCTCTGCACAGCTCCAACATTCGCATGAATTCCCTCACTGTTAATGCATCTGAGTGTAGACAAAAGTGAGCATAACAACTGACTAATTTTGCTCTGGGTAACAGCAGACGAATCAGATTGTTGTGAGTCTCAAAGCTCACTCCCAATTGAATAGACAACTTGTACGGAGCTGGATCCAACTTTTTCTCATTTACGAACAAAACGAAACGTCGCAGTAACAGAAGCAGGCTCTGAACATCGTTCTGAAAAATAATTCTGTTGCCGTATCCCTGTAGAAGGTTGTCCAAGTAAGCCGACATTATCACAGATGAATGAGCTCGGAAGTATGACATTACCGAATTCATTATTCGAGTGAATGCGCAGGGAGCCAGGTTCAGACCAAAGCTTATTGCTCTGAACTGATACACCTTCCCTTGTACGGCGAACCGCAAGTACTTTTAGAATGCCGGATGTGCCAGGACATGAAAGTCCGCATCCGCAGATCTTTGCTTGCCACATAGTCGATCACTCAAGCACTCTCTTTTACCGTCTGAATGGTCTCCATATATAAATTTTTGGGGCCATGATAAGCTTGTTTATCCAGCTCAAATCTATTACCGGTCAGAACGAACTGTCTGGCTTTGGTACGAGGAACAGGTGACTGTAAAAAACCTTGAGAATCCTGATTCTCGATGACCTGTATTGCTTCCTCTGATAAGAGAGCCTGTACCTCCGCTAGGAGAAACTCTCTTCTGCAAGGATTTGATGGCAGATTTGTCCAACATGGACAACTTGTTAGTGGGATTTTCGCTCGGAATGATAGCCGTAAGCCGTCCGAGATTACACTTCTCACCCACTGATCTTCTGTGAATAGAGGTCTAAACCATCACCTGTATGACCTGCGAGGCTTATGGGAGTAGAAACCATGTCCTCCCCGCGAAGAACCTCGTCCCGTCGGCCTAGGGGAGTTTGACCGATAGTCCTGATCAGACCTATGCCCCTTTCCTGAGTCGCTATACTGACGACCTCCAGAGTAATTATAAGAGGGTTTCTTGTACCCTAGTGAGGAGTTTCCTTTGGATGATTTTTGTCAGGAACGCCCTCCCTACTCTTGTCTGCTGAAGCGGGTTGTTGATACACCAACATCAAAAGCAGAGCACTAGATGCTTTCTCAGTAGCCTGTTCATAGCCTAATGAAAGATAGTCATTGAAAATAATAGAGAGAGCTTTTCACCTTGTCATCTATCAGTGATGACGAAGCAAGGGCAGCATCATGTCTGATTAACTCTAGATTAGCCACTGTTAGGGCGGAGTTATATGTGGTATACATAATTGCCCTGGAAAGAACTCTTAAGAGAGGTACGAACATCCTCAAATTCCTTTCCCTTGAGACGTTGTGCCATAGCTCTTGTAAGGTGATCTGCATAAGACATAATGTCCAAATTTGCTCTATTTGAAGAAATTGCCGTCTCAATTGTCTCTGAGTGAATAGTGGATACCTCTAGATCTCCAGCCTGCTCATCCAAATGCAGAGGAACTATCTGAACATCTTCCCCGACCATTTTCAAATGAACGTGGTCCAAAAAATGGTATGTATACGGAAGATGAAGATAAGAAACCGCCTTCTTCCTTGCACTCAAGAGGATAAATAAGGAGTCATCTATATGGCCGAAGGCCTGCAATACCTGCATAAACTGAACAAGAAAAGAAAGGACTTCCTCTTTTGTCTGGATAAAGTCTGCGTTCAACAATGCCAGAGGTTTCTCTCTTATCATCGCAGCATTCTGATTCGGCAGAACAAAATCAGGGTAGTATTGATGGATGAAAACCATCGCAACCATGTGCTGTTTTGAAAGAGAAGGGTAATCCTCTTCCTTATCCCTTTCACCATCCGAGAGAATCAGTTGCGAATCTCGGTCCATTGCATCTGCGTGAACAGAAGACTGGACCGATCCAGCACCGTCCGCCAGCTCAGATTCTGAGTTTGATGGAGGCTGCACCTGCTCTTGCTGACATGCTTCGATCAGCTGTGCAATTTGCGACAGCACGTCCATCATCAAGGTCTGAGGAGCAGCGGTCTTCCATTTCTTAGCAGCATGCTGCTTCTGGGACAGTGCTTCGGAACGGATCCTTTCTCTAAACGTCCTAATGATCGAGGCCTCGTCTCCCTAGCTACCGGATGGTCCGACTTCACGGGTGAAGAGTGGTTCCTTCTTCGTGCAATGGGCTGGATATCCGAAGTTGGTTAGCTAGGATGTGGTCATGTGTGCTTAAATAACGTAGTGGAGGAAGCCGTGACTGAAACCCACCCCGGCTACAGACTAGACGGAGCGTCCCGAGTGGCAGGCAGACATATGCTCTGTCTTGTGCAAGTTTCCAGAAAACTTCATTTCGGCCTTGTGAAACCTAGCGGAGGAAGTCTTGACTGAATCCATCCACGGCTGCAGACAAAACAGAGCTTTCCGAGTGGAGGGCTGACATATGCTCTGGCTTGTGCAAGTTTCTCAAAACAACATCTGGCCCCAGACGTTGCTAGATTAGAGAGGGGGGCCTCTCCCGCTCGCAGTCTATCAGACCTTGCTGAGTACAAGAACTTGCTGACTTCCTCCCGATTTCCATCGTTGCTGCGTGAGCTATTTATATTAAAGTGCTCGCTCTACCCAATCCACTTCTTATGACTGCAACAAACTTACCCCTATGAAATAGAAACTGACAGAATGAATTAAAACGTGGCGAGAGGCCTTCAGAATCTCACCGCCAACAACGTACCACGACTCCAACATCAGTCATCCCAGTGAACACAAGAATGACAAGAGTCTGCAGGAGTGCATCAACTAAAGTCGATATCAGTCCTCCAAACTCCACAACAATATATATATATATATATATATATATAAATAAGATACATGAATAATAGCAATCAAAATTAAATTCAAAATATTTTTTGTAAACAAAAAATTTTGAAAAAATGCCCAAATTCCAAAAGGGAACATTAAGAGCCCAAGGGCATTCCGATAGAGCATAAGTGTGGACAAAATCCAACTTTTTTGAGCTACACTACCGGAATAATAATCCATGTATCCTATAGTAATTCTACAGTTATAGAATATAAATGAAAGTGTCAATGACACTGTAGCTCAACTTGTTAAGACATGTGTCAGACGCCGGGCCCCTGTAAGGCCTGGGTGATGGGGGGGGGGGGGGGGTTATTTAATCCTGCTGATGAAATTGCAGGAAAATTAGACCAACGTGGAGGGTTGGAATCCAAGTGTCGCGAACTCGGCACTGGGAGCTGAGTTAGACCGACGTCGTGATTCCTTCTCTGCCAAATTGGCCTGAAATATGTTCGATTTCTGTTAGGTGTGATTCCTAATCACTTCAGGCTGCGTAATGGAAAGAATGATTTAAAGTAACAACGATTCTTTTATTTACACATAAAAATAAAGCGGTTTCAATATTTCAACAATCAACAATTCGATTCTTTTCACAGAAAATGGGTTGCTAGGGTTAAATAATTCTCAAAAATTATATAGTCATTCTATAGCCCTGTACTGGCAGTCTAGTCTACACACCGGAAATGTTACTACAGTGAGCTCGCCATAAGAGCTTCACAAATCCAAAATGTTATTACCGTGAGCTCGCCACAAGAGCTCCACACGCTTAAGCTCAAGTGTGAACGTCTGCACGTAACTGTGCCTCTAGCTGTCGGAGGGTTCCGACCAGCAATGTTTGTCATCTGTAAAGCCACCGTACTTCTGATTTGGGTCAGATATTGTCTATTCATACCTTATGTGCCTTTTTGAAAGTCCTCTGTGAAAGGTCTATTGAAATGTGTTCCTGGTTGAATTCATACGATTCACAAATGCCCTTTTTTATGCTAGGGTGAATTGTCACTCACACCGATCTTCAGTCGGTATTACGATGCTTCGACAGCAAACAACCTACTCCCAACGCAATCAGTCTGATGCTTCAAAGGGGTTGATACACACAATACAATTGACCTACACTTCTGACTATTACAGGCTGATACCTGCTGCTCAACAATCTAAACTTTAACGTTTCAGCTTGGGTTTTCCTTCTCAAAGAATTTGGGCACTGTAGCCCCCCCCCCCCCCCCCCCCCCTATCAACCATAATCTAAATCCATGGAATGCCCCTATTGGCAATTCCCACTAGAGATCCTCTCGAAGGTAATCTCTTCTCGCCAGGCGATCCAAAGTCTGCCTTACTTGACCGCACCCCAAGCGTTTCTTAAAATGTTTTAGCCAGCCATTTCCCTTGACTTTTATCCTAAAACCCTTGGTAATCTTTCAGCCGTGCCAGAATCATGACACGACATTTTTACATGCCATTCTTAATTCAAAAGCAATGGACCATTCTACAGAAACTAATTGCAACGCTTCTCCAGCTAATCGCCCGTGAAAAGGAATTTCGTGGCACCCGATAACACAGCGGGACATGCCCTAACTGATGAGTTTCTCTATCTCACTAATTGGAAGCTACCGCTATCTCGCTTCAGTAATCCCCAATGGGCCGCCCTTCAAGTAGCAATATCTTTGCCAGGTGCGTCACCAGCAAATAGCAATCTTGCATCTTTAAACCTTTAGTTAACGCGAATATTTACATACTTTTTAAGCGTGGTGCAACTAAACCTTAGAAGGGGGGAACCCCTCCTCTTTAAGCTGGTTTTTCTCTGACAACATGTATATGTATAGTATGTGACACAGCAATGACAAACATCTAGGTAATGACCTGATAACAATTTACATATAAAGCATTGTAACGGTCTGTACATAAATACTGGCCGTAGCCTGTAACAAATGTATAGGTAAAGCATTGTAAAGGTGGGTGACAGTCAGATGCTAAACTAGAAAAGAAATCTTTGAGTCACAGAATGGGTCTAACTGAACTCCACAATATTTGTTCTCATAGCACAGTGATAACAAAGGCACCCCAAAACACACTCGTTCCTGTCCCAAGGTGAAAACAAAGGTACCCAAGAAGTTTCGTGAAGATCAGTTCATAAATACGAGCTGTATAGAAGTTGTGACAAAAAACTGATTGGACTTAATTTCGGTACAAAATGGACACTGGCACCCATCTTGAATTTTGGACTGCACCCAGAAACACTCATTCTCGTCCCAAGGTGAAAACAAAGGTATCCAATAAGTTTTGTGAAGATCGGTTTACAAATACAGCCTCTAGCCTGAGCCGTATTGACATGTGCACTTAACTGAATAAATCAAAGTTCATCTAATTTGCATAATCTATGCACGAGAAAAAAACCCGTATAATATGTGATGTATTCCATGTTACTAAACATTCATACAAAAATTTATTAAAATCAGAACTTTCATACAGAAGTTCTGTACAAAAGACTGATTGCACTAATTTTGGTACAAAATGGCTGCTGGTGGCCATCTTGAATTTCGGACCACACCCAAAAACACTCGTTCTCATCCCACGGTGATAACAAAGGTACCCAAGAAGTTTCATAAAGATCGGTTCATAAATACAGCCTCTAGTCTGAGCCATATAGAAGTTGTGTACAAATGAAAGTGTCAATGACACTGTAGCTCAACTTGTCAAGACATGTACATGTATAGTATGTGACACAGCAATGACAAACATATAGGTAATGACCTGATAACAAAGGTACATATAAAGTATTGTAACGGTCTGTACATACATACTGGCCGTAGCCTGTAACAAATGTATAGGTAAAGCATTGTAAAGGTGGGTGACAGTCAGATGCTAAACTAGAAAAGAAATCTTTGAGTCACAGAATGGGTCTAACTGAACTCCACAATATTTGTTCTCATAGCACAGTGATAACAAAGGCACCCCAAAACACACTCGTTCCTGTCTCAAGGTGAAAACAAAGGTACCCAAGAAGTTTTGTGAAGATCAGTTCACAAATACGAGCTGGAAAGAAGTTGTGACAAAAAAATGATTGGACCTAATTTCGGTACAAAATGGCCACTGGCAGCCATCTTGAATTTTGGACCGCACTCAGAAACACTCGTTCTCATCCCAAGGTGATAACAAAGGTACCCAAGAAGTTTCGTGAAGATCGGTTGATAAATACAGCCTCTAGCCCGAGCCGTATTGACATGTGCACTTACAGTGTATAAGTAGCACTAAAAATTCATCTAATTTGCATAATTTCTGCACGAGAAAAAAACCCGTACTGTATGTGATGTATTCCATTTTACTAAACATTCATACAAAAATTTATTCAAATCAGAACTTTCATACAGAAGTTCTGTAAAAAGACTGATTGCACTAATTTGGGTACAAAATGGCTGCTGGTGGCCATCTTGAATTTCGGACCACACCCCAAAACACTCGTTCTCAACCCACGGTGATAACAAAGGTACCCAAGAAGTTTCGTATAGATCGCTTCATAAATACAGCCTCTAGCCTGAGCTGTATAGAAGTTATGTACAAAAAAACTGATTAGACCTAATTTCGGTAAAAAATGGCCACTGGCAGCCATCTTGAATTTTGGACCGCACTCAGAAACACTCGTTCTCGTCCCAAGGTGATAACAGAGGTACCCAAGAAGTTTCGTGAAGATCGGTTGATAAATACAGCCTCTAGTCCGAGCTGTATTGACATGTGTAGTTACTGTGGTGTGTAAGTAGCACTGAAAAAATCAAAGTTCATCTAATTTGCATAATTTCTGCACGAGAAAAAAACCTGTATTATATGTGATGTATCCCATGGTACTAAACATTCACACAAAAAACTTTTCAAATCAGCGCTTTCATATGGAAGTTCTGTGCAAAAATCTGATTGCACCTAATTTTGTACAAAATGGTTGCCATCAGCCATCTTGTATTTCGGACTGCACCCAAAAATACTCGTTCTCGTCCCACGGTGATACCAATGGTACCCAAGAAGTTTCGTAAAGATCGGTTTATAAATACGGCCTCCAGCCCAAGCCGTATTGGCATTTGCACTTACAGTGCTGAAAGTAACACTAAATACATCAAAGTTAGTTTAATTTGTATAATTTACGTACGAGAAAAAAACCCGTATTATATGTCATGTATCCCATGGTACTAAACATTCATACAAAAAATTATTCAAATCAGCGCTTTCATATGGAAGTTCTGCACAAAAATCTGATTTTACCTAAGTCTGTACAAAATGGCCGCCAGCGGCCAACTTGAATTTCGGATCGGAACCAAAAACACTCGGTCTCACGGTCATGACAAAGGTACCCAAGAAGTTTTGTAAAGATCGGTTCATAAATACGGCCTCTATCCCGAGCCATATTGAATTGTTGATGGACAGACAGCCAGAAGGACGACTGGCCATGGCATAAGCTCAAATTTGGCTTCGCCAAAGTTGAGCTAAAAACTGATTGGACCTAATTTCGGTACAAAATGGCCACTGGCAGCCATCTTGAATTTTAGACCACACCCGGAAACACTCGTTCTTGTCCTAAGGTGATAACAAAGGTACTCAAGACATTTCGTGAAGATCGGTTCATAAATACAGATTCTAGCCCGAGCCGTATTGACATGTGTACTTACTGTGTGTAAGTCGCACTGAAAAAATCAAAGTTCATTTAATTTGCATAATTTCTGCACGAGAAAAAAACCTGTATTATATGTGATGTATCCCATGGTACTAAACATTCACACAAAAAATTATTCAAATCAGCGCTTTCATATGGAAGTTCTGCGCAAAACTCTGAATGCACCCAATTTTGTACAAAATGGCTGCCATCGGCCATCTTGAATTTCGGACCAGATGCAAAAACACTCTTTCTCGTCCCACGGTGATATCAAAGGTACCCAAGAAGTTTCGTAAAGATTGGTTCATAAATACGGCCTCTAGCCCCCGAGCCGTATTGGCATTTGCATTTTCAGTGCTGAAAGTAACACCAAAAAACATCAAAATTAGTCTCATTTGCATAATTTTCGCATGAGAAAAAAACCTGTATTATATGTGATGTATCCCATGGTACTAAACATTCATACAAAATATTATTCAAATCAGTGCTTTCATATGGAAGTTCTGCGCAAAAATCTTATTTCACTTAATTTTGTACAAAATGGCTGCCAGCGGCCAACTTGAATTTCGGATCGGACCCCAAAACACTGGTTCTCATCCCACGGTCATAACAAAGGTACCCAAGAAGTTTCGTAAAGATCGGTTCACAAATATGGCCTCCAGCCCGAACGTATTGAATTGTTGACGGACAGACGGACGATGGACAACTGGCCATGGCGTAAGCTCAAATTTGGCTTCGCCAAAGTTGAGCTAAAAATTTATTCAAATCCGAACTTTCGTATAGAAGTTTTCATTTAGAACTTTCATATAGAAAGCACATATTCTGGTCTCAAAATGATAACAAAGATACCCAAGAAGTTTCGTAAAGATCGGTTCATAAATACGGCTTTTAGTCCGAGGTGCATTGATGCACGGGGCAGATGGACAGATTTTCGGTACAAAATTTCCCACATTTGAACTTGACCTAGGTACTGATAAAAGTAATCCATATATGACATTTCATCGAAATCGGTTGATTTTGAGGAAAGTTAGAGTCTGGAAACCATCAGCCAATCAAATTACAGCGACCTAATTAAATATGCACGGAAAATGCCCATATTCGAACTTGGACCCACAATTGATGAAAGTGATCTACTACCCAAATGTCAGCAAAATCTGGTCACTGTAAGGAAAGTTAGAGTCTGGAAATGAAAAACACGGAAGGATGGAAGGACACCCAAATTTAATATCTCCCGTTTTTTTCAAAAAGCAGGAGACAATTAGCCAAGAAGCTTAAGTATTTAACTGGAAGTGTTCATGGAAGGATAGGGAAGGAATAATGCTTAACAAACAGTGGAATAATCATTATCAAAAATGATGACGTCAGGCGTATGTCCCGGAATTGGGAAACATGAAATAATTTTATAATTATTATAAAGTTACAGCCCTGAACGTCAAAAACCACCATAGAACACTTCCATCATCCAATAACAACCTTGGATCCACCAATTCTTGCATTGATTTGTGTCTGGCATCATCAAGTGAAAGAGTCAATGACACTGTAGCTTAACTTGTGTGTTATGTTTGATGAAAAGGATAATGTTCAATGTTTATGAAAGGATTATGAAATAAGACAAGAATTGTGATAACTGGGAATATGTTCATTTCTGTTCCCTGTATGCTATGTTTCTGATAAAAATAATATGAGGTGTACACTGTACTAAAGAGCTGAGGGGTAGGTTAATATGACCTCACAGTTAATGTATGTGGCCCTCATAGTTAACGTATATCAACAAAATTTACCAAATTACAGTGAAATTATTCCAAAACGATTCATCCTATCAAGTTACATTAAAATCCCTTCATAAATATGGCCTGTAGACTGTGCTAAAGGTTTTTGGGCTTTGGGCTCTGGCAGCCATCATCATTGAATGATCGCAACCAAATGGAGACATTCTCATCTGGGCATCATCTGGAGTGATCCTACAAAGTTACAATGAAATCCCTTCATAAATATGACCTGTAGACTGTGCTCAAGGTTTTTGGGCTTCGGGCCCCTGAAGCCGACAACGTTGACCAATCACGACCAAAAGGGGATGTCATCATCTAGGCATTATATGGAGTCAAACTTACAGGTTACAATGAAGTCCTTCCATAAATATGACCAATAGACTATGCTAAAGGTTTTGGGCTTTTGGGTTTGGGCAGCCATCAAGGCTGAATGATCGCGACCAAAAGGGGACATTCTCATCTAGACATTATTTAGAGTCATCCTACCAAGGTACAATGAAATCCCTTCATAAATATCACCTGTAGACTGTGCTAAAGATTTTCGGGCTTTGGGCCCCTGTAGCCAACACAGTTGCCTAATGGTGTCCAAAAGGGGCTGTTCTCATCTAGACATTACATGAAGTCAACCTACCAAGTTACAATGAAATCCCTTCATAAATATGATCTGAAGACTGTGCTAAAGGTTTTCGGGCTTTAGGCTTGGGCAGCCATCATGGTTGAATGATCGCAACCAAAAGGGGACATTCTCATCTGGACATCATCTGGAGTGATCCTATGAAGTTACAATGAAATCCCTTCATAAATATGACCTGTAGACTGTGCTCAAGATATTCGGGCTTCAGGCACCTGTAGCCATCACAGTTGACCAACCACGACCAAAAGGGGATGTCATCATCTAGGCATTATATGGAGTCAATCTAACAAGTTACAATCAAATCCTTCCATAAATACGACCTACAGACATGCTAAAGTTTTTTGGGCTTGGGCAGCCATCAAGGCTGAATGATCATGACCAAAAGGGGAATTCTCATCTGGACACTATTTGGAGTCATCCTACCAAGCTACAATGAAATCCCTTCATAATTATGACCTGTAGACTGTTCTAAAGGTTTTCGGGCTTTGGGCCCCTGAAGCCGTCACATTTGCCCAATTGTGTTCAAAAGGGGACGTTCTCATCTAGACATTATATGAAGTCAACCTACCAAGTTACAATGAAATCCCTTCATAAATATGACCTGTAGACTGTGCTATAGGTTTTCGGGCTTCGGGCTCGGGCAGCCATCATGGTTGAATGATCGCAACCAAAGGGGACAATCTCATCTGGGCATCATCTGGAGTGATCCTGCGAAGTTACAACGAAATCACTTCATAAATATGACCTGTAGACTGTGCTGAAGGTTTTCGGGCTTCGGGCACTTGTAGCCATCACAGCTGACCAATCACGACCAAAAGGGGATGTCATCATCTAGGCATTATATGGAGTCAACCTAACAGGTTACAATGAAATGCTTCTATAAATATAACCTTTTGCCTATGCTAAAGGTTTTTGGGCTCGGGCACCCATTGAGGCTGAATGATCAGGACCAAAATGGGACGTTCTCATCTAGACATTATTTGGAGTCATCCTACCAGGTTACAATGAAATCCCTTCATAAATATGACCTGTAGACTGTGCTAAAGGTTTTCCGGCTTCGGGCACCTTTAGCTGTGAAAGTTACCCAATCATGTCCAAAAGGGGACGTTCTCATCTAGACATTATATGAAGTCAACCTACCAAGTTACAATGAAATCCCTTCATAAATATGACCTGTAGACTGTGCTTAAGGTTTTCGGGTTTCGGGCTCGGGCAGCCATCACGGTTGAATGATCACAACCGAAGGGGACAATCTCATCTGGGCATCATCTGGAATGATCCTACGAAGTTACAATAAAATCCCTTCATAAATATGACCTGTAGACTGTGCTCACGGTTTTCGGGCTTCGGGCACTTGTAGCCATCACAGCTGACCAATCACGACCAAAAGGGGATGTCATCATCTAGGCATTATATGGAGTCAACCTAATAGGTTACAATGAAATCCTTCCATAAATATGACCTTTTACCTATGCTAAATGTTTTTGGGCTCGGGCACCCATCAAGGCTGAATGATCAGGATCAAAATAGGACATTCTCATCTAGACATTATTTGGAGTCATCCTACCAAGTTACAATGATATCCCCTCATAAATATGATCTGTAGACTGTGCTAAAGGTTTTGGGGCTTCGGGCACCTTTAGCCGTCACAATTGCCCAATCATGTCCAAAAGGGGACGTTCTCATCTAGACATTATATGAAGTTAACCTACCAAGTTACAATGAAATCCCTTCATAAATATGACCTGTAGACTGTGCTAAAGGTTTTTTGGGCTTCGGGCAGCCATCATGGCTGAATGATCACAACCATAGGGGACAATCTCATCTGGGCATCATCTGGAGTGATCCTAAGAAGTTACAATGAAATCCCTTCATAAATATGACCTGTAGACTGTGCTCAAGGTTTTCGGGCTTTGGGCACTTGTAGCCATCACAACTGACCAATCACGACCAAAAGGGGATGTCATCATCTAGGCATTATATGGAGTCAACCTAACAGGTTACAATGAAATCCTTCCATAAATATGACCTTTTGCCTATGCTAAAGGTTTTGGGGCTCGGGCACCCATCAAGGCTGCATGATCGCGATCACAATGGGACGTTCTCATCTAGACATTATTTGGAGTCATCCTACCAAGTTACAATGAAGTCCCTTCAAAAATATGACCTCAAGACTGTGCTAAAGGTTTTCGGGCTTCAGGCCAATGTAGCCGTCACAGTTGCCCAATCACGTCCAAAAGGGGACTTTCTCATCTAGACATTGTATGAAGTCAACCCACCAAGTTACAATGAAATTCCTCAATAAATATGACCTGTAGACTGTGCTAAAGGTTTTCGGGTTTTGGGCTCGGGCAGTCGTCACGGTTGGCAGATCATGTCCAAATGGGGAAATTCTCATCTGGACATCATAAGGAATCATCCTACCAAGTTACAATGAAATCCCTCCACATTAAACATGACCTGCAGGCTGTGCTAAAGTTTTAGGGTTTTGGGCTTGGGCAGCCATCACGGTTGATAGATCATGCCCAAAAGGGGACGTTCTCATCTAGGCATTATACAGAGGCATCCTACCAAGTTACAATGAAATACCTTCATAAATACAACCTGTAGACTGTGCTAATGGTTTTCGGGTTTTGGGCTCAGGCAGCCATACCGGTAGCCCGATCGCGACCAAAAGGGGACGTTCTCTTCTAGACCTGACCGCAAACCTGCATCTGAAATTTCGTGACGATCAGACAAGAACTGCGGGGTGTAGCCCATGCTAAAGGAAAATGTGAACAGAAGTCACAGACTCACAGACTAACAGACTTCCGCATGCATGATGGCAATAGCTTATCTTGACTATGTCAAGTTAAGCTAAAAAGGAGATTTAAAAGCACAGATGTCATTTCATTGTTGATGACGACTTTAGGGCCAAGCAAAGAATGATGTTTGCGCCAATGCAGGTCACTTCCTGTCTGTGCATGCGCAGAGAGTAAATATATGGAGGGCCAGATAGAATTTAATTTTCGGTTTTGCAAGCAAATTTTGGGGATTGGGGGGTTCAAAATTTGTGTTTGGCCCTTGATAACGTTGAGTTTGCACCAGCTAGTCTGGGCCATTGGGTTATAGTGTAAAAACATGTTTTTTTGTTTTTTAAACTGCTTGAGGGTTGTTATTGGAAAAACTTCAAACTTGAAGACATTCTAACTCTTTATCAAACATAACATCCACTCTATTCAGCCAGAGCTATTTACAAAAACACCATTCAAACTTCAGCACTTTTTGCTTTTAAAACATAGTTTATGACCCGCCTAACCTCTCAACCTGGAAATAACTGCTAATTATAATGGTTGATAACTATGTTTTGGACACAAAAAATTTAATTTTTTTTTAATTGTGAGAAATCTTTTTTTGCCAAGTTTCATCTATTTGTTATGTTAGGTAAACATTTGCTTCTAACGTATTCATAATATTATCATATTGGCCCTAAAAAAATTAAAAATCTGTTTCTCAATCCCTCCTGCATGGTCCTTTTGGCTGTCGTATGCTCTCTTTTTATAACCAATGCAAACATAAAATGAAAGTGTCAATGACACTGTAGCTCAACTTGTGTAAGACATGTAAATGTATAGTATGTGACACAGCAATGACACACATCTTGGTAATGACCTAATAACAAAGGTACATATAAAGTAACGGTCTGTACATAAACCCAGACCATAGCCTGAAACAAATGTATAAGTAAAGTATTGTAAAGGTGGGTGACAGTTATATGCTAAACTTGAAAAGAAATCTTTTGAGTCCCAGTGTGGGTCTGACTGAACCCCAAAATATTTGTTCTCATAGCACAGTGATAACAAAGGCACCCCAAAAAACTCGTTCCTGTTCCAAGGTGATGAAAAAGAAGTTTCCTGAAGATCGGTACATAAATATAGCCTCTAGCCTGAGCCGTATTGACATGTGCACTTACTGTGTATAAATAGCACAGAATAAATCAAAGTTCATCTAATTTGCATAATTTTTGCACGAGAAAAAAACCTGTATTATATGTGATTTATTCCATGTTACTAAACATTCATTCCAAAATTTATTCAAATCAGAACCTTCATATAGAAGTTCTGTACCAAAAACTGATTGTACCTAATTTTCGTACAAAATGGCTGCTGGCACCCACCTTGAATTTTGGACCGCACCTAAAAACACTTGTTCTCGTCCTAAGGTGATAACAAATGTACCCAAGAAATTTTGTGAAGATCGGTTCATAAATAGAGCCTCTAGTCCGAGCCATACTGATATGTGCACTTACTGTGTATAAGTAGCACTGAAAAAATCAAAGTTCATCTAATTTGCATAATTTCTGTACGAGAAAAAAAATGTATTATATGTGATGTATTCCATGTTACTAAGCATTCATTCGAAATTTTATTCAAATCAGAACCTTCATATAGAAGTTCTGTACCAAAAACTGATTGTACCTAATTTTGGTACAAAATAGCCACTGGCAGCCATCTTGAATTTCGGACCACACCCAAAACACTTGTTCTCGTCCCAAGGTGATAACAAGGGTACACAAGAAGTTTCGTAAAGATCGGTTCATAAATACGGCCTCTAGCCTGAGTTGTGTACAAAAAACTGAGGCCTAAAACATAAAACCAAGAATATGAACTTTGATGGTAAAGAAATAATTACAAAAATAAAACATCATATAAAAAAACGGCCGCCTGCATGCAATTTTACAAAAAATAGTCTGAGAAACAGAAGATCTACTTTGTGGGGCCTTATAGGTTAGATTTCTTGGATGTGCTTCAAATTGAATTAAAAGAGAATGAATGAATGAATGAAAAGAATGAACAAATGAATGAATTACCAGGAATGAATGACTTAACAAATGTCATTATTCCAAGATTTGGAGAAAAAGTAACATGGATGCTTCAAAGATATGATAACTGATCTGGAAAAAGTGACTTTTATTGAATGACACAGATACACAGAATGAGACATGCGGGTTAATCGATATGGCATGAGTGCCAGCACGGAAGGATAAAACAAGAGGCCTTAGTCCTCAAGTTTTAACTTCCCATGTTGGCACAAGTGCCATGTTGAGTAACACATTAACACGCATGTGTTGTTGTGTTTATTTCATGCTTTCACATCTATAAAAGCAATTTGTAGATGGACACTTAGCAATTCATTTGACAAGTCAGCCCCTGAGTTTCAGTGTGTTCTATGTGTTAGTAGGCATTGGAACTCGGGACGTACTATCAACAAAAACGACACATTTTATCGCCAACCAAATTTTTGTGGGGTACCTGTGTAACTATTTTTAGCTAACGCTAGCGATTCAAATTGTAACTGCGGTGCACTATTTGTAGAAATTTCCAGTGAAATTTCGCTTCTATTTAAAAAAAGAAGTCCATCAACGATTTACGTTTGACACATGTGTGCTGAACGAATTTTCATCTTCCGTATGTTTTAGTGTTAATGTAGACAGGGATTCCATAGAACAGGCATGTAATAAAGTAGGTAACCATTGTTGATTTATATTATGTGAAAATACTTATATTATCAGAAACAAACCTTGTGGGTAGACGTAGAGATCACGATTCTTCATAGCTCTTCCAGACCACCAAATAATAATTCCTGATGCTAAATCTATAGAGCTGTCCACCAAACTGGAAATAACTGATATTGAACCAGATAAAGCTGTTGCCACCACCTTTGCTATCAACAAAATCTGAAACAAATTACACACAAAAAATGAATGTAATTTACAACAAAACATTCAAACAACTTGTCATTTGTATTAATTGATTCAAGGTCACAACTTAATCGGGATCAGTGGTTTATAGTCTCGTTGAATGTTTATGGTTATTAGAGATAGAATTTTCTCCATTTTCTAAACACTGTAGTATGCTGGTACCACACATCAATATTGAAAACTGAATTTGTCACTTTAAACTCATTTTCTGAAGCCAAATAAATACAGTTCCAGTGAGAGATAAGAGTATCCAATCTGAATGATAAAGTGAAAAAAATCCATGAAAAAAATAAATCCCAAAAGCTCACTGTGAATACAGTGCAGTGACCACAGGTGACCACAGCCAATAAGAAGAAAGTCACATCATATGAATGCTAATGGTTTGAATACAAAATAGGTTGATTGTCAATACTGATGTAATTTGGTTAGTGTTAAAATATTTTGGTTTTTGAATATTCAAACTTTATGATAATTCGGCCTCTCGACTTCCAATCCTGTCAGTTTTTAAGAATTTTTCTACGTCTAATACATCTAAAAAAGGATTATACACAATGTCGCAAAGCAGTTCATACAATTTCAGGCTGACATCGATGAAATCTCCAGTCATGGCAAAAATGTTCAAGTGCTGGAGTTTATTTAATTAAATAACAAACTTTCTTTCTTTTCACAATCTACCCTGTAAATACATTAACTGGAGTTCGTTTCCACTTTATTCCAAATTAGCATAACTAGTATTTCATACTTGAGGCTTAGGAAAATTAAGAATCTGTTTCTCAGGCCCTCTCACATGGTCATTTTGGCTGCCCCATGCTCTCTTTTCTTTACCAATGCAAACTTAAAAACATAAAAATTAAATGATTCATGTCTCTGATATTTTACCCAAGTTAATAAAACTGATAAATTTGGCCCTTGAGTGCAACAAGGCTTTGTAATGCTCAAGGGATGAAATACACCACCACCCATGCTATTCTGTAGATTATGAGGTCTAAAACATAAAACAAACCAAGAATATGGATTTTTGATGGCAAAGAAATAATTACAAAAATAAAAATAAAATAAAAACATGCAATTTTACAAAAGATGACCTGAGAAAGAGAAGATCTACTTTATGGGGGCGTAAATCTTATTTTTTTGCCAGATGTGAGAACAGACTGAAATGTTTGCTTTTTTTGCTTGCACACTTCGGCTATACATAATTAGTTATGTGTAATTTGTCATCAAATACTAATGTCACTTTATTTTAAGTAAAGATAATTTTTGATATACTATCACATCCAATAACTATCCTACATCCCCCACTCATGTGTTGTGATCTGCTTGAAAGTTTATGCAATTTAAAAATAAAACACAAGGGCAGTCATGTAAAGAAAGATGAGACTTGGGTGATTCTACACAGAACTGGCATTCCAACATAAAGAGCTGTCACATAATCACCCAACCCCTGAGCTGTATGTGCATGTTTATGAATTCAAATGGAACTAGAAACTGTTTTAGCGCACTAAAACATATGTCTCCCCTTCCTTTCTATTTAATGCACTACAAATTATATATACATGAATAATATTGACAATCAAACCAAATATCTAAGGTCTAGCTCAAAAGAGAAATAAGTTATGACTCTGACAAATAATCCCTTATAAAATACCTGAACTTGACCTTGGAAGGGGGGGGGGGGGGGCAAAGGTCAAGATCATGTGATGGTCACCATGGTTTACATAGCCACAGTGCCACATGTTGATACAGCCACATGCCAAATATCTAAGGTCTAGGTCTAGGTCAAGAGACAAAAAAGTTATGCCCCGGACAAAGTTTCCCTTAAAAAGCATATAAATCTGACCTTCAGGTCAAAGGTCAAGGTCACATGAAGGTCATGATGACTTGTGGTCTCATTGTGATACATTCACATGTCAATCATCTAAGTCCTAGGTAAAAAACAAAAAAGTTCTGATCTGGACAAGTATTCCCTATTTGAAGTACATAAATTTGAACTTGAGGTCAGAGGTCAAGGTCACATGCAGTTCATCAAGGTAGCGACATGCGGTTTCATGGTGACACATCCACATGTCCAAAAAAAAAAAAATCTGGTCTGGACAATTACTCTCTATTTAAAGTACATAAATTTGACCTTGAGATCAAGGTCACATGAAGGTCATGATTACATGTGATATGCGGTCTAATTGCGATACATCCACATGTCAAATATCTAAGTTCTAGGTCAAAAAACAAAAAATTTCTGGTCTGGATAATTATTCCCTATTTGAAGCACATAAATTTGACCTTAAGGTCAGAGGTCAAGGTCACATGAAGGTCATCGAGGTAGACGACATGCGGTCTCATGGTGACACATCCACATGTCAAATAACCAAGTCCTAGGTCAAAAAACAAAAAAATTCTGGTCTGGACAATTACTCCCTATTTGAAGTACATAAATTTGACCTTGAGGTCAAGGTCACATGAAGGTCACAATGGTATGCGACACACCGGCTCATGGTGATACATCCACGTGCCAAATATCTAAGGCCTGGCTCAAAAGACAAACAAGTTTTGGTCCGGACAAAGCTTCCTTGAAAAAGCACAAATCTGACCTTCAGATCAAAGGTCAAGGTCACATGAAGGTCGCAATGGTACGCTACACACTGGCTCATGGTGATACATCCACATGCCAAATATCTAAAGCCTGACTTGAAATACAAAAAAGTTCTGGTCCAGACAGTTTCCCTTAAAAAAGCGCATAAATCTGATCTTCAGGTCAAGGTCACATGAAGGTCACTATGGTACACTGCACACCGGTTCATGGTGATACATTCACATGCCAAGTATCTAAGGTGTAGGTCAAAAGACAAAAAAGTTATGGCCCGGACAAAGTTTGTGTGGTGTTTCCCTTAAAAAAACACATAAATCTGATCTTCAGGTCAAAGGTCAAGGTCACATGAAGGTAACTATGGTACACTGCACACCAGCTCATGGTGATACATCCACATGCCAAGTATCTAAGGTGTAGGTCAAAAGACAAAAAAGTTTTCTTATTGACAATTGGCATTTGTTGATGTTTACCTGGTTGGTGAACTGATGGTCAGATGCTGGCCCATGGCTGATTGCATACCAATTAATGGTTTCATCAATAACAAGTGATATTTTTCTTGATCAGAGCATGATTGGGTTACAACACACTTACACACCAGTAGATAAAGATTTAATAAACAATGTGATTCAAACGCGACCAAAAAAAACAAACAAAAATAGCTTCTCTGATTCTCTATTCTCGTACCAAGTTCTATACAGGTGAAATTCTACATTCATGTAGAAAGAAAAGCAGAAAGCTAATTTTGACAGTTGCAGAGGAAAGACATACCACATTACATATAAAGGACAATTTTGCATAAAATGCTACTCGGCGTGCCAGAGCTAGATGTGTTTCACTTTCTTTCATGGCATCATCAACTTCTAACTGGATTTCTTCATATGAAGTAATAAGATCATCTTGTGCTTTGTAATAAGACCTACGAAAAAAAAAAAAAACTTGATCAAAATATGATAAGGCTTAATAAAACTAAAAATCTGTTTCTTATGCCCTCCTGCATGGTCCTTTTGGCTGCTGCATGCTTTCTTTTTATGACCAATGCAAACTTGAAAAAATAAAAATTAAATGGTTGATGTCTGATATTTTGCACAAGTTAATAAAATTGATAAATTTGTCCCTTGAGTGCAACAAGGCTTTGCAATACTTTAGTGTTGCAAAGCCTTGTTGCACCCAAGAGATGAAATACACCACCACCCTTGCCATTCTGTAGATTATGAGGCCTAAAACATAAAATAAACCAAGAATATGAACTTCTGATGGCAAAGAAATAATTACAAAAATAAAATATAAAATAAAAAACTGCCTGCCCGGATGCAATTTTACAAAACTTGGCCTGAGAAACAGAACATCTACTTTGTGTGGCCTAACATTTTCTTTAATTATAGGCTATTTTTAGATTGCAGATGTCAATACTTTTTGATACCTATGGTCATGAAAGATATAAGAGAGCATAAGTAATGAGTTTGGAATGACATCAGTACCTGGTTTCCGCATTTAGGTATTTTAATTGCAATTGAAACAGACTTCATTGCAATAAAAAAATTGCAAAGCCCTCGAAATTCACTATGGCAATTGGCAATGTCGTAGAAAAATGCTGCAATAGTTTGAATTTGCGAAGGCAAATGACTGCTGCTTTAAAATGGTCTATCAATGTGGTTGTGAGTACATAGTCATGGCAGATAATGGGTGTCAGTGAAAGTAAAAGCTGGCGTAGCATTCATTCCAATGCAATGCTTCAACAAGCAATGTCCACTGATATATATATCAGTGATGACACAGAGTAAAATATTCATGGAATACAAAAATGTGTGTCACTCTTCAAGCTACAAGAAAAGCATTGTCAGAATTTGATTTTGCAAGCACGTGGTGGTGTTTGCACCTCGAAGTTTCTTTTCAATAAAACAGCCAATCGCAAAAAAAAAAGTGTAAGTAATTTATGCAGCCCTTCATTCCCACGTAAACTTCTGAGATTATATTGGCTGTTTAAACTAATGATGCATGTGTGTCTGGAAACAAGACTGCTGAATCTTCTCGGAAAGCACTGAATACTTCCTACTTTCTTTTTAACACAACATGTGCTCGCTTCATAATAAAGATATATAATAATAAGTGGTAAATAACTGTCGTTATATCAGTTCATTTATTCTAGATACATTTATGCTATCATATCCATGGGTATTTTGACATTTGGCTTCGAAGGGTTTTATCATACTAATTACTTAAGAGAAAAGGTAGGAAATTTGTATTATAATTCAACAGGCTGTCTCCTTTCGCCCGTGATCCATGCATGCACAGTTCAAAGGGTAATGAAAAATGATAGAACTCTATGTCACGGTGTGTATAATATGTAGGGGAAACTCGGATTATCTTCATGTAGTTGGGGCTTTTTGTAGGGAGACTCAGAGTTGGTGAAACTGGTAGCAAAACTCACGGCACAGCTTTAAATAGGGTTTTTAAGTAAATCAGAAACACACAACATAATTTACACAAATAGTACATTCATTTTAATTCCTTAAAAAAATTGTTGGAATAACTGCCATAGTAACTGGTTTTTACGACGACAGTATACTGCCATAGTAGAATACTCCAAATTTCGAGGGCTGATACTAACTGCTTTTTGCAGAGCCAGAATTATCTCAAAATCTAAGTTTTCACTTGCACCTATTAGTTGCTCATAAAAGTTAAAAAATTTATAGTATTTATATATTTTTTATACTTACCAATGACCCAGACTTAGCTGGTGCTAAACTTTTTAATTTAGGGCCAAACACAAATTTTGTCCCCCCAATCCCCAAAATTTGCATCAAAAACCGAAAATTACATGTCCTATATGGTCCTCCATACATTTACTCCTCTGCGCATGCGCAGTGTCAAGGAGGTCCCGAAATTGGCACCAATTATCATTCTTACAACCAGTACCTGGTAAGCGTTATGTACTAAGTGGAGAGGTATGAGTTCCCTAGTCATGGGAGGGCCATCCCCGACTGGGTCATTGGTAAGTATAAAAAATATATAAATTACTATAAATTATTTAACATTTTTATACTGTACCACTGACCCAGGCTTAGCTGAATAGTAAACAGGTTGGAGGGCCTAGGACATAAAGGAAAATCCAGTAAGCTCAATTGTCTATAACAGTATCCCCTCCAGGAGAAAAGGAGAGATAGGCTTTACATGTATCTTTCTTATTTATATTAAAGAAGAAAGACACAATACCGATCAGTAACTGAGCATAATAATCATCAATGATCTGTATTATTATCCAGTATAACCCTTATACTAATATTTTTAAAGGTAAGTCAATAAGTAAAGGAAGTCCGGAGAAATGAGACTCTTTATACTCATTAAAAGTGTCCGAGGATTGTATATTAACACTTGTTTGACACGTGACATATACAAATGCTTCACATCGAGATACACATTAAAAATATTACATGTATGAGTAAACATTAGCTTTACACTTTAAAACCATCCCGGTACCGACTTGGAATTACTGACTCTAGGGGAGGTATTCCCTTGCTTTTCACTATAAAGCAGGTGACCTAAGGGAACACCCCCACCCCCTTCTCCTTGCCCTGGGTCAAATACCCCATAGCGAAGAGGGCAGCAGGACAGAGTCACTGCCAGAACAGAAAGCCTACATCACTATAGTCGCAACTGTTTAGTGGACGATATTCTGAGCAACTGATAACAGACCTAAACAATGGAGGTCTCCAGAAATGGACTCAATATTTCTGAGATAGAAATTAGTGAATGTGGAAGGTTGAGACCAATATGCAGCCTTCATTAAATCAGTAATAGCAATACAATTAGCATAGGCCCAAGAAGTAGAAAGAGCTCTTACTTCATGAGCTGAGATCTTGAGTGCTGATTGCTGAGAAGAAGATAATTTTTCATAACCAGTACGGATAGTTAATTGAATCCATCTAGCAGCAGAATGAACTATAATATCCTTTCTATTAGGCATCAAAGACAAAAAGAAATGGTTACGTCCCTTTCTGATGAACTCAGATCTACGTTTGTAAATACGTATTGCTCTAACAGGACAAAGTAAAGGCCTACGCCCATCAGATGATGGAAGGGCCTTAATAACAATAGGTTCATGATACTTATTAGCAGCCTGATTCTTAGCTAAAAATCCAACATTGGTGGTAAAGGTAATAGAATTACCAACACTACGGTAGTGAGAATCATCCACAGATAGTGCATGAAGCTCACTAACTCTTCTAGCAGAAGAGAAGGCTAAGAGAAAAGCTGTCTTATATGTTAAGAATTTGAAGTCCACTGTGTCAAGAGGCTCAAAAGGCGCTTCTTTTAGCTTAAGAAGAACCCAAGCCAAATTCCACTTGGGAATTAATCTAAGGGTTCTAGGTCTATTTATCGAAAAATTTCTAACTAATTTAGATAAAGAGACATTAGTTCCAGTCATTAAGCTATCATGATGTGCATAGGTATCGGATAGCATAGACCTATAACCCTTAATGGTGATAGGCTGCAGTTTAATCTCATCAAACAAGTATACTAGAAAGTTTGCAATGTCTGGAATGGAAGGATCATAAATATCTACGGAATGATCCCCACACCACTGATGAAAGACCTTCCACTTTGCAGCATAGTTTAGCGAAGAGGAGGTCCTCCTACAGTTAGAAATCGCATCCACTGCTCGTCCTGTAAAATGCTTTCCGTGCAAGAAGGACCGCACAATGGAAATACGAGAAGGTTTAGACCTTGCGGATTGTGATGGAGGATGCGCGATTTCCCCTGCAAAAGAAGATCTTCCCGTTGAGGAAGCTTCCTCGGCATGTCCCACAACAGACACCTGAGTAGATTTATCCACAGTCTCTGTCGAGACAGAGATGCTACCAACAGAATCTTGCACTGCGATTGTTTTATCTTGAGCAATATCTGCTGAATCAACGGCGCTGGAGGATACGCATATCCTATCATTCCGTCCCAAGAGATCAAGAGAGCGCCTACTGTGAATGCTCGAGGATCCGGGCAAGGTGACACATACGTCTGCAACTGATTGTTGAGATGTGTCGCAAATAAATCTATCATTGGCCGTTCCCATTGGTAGCAAATCTGATTGAATACTTGCTTGTTGAGAGTCCATTCTGACGGCAACAGGCAACCCCTCCGTGAAAGGGAGTCTGCTAAGACGTTCAGACGACCCGGAATATGACGGACCGATAGGAGAATCTGATGTTCTAGTACAAACAGAATTCTTTCCGTTAGATTGAGCAACAGAATGGAATGAGTGCCACCTTGGTTCCGAATATACGCAAATACCGTCGTATTGTCGGACAGAATTTGCACGTGTGCATTCTGAATAACGTCTATCCAATGACGTAGAGCAAGCCAAATCGACATCATCTCTTTGATGTTGATGTGCTTGCTTAAAAACTGTGGATCCCAAAGACCCTGGCACTTCAAATCCAATGGGCTCAGTGTCGCGCCCCAACCTGTTTGACTGGCATCCGTCATAATCGTAAAACACGGATCTGGCAATTGCAGTAGAACTCCCTGAGTTAACCACTGTATGTCTGCCCAAGTCTGAATCTCTTGTTTCACTTGGCTTGACAAAAGGATGTCCGTATTGACCGAATGAATCTTCACTCTCGAATTCTGAGTCAGATAGACCTGAAGAGGACAAGTGCATAGCCGCCCCATTGGAATGAGATCCGCGGCAGCTCCGCACAGACCAATCAGTCTCATGAATTCTCTCACTGTAACTTTGTCTGAGTGAAGACAATAGCGAGTGCAACAACTGACTAATTTCGCTCTGGTTAACGGCAGACGAACGAGATTGTTGTGCATCTCTAAGCTCATCCCCAGGTGGGTGAATGACTTGGACGGCACCAGATCCGACTTCTTTTCGTTTACTATGAAACCGAGACATCGGAGCAATAGAAGCAGATTCTGCATATCGTTCTGAAGCGTTAACTCGTTGCCGTACCTCTGAAGAATATCGTCCAGGTAGGCCGATGTTACCGCAGACGAATGAGCTCGGAAATAAGTCAATACCAAGTTCATTACTCGAGTGAAAGCTCAGGGCGCTAGATTCAGACCAAAGTACATCGCTCGGAACTGATAAACAACACCTAGGACAGCGAAGCGAAGATACTTTCTGAATGCCGGATGTACCATAAGGTGAAAGTAAGCATCCTTGTGGTCTATGCTCGCAGCATAGTCGTTCACTTTAATGCTCGCTCTTGACCGATCGAATGGTCTCCATATAGAACATTGGCGCCACGATCAGCTTGTTTATCCAGCTTAAATCGATCACTGGATAGAACGAGCCATCTGGTTTGGGAACCAGAAAGAGATGGCTGTAGAAACTTGGAGATTCCTGGTTTTCTACAACCTCTATCGTGTTCTTCTTTAAAAGAGACTGGACTTCTGATAGAAGTGCTGTTCTTTTCTGTAAATTTGACGGAAGCTGAGTCCATCTTGGACTTCGAGTTAATGGAGGTTTGCCTTTGAAGGACAGTTTTAGTCCTTCCGAAATAACCCCTCGAACCCAAGGGTCCTTCGTAATTGATTCCCAGTTGTTTGAGAAACTCGACAGTCTTCCGCCCACCGGAGCGTGACAGAGGTTTAAACCATCACCTCCTGGATCTGCGAGGCTTGCGGGAGGAGAAACTACGTCCTCCGTGACCTGCACCTCGTCCCATCGGCCTAGGGGCTTCTGACCGGTTATTTCGGAGAGCGTTACGGCCCCTACTCGGGTCGCTACTCTGACGGTCTCTAGAGTAAGACCTAGAGAATACATAGGAACCTCTATAGGAACTTCCCCTGGATGAACTCGTCCCAGAAGTGCCTGGCCTACTTTTCTCTACTGGACTTTTTGGAAGCAGACTTAAATAGCAGAGAGTCTGAAGCTTTCTTAGATAATTTATCATATATTGCAGAAAACTTGCCGTTGAAGAGAAACTCTTCGGAGACAGGAGTGACTGTAAGAGAGTTTTTCACCTTACTGTCCACGCGTGTGGCAGTAGCTAGGGCCGCGTCACGTCTAACTAACTCCAGATTCGCCACTGAAAGGGCGGAGTTATATGTGGAGAAAGCTATGGCCCTGGACAGAACTCTTAAGGACGTCTGTACATCTTGGAATTCTGGTCCTTCAAAGAGTAATGACAATGCTCTGGTAAGGTGATCTGCGTATGAAAGACCATCTAAACTAGCTCTGTTAAACGATATTGTCGTTTCCAACATTGACGAAGAAAGTGACATGGACGACGGCATGGATAATTCAAGGTCTTCAGCCTGGTCGTCTAAACGCAGAGGAACACTCTGGATGACCTGACCTGCCATTTCAAATTTATTCCTTGGATTGATGAAAGGCAGCTGTAGAGCAGATGCCGGTAGGAAGGCTGACTTGCCCGTCTTGTTGGCAAGTTTGTCAATAGCGTCATCTAATAATTCAAATATCCGTGAGACATTCCTGGACTGTGACGGAAATTCTGGGACAATGTCCCTAAACCGATTAAAAATGTCGGTGTCCAGTGGCGCTATCACCCTCCTATCTGGCTGCACAGCATTTTGGTCTGGCGGAACAACTTCTGGAAGGTAATGCTAGATGAACTCATCGGAATCCCTTTCGCCATCCTGCCGGACCTCTTGCAATTCTTGGTCGTCCGCACCTGATCCAGCGGCGGAACGTACCGACCCAGCTTCGTCTGAAAGTTCATGTTCCGACATAGGCTCTGCCGGTTGCTGGAATGCTGCGATGATCTTTGCTATCTGTGATAGCACGTCTGTTACGGAGGCCTGGGGAGCCGCGGTTTTACTGGATTTAGTTGCCGGCAGCTCCCTGGACATTGCATCTTGCATACATCTTTTGTGCGAATGACTGGATGTAGAAGGCCTTATAGTGCTCGCAACACCCGACTCTCTCTCCTGGACCGCAACGGACGAACCCGGGTGCTGACCCATTCGGTGAATGGACGCGACACCGGGTGAGCTAGCGGACGTCAACCCCTTCGATCGAACTTGCGAACTCCCGGGTAATTGACGGATCTGCATGAGCACTTTTGCCGCTAGCTCTTTGCCTGTTTTTGAAGACGGAGGCACACTTCTGGACGACATCACGGAAATATCACACTGTTCTTGTTCCTCTGAAAAAGAGAGTGAAAGACTAGATTGACTCTGCGGAGAGAGGACCGGCATGGCCCTCTCCCCAGTAACAACACACCGTGACACACGTTTCCAACGTTTGTCATCCCAACTGAAACACACAGAACAAAGATCAGTGCGAGTACATTGAGTACAATTAATACAGAGATCATGAGAATCAGAGGAAGATTTCCTCCTATTACAATCTGAACAATAATCATTCACTGTGAAAAAGGTAAACAATCATAGTACTCGCACTAATCCTTGAAAATAAAGATACATAATAAAACAATCCATTATAATCATTACGAAAAAATGATTCGAAAAGAAAGAAATTTTTGAAAAAAATTTTTCAGAAGAGCCCAAGTTCCCAATGTGAACCCTGAGCCCAAATGGATCCCAAAAAAGCCTAAATGTGGACAAAAATTTTAAATCATTTTGAAAAATTAATGTAACACTTACGGACAATATTAATGTATCTTGCTATAAAATAAAGTGATGCAGAAGACAAGTAATCACTATCAGAAGTAACTGTTGTCAATCTGAGCAAAAATGTCAACAAACCGGAAACATGGCTCCAGGCACTGAAAAAACCTGGCCCAAAATCAGCTACCAATTTAAAACACTATCTGATGCAAAACAGAGACTTCCAGAGAAGAAACTGTAGAACATCAGATGGCAGATGCAGACCAAAACGCCTAAACACCCCTAGGGTGAGGACGTAAACATGGGGAAAAAACTGAAAAAATTCTGTTACCAAGCCAAAACTCCTAAGAAATTTTAGTAATAAACATTATAAAATATAAGCCAAAACATGGGAGAATAGCTAGGGGGAATAAAGGAAAGGTAGAGAGGAAACACTGATCAAACAATGGTACGTTCATAGCAAGAATGACAACAACAGGGCCATGCCTCGAAAATAGGCAACATGAAATAATTTCGTAAAATAATTATAAGTTACCGCCCTGAACATTTTCTTGCATTATTTTTTCCTCTCCACCTTATATTTCCTCTTTATTTCCACCATTTCTCTCATCTAAATGTGTCTGGCATCATGAAAACTGAGATTTGGACGCACAAATAACAGTGAAGTGTAACTGTTTTGAGGGCCAAACAAAGAATGATAATTGGCGCCAATTTCGGGACCTCCTTGACACTGCTCATGCGCAGAGGAGTAAATGTATGGAGGACCATATAGGACATGTAATTTTCGGTTTTTGATGCAAATTTTGGGGATTGGGGGAACAAAATTTGTGTTTGGCCCTGAATTAAAGAGTTTAGCACCAGCTAAGTCTGGGTCATTGGTACAGTATAAAAAATACTTATTTTTTCTTACAGCGGATGTTTGGCAGCAGAAGCAGATGATTAAATGTACATAACATCAAATATTTCATTCGTTTCTGTGACAAAGACAGACAACCATTACAGTCAAATTAGTTTGCATGTTTTGTTTAACCCTTTCGTGACTCGTCGGCACGTGCCGTGCCAGTGGTAAACTGACACTACAAACCCGTCGGCACGCTGCGCGCCAATGGCATAGTAATTAATCTACTCTCACCTCAGTTCACGTGTGCTATCTCTATCAGTCGACAGAAGTAATTTCATGCTCGAATGAATTTAGAGTTGTTTCCCTTTAGTTGATTGGCTACAGTTTTAGCGCATATTGCACCTTACAGTAATTCCACGGACGAAGATGACAATTGATAGCAACGTGGAAAAAGGATTCTGCGGTACAGTCAGACTCAAATCAAGCTGACATATATGACACTACTATGAGTGCTGGACGTTCCGATGATGTTGCCAGTAATAATCCAGCTGATGGAGTGGAAGAGGACTGGCCAGTGGGAGGGGACGCGTTAGAAAAAGAAGTGCTGATCAGGGACATGGCAGAATACGAGGGAGCTGGTGTGGTCATGGAATTGGTCCAATTTTTCAATGGGAAAAATGCACAGATTTTGTTCCACTAGACATCCCATGTTCTGAAACTGGGAAGATAAATCTTGACTTACCTGACAATCCAAATGAATGAAATGTTTTATACCTTAATCTAACGGACGAGATGATCCCGAAATTAACACCAATATCCCAAGTCTGGGGGGGCTGGTTTGGCTGAGTTGCGAAAGGGTTAACACTGTCCAATCTTGATTCACTGTATTATTTCTTACATAAGATCCTCAGCAGTGTATTTCTGCAAATTCTGAATTTTTTGTGATTGGTAAGTATGTCAAATAAAGGTGGAAACTTCAAATGAAAATCTGATGCCTGCAAGAATTGCAACAACAACCTCTTTATGATCAGACAATGTATGCTCTATTACTGTTGTGACAAAATCTGGGAGATTTGTGAAAATAAAATCAAGCTTGAATGAGAGTGCACAAAAGAAATCAAAGATAGCTACCATTGCAGACATTTTGGTCAATAATTCATGCAAATAAATGGATGTTCCCATCACTTATGAGATTGTGTCCTGCCAAGTTTTCTGAAAATTTCTTCAAAAATGAGAAATGCAGGGTGTGCTAGAAAAGTCCAAGATGGCCATCATGATGGCCACCATGATGGCCATCAAGGGAAAAGGACCAAGTCTAAAATAAGATATTTCACTGACTCATTTTACTATGTCAGCCTGAAAAGTTTCTTAAAAATCAGTTCATAAATTAGACCCACTGAGTGTGTCAAAGAAATCCAACATGACTGTCATTGCAGCCATTTTGGGTGATGGACCATGTCCAAAATATGATATTCTCATTGACTCATTGTATTGAGTTATCCTGCTAAGTCTCATGAAAATAGGTCTTATATGGGACCAGTAAGGTGAACTAAAGAAATCCAAGATGACCACCCTGTCAGCCATTTTTGGTGAATGACAGTGATGGGTGAAAATATGACATTTTCATCTATATGATGATCCAAACCTGAATGTTAATTTCAAGTCAATTGGAAGATGGGTTGATTTTCTTGTAGTGTTGGGAGGTTAGCTGAAAAGTTAAAAAATTTATAGTAATTTATATATTTTTTATACTTACCAATGACCCAGACATAGCTGGTGCTAACTCTTAAAATATAGGGCCAAACACAAATTTTGCCCCCCAATCCCCAAATTTTGCATCTAAAACCAAAGAAAACATGTCCTGAATGGCCCTCCACACTTCACCTCTACTGCGCATGCGCAGTGTCAAGGACGTTCCAAAATTGGCGCCATTAATCATTCTTATAACCAGTGCCTGGTAAGCGCTATGTACTCAGCGAGGAGGTATGAGTTCCCAACTCCTGAGAGGGCCATCCCCGTCTGGGTCATTGGTAAGTATAAAAAATATATAAATTACTATAAATTTTTTAACATTTTTATACTGTACCAATGACCCAGACATAGCTGAATAGTAAAAAGGCTGGAGGGCCAAGGACATAGAGCAAGTTGGAATACGCTCAATATATAAAATAGAGTCATCCCCTCTAGGGAAAAAGAAGTATTAGGCCTTACATGTATCTTTCATATTAATGATAAATTAGAAAGATACAACACCTTCCAAAATTGAGCATCATACATCCATGTACTCTATTAATATCTAGTATAATCCTTATACTAATAATTTTTAAAGTAAGCCAATAATTAAAGTAAGTCTAGAGAATAGAGACTCTTTATACTTCTTAAAAGTGTCTGAGGATTGTATAATAACGTCCGTTGACACGTGCTATATTCAAAAGCTATACTTTAAAAACTAAGACCTGAATGAATTTTTAAAACATAAACTTCTCACTAAAAAACCATCCCAATAACAGCTCAGAATTACTAACTCTGGAGGAGGTATCCCCTTGTTTTCATAGTAAAACAGGTGACCCAAGGGAACACCCTCCCCCCCCCCCCCCTTTTTCTTGCCCTGGGTCAAATAGCCCAGAGCGAAGAGGGCAGCAGAACAGAGTTACTGCCAAAACAGACAGCCTACCTAGCTATAGTAGCAACTGTTAAGTGAATGACATTCTGAGCAGTAGATAATAGACCTAACAATAGAGGCCTCCAGAAATGGACTCGATATTTCTGAGATAAAAATTCATGAATGTGGATGGCTGAGCGCAATGAGCAGCCTTCAAAAATCTATAATAGCGACACTATTAATGTAAGCCCAAGATGTAGAAGAACTCTTACTTCATGAGCCGAAATCTCAAGCACAACTGCTGAGTCAATGATATACCATAAGCAGTATCGATAGTTAATTGAATCCATTAGCAATAGAATGGAGCGTAACATCCTTCTATTAGGCATCAAAGACAGAAGAAGCTTACGCCCGTAGAATAAGCAGATATCTGTTTATAAATACGTAAACTCTAACCGGACAGAGTAAAGGCCTATGCCCGTACGAAGACGGAAGGACCTTAATAACAATAGGTTCCAGATATTTATTAGGAGCCTGACTCTTATGCAAAAATCCAACCTAAATAGTAAAGGAAGTAGTGATTCCGAAACTATGAAAGTGAGAATCATCCACCGATAGTGCATGAAGCTCACTGACTCTTCAGTAAAAGAGAAGCCAACAGAATTACTGTCTAAAAGGTCAGAATTTGAAAAGTTAAAAAATTTATAGTAATTTATATATTTTTTATACTTACCAATGACCCAGACTTAGCTGGTGCTAACTCCACAAAAACCAGGGCCAAACACAAATTTTGCCCCCCAATCCCCAAAATTTGCATCCAAAACAAAAAGAAATCATGTCCTAAAGGACCTCCATAGTACGACTCTACTGCGCATGCGCAGTGACGCAGTCGTCCCGAAATTGGCGCCAAATATCATTCTTACTGGCAGTGCCTGGTCAGCGCTATGTACTCAGCGGGGAGGCAAGAGTTCCCAACTCAGGGAGGGCCATCCCCGTCTGGGTCATTGGTAAGTATAAAAAATATATAAATTACTATAAATTTTTTAACATTTTTATACTGTACCAATGACCCAGACTTAGCTGAATAGTAAACAGGCTGGAGGGCCTAGGACATAGAGGAAAATCCAATAAGCTCAATTATATAATAAAGAGGTAACCCCTTAAGGAGAAAAGGAGTATTAGGCTTTACATGTATCTTTCTTATTTAATATTAAATTAGAAAGATACACTACCCTTAATAATTGAGCACAATAACATTCATGTTCTCTATTAACATCCAGTATAACCCTTATACTAATTATTTTTAAAGCAAGCCAATAAATAAAGTAGTCCAGAGAATTGAGACTCTTTATAATCATTTAAAAGTGTCCGAGTATTGTATATTAAAACCCGTTTGACACTTGACATATACAAATGCTTCACACCGAGCTACACTTTAAAAATAAGACATGAATGAAATTAAACATTAATATTACACTTTAAAACCATCCCGGAAGCGACTCAGAAATACTGTCTTGGAGGAGGCATTCCCTTGCTTTTCACTATAAAGCAGGTGACCTAAGGGAACACCCGCCCCCCCCCCCCCCCCCCCCCCCTTCCCCTTGCCCTGGGTCAAATAGCCCAGAGCGAAGAGGGCAGCCGGACGGAGTCACTGCCGGAACAGAAAGCCTGCATAACTATAGTTGCAACTGTTTAGTGGACGACATTCTGAGCAACAGATAACGGACATAAACAATGCAGGTCTCCAGAAATGGACTCAATATTTCTGAGATAAAAATTAGTAAATGTGGAAGGCTGAGACCAATAAGCAGCCTTCATTAAATCTGTAATAGCAACACTATTAGCATAAGCCCAGGAAGTAGAAAGAGCTCTTACTTCATGAGCAGAAATCTTAAGCACAGACTGCTGAGAAGAAGATAAATCTTCATACGCAGTACGGATAGTTAACTGAATCCATCTAGCAATAGAATGGACTGAAATGTCCTTTCTATTAGGCATCAAAGACAGAAAGAAACGTTTCCGTCCCTTTCTGATGAACTGAGATCTCTGTTTATAGATACGTAGTGCTCTAACAGGACAGAGTAAAGGCCTACGCCCGTCTGAAGACGGAAGAGCCTTAATAACAATAGGTTCCGGATATTTATTAGGAGCCTGATTCTTAGCTAAAAAACCGACATTAGTAGTGAAGGTGATAGTGTTCCCAACACTACGATAATGAGAATCATCCACCGATAGTGC
Source organism: Pictodentalium vernedei (assembly GCA_031216915.1). Classification (NCBI taxonomy): domain Eukaryota; kingdom Metazoa; phylum Mollusca; class Scaphopoda; order Dentaliida; family Dentaliidae; genus Pictodentalium; species Pictodentalium vernedei. The sequence goes on along the minus strand of CM062290.1, from coordinate 143,390,535 downwards.
ATGAAGCTCACTGACTCTTCTGGCAGAAGAGAAAGCTAAGAGAAAAGCTGTCTTATAAGATAAGAATTTGAAATCTACTGTCCCAAGAGGTTCAAATGGCTTTTCCTTCAATTTAAGGAGAACCCAAGCTAAATTCCACTTCGGAATTAATCTAAGAGTTCTGGGTCTATTTATCGAAAAGTTTCTAACCAATTTCGATAAAGAGACATTAGATCCAACTTGTAAACTATCATGATGTGCATAGGTATCAGATAACATAGATCTATAACCCTTTATAGTAACAGGCTGCAGTTTGATTTCGTCAAACAAGTATACTAGAAAGTTTGCAATGTCTGGTATAGAGGGATCAAATATATCTACAGAATGATCCCTACACCAACGACGGAAAACCTTCCACTTAGCCGCATAGTTTAGCGAAGAGGAGGTCCTCCTACAGTTAGAAATCGCGTCCACTGCTCGTCCTGTAAAGTGCTTGCCATGCAAGAAGGACCGCACAACGGAAAAACGTGAAGGTTGAGACCTTGCGGGTTGTGATGGAGTTGGCGCGATTTCCCCTGCGAAAGAAGATCCTCTCGTGGAGGAAGCTTCCGCGGTAGGTCCCACAACAGACACCTGAGTAGATTTATCCACGGTCTCTGTGGCGACAGAGATGCTACCAACAGAATCTTGCATTGAGATTGTTTTATCTTTAGCAATACTTGTTGAATTAACGGCGCTGGAGGATACGCATATCCTATCATTCCGTCCCAAGGGATCGACAGAGCGTCTACTGCAAATGCTCTTGGATCCGGACACGGGGACACATACGTCTGCAACTGATTGTTGAGATGTGTCGCAAATAAGTCTGTCATTGGCCGTTCCCATTGGTAGCAAATCTGATTGAATACTTGTTTGTTGAGAGTCCACTCCGACGGCAACAAGCGACCCTTTCGTGAGTCTGCTAGCACATTCAGACGACCCGGTATGTGACGGACCGAAAGAAGAACGTGATGTTCCAACGCAAACAGAAGGATTCTTTCCGTTAGATTGAACAACGGAACTGAATGAGTGCCTCCCTGATTCCGTATATACGCCACTACTGTCGTATTGTCGGATAGGATTTGGACATGAGCATCGTGAATAATGTCCATCCAGTGACGTAACGCAAGCCAAATTGACATCATTTCCTTGATGTTTATGTGCTTGCACAGGAATTGCGGATCCCAAAGACCCTGGCATCTCGAATCCGTTGGGATTAATGATGCACCCCAACCTGTTTGACTGGCATCCGTCATAATGGTAAAACTCGGATCCGGCAACTGCAGCGGAACTCCTTGAGTTAACCACTGAATGTTTGCCCAAGTCTGAATCTCTTGTTTCACTTGATCTGACAAGAGAACGTCTACATCGAGCGAATGAATTTTCACACTCCAATTCTGAGTCAGGAAAATTTGAAGAGGCCGAGTGCGTAGCCGTCCCATCGGAATGAGATCCGCGGCGGCTCCGCACAGACCTATCAGTCTCATAAATTCTCTCGCCGTGACTTTGTCTGCATTCAGACAATAGCGAGCGTAACAACTGACTAATTTCGCTCTGGTTAACGGCAGACGAACGAGATTGTTGTGCGTCTCGAAGCTCATTCCCAGATGAGTGAATGACTTGGACGGCACCAGATCCGACTTCTCCTCGTTTACTATGAAACCGAGACGTCGGAGCAATAGAAGAAGATTCTGAACATCGTTCTGAAGCATTAACTCGTTGCCGTACCTCTGAAGAATGTCGTCCAGGTAGGCCGACGTTACCGCAGACGAATGAGCTCGGAAGTAGATCATTACCGAGTTCATTACCCGAGTGAAAGCCCAGGGTGCTAGATTCAATCCGAAGCACATGGCCCGGAACTGATACACCACTCCTAGGACTGCGAAGCGTAGATACTTTCGGAATGTCGGATGTACCATGACGTGAAAGTACGCATCTTTGAGATCTATGCTCGTTGCATAATCGTTCACCCGAATACTCGCTCTGACCGATCGAATCGTCTCCATATAAAACTTCGGAGCGACGATCAGCTTGTTTATCCAGCTCAAATCTATGACTGGACGGAACGAGCCGTCTGGTTTCGGAACCAGAAACAGATGGCTGTAGAATCCCAGCGATTCCTGGTTTTCTACGACCTCTACCGCGTTCTTCATTAAAAGAGACTGCACCTCTGATACCAGAGCGTCTCTTTTCTGAGGATTTGACGGAAGATGAGTCCACTTTGGACTTCGAGTTAATGGAGGCTTTCGTTTGAAGGATATCTTTAGACCTTCCGAAGTCACTCCTCTCACCCACGGGTCGTCCGTAATCGACGCCCACTCTTGAGAAAAACTCGACAACCTTCCGCCAACCGGAACGCGATAGAGGTTTAAGCCATCACCTCCTGGATCTGCGAGGCCTGCGGTAGGAGAAACCACGTCTTCCACGACCCGCACCTCGCCTCGTCGACCTCGGGGCGTCCGACCGATTGTCCCGGCCTGAAGGACGTCCCGAACGAGAGTCGCTATCCTGACGGTCTCTCGAATAAGAGCCAGAGGACGCACCGGAACCTCTATAGGAACCTCTCTTGGGCGCATAAGACCCAGAAGTGCCCGCCTTATTCGTGTCTGCTGTATCCGACCTTTTAGGAGCGGATCTGAACAACAGAGAATCACTAGCTTTCTTTTTAATATTATCATAAATAGCGGAAAGCTTGCCGTCAAAGAGAAGATCTCCTGAGACCGAAGCGACTCTAAGAGAGTTCTTCACCTTAGAATCCACTAGTGTGGATGTAGCCAGGGCTGCGTCACGTCTAACCAACTCCAGATTTGCCACTGAAAGGGCGGAGTTACACGTGGAATAAGCTACTGCCCTTGAAAGAAGTCTTAAGGAGGATTGTATATCCTGAAACTCTTCCCCTTGAAGGCGCAGTGATAACGCCTTAGTAAGGTGATCTGCGTAAGATAAGGCATCTAAATTGGCTCTGTTAGACGCAATAGCTGTTTCCAACACTGCGGTTGGAATAGAAGCTGACGACGGTAATGATAGCTCTAAGTCTTCCGCCTCTTCGTCCATACGCAGAGGAACTCTCGGTATACCCTGACCTGCCGTGTCGAATTTATTCCTTGCATTAATGAAAGGCAGGTTGAGAGTATTTGCGGACAAGAAACCTGCTTTCCCCGTCCTGGAAGCAAGTTTAAAAATAGCGTCGTTCAATAATTCAAATGTTCTTGCAACATTATTGGACTGCGACGGAAACTCGGGAGCGATGTCCCTGAACCGCTCAAAAAATTCAGAGTCCAATGACGCTATAATTCTCCTGTCCGGAAGCGCAGCAGTCTGGCCCGACGGAACAACTTGAGGAAGAAAGTGCCGGATGAAGTCCACGGCAGCTTTATGTTGTTCCGAAAGGGATAGCTCCAATTCATCCGTATCCCTTTCACCATCCGGTCGGACCTCCCGATGTTCCCGGTCGTCCGCCCCCGATGCTTCGGCGGAGCGTACCGACCCAGCGCCGTCGGAAAATTCTTGATCCGACACCGTTTCTGTCGGCTGCTGGGATGCTGCGATAAGCTGTGCTATCTGCACTAGAATGTCCGACGTCGAGACCTGCGGAGGAGCGGTCTTTCGCTGCTTCGCCGAGGGCAGCTCCGCATCAGATGGCTCCCGCATACTTTTCCTATGCGAACGTCCGGAGTCCATCGGTCTCGAATCCCTGGCTGCCGGATGGTGTGACCTGGTCACCGAAGAATCCTTCATCGGCGAAGCTGGCAAAATATCGGAGGTCACGCAGCCAAGGTGCGGTCGTGTGCGCCGACGAGAAGAGGAAGCCTTAACAGTCTCTGCGGACTGCTTATACAACGGAGCGTCCCGAGCGACGGACGTATGCTCCGCTAAAGACACATTTTGTACCACAACATCTGGTCCCAGATGTTGTTGTACGAGAGAGGGGCCTCTCTCGCTCGCGGCCCGGCTGGACCTGGACGAGCTAGGAACCGGACTAAAAGGCTTCCTCCGTTCTCGTTCACTATCCGCCGTCACTGGGTGTGCATCTATTATTTTTATAGTGCTCGCATCACCCAAAATTTCCTCTTGGACCGCATCGGACGAACCCGGCTGCCGAACCATTCGGTGAATGGACGCTACACCGGGCGAGCTAGCGGACGACATTTGTCTAATCTCCATGAGCACTTTTGCCGCTAGCTCTGAATTTATTTGTGACGACGGACGCACACTTGAAGAAGATAACATGGAAACATCACCCTGTTCTGGTTCCTCTGAAATAGAAACTGAGAGAGTAGAGTGACCTTGTGGAGAAAGAGCCGGCATCGCTCTTTCTCCAGAAACAACATATCGTGACACACGTTTCCAATGTTTCTCATCCCAATGTTCACATATAGGACAGGGATTAATGCGAGAACACTGACTACAATTAATACAATGATCATGAAAGTCAGAGGAAGATTTCTTCCTATTACAATTTGAACAAAGTCCCTTCATTGTGAAAGAACAACAATAAGTCCTAGTTACTCGCAAAAACCCCTGACTTTGTACATACATAATAACATGATCCATTAATAAATGAAAAAACAATTGCAAAACAAAATAATTTTGAAAAAATATTTTTTCAGAGAAGCCCAAGATGCTGAAAAGTAACGTTGAGCCCCGATGGATCCGATGGCAAAGTGTGGTCAAAAATTTTAAAATTATATAAAATAATTAATGAGACACTTTCGGATAATATAAATGTATCTTATAATGAGATAAACTACCACAAAGGCAAACAGCCCCCCTCAAAAAAGGCTGTTGCCAATGAAAACAAACAGTGTAAACACACTAGAAAACATGACTCCAGGCACTGAAAAAACTGGCCCGGAATCAGTCATCAATTACACTCTAACTGATGCAAAACAGAGACTCCCTGGGGAGAATCTGCAGAACATCAGATGGAAGATGCAGAACACAAACGTTATACACCCATGGGTGAAAACGTAACTATGGGGAAAATAACAGAAAACATTCTGTAACCAAGCAACTCTCCCAGGGAATTTTAGAAATGAAACTTCTCAAAAATATGCCAAAGACATGGGAGAATTGCAAGGGGGGACTTTAGAAGGCTAGGGGAGAGGAAACACTGAATAAGCAGTGCAACAATTAGCAAGAATGACAACAAGAGGCCCATGCCTCGAAAATAGGCAACTTAACATAATTTCAACAAAAAATTTTAAGTACAGCCCTGATTATTTTTTGCCACTTCTTTTTTCCTCTCCTCCTTCTATCCTCCTTAGAATCACATTTTCTCCAAAAATTACGTGTCTGGCATCCTTTAAACTGAGATTTACAAGCACAAAGATCAGTGAGATGTTGACTGATGAAGGGCCAAACAGAGAATGATATTTGGCGCCAATTTCGGGACGACTGCGTCACTGCGCATGCGCAGTAGAGTCGTACTATGGAGGTCCTTTAGGACATGATTTCTTTTTGTTTTGGATGCAAATTTTGGGGATTGGGGGGCAAAATTTGTGTTTGGCCCTGGTTTTTGTGGAGTTAGCACCAGCTAAGTCTGGGTCATTGGTACAGTATAAAAATCTACTGTTTCCAGAGGCTCAAATGATTACTTAGCTAAATAAGAACCGAAGTTATATTCTGTATAGAATTTTAATCTAATGATTCTAAGTCTATTTATCGAAAAGTTACTAACTGACTTAGATAAAGAGACATAAGACTCAATTGTAAACTATCATAGAGTGTATAGGTATGAGATAACATAAACCTATAACCCTAATAGTAACAGGCTGCAGTAGATCTTGTCAAACAAGTATACTAGAAAGTTGCAATGACTAGAATGGAGGGACCAACAATATCAACATAGTGATCCCTACACCAACGACGGAAGAGCCTCCACTTTAGCCGCATAGTATAGCGAAGAAGAGGTTCTCCTACAGTAAGAAGTCACGTCCAAAGCTCGTCCAGTACAATGCTTACAATGCAATAAGGACCACACAACGGAATACGTGAAGGTTGAGACCTTGCGGGTTGTGATGAAGATGACACGATTTTTCCCAGCAAAAAAAGATCCTCTCATGGAGGAAGTTTTCGCGTTAAGTCCCACAGTAGACCTCACAGTAAATTTACCCACGGTCTCTGTGAAGACAGAGATGCTATCAACAGAAATGTATTGTGGTTGTTTATCTTAGCAATACTTGCTGAAACAACAGCGCAGGAGGATACGCATATCCTATCATTCCGTCCTATTAGATCAATAGAGCGTTAACAACATAAGCTCAGAGATCCGGACATGTGAACACATACGTCTGCAATTGATTAGCAAGTTGTGTCATAAATAAATTATGATTGGGCGCTCCCATTGATAGCAAATCTGATTGAATACTTGTTTGTTGAGAGTCCATTCTGACGGCAACAAGCGACCCATAAGTGAAAGGGAGTCCGGTAAAATTATCAGACGACCCGGAATATGACGGACCGAAGCAGAACTTGGTGTACTATAACAAACAGAAGGATTCTTTCCATTAAATTGAATAACGGAAACGAATGAGTGCCTCCCTGGTTCTGGAGATACGCCACTACTGTCGTATTATCGGACAGGATTTGGACATGCATTTCTGAATAATGTTCATCCAATGACATAAAGCAAGCCTAAAAAACATTATTTCGTGGAAGATAAGTGCTTGCCTAGAGACTGCGGAACCCAAAGACCCTGGCACTTCGAATCCGTTGGGATCAATATTGCATCCCAACCTGTTTGACTGGCAACCGTCATAATTATAAAACTCGGATCCGGCAACTGCAGTGGCACTCTCTGAATCAACCACCGAATGTTGCCCCAGACTAAATCTCTTGCTACACTAGATAGACAAGAGAACGTGTAAATCGAGCAATTCATGGATTGCTGAAAAGTTGCCGTCGAAGAGAAGCTTCTCCAAGACCGAAGCGACTCTGAGAGAGTTCTTCACCTTACTATCCACGCACGTGGATGTAGCTAGGGCTGCGTCACGTCTAACCAACTCCAGGTAGCCACTGAAGGGCGGAGTTATACGTGAACAAACTACTGCCCTCCAAAGAAATCACATTGAGAATCATATCCCGGAATTCTTTCTCTTGAAGACGTAATGATAACGCCTCAGTAAGGTGGATTACGTATGATAAAGCGTCTAAGTTAAGTCTATTAGACATCACTGTCGTTTCCAACATTGTGGTTGGAAAAGACATAGACGGCGAAAAAGATAATTTGCAGTCTTTAACCACACCGTCTAGACGCATATGAACTCTCGGTATGCCCTGTTCTGCCAAAATAAATTATTCCTATAAATGATAAAAGGCAGAATTGAGCATTGCGGACAAGAAACTAAACTATCATGCTTGGTAGCAAGCTTATATATATATATAGCATTGATAAATAATACACATGTTCTAATGACATTATTGGACTGTGTCGGTAAGTCAGGGACAATGTCCCTGAAACGATCCAAAATTCCGTGTCCAATGACGCTATAAGTCTCTTATCCAACATCGCAGCAATGTAGTCCGAAGGAACAACCACTGGAAGATAATGCCGGAAGAAATGTATGGCAGCTTCCGATGTTTCGAAAGGGAAAACTCAAAATCGTCCGAATCCCTTTCGCCATCCTGTCGGACCGTATAAAGCATTCGGTCGACCGAACCTAATGCAACCGCGGACCGCACCGACCCAGTGCCGTCGGATTAATCCTGATCCGACCGAGAAACTGTCGATTGCTGGGATGCTGCGAAAAACTGTGCTAACTTGGATAGCACGTCCGTCACTGAGGCCTGTGGAGAAGCGGTCTTACGATGCATTGCCGATGGAAGCTCCGTGATCGTTACCCCGTGCATACTACTATTATGCGAGCGAACGGAGTGTATAGGCCTCGTGTCCCTTGGCTACCGGATGGCGTGACCTGTTCGCCGTGGAATCACTGAATGACGAACTGGTCGGATACTTGAGGTCACGTAGCCAATGTGCGGTCATGTGCACTGCTGTGAGGATGAGGAAGCATTATCGACAGTCTCTCGGACTGTCAATATAACGGAGCGTCCCGAGCGGCGGACATATGCTCCGAATGTAAAATATCTGAACCACAACATGCGGTCCCCTATGTTGTTGGACGAGAGAGGGAAATCTCTCGCTCACAGCCCGGACGGACCTGGACGAGCCAGGAACCGGACTAACAGGCTTCCTCCGATCTATCCACAATCTGCCGTCACTGGGTACTAAAGTTATTATAGTGCTCGCATCACCCAAATCTCCTTCCTAGACCGCAACGGACGAACCCGGCAGCCGAACCATTCGATGAATGTACGCTACACCGGGTGAGCTAGCGAATGTCACTCCGTAGATCCTACAAGGGACCTCTTAGGCGATAGACATATTCGATGAGCACTTATTGCCGCTAGCTCTTCATTAACTATGACGACAGAGGCACACTTTGAAAGAAATCTCCGTAACTTTGCGAACAAGAAACCAGAAATGCTTGGTAATAGCAAGCATATAATAATAAATATATAGCGTCGTTCAATAATTCGAAAGTTTGTGTAACATTATTGGACTATGTTGGAACTGAGGGACGATGTCCCTGAACCGAACCAAAAATTTCTAAGTCCACCGACGCTATCAGTTTCTTATCCGGCATCGCAGCATTCTGGTCCGACGAAAGAACCTGTAGAAGATCAAGTCAGATGACATACACAACAGCATATGTTGTTCCGAAAGGGAAAGCTCGAAATCCTCCAAATCCCTTTCGGTATCCCGTCGGACTGGATGAAATTTTCGGACGTCCGTACCCGCTTCCGCGGAGCGTCCCGACCCAGCATCGTCGGATAATACATTATGCGACAGATTCGGTTGTTGCTGGGATGCTGCGATAAGCTGTGCTATTTAGGATAGCACGTCCATCCCCGAGGCCTGTGCAGTAGCGGTCTTACGATGCATTGCCGCCGGAAGCTCCGTGTACGTTGACTCCCGCACACTTTCCTATGCGGACGTCCGGAGTCTGCAGGCCTCGTGTCCCTGGCTACCGGATGGTGTGACCTGGTCGCCGATGATTCTCTGGCTGGCGAAGCTGACTGGATATCCGAGGTCACGTAGCCAAGAGCGGTCGTGTGCGCTACCATGAGAATGAGGAAGCCTTATTGACAGTCTCTCCGGACTGACTATATGTCGGAGCGTCCCGAGCGGCGGACGTATGCTCCGAATGCGAAACATTTTGTACCACAACATCTGGGGCCAGATGTTGTTGTACGAGAGAGGGGCCTCTCTTGCTCGCCGTCTGGATGGACCTGAACGAGCTAGGAACCGGACTAAAAGGTTTCCTCCGTTCTCCCTCTAATCCACCGTCACTGGGTGTGCATTTGGTTGATTTATAGTGCTTGCATCACCCCAAAACTCCTTCTAGACCGCAACGGACGAACCCGGCTGCCGAACCATTCGATGAATGGACGCTACACCGGGCGAGCTAGCGGACGTCAAAGGCCGTCGAACCTACTAGGGTCCTCTTAGGCAATTGGCGTATTTATATGAGCACTTTTCCGCTAGCCCTTCATTAATTGTGACGACGGAGGCACACTGTTGGAAGACATCACGGATACATCACCCTAATCTTGATCGTCTGAAATAGAAATTGATGAAGTAGAGTGACCCTGCGGGGAAAGGACCGGAATGTCCAATTCCCCACTAACATACCGTGACATACGCTTCCCATGTTGTCATCGAAATCATCACATACAGAACAGGAGTTAGTGCGAGTACACCGACTACATATAGAATGATTATAAAAGTCACAGGAAGACTTCCACTTATTACAATTGATCAAAATCCTTTCAATGAGAAAAGAAAACAAAGTCCTGGTACTCGCACCAACCCCTGACAATCAAAATACATAATAATATGATCCATTAACATAGAAAAAATAACTGAAATCAAAATATTTTGAAAAAAAAATTTTTTTTCAGAACAGCCCAAGTTTCTGAAAAGTAACATTGAGCCCCAATGGATCCCAAGCCTAAGTGTGGACAAAAATTTTAAATATATTTTAAACAATTTATGCAACACTTACGAACAATAATAATGTATCTAGTTATGATTAAATTAACATCAAGATATTATTTTCAAGAAATCCCCCCTCACACAGAGGGTTGTTGTAAATGTAAACAATAAGTGTAAAAACACTAAAATAAGACTCCAGGCACCCAGGCCCGAAATCAGTTACCAATAATACACTATCTGATGCAAAACAGAGACTTCCAGGGAAGAAACTGCAGAACATCAGATGGTAGATAAAGAACACAACGCCTAACCACCCATAGGTGAAGACGTAAACATGGGGAAAAGAACAGAATTCATTCTGTTATTCAGCTAAAACTCCCAAGAAATTTTAGTAATAATAATTACAGAAAATATGCCAAAAGCATGGGAGAATAGCAAGAGGGGACTTAAAGGAAAGGGAGAGAGGAAAACACTGAAAAATCAGTGTAACTTGATAACAAGAATGACAACAAAATGGCTGCTGCCTCGAAAATAGGTAACTTAACATAATTTCATTAAAAAATTTTAAGTTACAGCCCTGATAATTTTCTGTCACACATTTTTCCTCTCCTTCTTCTATATCCTCCTTAGAATCACCATTTCACTAATATTTATGTGTCTGGCATCATTTAAACTGAGATTTACAAGCACAAAGATCAGTCAGATGTTAACTGATGAAGGGCCAAACTAAGAATGATTAATGGCGCCAATTTCGGAACGTCCTTGACACTGCGCATGCGCAGTAGAGGTAAAGTGTGGAGGGCCATTCAGGACATGTTTTCTTTGGTTTTACATGCAAATTTTAGGGATTGGGGGGCAAAATTTGTGTTTGGCCCTATATTTTAAGAGTTAGCACCAGCTATGTCTGGGTCATTGGTACAGTATAAAAATATACAACTTGGTGTCGGTTATTTAAAAACACTGACTGACCTGAACATGAGATAACCATCAGTCAGGACACACCCGGTTATTTAACTGCACAATCTTGAATGCTGTCGCTTCATGTAATGCGTTAAATAAAAGGGGGGAAATCACTGAAAAAAATCAGAGCCAGATATTCAAAATAAATAACATTTTTGGTCCCCTAATATAATAGTATTTACGTATTAAATAAACTTTCTTTCGAATGACAAATGATTGAAATGATAAAAATCCCCCCATTCAGTGTGAGATTGAAAGCGCCACCTGGTTTTGGACAAAAAATAAAACAAACAACGAATTACCAAAATGACACACACTTCACTTGAATGCAATATCCATGCATCTGCTGGCCACTGTCTGTAATTTCTATGTATCTGTTTGAATGGAATTAAAAAAAAAACAGTTGGACACTTACACTTGTTCCAATAACATTTTCAAGACTGCAGCACAGGATTTGGGGCTTCAGTATCAATACACGAAACTCAACATGATATTCATTAATTTTCACGACCTTCAACAACAACGGTAAACACTGTATCTGTAAAATTATCATTTTATCAAATGTGGTTTCCTTTGCTGAACTGGAACTTACCACTTGCTCCGCATCTATACTGTCTAATATATTTATTTTTACATGTATTTTTAAAAGTTTGAACCTGAAAATAGGTTTCAAATTCACAGTGAAGTCCGATAAAAATTAGGGTTACAATGACCTAAATGAGCAACTTTTACTTTGTAAATTTATAGGGTCGGCATAATTGTTTAGGGTCGGTCTGGTTATCTTAAACGAAGAGATTTTTTCCTTTGGCCTGACATTTCACAACATTACACCTTCAGCATTTTTTTTACCCAAGTTGTGCATTGCTATCACAACATTTTCATGTCTTGTGTGTGGTGGGAGTGGGCTTCCCAATCCCAGCGCTATTCAGCTGTATATCTGTGAACAATCTTCATTGTCTTCTGGATTAATGGTTCCCGGTGGCACCTAGTAAAATTTCCACCAATGAAGCACTGGGATTACCCCGGTGCTTCAATGGTGGAAATTTCGCTAGGTATCATAGCGAATCATCTCTGAATTATTTGAGTGGATTCTGACCCGTACACGATGGCTGTACTGTAATCAGTCCTCTTTATTATATCCAGATGAACAGTAAATAGGTTGTCTCAAAATTTGAAATTTTATTCTCTGAAACAGAAAAAAAAATATCACTAAGCAGTTAAGTCACTAATACCAGTGATAAATGCAGATGAATTAGTGACACTGGCAAGGCATGCTATACTGGTAAATACAAGGAGTTCACTGAAAGAAATTACCTTAAAGCTTTCTTCATCATCCACAAAAGAGAACCAAATGAGGGGGACAAGCCGATTCTTCATCTGGGTTGTCCTTGAGCTGAACCACTAAAATTAGGAGTAATGTAAGCAGCAGATGCCAAGCATTAATGCAGATCATTCAAGTTGGTCAAAATAATAAAATAACTTTGAAACATTGTAGTCCAGTCAAAACATGACTAAAATCAGCTAACCCAGAAAATTGTACAGAATTGGTTTTAACTTTTTTATAAATCTATGAATCTTCCCCAATAACACAGAAAAAATTGGATCTTGAACTTGCGTGCATTTTTTTCAAAAATCAAGATGTCGTCCAAGATGGCCACCAATTGTGAAAAATTGGACTGAAAACATATTTTTTTCCATTTCAGAGCCTTATTTTGGCAGTCACTTAGGATATTATATAGTCGAATTTGGTACCATATGATGGATTTTCATCTGTAGCTCAAGATACATGTATAAATGAGCCTATATTGTCATGCTATAATTTCAAATAAGGGAGTTAAAATCAGTAATGCAATATTTGTTTGTTTTGGCAGCCATCTTGAATGCCGTCCTGGATTTTTTGGGAAAGCGCATGAATTTGAGGTCATTCAGGTCAGATCTTTTTTTGTAGCTGGGGAATATTCATAGAATCTGAAAACATTTAAACCATTTGTGTACAGGTCTAATACTATCATACTCTAACTGGACTATTAAAACAAGCAAGTGGAAGCACTTCCGTTTGCACCATCTCTTGGAACTTGAGGAATACCAGTTTGGTAATGAAGCGTAAGTTATTTATAGTTTGGAAAATATCACAATGATCTCCATTTTAATTTTATCAGACTGTTTTTAGAAACAAAAATTATTGCATACTTGGTCTGCATTGAGTTCCTGGACAGCTGAACCAATACAAGCTGAAACAGCTTACAAATATTGCAGCCATAAGAAAAAAAGTAAAAAAAAAAACATGCCTCATTCTTTTAGAAAGTTTCTTTTCTGCACTATTTTTCAAGTTGTAATCTCTCCTCTGTGATGTGAACTTATCAATTGGCATCTTCCACTTGTCATTATCTTCACCTGAAGACAAAAATAAGTGTAGTTTTATGATCAACTTAAGGATTTCAAGCTCAAATATTTCCTAGTTAGGCTATTAAAATAAATCTGTCAGGCAGGACCCTCATCACTGAAAATCTGCCACATTCACCTTTTTTTACCCTTAAATCTTGTTGTTTGTTTGTTTGTTGGTGGTTAACGTCACATATTTATGCACAATGGCTAATCATGACGCAACATGGCGATGAAGTCAAGGATAGCCAATCGTTGATCAACATGTTGCCCATTTTAGAGGACTGTCACCCCAAGCATTGGTGACTGGGTCCTATTTTACAAGTAAAGCGGAACTGGTTTACCGCAGTAAACAAGTGCTGCTTACTTCCCGGGGTTCCCACGGGGAATTAAATCTTGTTAAATATACTATATTCCACATGCAGAACTAAACATTTAATCAATGATATCTTGTTTGACGGAGCACACTGAGCTCTGTCAAACAAGATATAATTAGTTAAGTGTGCATTTGCATCATGGGAAAGTTTTGCTGCTGAAAACATAGTTTATCTATATGACAGGGCAGAATTAAAATTTTAAGTCCAACCATTTCCCCAGACTGTTATGTGGATTAACAAAAAAAAAAGAAGTCCCACACTCTTATCATAAAATTGAGAAAAAAATGCCTGAGAAACAAGAACGTTTTTTATTGGTTTAATGTTATTATGAGTTAATAATCAACTGAAAAGTTGAAACAATGCTAATTTGTTACCTAAAGCAAGTAGAAAATAACAATGTCTCACTTTTTAACCAGTGAGTGATTCAATTTTCTTTTAAAACCAATGCAAATTTGATTTTAAGTGAATAGGCTCATTCCAATAAGATGCCAAAAAGCTGTGATTTATATTTTAAAAAAATTCTCAAAATAAAAAGTGAAAGAGATTTCAGTGCACTCAACCAATCTGTTAGTTTATGTGAACAGTTTGGATATGCAACATGACATTTGGATGTTAGGTTATCAAACCTAATACATATAAAACGCTGCTCAGTCACAGGTCCCCTGAAAAAAGAAAATTGAACTTTTCGAAGTAAAAAAGGGGACATAACTCTAGTAAAAAATATCCCACCAAACCCAGTTTGAACTTGATCTGTATTTTATGATGATACACCAACACAACAAATTTTAAAATTTTATTTGATTTGGTCAATTACAGCTTAAGTTGATGGTTGGAAACTAAAAAAGTTAAAAAATTTATAGTAATTTATATATTTTTTATACTTACCAATGACCCAGACTTAGCTGGTGCTAACTCTTAAATATTTTGGGCCAAACGCAAATTTTACCCCCAAATCCCCCAAATTTGCATCAAAAACCAAAAATTACATGTCCTATATGGTCCTCCATACTTTTACTCCACTGTGCATGAGCAGTGTCAAGGAGGTCTCGAAATTGGCGCCAAAAATCATTCTTACAACCAGTGCCTGGTAGGCGTTATGTACTCAGTGGGGAGGAATGAGTTCCCAACTCATGGGAGGGCCATCCCCGTCTGGGTCATTGGTAAGTATAAAAAATATATAAATTACTATAAATTTTTTAACATTTTTATACTGTACCAATGACCCAGACTTGACTGAATAGTAAAAAGGTTGGAGGGCCTAGGACATAAGGAAAATCCAATTGGCTCAACTACATATAACCGAAGTTTCCCCTCAAGGAGAAAATGAGAAACAGGCTTTACATGTATCTTTCTTATTTGCATCAGAAAGAAAGACACAACACCATTCTGTAATTGAGCACAATAACCTCAATGATCTCTATTAACATCCAGTATAACTCGTTATGCTAATTATTTTTAAAGGAAAGCCAATAAATAAAGGATGTCCAGAGAAAAGAGACTCTTATACTCATTAACAGGGTCCGAAGATTGAATATTAACACCCGTGTGAAACATGACATATACAAATGTTTCACACCGAGCTACACTTTAAAAATATTACATGGATGAGTAAACATTAGCTTTACACTTTAAAACCATCCCGGTGCCGACTCAGAATTACTGACTCCAGAGGAGGTATTCCCTTGCTTTACACTATAAAGCAGGTGACCTAAGGGAACACCTACCCCCACTCCCCCTTCCCCTGGGTCAAATACCCCAGAGCAAAGAGGGCAGCAGGACAGAGTCCCTGCCGGAACAGAAAACCTGCATAATAATAGTTGCAACTGTTTAGTGGATGACATACTGAGCAGATAACGGACCTAAACAATGCAGATTTCCAGAAATGCACTCAATATTTCTTAAGATAAAAAATTTGTGAAAGTGGAAGGCTGAAATCAATATGCAGCCTTCATTAGATCAGTAATAGCAACACTATTAGCGAAAACCCAAGAGTAGATAGAGCCCTTACCTCATGAGCTGAAATCTAAGCACAGACTGCTGAGTTGAAGATAAATTTAGATCAGCAGTACAGATAGTTAATTGAATCCATCTAGCAATAGAATGGACCAAAATGTGGAGTAAGCTTCCACAGCATGTCCCACAACAGACACCTGTGTAGAATAATCCACGGTCTCTGTGGGGACAGAGATGCTACACAAAATTGCATTGAGATTGATTTATCTTGAGCAATGTCTGCTGAATCAACGGCGCTGGAGGATACACATATCCTCTCATTCCGTCTCACAAGATCGATAGAGCGTCTCCTGCAAACGCTCAAGGATCCGGACATGGTGACACATACGTCTGCAACTAATTGGCGAGATGTGTCGCAAATAAGACTATCCTTGGCTGCTCCCATTGGTAGCAAATCTGATTGAAGACTTGTTTGTTGAGAATCCATTCTGAAGGCAACAAGCGACCCCTCCGTGAAAGGGAGTCCGCTAATATGTTCAGACAACCCGGAATATGACGGACCGATAGAAGAACCTGATGTTCTAGTACAAACAGAAGGATTCTTTCCGTTAGCTTGAACAACGGAATGGAATGAGTGCCTCCCTGATTCCTCATATACGCTACCACCGTTGTACTGTCAGACAGAATTTGCATGTGTGCATTCTGAAAAACGTCCATCCAATGACGTAGCGCAAGTCAAACTGACATCATTACTTTGATGTTTATGTGCTTGATTAGGAACTGCAGATCCCAAAGACCCTGGCACTTCAAATTTGCTCAATGTTGCGTCCCAACCTATTGACTGGCATCCATCATAACTGTAAAACTCGGATCCGGTAATTGCAGTGGAACTCCCTGAGTTAACCATTGAATGTCTGCCGAAGTCTGAATCTCTTGTTTCACTTGATTTGACCAAAGGATGTCCGTATAGAGCGAAAGAATCTTCACCCTCCAATTCTGAGTCAGAAAGATTTGGAGAGGACGAGTGCGTAGCCGACCCATTGGAATGAGATCCGCGGCGACTCCGCACAAACCTATCCGTCCCATGAATTCTCTCACTGAAACCCTGTCTGAGAGAAGACAATAGCTAGCATAACAACTGACTAACTTCGCTCTGATTAACGGCAGACGAACGAGATTGTGCATCTCGAAGCTCATCCCCAGGTGGGTGAACGCCTTGGACAGCATCAGATCCGACTTCCCTTCGTTTACTATGAAACCGAGACGTCGGAGCAAAAGAAGCAGATTCTGCAGATCGTTCTGAAGCGTTAACTCGTTGCTGTACCTCTGAAGAATATAGTCCAGGTAGGCCGACATTACCGCAGAAAAATGGGCTCGGAAATGAGTCAATACCGAGTTCATTATTTGAGTGAAAGCCCAGGGTGCTAGATTCAGACCGAAGCACATCGCTCGGAACTGATATACGACTCCTAGGACAGTCAAGCGAAGATACTTTCTGAACGCCGGATGTACCCTGACATGAAAGTACGCATCCTTGAGATCTATGCTTGCAGCATAGTCGTTCACTCGAATGCTCGCTCTCACCGATCGAATGGTCTCCAGAAAGAATTTTGGAGCCACGATCAGCTTGTTTATCCAGCTCAGATCTATGAGTGGACGGAACGAGCCGTCTGGTTTCGGAACCATAAAAAGACGGCTGTAGAAACCTGGAGATTCCTGGTTTTCTACGACCTCTATCGCATTCTTCACTAAAAGAGACTGGACTTCTGACAGAAGCGAGGCTCCTTTCTGCTGATCCATCTTGGACTTCAGGTTAACGGTGGTTCTCCTTTGAAGGACAGTTCAGTACTTCCGATATAACCCCTTGAATCAATTCCAAATTGATTGAGAAACTCGTCAAGTCTTCCACCCACTGGAATGCGTCAGAGGTTTAAACCATCACCTCTTGGATCTGTGAGGCTTGTGGAAGGAGAAACCACGTCCTCCACGGCCCGCACCTCACCTTGTTGACCTAGGGGCATCTGACCGGTTATTTCGGCCAGAATTACGTCCCCTACCAGAGTCACTACCTTGACGGTCTTTAGAGTAAAACCTAGAGGATGCATAGAAACCTCTATAGGAACTTCCCTTGGACGTATTCGCCCCAGAAGTGCCTGTCCTACTCTTCTCCGCTGACTCTGACTTAAAGAAGCGGATTAAAATAGCAGAGAGTCTAAAGCTTTTTTAGTTATCTGATCATAGATTGCAGAATGCATGCCGTCGAAAAGAAGCTCTCCGGAGACCGGAGCAACTCTGAGAGAGTTATTCACCTTACAATTGATGCACGTGGATGTAGCCAGGGCCACATCACGTATAACCAAGTCCAGATTGCCACTGAAAGGGCGGAGTTATAAATGGAGAATGCTATGGCCTTCGAAAAAACTCTTAAGGAGGATCGTTCACCCTAGAATTCTTTCCTTTGATACGTAATGATAACGCTCTGGTAAGGTGAACTGCGTACGATAATGCGTCTAAGCTAGCCATATTAGACGATATTGTCGTTTCCAACGTCATTGTTGGAATTGACATAGTCGACAGTATAGACAATTCTAGGACTTCGGCCTGGTCGTCTAGACACAGAGGAACTCTCGGAATGCCCTGTCCTGCCGTTTCGAATTATTCCATGAATTGATGAAAGGCAGATGTAGAGCACTTGCTGATAAGAAACCGGACTTGCCCGATTGGTAGCAAGTTTATATATAGTGTCATATAATAGTTCAAATGTCTCTGAGACATTTCTGGACTGTGACGAAAACTGAGGGACGATGTCCCTGAACCGATTAAAGAAATCAGTGTCCAGTGGCGCTATCAGTCTCTTATTCGGCAATGCAGCATTTTGGTCAGGAGGAACAACGTCAGAAAACTAGAGCCGGATGAACTCTACGTCAATTATGTTGGTCTGAAAGGGAAAATTTCAACTACTCCGTATCCGTTTTGCCATCCAGTCGGACAACTTGTAATTCTTGGTCGTCCATGTCTGCACCTGCAGTGGAACGTACTGACCCAGCTTCTACAGATACTTCCTGATCCGACAGAGTTTCTGTCGGTTGCTGGGATGCTGCGTTAATTTGTGCTGTCTGTGATAGCATGTCCGTAACGGAGGCCTGTGGAGGTAGAGAGGAAACACTGATCAAACAATGGTACATTCATAGCAAGAATGACAACAACAGGGCCTTGCCCCCGAAAATAGGCAACATGAAATAATTTCGTAAAATAATTATAAGTTACAGCCCTGAACATTTTCTTGCACTATTTTTTCCTCTCCTCCTTATATTTCCTCTTTATTTCCACCATTTCTCTCATCAAAATGTGTCTGGCATCATGAAAACTGAGATTAGGAAGCACAAATAACAGTGAAGTGTATCTGTTTTGAGGGCCAAACAAAGAATGATAATTGGCGCCAATTTCGGGACCTCCTTGACACTGCGCATGCGCAGAGGAGTAAATGTATGGAGGACCATATAGGACATGTAATTTTCAGTTATTGATGCAAATTTGGGGGATTGGGGGGACAAAATTTGTGTTTGGCCCTGAATTAAAGAGTTTAGCACCAGCTAAGTCTGGGTCATTGGTACAGTATAAAAATATAGAGTTTTCAAATTAAACAAGAGGCCCCAAGGGGCCTGAGGGCGCTCACCTGACAAGGTAGCCTAAATATCAACCCAGAGAAATGATTTCAACAGGTTGCATCTGTTCCTCCTAAGAAAAGCTTATACCAAATATCCAAAGATTCTGACCAGTGGATCTAAAAAAAAGAGAAGAGTTTTAAAGAATATTCCTCATATTGAACTAAGTTATAATTTGGGCTCCCACAGGGAGCCCATATATGAACCCAGGGACTTGGCTTTAACAAACTTGAATCTCACCCCCCCTAAGGATGCTGCACACCAAATATCAAAACATTCTGACTGCTGGATCTGAAGAAAAAGATTTTTAAAGAAAATTCCTCATTTTGAACTAAGTTACAATTCGAGCTCCCACAGTGAGTCCAAATATGGACCTAGGGACATGGCTTGAACAAACTTGAATCTCACCCCTCTAAGGATGCTGCATACCAAATATCAAAACATTCCGACTGCTGGATCGGAAGAAGATTTTTAAAGAAAATTCCTCATTTTGAACTAAGTTATAATTTGGGCTACCACAGTGAGCCCACATATGAATCCAGGGACTTGGTTTGAACAAACTTGAACCTCCCCCCTCCCAAAGCATGGTGCATACCCAATATCAAAAGATTCTGCCTGCTGGATGTGGAGAAGATTTTTTAAGAAATTTGCCTGAAATGCGCTAAGTTCGAATTCGGGCTTCTATAGTGGGCCCAAATGTGAATCCAGGGGGCTGATTTGAACAAACTTGAATCAGATCCACCCCACAATGTTCCATATCAAATATCAAAAGATTCTGCCTGTTGGACCTGAAGAAGAAGATTTTTAAAGAAATTTTCCAGAAATGCACTAAGTTCGAATTCGAGCTTCCATAGTGAAGTCCTGAAAAAAGTACCTTGTGATCAAACCGATAGGGATTTTTTTAACCATTCTATTCTACTGGATAAAAGTAAGCTTTATACAAAATAAGAATTCTCTGTGCCGTGCAGTTTTGGAGATATGGCAGTTTTAAGGTTTTTCCTATTTTTAGCTCCCGGGGTTGACGCGGGGCAATGAGAAAAAATTTTTTTTGCATCAATCAACCACTTATGACCCATTATCATCTCATATCAAATCTGGTTCAAATCGACCTCACGGTTCAGAAAATAGAAATTTTAGGCATGGCCAAAATTTTTGCCCCTCCCATAACAAAGGCAAATAATGCCCGACAAACTTCTCTTGAACAAACTTGATTCTAAACCTCAAAAGGACTCTGTATACCACATATCCAGTCTCTGCTACTGGTGGTTCATGAGAAGATTTTCAAAAAATTTGGCCATTTTTTTCCCACACCTCTGCTCAATATGAGCCGAAACCTAATTTGACAAAAAATCAAAATGCCCTTATATAACCCCTACTCACATGAAATTTCATTAATATGCAGCCAGTGGTTTGGGAGAAAAAGGCCCAAACACCACATTCACAATGGACGACAGACGGCGGACGACGGACGAAAAGTGATCATAAAAGCTCACCCTGACTTTCAGTCAGGTGAGCTAAAAAGGGGGCATGACTCTGGCAAAAATTGTCTGGCCACACCCCGATTCGAACATGACCTGTATTTTATGTTGATACACTTACATTCCAAATTTCATTTGCTTTGGTCAACTATAACTAAAGTTATCATCAGGAAACCAAATTGGAACAGATACATGGACAGACAGATGCATAGATGGATAGACACCGGCTATTTTAATAGTCATCCGAAAAAAATTATATTTTTTAGGCCAGTGATCATTCTATGAATGTATACTCACAACCACTTTTCAGTTCAGGATTTGAACTGTGATGGAGTAACCTTGACCTTTATCTAAGTGATTGATTTTGTGTTGCCCAGAGACATTGTGGGATACTGATACACAAGAGGTACATTGTGGGATACTGATACACAAGAGGTTTATTTACTAAATTTGTTATCTTTAAAGTTGCCTTGTTCATTCAAGATGCCCTGTTCAATTCTCAATGTCGGTTTTGGGCTATAGGTAGGGTCTTATTGGAACATATACGTTATTGTGATGAATTGATGGTAACATGGTCTGAGGCACTTATTCTTGAGTAGCTCAAGCTTTTAATAAATTAATGTTAGGCTTCAATGATCAATGAAAAGAAGTGAATATTTTGGGATTACCCGCTAATATTTTGGAGTGGTTCTATTCCTTTATTATGGAAGAAGTATCATATATACAACTGAATATTTACCATCAACAATACTGCTCCCACTGGGAGCTACCTCAGTGATTCTGACATGTGAACAAAGTGCTTTTGAACTGTTCTCACTACCTACAACACCATATGACGAGGAAGCCTTTCCAAGGTAGAAGTCCTCAGTTTCCGTATGATCAGAATTGTTGGTCTGAAAAAAAGGATGGCAAATCACATACACTTACAAACATACAAACAAAATTAAGACAATTTGTTACACAGTAACTCAGATGAAATGCAAATAAATGTTAAGTACTACGATCACAAAAATAGACAAAGAATTTCTCTGTCATCTTCCTCATGTAGAATCTCACTTGAAGAAATAGAAATGAGAGCACATTCAATCTTAGCCCTTTACCTAACATGAAAAGCAGACGACACTTGCAAAAATAATTCTTGAATAACTAATTTTTTTCATTTTTGTCTCAAAAACATAGGCTATGACCCCTCGTTGGAACGAGCTTGACGAGCTCGTTCCAACGAGGGGTCATAACCTATGTTTTTGAGACAAAAATGAAAAAAATAATGAAAATAAATTGGCGATTTTTGAGAATAGCGCTGGCCGGTTTTGGCCGTTACATTAGGTAAAGGGTTAATTTAGCAATATTATATTTCTGAAATCTCAATTATCTCGAGTAACAGTGTCATGATTGGGTCACAATCTGATCGATAAAGAGACCACTCTATTGATCACGGTGCTACACATGTACATGATAAAGGGGTGCGGTGGCGTCGCGGTAACTGGTTCTCGCCAGATCACCGAAAATTAAGCAATGTTGAGTGCAGTTAGTAGCTGGATGGTTGACAATTTCAGCGACTGATTCGTGCTCCCGCTCTGTGTCCTTGGGTAAGGCACTTAACCCCAATTACCTACATGGGGGTGTGGTAATGCTGTGTACTAAGGCGTACTGCACGTCGATGTTACATATGTCTTCAACCAATCAAACCCTGTCTGTGCTGCAGTGCAGAGTTCAGAGTCATGATGTTGGAGAGCCGACAGCTGCTCATCGTTGCTTGGTGGTTCTCTCCGGCTTCCTCCACCTGTAAAACTGTCATGGTTACAATTAGCCATTGTGCATAAGCATGTGACCTTAACCCTTTACCCAACGTAACGGCCAAAACCGGCCAGCGCTATTCTCAAAAATCGCCAATTAATTTTCAAAATATTTTCATTTTTTGTCTCAAAAACATAGGTTATGACCCCTCGTTGGAACGAGCTCGTCGAGCTCGTTCCAACGAGGGGTCATAACCTATGTTTTTGAGACAAAAAATGAAAAAAATTAGTTATTCAAGAATTTTCTTTGCAAGTGTCGTCTGCTTTTCATGTTAGGTAAAGGGTTAAACCACTAATAAATAATAATGTACAAGATAAGACAGAATCGGCCACCCTCGCTCTCCTCTGTCTCTATCGCACTCGCTATTGCTAACTATTTCTCTCATTTCCCTACTTTTCTCCACTTGTTTCTATTCATAAATGGATTGATAGCACAGAGTAGTTTCCATTTCCCAACGTTTAATGTGTTTTAACTGTACATCTGACCAGTTCAAAGATTGTGTTCACTATAGTTCCAGTACATACACAGACATTGCTATATACATGTATATGGTCTTTCATAATAATCTAGATGTTTATATGAAAGGGATATACCTTATTGAACAATTTATTGAACAATTTGTTGATCATCTTCTAGGGTAATCATTGCATGTCCACAAAATAGTGTGTGTACATTAGGCAATCCACCCATCCCTCTATGACTGTCTGTGTGTATCCATATCATCATTTCTCTTCTCCAATCTACTTACCCCAATGTTAGTCCCTTTACCCATCTGCCTATTCTCTCTCTCTCTCCTCTCATCTCTTCATCTCATCTTCCTCTCCCTCTCTCTCTTTCTATTCTCTTTCTCTCACAGACCCCTTTTTTGGTTTGGGCATTACTAGTACTTGTCTTCCCTTCGGCCAACTCACTCACACTCACTCTGCCCCTCCTCTCTCTTTTCATTTCTTCTCCAATTGCTCTCCTTCTCCCCATTTCCCTCTTGCTATTTGTCTCTATCAACCTTTGTCTTTTCCCTCACACTTCTCTATTTATTTCTATTCATGAAATGGATTAATAGCATGCTTCATTTTTATATTCCCACTGTTAACGTATCTTAACGTACATTTGACCATTTCACGAGATCGTGATCAGTCTAGTTCCAGTATACACAGATATTGTAACATAGTTGTATATGGTTTGTCATAATGATTTATATGTCTATATGTAAGGGAACTCGGGGATACATTATTAACAATTTACTGATTATTCTCTAAGGTAGGCACTGTTTTGTCCACAAAATAGTGAGTGAACATTAAGAAATCTGTTTGTCACTTCATGTCTGCCTGCTGATGTGTACCCGCATCATCATTTTCCTTCTCCAATCTACTTGCCTGCATGTTAATTCCTTTACCTGTCTGCGTACTCACTCTCTCCTCTATCTTTATCCCTCCCACTCCATTTTCTCTATTCTCTTTCTTTTTCTCTCTCAGACACCTGACCACTCCCCTCTTTGAAGTTGAGCTTTTCCACTTCTCTTTCCGTCAGTCATCTCACTCACTCTCACTCTACCCCATACTCTCTTTTCTTCTCCACTTGATCTCCCACTTTCTCTCTTTTCATCTCGCTATTCCTTTATATCAACTTCTCTCCTCGTTTCCCTTTCTTTTTCGCTATTTATATCTATTTATGAATGGATTAAAAGCATGTACATCTGACCAGTTCACAATATCGTTATAGTTCTAGTATACACACAGATATTGATACAAATTTGTATATGGTTTGTCACATTGATCTGAAGGCTTGTATGTAAGGGAGCTTGGGGATACATTATGAACAATTTATTTGCTTAATTTTACACACAAGTTTAGCCAACAACATAAGATTATTTTATGTAAAAAGTATATATACGTATATCAGCACACTATAATATATTATGCACTGTCCGATTCTACATTTTATCTCGCTTGCTCCTTTCTCTCTCTCACTCTCTCCATCTCTTGTTTTCGTCTGTTTGTTAACCTCCATTAACTGCTATATATATTGTTTTGTTGCCACCCACCCATTTATCTGTTTATTGGTCTGTTCCTCTGCCTGTCTCTCCGCCTGTTCTTCTGTTTGATTCATCTGTCTGTCCATCAGTTACTCTTAGGTCCACTCCCTCCCCTCTATCCTATCTCTCTCTCTTTTACCACCCCCCACCCACCCACACACACACACAAACACACATCCTCTCACTCTCTATTTCTCTTAAAAAACCAATGATGCCTTACATTTAAAAATTAACTACAAAATTCAAGCTCAAAACATATACATGTGATATAGGGTTCTATGTTCACATTTAGTTCTGGTACCCCTCTGTGTTAAATCATGTCACCGAGATAGAAGTTTATGGGGGATCTATGTCGGCCAGATCCCACTTGTTATTGTTTTGTTTTACAAAAAATTGTTTTGAAATTGGCATATATATTTAATCAAAATATTAACTCCAATTATGAATATATTGTAATACGATTGACCTTGCTGATTGTTTATGACAGGCAAAACCAAATGAATCCTCATGGATAGTATAATTTTCGGAAGTTTGAACTGTCAAGATCTATCAGCACACCCCATTAAGCGCAAGAACATCTTCTCAAAATGTAGAGACGCATGCGATATAACATTTCTGATTGACACACACTCCTCAAATGAAGTTGAAAATATTTGGAAAAATGGGGTTTGAAAGTCTTTTCTTCGTACCAAAGTAACAAAGGGGTACTGCCATTCTGTTCAAAAACAGTTTTGGCTACAAAATCAAAAATATTAAAAGTAAGTGATGCAGCTGGAAACTTTGTTGTGTTAGATATTTTGATCTAATCGCAACGAATAACCATCGCTGCGGTATACGGCCCCAATAATGATGAACCTAGTTTTTATAGAAATAAGTTTAATACCATTCAAAATATCGGTAACACCTCAGTGTTGATTGGTAGAGATTGGAATGTGGCATTGGACTGAAGTTTAGACACACTAAATTATAAAAAACAAAATAATGTTAAATGTAATGAATGCATCCACAAACACATGGAAAAACTTGACTTACATGATGCGTGGCATTTAGAAAATCCTGGCAAAAAAATGTATATGTGGAGAGGCCCACATAAAAAAACTGTCACAATTAAATTACTTTTTAATCACATCTGACTTACAGACAGCTCGGCAAAAAGATGATATTGGTATCATTTACAGATCGGACCATGCACCCGTTTTAATTTCCCTGAAATTTATAAATCAAACTAGAGGACGAGGTATTTGGAAATTTAATAACAGTTTGCTAAGTGACCCCAAATACATACAAATAGTTAAGGACACTATTGCAGATACTGTCCTTCAGTATTCGTATAACAATAACAGTAGGAGAAGTAGTAGTAGAAGTAGTGATAATAAAATTAATAATAATAATGATGATGATGAAAATAATTCTAGATTCACAATAAACAACCAGTTATGTTGGGAAACACTAAAGCTAATGATCAGAGGTAAAACAATTTCATATTCCTCCTTCCTGAAACGAAAACTTCAGTGGACTGAATTAGCTATCTAAAAACAAATAAAAGTTCTTACTGCAAAACTCGAAGATGGTTGTGAAAATATGTTAGAAAATATCAGCTGCCTAACTAATGAACTGCAAAATCTAAGAAATAAAAAGGTGCAAGGCACGATTATCAGATCAAAGGACAGATGGGATTCATGAAAGGAAGATTCATAGGTGAATCCACGCGACTGGTCTCTGACTTAATTGAAAAATGCGAATCTATTAATATTCCAGGAATGTTAGTTTTAGTTGAAAAAGTATTTGACTCACTTGAAAGGTCTTTTATCAGAAAAACTCATATGTTTTTAAATTTTGGCGAATCCTTAATACAGTGGTTCAACACGTTCTACGACAAGGTTTCTAGCTGCATCATAAACAATGGGCATTGTTCAGATTATTTTAATATTCAGAAGGGAGTATGTCAAGGGGACCCATTGTCTCTTTACCTGTTTATTTTGTGTGTCAAAATACTTAGCGCATTCCTTAAATTCAACCCCAAAATAAATGGAATCAAAATTAATGACTCAGAGTATGTAATCAGCCAATAGGCTGACGACAGTACTCTATTCTTAAATGACGACCAAGATTCCCTAAACGAAACCTTAAATTCTCTCGACAACTTCGCTGTGATATCTGGATTAAGCGTTAACTTTGATAAAACTCCTTTGGTTTGGATAGGATCTCGGTATGGCTGTGGGATTAAACTGGAAACAGAAAAACATATACAGTGGAATCATAACGGAACGTTTACCATCCTTGGCATAAAATCTGAATTAAATTCGACCAATTTCTTCTATAAATACTTCTCAGAAAAAATAAACAAAATGCAAAAACTTTCAACAGATTGGTCCCTCAGAAATCTTACACTAGTCGGCAAAGTTACAGTTATTAAAACGTTAGCGATTGTCAGGACACCTGAGGCCCCGTAAGGCCTGGGCTGACATGGGGTTATTTAGTCCCGCTGGGAGAATTAGACCAACGTGGAGGGTAGGAATCCAAGTGTCGCGAACTTGGCGCTGGGAGCTGAGTTAGACCGACGCCGTGATTCCTTCTCTGCCAAATTGGCCTGAAATAGGTTCGATTTCCGTTAGGTGTGATTCCTAATCACTTCAGGCTGTGTAATGGAAAGAATGATTTAAAGTAACAACGATTCTTTTATTTACACATAAAAATAAAGCCGTTTCAATATTTCAACAATCAACAATTCGATTCGTTTCACAGAAAATGGGTTGCTAGGGTTAAATAATTCTCAACAATTATATAGTCATTCTATAGCCCTGTACTGGCACTATAGTCTACACACTGGAAATGTTACTACCGTGAGCTCGCCATAAGAGCTTCACGAATCTGAAATTATATATGGAGAGCTCGCCATAAGAGCTTCACAAATCAGAAATGTTATTACCGTGAGCTCGCCATAAGAGCTTCACCCGCTTAGGCTCAAATGTCAATGTCTGCGCGTAACTGTACCTCTGGCTGTCGGAGGGTTCCGACCAGCAATGTTCATCATCTATAAAGCCACCGTACTTCTGATTTGGGTCAGATATTGTCTACTCATACTTTATGTGCCTTTTGAAAGTCCTCCGTGAAAGTCCTATTGAAATGTTCACTGTTCCTGGTTGAATTCACGATTCACAAATGCCCCTTTTTGTGCTTGGGCGAAATTGTCACTCACACCGATTTCCAGTCGGTATTACGATGCTTCAACAGCAAAACAAACTACTCAGAATGCAATCAGTCGGACGCTTCAAAGGGTTAATACGCACAATACAATTAACCTACACTTCTGACTATTGCAGGCTGATACCTGCTACTCGACAATCTAAACTTTTAACGTTTCACCTTGGGTTTTCCTTCTCAATGAATTTGGCACTGTAGCCGCCTATCAACCTTAAGCTAAATCAATCGTGGAATGCCCTGTCTGGCGATTCCAGCCGTTTCAGGGTCCTGTGATCGAAGTTACCCCTATGCCAGGAAACAGAGTCCACCTGCCCTGGACTTCACCAACGTGTGTGTGACCCAAAGTGTGTGTCTAATGCTCTGCTCTTCAAGGTATATATACTTTTTACCCTAAACTGTCAGGTGGACAGACGCTCATCTGTCCATCTGCCACAACGATGGGAGATGACGTATATCGAGGCAGAATCAATACAAGTCATCTCGTGCGTGACTTAACGGTGATTTCACTTGTCGAGAGAACCGATTTGTTCCTGCCAGTCATTGCTATACCAATGATCAGGTGACGACACGACAGACATTTCTATCTTTTAGGATCTTGTTTCTCAATTGGCCGTGACGATATCCTGCCACCAACCGATTACGTCTCATAAGACTCGCGACTACTGTATAACTTAAATGAGATTAGACCTTATCTAACATACCGTTTCTCCCCTGGGTCCCTGCGCTGAAGCTGGATATACACCACGTGTGTTTTTTCCATATCCAGCTTCACAGAGAAGTGAAATTCCCGTAGGGTTTTCGCCTTGATGCGGAATATCTTTTGAACTCACACTATCTTTACATATGAGGCCCCTTGCCCCTATATTTAGGCTGGCTTTGCCCTGACAACTCCCTTCCGGAGAGAAACACCCTGTGTAGCTCTTAAAACACAAGAGGCAAAGCCACGCTCGCTCGCCTCTCACACCTTTTTACAATCTACCCATCATGTTCAAGACTACAAAACTGTACCCTAGTGGTCGTGGGGCTCATGACCGTGCTCATGCGTCAGCCATGTCGATTCCCACGACACACACGCCACCACATGCTCCCGTCTTGTGGGTTTACATATGGAGAGTAGCCTTATCCTTAGATTTGCAGCACTCTCTCTCTCTCTGTAATATCATATATTTACACCTAAACATACACATTCGCCCATTTTGCAAACAGTTCACTTGGCACTCACTCCGACGAGTCCGCACCTTTGCGTCAGATGGGTTAATTCCAACGGAGTGTAACTTCACCTCCCATTCCCATATGTCTTGTGAAGGGGCTAACGACCCCTGCATTATGTTGAGCCTCACCCTCGCAAAGCTCAACCAGGGGATTAAAATTGTGCCTCACACACTCACACATTCAACACACAGATTTCCCGACCGCGCCTTTGCGACAGACGGGGTTAGTGTGCCTCACACTCACAACAAACTCTCGTCATTAAAAACAAGCACGGTTTGCCCGGGCCTTAACACCGGGTTTGTTCATCCCACACTTACAAAACTCGACACACAGGCTCCCCGTCCACGCACACTCGCGACGGACGGGGCAGTGTATCTCACATTCGCACTCACAACCAACTCTAGTCTGCAGTCAGAGCAATAATAATACTAAAATAAAAAAGTTTCTTCCAGGCCTTAACACTGGGTTTACGAAACTCATCACCTCATCCACAAAAATATTTGCGACTGGAGCCCCCGTCCCAGACACCAGGCCCACAGCCACCCAACTATTGCTTCTTTATAACCAGCGACCATTGGTAGGGGCCCGGTTCCCAGTATCCCCTTGGGTAACCCTTGACACACCCCTACTTCTCGCCCCGTTATTTCTACGAGTATTCCACCAGGGTCCTCATACCCTGTCATTGTCGCATTCCCAGGAGCTTCCCTTGGCGCTATATCCCCCAGACTCACTCGTCCCGGCGATTACCTTCGTTCGAACGACACTGACCGTCTTTGGCCCTTGTGCCGTCGACCCCCCCTGGCCCATCGTGATGACTTCTTGCGCACCTTGGGCACTGTGCGTCCCCGGTACTCACTGCATGGTCTCTGCCACCTAGGATGCTTCTCCTTTGGTTTGTGGACCCTTTCCTCGGCCCCCTGGGCGCCCATCTTAGCAGTCCCATCCACTGTAACACCCTCAACTTGTGTTGACCTGTGTCCTCTCAATTCTGGGGGAGTTTGCCTAGCCATTTGCGTGGGTCTGGCCTCACACGAGTGACACCGACTTCTTGGGGTGCTCAACTCCCCCACATAAATTTGCTTGAGTGTCTTTCCCCAATGACCCCATTGGGTTCCCTCGCTGTTTGGCATTTAGCCTGCACCGCTTGCGGCCCCTTCTCCCTAATTGGACAGGAGTCGTCCCTCCTGAAACTTTCCGTCATTTCGTCGTGTAGGGGCCATCCCCTGGACCATCGGACTGGTTCCCCCTGGGAACCTTCCCTTCCTTACTCGGTACGTTACCGAGTGCAACCGCCGGGGGTCCTTGCCCACCGACTTGAACTCTCTTTGCCCTCGTTGGGCCCTCACTTGGCCCCCTACCCCTGGACCATAACTCATCAGGGCTTGCCCTCACCCCTGGGATATTACCTATGACCAGGTCATACACAGGTGATTCAATGCACATGGCTTCCACTTCGCCACAATAAAATGGTGTATCCACAGTTATCCTCGCGATGGGGAACCTTCTAACGGTCCCATCTATCAAAATACACAAATGGTCGTGCCCCAACAATTGCTTGTCGTCAACCAGTTGCCTTCTAACCGCTGCAGAGGAGCACCCAGAATCCCAGAGCAGACGGATCTCCCTTTGTCCCACATACCCTGGGTACACTGGCATATTAACCTTCTCCTGCGAAGTTGTGAGCCTCTCACACATGCCACTTATTATCGGGACAACCTTCCCGCCTTCCAGCCTTAATTCTCCCTCTTGTATACATTCCCGGAGGGGACTGTGTTCTGGACCGATAGTTTGACAGGACGCTGCCGTCTGTCTACTGGGCCCTGGATCTATGCGGACACCTTGCTTCCAACCCCTTGGCGCTGCATTCCCGGCCCCCTGCTGAGGTGGTCTAATGTTCCCAGTGGTCCTAACCTGCTTTTGCCAGCAGTCCCTGGCAATATGACCCCGCTTGTTGCAGATAAAACAAGTTGTGTCTTTGGGGGCGTTCCCATTCCAGCTGGCCTGCGACGCAGGTGGATTGGGGTGGTGTTGCCTTACGGGTGCCATTGCCAACCCGTTTGCCCCACCCCTAGCCGATTTGGGTGCGTTTACACTCCCACCGTGGGCCTCGATGTAGCGTTCTGCCACAGTTGCCATCTCATCATAGGTGGGGGGCCCATTTCCTTGATGAACAGGCCCAACTCCTTGGAGCATATGGTTAAAAACTGCTCCCGGAGAAAAAGATCTCGCAGGGCTCCATATGACTCATTCACTTCTGCGAGATCAGTCCAGCGGTCAAAGTCCGCCTAGCTCGGGCAAAATACTGAGGTACTGTTTCTCCCTTCTCCTGCTTAATTTCTCTGAACCTGGTCTGGAATCCTTCTTCAGTGAGCTGGTATCTCCGACGGATGGCATTCTTCAGCTCACTGTAGTCGTTAAGAAGTGCAGGAGGCATACTGGTATAAGCCTCGAGGGCTTTACCTGACAACAAAGGGCTCAAGCACATAGCCCATGTGTCTTCTGGCCACATTTGACTGGAGGCAAAATGCTCGAACCTCTCCAAGTACGAGTCCAAGTCATCTGTGTTTTCATTAAAATGAGCGAGGTGGGGGCATGGGGCATGAATTGCTACCCCTGTACTCCCATCCCCTGAGAGCCGACTTTCATTCTCCACATCGGCTCTTGCTCTGAGGAGCTCTAATTCTCTCTCGTGCCTATGTTGTTCGAGCTCTCATTCTTCCTCCCTTGCCTCCCTTGATAATTGGGCTTCCCTCTCTCTCGCCTCATTTGCTAATTAAATCTCTTTCTCTTTTGCCTCCCTTGCTAATTGAATATCTCTCTTTTGCCTCCCTTGCTAATTGAATCTCTCTCTCTTTTGCCTCCCTTGCTGCTTGAATCTCTCTCTCGTTTGCGTCATTACGTAAGGCAATCTCCTCGGCCTCACATTTCTGCTCATTTTTAACAAACTTCTGAAGTTCGACCCCCTCAAGGCCCATTTCCTTGCCAAATGATACCAGTTGGGCGAGGGGTGTAACAACATCCATTTTGATTTTTTCTTTCTATCTTCAACACTCGTCAGAAAGAATGAAGAAGAAAATGAAAGCAAGAAAAAAAAATATGGCAATTAATCCTAATTTACCTGTGTAATTTAACATAATTAAACGCCCCAAATATTCTGAAACCTACCGCAGTTATAGTGGCTATTAAGTATCCTCTTGGGGACCACTGTATTGCGATATTAAACCCTTGAACGGTATCAGCTGACCGAACGCGTCAAAACATAAACAGAACCGCCGTTAAAATAAAACAAAATTTCCATATAGCCATTTTTTACCTTTTAGAAATATCCTGGTAGCCTCGCCAATCATGTCAGGACACCTGAGGCCCCGTAAGGCCTGGGCTGACATGGGGTTATTTAGTCCCGCTGAAGAAATTGCGGTAGAATTAGACCAACGTGAAGGATTGGAATCAAGTGTTGCAAACTCGACGCTGGGAGCTGAGTTAGACCGACACCGTGATTCCTTCTCTGCCAAATTGGCCTGAAATAGGTTCGATTTCCATTAGGTGTGATTCCTAATCACTTCAGGCTGTGTAATGGAAAGAATGATTTAAAGTAACAACGATTCTTTTATTTACACATAAAAATAAAGCCGTTTCAATATTTCAACAATCAACAATTCGATTCGTTTCACAGAAAATGGGTTGCTAGGGTTAAATAATTCTCAACAATTATTTAGTCATTTTATAGCCCTGTACTGGGCTATAGGCTACACACTGGAAATGTTACTACCGTGAGCTCGCCATAAGAGCTTCACAAATCTGAAATTATATTATGGAGAGCTCGCCATAAGAGCTTCACAAATCTGAAATGTTATTACCGTGAGCTCGCCATGAGAGCTTCACCCGCTTAGGCTCAAATGTCAACGTCTGTGCGTAACTGTACCTCTGGCTGTCGGAGGGTTCCGACCAGCAATGTTTGTCATCTATAAAGCCACCGTACTTCTGATTTGGGTCAGATGTTGTCTACTCATACCTTACATGTATGTGCCTTTTGAAAGTCCTCTGTGAAAGTCCTATTGAAATGTTCACTGTTCCTGGTTGAATTCACGATTCACAAATGCCCCTTTTTTGTGCTAGGGCGAAATTGTCACTCACACCGATCTCCAATCGGTATTACGATGTTTCGACAGCAAAACAAACTACTCCCAACGCAATCAGTCTGACGCTTCAAAGGGTTAATACGCACAATACAATTAACCTACACTTCTGACTATTGCAGGCTGATACCTGCTACTCGACAATCTAAACTTTTAACGTTTCACCTTGGGTTTTCCTTCTCAATGAATTTGGCACTGTAGCCGCCTATCAACCTTAAGCTAAATCAATCGTGGAATGCCCTGTCTGGCGATTCCAGCCGTTTCAGGGTCCTGTGATCGAAGTTACCCCTATGCCAGGAAACATAGACCGCCTGCCCTGGACTTCACAAACATGTGTGTGACCCCAAGTGTGTGTCTAATGCTCTGCTCTTCAAGGTATATATACTTTTTACCCTAAACTGTCAGGTGGACAGACGCTCATCTGTCCATCTGCCACAACGGTGGGAGATGACGTATATTGAGGCAGAATCAATACAAATCATCTCGCGCGTGACTTAATGGTGATTTCACTTGTCGAGAGAACCGATTCGTTCCTGTCAGTCATTGCTATACCAATGATCAGGTGACGACACGACAGACATTTCTATCTTTTAGGATCTCGTTTCTCAATTGGCCGTGACGATATCCTGCCACCAACCGACTACGTCTTGTAAGACTCGCGACTACTGTATAACTTAAATGAGATTAGACCTTATCTAACATACCGTTTCTCCCCTGGGTCCCTGCGCTGAAGCTGGATATACACCACGTGTGTTTTTTCCATGTCCAGCTTCACAGAGAAGTGAAATTCCCGTAGGGTTTTCGCCTTGATGCGGAATATCTTTTGAACTTACACTATCTTTATATATGAGGCCCCTTGCCCCTATATTTAGGCTGGCTTTGCCCTGACAGCGATACCCATCTTAATACACCATCCTACTGTTCTCCCTGATCCGGCTGATAGGATATTAGAAGAAATTCAAAGTATAATTTTTAAATTTCTATGGTCAGACAAAACGGACAAATTAAACGTGAATAATAATCAATTTAATCGAAAATGGCGGGCTCAAAATACCCCACATAAAAACACTGTGTTGCTCTTTAA
This sequence comes from Pictodentalium vernedei, assembly GCA_031216915.1. Taxonomy (NCBI): domain Eukaryota; kingdom Metazoa; phylum Mollusca; class Scaphopoda; order Dentaliida; family Dentaliidae; genus Pictodentalium; species Pictodentalium vernedei. Next base: position 143,356,237 of record CM062290.1, on the reverse strand, counting down.
AAATGATATGGATCAAAAAGTTACTAGATTCTGAAACAATGGCCCAATGGAAAACACTCGTAGTCGATAATTTTGAAAAATTTGGGGGGAACAAAATGTGGTCTTTGAATAAACACGGATATACTCAGTGTTTCAAATTATAAGGACCCTTTCTGGAAAAACATGCTTAATGTATGGGCTCTCTTAAAAAAAATAGCAATCCCACAACCCCGACAGAAATCCTCTCATAACCACGATTTTATAATAATAATATAAAAATTAATAATGAACCATTTCTTTACAGGTGTTGGTGTACAAAGGCCAAGGGGTGTTTTCTTTATAAACGATATACATAGCGCTTCAGGATCCATTATTGACTTTCAAGAATTTAAGCTGAAATATGACCTTGATATACCATTCACCAACTACCTCGGTGTGGTCAATGCAATACCAAGGACATGGAAAAATATAATATCTATTAATAGTACAAAACTTGAATTTGTTTCAGATTCCTTGGTGAATGACATCATATCTTGCACTAAAGCAAACCGCCATTTCTATCCCATATTTCTTAATAAAGTATCACAAAAACCTACACATACCCAAGAGAAATGGAACACTACATTGGACGAAATCATGACCATAATGATTGGCAATACATTTACAAACAAACTTTTAGGGAAACAGATGATACATATTTACAAAGTTTACAATATAAGGTTAACCACAAAATCCTATTCACAAAATCTAGACTCTTTAAATGTGGGTTTTCAGAAACAGAGCTGTGCTCATTCTGTGGAAATACGAAAGAAACGATCGCACATCTATTTTACGATTGTTCTTTCTCAAAAACAGTTTTACTTTCACTAGTGGAAAAGGTTAACCTTAATCCGGATCCACAAATTCAACTAAACATTAATAAAAGAGAAATAATTTTAGTCTCTGCTTCCGAGCTTGCCTATCCAAATGTCTGGAATACCTGTCTCCTCATCTACAAAAAGTATATTTACACCTAGTAATACCATCCCCTCTTTCTCAGATCTTGCAAGAGCTATAAAATCCTACAAAAATATTGAAATGTATTCTCTATATATGTATACAATCAGCAAGGCTGAGCATATTAGGGAAATATGGAGCTACCTAACTGAAGCATTCTTTGAATAATTGGAGATTTGCTCTGTATGTACATTGTACTGTAAAAATCTCATTTTGTTGTAATCTTATATAATGTACTTTTTTTCTGGTGATGCCAAAAGAAAAAAAAACAAAACGCAAATAAGACAGAACACAACAAGGGTGGAGTTCAGGGGATTGGAATCAATGAGACGAGTTGGAATTTTTCCTGTATTTAATATGCACCTTCCTAAAGACTCAAATGAAATACAGGAAAAAATCATATAAGGATTGTTGATTCCTGTACCCAGTACTCTACCAGAGTTGTGTTCAGTTTTTATACCATGATTAAACTTGACATGAGTGCATGAAGATGAAGTGATCTTTATAAAGAAAAATATCACCTTCAGTGGTCTGTTTACATTCTTGTTTGACACTGTTTTGTGTTAAAGCATTTCATTAATGTCACAACATCTGGCAGATGCATAACAGCCGATCACATGCATTCTTACATTACTTTCTTACACATTGGCCAGATTCCATACGTAGTGTATCTAGAACATTTATCAATGTACTGTGCCATGTAACATTGAATTCACAAAACAATCATGGTATAAATTATGCTACTTTCTCTCAAAGGTAAACGTAACAAAACAAGAATTAGTGTTTTATTTCATTTAACCATTTACTTATTTAACGTGTTGAACAGTACATAATTACTGTTAATTTAGAATTCCTAATGTATCATACCCCCATATAATGGTAACCTTCATTCAAAATTAAATAGTTGGTTGCAGTTTATCAGAGAGTGTATGTAACAAGCACCCGTGTCCATGCAGATGGTTGACAATTTAGCCAATGGCACCCAAAATTTTGATTTGGAAATTATTAAGCATTCTTAACAGGGGTTGATAGCAAGTGAACTAAAACATCTCTGTTGGCTTAAAATCTTTGCTCTTGTAATTGGAAAATGTTATTACAGTAGTGATAAGCACAGCTGATGGAAAAACAAAGGAAAAATTCATTACTTGCCACAGAATGAAATCATCATTCTGTGGCAAGGAATGAATTTTTCCTTTGGTTGTTTTTCCACAGGTTTTTATGATGTATACAAAAGTCCCATGGTTATGTCAATAAAGAAAGACTGATTGGTCGGCATGATTGATGGAATGAGGCTGTGGTAACAGGCCAGTAATTAGAAGAAAAAAACACATCAAATGGTTACTTCTGAACTCATATTAATTGTCATTGATTAGGAATCAAGCTTCCTTTATGTAACATTATAAGTAAACCTTTAACTTTACAAATGCCATCATTAAATTAAATAAATACTTCACACCATCGGCACATTTGGTCAAATAGGTCAACAGTAATTAAGTAATTAATCTATTATTATCTGAGTACAACAACATCTGTTGCCACATTTTAGAATGCTGTTCATCCGGGATACGGACACCTCCCCCCCCCCCCCCCCCCCCCCACCCCATGTCAAAATTGACAGAAGAGGACACCTGTCCCACTTAGGATTTTCCAGGACTGGACACCTGCCCCCCTACTAAATTTTATTAGCAGGACATCTGTCCCCAGTTAATTTTTATACCGTGGACATCTCCCTCCCTGCTGGTATATACACCTTGCACAAATCTAATAATAAAAACTAAAAGTATCAAAAAGTGTCAATTTGATTTATTACCAAATCAGCACATCAATACAATAGGAACCCATTTAATCTCATTTTAATAGCACTCGAAGTTATTCCCCACCATTGCATGTATATTTTTTTCCAGAAGGTTCATATGAATTTCGTAACACATTTGTCAACACTTGCTTGGTAGTTGAAATTTTTAACCCAGCTAACAAACAACATTGTCATTCAAATTATCCACTAATTTTTGGCTGATTTGACTATAGCAGTTGAAAATATATTTTTCCAACTTGATAAAGGCCGAGTAGTCGAAAATGGGTCGACAATTTCAATGATAATGTTGTTCATTATATTCTTCTCCCCATTGGATAAAAGCCTTAGTAAAATGTATTCGTCAATGAAACGGCAGAAATGAGGCTGTTAATGGAACGAGCTCTCTGCTTGTTCCACTAAAGCTACCTTTTCTATAATTTCCTTGACAAAAAATTATATATCTTCAGCACAAAAATGAACCTTTGTAAAATGTATTTTGTCAATGAAATGATAAAAATGTGGCTGTTAATGGAACAAGCTCAAAGAGCTTGTGTTTAGAGAATGCATCTGTTGAATATTTACAGTAAAAAACCTGCTCACTTCAATAAGTTAATATAACATTTTTGTTAGAAAATGGGCCTTATGTCCAAGGTGTATAAACCAGCAGGGGGCAAACGGGGGGCAGATGTCAGGGATTTGTTCATCCTGTTCAGTTTGGGGATTGAGTTGATGGTGCACTATTCATCAACCACTGCTAATTGTGCTTGATCCGGTTTAATAAGATGAAGACTCTAAAGTTGCTTGCAACAACCTGGTGGGTCTCTTTGGGTACTCCGGCTTCTTCTACTCATCCCTGTCACGCACTGGTATTTTCAATGGTAAAACAACAAGACTACATAATGTTTTCACACATCTCATTATTGTCATTACTTATTGTTGACGTCGTTTTTTTTTTATCATTTTCAGATACTAATTAGCACATTTTCCTGCCAATCGGGTAAATACTACTTTTTATATCATATGGAAATTTTAAAAACGCATTTAGCTTCAAACATATTCAGTAAATGTAGGTAAATATAGGTGCATTTTCGTCCTTGAATTTTAACAATCGAACTGTTATCGACGAAGTTATGCCAAAAATGGTAATAATTTAAAAAATGTATGCCCCAATAATGTTTAAAAATCGTGACATCGACGCCATAGCTGCGACGGGTGGTGCAATCTCACAAAATTCTAAGTTCATCAAGGGCCATAACTCCAAGAAAAATATTTGGAACAACACATGCATTGAACAGTGGTTAGACATCAATAAGATACACTTACATGCCAAATATAAAGTCATTCCATCAAATATTTCAAAAGTTATTGAGTTTTGAAACTAGTTGGTCACAGACAGACCGACCGACAGACAGACCGACCGACAGAGCGACTGACAGACCGACATTGCCACTTATAGAGCTGCTAGTCGCAGCTAAAAAATCGCGACGTCAACGCCGTAGCTGCGACGGGTGGTGCAATCTCACAAAATTCTAAGTTCATCAAGGGCCATAACTCCAAGAAAAATATTTGGAACAACACATGCATTGAACAGTGGCTAGACATCAATAAGATACACTTACATGCCAAATATAAAGTCATTCCATCAAGTATTTCAAAAGTTATTGAGTTTTGAAACTCGTTGGTCACAGACAAACTCGTTGGTCACAGACAAACTCGTTGGTCACAGACAGACCGACCGACAGACCTTGCCCCTTATAGAGCTGCTAGTCGCAGCTAATAAAAAATCGCAATATCAACGCCGTAGCTGCGACGGGTGGTGCAATCTCACAAAATTCTATGTTCATCAAGGGCCATAACTCCAAGAAAAATATTTCGAACAACACATGCATTGAACAGTGGTTAGACATCAATAAGATACACTTACATGCCAAATATAAAGTCATTCCATCAAATATTTCAAAAGTTATTGAGTTTTGAAACTAGTTGGTCACAGACAGACCGACCGACAGACAGACCGACCGACAGAGCGACTGACAGACCGACATTGCCACTTATAGAGCTGCTAGTCGCAGCTAAAAAATCGCGACGTCAACGCCGTAGCTGCGACGGGTGGTGCAATCTCACAAAATTCTAAGTTCATCAAGGGCCATAACTCCAAGAAAAATATTTGGAACAACACATGCATTGAACAGTGGCTAGACATCAATAAGATACACTTACATGCCAAATATAAAGTCATTCCATCAAGTATTTCAAAAGTTATTGAGTTTTGAAACTCGTTGGTCACAGACAAACTCGTTGGTCACAGACAAACTCGTTGGTCACAGACAGACCGACCGACAGACCTTGCCCCTTATAGAGCTGCTAGTCGCAGCTAATAAAAAATCGCAATATCAACGCCGTAGCTGCGACGGGTGGTGCAATCTCACAAAATTCTATGTTCATCAAGGGCCATAACTCCAAGAAAAATATTTCGAACAACACATGCATTGAACAGTGGCTAGACATCAATAAGATACACTTACATGCCAAATATAAAGTCATTCCATCAAGTATTTCAAAAGTTATTGAGTTTTGAAACTCGTTGGTCACAGACAAACTCGTTGGTCACAGACAGACCGACCTACAGACAGACCGACATTGCCACTTATAGAGCTGCTAGAATGACAGCCACTCTGTTAATCTGGGGACAATTTGAAACATTTCTTACGAGCAAAAGAAAGATTTCACGCTCCAAAGGGATGATTGTGTATTGTTTGGCTGTTAAAATGTCCTAGTCCAAACTTGGACACAAAAGTCTGGAATATAATTTTTGGGTTTGGTCATACTGAACCCCAAAAGTATATTACAGACTTGAGGTCCAAGTTTGGGCTATGGTAAAATGTGCGCATATGTTCTCATTAGTTTAAACAACATTTATTTCTGAGTTCAATGGACTCAATAATAGAAAATAATTACAGATGATATATATAGAACAGAAACGGAAAGTGGATGGTTACGTCCCTTTATACCGAAGACTCAGTACTCCGAAGGTTCGATATTCCGAACACCCAATACTCCGAAGGTCCGATATCCCGACGGTTCAAATACTCCGAAGGCCCAATACTCCGAAGGTCCAATACCCTGAGGATCCAATACTCTGGAGTTCTAATACTCCGAAGGTTCTATATTCCAAAGACCCATTACTCCGAAGGTTCAATACTTCAAAGGTCCGTTATTCCAAAGGTGTTCTAAGGTAACGGCCGGTTTTTACAGCACCACATGTAGTCACGGTTAAAAAGATTTTTACAGCAGGGTGGAAGTGCGAGGTTCGATTTAGTTAGTAGTGTGAAATAACGTGATAATAACGCATAATTATGTGTTAGTAACACGTTATTACAAGATAACTATCGATCGATAATAAAATATTAAATTGCTATCTAGTATGTATCAGAAAAATGTGATAATGGCGGAAAACAATTTTTGCAGAAAAACACTTGGTTTGATGGGAACGAGCCGAATTTAGATGACCCAAACCTGATTGTGTTTTTTCACGTTATATATGCGGAGGGTACTCCTCCATCTGACAATATTACCACTATTATCGATAACACGGACACAATTATCCTTCATCTTCGGAGTATCGAACCTTTGGAGTATCGGACATCGGAGTATCAGACGTATTGGACCTTCGGAGTATCAGATCTTCGGAATAAAGGGACGACACCAAGTGGATTCAGCAGCAAGCACATGCTCCTGTGAGCTGTCTCCGTTGTATATTTTCCGTCCTAAGGACGGGTGCCACAGATAGTTTTCAATAACATGACAAGTGTATCTTTCACAAACTGACGATTATATGGGGTATTATTGAACAAAGATTAGGGTATAAGGTGTATTCATCTAGACAATCGTGCAACTGGACAGCCAGTAAATTTCCAGCATTGACAGACATGTTTGGCCTTTTTTACACCTAATATTAGCATTTAACCTATTATAGCTTGTCTGACAGAGCTCAGCGAGCTCTGTCAAACAAGATATAATAGAAAAAATCGCGACATCGACGCTGTAGCTGTGACGGATAGTGCAATTTCACAAAATTCTAAGTTCATCAAGGGCCATAACTCCCAGAAAAATATTTGGAACAACACATGCATTGAACAGTGGCTAGACATCAATAAGATTCACTTACATGCCAAATATAAAGTCATTCCATCATGTATTTCAAAAGTTATTGAGTTTTGAAACTCGTTGGTCACAGACAGACCGACCGACATTCTAAGTTCATCAAGGGCCATAACTCCAAGAAAAATATTTGGAACAACACATGCATTGAACAGTGGCTAGACATCAATAAGGTACACTTACATGCCAAATATAAAGTCATTCCATCAAGTATTTCAAAAGTTATTGAGTTTTGAAACTTGTTGGTCACAGACAGACCAACATTGCCACTTATAGAGCTGCCAGTCGCAGCTAAAAATACTAATTTATTGACAGGCAACTTCTCACAGACCTCTACCTTATTCAAAACCGCAAATTTGTGACTGGTGGAGCTGAACAGAGTGGTGCAAAGCTTCAGTTGGCCGAACGTAATATAATTTGAATGGCGATTTTTGTGAAAAGCACTGGGCAGTTTTAGCTGTTACGTTGGGTAAGGGGTTAAGAAATTTTGACAGAAATTTTCTAACTTCGTACCCCTGAAGGGAACACTCTGGCTTTGGGTCTTGGGTGGACGGGGGCACATACTCCTGCACCAACCTCAGCATTACATGCCTCGGTGAATGCCTGTGGAATCACTTTTTTGTCAAAATCTTTCAGCCACCACCCCCCCCCCCCCCCACACCCGCTTAAAAAAAATTAGTCCATTAGGATATGGTAAGCCGGGTTTCATGGTGATTGTCTCCGGCCATATATAATCTGCTCCTCAGTGAATGGTTTTGCAAGACCGATACCACTGCTGATGTTATAATTGTAAGTTAACACGGAATTATCTCAACAATTACTCAGGCTTTTCGAGTTATGTAATCTAACGGTAGTCACAGAATATAATTGCAATTAGTGGCTCCTCGCAATTGTTCTCACTGATGCTTTCGCCCTTTATCCAACGCAATTGCACAAACCGGCTATCGCTATTAACTAAAATCCCCATTCAAATTTTATTGAATCTTCCTGTTTTTTTTTTTTTTGGTGGGGGGGGGGGGGGGGATCTCAAAATCAGATTATCAGTTATGTCATAGTGTCATTGTAGGTTTTGCAGTCGTATAAAAGCGGTACAATTCACACCTCTGTATAGACAAAGTATGAGGTGTAATATTATGTTCCGTTATTGTTCTTGTCTCAAAAAACAGATTATGGCCCCTCGTCGAAACAAGAGCGCTGAGGGGTCATAGGCTATGTTTTATATTCTAACTTTGAATATGTAAGTGATAACAAAGGAAAAACACCCAAATGAAATCACAAATTTCTCTTTTCGCCACATGTGCAGAAAAGCGACCTTAAACACCAATAAATAAAAAAATACTCCCAAGACAAATGATGAACACTTTGCCGAAACTTTGGACAATTCGCCGTAAAAAACTATTTCGCCGGAAAATATCAGACAGTTCGCCGAAATAAATTTTCCAGCAAGGTGTCTGATATTTTCCGGCAAATAGTCTGTTTTTTTCTCTTGGAAAATACCAGACAGTCCTGTTGACATACCCAAACAGTCGCTGGTTTGGGAGCAACCCCAGCATATTATCTTTAACGGTTACAAAAAGGAAAAAATCCGCCAATATGTGTTTTTAAAAGCTGGGAGTCATCCATCAGCCTATAAGGGAGAGTGGATGCTGTGTATTGGCCATCTGGTCTGCCTTCAGGGGGAACAGATGACAGGGTGATTGGAGAGAAAAAAGAACAAAAACAAAAAAACAGAAAAAAAAAACAAACCCACACACACACCCTCTCACAGACACACACCCAAAAGCCCTTAAAAGGGCTGTTAAATCTTTATTCAAATGTATATGTATATAAAATGTACACTCGTCCCCAGTCAGACAAGCTTGTTTCAATCCTTGCCTGGTGTTTGGTGGTTTCCTGTGTATGTTAACAGACAGTTAGGTTGCACCAATTCATCCTACACTTTGTCTACCATTTCCATGCGTCATCTTGAAAAGAGTGTTGCAAGAAAATTTGAGAATGTTCAATTAGAAAAGTTATTATTTATTTATTGATGTTTAAAGTCACATATTTATGCACAATGGCTAATCATGACCGTGACAGTTTTATGGGTGGAGGAAGCCAGAGTACCCAGAGAGAACCACCGAGCAACGACGAGCAGCTGCTAGCTCCCCAACATCGTAACTCTGCACTGCAGCACAGGCAGGGTTAGATTGGTTGAAGACATGCGTACCATCGACGTGTAGTACGCCTTAGTACACAACGTCATCGTGCCCCCACATGGGCAATGGGGGGTGAAGTGTCTTGCTCAAGGACACAACGTGGTTGCCGCAGGTGGGATTCGAACCGAGGACCTCTCGGTTTGCAGCCTGCACCTCTACCTACTGAGTAGAAAAGTTTTAGTTAGAGAGAAAGATAGGTATCCGCTATTGTATATTGCGACTGTTGTGTGTTTCTTCGGATCCCACTCCCCATGCACAGAGTTGCGAGGCAATCCTCACAGACTCAATCGGCAGCTGTCAAACTGGTGTTTATTTTTACATGGGCAGATCCAATGGGGGTGGGGGAGCCTCCACTATTTTTGCCTGAGTTATGTTAAAACACTACTCGAATGATGGTGTTGCTGTGAACCATTAGTGCCCCCTCAAAATATCCAAGATCTGTCCATGTTTTTGGATGCTTTTCTATTTATCTGAGATCGAAATAAAAGTGGAGGGAGAGGGAGGATCAATCCAATCTATTATTCATAGGCACAAGATGGGGCTTGGGTGTTTTCATAAAATAGTTGATGATTTGAGGGGATATTGTATTGAGGACGTTTTGACCAAGACTTGGGGACGTTTTGACCAATGTCACAGGTAACGCTTTCTCATGCTCCTCCTAACCCCTGTGAGTGTTAGGTTATCCGACAGACAGTTCCCCCACTCTCTCATGTTTCCACCAGCTTCTCTTTTGTAAAATCTGGTGGAATAGTCAAAATAGTTGATGGTTTCAGAGGAAATTACATTGGGGACGTTTTGACCAATGCTTGGGGACATTCTGACAGGTTCATGATGTTTCGGCCTGGGACGTTTCGGCCCCATAAAAGGCCGAAACGTCCCATGTTAGGAGGCCGACCCATCTCACTTTTTAAAGTTTTACCATGTCATTTCGGCCCCAATAAATAAATATTTCCTTATGAGTCAATAAATATATTTAAATATTATTCGACATTTACACCTCTAGAGGATTTTTTTTCACAACTCGGTAATAATTGAACAGTGACAAGCTGTCAGTTGTAACTCATATAGATGATTCTTGAGTTTGGTTTTCGCAAATCACTTTGCATTGAAAATCAGCAAACCATCATATGTCAAACCTGAAAAATGACTAAAGGAAGCTTGGAGTAAATGAGAGCATATCCCCCCTCCCCACCCCCCTCCCCCCACACCCAAGCCACCACTCTTAAATGAATTTCTCGTTTTTTTTTGTTTTTTTTAAACAGTATTTTATTTCTCCAATATAGAAATGGGTTTGGTAAACAGGCATAGCCTATGTAAAACCGTACCCTACACGAACAAATTACACATAAAACTTATAAACAAACAAAACGATAATAATAGTGGTGCTTGTGCTCTTTTAGTTGAGATGACTTTTATGTACAGATGTCAGCATTACCAACAGTATTGATAGTTAACCTACAAGTGCCCCTGAGGTATCTATATGGGTTTGTATCCCAAGGTCTCAACATCTTGGCTTAGTGCATTGGGTCAATGTCCAATGCACCGCTCCCCGACATGACACAGGCATGACCGCAATGGGGGAAAAATTATCTATTTCAACTTATCCTAAGGTCAATCAACATCTACAGTGTACTTTATCTACTAAATCTTTCAGTAAGGTCCATAAATCTATGGACCTTTTCAAACAGTATCGTATTCTCTTCCATGGTTGAAGTGTCGTTCCCGTACAAGATATCAGAAATAGGCATCATTTCTACCTGCAAGTTGTGGAAGCTATTTTGCCTTTGATCACGATAAAGAGGGCAATGAAACATGAAGTGTTCTGTATCTTCATATATATAGCCACATGAACATCGTGGGTTGTCAGTTAAAAATCTTTCAAACATATGCGCGTTCAGCTGACTACATCTGAGACGCAACCTGCAGTGATTGATTTGGTTTGCTCTAGTACCACAATTGTAGTACTGAGGAATCTTTATGTCCCTGTTTTTTAATTTGTCTTTGAAGGACTGTATTGAAATACTATTCCGCGTAATGGGATCCAGAGTATTCCACAATTTAATTGCAGAGGGCAGGAATGACATTTGATAATTCCGAGTTTTACACTGAATCTCTCGTAATAAATTCGAAGACCTTAATGGATAATTAGAAAAACTTGAGACATGCCGGGGTGCTAATAATGACAAATAAGTTGGGGATTGATTTGTAACAATTTTATATAGAGCCACTAGTTTATGTCATTTCCTTCGTACACCGAGGGTAGTAAAACCTGTCTCTTCGTATAACAGTCGGTGGCTGGTCCCTCTAATTGCACCACAGATAGTACGTAGTGCATCTAATTGTAATTGTTCTAGTAAATCTGCATTAGTTACAGAACAGTTGTCCCAGATTATATCAGCGTAATCAAACAAAGGTAAAATAAACGACCTATACATTGTCTCTAGAGTCAGTCTATTAAGCCTATACTTTAAACTACGCAGGCAGTTTATCATGGGATTCACTTTGCTGATTAAAGTGTCAACGTGAAAGTCCCACGATCCCGATGAGTGAAAGTGTAAACCAAGATATTTGTGAGAGCTAACTTCTCTTACCAGGTGACCTAGTAGATATAAAGTTGGATACGACTGGGGATTTGTCTTTCTACTTACACACATAGTCACTGTTTTTTCAGGGCTGAAAATAACCTGCCATTCTGTTGACCATTTACCAATTTTTTCTAAATCCTCATTTATTACTACACTAGCTCGGAAGGGATCCTCAATTATTAAGTATAATGAAGTATCGTCGGCATACAATCGAATATTGGACGTAATGTCGTTGACAATGTCGTTTATATACATATTAGACAGAAGGGGCCCAAGAACGGATCCCTGTGGAACACCTGCCGGGATGTGTTTACTTGATGACGCTTGACCATTTATATCGACTTCCTGCGAACGGTTGGTTAAATAGTTTTGGAACCAGGTTAATAATTTACCCCTTATTCCCATACCCTCCAATTTGTGTATCAGGCCTTTATGCCACACTCTATCAAATACCTTACTAATATCACAGAATATAAAGCGGATATCTTTACCATGATCTAAGCATTGCCTGATAGTGTTATCAATGTCAATTAGCAAATTAACGGTACTGTCACCAGGAATGAAGCCAGACTGCAATTTCGTCAAGAGATTATTACTTACAAGAAAGGAATAGACATTCTTGAAAATTATTCTCTCGAATACCTGCTAACACAGCTAGTTAAAGAGACTGGGCGGTAGTTAGATTTACAGTTAATGGAAAGTTTTTTGTGAATTGGCAGTACGTTAGCTTTCTTCCAGGCAGTAGGGAATATACCTGTAACAAGTGATTTATTAAATATATGCGACAGTGGAAATGCTAACTCCGATGAGCAGGATTTTAGTAAGGTATTGCTAATTAAGTCGGTTCCACAGGCCTTACGTGTGTCCAGTTTAGCTAACTCTCGTTCGACTTCGTCAATCTGTATTTCAAATTCTGTAAGCTCATATTCTGAACGTTGAATTGTCGGGAGACGATTATCTTGAACAGTGTCGCATTGTTCTATGAAAAAATTGTTAAAAAGTTTGCTGATTTCCCTCGGATCGTCAATAACTACTCCATTCTCCAGCAGTGGTGGAAACATAACATTTTTATCACACTGTTGTTTCGAAAACTGTTTCATAGTTTTCCACCACTGCCCAGAGGAGAAACAATTCGTTGAGACAAAATCATCTATCTTTTGATCATATTCTTGTTTGGCTTTTCTTACTGCGTCAACTGATTCGTTTCTCAGTTTTCGAAATTTCTCCCAGTCCTGCGGACGATTGGATTGTTTTGCAGTGTTATGGGCTCTCTTCCTTTTTCTTATTAAAGTACGGATATGGGAATTCATCCAAGGCTTATCATTTGGCCTGATGAGTACAGTTTTAAAGGGTATATAGCGTTTTGCAGAATCGAGAATATATTCGGTAAAATTGGAAATAATATCATCAATATTATTTCCATCTAAAATGGGATCCCAATTAGTTGTTGAGAGAAATGATTTTAAACCATTTACGTCCATTTCTCTGTAATTCCAAATTTGTCTGTAATATGGTTTAAACTTTAACCTTGTACATTTTATTTCTACGTAAACGGCATGGTGGTCACTGCAGAAAGGCGTAATTACTCCACAAGTAGAAACTAATTCTGGGCACGATGTTAGTATCAGATCAATGAGTGTTGCTGACGTTTCGGTAATACGGGTTGGACTCTTTATAATTTGAGTGATATTATGCGTACATTCCAGATAAGAAATTTTAGGATGCAGTGAATTATGACAATTCGCATTAAAATCACCCAAAATAATACATTTAAGAAATAAATCATTTCTAGCAGCTGAGATCGATTCATCTATCAAATCCCAGTACCCAATGTTTGCGGATGGCGGGCGATAAAAGACTCCAACTAAATATTTATGGTTCTGCTGTCGTATTTCACACCACGATGCCTCTAAGCCAGGGAGATCTAGGTCCTCACGGCTTTTGAAAATGAGATCAAGTTTAATATATAAGACTATCCCACCCCCCTGTCCAACACCCCGGTCTCTTCGGATCGGTGGGAAATGGTATCCATCAATCTTGATATCCCTATTATCAACGTCCCCACTCAAATTCGTTTCTGTCAGGGCAATAATATCAAACTCATCTAATTCGGCAGTAATACATTCTCTCTTGTTCCGAAGCCCCCTGACATTGAGATGAACGATTTTTATGCTATCTGTAACGCCTCCGGGATTGGGTTCGATATCTCCATATTGCATAAGAAGCAAAGATATAATAAACAATACATTAACAGATCCCAGTCCAATTATATTTTTTAGTATATTTGTGCTGCTCCCAGGGCACAGTATATACTTACATTCGTTAAATCGGCCAATCCTAATGCGATAGGTTTGTATATCAATAGCCATTTTTATACAAACTTGATGCGATCAACAGTTAAAGGATTGGTCGGTAATACGTAAACCAGCGGATAACTATCACTTGGTGGCAAAGCTGACAGTGATTTGCATCTCAAACTAAGTGGTTGTGCATGAAAAATAAAAATTGGTATGATACTGTAAATCATATGTGAGAATTTAAAATGTGTGGCGGCTGGCAGCAGCTACTAAAAGTGGAAGAAAGACTCACGAATGTGAAGGCTATCCCCTCCGAGTTCACCTTAAAATATTCTAGAATTGTCTAGTCGAGCCCTTACCGCAGCATGCTAATGCGAATGTAACTGTATCAATAACTGTGTCACAGATCAGGCATTTATAATTCTCAAATTTTGCAATGTTCTACATTTCCATCGGTCCGCCCTCCACGATTTTTTAGCATGTGACACCATTAAATCACCGATGCAAAGATACAGAACGCATTGTTGTGTTTTTTATGTTTTCGCAGTGAGGATTTTAACAGATAAATACCGTGGATAAGTACTATCGACATACAAAGGAATATAATAATTAATGGGATTGATAAAAGTTAAGCTTCAGTCAAACAGTTATCCCACAGTGCACGCGCACGCTACAGATTACAGGCCAAATGATTAGCATATTCTGATTAGACAATTTATTAGGGCCCAGAGAGCCCAAGGCGATAGATTGTCTCCATAGAGAGTACTACAACCAACCCAATATATCACATGCAACACTACAGCTGGTGATTAAATATATGACTTTGCCACTTATATATTTGTCCAATTGATTTTATTGTCGCATATTTCAGCAGAAATGGTTATTCATCACCACAGAGTTGGTATAAAGTCAAGTCTAGCCAATCGTTTATACCCATATAACACTAGCCCGTGATTTTACTAGTGATAACCACAGTTAGAGGAAAGGTGACTGTGGTAATACATTATTCAGATACTGGTCCTTCAATAATTCCATAGCAGCACTTTATATACCACACAATCCCATATCAGTACATACATTATCGCACTATCTCATAATATTACTTTTAAATTATAGTTATAGATTGTAACTTGGTCAGTTAGTTTTCATTAAACTCCAGTAATGGTTATTCAAGTCAACGGAAATGGGTGTAAAGTCAAGTCTAGCCAATCGTTTATACCCAATATGACAATAGCCGTAATTTTACTATTAATACTGCAGTTACACAGTTACAGGCAGGGTGGCTGTGGTTTTTTATTATTAAATGCTAGCCCAAACACTCGTTGTTCAGCAGGTCTAATATAAACTACAATTATGAGATTTTTTTTACTGGATTTAATTTAATAAATTGCTAGATAAGTCTGTAACATTGTTATATATATTTGTCTCCAGTAATTTTCCATAAGTATTCATTGAAATGGCTCCTCTTCAGCTTTTTCCATGAATAAACGCAAAATTATTACAATTTTTACCAGACTGCTTTGAATTTAACCCTTTACCTAACATGAAAAGCAGACGACACTTGCCAAAAAAATTCTTGAATAACAAATTTTATTCATTTTTTGTCTCCAAAACATAGGTTATGACCCCTCACTAGAATGAGCTTGTTCTAATGAGGGGTCGTAACCTATGTTTTAGAGACAAAAAATGAAAAAAATCATGAATATTAATTGGCGATTTTTGAGAATAGCACTGGCCGGGTTTGGCTGTTACATTGGGTAAAGGGTTAACAAACTGCCAGATAAGTCTGTAACATTAATTGTTATTAAATTATTACATTTTTCACCAGATTTCGTTTAATTTAATCAATTGTTAGATAAGTCTGTAACATTAATAATTGTTATCCAAATTTGTCTCAATAATTTCGCATAAATCTTCATTGAAAAGGCTTCACTTCAGCTTTTTCAACAAATCAACGTAAAATTATTACAATTCTATCAGATTAAATACAATTTAATGCATTGCTGGATAAGATTAACCATAATTCTTATATATATCTGTCGCCAATAATTTCTTGTTTATTCAGTGAAAAAGGTCCACTGCAGCTTTTTCAACAAATAAATGCAAAATTATTACACTTTTTTCAGATTTAATATTATTTCATAAACTGGTATTATCATGTGTTCCCAATCATTGGCAAACCACTTCCCGTGTTGATAATGCAGATAATCAACCGATGGAATAATTAATGAACTGAGTATAATGCAGGAGCCACGACTTGTTTTCACTGTAATCAGTGGGTCAAGAAATAGCAACTAATGGCATAAGTGCAGGGAAACATGGGAACAATAGATAGTATCTAATAATAAAAATTACTCTTCTGGCGTCACTTTGTTGTATGAGGCGTAGATTATTTTTCACAAATCCACATAAATCTATGCAATTTATAGAGACAGAATTTACATGTTTTATTTTTTTAATTTATTAATCCACTCATTTCGAAGAATTCTCGATTTTGTTGTACAAGTATGTGAATTGTCAGATAGAAAATCAGTGTACACATTGTCAATGTATTCTTCGACTGAATCTATTTTATTTACTTTTGTCTCTCCACCTTCTTTCTACGAGGCCGAAACTTCCCAGGCCGAAACGTCTCAAGGCTGAAACGTTCCAGGGTTGAAACATCTCAAGGCCGAAATGTTCCAATCCAGTTTTGACCAACCTTTGGGGACGTTTTGACCAACACTTGGAGACGTTTTGACCAACACTTGGGGACATTTTGACCAACGGTTGGGGATGTTTTGACCAACGCTTGGGGACGTTTTGACCAATTTATTTTTGGGGACGTTTTGACCAGCACCCGTCCGGTCCACATCCCTAACACTGACAGGCACTATCCAATACATTGTAAACAAGACGGATGTCACTTTCCATCTGCTCACCTACATCCACATGTGATACATGTAATCCAATGTCAAGAAAGCTCCTTGAAGCTGCATTTTTATTGTTTATATCTCCCCACATAATGAATATACGTATTTAGTTTTTTTATGGGATACATCAGTCATCATTATTACATGGCAACTGTCACAAAGTTTCCGAAAAACCTTAATACCTTGATGGAAAAGGCAATTTTAGGTTGCCTGACGTATATGCAATAAGATCGGGAGCCAATCCGAGCGAGTTTATCCTTCGTATCCGTGGAAAAAGATTCAAGTGACGGAATGACAAATCAAAAGAACTGGAAATTGAAATCGGTTTGTTTCGGTAATTCGCGTTTCCTCAAGTATTGCCCTTTTTTAATTTGTTTTCATTTCATACCCTGTCTGATGAAACTGAATTATTCTTAGTTTCAGTGAACATATTTTCTCTCTCCATTCTGAAATTAATTGAGACTAATATGCTTTTTTGCGAGCAAAAACTTCAAACGGCGGCCAACCAAAACAAATCATTGAATAAGGTTCTGTCAGGGAACGTGAAAAAAAGTTCCCTGGTACTGTTCTTCGGAGTTATCGACCTTGATGTGCGCAATCGATCAGGCGTCCCCTTCCTGTGATTGTGGGCAGTGAATTTCAAAATCATTCATCCCGATCTGAAAAATTGCCACGAGACGAAACTCACAAAAGTGGTCAGTATCAGTGAACACAATGCCAGGAGCTCCAAACGTTATGTGATATGAATATTAACGATTAAACTGGAAAAAGGTAACATTAAAATAAATGACCACTTCACATCCCCTGAACCAACGTGAAAAAGAATTTAATGAAACAAGTGGAAGTCTAAATTTCTTAATTTGTCATGTTGTGCAGACGATAGCAAATTTTAACCAAATAATGAACTGTGTGTGTCGTTGAAGTAGTGATGGTTGTAGATTAGCTATAGCCCGACAGGTACAGAGTCTTCAGAGAATCCCAGTTTATGATTATGTAAGTCTAATCTATTTCAAATGATCTTCCGTCAACAACTGCAGTCTACTGGTGATCGTGTCACACAAAACTGTAAAAAAATTCTCTCGCAATTTTTCTTCGTCGTCGGTCATGCCTGGTACTGACGTTGTTTTTGGAAAGCTTTCACGGAGTGCTTTCTATCCAAGAGTCAGTATCAAAGGCTTGCATTATCGGTGACGAAAACGGGAGAAATATGAATGCGCCCATCCTTCATCGTGCTCTTCTGGCAGGCCTTCTGTAGGCTACCTCCAAAGAATTTTAAATTGTTAAGGGCCTATATAAGTAATGGAATTTTGTTTATTTGAAAATTCTCACCTCTGATATTCCTTCAATTCAAATTAAATATACACAAAGTGTACATCAAAATGAAGATTGAGATGTATAGAACACGAAACACATGTGTATCAACTCATCATTTCGACCGTATGTACCATTGGTTCCTGAAAGTCTGCTACCGTACTCGTACACAACTGATAATTTAATAATCGAAGTGGCTATTTCACGTGCGCCCGTGAAATAGTATACAGGCTATTTCACGGGCGCCCGCGGAATAGTCAATACATACTGGTTTGGCTATTTCACGGGCCCTGATAAATTATTATTTTTAATTGAATTCAATACAAAACAGACTGTCAGTCGCTCTCCTATGAACACACCCATATGTCATGATTGCACGAGAAGCTGTCAGATTATAATTATCAAGTGAATGTTTGGTCGTGTGATCACGGCGTTAATAATATTTCACGAGAACAATCTGTGGCCAAATGTGCTTTACGTATCCAAGAACACAGCTAAGGTATCAAAATTCTTCAAAACACAGCAACAGAGCTGCATGGGGGGAAAATTCCAAAACCTTTGCTTTTGTTTACATATGAATTTACTTTCGATTTCCGGTCGACGTCATCGGACGGAAAAAGCATTTAATTACAACGCCGTCTAAAATCAAATAATGAGAAAGATCGCCTTAATGCAGTATACTATTATTAACTAGAGACTGCACAGTTGCCATATTCGATGCAAGATGTCATGATACCTGTTGAAATTTCTTAGAATTACGATTTTGTTTTTCGATGGAAATTCGTGGGGGATCAGGTGGTACTGCCCATATGAACCCAAGGCGGAAGTAGCCCTGAACGTTGTGCAGACAATGTCAGATTGCAAAGTAGTATGTACTGCTCATATGAAACCTAGGCGAGTGTAGCCCCGAACTTCGGGCAGACCGGCGGTTCAAAAATGGTGAAGATAGATAAATAGGGTACATGCCGTCCATACTACACCACTACACTAGACAACATGGCACATGTAAGTATTATTCAGATATACGTAAGCCATACTTTTAAACAATACACCAGAGGCTGTGGATATGTTTTCGGGTGTTTCAAGCCTGAAAGTGAATTTTGAAAAAAACATGAGCTGTATGGAAGGGCCAAAAAATAAAAAGAAGAAAACACAAAGGAAAAATAGTGTTGTGGAAAACAAATTCGAGTAAAACTAACATTTTCTTGGAACCACAAAGAATCATTCGCGAGACTTGGAAATAAATGTAATTTTCTCAATAAAAAGTTTATCTTCTATGACTGTACCAAACTATATCACGAGAATCGGAAAGATGAAAAGTTACTCAGTGATAGGTCGTCTCGTTCCCCAACAAGTAACTAAAATTTCGGAAAAATAGTGTAGTCCCGGCCCTGTTCTCTCAACTTTTTACAACAGTACCGATTCCCAAAGAATAGGCTTCAAGAGAGTTCAAAATATGTTCTGTAGCTTCATATGGACCGATAAGAGAGACAATCTTATGTCACGCTTTGTAAAATTTAATGGCATTGATTAAAAAATAATAGACACCGCTGTGTCAGCGGCTTACAAAAACTCATTATAGACGTGTTTGAAGGGTTTTTAGTCAATTTTAGGGAAAGAGAACTATAAAACATTGCACATGCATAGAGAAGACTAAAATCGTTTGCATACAAACTAGTTTTGGAAAAATTTCATAGCAGTACTGTCTCTTTTAGACGAGGACGAAACTGTTACCCTGACAAAAATCTTTTCAGAACCCTCGTCCTTTTAAAAAATATACAGATCAGCGATAAATTATTCTTCCCCAAAGGTTGGCGTGAAACTCATTGTCAGACACCTGTATCTGTGTGAGTGGGGTGACATGGGGTTGTTTAGCCTTGCCATTAAAATATTGGAGGACGAGCCAACAACGAGGGCCGGAATCAGGGCACGGGCTAAACTCGGCTTGCTGAGATGAGTTCGGACCGCACTATGATTTTCTACCCTGCCAAGTAAACTCGAAATGTAGGTTCGTTCTTCATTAGGTGTGATTCCTAATCTCTTCAGGCTGTGGAAAGGAAACAATGATTAAAGTAACAACGATTCTTTTATTTACATTTAAAATAAACTCATTTCCATATTCAACACATTTAACAATTTGATCGACATGGTAGAAGATTTATCACAGGGGTGAAATAGTTTTCCATCAATTTCAGTTTATCTATAGCACTGTACTGGCGCTATAGTACACTTTTAAAATATCACTGTGGCGGGCTCGCATCAGGAGCTTAAAACATCTAGTCTTAATCTTTTGCGTTTGTGAGCGTCTGCAGCTCTGACTGCCGGAGATCCCGACGAGCAATGTTAATTACCTTGTGGCAACATAGTTCTGATTTAGATTCGGTTCATCCACTCTGTCGGCTAGTTTAGCAAGTCTACGTAGCATACCTTATACACGTATCCTTTGATGGAACTCTCCTTGAATGTTCCTGTCCTTTTGAAATTCACACAGTCATGACAGAACTCACAACTTGAAAATGCGCTTTCGAGCTTGAGCGAATTGTCACTTGTCGACTTTGAGTCGATATTCACAACACTCTTATACTAAACCAGGCTACTATGCGACCAACCTCTGCGTCTCCTTAAGGGTTAATACCACAAAGCAATAGCCTATACTTTGAGACAGGTGCGAGTCGATCCTCAGTAACGACATCTAAACTTAGCCTTTACTTGGGTTCGTAATCTACTCTCTAAATTCGGGCTTGTAGCCCTCCTAATTTGACAAGAGCGGCGAACAGTGGAGCTTCGGTGATTGCCCAGCAATTCCACTCGCAAGAGACCGTATAATATGGCGTATCAGAAACGACCGAACCCAAGTCTCACTCCTAAACGCCCGGAACCCAAGTCTCACTGAACTAGCTTCTTCCCCATACTTTATACCTTATCCTTTCAAGATGATACCTAAAAATGGCACGCGACTTTCTGAAGATAAAATCACCGCGCGCCAGTGCATATTCTATCCAACGTATCCCCAGAAAGAATATATTTGATAGCCGTGACGATTGGAATCAATCTACAAGTGCTAGTCATTGCGAGATTAATTAACTAAAGGTAGCATGGAGACATTTTATTCTGACTTGTAATATGCCAAAGAAGTATCCCACTGTGAATGCCCTAAGGCTAATTATCCAGTTAAAACATATGTGCTTACAACACAGAGAGAAGAAATATATACATATATATGAACTTGAAGTCTGAACAAATAAGAGTTCCGTAACCTTCTCTGACTTTTCAGGTAAAGGTGATGTTGCAACCCTATTTATCGTGTATCATGAGTTAGTTGATAGTCCATATTTTTGGAATTCAGTCATAGAACAAAGTAAAAACTAAATCGAAGCAATAGGCCACAACTCGACCAAATTAGGATTTAAGAAAAACTCTTAGAAAGATTACCAAACGTTTTATCTGAAGTTCTTACAACCATCTGAAAGTTTACCTTCTCTCAGGAAAAACAGAGTCAAAGCTTGGATGTCAACTTACAATCAGATGGTTGGCAATTGATATACAAATGTTAGCCTCAGTTAGAGGTTTGATTACATACACCTGGAGAGTTTACCTTATTTAGGTTTTCACAATATTTTATTTGCGAAATACATAACCTTTCAAATGCACACTTTCGGAAACAGAACTTTTTAATTGTCTGCCCGACTGACATCAGAGTTTGCAAGGGCAACACGTTAGATAACGGCTCTGTATTTAATAACCTTCATACACATTTATATTTCTGTGAGTAGAAAGAGCGTCAACCATTTTAAAAGTTTGTTCAGGAGAACTTAAATCTTATCAGAACCTTGAAATGATGTGCAGATATACATGTATGTACTCACCGGAAAAAAGGACCAGAGAGTAGAACAACGATGGAACATCCTGATCTCTTTATTTGAACAATGCATATCTCGATACTAACACGCTGATAAACGTTTTGTCAATCAAGTCAACATTTAGCCTCTCTTTGAGGCAGACTTTCATAACGACTACAATTTTTGATGGAGCATATCAAGCAATCATCCTGACAGATGTGACTCTATACAATTAAATCAATAATATTCGAGCAAGTGCATCCTCACGAATCTTCCATTAACCTAAATTTCTATGCTAATAAAATAGAGTCATATGACAATATATATTTTTACGTGTCATGTGAGTACCTGTAAACGTCCACACGGGGTTCCCGGAAGTAGAGCAGAACTTTACTGGTCATATAAAATGGGCATCATATAATCGCATAAATACACAGAATGACACACACGTGTGAATGGGTTAATCGATATGGCACAAGTGCCAGCGTGGTACAAGTGCCATATCCATTAACCCATTCACACGTGGGTGTCGTTCTGTGTTTTTACACTTCTTCCCGTCTATAAGAGAATTATTAGAACACTTTGAAATTCATTTGACAACTAACAACAAAAAGAACACATTTTATTGCCAACCAAATTTGCGAGGGGAACTCGTGTTACTATTTTGTCCCCTGAGTTCCGATAGGTTCCATGTTCTTACTGGCAGATTGAACTCATTGGAACGCAGGGGATGATTTTTAGCTATCGCTAGCGATTCAAATTGTAATTGCGGTGCACGATTTGTAAAAAATTCCAGCGACATTTCGCTTCTATTTAAAAATAGTCCGTCAACGATTTCCGTTCCGCACATATGTGAGGAACAGATTTTCTTTTTCCGCATAGTTTAGTGTTGCTGTAGATGGGGAATTCAAAGAACAGGCGTGTAATAAAATACTCTTACTTGTGTCACAACCATGAGATTGTCATTTGTGCTAAAAGCGGCATTAAAAACGAAAAAAGTAGATAAGGTTACATGTAAGACGTCCCCTGACGGGTAAAACCAAATTTAGACGAATAAACAGAATTGCGGGCCAGCGAGTAAAATTTTCGTGTCACAGTGTTATAACTGAAAGCACAAAAGTAACATGGCTTTGGACATCACGGGCTTAATACAGTAAATATTTATATATATCTGTAACCTTACAACATCACAATTCTCTCATTCTATGCGTTCAAATGTTTCTGCATATAAAAAATTGGGTGGGGGATAAATTTATATGTAACTACGTCATGTTTATCTGAGTAAAAAATTAAAATAACGAGGAGAAAAAAACGGAAGAAAGAAAAATGCTTGTGGCCAAATTTGTTGTTAACTCTTTACAATTTCTTGTTTGTTTCTGGAATCAATATTCTCTTCTTCGTCAAAAACATTGACTGCATTTTTCATACTAGTTAATGTCAATTTTCTTTATTCAACTGTCTGCTCTGGAAAGCAGCTTCCTGCTTCCGATCTAAAAATGCCAGTTGAATCAACTTACGAAATTACGTAAACATTCGACGACCATGGGCAAGGACAACCTAACATGGCTGCACGCATTCAAAGGGTGACACTAAGGTCATTAATTTGACTGTGCACTCCCGGAGCAATAGGAGCCTTTAAAACCGAACAGATAAAGCTAATCTAAGATTCAGATATTCAGCCAGGTTTTATCATTGTTGTTGGGTGCTTTCCATCCCATCCCATCCACGTCCTTCAACCACTCCACCCCAACCGACTCTAGATGAAATGTACTTACCTGCTCGATCGATAATTTTGTATCGCCCAAAGATTGCGATCTTCGTAGTTTTGTCTTCGTGGTTTTCCGGATAATTATAGTACCCGACGAACGGTTTAGCTTGGAGTTTCTGTCGAGATGATTAGCCGTGTTTTTTTCCAGAACACTGAAGCTAGACTTAAACATATTTGGCTTACCATTCTCAAACCTTTCCTCATGGGGCGCTCTCCGAACAAGATTGTTAGACTGACTGTGCTCTGCCACGACTTCTTCCTAAATCAAATAGAATGTTTCAAGATATTTTCATATTTTACACTTACCATCATGGATATTTTCCTAATTTCAGGAACCCTTTGAAAGTTCTTAATTTTAGCGATGAAATCTCAGGCCCTTGTGAACGGAAGCGAATAAGTGCCACACTTGAGATAAGAAGTTTTCACACGTAAATCTTAATTCAGAGATAATAAGTCTTAGTTCAGAGTTACGGAATTTAAGAGATACTGTTAGTATTAATTCAGAGATAAACAAGTCTTAATGCGGAGATAATAAACATTAATTTAGAGATTCGTTAGTCTTAGTTCAGAGATAATAAGTCTTACTTCAGAGATAAGTATGTCTTAATTCAGAGATAATAAGTCTTGATTCAGAGATACGTAAGTCTTAATTTAAGAGATACAGTAAGTCTTAATTCAGAAATAAGTAAGTCTTAATTCTGAGACAAGAATCATTAAGTTAGAGATACGTGAGTTTTTATTCACAGATAATAAGTCTTAATTCAATCACGCTTATGTTTTAATTTTAGAGATTACTGTGAAAAAAATTCTCAAGTGTGGCACTAATACGCTTCCGTACTCGAGAGTGCTTGAGGATTTGAATTTCTTGGGGAAAATCAGGGGGAGTCCTTGAAAAATATACTTGGGCGATTGCTCTGTTCATTTTGCTGAAAATATGTACTTACATCAAGTTACATGTACATAAGTGTGGCAGCTCTGTGCTTTTATTGCTTAAATAAATTCCATTTTTGACGACTGAAGAAAAATCCGAACCTAACACTGATCCTTGGGACGCTCTCTAAGCGAGCTTCCCAATGCTCAGTGTTGGAGGGGGGGGGGGGGGGGGGGGGGTGGTAAGTATTATTGATTTGAAATAAAAGTAAAAGAAGTGTGTTAATTGGCATGTCACAAACCCAGAGATGACTAAAATAATATTAGATCCAGGAAATGCTTGAAACTTTCCATGAAAAGTCCTTCGAAGTCTTGGATCTAATTTTTTCTCTCTCAACTGTGTACACATTCTGTAATTTGTGCACTGGGATGGGCGAGGTTTGGTTTGGGTGTGGCTGGGGTATCCTGCCTAGCCCTGCTTGATATCCTCACCACTAAGATATGGACCTGATGGTTTCTGATAACACAACATACGTTTACAACACACAATGCGTTTGACTAATTTATAAGACAACACCGGACTCTGAATTTAATGAAGTCTTTCGACAAAAGCGAAACAAGTTAAGACTTTTGATTATCTCAGAAAATTCGATATCGAGTTATCACATCCGTGTGCATTAAAAAGTGAAAACATTTTTGTAACATCACTCATTCAAAGTGATGAGAATCGTGACCTCTCCACGACATTGAAACATGGAGGATGGGGAGACTCCTATAGAAGACATCCATAGACCATTGGAAGTACATACCTTTCATTTTAAACAGCTTTGCTGCCGAATGTGATTACCCTTTACCTTTACCATCACCCATCTTCCCGAGCCTACCCGGAATCACATCTATAATTTCAAGCTTGTATCTTTCTACATGTCCCCAACACC
This sequence comes from Pictodentalium vernedei, assembly GCA_031216915.1. Taxonomy (NCBI): domain Eukaryota; kingdom Metazoa; phylum Mollusca; class Scaphopoda; order Dentaliida; family Dentaliidae; genus Pictodentalium; species Pictodentalium vernedei. The sequence continues at coordinate 143,330,588 of CM062290.1, read as the reverse complement.
ATTATAATGGATGTTTTCTCCCACGCGCCGCCATTGTCTTCAGCTGCTGTCACTACCTGCCACTGACGTCACACCCCTGCCACTGACGTCTGTTGCAAGTGTTACTACTAACACCTAGTACGACCCCGTCGAATAAGTCTATCTTCCCGGGTGATTCGTTGATGCAAACATGTTAAAAACAGTCTGTAGTTATGATAGCGTTTATATCTGCTTTACAGTCTGCCCGAAAATATTGTCAGAGAGTTTGACCAGTGCGGGCGGTATCTTGTTCCAAAGAATGACAGTGCAAGGGAAAATTGAGTTGCCAGAATAGTCTGCGCAAGTGTGAATGCGGCAATGGGGTCACAGTTGCTATTTCTTATATTGCGGATGAGTTTATGAAGGCAGTCTAGAATAGTAACAGCAACTTTGTTTTGAATAATATTGTGACACAGACATAGATTTGTTATTTTTCTTCTACGCTCCAGGTCTTGGATGTCTTGAAGTTTTTCCATTTTAGTGATGCTGAAGTATTAGGAGTAGTCGGGACGACAATGCTCAGTCGGTTCGAAGATAAGGGTAGCAGCAGACAAGAGTTGTAGTGGTAGCAGACCGCAGTGTTCGGAGCCAGAAGATAGTGGTTGTAATAGATGACAGTAGAGAAAGCAGGATACAGTGATGTTGAGTGAGCTAGCGGTAGAATCACGAAGCGACAATTATTGTACAATATCAAGATGAAAAAGTCGTTCCCGGTCAGAGTTTTCCTTTTGGCTATGTAAACCGGGAAGGGAGAACACACAGCAAATGTTCTAGAGTTGGCCAGAAAAGATAAAGCAATAACAAGTATCTATATAAGAATATAGTTGTCGGGAGTAATACAAAGCGGTGACTTGATTGGCTGATGGTTTCATGATTTATAAATTGAAACTGTCAATGAATTATCAATGCATAACGCTCTAGGCAGATAGATGACTAGTCCTAACAGGCGTTACCTGGGCTAATAATAGATCTAAATAAATACACAACATAAACTTTATCTAAAATAGATATTAGATGTACCCCAAGAACAACCATTTTGATGAATTTTGATGGGTAAAACCTCTACCAGGATACCACGCGCAATCAAACACGGCCTTAGGACCACATCCCCCTTCACCTTAATACACCCAGACCCGCAGTACATGTAACCACCATGTAAATCAAACATGACGTCAACTAATATCCCAGCAAGCATTTTATATCAAGCAGACATTGGACCAATATTGTTATCAATATCGGCCCATCATCAGATTTCAATAACGGGCCACCATCAGTTTTGCAAATTTGACGCAATATCGGACCAACATTGTTTCCGACATCAAGCCGATATTGGGCTGATATAAAAACTATATGGGACCAATGTTTTTTATTCAATATCGACCCATCATCAGATTTCAATATCGGGCTGATAAGATTTGCAAAGTTGACGTAATATCGGACCAACGATGTTTCCGACATCAAGCCGATATTGGACAGATATAAAATCAACATTGGACCTATATCAGTTTCCCTCTAGATGCCATGCGATGTGATCCAAGAATGTGGACTTTGTAGTAACAAGACAAATCGTCCCGTGTTCATTCACATGAGGTGTTAACTTTGATAATGAAATGGGTAAATGCAAATATTCCAAATCCTAGTGCAAAGAAGTTTCCGGGCAGGAGTAAATGTATATTTTACTTATTGAAGGCATTTCTGAATAAGTTCCAAAAAATTATAATTACAAATAGTAGATATGCACTTTCCCATTGCACTATAAACGTATCAAGTGAACTAATCAAGGACTATTAACCATCTTGTTTTTACTAGCACTGTTGGTCAAACCCAGGTCTCCATGATCTTGACAATACTGAAAACACATTACAAAACGTTAAATCATGACACGAAAACAATTGATATAAACACTATAACAACATGTACAGTGCCGGTCCATTCACTATGACTGATCGAACCACAACAGACTAGATTGCAAACTGGAATACGGGGTCGCCATAATTCGCCCTTTTAGGCGATTGTACTTTTTTGAAATTGGATCCAAAGTGATATTTCCATACAGAGCAGACATTGGTGTCTTGTGCAATTGCAATGTGGGCAGTGATGGCTCAAGTCTGGGTGATACACGTATGATGCTAAATGCTGATTACTGGGATGGAATTGTTGGTAGCAATGCAATCATTACATATCTTGATGATGTAGGATTTCTGTGAAATTTAGTTGTGTATATTTAACAAGTAGTCGGGTCACACGTGTTTCTCAGAGTCCAAGTTAGTTAGCATGTAATGTCCCCAGACTCGGTCATACTGGGTTCGATTGTCCGACTTAGGCTTCACAGACCTCCATTTTTATGGCCGACCGTTTGAGGCATCAATCAATAGAATGAGTGTGGTATTGCAAATGGGCTTGTCACTTAAGTTACGGTTTCATTGGTTCGATATAATTAGCGGGGATATTTAATAATAACCTTCTGAATAACCTTCCAGTCGAAAGTTCCAGAGTAAATCAGAAAGTTGGACATTCAACATTTCTTGTTGGGGCTTCTAGTGGCATTATCTGAAATAGATAATCAATATAGTGTAGCTATTTGTAGCATTCCTCCTTCTGACATGATGAGTCCCCGGATGTCACGGTATTTGGAGAATGTGACCCGAGATTCCTATGACCAGATTAAGTATCTTTTTGCGAGGTCCGTGCCCAAAGATATTTCCGTTCAGTCCACACCAGCAAAACATAAGTAAAACAACAAGACCCAAGTTGACGAGTTCAGTATGGATCACACAGGCTCAGTGGTTAGAACATTGGACTTTAAACCGAAAGGTTCACGGTTCGATCACCACCAGCTGTAACTGTGTTGTGTTCTTCGGCAAGACACTTATTCTCGTTTACTCACGTGTACTAAGGCGTACTACACTCTATGGTGTACAGTGCACTTGCCTTCAACCGCCGCTCACTTTCCCTGTGCAGAGTTAAGAAGTTTGAGAGTCTGGGAGTTACTCGGTGGTTCTCTTCCTCTACCCATAAAGTTGTCGGACACCACGTGACCCTGGCTGTTAAAAGTGTCGTTAAATAAACAAGAGCTCACGTATCGCTGAAGCAATACAATGTCTCCTATCGGACTAATGAGCATTAATAATTATACAAATGTTATAACCTAGATGTGATCAGCATGAATTCCGTTGAAGCGTTTCCAAAAAAGACCAGAAAACTGATATTTTGGCGCTTTTTCCATATTTCCAAGGACCATAACTCACACAAGAATAATGCAATCAGCATGAAACTCAAACTTGATCTGTAAGTCATCTTTCTATAGTAGGTTACCAAAAATGAAATCATTCGGTTGAAGCATTTCCAAAAAGAGTCCGGAAAACTAAAATGTGACTGACAGACTGACGGATAGACAGAGTGCAAATGAAACTTGATCTGTAAGTCATCGTTCTATAGTAGGTTATCAAAAATGAAATCATTCGGTTGAAGCATTTCCAAAAAAAGTCCGGAAAACTAAAGTGTGACTGACAGACTGACAGATGGACAGAGCGCAAACCTATAGCCCCCCCCCCCCCCGGGGCGTTGCCGGTAGGGGACTAACAAACAAACAAACGAATAATACGAAAAGTAGAAGGTCTTTGATTCTTGGGAACGATATGGGTCGTTACTTAACGTGGCACACCAATAAGATGAATACTAGACTAGATGGTTTTGAAATCGCAAAGCGTATTTACAAAAGTCACCCAACGAAGCACTGAAAGGGTGGTAACGATGTTTTTAACGGCATATTGACGGCCAAGTCTGGTGCCTGTTGTGACTATATTTTTAAAAATTTCGAAAAACTAATGCTGAAAAAGAGGTTGAAAAGAGAATGTATGCACGAAAACGTAAGAATGTTACTTCGTACGTTGTGTACTTCATATCTCCGGTATCTAACGTCTGATTTTCAAGTTTGTATTTGGGAGCACAAGTACTTAAATATCCAAAGATTTCGACTTGTTGAAGTGAAATTTAAATTTGACGTTTTCCGCCCTCGATAGTCATTTACGTTATATTGTCAACACTTTAAGGGCAATTTGGATAAAATTTGTCAATGCTTGACTTCAATTATTCCTCTACCCGCCTGTGGAAAAAGAAGACATTTAGTGTAGTTTGTGGGCCAGGGTATTTAGCAAATGGAAAGGATGTGCCCCGACGTTGTATACGTCATATCTCCGGTATGTGACATCGGATTTTCAATTTGTTTTCCATTTTGTGTTTGGGACCATGAATGTTCAAAAGTTAATGGTCAAACCATTCCTGAAGTAGAATTTAATTTTTACTTATTTCACCCCTAATGATTTGACGTCATAGCGTTCAATTTGTTATGTCAAGGGGCAAATTGGCAAACAAATGTGCCTAAACATCATTCAAACTACTGCTTTCACCGTGTGGTTAGTTTCTAAAGGGGTATGTAGGGGTGTGTTTTGGCGTTGTTGAGATAGCCGTTGTACAAAATTGGGGGGGGGGGGGTGCAAAAAGATCAAGTGACGTAAAACAAAAAATTAAGTTAAATAAAACATTCCAAAGACGACTATCTTATTATTCTTCGAACTCTACAACATTCTAAATTTCAGGTGTATCGGACAAACTTGAGTTTCTCCGACGTTGATGTCCTACAGTCAACCCAACCGAAGGCCCAGGCGAACTGATTTCATGGTATTTCATGATATGGTTTTGGTTGGCGATGATATTTCCCAAATTTGAAAGTGGAGAGCTTAATACATGAGTTTACATTAAAGGATAAAGAAATAGAAGTAAAACTTCTGTGACTCACACCGGGGTCAGAAGTTTTCGTCCATCAGTTTTCAGAATAAACGTGTATTTTTCGACAGAATCGCTTCGTAGAAAGTACTCCATATCATGACTGGATAAAAAAGACCCCCCCCCCCCCGCCCCCCAAAAACAAACAAACAAACAAACAACAAAACAAAAAAGGGTTAAGGATCGCAATAAGTCACTCCACCGTCGTTGGATGACTTAATTACAGACCAAAATGATACAGACAACTGGGTGGGCCTCAGATGCATGGCCTACACGTACATTGTTGGCCCAAAGCTGAGATGTTTCACCACCTCAAATCCTTTAGCTTCGACAGGACCGAACATCTAAGCATGTGAGTTGTTTGCAACTTCTGTCTTTCTTTGAGACAATTAGTCGATTCCCAGTACAATTTTAAAATCAGTTCGGTTAAAAACACAACAACCCAAATCAACTGGGTTGAGTGAATATAATCCAATTGGGCTCATATTCACTCAACCCAGTTGATTTGGGTTGTTTTATAACCCAACTGATTTTAGAGTTTATATGTATACACCTCTAAATTGTTACACCAGACAATCGAACAATATCCATCGGGGCAAACTGAGCCAGAAAGGGCTATCGCGAAATCACCAAAATTTGTCCCGCCTAAGTACCTCTGAATTACGGGGCCAACCATGATTCGTCCCAGTGTGTGAAAATGTGGATTTACGAGACTGAAAAGACACCAAATCATCGCATCCGAAGCACATATTGGCCGTCTAAATAGAGTATTATAACGAGGGAATCTCAGTGGTGCTGAACCAGCCTGACCGAAACGTAATTCAACCCTACGTAGTCATTCGGAGTATTAAATTGGCTATATACACTGAATGAAACTCCACTGAGATAAGAAAATCATCTCTACACTGTTATCTGCTTTTATAGTTTGTTTCGGTGAAAGGATTGATCCACAAAAATAATTTTAGGCCGACAGCTATCGTTCTTATTTTAAGTTTACCTACCGTTTCGATGTTTTTCATTGGAATCATTCTTTAGATCCCGCAATTCTGCCTCAACTTCCAAGAACTGTCCAATTTCTAAATATTAAGAAAACTGCGTGGTAATGATAGCTGTAGAGGGTTGTATTTTCTTCGGTCAAAATCAAGGTCGGCTTGCTTTTGCATATCACATGTGTACACCGACATGACAAACGGTATCGATTACGGTCATGCTTGCAATTCTAGGTTATGCATATAATCTGACGTGCGCAATACAATGGGAAACGACGATTTCAAATGCATTGGATGTGGAGATTCAGAAATGTTTGACCATAAATCTGGAAATGAATTATATTGAGGGATCCAACATTCAATCAAACATATAACGATGAAAAGTTCGTCAGACCAACTTGTATTTGAGAGAGAGAGAGAGAGAGAGAGAGAGAGAGAGAGAGAGAGAGAGAGCAGGCGGTGGCTTATGCTTTATGATTTGCCTTGGCAGCTGCACCTATTTTCCACCGGTTCATTTAAGATGATTTCCCTTGGATCCTGAACCTAATTTCTGCGACACATTGCTAACGTTCATTTGTTTTAGTTTATATTTTTCTGAACATACAGGTCTATCTGAAAATATGAAACTCACGGTAAATTGTGTTGGCCTATACGTCGTAGTTTCCATTGAACGTCTTCGTCTTTCACAAACAAAATGCTGTCATCACCACAGAAATTGTGATTTGGAGATCGGAATTCATTTTCAATTAAATGGTGATAAAATCTGTATATCACGCAACTACAAATACAAAAGTTTATCTTACAACAAGAACGTATTTTCCCCAATTCAAGTAAACATGTCTAGACCGAACACAAATCTGTATTGAAGGTAACACGAGCGATCATTCAATTCAGAAAGAGAACGTTTTTACCCGCACCCATCGAAAACCGAGGCCACCGCTTTTGATAACAGTAATTAAATGATATATAAATCACCAACTCATCCAAATAAATTAGACTAGATCGTTTTTGGCTATTATGATATTTTTATACAGGCCTCCAACGCGCTAAACCTGAAAATAAAACATAGAAACGCCCAGCTGAAATACTACTATAACTTTCAGCGGCTATAGCGTCAATGGTTTAAGCAAATACAAAATTCAGAAAAAGTAAGAACTGACATAAAAATAAAAGATGATTTTCAATTCGAAAACTACTTATGGTTGTCGGCTCATAAAAACACAGAAACACTATTACAAAAATAAGAATGAGTGCTTATTCTCTCCATATTGAAACAGAGAGGCATAAAGGACCCAAGTCACCGATGACGAAAAACTATCGCGATTCATGCCATAGTCTTGACGATGAGGCTCATATTATCTTAGTTTGTCACAAGTATAGAGCTGCTAGAAAAGCTGTTTGAAAAACTTGGCAATTCAATATGTAGCTTCAGATATCTCCAGTTTTATGAAAAACTAAAAATAAATAAAAATAATATTAGGGAGTCCAGATGCCTACATAGGCCAAGCAGTCGAAGAGTTCATAGATATCATCTTAAAAGACAGAGGTTATATTTGAATATTAGTATAGCTGATCAATTCAAATGATAATGTTTTTTTTCTGATTGGTTGTTTCGTTATGATTTATTGGAGAGTGTCCAGATGTCCCCTCAAATAGAGTGTAATGGAATAATAAGCCAGTATCCTCACAAGTGACTCCAGCTGAAAATATAATTATTATATACAAAGGAAAAATATAACTGTTCACCCTTCACCTAACATGAAAAGCAGACGACACTTGCAAAGAAAATTCTTGAATAACTATTTTTTTCATTTTTTGTCTCAAAAACATGGGTTATGACCCCTCGTTGGAACGAGCTCGTTCCAACGAGGGGTCATAACCTATGTTTTTGAGACAAAAAATGAAAAAATAATGAAAATTAATTGTCGATTTTTGAGAATAGCATTTCAGCTGGGCGTTTCGATGTTTTATTTTCAGGTTTAGCGCGTTGGAAGCCTATATAAAAATATCCTAATAGTTACGCTGAGTAAAGGGTTAAACATTAAATTTTTGAGGAGTAGGGGCTCGGGGAGAATTTAAATTTAATCGGTAACTATGTATGTTGATACAATTACATTTTGCTATAGTGTCACCGTTACAAATTACATATTTTTTTTCAATATTGTTTCAGGTTGAATTTTGAATCAAGTCAATTGGTCATCATTTCACCTCATCACCAGCTGCATTCTTCATTTTCATCTTCATCATTCCATCATTATCATTAATTTTGTAAGTACATCACATTTGATCATTCACTCTGTCACTCTCACTTTCATTTAACCATTTGCTTCACCAGCTTTTTCTTATCAAGTAAGGGTAACTCCCGTTTTATTTGTACGTTTTATATTTGTAAAGCAGAATATAATAACTGTTGAGCTCAATAAGTTCAAATTCAATTCAAAAAGAACTTTGAACTTTTAGTTTTCAGCTCGTAATAAATAAATAATTACACTTTTGCCGCAACAATAACAATTGATTGTGATGATTATGTGAAAGGGGTGGTGATGTTAATTGTGAGAGCTAATGGACTATACTACTATACTTTTTTATTGCATAAAACATATTACATGTTTAGAGCAAGATAGTAAAATAGGTGAGTAACATGGAATAACAAAAATGTGATTATCGTGAAGAGAGTAGGAGGTGTAAAGTGTGGGCATCCAGAGTCTTAAGAGAAAGTGAGTACATGGATAACGGATTATATGCAGACCAGTATTAAGTACCGGGGAAGTGCCTTATGTTACCATAATCACTACATATAGCCTAAAACTGTATCTATAATTTTGAGTGTAAAACAGTGACCAGTAAGGGTATTCCCATCAGAATGCGCCCTGTATCTTCTCACAGAACACACCTTGTAGGTCTGCTCCTGTGATAAGGCACAAGGCACACTCTGATTGATGGAATAATGATTGCATATCACATCATATTGTTGTCTACTAAATAGGAAGTCCTTGTTTTGTTTGCGCAGAAAATATATTTTGCTAAATTTAATATCGATTTTTTAGGGTATGTGTTTAATAACGCCTTAAATTTGTGCATTGTTGGCCAGTGGCAGAAATATGGTTTTAGATATCTCTTATGTTTCTGTATTTTGGGCAAACCAAAAGGAAATGATATTCAATCGTGTTCATATTACAACATTTACATAATCTTTGTTCATGTGGTATGTTATCGAACCTTCCAGTCTCTATGGCGAGGCTATGTGATGAGGTTCTAAATTTAGTGAGGGCTATTAGGTATTTTTTGTCTATTAATAAATCTAGATATCTTGCCCTTTTGAAATCTTGTTTAAATAATGCATAATATTTTGAACGATTTGAATTATTAATTTTAGAGTGCCAGTACTGTGAATAATTATCAATAATTCTTTGCCTAATTTGAATAAAGGGAATGTTACACTGATTTTGTTCTAGCCAGAAGTTGGCAAATCCATATTCTTCTAAAATATTTTTAATGTGATAAGCCCAATTCCTTCCTTTGTGTGTTTGATTTATGTCAGCGTCACGTTTTAATAGGTTATAAACAATATGGACCATCGAGTTTTCGGGCATTTGTAAGATTTTTATCTAGTGCCTTATCATAATTATTTTTCTATATATTTTTAGAGGGACACGCCCAAGTTCACCATGTAGCGCTGAAATATTAGTAGAATTTTTTACCCCCGAAACTTGTCTAATGCATTATGTATCAACTCGATGTCAGGGGCACAATGATATCCCCAGACTTCTGAACAGAATTTCAAAATTAGACCCACAAGGCTATCAAATAATTTAACTTTTTGGCTGATGGGTAACTCTATCTCACGATAAATTGTAAATAAGTTGTACAGGGAGAACGAGGCGTGTTGGGTTATTATTTTTTGGCTACGAGGCCAGGAGCCATTTTTAAAGAAATTAATACCCAGATATTTAAACGAGTCTACAACTTCTACTGGTGTGTCGTAAATATAAGAATTTGCATGCATGTATCTACCATTTTAAAATATCATTGCCTTGGTTTTGTTTGTATTAATTCTCATCCCCCAAGTTTGACAATATGATTCTATATCTGTCAGCATAGACTGCAATGACTCGGGAGACTGAGCAAAGAGCACCATGTCATCGGCGTACAATAATAAGAATAACTTCAATTCGCCGATTGAGAAAATATCCTCCAAATTTGAGCCAACCGAAATGGATGCACAATGAATTAAGACTTCTGATAAGACAAAGAAAACGCTTGTATCGTACTGCCAAACGAACAAATCACCTGCACGCCTGGGATAAATATAAACTTAAACGGAATGAAGTTATATCAGCTATTAGGAAGGCCAAAGCCATGCATCTTTCAAAAATTCAGTTCACATTGAGAAGCAAAGAAACCCCAGCATCACTTTGGTGGAAGACATTAAAAGCACTCATCAGTAGCAGTAACACAACAGGAATTCCTACCTTGATCCATTCTAACAAAATATACTCATCAAGTCTTGAGAAAGCTGAAGTGTTCAACGAATACTTCAGTTCGATCTCAACAGTTGATGATTCGAACCCCTCCCTTCCAGACCCATTACTACATGTCTCTCAGCGTATTGATAGTATTACCCTACACTGCAGCGAGGTATATGCTGCAATGAAGTCGATAAAGGTATCCAAGGCGTCTGGTTCCGATCAAATAAGCCCGCGTCTCCTTAAAGAATGTAAATCCTCTCTATGCGAGCCACTGTCAATCTTATTTAACATACTTCTGAATAGCTCATACTTCCCTTCACTCTGGAAAAAAGCAAATGTCTCCCCTATCCTAAAAAAAACAACCCTCAAACTCAGTTACTAGCTATCGTCCGATATCATTGATCAGCTGTGTTAGCAAAAGATTCGAAAAATGCGTTTTCAAACGCCTGTGGCTGTTTCTAAGTGAAAATAATGTTCTCAGTCAATTCCAGTCAGGTTTTACACCTCGAGATTCAACCGTCCTTCAACTGACCGACATATATGATGAATTTTGTCGTGCACTCGATGAAGGCAAAGAAGTTAGGGTAGTTTTCTGTGATGTCAGTAAGGCCTTTGATGGAGTATGGCATGCTGGTCTTATCCACAAACTGGAGAGTATTGGGGTTTCAGGGGAGTTATCGCTATTTTTAAAATCATATCTTGCCGATAGATCGCAGCGAGTTGTGATAGCCTCGGAGACATCTTCATGGAGGCCATCAATGCCGGTGTGCCTCAGGGGTCGATACTTGGGGCCCTTACTGTTCTTGATATACATTAACGACATAACCAAAGACCTACTTAGCTCTATACGCCTGTTTACAGATGATACTTCCTTATATCTCATCATTGAGAACCCAGAGCAAGCCTCAAACATCATCAATCATGATTTGGCGACAATCGAGCATTGGGCCAAAACATGGTTGGTTGAGTTCAATCCCAATAAAACAGAGAGTTTGCTTATATCACGTAAAAACAATCCCAACTCTCACCTACCCTTATATCAAGGGGGTTCACAGATATCGGAAGTTTCCGAACATAAACATCTGGGGGTCATACTAAATAGCACATGTACATGGAACGACCACGTTGACCACATTTGCTCGAAAGCCTGGTCTCGGTTAGACATGCTGAGGAGACACAAATTTTATCTCGATCGAAGTGTCTTAGAAAAAATATACTTTGCCTTCATTAGACCCCTTCTGGAATATGCGGATACTGTCTGGGATAATTGTTCCGTATCCAATATTGCGGAACTAGAAAAAATACAGATTGCAGCAGCCCGAATCATTACGGGAGCAACAATTAGTGCCAATAAGTCCTTGCTGTATTCTGAAACACGATGGGACTCCCTTCAAGAAAGACGCCGCAAACATAAATTAATTCAGTTTTTCAAAATGTATCTCCGTATGTCACCTCCACATATTTCCAATAAAGTCCCCCCACTCGTCTCCGAGACGATCTCATCATTTAGTCTTCGATCAAGTCAAAACCACCGCGTTCCCTTTTGCCGAACCCAATTGTATCAGTCCTCGTTCATCCCAAGCGTTACAGACCTATGGAATAAGCTACCCTTACCTGTGCGCGAGAACTCATCATTGATCAACTTTAAGACCTTCCTGAGCAATGGGAACCAAAGACCCCCAAGGTTCTACAGTGACGCGAAATCTCGAGCGGCTCAAATTTATCATTGCAGGCTTCGATTGCACTGCAGTAGTCTTAATTCTCACCTATATGACAATCACTTATCACCCAACCCCTCTTGTCAGTGTGGAGAGCGCGAAACTACTGATCACTTCCTCCTGCATTGTCCGGTGTTCTCAAACGCTCGCAACTATACGATTAATTTACTCCCCTTTGCAGTAGACTCATCCACGCTTCTGTTTGGCTCCGAGTTCTTGAATAATGAGGACAACCGTCTTATCTTTGAAATGGTACATGACTTCATTCTATCAAGCAAGCGATTCCTGCCCCACGTGGGAACTCCGTTCCTGAAGCATTGCTCATTTTGTACCTCGGTAATCAAGTTCTGTACAACTGGTGAAATAGGACCCACTGACCTATGTCTTGAGTGGAAGGCCCACTCACGCCTCAACACCACCGAGTCTAGTATGCAAAACTCTTATCAAAGGAACTAAAAGTAAGAATCAAATACCGTACTTATTACGCTATGGAGTTTTAAGTTAACATATTTAGTGTTCAAGTTGGCCAAATTTGGTTTTTCTCTGTTATTTTCTGAATCTTCTCCTCTCTTTCTTTGATCATCTTTTCTTCCGGCTCTTTCTTTCCTTACCCTATTCAATCTAAAGTTTAAACAATCCCACGTATCGTTGACTGGCGGTCGGGGTCGTCTTCCTCCTTTTCGTAATGGAGGGGGCCGGGCCTTCACGCAACGATACGTGAGCTCTATTACAGATTTATACCACCTGAAGGAGTAATTTTTCAAATGTGCTGGGGAGACGACTTACATTAGCTGTAAGCTTTCTGTCGAATCCCTTTTCTACTCAGAAACCTGTTTTCTTATATTTATTGCCTGTCTGTATACTACTGTATCATGTACATTGCCAATTTACTTCTTTGAACAATTATTGTGAAGAGTATACATTGAAACAAATGCTTTAATAAATACTGTCTAAACTAAATTTGAGTTGATATTTCTGCCTATATCATTTATGAATAACTTGAAAAGCAATGGCGAACTAGGATCTCCTTGTTTTAGACCTATATTAGAGTAGAAAAACTAAGAACATTCGGAATTATATCTCACACATGTTGTGACAGATGAGTACATTGATCGAATGGCACGAATAAATCTGCTACTGACATCTTCAGCCAACAATTTGTGCCACAAATACTGCCTTGTGATGCTATCAAAACATCGCTCATAATCGATAAATATACAGTATAGTTTTTTTCCTAAGCTGAGGGTTTTTCCAATGATGGCTTGTAGAATGAAAATGCAGTCCACAAGTGACTTCCCCTTTTGAAATCCGAATTGTTGCTGATCAATTTTTTCATGTTCATTCGACCATTTAGTGAGTCTGTTGAACAAGATTTGGGAAGATATTTTTTCTAAGATGTTTATTAAACTAATACCCCTATAATTTTTTGCGTCGTTCTCATCACCCTTTTTATAGATGGAGGAGACTATACTGAGCCCCCACATTTCTGGATATTCAGCAGTTCGAAAAAGTTCATTATAGAGGTTAGTTAGAAATGGTGACACTAAGTCAAACGAAGATTTAAATATTTCGGCCGGGAGGCAATCAGGACCTGGGCTTTTGTTGTTGTTTTGTGTGAAAACTGCGGCCCTAACCTCAGATGGGGAAATTTCAGAATCCAAGTCTTCATCAGCTAAAGTTTGATCTTGGGAGTCAAATCCGAAGTCATCTAACGCCTCGGTGTTGGTCGGAGGTGTGCGGCCAAACATATCCTTAAAATGTGAGAATAAATCATTCAATGTCAAAGATTGAGCTTTGTCGTTGTTTTCCCTTTTATACGTTTTCTTTATGTTTTGCCAGAACTGTCTTGGTTTGGTTACAGCAAGGGAGTTAATTTTCGCACCCTCTTTAATTCGATAAGCTTGTCGAGCTTTCCGTTTGGTTTTGTTGTAATTAGTTCTTGCCTGTATATAGTTCATTCTATTTTCTATATTTTTATTTCGATTAAAGTTATTTCTTGCAGCTTTAAATTTTTTCTTGGATTCAAAGCAATTGGCATCAAACCATTTTTTATTTATTTTATGATTTTGATTTTGAGGTTTGGGAGATTTAACGACATTTGTTTTGCAGAAGGTTTTTGAGGCAGTGTCGTTTTTTGGATAAAGTAGTCGTTTTTGGATAAAGATAATGAAACAACATTCCTTTTATCTTTAGTTAAAAGAAGGATAACTAATAATAATAATAATAATTTTAAAGCCAAGAATCCACACAGTGCTCAATGGCTGTACAGCAATTGCAATAATTGCAATAATTGCATACATACACACACATACACATACATTCTCTCACAGTTACATTGATAGATACATGAATCACTATTATCACTTATTGGTGCCCAATGCCACATCAGCAACCGAGGCTATATCGTGGCGATAAGCGACTGAACCTGAAAGAAAAAGGGCACTGAATTAAAACAAAATAAAACAAAAACAAAACAAAATACAACTTTACCAAAACAAGTATGTGGGTGTAACTTGATGAGTAACGAGGCAATCTGCACTGACTCAGTCACTCCCACGCACCTGGTAATGCCAGTTTATGACCAAAATTAGAAGTCCACTGAAGGAAATGCCTTTCGAAAAAGGTAGGTTTTAGTACCAGACTTGAATGATTCAAGTAATTTACTATTTTTTATGTCCACTGGAAGAGAATTCCAAAGCCTTGGGCCAGCAACCGCAAAGGCCCTATCACCAGCCCGAGTAAATTTAGATACGGGCTGAACCAGATTGAGTTGACCTGATGACCTAAGAGACCTCGGTGGTTTGTGGATGGTAAGCAGACCGGACAGGTAGGATGGTGCAGATCCCGAGATACACTTAAACACCAAAAGGACAATTTTAAATTGAATTCTTTGCTTAACTGGTAACCAGTGCAACTCAGAGAGTACTGGTGTTATATGGCAGTACTTTTGAGTTCTGGCTATGACCTGTGCAGCACAACTTTGTATGTGGTGCAGCTTTTCAAGACTAGATGTTTTAGAGCCAATCAGAAGAGAGTTTCAGTAGTCGAGGCGAGTGTAACAAAGGCGTGGACAAGCTGTTGTGACGTCTGAGTATCAATGAAGGATCGAATTTTGCTAATATTTCTAAGATGAAAAAATGCACTGCGAGAGACATGTTTGATATATTCATCAGCGTCTAAATTTTCATCCATGAAATAACCTAAGTTTCGAACACAGCTACTGGGTTTTATCGCAGAGCCTCTAATATTGAGGGACAGTATGGATATTTCTGAAAGTTGATGAGGTAGGCCTATATATATTACTTCTGTCTTGTCATCGTTCAATTTAAGAAAGTTTTTAGTCATCCATGCCTTGATGTCTGAAATACAAAGTTCAATCTTACTGCATGCTTCAGACTCAAAGGCATGAGGAAAACTAATATACAGATGTGTGTCATCTGCGTAAAAATGAAAGTCAACGCCATGGCTTCGGATAATGTCACCGAGAGGTAAGGCATAGACAGTGTACAGTAGGGGACCCAACACCGATCCTTGAGGAACGCCAAAACGTAGTATAACCTTGTCTGACGACTCACTGCCAATAAGGACACTCTGTGTGCGACCATTAAGGTACAGCGAAAACCAATTAAGTGCTCGGTCAGTAAGGCCTATTCTCACTGCCAGTCTTTCAATAAGTATGTTATGGTCTATGGTGTCAAAAGAGGCGCTTAAATCCAACAAAACAAGACATGTTAGGTTGTGTCTGTCCGCGGATAGGGGGATATCATTTTGGACCCTTAGAAGCGCCGTTTCTGTACTGCAATTAGATCTGTATGCAGATTGGTTAACTTCGGCTAGGCCGTGAGCTGCCAAATGAGAATGCAGCTGAGAAGCCACCGCACGCTCAATAATCTTTGATAGGAATGGAAGATTAGAGACCGGTTTTTCAGAACCTCTGGGTCAAGTGTTTGCTTTTTGAGAAGAGGTTTTACTAAAGCGTGTTTCATGCTTGTCGGAAAGACGCCAGAGTGGAAGGAGACATTGACCAGTTTCGACCAGTGTAATTAACTCCGAAAGAGATGCTTTTAACAACCAAGTTGGAATGATATCTAGCATGCATTGTTGCTTAGATGGTGCCTTGGATATTAATCTCTGGATATCTGTTGTAGACAAAGGTGTGAATTGAGACAACTGTGCAACAGCTTTAACACAGGTGCATGGCATGTCGGCCGTCTGTCAAAGACCGGATTGTGAGCTTGTATCAAGCGAAGCTCTGATACAACAATGTTGTATGGGCTTTTCGGAACATCGCAGTTTAATTCTCAATTAGTTTGACACATACTATTAGAACAAGGAATTGGCATTACGTCATACACACAGAGTAAGAACGCAATACTATGACGTCATGCTCTTCATTACAAAAAATCAATTCACAGATGCCGAGTGATTGTCAACATATATGGGAACAAGTCAAGAAAGGGAGGAATATTGTAAAATAAATTGGTTATTACCACCAAGTGGATATCCGAGATGGTGCATTGAAGTCTAGGCCTCGTCTCTGGGTCATATATCGACTCATCCTAACGGACTCGTCGATATATGCCCAGAGACGAGGTCTCACATTCAATATACCATCTCGGAAATCCACTTCTGGTAGTAGCCTATATTTACTTTATGGCAAATTATCCTATGGTATTGTATCAGCTGGTATTGTATCAGCTTTTTCCCCTCATTTACACGCAGTTTGTGAAAAATTGATAAAAATAAAAAAAACAAACACAAAATAAAAGAAAACAAACAACAACCAAACAACAACGAAGCAAATATCCATCTAAAATGTGTTTGACCACATTCTTCAAGCGTGGGAAATTCCTTTTCTTACCCATCATTGCGATATCACTGTCAATAATGTATAAAGTCTGTTTATTATATGCTAAACGATAGATTATCGAAGAAATTGCGGAAAGATAGAAATCATATCCCCCACTGTGAAGATATAGAAATTTTCACTTTTTTTTTCACTTTCACGGTATCAATCCAATGAATGGATGAACAAAAAGAAATGGACACCCTTGAAAATCCCAACGAATTATCACTATTCCTCCTGCTATTGCAAGTTTCCTCTGGGCAATAAGCTTTAGTCCCGGCCAACCTAGAATGACATTAGACCAGGCACAGAACGCCGACCGAAGATCATACTAGATTGATTGACCGAATAAAAAGTGGATTGCCATCAAAATAATTAATAAAAAATTGATTAATATTCTTCTAGGGAGCACGGTGGCTAAGCAGTTAGAGGTGCAAGCTGCTAGACGAGGGGTCCTCAGTTCGACTTCCACCTGCGGCAACCGCATTAGTAGGTATAATATGCCGATTCTGTATCACTTGTACACGATTTTGTACATGTACACGTACATTGATGTACACCTCCATAGTATTCAGTGTTAAAATCGTGTACAAGTTCACAAAATGTCGTTTTTTATGGTGATACAGAATCGGCCATCGTTTTACATCGCACTTTTAACGTTCAAAATACCCGTTGGCGAACGCGTACATTCGACACATCGCTCAAGAGTGAAAAAAATGTATGAAATTTTAAGAAAATATGATTAAAAATTTATTCTCTACGTTCCCATCGCGGATTAGACCATTGATCCATCGTTGGTGAACGCGAGCAAAAAACGTTTTGCCGATTCTGTATCAGCATCAAAAAGTGGTTTGCCGATTCTGTATCACCTAAGTAGGTATACGTTCACCAACGGGTATTTGAATGGTTAAAGTGTGATCCGATCGGGGAAACCCATTTGCCGATTCCAAATCAGAAAATCAACCTCTGTACGGTACATGGAAAAAAGGTGATACCGAATCGGCAAAACCACTGCCACGTTTCCCGATCGTGTTTGGGACGGTATAGGGTGCGATTTGATCGGTGAAAAAAAACAAACGATTTGCCGATTTCATCTCTTGAGTTTTGTGAGAGGTGAATCGTGATAGAATTGGTTTTGAGGAGAGGAAATAAAAAAGTGGGAAATAAAAAAGGTGATTGATATATATATAGGAGAGAAAAAAAATATAAATAAATAGTTATTTAAAAAATAAAATATATCAAATCGAATAGATAATAAAAAATACGTAAATCATGAGCGCTTCCCAGACTATTAGAGCAAGGTTTCTTTTAAAAATGCCGATGAGAGCCTACGCATTCTGTGTGAACGAACAACTAAGTTGCCTCTTGTTAGAACGATGCGTTGGATGTCGGGATCACCTAGACTTCGATCATGAGAATCATTCGTGTCTGACGATGGAAAGGGAAGATATGGTCGTCAAGTATTTCGAACCAACGTTCAAACGCATTCAAATCGACAAAGTGATCGCGTTTTGGAAGAGATTACTATTCTGTAAGGATCGAGACAAGCCCACAGTTTCGGAAGAACTGAAATTGGCGCGTAGAAGTCTGACTTTAGAAGACAAGGGATGCATCATGAAATTATTGTTCAATGAAGCATACGTCTAAGTTTTTCTCGTTGATATAAAATAAGGGAGAATAGAAAATAAAAAATAAATACACACATAAATTTTTTATCTAATATTAGAAAGAAAAAAAAACACAAAAAATGAGAACTAGAAATAAATTGTATCCGACATTAGATGACGACGAGGACAAGAAGCCGAAACAGCGTTTTGCCAATGGCACCATTGCTAGAAGAAAAAGAAAGAGGAGAGAGGTATCGCATCAATCAAATCAGTAGAATCCAAGCATATCTAACTCAGTAGAGAGAGATTCTCGCCGTTCTCTCAAGAAGAAGTATTTGCGATTCCTGAAATTCGTCAACGCAGTCGACACGACACTCATCATGATTTCCATGGGTTTACACACGGCCGGCATCAGATTGCTGTCGACCGCGGTCGGCATTCCGATCGTGTTGACCGTAGAAGGAGTGGCTCTCGCCGCCGGATTGTTTAGCACGCTCGGAAACTTTTTGTGTAGGAAATTATATCTGAAGGCGAGGAAACACGACAAGATTCGCGTCTTGGCCGACTCCAAGATCAACATGATATACAAAATGATCTTGATGGCGTTGAAAGACGGTAGGATATCGGACGGAGAATACTTCACGATATTGGGCGAGAAAATGAAATACAAAGCCATGAAAGAAGCCGTGAGAATCAAGACTCGTCAGATCATCAAGGAAGAGATGAAGGATTCTCTCGTGGAAAAAGGGAGGAAAGAGGCCAGGGAGGAATTCAGTAGGATGATAGAACTCAAGAGCAGCGATTGAAAAAAAAAATATATATAATAAGAACAGAATTTTTAAAAAAGAAATATTAAATTTATATATAAAATTAAAACGAAATTAATTTGAATAACTCTCAAAAAAATGTATTGCGTAAAGTGTAAGAGAGTTACCGAGACAAGTAATTCTCAAGAAGTACGAACTAAAAACGACAGACAGATGCTTCGCAGAATTTGCGACGTGTGTGGTTCTATCAAGACTCGATTCATCAAAAAAAAGAACGTGAGCAAAGGTAAAGGCATCGTGAATAAAATGATCAATAATCTACCTTTTGAAATGCATCTGCCTGGTCACAGTTTCACGGGACCTGGAACGAAATTGAACAAGAGACTCAACGCCGATCTGACTCCTAAATCTTGGAGCAAACCTGTGAATAGGGTGGATGCGGCCATGTATGATCACGATCTGTGCTACGCCGGACATCCCAACACCAAGACTCGCAACGATGTCTGCGATAAAAACATATTGGGGAAATTGAGAGGCATATCGAATCCGACCAGGAGAGAGAAGATAGAACGTTCGCTGGTCGGCAATCTGATCGGTGCGAAACGTCGATTCGGATGGGGCATTCAAAAAAAAAAGCACATCTGAAAAGAAGAAGAAACGATTATTGACAAGCGAATTGGCCGAGGAGTTATACAAACCCATCGTGTGTAAATTTCGAAAGAGAAGGGTGTTCGTGAAGTGTTTGGATGATATTTGGTCTGCCGACTTGGTTGACATGAAATCGTTTTCGAGGTGGAATGAGGGTGTCAAATATCTATTGACGGTCATCGACGTATTTTCCAAATACGGTTGGATCAGAGTTTTGAAGAATAAATCGGGACCTTGCATCGCCGAGGCTCTGAAGAGTCTGTTCGACTCGTCTTCTCAAAACCCGAATAAATTGTGGGTGGATAAGGGAAAGGAATTCTACAACAAGCACGTTCATCGATTGGTCGACCTCTCCTCGATCGAAAACGAAGAGAAAGCCAGCGTGGTGGAACGTTGGAATCGAACGATGAAGGAAAAGATGCATAGATACTTCATGGCGAATTCGACCAAGAAATACATATATGCTCTGAACGGTCTGGTGAAAGATTACAACAACACGTGACACAGATCAATCAAGATGACTCCCGTGGAAGCTAGCAATCCTCGAAACGAAAAACGGGTCTATGTGAATCTATATCCTGAGAGATCTAAGATCAGGAAGAAGTCTAGAACGCCAAAATTTGCGGTCGCCGATCGAGTGAGAATCTACGCTTATAAGAAGCACTTCAAAAAGGGTTATACTCCTTGATGGACCTCGGAAATCTTCGTGATAATCAAAATATTTCACACCGATCCAGTGACTTACAAAATCGAAGCTTTGGATGGAGAAGAGATCATCGGAAAGTTTTACGAACAACAATTACAGAAGACAAAGTTTTGATAAAGAAAAACAAATTTCTTTTATTTACTCTCTTTAACATTTTCTTGTTTACACACACATATATATATAGGAGAGAAAAATAATAATAAAAAATAATTAAAACTATTTTTAGATAAAAAAAAAGTAAGCTAATTAATAAACAAAAAAACCCCCAAAAACCCTTTAAAAATGGCAAATATACTAGATATAGCACAAAGCATAGTGAAAGATGAAAGTATTCAAGAATATGAGGTTCACGAATATGAACCGGTAACCAGAACTAGTTTGAACAATGCGGAAGAGATAAGAATCAACGTCGAAACTCAAGATCTATTCGTCCATCCTAGCGAGACTTACATAGTGGTGCAGGGACGTCTCACCAAGGAAGATGGGAGCGACTACGCCGACGACGACACGGTTACTCTAGCCAATAATGGAATCACGCATCTATTCAGTAATATAAAATACATGCTATCCGGACAAGAGATAGAATCTGTGTTCCATCCCGGTCAGGCCACCACGATGTTCGGACTCTTGACGTATCCTGATGATTTTTCGAAATCCAGAGGACTTAATCAGTTGTGGATGATAGACACCGTCGGCCCTGCTAGCGCCGGCGCCGCCGCGATATTCGACTACGTCGTCTAGACGTCCAGACCTAAAGGAATGTTTTCGTTCAGGATACCTTTGAAACACATCTTCGGATTCGCAGACGATTACAGAAACGACGACGCAATAGTGAGACTCCCTGCAACCGATGCGGGTAAGTTAACTCTACAGAAGATATCGTGGTTCGTTCTGCACGTGGAGCCTTCGGTCATGGAAAAAACGTGTCTCTACAAGATCATAGAATCCAAGATTAAATTACCTGTGGGATTTAGAATGAGACAGTGCGACACGGCTAGCATTCCACCCTCCACGAATCACTTCGATTGGAGATTGACGGTGAAATCTGCTTCTGAGAGACCACATTTCATCGTGGTTGCATTTCAGACTGATAAGGATGGGTCTCAGGAAAAGAATGTGTCGTTGTTCGATCACTGCCATTTGAGAAACATGCAAGTGTTTCTGAACAGCACGAGATATCCAGCAATCGATTACAATGCGTCATTCGACAAGAATGATTTCTGCAGACTGTACGGTGACGCTGCTAATTTTAGAAAGAAGTATCACGGTCTAGATGAATTGATGAGCAACCCTAACATATCTCCCGGCGAATACAAGTCGATGTATCCCATGTTCGTATTCAACGTCAGTAAACAGAGTGAACAACTCAAGAGTAGCATCTTAGACATTCAGATCAAGATGCAATTCGATAGGAACATGCTGAGAAAAACTGACGCCTTCGCCCTGGTCCTGTCGGATAGAGAATTACAATTCGAATCGGATGGAAATAAGATGTCGATCATTCGATGAGAGACGTGTGTGAAAAAAAAAATATATATAAATAAAAATTTAAAAAAATTATTATAAAAATGAATGATAAAGAAAGAGAATACTTGAGAAGAAACAGACGTATTTTGATTAAAAATATTTCGCAAGATTTGTTAGCAATAATTCTAGACACTTTAGTCGAAACAGAACCTTTGATATTGACCGATTATATGAGACATGAAATCGAAAGTAAAATCTTGATAGAAAATAAGACCAGAAAACTTTTAGACACGTTGACGTATAGAGGACCGACTGCTTTTCGAGAATTTATAAAAGCTCTTCGAAAAGCTCTTCGAAATGCTAAAATAGATGTCGACGCGTGTTTCGAGATAGGTGATCCAATTTCACGAGATGAAACATTATGAGAAATAACGTACTAAAACAAAACCAAAAAAAAAAATAAAGTAATGAGATCTAGAGAGATTGAACATCTTTCTAAATCTCATTACTTTTTTTTTTGTTTTTAATAATCACTCATTATTTTTTTTTAATTAATTATTTGCACGCATTCACTGTTTGTTCAAAGGATCTAGTTTGATCAGTAGACTCACCACAGAACTGGCGGCTTCGGGATTATTGGTTTTCGTAACGAAATTAATCCTGTCTCCGGCATTCACTTTGAGAGGCGTGCCGAATGTGCTAACATTCGCGTGTTGATTCTCAGTCTTTTTGACGCTGTATTTCTTATCGCTCTCTACTTTATTCACCATGAGATTGACAACCGCTCTGTTATTCAAATCTCAGGAAGACAGGGCCATTCGAATGATTTCACCTCCCAACAGCATGGGATATCCCACCTGACCATGTTTCAATCCGCTACCTCCGTTTCCGAAAGACCACTCGGTTTTTCCCTCCTCTAACGTGCCGGCCTCCTCGGCCCACACGGTGATAAATTTTCTAGCATATTTGAGTCTTTCCACCACCGAAATCAGGGTGCAGGCGTCCGTCATGTTCACAGGATCCGGTAGATTCGTGAGCGCGTGTCCACCCATGTCTAGTTTACCTTCCATGATGTCGCTCTTTCTCCAGACCGAGTTGTCGTTCACGTACTTCCTGATGACCACGCTGGAATCGAATTCGGGATCGTGATTGAGTCTGAATAAATTCTCACCGTTCATGTTGATACCACCTTCCATGGTTCCGCCAGATTGTTTGTTCAGGTAGAGATCGTCCACTTGCGATTTTACGTATTCTTGTGATTGTATCACGGCAGAATCTACGTAGCCCTTATTGACCATGGTTGAGTCCACATCCGTGTCGTCGACCTTCAACAGATTCAATATCTTGTTGAATCCCGCATTCAGATCTGATTTCATTTCTCGTCCATCTGACTTTCTCTGTTTCAGATCTACGTAGTGTTTGGTCACCACGTCCTTGGGATTCGTGGGAGTGGCTATGATCGTTGTCTTGTTAGAATTGGTGTTCAGTTCCGAGTGCATCATTTTCTGAATGTATCTATTTCTCAGATGTTCGCTGAATCGCGCTTGAGAGTCGTCCGCATATTTCTTGGTCGCGACATCAGTGGGATCTAGGGTATTTGTGACGTTCACCAAACGTTTAGATTTCAGATCGAGATCGTCGGTCATGGCTTTATCCACGTAATTATCTAGCATGATTCGTTCGAAATCTGTGTTCCCCCCTGTCGATGTATTTTTTAGTCGCAGCATCTGCGAGATCTATCGGCTCGGGAAGATTGTAGAGCTTCTTATCATTCATGTTCAAAGGTTCCTCTCGAGGTTCGTATCTCCGAACGTAACGTTCGTCCAAGTTGGCAACGTCGTAACCATCACCGACTTCGAGCATCTTCCTCTTCTTTTCTAGGTTGACTTTTTTGTCGTCACTTCTACCAAATTTATCGACTGGCATGTTGTTTTGAGATTTTTGTTTTTAAAAATATATTTCAAACGCAGTTTATTAAAAAATGAATTATTTCACTTATTTTATTTTTCGTTTTTATTCGATTAAATTTTTTTTAAATAATTTTTTATCTTTATATACTATAAAAAAAATCTCTCTCTACTGTAAATCATTGAGAATGTCTTGAAACCTATCTCCTTCAGACCATCTCTTGAGAACGTAGAGACATAAGTGACCGCAAAACACCTGATCTGGTGATTGCACTCGTTCTGTGTTGTAACGAACCATCAATTTGTTGAAATAGTTCTTTATTTCTTTCGGCGGTGAGATTCCGTAGCTGTCGAAATAATAATTCTTCTTCTTCCCATTCTTGAACCACACCACCCAGTGAGTGCCTTCACCCGATAAATCATCTAGATTGAAAATTCCGCATTCCGATTGTTGAGGTCTTCTCTTCGGCAAGGCATCTCTAGAAAACACGCCTAGAAAATCTTTGATTTTCAAATCCTTTGCCGCATTCGACAGATCGATGTTGGATAGGGGTTCGTTAGGTAAGACAACACCTTCTACGGATATCTCTATTTTCTTATTCATAAATGCGTATATTTTTTTTTTTTTTATTTATTTTATTATAATTCACTAAAATGACGTTATTTTTTTTTTTTTTTTTTCTTTTTAAACTTACTCTATCGACTTCCATAATCTTGAATCCGTCTAATTCCCCGACTTCCATAATCTTGAATCCGTTTAATTCCTCTTGATTTTCTGGAATCCTATCATCCTTAATCATATCTGGAATCTTATCATACAATCATATCTGAAATCCTATTGTCTAAAGTCCAATGTCCGAGTGCCAAAGTGTTTATTTTATCATCTAACATGAATCTCTTATCATCGTCTGCCGTCAGCGAAATCTTGTTGACTATTTCGGTATACAAGTTGTGATTTTCGCTTCAAATCAATTTCATAGTCTTATACACCGGACCACTTCCTAACAGACAATCTTTATACTCTTGGAAAGAGATGTTTTTCTTCACCACGCATGCTTTAACTCCTTTGCACTTCTTGATCTCTTCATCTTCTAGATGATAAGCATATAGTTTAGGTCTCAAGCCCACGAATTCAACGATTTGTTTACCACCACTCTCGTCCTTAAGTTTACCTAACACCTTCTTGTTGTCGTTCGATTGAATGTTGGACGGGTGATCGATGGGATAATTGCTTGTGTCGAACCATGCGGCCACGTCCAGAGATATATCTTGGTAGACATCTTTCATCTCTATCTCGTAAACTAAACTGTCTGTGTCGGTGAACAGTAGTTTGGCTTTATCACCAAATTTTCGTTTGACATAATCGTAGTGAAACTCGTACATCAATCGCTTGCTGATATCTAAGATGATCGGTCCACGATAATACGGTTTGTCGAACTTCAGGTGCGTCTTTTGCATGTGAACAGCCACTAGATTTTCGTCAAATATGGTTCGGTGTTTGTAATTGGGTTTCACCACTAATTTTTTAGCTCTTTTCTCAGATGTGACAAGTCGAACGTCAGTTCTCTTCCTGATGTTTTCCATCGATTTACCGTACACGCAGTTGTTCATGAGTTTGAAGAAATCTTTTTCGAAATTGTTCTTGGCTCAAA
Organism: Pictodentalium vernedei; assembly: GCA_031216915.1. Taxonomy (NCBI): domain Eukaryota; kingdom Metazoa; phylum Mollusca; class Scaphopoda; order Dentaliida; family Dentaliidae; genus Pictodentalium; species Pictodentalium vernedei. The sequence goes on along the minus strand of CM062290.1, from coordinate 143,305,009 downwards.
TTCTGAGATTCGTGTTGAGATCGATGTATTTTTTCATCCAAGGCTCTTCGTCGAATCGAATGATGCGATGTATGTTGACTAATTTCATCCCGTAATCGATGTATTGTTTCAAATTCTCACTGTAGATGACGTAGTTACGTTTGTTAAATAAATTGGGAATGAGTTTTTCCTCATCTCCTGCGTTCGGTTCCATTCGTTCGGGAGCCAGTGGATAATCGTTGTGTAGATCGTGTAATTCTTCCGGATAGTTCAAATCAAGTTCTAAAATGCAAGGATAGTCTCTCCATTTCTGCATCTCTTCCTGTTCCGTTACCCATTCGAAATATCCAATCGGTAAAGGATGACTCATAGCCCAACTGTACAGATTATTAGCATCCCAATACTGTATGTATTTATTCGATTGTTTCGAATGGAAACCTTCTTTCGTGTAGGGATTGTTAGCTTCTGAATATCTGTGGGAGATCATCGAGACGCCACCTCTCGCAGCCCTTTTGAACATGAGCAACATGTCCACGTCGGATAATAATTCCAATTGGACTTTGGTGGTCTTCAACAGAGCGTCCCACGCCAGACCGGGTGCGGTGAAATACCAAGCCGGATCCAGATCATAATTTCGACGACAGACGTCTCGAATATTTTTGAACATGTCTGCCAAGAGCAGAACGTCAGTCTTCAGATAGAGATCGTGATAATCTCTCATGGTTTTCATATTGAATGATTTCCACACGTTTTTGGCGTGTTCGTAATTCTCGTTGGAAATGTCGGATTCGTATAATTTTGAATAAAAATCTTCTTTTGAAGGTAGTGCAGTGTCGTCAAATCTCTTTAGATCATTCATGTAATCGTAAGGATAGACTCCTTTCCTCAACATGACATCTACTCATTCTCCGAAATGTTCGTTCATGATTTTAAATTTATCCTTGCTCATGTTATCGACTAATTTTTCCAGAGCGGTCGACATGAATTTAAAACTGTCAATGAAACGTATGCTTCTACGAATGAATTTGGTTTTTTCTTCTAATGTCTCTCCGTTGATTACTCTTTTCTTCTCCATGAGCTTCCATTTCATGAAGGAAATGTATCTTTCTTCACTGTTCGTGATGCAATTTAATTCTTCGCGGGAAGTGCCGAGATTTTTCATGAACAGATGACTGTCATAACCCGAGAGATTGTGAAATATCACCAGATAGAAAACGGCATCTCGATATTTCAAATTACACTTGTTGTGAGCCGGACCGCAATACAGACCTGTGTAATGATCGTGGTCTCTGACCTTCTTATTTTCCTCTGAATTCTCGTCGAACGATTGTCTGCATATGTGCCATTGGTGGCTCTGTTATTTTCGTCCTGCTGCTCTCGCGTGATGATCATTTTTGCTGGAGTTTTGAATTTGTCGTATAACATTTTAATTTTCGATTCTAACTCTTCCACAAACCATTGAGCCACATCGTCATTTTCACACTGTTTCGTATAGATGAAGGGACCCATGTCGTGTTGCGAGTCGAAAGCGCATTTCACGTAAATGCAATAGCCCGAAGGTATGTGTTTTTGATATCTTTCGACGTAACGTTGAAGAGCATTAGGTTGGCAGGAACTCATTTTCACGGTGAAACATTCGAAATCGGCGTACACGACGAAGGGTACTTTTAACCTTCTATTGTGATTTTCAAACTTCACGATGGTGTTGGGTTTGGGCATTTCAATAGCGACACCTTGATTTTCATTATATATTCCTGATGTTTCGCTAACGATTTTTCGCTCTGAAACATGTTCATGCAGTTGCAACATAAACATATCTTATGTTCATGTTTATTATTTTGTCTTGACAGTAATCGGCTCGGATTTTTAACCCAACAATAATGACGATTGTTACCATTCGAAATCAATAATAAAATAATCATCTTTTCTCTTTCGAGATACGAAGTCTGTCTGAGAGAATAGATCGTTTGTTTTTCATCGTCGTATCCCAAGACGTTCACTGCTACGGTGGGATTTTGAGCCTCGAAACGTTTGATGTGTTTTAACTCTGTTGGAAAAGTCACTCCGGTCCAATCGAGATTTTTAGAAGTCTCCTCATAACGAGAAACTCTATCGGGGTTCATTTTGACAGGGTATAAAGTGGAGGTGACTGCCCATTTAAAACACTGATCATCTTTATTTCTCACGTTGATCACAGCATTTTTTTTTAGCTAAGAAATACAGTAATTCCACGTAGGAAGACCCTTTCAATGAATCGTTTTCAGTTATATGAATTTCAAGTTTCAACACCTCATCGAACGTCCAATTACTACCTTCGTGTTGATAATTCGCGAGAGACGTCAACATCTTGTCTTTCATCTTTTCGAAAATGTCAGATAAATCTGAACCTCGAAATATGGGTTCGACGTTAGATCTGAAATATGCATTTTTCACGATGCTCTCGCCGGACTTCACATCAATTTTATTCATCACGCAATGGAGTATCATCTTAATTTTTCATCCTACGTTCATGTGTTTGCGAAACAAATCCAATATTTTTTTCTTCACCCGTTCTATGAATAATTTCGCATCAGTTTTCTTGAACGAGGGAACCACATCGAAAGTTTTAAAAACGCCTTTGATCGCACTCTCCTGTTCTACAGGCTTCGATTGGAATAGTTCCATGACGAGTCGTGCTACATATTCTTCTCCTTTCCCTTCGTTGATTTTTTTCTTTTGTTTTGAAACTTGAAGTTCTTCAATGGCTTTTCGTTTAGTCGTCTTCTTATTTTTCACAATTGAAACATTTTTGGTTTTTTCCGACGTCGGCATTTCGATTCCTTTTACTATCTTTTTCTTCTTCTCATTTTTCACAACCGATGCATTTTTTGACGTCATTGCTATCGACATTTCGTTTGCCTTTCCATCGTTTTGCAAATATTCCTGTATGGCTTCAATTTTTTTTGATTTAGTTCTATGATTTCTGAAATGTGGAATTTTTAATAGTTTACAAATCTCGTTTAACTGAGGTACGGTTTTCTCATTTAAATTTTCCATTTTTTTATTTGTTTGCTCCATTTGTAAGAATGTTTTTTTTCAAATTTTGTATTTAAATAATTTGTTAACAAAGTTTTTTTTGTTTTTTTGTTTTTTTTTACTCTTTATATATAAAAAGATTTTTTTTTTAATTTTTCTTTAATGTGAAAAAATATTTTTTTTTTGGATGAAATTGATCTATTTTTATGTTCCTTAACGTGAAAAAATTGAATTAATACGAGAAAAAAAGGATGTTAAAATTTAACTTTTTATTTATATATAAAGAGAAAAAAACTTTTACAAAAAATAATTTTTACATTAAAGAAAATTAAAAATTAAAAAAAAACTTTTTTATATATATGTAAATAGTAAAAAAAAAAAAACAAACTTTTTTAACAAATTATTATTTAAATACAAAATTTAAAATATATATTATTTGCAAGAATTCATAAAACAAAAAACTAAATAATCAATCATGACAACAACACCTAAAAGATGCAAATTGAAATTGAAACGAGTCGAAACATATAAAAAATTCAGTTTTAAAATCTATAGATTACAACGACACGATTCCATCGAATTGAATGAAGTCGAGACAAAGGGCTTAGAGTGCTACTACAACAAATATAACATGCCTTTGAAATTGGACGAAGCCATGCTCAATTTGTTTTACGACTACCAAAGCGATCTACAGAAAATCGTCATCGCCAAACATAGAGAATTCGACAAGGACGATTTGTCGTTGTCCTATGGAAGTTACATATATCCAAAAATCTCACTCGAACTTGTGGACAAATTGGGTGGTGAGAGCGTGTTCACCAATGTAAAAAAACTTAAAAAAGTAAAGATAAACATTCAACACATTTTCAAAAGAGGAGAAAACACGAATGTCAACATGCTAATAATGGACTTGGAAATATAAACAATAGAGAGATTGATTTTTAGCGAAGAAGAAGGAAAAAAAAAGTAATGAGATCTAGAGAGGTTGATCATCTCTAGATCTCATTACTTTTTTTTTTTTTGGTTTTCCTTCTTCACTTTTGCCCATATATTGTAATAACGTTTCCTTTTTTCTCAAATTTCTTTTTATCCATTTTATATATTATTTTATACTTTCTATGATTTATATTTTATATTTATATTTATATAATTATATAATTTTTTTACATTATAATAACATACTCAAAATCAGTATATTCTTAAATGGCGAATTCCTTTCATTCTCAAATTGTATCTCAATTGAGCAGGACTCAATCTCACCGTCAACCCTCTTCCATCACGAATCGCTTTCTCCATCCTTTTGATTTGACTTCTGGTCCAGGCAATTGAATCCTGACTGCCACTCGTCCGATCTTCGTGAGTGAATTTGAATCTCACTGCCTCACCTCAAGTTGTTAACGCTCTCTTAAGTTTCTTCCTCTGTCAAGCGGATATGTTCACGTTTTTAACCACGTATTGTGTCATAATTCTTTTTTTAAAATATATTTTCTTCAATTGTTTTTTTTTGTTTTAATGATAATATATATTAAATAATTTTTGTAAAATTAATATTGCGTTTATTTTATTTCTGTTATTTATATATATACACAATATTTTTATTTTTTTTTGCTTTTATATTTCTCTTATGTGAAATCGTATCGTCACCCTCTCTCCGCAAAGATCTAACAGTTCACCATTTTGATCCGTCAACGTGGTTTTGAGACTATACAATGTGTCTAAAATCAGTGGTAGATAAACTAAATTTGAGGTCGTTCCACGATCGTATAACCCGGCGACATGTTTGGAAAGAAGGAATAGATCATCGGTTGAGCGCTACCATTCACGTAGCTTCCAGCAATCACATCCACGTTCACCAGAATGCTATTGACTGCGAGAATGTCGACCGCATTTTCAGATGCCGCGTGGCCTCGATACATCTTTCAATCGAATCCCAGCATCTTGCCTATAGAATCGTCCGTATTGAAATCCACTCGAAAATTATCTTCCAAATCCAACATCGTCTGTTAGGTATTAGGATTGGGAGCGAGTCTGATCTTGTTGCTTCCCTTTCCATCCGTCTTCATTCGGGTCTGAATGTAATTGTTCAAATCATCTATGTCATAACTTCCTTTGGGAATTCGAATCTCCAACCAATCCACTCCGTCGGAATACTTAAACGAGTTATTCTTTTCGGTGACGTTGGGAAAGGAATAAGAAGTCTCCAGATTCACCAACACCATCTCGTATCTTTTCTCTCTATTCAATTTGATGGAAGGTTCGAATTTTGTCGCGAATCGAGTCAAATCACCACTCACCACGATTTGAATGGATTGTTTTGCAGCCGTATTCTCGGCTATCCGTTCTAACAATTCTCCTTGTTCGAACATTATATTTAATTTTATTTTTATTTTTTCAAAAACTAATTATTTGAAAATTTATTATTTTCTATTTTTTTTTATTTTCACTATCTTATTATCATCAGAAACATAAAACTTGTCGAATCCACACTGATATTTTCCGCGATTAAATTTGCTAGTCAAATCGATCACGACGAAATTGTAAAGTCCTCCATCCCAAACCCCCTTACAGAATCTCCTCAATTCTGCCGCACTCATGTCGTTTGCGACGTGATCGCTGTAGATGTGATTGAGATTCTTGAGATCTTGGCGAAAGAGGCATAGAAAATTAGCGTTCTCCCTTATCGTCTGCCTGGGCAATCGAAAATAATTCTCCAACAGGTAGAAACAGTCCACGTTGCTGTGACGACCTCTAATGTAATACGATTCGCATCGGTTCTGTCTCTCCAAAAGCAGATCGCCGAAAATCATGAGATTCTTATCTTTCGATTTCAATTCTCTAGGATCTGGAATGTCGCTAGCGTTCTCATAAAATCGACACCCGACGTTCGAAGATGCATTTCTCTTCATCAATTCCATCGCCGCATCGTCCAAAATGGTCGAAAGAGAAGCTTCACTTTTGTCGAATTCCTCCCTACTGTCAAAGATTCTGGCTATGACGTCCTTGGGCAATCTACGACACATGCACTCTCAAAGCAATCTGTATTTGGGTTGAAACAAGCTCTTGCCAAACACAAACAATCTGTCGTAATCCAACCAGTCGGGTCGCGACAACAGATTCATCACCAGATTGGTCTTTCCACAATTCGATTTTCACACTATCAAGCCTCTTATGCTTTTAGGAAAGAACTCATTATTCGACCTCTTGGTCGCGGCGTCGTTCCAAGACATATCTTTAGTGTTCATCTTTGTTTATTTTTTGTTTGTTTGTTATTTTAGATTTTTTCAAACACAATTTTTTATGTTTTTTCAAACTCAATTTTTAATATTATTATTTATTTATATTACACCGTCACGAGTTCTCTTCAATACAGATCCACTCGTCATTTTGGCTAAATCTTGTATGGGTACCACAGCATCCTTAAAATCTTTCCAACTTTTTGGCGTTCGCTCTAACATAGCTCGCTTCGCCGGTGGACTGATCAACTTGTCGATCAATGCATCAGCTGCCCTCTTGCCAGCAACAGAAGCTATCCTACCACTGGCTTCGGAAGCGGCTTTCTTACCAGCATCCAAAGCCGTCTTCTTACCGACCTCAAACGCGGTCGATGCGAGTTTTCTACCCGCATCACTCGTGAACACTCGCATTATAGAATTGATGATGCCAGAACCGCCTTGAACGTAAGTTCTAACGTATCCCCTGTTCTTTATCACCAACATATTTTATTTTATAATATATTTTGTTTTCACTGGTAAATCATTTGTTGTTTAAATACTTTTTATTATTCTAGTGTAAAATTTACTGTTTTTATTTTATATATTTTTGTTTGTTTGTTTGTTTCTCTCTACTTATTATATACATCAATCCTTCAATTCGTTCATCAGCCTTTTATAATAGTTTTTATTCAAAACCTTCTGTCTTAACAATTCGCATTTGCTGACTATCTCATTATCTAATCCTGTGTTACCAGCGCATCTACTTGCCATCAACAATCTCAATCTCTGAAACAGAGCGTCAGAATCGCTCGGAAGAAAAGTGGTTTTCACCCCTTTACTAGTCACCGATTCGACGAACTTCTTATGCATATTCCATATAGGTTTCACCACTTTCGTCCACTTGTAACCTCTGCTGGCTTTAGGTCTCGTCTCTCTGTCATCGTTATTTCTCTTCATGGCGTTGGTCCCAACCAGAATGTCACCATAATTGTTGTAATCCTGTTCCGTGTAATCACTAGGCTTGTCGAAAAGGAACAATTTGCACAGTCCGGAAGTTAATTCGTACCTATTCGGGTCGACGGTTAATTCATCATCATCTATTTCCACTTCTGTGTCGCCCACAAAAGTTCTACCGTCCGAATCCTTATAAAATCCGTACAACAGATCTCTCTTACCACCATCCTCGGACAACGTTACGCTATCAGTGGTGATAGTCGAAGCTCTATCATCGCTCTCACTCACGTCGGTTTCGATTCTCATGGGAACGTAATCCGGTGTAGATTGAAACGAATACTGGTTTGTAAAACTACCAGGCAACGAACCCATTCTCAAAGAACTTTCTTTTAAGGGCCTCAATTCGTCAACAATCTCCTTTCTCGTGGACTATCCAGGAAATAGGCTTGAACGTCCACCTGAAAGTGGAGTTTGAAATTGAGAAACCAACAACAACACCAACCTCTTCGGGGAGAGGTAGTACCTTTGGAGAGAGGATCCCCTCTCCCACTGGTCCTCACCCGAAGGGGCATGGAGGCCGTGAAAAGAGACAGAGCAAGAAAAAGAAGAAGAGCCCATAGACCAAGCGCAGGGACGCCCGGCGCTTGGAGGCCTTCCGGAATAGGAAGAAAGAGTTGAGTGAGGGGGTGGAGGTTCTGGAGGCAGCCGCCAGTTCCCCTCCTAGTCCCACTGGTACGCCCAATCAACTGCCGGCTCCTGAGCCGGTACAGTTGGATGAGGAACGTCCAGTGGAGACTGAGGATGAACTGGAAGTTGCTTTTTCACCGCCTCCCACCCCTCACTCTCCCCTTCCTTCACTACCGGAAAGCGCGGGAGCGGTTAAGCCACCAACCACTTGGGAAAGGATCATGAGAGAGGTAGAGTTGGCCAAGGCAGCACAGGAAAGAGCAAGAAAATATCTAAGAGAACACGGCTCTACACCACCACCACCAGCCTCATCACCATCACCATGCCAACCTCCAAAGAAGAAAAGCCGCAAAAAGGCCAGAAGGGGATAGACCTTCTTTCCTCCTTCCTTTTCCTCCTTCAACACGCCTAGACATGTGTAAACCCATCACCTACAGCCACTGAGGGTTGAAAGGGGCTTGTCCCCCAAATTCGTCCCTGCGCGCCAAACCATTTCTTCTTCTTCCCTTTGATTCTATCACGATTCACCTCTCAGAAAACTCAAGAGATGAAATCGGCAAATCGTTTGGGTTTTTTTCACCGATCAAATCGCACGCTATATCGTCCCAAACACGATCGGGAAACGTGGCAGTGGTTTTGCCGATTCAGTATCACCTTTTTTTCATGTACCGCACAGAGTTCGATTTTTTGATCTGGAATCGGCAAATGGGTTTCCCCGATCGGATCGCACTTTAACCGTTCAAATACCCGTTGGTGAACGTGGTAACAGGACAAAACCCCCTCAAGACAAAACCCCCTCGGCCAAAACCCCTTCAAACCCTCTGAAGGCAAAACCTCCTACCTCAAGACAAAACCCCCTCATTTTTTGAAATGGTAGAAAAAAACCCTCAGGCCAAAACCCTCTCAAGACAAAACCCCCCTATTTTTTTCCTGAGTGAACGAAATGACAAAACCCCCCTCAGGTTATTTTTTTAGTGATTTCATCCTGAGTAAAAAAAAAATGAAATTGAAATTACTTCTTCAATGAGTTAATTTAGTCTCTTTAATGATACTTTTGTTACTGCTTGGGTGTTTTTATAACAATTACTAGCTGGTAAAACAATAGTTGTTTTCATAACAGTCACTAGTATGTACAAAGCCATCTGGATATTAGCTTACATTTTTGTCTCTTGCTTTTTGAAGTAAAACTTTGCTGTTTGTGTGTTTATACGTTGGGTTTTAGTAGTTGTTTTTATAACGATCACTAGTGTGAACAAAGCCATCTGGATATTAGTTTGCATATTGTCTCTTGCTTTTTGAAGTAAAGCTTTGCTGTATGTGTGGTTATAAGTTTTTTTGTATTTTTTTTCAACATCTTGCCCCTCCTCTCCACCTGTATCTCTATATATTGATATTCATCTTCACAGTTGGGAATTATTTTCTCTGCTGCACACAGAGTCATTATGGAGTTTATTAAAAACAACAAAGGAGGGAAAAATCTAATTTTAGATGGCCACATGTATACCAATAAGTACTCACGTAAAAATACTGTCAGGTGGGAATGTTCCAGCAGAGCTGCGTACGACTGTACAGGTACTGTCACAACTGATCTAGAAATGAACTCTGCCAAAAGCTCAACTCCTCATTCACATAGTTCCAATGAGTGTGCCTTGGCAGCTACTAAGTTACGTGCACAGATGAAACATTAACTCAGCTGATAACAGATTCTATTGCCTCATCTCAAATTGATGTTCGAGCAGCTCTGGGAGAAGCAGACAATTTGAAACGCTCTCTTCGGCGTGAACGTGCTAAACATCTTCCAAAAGCTCCAAAGTCTCTATCGTATCTATCAATTGAGGAAGAATGGACACAAACACTCGACGGTAATTCTTTCCTGGTGTATGACAATGGTGTCAACAGTGTAAACTGGATGTTAGTTTTTGCTTCAAGGGAAGGTTTGAGGCATCTTGCTGAAACCCCATCTTGGTTTATGGATGGGACATTTGATGTGTCTCCTGTGCTTTTCAACCAGCTGTATGTTATCCATGCTCCCCTTGGTGAAAGGTCAGTTGTTTGTGTATATGCCTTATTATGTAACAAAACTCAATCCACATACGAAGAATTTATTAATGCCATTTTGAATCACTGTGACACGTTAGGATTTCAAGTTGATCCAACAGAAGTTACAATGGACTTTGAGATAGCTGCTATGAATGCTGTGACAGCAACGTTTGGCTCACATGTTGTAATTCATGGATGTTTTTTTATCTTACCCAAAGTACTTGGAGAAAGATACAAAACCTTGGCTTAGTCACACGCTATAGGGAAGACAACAGTGCAAAATTATTTTGTGGCATGATAGACGGGCTTGCTTTTTTACCAGTGGATAATATTCCAGAAGGTATTTTTCACCTTCGCGATTTACACCTGAGGGCTTTGAATCACTTCTAGATTATTTTGACAGTACATATATTCTATGATGTATGGGGACTTTCGTTCGATGGGATATGGAGAGGTATGTGCAAACTGTCAGGAAATCCTCCGCCTACTTGAGACAATTGTTAAGTTTGAGGGGGAGATTGCTGAGCTGAAGGGAAAACTTGGTAGGGCGGGGCTGTCTGGAGTTACGCCTGTGAAAGTAGCTTTCCGAGAAGGATGGGTGGTTGTCGGTGGTTCCAAGAGGAAACATGGGGGTAGAACCTTTGATGTGAATGAGGTAGGTGATGAGGTGGGGGCTGCTAGAAAAATACGTAGGACAGATGAGGGGGCCCAGGCCGGAGCAATGCTGTAAAGCGTTTGGCGTGGACTATCAAAAGTGGTAGGAAAGGGGGGCCAGAGAAGCAGGTAGATAGGGGTGTAAAGTCCAAAGGCAGTGGGGAGTGCAGCACCAGAAACAGATTTGATGTGCTCGATTCGGAAGAGTCAGAGGAGGAGATGGAGGTACTTGCAACAGATAGTAGCTTGGGGTCTAGGCCAGGAAAAAGGAGGAGGGATCCGGTAGAAGACCAGGGGAGTAGTCCAGGTAGTTCAGGGCCTGGAAAGAGACGGAGGGACAAGGATAGGAGTAATCCTAGGTCAAAGATACCGATACCGATATTGATTCCGAGTGGGGCTGTTGGAGAGGAAGAGGACGCTGTAAACAATAGGAGACTAGAGGAGATAAATAGGGCGAGGGACAAAAGTAAGTTGGTGGTTGCGGGAAGTAGCATAGTTCGGGGGATCGACAAGGTTGTCTGTGGTCCGGACAGTAAAAATAGAACAGTTCTGTGCTTTCCGGGGGCTAAAGTGGAGGACCTGAGGGATAGAGTGGACGGTATTGTAGCTGGGTCGGGGCCTGATCCGGTAGTGGTATTACATGTGGGGTCCAATAACATCAGGGAGAGGAAATCAGTTCGTTTGGTGGACACATACAAGGACCTAATTAGTAAGCTACTTAGCAGGAATGCTCGGATCATCGTTTCAGGGGTGCTCCCCGTTATGGGTGGTGGGAATGAGAGGAACTCGCGGATTATGGCGCTAAACGAGGAGCTGGAAGAGCACTGCAAAGACTTGGGAATACATTTCATTGACCACTGGGACTCATTCTGGGGACAAGGAGAGTTGTATGGGCGAGACGGATTGCATTTAAGTAGGATGGGTACAGACCTGTTGGGCCAGAAAATTTTACAGGTGGCTGGGCCTTTTTTGGAGAAAAGGGGGGTAGGGGACCACAGCCGATAACCCAGAGGGGCACAAATGCTGGGAACATAGGAAGAACAACAAACATGCACAACACAGGGACACACCAGGGTTATAATAATGTGCCAGTGATGACAAAGAAACAAAGATTCATTAAGTTTGGGTACTGCAACATCCAGGGTCTGCACAAGAAAGTAAGCGAAATATCAACACTGATGGACGAAGGAGACTTCGATATAATGGGTCTAAGTGAGACGTGGATACGACGGGATGAGCAGGTTGATCAGATGAAGGGTTGCGTGTGGATAGGAGCTGGGCGAACTGAGGGTCAGAAACGTGGTGGGGGTGTTGGCATCTACGCTAAAGAGGAATTACAGCCCTCATTGATTACAGATCTCACAGAAGCAAGGACTCAGATTCCAGTATCCAACGAAATAGTCTGGGCAAAAATCAAGTTAGGAAGCAGGAGTGTTGCCGTTGGTGTTGTATACTTAGCAGTGGAGGGAAGTAAGCCCGAGTGGAATGATTCAATATATACAACTCTTAGATCGAATATCACAGAGCTTGAAAGCAGAGGGTTCAGTATTGTCCTAATGGGGGACTTCAATGGGCACATCGGGGATAAGGAGGAGGGCATACAGGGAGGTGATAGGAAACTTAACACGAATGGGAGGAAGATGTTGGACCTATCAAAAGAGCTTGGTTTAAAGATCTTGAACAGGGATGCGAAATGTAAGGGTAAATGGACCTGGGAGAGGAACGATAAGAAAACAATAATTGATTATATACTCACTGACATTAGCGTATGGAGGGAGGTTATAGATGTAGAAATAGATGACGAGGGAAAAAATGACTTGGGTAGTGATCACAACCTGATAACAGTTAAGATTATGGGCAAAAAGACGAATAGAGACAGAAATACCTTCAAGGAAGTTTGGGGACTAAAACAAGGAGCCGACTGGAAGCAGTTTCGGGAAAAACTAAAACCAAGTCTTGAATGTATACCTAGGGATGCAAATGTCCAGAGTATTTCAGATGGCATAGTAAATAGCCTAACAGAGGCAGGGAAGGATTGTATAGGAAGGGTGAGGGTCCCAACGAGAGAGCTTGGATACAGGGTTAACGAGGGACTGAAAAAGGCTATAAAAGAAAGGAAGGTAAAATGCGCTGCTTACAGAAGTAGGAAGCTTAAAGGGGTGGATAACAATGACACGAGACTAATGAAAGGAGAATATGAACTGGCACGGAAAAAGGTGAATGAGATAAAGAATAATAATAGGAAGGAGCGCAATTGCAGTCTTGCCAGAACAATAAAGAAAACGGGGGGTTCGAGCTCAAACGTATTTTGGAACTGGGTAAATAAACGGGGGAAAAGTAGTGTGCAGAGTATCAAAGTGGATGGGGAAAGTACAAAAGATAAAGGCCGTATCGCTTCAGAGTTAGTCAAGCACTGGGAAAAGATAAACGATAGGCGATGGGGCAGTGGGTCCCCACCAAAAAGAAATACACTGGTGGAGGAGAACCTATCCAATCGTGTATGTAGCGAAATAACGGCAGAAGAAGTGCGGAACGTGGTCTCGAAATTAAAAAATGGTAAAGCGGGAGGGACTGATGAAATTCCGAACGAATTCCTCAAAAATGGAGGGGAGGCACTTATTGAAGTCCTGCCAAACCTTTTCAACCTGGCTCTGCGAAAGCAAGAGGTCCCCAGAGAGTGGAGGGAAGGTAAGGTGTCGTTCATACACAAAAAGGGGGATAAGGAAGTTCTAGATAACTATAGGGGGATATCAGTTAGTAGTAACATCGGAAAAGTATTCTGTAAGGTCATATACGGTAGACTAGAGGAAGTTATTGAAGAGAAAGGTTTTTTAGGAGAAATTCAAAATGGTTTCAGGAAAGGACGAAGAGTCACTGATCACCTATTTACACTCACCCAACTGATAGAATCAACAAAGGCTGAAAAGAAAAAGATGTTTCTGGCATTTCTAGATGTGAAAAAAGCGTACGACCGAGTGTGGAGGGAAGGTATGTGGCGAAAGCTCGAGGGCATCGGACTGGGGGGGGGGGGGGTGACTTTGTGGGAATCATTAAAGCACTGTATACAGATGTGCAAAGCCAACTCAGTCTAGGGAGTATCACTACAAAACGAGTCCCTATGGATATAGGCCTCAAGCAGGGGTGTATCTTTTCACCGATTTTGTTTGCATTGTATGTTAAAGATTTAGGGGACGAACTAATTCAGAGTGCGGAGGGGGTAAATGTTGGAGACATAAAGATACCAGGCTTATTCTTTGCGGACGACATGGTGTTAATGTCTAGAACTGAACAGGGGCTAGAGAAACTGCTGGAAATTGTTGGTAGATATGGGAACACTTGGCGGCTAGAACTGTACTGAAAATGTACTCCCAAGTCTTTGCAGTGCTCTTCCAGCTCCTCGTTTAGTGCCATAATCCGCGAGTTCCTCTCATTTCCACCACCCATAACGGGGAGCACCCCTGAAACGATGATCCGAGCATTCCTGCTAAGTAGCTTACTAATTAGGTCCTTGTATGTGTCCACCAAACGAACTGATTTCCTCTCCCTGATGTTATTGGACCCCACATGTAATACCACTACCGGATCAGGCCCCGACCCAGCTACAATACCGTCCACTCTATCCCTCAGGTCCTCCACTTTAGCCCCCGGAAAGCACAGAACTGTTCTATTTTTACTGTCCGGACCACAGACAACCTTGTCGATCCCCCGAACTATGCTACTTCCCGCAACCACCAACTTACTTTTGGACCTCGCCCTGTTTATCTCCTCTAGTCTCCTATTGTTTACAGCGTCCTCTTCCTCTCCAACAGCCCCCCTCGGACTCAATATCGGTATCGGTATCTTTGACCTAGGATTACTCCTATCCTTGTCCCTCCGTCTCTTTCCAGGCCCTGAGCTACCTGGACTACTCCCCTGGTCTTCCCCCGGATCCCTCCTCCTTTTTCCTGGCCTAGACCCCAAGCTACTATCTGTTGCAACTACCTCCATCTCCTCCTCTGTCTCTTCCGAATCGAGCACATCAAATCTGTTTCTGGTGCTGCACTCCCCACTGCCTTTGGACTTTACACCCCTATCTACCTGCTTCTCTGGCCCCCCTTTCCTACCACTTTTGGTAGTCCACGCCAAACGCTTTACAGCATTGCTCCGGCCTGGGCCCCCCTCATCTGTCCTACGTACTTTTCTAGCAGCCCCCACCTCATCACCTACCTCATTCACATCAAAGGTTCTACCCCCATGTTTCCTCTTGGAACCACCGACAACCTTCCATCCTTCTCGGAAAGCCACTTTCACAGGCGTAACTCCAGACAGCCCCGCCCTACCAAGTCTTCCCTTCAGCTCAGCAATCTCCCCCTCAAACTTAACAATTGTCTCAAGTAGGCGGAGGATTTCCTGACAGTTTACACATACCTCTCCATATCCCATCGAGCGACAGTCCCCATACATCATAGAACACTGTTTACAAACTTCAAGCCCAATATCGCCATCGGTGGCCCCACCAACCCGGCTCTGACCGACACCCCCAGTGACCTCTGTCTGCACACCAATACTTACTCCGTTGGCACCGTTGACCTGGACCGCGATATTACACGTATTTACCTCCATACTTACCTCCGTCTGAACAGACCTGCTCGCCATCATCAAGACAAAATTACGCGATCGGACAGGGAAAATTGTAAACACGCGACACGCGACAAAAGGCAACACGACGAACCGTTCGACAACTTAGCGCTCACAGTTTTATTTAAGGCCTCCTAACTTTGTCCCAGTTACTATACTAAACTAACTCCCCACAAAGTTGAATAAAATAACCTGAAAATGAAATATATATGATTAGTAAACAATAAAAATACTTAATTTCGATTCGTAACCAAGGAGACTTCTTCTGTATATCCACTCTATCTTGGTTACCAGTAAAAGGGTAAAAGGGCAATGATATTACATGTACCGCCCCTATTCTATTCATTTATTTTATTGCTAAAAGTATTTTTCTATTTTGTCAATAGAATTATACAAATGTGTGTGCGACTGAAACAAGCTCCTTGAGCTTGTTCCAGTAACAACCACATTTGTATAATTTTATCTACAAAATTGAAATTCTTAATTTTTTCTATGATTTATTTTAGTGCTAAAAGTATTTTTCTATTTTGTCAATAGAATTATACAAATGTGTGTTCGACTGAAATATGCCATGTGCTCTTTTGTTACTAGAATTGTTTTACAAAAGTGCTTAAAATGTGCTAAAATATACTCTGTCCTCAGTGTTGTGTAAATAATTTTTCACGTTTGAAATATATGAATAAAAAAAATTAAAACTTGCCAAGAGTTAGTTGTTTCTCATTCACAAAACCAACATTTATGTCAGATGGAGAAGTGTCCGATAGGAAAATGTCACATAGGTATGTATGCCTCCATGGAAGAATATCCACCCCTCCATGGGGTAATGTCTGCATGTCGTTTTTCTGAGTGAGGGGGTTTTGTCCATTGTTTCAGTTAAGGTGAGGGGGTTTTGTCTTTTGTCGATGGTGCACCTGTCTTCTACCAATACTAACCCTGCTTGTGTGGAGTTAGTATTCTGGGGAGCCTGACAGTTGCTCGCCGTTGCTCGGTGGTCCTCCGCCCTGGCTATCGAAAGTGTCGTTAAACCTCAATAAATAAATAAATAAATAAATATTCTTTTCTCTTAGGCCTTAAGCTATTTGAAATTTATGCTTAATTTTATACCCTAAAATCATTGTTTTTAGAAAATGAATTTATTCTGTGTTTGAAGAAAATTTATTCTCTTTCATTAGAACTCCAGATGTGTTAAGGATGATATTAACCCGCAAACCCGCCCATAAAAAAACAAACCTTTTCCATCTCTTCCCTACATTGCGTTCCACTTCTGTTGTCAATGTCGGGGCCTTTCCATACCCCAGTCTTTGGGTGAATTATGATCGGGTGAGATTGTCCAAGGAGGATTAGACTAGTAATGTCTTCAAGGCAATTAATTAGGTCATTGCAATGGAAGCATTCACTTCGAATTATATATTTTCTTTTGAGAAACATCACATTTGTTTTCAATGTCCACTGTTTGTGAGACAAAATCATGTTACTCATTGTTGTATTAAATCTTTGTTTTGTCAAAAGGCAACTGTTTTTAAAGTCAACGCAAGGTAGATGTTTTGGGTTTTGAAATTTTAGGGACCCACCCACCATTACATGCATATTTTTTCATCACATATTTGACGCCCACCCACATCTGCCTTTGAAACCGCAAAATATGACGTTGTATGTTCTGTCCCCTTTCCCGAAATGAACTACAAATGTTCCACCCCAATTCCAACTTTTACTTCAATAGAATTGCCCAGAATTACCTGAATGTTTTAATCAACTACAACAACAGTCAACAACAAGTTCAATATTTTTGTATTCAAAAATACGGAAGCCCATTGGGCCCAGCACGTGTATTGGGAGCATTGCGAATATTCACATAACGAATATTCTCATTCACATTGGGAATATTCGCATTCAACATTGCGAATATTCACATTCAACCCACTGGGGTCAACATGTGTAGTGGGAGCATTGCGAATATTCGCATTCAGCTTTGCGAATATTCTCATTCAACATTGCGCGTTCAACATTGCGATTATTCACAGTGCATTGCGAATATTCGCAATTGAATATGAAAATGCGCAATGTTGAATACGAATATTCGCAAAGTTGAAAGCGAATATTCGCAATGCAGAATGAGAATATTCGCAATGTTAAATTCGAATATTCGCGATGTTAAATGCGAATATTCGCTATGTTAAATGCGAATATTCCCAATGTTGAATGCGAATATTCGCAATGCATTGCGGATATTCGCAATGCATCGCAAATATTCGCGATGTTGAAAGCGAATATTCGCAATCTATTGCGAATATTCGCAACGCATTGCAAATATTCGCAATGCTCGATCCCTGGCTACATACGTTGGCCTCAATGGGCTTCATACAAAGACGTTTATCTCATATCATTTGCACATGCATGTATCAAATTCCAACAGTAAACAAGAAAACATTTGTGTGCGCACAAACGTGTGTGCAAATGCTCATGAAACACTCTTATTTTGTGCATACATCGTGCAATCTCTCCGTATTAGAACAAAAACAAGAAACATTCTGTGAACAAAGTCGAATCTCGCTCACTAAAAGGAGGTGAATACCACATCTCAAAGTATTGTGACCAGTGATTCACAAGGAATTAGTTTAAAATGAGTTCAAGTATATTGGACAGGGTTCCAGACTATGGTGGTTAATATCTTCCTTCGAAACACCTGAAAAGGCCCCCTCCCCTCCCCACACACACACACCCGAACAGATCAGCCTTTTTGGACGATGCATCGTCCCTGCACGAAACTAGTCTTGGGACAATACGCAGGTGATTTTGATAGGAACTGCCCCGGCCCATCTCCAAGTATTATCAGTTGGGATTTCAAAAATTCTTTTTAAAGAATTTCAAGCTGATTGGACAATGGAGGTGGTGGCTACACTTTGGGTGTTAATATCTCCATTCGAAAGAACTTGAGAAAAAATACCCCACCCCCACTACACAAGATAAACAAAGCAGAATACTTAAATGTAGGCAACAGACATTTCGCGACTTGGGGAAAATATTCACGCAGACATCCCATCTAATATAATCGAGGGTGGATGTATCCAAAAAATGGTTTTAAAAGGTACTTCTAGGTTTGGAGGTGGCATAACACAATACGAATATTTCTTACATTGTATACGATGAATACCAGTTAAATAACGAATTCCGCATATTAGTGGATCCACTATATATAACGGTCCATTTTTCATTGTTTTCCAAGTCAATTGAATCGACCTGGGAATTCCGTCCCACATGGTTTTGAGCAATAAAACCAGACAATCCGAGTAACATAATGAGAAAAAAGAAATTCGCTGTAAAAGCCCAAAGAGGCTGAGAACAAAGCAGTAGCGAAATGCACCGTAAAAACCCACCTTGAAGAGGCCGAGAGAAGAAAAACAGTGGCGAAATGAACTATTGCACCCCCCCCCCCCCCCAAAAAAAAACAAAAAAAACAAAAACAAAAAACAACCCTTCTAAATTTGCCAGGTTTTAAAAAATAAAACAGTAACAAAATTCTCTGTAGAAAAAAATTATAGACCTGCCAAGTTTTATAATTGCTGGTCCCAAGCTTGGGTAAAGAATGAGGGGAGCTGATAACTTAAAACATTATTCATTGTAACCCCCCCCCCCCCCTCCCCACCACTCCTTAAATCTGCCAAGCATTATAGTTGTCGATCATAAACCCAAGTAAAAGATGAGGAGTGTTGATAAATTATAACCTATATATTTTAAGTCAATCTCTTAAGTGGCTCATTTCAGAGAAGGTTTTTTTGCTAAATCTGTGTCTTATGCCTGGTAGAAATGAGACCGAAAATGTGATTTTCTATCTGACGTTAAACCTAACATAATAAGAGGTTCTAAAATCAAGATTTTACCTCCATATTTGGTATACATTTTATATATAATATAGCGTATACTTTCGCGTTTTTAGCTCACCTGACTTTCAGTCAGGAGAGCTATAGTGATCACTCACCGTCCGTCGTCCGTCGTCCGTCGTCGTCCGCCGTCGTCCGTCGTCCGTGAACATGGTGTTTGCGTCTTCTCCTCCCAAACCGCTGAACCAATTTAATTGATATTTGAGATACTAGTTTGTTACGATATCGCAATATGATTTTGTTCAAATCAAGTTGCCTCGCCCGTGGGTAGGGCCACACCCAAAAAGTGTGCTGAAATCTTAAAAACTCTTCTTCTCATGAACCAACAGCAGCAGAGACTTGATATTTGGTGTGTAGCTTCCTTTTGAGGTGTAGACTCAGATTTGTTCAAGAGAAGTTTGTGGAGGTATACTTGGCGTCGTAATGGGAGGGGAAAGAATATTTGCCCCTCCCAATATTTCTATTTTCCAAACCGAGTGGCAAATTTTGACCAAATTTGATATGAGGGCTTATTGGGTCATAAGTACTTAATTTATGCCAAAAAAATTTTTCCGTCGCCCCATGGGGACCGCAGGAGCTAAAAATAGAAAAAAATTAAAACGCCCATATCTCCAAACTACACGGCACTGAGAATTCTTATTTGATGTGAAGCTTCCTTAGGACCAACAGAATGGAATGGTAAAAAAAATTGCCATCGGTTTTATCAAGGGGTACTTTTGGGGGACTTTGAAAAAGTGCTGAGTCAGCATTTTTTAACACTGTGGGTAATGGGGAAAACATATAAGACTACTTTTCTCCCAAACCACTGCTCCAAAAGCTTTCAAATTTCACATATAACATCTTTGGAAGATTGTTTCACATGTTTATTGAAATGAGTTCCCTGGGTCCATATTTGGGCTCTCTATGGGGGCCCAAATGTTTAAATTAGTGCAGTATGAGGAGTATTTTTTAAAAACCTTCTTCTTCAGATCTACCAATAAGAATCTTTTGATATTTGGTGAGATTCAAGTTTGTTCAAGCCAAGTCCCTGGGTTCATATTTAGGCTGAAAATTTGAGGTCCCGTTGCGGACTTAGAAATTTTGGAACAAAATCCGGAATTTTTTTTTTGTTTTTTTTATGCGTTTCGGTCAATTTTAAGAGAAAAAAAAAATTGTTTTTTATACTGAAAATTTGGGGTCCGGGTGTGACTTAGAAAATTTTGGACCAAAATCCGGAATTTTTTTTTGTTTTTTTATGCGTTTCGGTCAATTATAAGAGAAAAAAAAAAAAAATTTTTACACTGAAAATTTGGGGTCCGGGTGGGACTTAGAAAATTTTGGACCAAAATCCGGAAATTTTTTTTTGTCTTTTTATGCGTTTCGGTCAATTTCAAGAGAATTTTTTTTTTTTCACACTGAGAATTTGGGGTCTGGGTGGGACTTCGAATTTGGACCAAAATCCGGAAATTAGTTTTTTATGCGTTTTAAGAAGAAAAAAAAATGTAGGCTGAAAATATTTTGTTTGGGGAAAAAATTCTGTTTTTTATGCGTTTATCTCAATTTTGGGACGTAAAAGTGCAGAAACTGAAAATAGAAGGAAAATCCTGTGTATTGTGTGGGCACAATCGCTTCATCTAGTTGGTATATGCTTTTCTTAGGAGGGGCGTATTCAAGTCCCTGGTTTGATATTTAGACTACCATGTCGGATGAGCGCCCGCAGGCCCCCTGGGGCCTCTTGTTTGATATTTTCAAGACTAATAATTTACTTGCGGAATCTCTTATCCTTGCTTGCGAAAATTGAGAGTTTGAGTCGGTAAATCGGAAGTCGCGCTATATATTAAAAGTGTAATTTTAGAGGTTAAAATTAAAATATCGATATCAAAGTTCGGATATACACTAAATATACCCCAAGTCAAAATATAGTGTTCATTTGGTGTTTTGGGGACCAGAAGTTTACTTGTGGACTCTCTGTCCTCAGTTGCGGAAAAGTGAGATCGCAAGTCGGATATCGCGCTATACATTGAAATGAGAAAATGTGCGTTTTCGATTTAATACTAATAAAGATACCGAAAAAAAACCCAACATACTTTCAACACCTTTTTTAACGGACAGGGCAAAAGAATATTCATTTTTTCGTCAAATGAATACCGCAATGAACCCCTTCCCGTAAGCGAAGGCAGACTCGACATTGGGTTTTTTTTGTTGTTGTTGTTGTTGACGAGTGACAAAATGACAGGTAGATCACTCAGACGATACAAAGATATTTGCGCGAATGAAAATTCAAACCCTAAATATCCAAACAACCAATCAATACACAAACATTCAAGCATAACACACAGGCGTTCTAGCTGGAAGAGTTTGGGGGAGGGTGCGTGGCCCCCAAAAAGGTGAAAATCGTCTGCTAGTAGCAGTGTCGCGTATCTAAATAATATTTTGTTCACATACAGTAATGTCAAAATGAGTTGAAGAATAAACACAACCGGTCTAAACTATAGATGTGATGTTTCCTATACTAAATAACACAAGAATCGGACATCCTTTTTGTGAATCTCTGACTGAGAGCTTCCCAGAGAAAGATATAAGATTCTTTTATTATCAGCGTAGAAGCAGAAGAAGCAGGATTCTTAATTTATTATAGTTATATTACAACCTATTTTGACTCTTTGAGTGATAATGTACATGTACCCTGTAATCTTTTTACATGCTTTAGGTTTATACACAGCACTTAAGAGAGTTAATTGCATTGGAATTCTTATTGCATTAAATTTTCCTGTCCATAGAATATTAAAATTTTTAATGTCCACGAAAGAATATTCCTTCAGAAAAACTAATGTTTTTTTTTGGAAATATGCCAAAAAACCGACCCACGAGTGGTGTGAATTTACCCTACTGGTACTGTTAATTTTTTTCTCAAACATTGGAAAATGGATTTCAAGATAAGAATCTCCATAATTCACACATCTGTCCAGCCCTTTGCCTAACAAATTGATTGCTACTACACACATAATCATGACTTTAGCAGGTAAAAATGTTTTTTAACAAGTTTTATATAAACCACGTAACGTGATCTATGATCGGAACTAGATTGTTCCCGCGAGGGTTGCACGATTCTCTTTGCTTGAGGCTTTTTGTGTAAGTTTGAAAAATCTAAATTGAAATTTCCAGTTTTAATGTTATCTGTGGGTAAAGGTTTTAAAAGTAAAGTACAAAATATATTGTACTGCCTTTTTGTGATCAGAGTACTACAATTGTAGATTATTTCAACAAGTCAAAATTTCTTATTTTCAACTTATTTTATAAACACGAAATATTGAAATGTGTTTATGGCTACAGTCCAATAATTTTTAACAGAACTAATCTGTAAATGAACAATTATTTATTAAATAGCTAAGTATGAAATGTCTGAAAAAAGACTTCATATGTGTATAAATGCATGGTACAAGGTAGAAGCATATGTTCAAGTCTACAAATACTGTATGAATCAAAATAAGTTGTAGCATAACCGCAGAAAATGATGTCAGATTCTTGTTTTATTGGTGTAGTTGAAGATGCATACTAGTAGGTTATAGTGGTTGTTCTACAACTTATGTCGACTCGTACTGTGTCATTTGATTTCTGATTTCTACTCCGAGGTCCGCTGGCTGCAATTTTGCTTATGCAAAACAACGCACATGGGCATCAACCACTAACCATACCTGTCAGCCAGTACAGTTTAAGTAGCACTGATAAGTTAGTTACCTGGTAGTCCATAAATTGCAGATTAGCTTGTTGAGTCCCAAACTTTCGACAAGACTGGCTAGAAAATATTGAAAATATATGTATATCCACCTACTTGGAGGACAAGTACAAAGTTACCCTGTATGTTCCGTTATACAATATCCATGTATGCACATTTTGGTCATGAGTCCGGGGACGGGGAGAGGGTGGGTCCCCGGGGCCCCAGAACCCCAGAGCCTAGAACTGCTGGGGGGGGGGGGGGGGGGGGCGGTTGCCCAGTAGTCAAGGATTCCTGGTTACGACTGCCCATCCCCTACCTCCTAGTTCAAACATGACCCGAAAGACTGTATTTTAACTTTTTTGGTTTGGTATTTCCTTTTAAAGGGCGTTCCAAAACAAAAACACAAAATAAAATAAAATACGGGCTTTCATGCCATGTTTACCCTTAACCCCCTCCCACAAGGTTCTGACTCCCGTGCCAACAGTTAAGAAAGGGGCTATATCGTGAATGAAGCTATGCACCTGACCAACGGCTGTAATTCTGGACTGCATGATTCTTGAAGTAATAACTTTATTACATCAACTTGACAAAACCAAGTTATCACTCCAGGAATTGTGCAGTCAATAGCTATAGCTCTAGGTCATTGGATACGCACTGATGAACTTGGAAATTAGAAACTTGCTGCTTAAAAACGTCATTTTGACGGCCAAAAAATAACGTGATTTTTTTTTTTATTTCAAAAGCCGTTAGAAGACTCCATTTAATAACTGATTTCAAAATTTTGTTGGGGAGAACCCCCCTCTCCCCCCATCCAACCACTCTATGATCGATCACGCCTCCGGCACTCGCTGCAGATGCCTTTATCATCTGTGCAATATCCCGACTTTTTGAAAGGGGGCCGTCACAGAATTAACCCCAGGGTCCGAATTTCCTTTCCCCGGCCCTGCGTGTATCTTCCACTTTGTGGATGTTTTTTTGTTTTTTTAAAAAAAGACAGCTTCCACTGTGTGACATGTAAGTTTGAGTTGGTGAAAATGGTCAAAAGGAGAATTTATATATTTTTATGCCCGATTCTTGTGTTATTAGTATAGGAAATATTACACATATATTTTTTCCCGTAGTGGTTATTCTTCAACTCATTTTGACTTGTACTGTATATGGACAAAATATCATTAGTCTAGACACGCGACACTGCTACTAGCAGACGATTTTCACCTTTTGGGGACCACGCTCCTTCCCCAACCTCTTGCAGCTGGAACATCGGTATGTTATGCTTCAGAATATTTGTATTGCTTGGTTGTTTGGATACTCATGGTTTGACTTTTCATTCACACAGACATCTTTCTGTCGTTTGAGTGATCTACCTGCCATTTTGCCACTCATCAACAAAAAAAACAAACATGATTTCGAGTCTGCCTTCGCTTATGGGAAGGGGTTTATTGCGGTATTCATTTGACGAAAAAATCAATATTATTTTGCCTTGTCTGTTAAATGAAATGTTGAAAGTATTAAATCGAAAACGCACATTTTCTCGTTTCAAGCGAAACATTTTGTTTGTTTCTATCGCATGTATGACTGTGTTGACAGGTAGTCTGATCGAAGTATTTACCCGAAGCGACCTCTGACCTTGCATATCAGCAACGTCAAAGATGGCGAATCGGCAATGGGCTTATTGTGTCAAAAATTGTCCCAGATGTAACGCGCGCTTAATAAACCAAAACAGTGTGGCTCTTATATCAATTATTCATAAATTACATGATTATTGTATTATTCCCGACGACAAAGGCGCAGAGAAGCAAATAATCCTGCCCATGAAGTGAGTAAAGTTATTTCACTGTAGTTTGCACCAAGGTGTATGTTTATCATTGGGAGGTGGGGGTGGGGGAGATTGCGCTCAGGCTAGCATTGAATGAAGCAGACTTCATCAACATTTCGTTGAACGCTTAAAACAAATTTACACCTTGGTCATTTCATGATAAGGACTGAGAATGGTTCGATAAATGTAGGTATTTTCAATCCCAGCATGAAGTTCCTACAATGAACCATTTAATCCTTGTTCGTACGTAGTTCTTTTATAATTTTGATTTTCCCCCTACTTCCCCTTCATATCTCGGCGAAATTCATTTAGAAATTGTGCAAATGGTACAGAAAAGATTACGCAACACGATTTCCAGTTTGAAGTTTAGCATCGGCTACATAACTTCCAGCTGCGTAACTCATGCAGACTCTGAAACAAGTATAAACAGGCATCAAAAGCTTTATATCCGAAGAAAAATTGACACAGTTTCAGTATATGCACGGCACCTTGCCTCAAAATGTGCTCGGGGCAACTTGTCTTTGGGGAAACTTGTGTTGAGTATCTTGGGGTAATTTGACTCCAGTGTCTGTTATCCTGATCCCAGAATTTCTAAATCTGTTCAGAATACACCATTAAAGCGGATTAAAACAATGAAAAGAGTTTGTTCTGAATTTGTGTCTTTTCTGTCTAGGTTTGTCAGGTTCCATTAGTTGCATTTCCTGTTTAGATTTTATTTTGTGCATAATATAGAAATTTTGACTCTTGACAGATCTCCTTGCGTAACAATTAACTTAGGAGAATGTGATTTAGTATAATGTGGCGATGCTGAGCAGGGTAATAATGCACAAAACGTGGAAGGATACCCGCGGAAGATGCCGAGCATATAAGTTGAATTTTGAATCATTGAATGTTGTGGAGTTGTCAACACTAATATACTTCATTAGTACAGCCCGATTAACATTCAATGCTTGTCTTCGAAACATTGCCAAGCTCAGTATACGGTAATATACAGAACTAATCTCTGCTGAGTCGGTCATTGTCACTACCTTCCGAGTCTGGTTTGAGGAAATGTTCAAAGTGTATCAAAGCTCATCGAAATTATCTAAAGCATTGTCACGTTTTATGGGCATTGTTATTAACAGTTTCTTAATGCAAAATGGCACACCCTCAAATTTTAAATTAACCAAGAAGAACCTTTGTATGTCTCACATACTTCACCACCCCTACTCCAACGTTACATAAAGAGAATGACCAACTCAGCATGAGTTCTCGTTGATGTGTCTCTGTACGAGGCTCTAACATCTAACCGCATCTCAGTGACTTCTTCATTACTTGTTATTACATGTCTCATGTTTCAATCTATAATTTATAAGTGTAAAAGAAAGCTGACATCAGGTGGGAATATGGGCTGAGTGGCGAAGACCTCAAAAGATTCCACTGGAATGCTGAAGTGCTCGTTGGAACTCAGAAAATTGAGTTCCCAAATATGCTTCATATAACCTCACTAATGTATCCAAATCATTATTGCGTCAGTTATGTTGGAAGGCAGTGAGGTTTTCTGCATATCTGAGTATTTTTATTGACGAAAAACATTTTTTGCGAAGCATATTTTTTCCACATAATTCCAAGTACCTACTCCTTCAAACAGAAGTTTTCAGTTGATTTATCCAATATTTTTTACTTCTGGAGGTGGGGTGTTGTGAGTTAGCTTTTTTTATTTTGCTTTTTGTCTACCCACCAGATTGATATAAATCACATACAGGATAAGTAACTTGGAAAAAAAGAAAAGCAGAAGTGAGTTTGTTTTGTTTTAAAATGTAAGAATTCAGGGAAAAACTTGTTTCGGCCTTAGGGAACCCAACCACCCGAGAGAACATTGTGTCTTGTAAGTTTTAACCCCCACATGCACCTCGGCTACGCTGAAAGGAAAATGACATACTCAGTCGAGTACTATTTTTATCACAATCTTTTAATAGCCTTTTGCGTTACTCAGCTTGTTTGTTTTGTCATGTGACATCGGACCGATTATTTCGCCAACGCAATTATTTGTGAACTGTTTCTAACTTTCACAGTACATTTAAAAATTCTGCTTTGCTGTTTGGGGAAGGTTGGGAGGTACATCTCCATGTTTTTTTTTCGAATGAAGATTTTAACCCACAAAGTTTTAAAATCCTGTTCAACATGCTTGAAATTCTTTAAAAAAGAATTTTCGTGAACCACCAGTCACAACACTCTGAGATCGTTCGGGGCATTTCATCTCAAAACCAGTTCGGCCCGGGCGTGTCCTCCCAAATCGATTCGTACAAAAAGCTGATTTTTTGGTTTGTGTGTGTGTGTAATGGGGAGGTGGGTACCCTTTCAAGTGTTTTCGAATGAAGATGATAACCCTAATAGTTTAGATAGAACCCTGTCCAATAAACGTGGAATTATTTAAAAGAATTTCTCTTAAACCACCAGTCCCAATGCTTTTTCGGTGCAGTGTGCAACTTCTTTTAGTGAACGAGTTTCAAGTTTGTTCCCAGAATGTTTCTTGTTTATGTTCTAATTCTAAAGAGATTCAATGACACACAAACTAAAAGATTTTCATGGGCCTTTCCTCGCGCGTTTGTGCTTGCACAAACGTTTTCTCCTGTTATGACTTATCGTAATCCGAAGCTTGGTTTTGAAAAACAGCGAACACCCCTAGCTTCACATGCTTCACATGCTTGAGTTACTCCAGGGTCCCATCGAGTTGATACGAAAAATTGATCTTGCGTACTGATGTTCGGGGATGATAAATGTTCGCCTTCGTATAACAAGGGCCTTATCTATAGTATAATGTGACAATTCTTGTCTGACATACGATGGTCTGTTGATTTCTTCGGGAGCGCGGCTGCTCAATGGTTACGGCATTGGACAAATTACAATTAGCCTTACTGTCCGTTCCTTGCAAGAATGAGAAGAAAATGATTTCTCCGAGTCTGCACAAGAAGGCTTACAGAATATAACTATTCAGTAAATTTAAGGTAGTTCATTGCACAAAGTCTGGTCTCTTACTTATGCAATAGCAGACTTTCAGGCAATGCTCTCTTCCGTATGGTAACAGTTTCATGGCAAATATTAGTTTCCACATAATCTGTTTCATTCCAAAAATAACTTATATATAATTTATTGGGTTTATTCCTTTCTGACCTTTTTGGATTTAGTAGAAAATTAGCTGATGACAGTAAATTCTGCTTCTTTGGTATTCTATAAGTTTGTACCACTAAAGTGATAATATGATTTATTTCGTTTTCAAATTTTCCTCGTTCTTCTTAACCAATATCTAGCTCATACACTGCTGTGTTCTGTCAAAATAGGATATGAGCCAGTATACGGTCACGCCCCCCGCCCCCCTTAGGGAATTTTCCAGACTATGTTTTTCTGAAGGTCCACTATTTGAGAAACCTTTTAAGACATGTTTGCTATCTAGCGACTGGGGCGTTTAGAAGCTACAGGCATTTGGTGGATCGACTTATAAAAGCATGTGCACAAAATTTCGTGAAATCGCCTTTGAGGTTTCACAAACAGGCCGAAAATTTGAAAGACTTTACCACACATAATTGACCATACTGTCTTGGCTATGAATCAGTATATAGTCACGCCAACTCTACAACTCACTTCGCTCAGCCTGCATCCCACCCCATCCAACACTGCCTCACACCACCCAGTGGCGTAATCGTAAAACTGGGGGCCCTTAGGCCACATACTGCAATTATTCAGTACATTATAATGTTATATTCTAGCACACTGACTGGGTACAAACATTCTATTCAGTATAAAATTCATCCGGCCATGACTGCTCAAGAAGTTGTAGTCATGGTTAGTGGTTACAGTATGGCCAGCATGGACAGGTCCCTTTCTACGGGTGGGCAATATTTCCTCGGACGCAATAATATTAGACTCCGAACACTAATTATAAGAGTAATAGTCAAACATTTAATTAATGAAGCACCGGGTACAACCCGGTGCTTCATTAATTAAAATTTTCTTGATGATGATTTTCGTTCGTCCTTTCGTTTGTTTGTGTTTGTTCCTGCGTTAGTTGGTCAGCACCTTAACCGAGAAGGAGTCATGTTGGCGTTGGTTGGTTTCGGATACTGCTTTGACGGTTTGATGTAACAGCTAAAACAGAGTGCATCCGCATTTGTAAATGAATTAAAATTGAAATTGTTTCATCATTTGAACTACTGTCTCATGTCATGTTCCACGTACACAACCCCATAACTGGTTTGAGGGAATATCGCCCTGATTATTTATGCAAGCTGGTATTGAAGTATCCAACCTAATTGAAACTCACTAACAACCATGCTGTATTTTATAAAGCAGTAACTTTAATTACTATATTTGTTGTTCTGTGCATGTGCGTGGGTGCTATTGGTGCGGCTTTACTACCATGGCGGATAGTAAAAGTTTGGACGAGATCCAGACGAATCCACTGTCAGTCATTTTATAAACAAAATCAGCATGTTGCCTGAAGATGATAACCCGCCTCCTCCCTACAATATTGTAGATAGTATGTATTTTCTCCCCAGTGAGACGCGTTCTGAGCTCAACGGATCACGTAGTGCATTCTCAGCTTTTCATATTAACTGCCAACGTCTCCAAGCTCACTGGGACTCATTATACAACTTATTGTGCGAACTGAATAATGCCCAGAACACATTAGACGTCATCGGACTCACAAAAATATTTCAAATCCCCTAGAATATATCTTATACCCTTGAAGGTTATCACCAACTACTAAAACACACAAGAAGCAATGACGACGATGGACGCGGTGGTGTTGGGCTTTTTATTAGGGCTGATATCTCTTTTAGTATTCGACATGATCTTTGCGTCTTCATACCTCACGTCATAGAATCTCTGTTTGTCGAATTAAAGTATAAAAAATCATCGAAAATCGTTGGGGTAATTTAAAGGCCTAACACGGCTCCTAAAGCGGATATTGACCTATTTCAAACCAAAATAGATTATTTAACCGATGCTATCAATAAAGAAAATCAACCTTCACTAATTATGGGCGATCTTAATATTGATTTATTAAAAATATCTCCTCACTCCAAAACGGATCTGTTTATAGAGCAGATGTTCAGTGCGGGTTTTGAGCCCTAATCACCAAACCAACTAGAGTTACAGATCACTCTGCTACACTCATAGACCACATGTTTTCAAATAATATCCGTAATTCTTTTAAATCTGGAATAATTTTGACAGACGTATCCAACCACTTTGGTATCTTTTACGTCGAACAGACAATTAAGGAACCCATTAAAATGATGCCGACACTGACAAGGAAAATCAACTCCACTACTATTGAACACTTCAGGCTGCTGCTGTCTGAGTGTGACTTTAGCCCAGTTATGGAAACAGACTGTCCGAACGAAGCCTATGAAATTTTCATAAATTTATATATGAATGTTTTTGAAACAGCAAACACTAAATAAGAAATCTATAAAACAAAAGCCTTGGATGACAAAGTGACTTCTAATTTCTGCCAACAACAAGAACAAAATGTTCCTCAAAAAACTCAAATCTCCCTCCGAGTTGAATACGAACAATTATAAAAAAATACCGTAGACTATTCAACAAGATTAAAAGACACAGCAAGGCTATGTATTATGAAAAAGTACTCTCAGAAAACAAGAGTAATATGCGGAAAACCTGGCAAATACTAAATAATGCATCAAATATCAATAAACGGCAACGCATTTTACCCTCATTTTTTAATGTTGGCGACAAGACAATATATGCAGCAGATGAGATTGCGCACGAATTGAATACTTTTTTTCGCAAACATAGGGAACCAAACATCTAAACTAATATCTAAAAGTCGTAAGTCATTTGTAGAGTTTTTGAATGATTCATATCATGATATGTTATTCATAATTCCAACATCACCCTCTGAAATTAGTAGCGTAGTAAGTGATATGAGAACAAAACCAAGTCAAGACTGTGAAAATATTAGCTCTAACGTCCTTACTCGCCCATATTATGAACAATTCTTTCAGTCAGCGAAAGTTTCCTGACAGGATGAAAATCGCCAAGGTTATACCAATCTTCAAATCGGGTGACGAAAACAAATTTACAAACTACAGACCTATCTATCAGTATCCTTCCTGTATTTTCAAAAATCCTAGAAAAACTAATGTCAATAAGACTTGTAAAAATCCTTAATAAATTCGATATTCTTTATCAACACCAATATGGGTTCAGGAAACGACATAGTACTTTGCATCCGATTATGCACCTGTTAAGATACATGGCTGATGAGAATAACAAAAATAGCAAAGATAGTACGCTTGCCACATTCCTGGATCTATCGAAAGCCTTTGATACTATAAATCACGATGTACTAATTAAAAAATTAGAATATTATATAATAAGAGGCAAGGCAAACGACTGGTTCAATAGCTATCTCCAAAATAGGACCCAATATGTCTCCTACGGAGAGAGTAAATCCAACCTAACTGAGCTGACATGCGGAGTCCCACAGGGTTCTATTCTTGGCCCTATTTTTTTTCTTATATATATAAATGATATCCACAAGTCCACGAAATTGAACCTTCTATCATTTGCAGACGACACATCGGTAAACAAATCTGGTTCGGACATTAACTCGCTAACTTTATACTTCAATGATGAACTTCAGAAATTATCTGACTGGTGTGCCGCCAACCCTTGGATGCTAAAAAAACAAAATACATACTACTTAACCCATGTAGTAAAGATATAACATCCACACAGCAAGAAATCCGTATAAACAATGAAATCATCAGTAAAGTCGGCGGCAAGGAGAATGAAAAATACGTCAAATTCCTTGGCGTTAATCTTGATGAAAAACTTTCTTACAATGCACACATATCACAAATTTGTTCGAAAGTTGCTCTTGCCAATTATGCCCTCAGTTAGATTAAGAAAGTTTTGCCACATAAAGCTATGAAAACCCTATATTATGCATTGGTACAAAGTCACTTGATTTATGGAGTTCAAATATGGGGTTCCTCGAAGTCACGTAATCGCCTATAAATTACAGAAGCGATCGATAAGAATCATAAATAACAAGGATCTGACTACAATAGAGCATTGGGCCAAGACGTGGTTGGTTGAGTTCAATCCTAAAAAATCCGAGACCATGCTCATATCGCGCAAGGTTAGCCCTGCTGTGCACCCACCACTGTTTCTTGGTAATGCCCAGATATCGGAAGTTAAAAATCACAAGCACCTGGGAATTATCTCAAATGATGCATGTACGTGGAATGACCACATTGAACATATCTGCGGTAAAGCATGGTCTCGCGTAGATTTACTGAGGAGGCAAAACTTTACTCTTGACCGCTGTGTCCTTGAAAAGATTTACTTTGCCATTATTAGGCTCTCCTTGAATATGGTAGCACAATTTGGGACAATTGCACGGCGAGTAATAAAAATGATTTGGAAAAAGTACAGTTGGCTTCAGCAAGGATAGTGACTGGCGCAACCATGAGTGCTAGGACTTCTGCGTTGTACAATGAAACCCGCTGGGACTCACTTGAGGAAAGACGTCGCAAATACAAACTGAAACAATTTTTCCGAATGTTCCACCATGCGACGCCCCCATATATTGCTAATAAGGTACCTCCAACAGTCTCCACCACCAGCCGATGTCTCAATCTCCGGTCAGGTAATGACCTCCGAGTTCCCTTCTGCAACACCCAACTGTACCAGTCTTCATTTATACCGAGAACTACAAGCCTATGGAACGACATACCTTTATCAATCAGAGAAAATTCATCAGTGAGTAATTTCGCAAGTTATCTTAACAGGGGCAATCTGCGACCCCCGTCTTTCTATGGCCATGCAAAATCACGAATAGGACAAATCTATCACTGCAGATTGCGGTTGTGTTGCAGTAATCTAAGCACCCATTTATTCAGTAACCACCTGTCGCCTTCGCCCCTGTGTCAATGTGGTGCCCTCGAGACAAGCGAACACTTTCTTTTGTTCTGTCCTGTCTTTGAAGAGGCACGCAGGTCAACAATAAAATCACTTCCGTTTGCACCAGATGTGACAACACTCCTATTTGGTTCCGAATTCCTTACCAGTGAAGACAATTTGTCTGTATTTGAAATGGTGCAGGACTTTATTCTACTTAGTAAGCGCTTCCAATAAAGGTGCAGGACTTTATTCTACTTAGTAAACGCTTCCAATAATTGCGACCCTACCGCTGCCCACCTTATAGTTTACAATGGGTGGAATCAGGGCCTAGTCGCCTTCTGGATGGTCTCTCAACACAACATTTCTTTCAAGTGAGCTCCTATCGTATTATCCAATTATCTCTTCTGTTAGTGGACCATCTAACTAACCTGATGATCGGTGGCGGGGGGTTTGCTTGTCTGTCTGACGTAAGTTTTCTTTTTTAGTATCAAATGAAATATCTGCGGGTTGAGGGCCTGGTTATTAGCTTCTCACACTGTTGGGTTTTTTCATGGGGCGGGGGGGGGGGGGGGGGGTAGGGTTCCGGGTTAATGTTGCCGCGCTCTGTGCTGCGCGTGACGAGTGGTGGTTCGTACATTATTGAACAAGACATTGCATGCTAACGAATAATGCGTCTTCCACTTGCAAGACACTGTTCGTTTCCCGGCGGTGCATGGTGCTGGCGGCGGTCCTCCGGAGTCGTGTCCCTTACTGAAATGAAAAATGTTATCAGCGCTCGCACCCCCCCCCCCCCACCCCCATCCGTTGTCCTTTAGAATATTCTCGTCTTATATTAGCGTTAGGCTGCGATTTCCAAGTGAGTCAGTTCCCTAACTGTTGTCGATCAATGTTGATGTCCTTTGCATTCAAGTTGGCCCTTTTCAATTGTCATCCTTCTCCTTCACTGTTCATCACTGTTCCTCTCGATCTACTTTCTTCATTTTTTTCTCGTTTAAACAATATCGAAACAGACCCACCCGTTCTATCTGTCTAACTGAAATTGTGTAATCTTGCAGACTTGGGAGACGGTTTACATAAGCATTCAGCTTTCTTCCGAATCCCCTACTACAACAAGTTAGTTTGACATTTCAGGTGTTAAATGTATTCACTGAATTTTATGTACAAAACATTCAATATGTTTACACTTGTTTTCATGTATACAGTTAACTTATCTTTTTCAATAAATATTGTTTAAACTAAACTATACTAAACTAAATAACAAGAAATATAATGCCCACACGGACCCCTTGTTCATCAAAGACAATATTTTGAAAATAGAGGATTTATAAAAAATACACGCTTGTTTGTTTGTGTTTGATTGGCACAGTGGGAATCTCCCAGTATCCTTTGTAGATTTTTTTTCTACCATGAATAAAGAAACTTTTGTAAACACGCGCCAGACCGGTCTCGTTCATTGCCATAGAACTAGAAATAAAACACTTGACTACTTCCCGGTCTATGCATTCCAAAAATTATGGAATGAATTAGAAAAGGATATTCGTAAACTAACAAATAGGGCAGAATTCAAGAAAAACTTAACAGGTTATTTCATTTCCCTCTATTCGAACGACGTCACATGTTCGAATCCTTTTTGTCAGGACTGTGTCACGAAATGCAATCTCAATACGTAGACAGATGGCATCAAACAGTGTTTCGTCTGGATACTCGTCCTAGCGGGCCTTCATTATATACATATGTACTCTTATGTGTAGATGTGCGGCCCCTTTGTACACATTTATATGTATGTGTATGTATGTACATGTATCCATATATATCGTATGTGTGTGCGGTGGGCCGTGCAAGTGTGCATGTGGGTGCACACTGAACCCGTATTATATCAATTATTGATTGATCCTTGGCTGAGGCCTTGTCGACTGAGCCCGCTTCTTCTTTTGGAAATTAGCTATCATTTGCACCCACCCGCATAGGTTTCTCACCGTATGATGTTGTGAACGGAAAACTGAAATGAACAATGTTGCACATGCGGTTTTTTTTGTTTTCTTTGTTTGTTTTTTTGTTGTTGTTTTTTTTCTCTTTCTTTTTTTACTGTTTAATCTTTTATTTTTTCCTCTTTCTTTCTTTTTTTCTTATTCTATATGGGAATGCAGGAATGTAGCCAATCTGGCTATGCCTTCCCATGCCAGTATACGTATTGTATTCGATCTTGCATGTTTGTGTTTATATTGTCTTTTGAATGTAAATATTGTATAAATGTATATGTACATTTGTAAACACTGCATTATTTTTTTATATTTTTTTTTGTATACCACTGAATAAACATATCATCAAAACCTCAATGCTTCAACGAAATTTTCCCCAAAATGTTGAAATTGTTGGAGGCACCTAAAAACGTGCAATTGTTGGGGACCCTTAGGAGACGCCCTAACCTCGTTGCATGGGTGTTACGCCGCTTGACCCCACCCCACACCACCAGCATTAATGAATTTTCAAAAATTATATTTTTTGAAAGTCCAACATTCAAGAAATGTTTTAAATCACGTTTTCCAGCTGGTGACTGCAGTTTTTTATAATTTACAAGCATTTTGTTGGCCTGATTATAAAACCCTTTGTGCAGTTTCAAAATATATATTTATACAAGGTTTTATAAGCAAGCAGACGATATGAATTAGTTAAAATTGACCGTACCATCAAGGCTATGGGCCACTATAGTTTTAGGGCCCACTTCCTGCCTGCTCAAACCTCTCAAACCTCAACCACTACAAAACACCTCACAAACACACCCACACAAACATGACCTACCCCGCACCACCATACAGCATACATTTTTGTCCCCCGTGGGAACCCCAGGAAGTGAGGCAGTGCTTGTTTACTGTGGTAAACAAGCACCGTCTTACTGGTAAAATAGGACCCAGTCACCAATGCTTGGGGTGCAAGTCCTCTAAAATGGGCATCATGGGTATAAACGATTGACTTGACTTTATCTCCATGTTCTGGTCATGATTAGCCATTGTGCAGAAATATGTGACCATAAATACCAATAAATAAATTAAAAAATAAATAATTTTTGTCGCATGTTCTGCATGTGTTGTGCGCGCATTGTGCATTAGCACACAAGAACATATTGGCACATCTAGCCTGTGATGTGTACACCTTGTGCACTACCACACAAGCACATTCCATCAACCAACAGACCCACATTTTGTGGAATCCCTTTCCAGTATCCGGCTCTACTTCTAGAAACCCCTTTTCATGCATGTTTTGTGCACACATTGTGCATAAGTACACAGACATGTAACGGCACATCCAGTGTGTGTTAGGGTGCTGCATGCAATGTGTACACATTGTGACACAATGTGTATTAACACATTAGCACATCTCGGTACGATCAACATAAAGTTTCTTATACGTAAGGTACGCTAGCTTGCGCGAGGCCTACACATTGTGTAGACTGATAAGGCTTAGATGAATGGAGTTGAAAAGCAGTTTGCTTGACTCACTCGTTCAGGCCATTGCTTGGTAGCTCATTTGCTCGATAAGATTCCAGTCGTTCGAGCAAGCAGTACAACTTTAATAGTGATATGAATTGGGACCCGTGGCGGCAGTAGTCTACTAAAAGCCGTAGTAGTACCACAAGTTAGCAATGGGTGAGACACTCTAGCCCAGAATAGTGGCAGTCAATAGTAATGAAACAGGGCTGAAAGACTGGTAGAACACCATACTAGAAGTGAATATAATGCAAACTGATCATAGGGCAGATGATGGCGACAATGGACAGACAAGTCAGAAGCGGTAGTTTTGAAGCTATGAAGGGCATGGGGTGGGTTAGAAGCCAGGAGCTGAATAGGGTTAGGAGCCATAACTATCTTCGGATAAATATCCTGTGAAAGGTATTCTTCAAAAGGTATCCTCAGTAGGCATTCTCAGATGACCCATCACCATGTCATAAGTACCTTTATGTGCTGCATGTGATGTGCGCACATTATGCACTAGCACACAAACACATATCGTCACATCCAACATGTGTCTATGTGCTACATGTAATGTGTACACAATGTGCACTAGCACACAACACACATCTAGGAAAGTCAGAATTCTTTACAGGGAGATTGGGGAAGTCATAACATAGACAGGGCAGACCAAGGAATGGTGAGAATAATAAGCTATGATATAGACTAGGATAGGCGGAAGCAGGGGATTCCGAAGGATTCTGAACAATTGTTGGGTTGTTTTTGGTAATTCTGGGTAATTAGATTGACTCTTTTTTTCAAAGGAATACACCATATACCACTACATGCTAGTTTTGTAAGCCTTTGGGTGATATTAGAAGTATTTATGATCCAATAGCATTATGTGCTCCAATGCAAATTCTCAAGAAATCCGAACTAGTACAACTTGTCGGGTTGTTTGTGATAATTCTAACCGAGGATTCTGGGTAATTAGATTGACTCTTATATAAAACAACGTGCCAATTATTAAAAAGGAGGATTCTGGAAGAATCTGGTCACTATGTACCAAATAAAGTGATTTGGGTTGATTTTTGTGATTTGGGGGATTGCCGGGTCTATTTGGGTAATTAGATTTACACCTATTCAATCGAACACACCCTCCAGACATACCTCTTTGCTATTAGAGGGTTTGGGCTCATATAACAACCATGTGTTACAATAGAAACCGAGGTGACGGCCTCCAATATACAAAATGGACGACAGAAACACATATAACCCTTACAACACGCCCAGCGCATGCGCCCAGAGTCACATATCACTATGGTAATTACGTCACAACAGGCTGCTCATGGCGCTATCATGACAACCCAGCATGGCGCCACTGGGTCATATGATTATGACGTCACATGAGATCCACGACATGAGATGCATAAGTTGGAGGTCGAAACGAAATATTATAGTAGGAACGCGCACATTATAGGGGAAAAATAGTATATCATGTATGGATCTCATCAGGTGGATCTCATGTAACGTTATATCACATGACCCAGTGGCACCATGTTGTGTTATCATGGCCAAAACACCCAAAATTCATATACGAACCGAGGACAAATTTAACACTGTAACAGTTAAATTTGTTTAACCGTGGTCGTGGTATTTACAAGCGCATTACTCAGTAATGCCCCAACCCCCAATGACAAACATTGGTGCAAATTGTATCATTTTTGAACAAACTTTCAGAAAATCATAACCTTCGAAATTCCCTAGGGGGGGGGGGGGGTGGGGGTGGGGGGGGGGGGGCAGGGTCTGTGAGTAGCTCATGCACTAAGAATATAAAACGTTATCTTTTTATGAGAATGCATGCGGATGCGTCTCACGAAAGCTGAAAGTGAAAACCAAAGATCACCTTGAATATTTTAGGTACTTCACTCCATTTGTTCATAAGGTGAACATAAAAGTATTGTTTAATTTTTAAATCCCGATGTATTAAAGTTACTTGGCTGCTCACATCTGTGGCTTGTTAGAGACAATATCTTTTTTGGTGTGTAATGTCTCAGACGCGGTAAAAGTCCTGCAGGACGAAAACAAAATCACTTATTCCCTAAATACTTTTGATTTGTGAATCAGTGTCGTACTCGTACTCCTACTTTGCAGGTGTGTATGCTGATTATATCCACAAAGGTTAGCAACAGATCGATTTGAAATAACATTCGCCATCAGGCGGGGTGGAACCTAAGTGGCTTCGTGTGGCTCATCCCTTCCACTGCAGGATAGCTATAGGCTGGAACGACGGCTGAGGTCGAGTTCCATTTTACTGGTTGAGACTGCGTGACTACGTTCACTATCAATATTTTTTGCTTTAGTTCAATTTTCATTGTCGTGTATCAGACATTTGCTGTTCAGAAACTGGAGTTCCCTCAACACTGACAGACGAAAACTGATGACTGTCCTTATCGATTATTTCCAGTTGAATACCATAAACGATAAAAAAAAAGTCTCAAAGATAACATTGCGCGCGCAGAGTACTTTTTTATTAGATTGCACTGAAGCTTTTGGGTGAAAATTACCACATGTCGCCACAATCCGTGTGATCGTGAGACAAACAGCGACAGATGTGTAATAAAGGTCTTTACACACCGGCCACGATGGAACATAGTGATAATTAACACTTTTCACAGTTTGTAACCCATCTTTACTCTAACACAGGGGAAAAAAGGCAAAAAGATGCCCTTCATTGGCCTCGGCGAAATAGAAAAGATAGGCAAATTATTCCATAAACACTCCGTCTCTTGTAACTTAATATGTCAAACGGCTGAATTGGGGAGGCGGCTGCTACGAAATCAGATCAAACACCCCAAATCTCCGCAGACAATTTTCACGTTGTATCGTAAAGAATACAAATTATTTCTTTGGTAGAAAGGATAAGTGTCTCGATTTAACCACTTCTAAAAAATCGAAACAAACAACTGTGTTATCGGTTATCCGCTGTTATCAGCCAGACATACAATTACTGAACTTTAAACCATTTGATCGCCAGATTTAATGCTAACATAACGTCAAGGTATCAATAGAGCAAAAGAAAAGTATCAAAATGAAGGCATTCCTTTTAACTGTATGTTTACTGTCAAGCAGGTAATTAAAAAACTTTTTTTATTATTCCAAGTAGTTTACTAGATCACAGGTAAGGGATCCAATGGATATACTGGCCATTTTGAAACACCGTATAACAGCCAGTAGTGTAATAATCAAACAGTAATCTAATATTAACCAGTCATGTAATATAAATTAACCAGTAGTGTAATAATAAACCAGTAGTCTAATATTAACCAGTCATGTAATAGAAATTAACCAGTAGTGTAATAATCAACTAGTAGTCTAATATTAACAAGTCATGTAATAGAAATTAACCAGTAGTGTAATAATCAACCAGTAGTCTAATATTAACCACTCATGTAATAGAAATTAACCAGTAGTGTAATAATCAACCAGTAGTCTAATATTAACAAGTCATGTAACAGAAATTAACCAGTAGTGTAATAATAATAATAATGCATGTTAACATCTAGAATCCACCGCAGTGCTCTCTGACTTACATTATTACCCCGTCTCAAAGGCGAACACACCCTTTGATCACTCCATGACATTCTCAGCTCAACTCAACTGAGTATACTTCCGGTGCTCCACAGACGGGAACTCAGGCAAGCGCCCCAGAGTGTCCCTATTTTACACCTAGGTACGGTGAAGATTGCGTAGTACTGGTGAACATTCCCAACGTCCACAGCTGGCACGAGATTCAACGTCGCAGAGTCACACACTCAAACTTCGCTGATCCCACACCAGCCACAACAATGGGAAGCACCCGAATCAGTCGCTCAGTGGTCACCATCCAAGGATTAAAAGGGCTCGACGTTGCTTAACTTAACTTAACTTATTATTATTATTGCATTATTATTAGTAGTAGTCTAATATTAACCAGTCATGTAAAAGAGATTAACCAGTAGTGTAATAATCAACTAGTAGTCTAATATTAACCAGTCATGAAATAGAAATTAACCAGTAGTGTAATAATCAACCAGTAATACAGCAGAAATCAACCAGTAGTGTAATAACCAGTGTGGAATACACTTAACCAGCTGCGTAAAAAAAAACTCCAAGATAACCAACCATGTTTCAGCGAAATTTCAAAAAGATTGGGGATGGCTCAAATTATAGGTTCGTTACATTTTATCGATTTTTAACTCTTTCGTTAGTCTAAAGAAGATGAAGGTCAAATATATACACAGAATGCCACACGCGTGTGAATGGGTTAATCGATATGGCACGAGCGCAAGCATGGAAGGATAGAGGGAGACACCGTGAACGGCACACGCGTGTGCATGGGTTAATCGATATGGCACGAGTATATAGTATATAGATATAGAACGAGAGACCGCAGGCCTCGAGTTTTATTCTTCCACGATGGCACAAGTGCCATATCGATTAATCCATTCACGCGCGTGTGTCGTTCTGTGTTTATAACACGCTTTCTCATCCACAAGCAATTATCAGAAGGCCACTCAACAATTCGTTTGACAAATATCAACAAAGACAACACATTTTATCGCCAGCCAAATTTGCGAGGGGAATCCCTGTTACAATGTCGTCCCCTGGGTTCCAATGTGTTCTACATGCCTACTGGCATATAGAACACATTGGAACTCAAGGGACGATTTTAAGCTATCAAATTGTAATTGCGTGGCAAAATTTGTAGAAAATCGCAGTGAAATTTCGATTCTATTTAACAATAGTCTGTCAACAATTTCCGTTCCGCACATACACTACTCAAAGTTTGCTAAGCACCAAATATTTGACACATCATTGCGAAATTTGCTTGTGACATATTTGCGATATTTTTGGTGGATATGATTGAGGAAAGTATTGAGATGGTCCCCAGTGTTTTCATTAGCTCTCTTGACAGGCAGACCTTTCGTGACAGTAATGGAAAGCATGCACCCCTTTATTTTCATGATGTTTTCGTGTACTGTCTACATGTACATGACATGTGTAGGGTATTCAGTCTTCATTTCAACACAAACCCTTGTGATTTAATGATTGAATATGGCAAATACAAATGTAAGAAGACATTTGTCTGAAGCAAAAATGTGGCGGGCTGTAGGGATGGTGGAGCAAGGGGCTACCCATCGTCAGGTTGGTGAAGCCCTTGGAGTGCACCATACGGTGATCACCAGAGCCTGTGCAAGATTTCAGAAGTATGGCACATCAGTAAGACGGCACGGTGGTGACAGAGACAGGGCAACATCTGCAGCTGAAGACCGGTTTTTGATCATTCAGGCCCATAGGAACCGCTTTGCCACAGCAATCCAGCTTCGCAGTGATCTTCAGAATGCATCCAGGGTAAATGTTTCGACGCAGACTATCCGGGCAAGGTTGCACGAATGTGGTCTCCACTTGGGCAAGGCACGTAACCCCAATTGTCCACATGGGGGCACAATGGCGCCCTGTACTAAGGCGTACTGCACGTCGATGGTGCGCATGTCTTCAACTAGTCTAACCCTGCCTGTGCTGCAGTGCGGAGTTACGATGTTGGGGAGCTGGCAGCTGCTCGTCGTTGCTCGG
Source organism: Pictodentalium vernedei (assembly GCA_031216915.1). NCBI lineage: Eukaryota > Metazoa > Mollusca > Scaphopoda > Dentaliida > Dentaliidae > Pictodentalium > Pictodentalium vernedei. The sequence goes on along the minus strand of CM062290.1, from coordinate 143,263,481 downwards.
TGGTTCTCTCCGGGTACTCTGACTTCCTCCACCCGTAAAACTGTCACGGTCATGATTAGCCATTGTGCATAAGTATGTGACCTTAAACACTAATAAATAAATAAATAAATAAATAAATAAATAAATAAATAAATAAATAAATAAATAAATAAATAAATAAATAAATAATGTGGTCTCCGATCGAAAAGACCAAGTATTCCCATTCCGCTGTCCCAGAACCACTGCCAGGCACGATATGAATGGGCCATGTACACGTTGGATGGACCAGAGAAGATTGGCGACCTGTCCTTTTTACAGATAAGTGAAGGTACTGCCTAGACCAGACAGATGGGCGTTCTAGGGTATGGAGAAGACCAGGAGAGCGATTCCATGCAGCCAACATTGCTGAGCATGACCGCTATGGTGGAGCGTCAATCATGGTCTGGGGCGGCATCAGCATTGATTGGCGTAAGCTCTGTGTCCTTGAACGTGGTACATTCATTGACTTCACAGCGGTATACTGATGAGATCCTGGATGTCCACGTCAGATTGTATGCAGGTGCAGTGGGTGATAGATTCATTCTGATGGACGATAATGCCCGTCCTCATGTTGCCCATGCTGTCGACAGAAGGAGGGGATTGAGCATATGGACTGGCCAGCAAGATTCCCCGACCTCAGTCCAATCGAACAGGTATGGAATGAGTTGCAGCTTGCCATTTTAGCCCGTTCAGTCTGGGAAAGAAGTGTCCAGGAGCTTGGTGCCGCTGGTCCAAGAATGGAACAACATCCCACAAAGAACGACCAGGAACCTGATTGGGCGCATGAGAAGGCGTTGTCAAGCTGTAATTAACAGTAATGGGTCTCATACTCGATATTGAAGCCATACCAGTTCACTCCGTCAACTTTTTGGCATATTGAAAAAATTCTTCTTTTACCAATAACATCCATTTTCCATGATTATCGTATTCAAAAGCTAAAAAATAATGTCAAACACAAATAAAATCTTCATTTCTGTACTTAAATCATTAAAGATATAATTAAATAAAAAAATATATACACTTTTCATTACAATATATCAACTAAAACGTAAAACAGGTAGTTGGATACAGTTGGTGCTTAGCAAACTTTGAGTTGTATAAGTGCCGAACAGATTTTCATTTTCCGAATGGGTAAGTGCAGCTGTAGACGGGGATTACAGAGAACAGGCGTTTAATAAAATTATATGGTTCAATACTGCGACGAAATGTGTATTCGTGGTATTTGTGTGCGCACATACAAATATTTAAGATCCCATTCAACATCTGCGATACAGCCGCCACAAGATCAGCACAAATTCGGAGTTAGCATGTTCGGTAATGTCGTGCTTCTTAGAAATAGGGTAACCTGTTGGTGATAAAGTGTAGTCGTCTTCGACTCGAATTTTCTGATCTCTTGCGTTGTGTACCTTCATACTCTTTAATACCTTCCGACGAGACAACGGTGGCTCAGTGGTTATGGCATTGAACTTCAAACCGAGTTTTGTCCATGGTTGGATCCCCGCCTGCATTAACTACGTTGTGTCCTTGGGCAAGACACTCAATCCCTATTGTCACGTGGGAGCACGGTGGCGCTGGATACTAAGGTTCCGCTCCACAGTTTTCAAGGCATTTTCAAAAATGATGTGCCATGTGTTCTATTCCACTGCCAATGAAGCCAGTCTCATTTGCATTACCCCTGACATGTATACATTTTCTAAATTGGCTGAACCTCGTGAATACAGCCTGATAAGATAAAACTGATACATATAATTGTGGGAGGCATAACTTCCAGTACAACATGAAGCCCCGATCCGAAAATTTGAATAACAAATTGCCAAAAAGCAGCCATTTTCATGCACTTGGCAGCCACAAAAGCAGAATTTTCCCAGCTTCAACACCTACCCAGGCCTGGAACACATCATCTCCAATTACCAAAAAGAGAAAAAAATTCTATGTTTCCGCCTCATATTTTGGCTACACACCTGTAAACAAACCCATGTAAAAAAATGACGTCAGAAAAGTTGGCCTCATTTTCTGAGCCATTGTTTCACAGAAATCCCATGCTGTCATGACACTATGCATCAGGCTTTCATCCATTGACCAAGACATTAAAGTCTACTTACCAACAAGTAGTCTCATGCTTTCAAATACCTAATACTAAAAATACAGACCTAATTTATGTGGGGTCAGATTCAGGATAGGCCTTTTATTTCAAATTCAAAATTCACCCCTATGCAGAAGTACGAAACTGTAGAGCGGAACCTCAAATGTGAACAGTGAGTTATCTCCCCTTGAAACTGTCTTCTGTTCTTGAATCTGGAGACAATTTGCAGTTGAATGCACAAAAGAACATTTCTCTCTGTTTCTAATATGTAAAGAGATAGAGTTTGTTGTTTTCACCTCACAAAATGGTATTTTCAGGATTTGTGGATCATCTTTTATGTATTTCAACTGAGGTAAAAATCTAATATTATCTGTTAAATTCTAATTGAATTTTTTTTAACTGAAATCACAAATGAGGGGCGTTTTTGTTGTTTTGCCCATACAGACAGTGATGGGTGTTGTGAGACACTAGATAAGAGATGGATAATTGGAAAAATAAGAGAATAGGAAGGCCCAAAAAAAGGAGAAGGGAGGAAAAATACATTCAAACATCTCAGCAGGGCATAGGAAGGGGGATTCAAGGATGAATATCCAGAAAAATTATCTATAGATATTGATGCTTGTGCTCATTTACCTAATACAGATTATGCTGGCGTGTCTTCGTCAGCCAATAGATTTCAAAGACCAATGTTCACCACATATCATGAAGCAAATTTCTCATCCAGTAACAATAATATGGGCTCAGTACCTTCCTGTTTGCGACCTGTAAAGGAAGAAAAATCACATTTTACTGAGGAATGTTTCACTCACATCTCTGATAAAGATGAAAATATTGTCATAAATCTAAGTAAATTTAAATGACACTCTGACAACCTTCATGAAAGTACATAATACATGTTCTAGGTGTAAAAATCCATTACCAAACATATCAATTAATAGAAGGCAAGGCCTTTGTATTAGTGCATTGGTCAGTTGCAAAACCTGTTCCGTTCAAGGTCAAGCACGAGAACTGTTCACAAAGTCCAGAAAGAATGCAAGAGGCCCTGCACATGGGAGTCTAAATGATGGCTTGGCACTCTCACAGCAGTAACGACCAAACACCTGACATTTATTTTATCATGCCTTAATATTAAACTCCCATCACAGTCAGTGCTTTATTCACGGCTCACTGATTTTTCTGATAAAGTAGAAGAGATAAACAACAACTAGTCGATGATAAAAAATCAACTTTTCATAATGGAGGTAACTATGTTAAGTGGACAAGATAATGCTGATATAGCCCTAGGCACAGCCTTCAATAACCGCCCACAAGCAGGATGTGAGGCAGCTACACAGTCTGTATCTGCAGTTACAGAGTTAAATAGCTGTGAACAACTATCTTTAACACTTTCAACAGCAAACAAGCTTTGTTCAAAGCATAAATGTAGTCACACAAATAGGAACTGCCAAAAACATTCAGTAATGAAGACTCTATTGCGTCAAGTGAATCAAAACTGGCAAAAAATAATCTCGACAAAATTGAGTCCTCAGAGATAATAAACATTCAGTCTGTAACCTGTGATGCAAGCCCCCAGCTTAAAAAAAACTGTCAAAGAACATACGGTGCATATTGGCAGGCCCATAAGACAGTACACATGTTTTGTTCATTTTATGCGAACAGTAAAAAACAAATGTGAAAAAAGAAACACTGAAAAGCCATTTGCCAGGCAATGACAAAAACCTTTTCAAGCAGAAATTAGCAGCCAGTACAAGGAGAAGAGTTTTTTTTTAGAAATAACTCGAGCACACAAAACTTTTTTCACCTAAACAAGTATTTTTGGATCGCACTAATGCAGCAATACAAAACATACTACCCTGTTTTAGTAATAATCACAAAAACTGTAGGAAAAGTCTCTTGTCTGTATTGCTCATCTACCAACATACACTCCAAAATGTTTGCCTTATGTCCAACATTTGAACTTGTGTAACAAAGACAAGGAAACATATAAAACTGCTTTAGACAAGTGTCTAAACAGAAACAAACTTCAAAGAGTTTCTCGCATTTTGAACACAAACAAAAATGAAAACTTACATCACAAGATTTTCACATATGCCCCCAAAAGCACACTTTGGTCAAGAAACCTCAATGGTTTATGTCATTCAGCAGTTCACTCAGCTACATTTGGGACTGGTAGATCTACATTATTACTGGCAAAGTCTTTTGGTTTGAAATTTAGTAGAAGTGATCCAATAGTATGCCAAATGTCTAGAGATCGCCGAACAGAGCTTGATAAGGTTAGAAAGTCAACTCCTATTGCTAAAAAAAACCGTTTCCTTAATAGGAGAACCAAATGTAACAGAACATTACTTCAAAATTCTTTGTTTGCAAATTGTAATGAAGGCATGCAAACTGATCATGCTTATGGAATCAATCCAAAACGGAACTGAAAAACTGAAAAAGATAATTATTAAACTTCCAAATGTTTACAAAAGGCAGTTACCTCACAGCACACATTTAGCATAGCCCCTATGACCGTAGCACTCGCCTGTATTTTGCAAACATTTCTAGATTTGCTTACACTCTCTGGTTCAAGAGATAGATGACTAAATTTTAGGCATGTTTTTACGACACAGATGAGATACATGAAAGGAAGGGTCCAATGGAGTTCCCGGATTTTGTAAAACAAATGCCAATCTATGAACAGCCAAACCCTTCCTTTTTTCTCGATAAGTAATAAATACTCTGCCATAGCATGCCTATCTGTAGCAGCCTGCCACAGATGACAGGTCCTAGTTTCCAAAGTGTGTCTTTCAATGGCATGAGAATATCTTTGACCTTCCTCACCGGTGAGGACTGTACAGACTGTCAAGGTCAATATAGTTTTTGGAAAAATTTGCAGTATATCTGGAATAAAAACAAAAGAAAAAACATATTCCTGAAAAGTCAATTTTCTAGTAGTGGTAGCAGGTTTATTTTTAGTCTCCTCCTCTCTCTCTCTCCCTCTTCAGACTTGACCCCCCCCCCCCCCCACTCACCCCCCCCTCCCACAAAAAAAATAAACAGATCATTTAAGAAACAGAAAAGAAAAACAGGGGTGGGGGGTGGAGAAGGAGGATGTGAGGGTATCAAACAACTGGTCTGGTTCCCAGAGACGGGTAAGACGTCACACTTAAGTGAGGCAGCCTTAGACAGGGAAGCAGATCATAGAGATTGGTATTATGCTGCTTGGAGCCAGCATGTTGGATAATTATTTTTTTGTATTAGAACATGCATAAATCATGAAGTGCATTGAAATCAAATCTGACCGGAATGCAGTTTAGGGGGAGAGAGAGGAAGAGGGGCGGGCGGAGGGAGCCAAGGGTTAGGAGTGGGGGCATGTTGGGGTACACACACTTACCCAATGTCTGTAGATAGCAAGGCAAAACAAAACCGATTTTTTGTGTGCACGGGTACATGTCAAACAGACACCTGGCACACACACGTCGTGAGACACTGCCCTAAAAAACACTTTTCACTTCCAGACTGCATGAGTGCTGACCAGTGGTCATCTTTACTCACGTAGTTTGTACAAATAATAAGATATTGTGCATGGGAACAAAGCAAGCAGTGCAATATCCTATCCTAGTATGGCTTCCTTTTTTAACAAACTTGACAAAATTCCAAACAACAACAATTGCTGTGAAATTGGGAAACATGAATAATATTCTCAAAATTGACATCATGCTGGTCCCACTTTTATTTATTGAGCCTTACTTGATTGTTTGCAATCACTTGCATCTCCAAATAAACAAGAAAATACCATTATATTCACAAAAATGATATCTTTTCATGTCAAACTCACCAAGCAGAACTTCCTGGTTGAAACTCTGAAATTACGCTCTTAAGGTTCCGCTCCACAGTTTTCAAGGCATTTTAAAAAATGATGTGCCATATATGTTCTATTCCACTGCCAATAAGGCCAAACTCATTTGCATTACCCCTGGCTGAACCTAGTGAATACAGCCTGATAAGATAAAATTGATATATATATAATTGTGGGAGGCATAACTTTCAGAACAACATGAAGCCCCGACCCGAAAAGTTGAATGAAAAAATGCCCAAACCAGCCATTTTCAGGCACTTGGCAGCCACAAAAGCAGAATTTTCCCAGCTTCAACTCCTACCCAGGCCTGGAGCACATCATCTTCAATTACCAAAAAGAAAAAAAAATTCTATGTTTCCGTCTAATTTTTTGGCTACACACCTGCAAACAATCCCGTGTAAAAATGACGTCTGAAAAGTTGGCCTCATTTTCTGAGCCACGATTTCACAAAAAATCCCATGCTGTCATGACACTGTGCATCAGGCTTCCACCCAATGACCAAAACATTAAAGTCTACTTGCCAACAAGTAGTCTCATGCTTTCAAATACCTAATACTAACAATAGAGACCTAATTTATTTGGGGGTCAGATTCAGGATAGGCCTTTTATTAGCTCACCTGACTTTCAGTCAGGAGAGCTATAGTGATCAATCACCGTCCGTTGTCCGTCGTCCGTGAATATGGTGTTTGCGTCTTCTTCTCCCAAACCACTAAACCAATTTAATTGATATTTGAGGTAATAGTTTGTTATGACATCGCAATTTGATTTTGTTCAAATCAAGTTGCCTCGCCCCTCGGTAGGGCCACGCCCAAAAAGTGTGCTAAAATCTTAAAAAATCTCCTTTTCATGAACCAGCAGTAGCAGAGACTTGATATTTGGTTTGTAGCTTCCTTTTGAGGTGTGGACTCAGATTTGTTTAAGAGAAGTTCGAGAAGCTATATTTGCCTTCTTTATGGGAGGGGAAAGAATTTTCGCCCCGCCCAAAATTTCTATTTTCCAAACCGAGAGGCAGATTTGAACCAAATTTGATATGATGGCTTATTTGGTCATAAGTACTTAATTTATTCCCCAATTTTTTTCCCGTGGTCCCATGGGAACCGCAGGAGCTAAAAAGAGAAAAAAATTAAAACGCCCATATCTCCCAAACTACACGGCACTGAGAATTCTTATTTGGTGTGAAGCCCTCTTATGACCAACAGAATGGAATGGTAAAAAAATTGCTATCGGTGTTATCATGGGGTACTTTTTGGGACTTTGAAAAAATGCTGAGTCAGCATTTTTTAACACTGTGGGTAATGGGAAAAACATTTAAGACTACTTTTCTCCCAAACCACTGCTCTAAAAGCTTTCAAATTTCACATATAACATCTTTGGAAGATTGTTTCACACGTTTATTGAAATCAAATACCCGGGTTCATATTTGGGCTCTCCATGGGAGCCAAAATGTTTAAATTAGTGCAGTATGAGGAACATTCTTTAAAAATCTTCTTCTTCTTCTTCAGATCTACCAATCAGAATCTTTTGATATTTGGTATGCAGCATGCTTAGGGGGTGAGATTCAAGTTTGTTCAAGCCAAGTCCCTGGGTTCATATTTGGGCTCACTATGAGAGCCCGAATTATAACTTAGTTCAAAATGAGGAATTTTCTTTAAAATCTTCTTCTTCAGATCCAGTAAGTCGGAATGTTTTGGTATTTGGTATACAGCATCCTTAGGGGGGTGAGATTCAAGTTTGTTCAAGCCATGTCCCTAAGTCCATATTTGGGCTCACTGTGGGAGCTCGAATTGTAACTTAGTTCAAAATGAGGAATTTTCTTTAAAAATTTTCTTCTTCAGACCTAGCAGTCGGAATGTTTTGATATTTGGTATGCAGCATCCTTGGGGGTGGGGGTGGGGGTGGGGGTGGGGGAGGGGAGATTCAAGTTTGTTAAAGCCAAGTCTCTGGGTTCATATTTGGGCTGGCTCCCCGTGGGAGCCCGAATTATTACTTAGTTCAATATGAGGAATATTCTTTAAAAATCTTTTCTTTTTAGATCCACTGGTCCACTGGTCAGAATCTTTGGATATTTGGTATAAGCTTTTCTCATCCTGGGGCCTCTTGTTTCAAAATTCCCTTGTGCAGAAGTACGAAACTGTGGGGCGGAACCTAAGGCGTACTGCACGTCGATGGTGTACCTGTCTTCAACCAATACTAACCCTGCTTGTGTGGAGTTAGTACGTTGGGAAGTCGGACAGTTGCTCGCCGTTGCTCGGTGATTCTGTCCTGGGTACTCCGGCTTCCACCACCCGTAAAACTGTCCGACACGAGGTGACCCTGGCTGTGGAAAGTGTCGTTAAACTCCAATAAATAAATAAATTAATTAATTAAATAAATAAATAAATAAATTAATTAATTAAATAAATAAATAAATAAATTAATAAATTAATAAATAAATAAATAAATAATACCTTCCGTCGCTAAATTGAAGCAAACAAATGATATTTGACCTGAAAAATATCTTTAAACTTATGAAAATATTATTAAAAATCGAAATGATGTACCAACTCCACCCCAAAATATTTTAAATTTCTTTTGAAAAATGTTGAGTTTCACTTAAATACTACTGCTCTGTTTATTACATTTACTGGTTATTACAATACTGAGTGATTTCTGTTCTATTACTGGTTGATTATTACACTACTGATTGATTTCTATTAAATGATTGGTTAACATTACTATATTTTCTGATTATTACACTACTGGTTGTTGCACATCGTCTTGATATATTAACTCTTTCCATAGCTATCTGCGATATGTTAATGCGCTAATTCGTGCTGTTAAAATATGCTGAAATAGAAATTCGGATATCTGATAAAATAAAATTTTTGTTCAGAGAAACTGCAGCTGTTCGGAAACAGACATTGCATCTTCCCAAAAATTGTGAAGAGTTAACCCTTTGAACATGAGGGTCCGTTTTTGCGGCCAGGAACATGATACGTCATAATTTCATAAAGTAGGATAACTGCTAAGTGAATGTGTGGGGCAAACCGATCAAAATTTTTGTTCAGAGAAACTGCAGCTGTTCGGAAACAGACATTGCATCTTCCCAAAAATTGTGAAGAGTTAACCCTTTGAACATGAGGGTCCGTTTTTGCGGCCAGGAACATGATACGTCATAATTTCATAAAGTAGGATAACTGCTAAGTGAATGTGTGGGGCAAACCGATCAATATTTTCAACGTGCAGCCCCAAGGCTGCACGTTGAATATATTAATTGGTCTCCCCCAAATAATGAATATGTACTCTTCCATTATTGCTGCTATTGAACTGACAGGGAAGATATCACCAGAGTTTAAAGGGTTAATATGGCTAATGACGATAACTGAGTTTCACATCGATCCTATCTTTTTAGTGACTTGGCTAATTCTGGAAGTTCGACAGTTTAACTTGAGCATTGTCTGTTTGTAGCAGGAAATTGCCCTCCCCCTCCACACGCAGCAAACGTGACACTTTTCTGTTGGTAGCCATTGGACGTTTGTTACGACCCGTAATGTAATAAATGCCCATAATGTAATACCTACCCATAATGTAATACAAAAACGACCCATAATGTAATACTAACCCATAATGTAATAAAAAACGACCCATGATGTAATAAATGTAATAACGTGTAATAAATGTTAGGTACCCATAATGTAATAACATTTTTAAAAAATTAGATACAAATTACACTTTTCCAGGCCCGTAATGTAATAAAATTCTAAGTTTGATTTTTATTTTTTCTCTTTACTCCAGTAGTGCGTTCGGCTATTTATGACACATCCTACGCCTTCATCAATGCTGCCAATGGTCCCTATGCCGTACACAGCCAACATGTGTGGGTGTGTTGGGATTATGATGGAGAGTATTCCGGGACCTGGGGCGGGTATACTCTGCTCTGAGTGGCAGGCATTATCCCTCTTCTATTTGTACCACCCGCGCAAACGTCTTCCTCAATAGCCTCTACTGCCCTGCCACAACCATATAGGTCTACCTTACCAGACATTCAGTAATTTTGATTCCAGGATGGTCATTTATATCTGCAATCATCATATTCGACCGGCTGTTCACTTGCACAAAAGCAATGTGGGTAGCAGGTTCCTATACTGTTAATAAATGCAAGTAACTCTGGCCAAAGTTGCTGGGGCAAAGGGTGGAGTGGGTACCGTGGGGTGGGATTTGGGCGCACCAAGACTGGATAGTGGCGAGGGGGGGGGGGGGGGGGTAGTGTGGGATACAAGGAAAAGATGGAACAAAAGCAAGACGTTGAGTCAACCGGCGCAGAGGAATATCGGGAGGCGATATGGTGAGTGTACTGGTATTGGGATAGGGGATATCCTATAGCTCGATGGGATTTGGATTAGGCTACTTTCCTCCAAATTAAGCGTACGATCTATCCTCTGTCTCTCCAGTTTTCATTACCTGAACAAATTAGTCATTTCCCTGTACTGTACTACTATATGTTTATGTCACATCCACCGCACCTGGAAACCAATGAGCCCGATCCCAGGATGACACTTAATAACGACCACATCATATTCCCGATCCTGTAATACCATGTGTCAAGTAATATTATTAGTCCACCACACGGCCTTCCACTTAAACTACCTACAGTCATGGCAGTTCCTGGCGGTTGGCAGGGACTTCCTGCCAACCGCCTACTCTATCACATCGACTATTCGCGTGTTCATCTCCGCTATTGTGCCATCTTCTCCCAAGTTACACTCAAACAACATACATAGCTAGACACGAGGAGTAACATGGGCGTATCCGTTTGACCGGGTGTGTGACCTTGACCATCAAACCGGAAACCTTGAACCTGTGTATCGGCTCCTGCTGGGCGATTGTCCTGAAACTTGGTGTGTGGTTCGGGCGCCCAACAATTTCGCCACACCCGATGCCCGTCATGTGTGACCTTGATATTCAAACCGTTGACCTTGAACCTGTATCTCGGTTCATGCTGGACCGATTTTCGTGAAACTTGGTATGTGGGAGTAGTTTAGGACGCTCAATATATATATATATATATATATATATATATATATATATATATAGAGAGAGAGAGAGAGAGAGAGAGTCCAGAACTACCCCCACATACCAAGTTTCACGCAAATCGGCCCAACATGAGCCGAGATATAGGTTCAAGGTCAACGGTGTGAATATCAATCAAGGTCACACATGACGGGCATCGGGTGTGGCAAAATTGTTGGGCGCCCGAATCACACACCACGTTTCATAAAAATCGGCCCATACACAGGTTCAAGGTCACCGGATTGATGGTCAAGGTCACATCTCACGGTCAAACGGATATGCCCATGTTACACGTGGTGTTTAGCTACGTATGTTGTTTGAGTGTAGCCTAGGAGAAGATGGCACAATAGCCCGGATGAACACGCGAATAGTCGATGTGATAGAGTATGCGGTTGGCAGGAAGTTCCTGCCAACCGCCAGGAACTGTCAGGAAATGTAGGTGGTTTAAGTGGTAGTCCCCACAGCTCAGAAAATGCTGTGGAATGCTTTTCCAATCAACATAATCTCAAGAACCACCAAAACTACTCTCTATTATAGATCTGCATTCGTCCTGTGCATACTATGAGTGATGCCACACCACTGGTGAAATTTATTTGAGAATGCAATCCCCTGAGCTCAATACAAAGAGGCTGCTTTGTACAACCAAGTGATGTGCACATTAACTCGACTCAGTTGCTGGTCACAGCCACAGGTGAACATGACATACTCTTAACCAATCTTCTCGCAAAGGTGGCCTGCGTGGATGATAGCAGTCTACAAGGCGTTTAACTTGCTTCGGTTCATATCAATTGAGGGTGTTCAATCTGTGGTGCGTTGAGGTTTTAGAAAAATAACACTGAGAGGAGTTGAAACCATTTCACTCAGGGCTGTCACTATTGAAACTGATACAATTTTTATTGAAAATGTAAGGTCTTTCTTGCATGCGCGAAGTGCAAACTATTTGACTGGAAAGCATTTGATAATATTACTTGACACATGTGATCACAGGACCGGGAATATGATGTGATCGTTATTAAGTGTGGTCCTGGGCTCGGGCTCTTTGGTTTCAAGGTGCGGAGGGTGCGACATGAACTTATAGTAGTACAGTACAGGGAAATTACTAATTTGTCTAGGTAGTGAAAATTGGAGAGACAGAGGATAGATTGTACGCTTAATTTGGAGCAAAGTAGCCTAATCCAAATCCCATCGAGCTATAGGATATCCCCCATTCCAATACCAGTACACTCACCATATCGCCTCCCGATATTCCTCTGCGCCGGTTGACTCAACGTCTTGCTTCTGTTCTATCTTTTCCTTGTATCCCACACTATACGCCCCCCCCCCCCCACTATCCCGTTATTGTGCACCCAAACCCCACTGCACCCCACTACACCCTCTGCCTCAGCAACTTTAGCCAGAATTGCTTGCACTTATTAACAGTATAGGAACCTGCTACCCGCATTGCTTTTATGCAAGTGAACAGTCGGTCGAATATGATGATTGCAGTTATAAATGACCATCCTGGAATCAAAATTATTAAATGTCTTGTAAGGTAGACCTATATGATTGTGGCAGGGCTGTAGAGGCTATCGAGGAAGTCGTTTGCGTGGGTGGTACAAATGGAAGAGGGATAATGCCTGTCACTCATAGCAGAGTATACCCGCCCCAGGTTCCGGAATACTCTATATCGTAATCCCAACACACCCACACATGTTGGCTGTGTACGGCATAGGGGCCATTGGCAGCATTGATGAAAGCGCAGGATGTGTCATAAGTAGCCGAACGCACTGCTGGAGTAAAGAGAAAAAACAAAAAAAATCAAGCTTAGAATTTTATTACATTACGGGCCTGGAAAAGTGTAATTTGTATCTAATTTTTTAAAATTTTTATTACATTATGGGTACCTAACATTTATTACACGTTATTACATTTATTACATTATGGGTCGTTTTTTATTACATTATGGGTTCGTATTACATTATGGGTAGTTTTTGTATTACATTATGGGTAGGTATTACATTATGGGCATTTATTACATTACGGGTCGTAACAGACGTTGTTTTGAGATCATTTATCTATTCGGGCTTGATTGGCTGATGAAAGAACACGTTTATTTAAAAGTTTGAATAGCATATACATATACCACATTCGAGAACTGGGTTATATACTGAAATATTATACCTATCACGAAAACTGATTTTATTTATTTTTTTATCGTTTTAGCTATGCTATTTACCCAGAAGACAGAAGCACGGCCTGGCTGGTGTTCAGGTACTACATTTCACTGGCATTTTTCATTTTGCTTGTTGTCTCATATTTTAATCAACAAATGTTTTAATTATATGCGGCCCTCGTTTTAATATATTCCAACTTTCGAATATTTCAGGTTTCTCTTCCTCGGACATAAAATTCACGTTTTGTGATGTGATGAGTCGTATATCTAATCTTTATTATTAAATACCTGAGATTACAGACTAGTATCCATTTATGTTTTTGTTTGGGAGCAATATGCTGGCAGGAGTAGTATTTAGTTTGTAAGATAGACCAATTAACATGTTTTACCTGCAATCGTATGGCCACGGATTGAAAACAAAAATTAAACTCTACAAAGTCGGTTAGTCCCATTTAATAATATAAGTAACCATTTTTATTTTTCTTACGGTTGTCTGAATTTCATTATTTACTTCACCCGTGACAAGCTTTTGAATAATTAGTTTGTAACACTGCATGTAATTTGTCATATCTACGGAAGCCCTGGAGGGAAGTTTTTGTTACTAGTTATTACTTACTTGTTATTACAAATAACAAGTAAGTAATAACAAATAAGTAATAACAAATAACAAGTAAGTAATAACAAATAACAAGTAAGTAATAACAAATAAGTAATAACAAATAAGTAATAACAAATAAGTAAAAACAAGTAAGTAATAACAAATAAAAAATAAGTAATAACAAATAAGTAATAACAAATAAGTAATAACAAATAACAAGTAAGTAATAACAAATAAGTAATAACAAATAAGTAATAACAAATAACAAATAAGTAATAATAAGTAAGTAATAACAAATAAGTAATAACAAATAACAAATAAGTAATAAATAAGTAATAACAAATAACAAATAAGTAATAATAAGTAAGTAATAACAAATAAGTAATAACAAATAACAAATAAGCAATAACAAATAAGTAATAACAAGTAAGTAATAACAAATAAGTAATAACAAATAATAAATAAGTAATAACAAGTAAGTAATAACAAATAAGTAATAACAAATAAGTAATAACAAATAAGTAATAACAAATAAGTAAGTAATAGCAAGTAAGTAATAACAAATAAGTAATAACAAATAAGTAATTTTTAATTTTGAAACTCTGAGAGAGATTACGGAGCCTCGGTGGCAGTATTTTGATTATGACAGGGAAGGTGAGTGTTGAAATTCATAAGTGGCAATTTGACTTTTTTAGGGGGGGGGGGCTATGGCCCCACCACTGCCCGAACGTCCCAGCTACCATACCCACTGTAAAACAACACGATCTTCAAAAAGAGAGGCGTAACACAAGCTGTAATGTACGTAATTCAAATTTAGAACTCACACGGGGGCAAAATATACAAGTCCTGACACACATGTGTGAATACAATATGCTCACCCAGTTGGATGAAAAAAGCTCACCCAGTTGGCAAAGTACTTTCCTACTTATTCTTTTAATCCCATTTATCTTGTTTTTAAGGAAGTGGGAGCACGAATACAAAGTGGTATACCAGTCAAAGAAACAAGAACTCAAGAAATTTGAAATGTTTTGTGAGAATCTGAAACGTATTAACGCTTTAAATGAACAGTTCAGGTATGTTTGAGGGTTATACTATTTTTGTTGTAACCAAAACACATCTACCGCCACGCTAGGTAAAGGCCGCAAATCATTGTGAATACAGACACATTAAATACAGCAGATGACTATCTCAATTGCAACATGAAAGCTACAGCCGTGTATAAGTCCCGGAAAAGCCATTTTTGAAAGAAAAGTTGAAAGCATAATTTATCTGAAGTTCATATGCCTGCAAATTTTCACTTCCGAAGTTACGTTTGCTCATTCGGTTGAAATACTCCACACCTCGCCTCTCATATTAACACCCGGAAAGGAACTGTTAGATTACATCACTTAGCAGATTCTTCCCAGTCCCCCGATAAGCAATCTTACCCACTCCTTTGTGACATCCAACACCCACATATTCCTCATTTTCCCATCCAACTTCCTCATTATACTCCCAGTGAATCTTATTCTGTTAGACGTATATCTTGGACGTTCTGACTGAAAGTGTTCCAAAGGTTCTACTACTCCTAAATTACCCACATGGCACTCCTTTTCACCATCTTTCCCATTTTTTGCCCTAAGCTCCATGACTACGACATCAGCTTAAACAACAGTGTCCCACCCTCCCCCAATGCTGCCATCAAAGTAGTCTTCAAAAGCTGGTTTCTCTGTATCATCCAAGCCACCCAGGGACCTCTTTGCTTTGAGCCTCCCCTCTCGCCAATATAGAATACAATCCTCCATGACTCTTTCTCTGATAATTTTTTTACCCTGAGTTATCCCCACTTCTAAGACAGAGTTCTCCACTGCTTAGTTCTTATTCAACTCCCTCACTTGCTCAGTCAACCCTGTCTTCGTAACAGAATTCCAAATATTCTAGAACATTAGTTTGTACCATCGGTTGGTGGGGATTTACCACATAGTTAAGATAACAGAGTTTTATTCAGTCTATCTTCTCGTTGATCCTTGACCTCTGATTGCTTCTAGAGATTCGACATTACTCGGCCCTGTTATCCATCGGCCTGCATCATTCCAAGCACTTAGGTATCACTTCAGTACCATATGTTATACCTAATACACCCATCATTTTCCAAATGGTTTTCGGCATCAAGCTTTTACCACATGCCCTCCCTCCATACTATATATAATCTGCCTTTTTATAACATCCAGAAAAGCCACACACATTTTTTTAGCTTTCGCAGATTCTATATTTTGGGTTAGTGTGAAAAGATGGTAAGCAACTCCTCCTCCTCTTGCTGAAGCCATTCTGGATCTACCCCCCCCCCCCCCCCCCCCACACACACACTCAGCCTTTTCGACCACATCCTCTAATCACCCATACAGGACCTTATAGAAAACGTTTCCAATGTTGCTACTGACAGAGATCTACCGATAATTATCCAATACTTCCTTATCCCCTTTTTGTGTATAAATATGGCCTTGCTTTTCCTCTACTCTTTTGTGACCTCCTGTTTTTCTATGGCTAAGCTGAATAGGACCGTTGAGCTTTTACATAGTTTCTCTCTCCAATATTTAGGAACCCGTTAGAAATTTCATCCTTCCCTCCCGCTTTTCCGTTCTTTAATTTTAAGACCAGTTTCAGGAACCTCGTCTACTTTTATTTAGCTGAACACGAAGTTCGATAAATTTTCCTCGGCCTCATTTTGGCACGCCGGTGGGTTCCCGTTTATCATTTACCTTTCCCAGTGGTTGACTAGTTCTGATGCGATTTGGTTTTGATCGTCTGAATTTCCACCCTCTACTTTAATGCTCTGTTAAATACTTCCTTTGTTTCTTTCATTCACCAATTTCCAGAATACGTTCGATTTCTCCCCGGTCGTTCTTATCGTCCTAATACGATTGTATTTCTACACCCTCCGATTATTGTCTTTAATCTTATTTACTATTGTTCGTGCTTCTTAGCATTCCTCTTTTGCTACCCTGGTCTCGTTACTTTCTACCCCTTGAGTTTTCCACTCATCCTGTACGAAGCACATTTGACTTTTCTGCCTCCTTTTGCCTTTTTCAATTCGCCATTCACTCTGTACCCATATTCCCGTGTTGTTTCCCCCATTTTTTCCTATACTTTCTTTCCTTCCCTGCCTCCTCGTGGCTGACAACTATGGCATCTGACATTCCCTGGACATTGGCGTCCCTGTGTATATTCTCAAGTTTTGGCTTTCTTCCAACTGCACCCAATCACCATCCTTTCTGGGTTCTTAAATCGCCTTAAAGCTTCTTGCTGGGTTTTGCTCTTGATCGTAACTGTAATTAAGTTGTGATAATTACCGAACTCCCCTTTACCTTCATCGACCACTTCTACCTCTATCGCCTCCCTCCAAATCGGTGTCTGTGGGAATGTAGTCGATTATCTTTCTTCGGCTTTCCTCTTCCATATCCACCTCCCCTTACACCTCACGCCCAGTTCTGAATCTTCAGACCGCGCTCATTTTTGAAGTCCACCAGCTTCCTTCCATTCCTGTTGATTTTCGTATCCCCCACCCTGAATGCCTTCTTCCTTTCACCTATGTGCCCATTAAAGTCTCGCACCAGAATTACACTGATTCCCTGCTTTTTAGGTCTGTGATATTGGACCTACGTTTTGAGTATACTGAGTCAGGTTAGCTTCCCTCTACTGCACAGTACACAATCCCAAGGGCAACACTTTTTGTTTTTAAGATGAACCTTTATCAACCCAATTTCTTTAGCTACCTCAGCCGAGGTACTGACACCTGCCAGATCTGTGATCAATGACCACCCGCCTCCCTTTTTCTGACCTTCAGTTCGTCCAACACCTATCCACATGCACCCATAACTTGATCTACCCATCCATCATGCCTTAAACACGTTTCGCCTAAACCCATGGTATCAGGTTCATCCACCGAACAATATAGCTATTTCATTTACTCTCCTGTGGAAACCCTAGATGTTTCCCACATTCAGAGTAACGGGGCTCCTTGACTTTCCCATTGATCTTGTTGTTTCCTGACGGTAAACTCGGTATTCCACCCCCTCCCTCTTATTCTCCTCACGTGTGTCCCCTCGTGCTGTTGTCTCTGACGCCCACACCACTCCAAAAAGGATCTGCTACCTGAAGACTATCTCTCCCAACATTTGTGTCCCCATCCTGTTAGGTTGCAACCCGGTTACAGGATCCCTTTACCCCAGAACATATTCCAGTGGTCAATAGAGGGTCTTCCCAAATCAACACAGTAGTCCCGTAACTCATCCTTCAACGCCATTATCCTCGAATTCCACTCATCCCCACCCTCTAGAACAGGAATAAAAACCTGATACCTCTCTTACTGATTCTTTCACTTCCTGATGTTGTTGGACCGCACATAAACCACCACTACCGGATCCGAACCCGACCCCGACAGAAAGCCACCCACCATGTCTCTCAAATCCTGTACCTTCGCCCCAGGAAAAATGAAGACAGTCCGATTGAGCTGTCAGGCTACAAACCATCTTGTCTACAATTCAACTCTCTGTTTCAACTAACTGTCTTTTTTTTTGGGGGGGGGGGGGGGGAGCAGGGTGGCTCGCTGGTTACGGCATTGAACTTCAAACCGAAAGGTCCACGGTTCGATCCCCGCCAGGGGTAACTGCGTTGTGTCCTTGGGCAAGGCACTTCATCCCGATTCTCCGCAGCTGTTGTATACTAAGGCGCGCTACACTTCGACGGTGCACTTGTCTTCAACCAATAATTACCCTGACTGTGTGGAGTTAGTACATTGGAGAGTCTGGCAGTTGCTCGCCGTTAATCGGTGATTCTCTCCGGGTACTCCGATTTCGTCCACCCGTAAAACTGCCCGCAACGTCTCTCCTCAGGCCATATCTCACCTGCAACTTTTCATCTTTTCATTAGTATCCGAACTCTTCTTTCTTTTGATCATTCTCCTAACCCTATCTGACCTATCAACACCAGCGACCACCTCCATTCTCTTCTTACTTTCCCCATCCTTTCGTCCATATGCATCATAATCTAAAACACTGAATTTGTTTATTTTATTTTTTAAACACCACTTAGTAGCCTTACGCTGGCTCTGACGTCCGGTCTCAACTAAGTCCTGCCCTGGCTCGACCATCGAAATTTTCCTACAGGAACTCCCCTCCTCACTTTCACCTCCACAACACGCGTCCGCTCTGCATGTTTCCGCCCCAGTCTCCTCTTTGAATCCACAACCACCCTCCAATTAGCCATCGTAAGTAACTTTTATCTGGGAGACCCCAGCTATACCAGCACGACCAAGCCCCCCGTCCCCGCCCCTTTAGCCCCATAATTTGCCCCTTGAACCTAACACACTTCTCTTCAACTGTAAAGTGTCCCCGCAATTCGCTCACACTCTACGAATTCCATTGGCCGACAGCTCCCATACCTCATATTACACTGCCTGCAGTCCTCTTCTTCCTCCACCTGCCCACCCCGATTACCGTGGTGGCACCAGAATTTCCCGGGGTCTAGAGTGTTCCCCGGCAAACATACAATAAAGGGGCAGTTTCCCTAGCGGGGAGGGGAAAATAACCCTCTAAGAAGGGGAGCTGTGGAGCCCTCTCAGCTCCCTTGGCGCCACCCCTGCCTGATTAAACCCCAACCCATGGATCCCTCTACTAACCATATTTATCGTTTCAGACAAAACTAGAGACAGAACTCATTATTTTTTGCCAAAATGAGGGTTGAAAACTCCAACAAGATATGGAAGTTTTAATTTCGTATGAGAACTATCGATGGGTTGGCAAAATTATTTTCAGGGTGAAAAGAACTGAATGCCGCCGGACTTTGCTGATATAGTTCTGGTGACAGGTGTCTCAGTGAAAACTTAAAACTGTATTGTGTTTTATACATTATATGTAAATTGTGTTTTATTTTCTGAAAACTGGTGAAATAAAATATATCAATATATCAAACTGTATGGCTGAAGGGCGAGTTTGGAAGATCAAAGTGTTTCCGTCCTTGATGACAACACTCTACATTTCGTCTTTTCGGAATGACTGGGGGAAAAAAATAAAGAAATTAACCCCAATCCTCAACTAATCCATGCAGCTTGAGTTCGAGATATTACTATAAGTAGAACAACACAAGAGATCATTTATACGGCAATATTTCTTACTTGGGGTTCAAGAAACACAGTCTTGTGGGCTCCACGTTGAAAATATTTATTTGTCCACCCGACACATTCATTTAGCAGCCATCCTACTTAATGAAATTAGACTATGGTGTTCCTGGACCGAATGAGTGATCTCTCGTGTTCAAAGGGTTAATGACAACTCATGGAGATGAATGCACAGAGTAAAGAGTCCCTCCGTTGAGTAGATCACCTGAATTTTATTCAGGTTTTCTTTTTTACCGTACAGATTCACTGAACTCAGATTTTTCTTTATTGAAATGGGCGTTGTTTTTTTTTTAATTCCCTCACCCCTCCGCCTCCCGTGGCAAAGTACCTTTATATTCCGGGTATCATTCGAATGAAATCACTCGTTTTTATTTTCTAAATTAACTTGAAAGTAACAATTTGCGAGAATTTGAATTTTAGAACACGCTGCAGAAAAGTCAGGCTTATTTCGTCCCTCGAGTACGTCGAAGAGCTATCTACAATACTTTAGCATTGCCGATGGTGCCTTGATGCACCCAAGGGATGATTTATGAATTCAGAACAAACAGTTCCGACCAAATTCTACGTAAAACAGAATTTCGTTAACTAAACTCAATTTATCAAGTAAATTTGCAGAGTATTGTGCCTTTAAATGATTAAGCTTATTCAGCTCAGCATGTACTCTTTTTATCCAACATTACAGTTTTAATAAATAAAATACGTTGAAATAATAATCCTAAAACTATTGATTTTCAATTTCAGTGGTGAAACGAATTTTGAAATTAACCAATTCGCAGACATTTCAGAAGATGAATTCAGAAATACAATTCTGATGCCGAAAAGAGCGCCGCTACGAATGAACTGGAAAGAGTAAGTGAATATATGTTAGTTTCAGGGAAGGATGTTTCATCCGTTCATTCAGTCTTGCTAAATCACAATCCAGATTTAACTAAATTACGTTTGGGCAAGCAAACACTAGCGCCTAGAAACGGGGAGGGGTACTGCCCATGGGCCTGAGCCCCGTTAGTGGCCCGGGATTTTTGGTGCTTTAAAAAAAGTGTAGGTCGGCATGTCAAAGTCGTGGGAAGGCCTTTGGTACAGGCATCTGACGCTGGTGGAGGTGGCAAGAGCACTTAGTTGCATTATTTATTTATTTATTTATTGGTGTTTACGGTCACATATTTATGCACAATGGCTAATCACGACCGCGACAGTTTTACGGGTGGAGGAAGCCGGAGTACCCGGAGAGAACCACCGAGTAACGGCGAGCAACTGTCAACTCCCCAACATACGAACTCCACACAACCAGGATTAGCATTGGTTGAAGACAAGTGCACCATCGACGTGCAGTACGCCTTAGTACACAACGCCAACGTGCATCGGGCAGTGGAGATGAAGTTCTTGCCCAAGGACACAACGCGGTTGTCGCAGGTGGGATTCGAACCGAGAACCTCTCGGCTTGCAGCCTGCCCCTCTACCTACTGAGCCACCGCGCTCCCACTTAGTTGCATTAGTGACCAAGTTCCATTCATATACAGAAAAAAACCCACTTGTTCCACTTTATTGGTTTTCTACCAGTCGTTCCTCGGTCGTGGTGGTCACGATTATCTTTGAAGAAAAATGCACCATACACACAGAAATTCAGGTAATAAATTACCCAGATTATAAGGAAATAATTGAGTAGATACTGTCAAGAAAATGCACGAGAATACTTCTCCTAGCACTAATTTAACAATATTTCTGGCGGTGGGGGTGGGGGCCCTTGCCTCCTGCTTATCACTTCGCTTTCTGCGCTTGTAGTTTGTGGCTGTACACATTGCTTCAAGGCTCGTCCTCGCTCTCGGCGGCCCTGCAAACAAACAGAATTCTAAACAGTTAACTATTCCCCTTCAAATGACTCGCACACATGGCGCTTCACGGGTTGGTTCATGTATAACTTGGTAGCTGATATAATTGTGTTCGACACTGTAAACGGCGCATGAGTATATATCTCTTTTTTTGCACCAACTAGCATAGCTATATGATTATTAGATGAATAAACAAAGGGTTTGTGAACATTTTCGGCTGTAGCATATGCCTGAAACCCTTTTCGTTCTGGTATGCAAGTGAACAGTGAGTAAAGGGAATCCGAAAGCATACCCTCTCCAAACACTGTCAAGATATCTATTCATTTGGACTTTCTGGTGACATTTGACCTTTTATTTTTGCTCCTTTTTCTGAACTGATCGGGTGACGGTGGCGGTAGTCGGTTGAGTATATAGGTATGTAGGTGAGTATGTCACATGATACCAGAGGAATTGACTCAAAGGCAGGTTCTCAGGCATTTTTAAATAACCGGATATTGAACAAGGAGAGATTCGAGTGGATAACGCACCCTCCCCGTCGCTCATTACCCTCGCATTTTCTTTTTAAAAATGGGGATATTGTGGTAATCTCCGTCCGTCCTGTCCGTCTCGTCTCGTCCCATCCGTTTCGTCCGTACATCCGAACTTTATATCACCAAGAGTATATAATTCGAAACATTTAAACTATGCTTAGGTGTTCAGATAGCATCTGAAGATGTGCATAAAGGTTTCGGAATTTTTATTTGGCCTGAAAACCGAATTTTACCATCTCGTTGTTGGGCAGTGCCGTGGCAGAAAACCAGAGTGATGTAGTCGAATGAATGAATGAATCTTTATTTTTGCAGTACACTATTACATGATAAGTTCATAACATTACTAAAGTATTATACAAGGTAATAGTCTACTGCATGGAAACGGCATAGCCATAAAGGCTGTCTTCCTGCCGCTCCCATTTAAAACAAAAACAAAACACACACATTTGTTCTGACATCAGAGTTGGAAGTGGGGTGATCGAGCCTAATTTTTTTTTCCGGTCGTGAGAGTAGCATGGGTTAATGACTAAAACTGTACGGTTAAGGTTGAAGATCGATGTGGAGAGATCCAGAAGGGTTTGAGATGCAGTCAGGACATTGTGGACTGGTGCAGGAAATGTTAGCCAAATATGAACTTAGTGAGTTCTCGCTTAATCTATTCTTGAATTGGGACCTATTGTACTGTTGAATTAATGGAGGGATTTCGTTGCAAAGACGTGGGAAGGAATGGAGAGGTAAGTCGGATGAAAAACTAGTTCTGGGCTTACGTATAAGTATTTTGCCAGACTGCCTTATGTTCATGCCCGACGGATTATGGTATATTTCAAACGTTTCGTCAAAGGAAACAGGTAATTTGTTATTGCACCAGTCGTGCATGAACAAAAGTGTCTGAAGTTTGTGGAGATCGTGGAATTTTAGTATTCGACAGCTTTTAAAAAGTGGATCAGTATGGGAAGTGTAAGATTTATTCGCTATAATTCGGATAGCTTTCTTTTGCAAGCCAAAAATCCTACTTGTAAAGGGAGAATGTCCCCATATAAGAATACCATACGTTAAGAGACTATGGATTAAGGAAAAGTATAGTGTTCTTAATGCATGTAGTGGGAGAAGTCGTTTTGCTCGGTTTATGGCATATATTGCTCTAGCTATTTTAGGCAAACGGCTGACACGTGCTGTTTAAATTTTTGATTTTCATCCAAGTGGATTCCTAAAAACTTGAGTGTTGTTTCCTCTTACTCATTTCCGATTAGTTGTATGTTTGTATTATTAATGGATATGCTCTTGTTTCTGGCAGCGTATAAATCACCGCGAGGGTGTAATAATATAATTTTGGTTTTAGAAGCATTAAGAGGCAGCTTGTTAGCAGCACACCATTACTGTATTTTCACAAGTTCAGAATTTGCATTTCCAATGAGATCATTCACGTTATCTGATGGCACATATCCTGTGGTGTCATCTGCAAATGACAAAATTTTTAATAATGGTGAATTGCTGATATCATTAACGTAAATCAGAAAGAGGATAGGGCCTAAGATGGACCCTTGTGCTACACCTGTAGTTGTGGGTTCCCTATCCGATTCTTTATTATTGAATGGTACAAATTGACTTCTTCCAGTTAAATAGTTTTCGAACCAGGAATTAGCCACACCTCTAATACCATAGTGATGCAATTTTTTAAGCAAAGTATTGTGATTAATACTGTCGAAGGCTTTGGAAAAGTCTAGGAAGATGGAAAGGGTACAGTCCTTCGTCCTTTTGTCGTTCTGAACGGCGACATCATTTACTAAGTGAAAAGTGGGATGTATAGGTAAATGGTGTTTTCTGAAACAAAACTGATACCGGTAGATGATGTTTTGTTCATCCAAAAATAGTTGCAAACGCACTGGCATTAGTTTTTCAAGTGTTTCTGAAAACGCGGGAAGAATACTGATTGGCTTGTAATTGTTAAATATGTGGGGGTCCCCACTTTTGAATATAGGTATTATTTTAGCGACTTTCTTTCATTTTGGTCGGCGCCACACCCGTCATGAAGGCGAGATTGATGATATGGGTGAGTGGCTTTGCTCCTTCAAAGCTTATCTCTTTCAGTAGCTTAGAGGACACGCTAGCTAACAGAATCTTTGGTCTGTTTTCCACTTGGGCTTTGAATACAGAGAATTACTTCTTGTTCATTAGTGGGCGATATAAAAATGAGTCAGTGCAACTATTCCCAATGTATTCTGGGAAATGCCGTGATGGTGTTAGTACTTGATTACTTATTGAGTTGCCAATGTTCGCAAAGAAAGTGTTAATTGTATTGGCTATTTCTTTAGCATCGGTCAATTCAGAATTTTTGTCGATGAAAGAAGAGGGTAGTGCGTGAGTACATTTCGTTTTATTGATGGCTTGGCGTAAGATTTCCCATGTTTTTTTAGCATTATTTTTGTTTTGGGATAATACATTACTGTAGTTGTCTGCTTTGCTTTTTCGTTTCAATCGATTAAACATTTGGCAATACCTTTTGTATTCGTCCACAATCTGAGGATTTCTGGACTTCAACTTTTTGACACACCGTTTGTTTTTGTTGAGAGATGATTGTAAAAGTCCAGTTGTCATCCAAGATTAACGTTTTACAAATTTTTTTGGAATCGCCGTGGCTTTGATTGGAAATGCGGTGTCAACGTGTCTATAAAAGACATTAAGCAATGAATTATGTGCTTCATTAGGGCAGTCAGTATTAAGTATATCCGAAAAATCGGTTGTCGAAAGAAGGTCCTTAAAATGGTTAATATTCGTTCGATTAAATGCACCTTTTAGTGTTTCAGCAGTTTGGGTAGTAACTTTGTCCGACTCTTCCACATAGAATGTTGCAAAGTGGTCACTTACATCTGTAATAATAATACCCGATTTGTTTACCTTGTTGGCATTACTGGAGATATGGTCTGTTAACGTTGCAGTAGACTGTGTGACCCTTGTAGGTCTCGTGATAGCTGGTAAGAAACCGGCACTAAACATAGAATCAACATACGTACTGGTTTTGGAGTGATAATTAAAATTTAAGAGGTCGATATTAAAGCCACCCATTACATAAACATTTTTGTTACCAAGGTTAATTTTCTCTAGGAGTGGGCCTAAATTAGACAGAAATAAATCGAGGTCCGCTTTCGGTGCCGTATTGGGTCTGTAGACAATACCAACTCTACACTTTTTATTTGAAGTAATTTCAATAAATAGTGATTAAAAAACATGAGGAATAAAGATAAAGAGGTCCTTGCGTATTTTGAATGATAATTTTCTTTTATGAATAGGCCAACGCCACCTCTACCGTTGTCATTGGGAGGGCGAGAACTGTAAATAAGTGGATGATACCCTTCTAGTTCATAACTTACTGCTTCTTTGATACTGAAAGTTTCAGTCACACCTATTATATCAAAACAATTTTCGTTTGCCTGAAGATCACATAGTAAGCAGCGAAGGTTTTCAAAATTGGCATTTAGTCTGCGGCAATTAATATTAAAAAGAGACAGTGATTTATTTTTGACTGACACATTATCTTTGAAGTCATTAGGTGTGTAATACCTGCAGTTCTGATTATCAATGGCAAAGTGTGGGCTAGGGTCATCGGTATTGTTCGATATAGCGTTATTAAATTTTGATACAAAATCAAAAGTACTATCTTTCTGGATCTCATCAAAGAACGTGTTATTAGCCATGATCGTTGGGTAAATTAAAGAAGGCATCGTTGTGACCAACCATTTGGGAAAATAGGATATTCAGAATGATGTATCTAACAGATCTATTTTCATGGGAAGGTATGTTGTTCCTAGAATAAAACAAAAGTCTGATGTCAGAAGTGAAATAGAGATATACATACATAAAATGTTGAGTTTGGGAAACACTTCTTTATACAGTATATACGAGTTTTAGATTACTATTGAGACCAGGGCCAAAGAGGGAGATTTGGTGGGGGGCGGGGCAGTCGACAAAGTTTTAAGCGTACCTGGCATAGCCCGAGTCATTCCTGTAGTTTAAACTATGCTAAGGTGTTCAGGTAGCAACTGAAGATGTGCATAAAGGTTTCGAAATTTTTATTTGGCCTGAAAATCGAATTTTACCATCTCGGCATTTGCAGGATGTTGTTGGGCAGTGGCGTGGCAGTAAACCAGAGTGATGCAGTCGACAAACTTTTAAGCGTATAACTGGCATAGCCCGAGGCATTCCTGTAGTTTAATGTTACAGACTATATACATACAAATTATTACAACAGTCAATCGAAATAGGTCGTCATATGCCATCGAGACCAGATCAGCCAATTCAAACACGAGGCCCATGGGGGTCGTGTTTTATTTGGCTGATCTGATCTCCTCGACGAGACGGGAATATGATAAACCAGACTGATCGTCTGGAGTAGTAATTGGTTTATCTAAGGCTATGGATTGTAAAAATACGACCGCTGACATGAAAACAAAAAGGAAATTATGGAATGTTTGTCCAGAATATTCAGCACAAAAACTCTCGGAATTTTATTTTGCGTATGTACAGTAAACACCAAGAAAACGTTCGCACATCAGTGATTTGAACCGCGTTTGGGACAGGCCTGATATGGTTTGGGAAAAGTTTAGACTCCCGTTTTCCGGCGAACCAGTGTTGATGGGCAAACCATATCGGTGTTGTGGAGCTTTTATGGTAGTCATATAACAAAAATTAGTATTATTACACATGATCACTTTTCAGTGTTGTCGGTAAGTATTATAACTCTGAAAAATTGGAAAGTGAGACCTACTTAATTGGATATCTCCTAATTGAATATCCCTGTTAATTGAATATGATTTCCAAACACAAAATCATTTACCACACATTCAGTACAAATTTATACTTTTAATATTTTTTTAATATTTCAAAAAATTACACTTAAGAGTCAACGAATTCTCAATTAAATTCTTTTGCCCCAGTTTATCCAATGCATAGACAGAACGACATTCGTTTTCGAACTGTCATTTTTTATTGCACGAGATCGATTTGGGCGAAGGAATAATATTGAACGAGAAGCCGAGTGCGGTAAAAAATGACAGTTCGAAGCGCGTATGCTGTTCTGTATTTATTGCACACCTACAGTGTACTGAAAAATATTAATCGAGTTTGCCGGAGGGACCACTGAACTCGAAACCTTCGGTTAGTTGTTCAATATTATCCCTCCGCCGAAATTGATCCCGTGCGGTACCGTACAAAATGACAGTTCGAACGCATATGCTGTTCTGTAGGCTATTTATTGCACGCCTATAGTTTACAAAAAATATTAAAAATACAAATTATTGCCAAAAATAACCCAAACGTAAAAAAGGAAATAGTTAAATAGTCTGCGCACGTGATCCGTATTGTTCAAGGACAATACAAAAACAAATATTGTTCGCTTCGGTTTTTGCAGAAAAAGCGTGTATTTTATGAAAATAAAAGCATTGGCGAACAATAAAATCATTTAAGCTATTCTGTTTTGTTTGAAAGCGGTCTTTAAGATCTGTCAAACAAAATACAATAGAATAAATGCTCAGTTTATTTCTAGGATACAGGGAAGTTACCAAATCCTTGTTAATTAAAAACTCCTGTTAACTGAATACTTTTCATTGGCAAAGTGTTTTTTCATATAAAAGGGTTTTCGTTGTTATTAATACTGATCGCACATTCCAAATATCACAGGTTGGTACATCTTATATTCCTTAAATTCCCTGTTTTTTCATAACTTGTTTTCTGGTTAAAAACGTATTACGCAGGATTTGGAAAGGAATAGGCGATGAAATCTTTGACGTTTGCCGTGACAGAAAGTATCATTGTCCCCAGCTTAGTAAAATGTGTAACTTCATTTTGTAACAAGCCTCTCGCGAGTTATTTCAAAAATAAGAACAGTGAACAAAAGTATTTTAAAACTCCAGGTGGGTAATACGCGAGGAAACAGCTGACTTAATATGCATTTATCAATATCTGCGAAACTACACAAACAATATCAGGATTATTTCTCAGTATAATTTGTACTTGGATAGGTATAACATATCTGCAGCAGAGCGAACACTTCCTTCGTCTTTCGACTGGACAGATAAAGGGAAAGTTACAGCAGTGAAAAACCAAGGTAATCTAGTTAACTTCCATTTCTACTTAAAATTCGTTAACTCCAAGTACTACATACAAGTAGTAGGAGATGAGGAGATCGGGCCTGTTCGGGAGGGGGGGGGGGGGGGACTGGTGAGGCGAAAGTGACGTCACGTCACGTTCCCAGTGGCGCCATGTTTGGTTGTCATGGTAACCCGCGTGAGCGGCCATCTTGTGACGTCATCCCCATAGTGATACGTAGTGTTTGTGCGCATGCGCAGCGCGTGTTGTTAGGGTGATACGTGTTTCCGTCGGCCATTTTGTATACTGGAGGCCGCCATCTTGGTTTCTATGGTAGCACGTAGCTGCTATGTTACCCAATTTTCTGCAATGGGGCGGGGACATGTTGGGAGGGTATGTTTTTTAGTACAGAAGTAATTTTCCGATTCGAAGAATTACCACAAACAACCCGACAAGTTTTTCTATTTCGAATTCTTTCAGAATCTTCTTCTTCTATCTATCTATGCGATAGTTTTTGTCTACCCGACCATGTTCGTTTGACCTGGAGTATACTCCAATAGAATAGAAGAGCCTATCAGGTGGAACAGCTTTGCTTATTGTTACTATATTTAGCTTTTCTGTCTGTTCTTGTTAGTTCTGATTCTGACCCCATTTCGAGTACTCTTGTTGTTTTCATTTATCTAGATCACCGAATCAGTTCACTTTCCTGGCGCTAATTAACCAATCAGATTGCTTCATCCCCCATAATCTCTATGTAGAGTTATCTCCCCTTATTACAACAAAGTCCTAATTAACCAATCAGATTGCTTCACCCCCGTAATCTCTATGTAGAGTTATCTCCCCTTATTACAACGAAGTCCTATCCGATTCTCATCACCTCTATATCCAAGGGTCACGTCCCATGGAATCCCTTTTTGTGAAAGGTCTCTGGTTATGGAATCCCTTTTTAATGGTATAAGGCCATGAGGGCTATGAGAAAAACCCTCAATGAAGTCTAATTTACTATCCCTCTTAATATCGTTTCGATTGAGGCCATGAGGGCCATGAAAAAATCCCTCAATGAGGACTAATTTACTATCCCTCTTAGCCCCATCTCGGTACTCGAGGCTACCTATAACATGGTATTGTATTATTTGAAGATACCTATCGAGGATACCTTCTGGAGAATCCCTTTTTAGTCGTATGAAGACATGAGGGCTATGAGAAAAGCCCTCAATGAGGTCTAATTTACTATCCCTCTTAACCTCATTTCGATTGAGGCCATGAGGGCCATGAAAAAATTCCTCAGTGAGGTCTAATTTACTATCCCTGTTAACCTAACTTCGGTTGACGCCATGAGGGCCATAAAAACATCCCTCAATGAGATATAATTTACTGTCCCTCTTAGCCTCATCTCGATATTTAACAGCCATATCCCATGGAATCCCATTTTTGGAAACCATATGGCCTTCTGTACCCCTTTTAGTCGTATGAGACCATGATGGCCATGGGAATATCCCTCAATGCGGTCTAATTTACCATCCCTCATAGACTCATCTCGGTATTTGAGTATACCTGACATTGTACTATTGGAGGATACCTTTTATAGGATACTTGTAGAAACTTTACATCCGGGTACTTCATGCTACATCCGGGTTCTTTTGTTGTGAAAAGTATAAAAGGGTTCAATCTCGGCTTAAACCTCATTTGTGTCCTGACCGTCGTCGAGTGAAGACATGTTACCAGTTCGGTGCAGATATTGTTCCAAGTTATTTTCGAGATCGGATAATGCCAGAAGACACTAGAAGAACCATCATCGGCTCCACTGCAGATATTGTACGACGTTGTTTACCGGAGCATTCAGTGCTCATAGACATGAAGGACATCACTGTCCAAGAAGAACAGAAGAGCAGAGAGATACTGGAGATTAATGACTGACCAGAATAAAGCACTTTTAAAATTTTTACGGTTTGCTGACAAGGGAGAAATCGATGACGTTCTATGCTCTGCTAATGAAGATTTGATTACCTGTTTATGTAAATGTGCTAGCATCATCCTCGAAGATAAGATACCACTGAATTTGGCTGAATTTGATGACCTGCGAAAATACGAACATGTATTGAAGCTGCTAACAGTTGATGGAATTTCTACCGATATGAAAAGAAGTATATTACGAAAAGGATGCTTTCTCCCGGCGCTTATCAACCCAGTCATAGCTCTGAAAAGGGTATAAAAGAGGTGTACCAACACCAAATGTTCATTTGTTCTACGACCAGGAAAGAGTGAAGTCATGAAAGTCCATTGCTGCAGATATTGTGAAAAGGCCTTTTCCAGATCAAACAACATGCACAGACACGAGAATGATTACTGTTCCACGAGGAAACCGGAAAAATCGAACAACACTGCAAGACTAGACAGAAATTCAGAGACACTGCGAATCCTATCTGATGTGGATCGACATGAAACCAAGACTATGATCAAGACGGACAGTGATGATTTGATACAATGTATATGTGATTGTGCCTCGAATATCTTGAAGGGGGCAGTACCTATAACCAAATCTGGGAGAGCTAAGATGATCCCATACAAACACCAGATTAGGAGAATAGCCTTATCAAAGAGAGAACTATCTTGTTGGAAAAGAAGACGGATCATACAGACAGGAGGATTGTTAGGAAAGTTAATCAAACCCCTCATCAATGTTCTGTCCGATATCCTATAAAAGGGTCGTGCTCGTAAGAAACTTGTTATTTGTAATCTGACCTTCGAAGCGCGGACACAATGCAATCCAGTTGTGCACCAAAACATTGGTCAAGAGATTCGGACTCCGATGAGTCGTCGGAACTATCAGAAGATATAGAATATGAAGAAGAAGAAGGGGAAGTAGACGTTTCTGTGATGGGAACTATCGTCCAAAGTGCCTATGACAAATACCAAGACGATTTTGACAACCTCATGAACAAATATATCGAGGATGGGATGGATAGAGAAGATGCAGTTGAAACAACATATAGAGCAATTCAAAAGTGTCAGAGAAGCCATTAGTGCGAAATACATTAATACCCTAGTGTACATTAGAAACTGTTGCAACGACTCAATACACAAGAAAATTCAAGAAACTGCCAAGCGTCTTCGTGAAGAAGAGGACTTTGACTTTGAAGAATCCCAGAAATATGCTTTGGAAAAGCGAAGATAGATTTCTGTTTTACAACCTTATGACAAATTACTCATTCAGAATAGAAGATGACGAATAAGACGATTACAGAAAAACGTATAAAAGGAGTGTTGGTATGAAAATAAACTCATTTCCGTTCTGATTGTCGAGTGAAGATGTCTGTGCCAACAACAGTGCTCAGATTCAAAAATGACTTACACGTACAGATCGCCAAGAATGATGCTGGATTAAAGCTGACTTCCCAAGAACTGGCCCAAGTGAATCGTGTGGTAAATGGAGCCAAGAAAAAAAATCTAGACATGGATGCTGGTGGAAAGAAACAAAGATGTGCGGATACTGGCCGTTCATTAACCACCGAAGTTGCCACTACAACCAAGAGGATAAAAACAGAAGAACTGACTGATGCTTCCAATACAAACAAGAATGAAGTTACTACTCAAATTACGAAACAACATGAAGTTTCTACTGAAACTAAGAGTGATGTTCAGAAGACTGAAGTTATTACTCAAACTATGAATCAGTCTGAAGACAAGAGAATGATACCAGCTCCCATAAAGAACGAAGTAACCACTACGAAGAAGCCTGAAGTTTCTACTGAAAGTAAGAATGAAGTTACTACTCAAACTGCGAATCAGCCTGATGAAAATCAAAACAAGAACGAAATTAACACTACGACGAAGCCTGAAGTTTCTGCTGAAACTAAGAATGAAGTTACTACTCAAACTACGAACCAGCCCGAAGATCAAAACAAGAACGAAGTTACCACTGTGAAGAAGCATGAAGTTTCTACTGAAACTAAGAATGAAGTTACTACTGAAACTACGAATCAGCCTGAAGACAAGAGAATGATGCCAGATTCCATAAAGAATGATGCTTCCACTCAAACCACAAATGAAGTTACTGCTAAATGCTGTTGAGAAGACTGAAGTTGCCCCTATGAAAAAGCTAAAGGACAAGAAAGAGGAACCCAAAAAGAAGAAGGGTGCCAGACAGGAAACTGAAACAACCAACAAAGCCAAGCTACCAGCTATGAATGAGAGAATGTGTTTTATCAAGAACCTAGCCAGACAATGGGAAGAAGCTACAACCCTCAAGAAGATGAGATGGTTAGCCCATGAGAGATGGCAGAACTACAAAGACAAAAATGATGCCCTGAGAAATTGAATTCTAAACTGTATACTCGAATAAAAATGAATGAAATGTTATATATTGTTGTTTGTTTTTATCTACTATCCCACCAGAAGTACCCGGATGTTGCATGAAGTACCCGGATGTAAAGTTTCTATAAGTATCCTATAAAATGTATACTCCAATAGTACAATGTCAGGTATTCCCGAATACCGAGATGAGGCTAAGAGGGATGGTAAATTAAACCTCATTAGGGGATATTCCCATGGTCATCATGGCCTCATACGACTAAAAAGGGGTACGGAAGGCCATATGTTTTCCAAAAATAGGATTCATAGGATATGGCTGTTAAATATCGAGATGAGGCTAAGAGGGATAGTAAATTATACCTCATTGAGGGATTTTTTCATGGCCCTCATGGCGTCAACCGAAGTTATGTTAAGAGGGATAGTAAATTAGACCTCACTGAGGGATTTTTTCATGGCCCTCATGGCCTCAATCTAAATGAGGTTAAGAGGGATAGTTAATTAGACCTTATTTAGGGCTTTTCTCATAGCCCTCATGGCCTCATATGACTAAAAAGGGATTCTCCAGAAGGTATCCTTGATAGGTATCTTCAAATAATACAATACCATGTTATAGGTATCCTCGAATACCGAGATGAAGCTAAGAGGGATAGTAAATTAGACCTCATTGAGGGATTTTTTCATGACCCTCATGGCCTCAATCGAAATGAGGTTAAGAGGGATAGTAAATTAGACCTCACTTAGGGCTTTTCTCATAGCCCTCATGGCCTCATATGACTAAAAAGGGGTTCTCCAGAAGGTATCCTCGACAGGTATCTTCAAATAATACAATACCGTGTCCTAGATATCCTAGAATACCGAGATGAGGCTAAGAGGGATAGTAAATTAGACCTCATTGAGGGATTTTTTTCATGGCTCTCATGGCCTCAGTCGAAATGAGGTTAAGAGGGATAGTAAATTGGACCTGACTGAGGGCATTTCCCATAGCCCTCATGGCCTTATACGACTAAAAAGGGATTCCATAACCAGAGACGTTTCACAAAAAGGGATTCCATGGGACGTGGCCCTTGGATATAGAGGTGATGAGAATCAGATAGGACTTCGTTGTAATAAGGGGAGATAACTCTGCATAGAGATTACATGGGGATGAAGCAATCTGCTTGCTTAGTTAGCGCCAGGAAAGTGAACTGATTGGTTGATCTAGATAAATGAAACAACAAGAGTACTCGGAATAGGGGCAGAACTAACACGAACAGACAGAAAAGCTAAATACAGTAACAATAAGCAAACCTGTTCCACCTGATAGGCTCTTCTATTTTACAGAAGTATACTCCAGGAAAAACGAACATGGTTGGGTAGACGAAAACTATTGCATAGATAGATAGAAGAAGAAGATTCTGAAAGAATTAGAAATAGTAAAACTTGTTGGGTTGTTTGTGGTAATTCTATGAATCGGGAAATTACTTCTGTTCAAAGGAACACACCCTCCGAACATGTCTCCAGCCAAATGGCTATTTTGAGCTATAGTTTTAGTTTGTGGTGGTGTAGATTTAGTAAATAATTCTCTTTAATGGTGATATGGCCAAAATAATCTGTTGATGGTCTTGATTCAAACTGTGTACCATCAACAGCATTTCAATTGGGGGTCAAGGTCACACGGAAGCGTTAAGTGACTAACCCTGACCTGTTTGAGACCTGACAATTTGCAGGTTACAAATGGGATAATTTTTGTGTAGATTTGCTTTGAGAAAGCCTTCTGAAAAAATGAATAAGAAACCCATATGCATTTTATTTGTCAGAATGATCATCTTATGCTGTAAAATCCTCAGTGGAGGAATGAGGAATTCCTATAACAAAGTTTTATCACTATCGATGCACAAAAATTAGAAATTTATCCCCAAAATGAGAAAATTTTGACCATTTTAAGCCATTTTTTTAGCCATCAACTGTGTCATTCAGCGGAGTTTATTTGAGTGACATTGTAAGATTTTTGTTGTATACAGTCGTCTCCAGAAAGGCCATATTCAAAGCTTCCAGAAACTGTATACATTGTGAGTATTGTGAATAGGGGAGGTAATTTAAATGCGAAATAACCTCGGCCGTGTTAATGAGAAGCCACACATTTCTTGAAAAGCCAACGTTTTCACCCGAATAATTGTTACGAGACCTTAAGTAGAACACAGTGTTTGCTTTCATTGCAATTTCTGGCCTCCAATCTCCTTAGCAACCAACTGTATTTAGTTGGAATATGTTACAGGATAACTAAAAGAAATATTAAAACATATTTTTCTTTTTTCAGTGGTACCCTGTACAGATATAATTTCCTGGAAAGTTCTCCCTCTTGAGGTATTTTAAGTCTGGTAATGGTATTATCAAGAGAATTATATAGGTTTTTTACCAAATTTTATTTGACTTCTGTTTACTGGTAAGTCGTATGGAAAACTCTTTCTAAGAACTTTCCAGGGAATTATCAGAGTGTGGTCTAATTAGTAGAGATAATTTGGGACTGAATATTCTTAATCGTTACATTTACACAGCTCCTTTCAAATAACATATACTTCAAACGTCAGTCTTTTGGATCAGGTCAGGAACTGAAATAGGTCTATTTTTAACCCTTTAGCAAACACAATTTATGCTATGCAGGAAAATGTGGTTACAAGAGATTTATAAAAATCTTTCTTTTATGCTTACATTACATTATAATTGATAGAATCAGTGAATGATGCTTGGCCAAATGAGGAAAGTGAGTTGAGAATGCTGTGGAGAAGGGTGGGTGGGTGGGGACTGAAATATGTATTTTGAGGGAGGATGTAGTTTACAAATGAATGTAATTTCTGAGTTGGTTTTTTTATAAATTTAATCAGTTAATGTGTGATCCTGATGTAACTTTTGGTGCTGAAAGTGACTGTGCACATCAAAAATAAATAATCCATCGCCATTGGTTTTGTCTGATCACTGGCAATATACCAACACAGCTGCCATGATAGCTATTGTCCCTGGTGATACAACTGTGCATCCATCTAAATTGAAATCTAACTTCCTTCTCTCAGGTTAAAGAATACTGACTTGACAGAATAGGGGAAGCACTAGTGTTACATGCTTTCATCTAATGCAAAGCTCAATCTACAAAGCTTTTATCAGAGTCAAAAATGTGAAAGAACGGGCCTTCTCTCTCTGAACATTACTGTGTAAAGAAACGTCAAAAATTGGTATCAGAGTGCTCAGTCTGCCGCTTTCCATGGGGATTAAGGACATTAAGTTAACAGTTTTTTCATATGTGCCATACATCATTTTTCTCAGAATTAAATACAGATGCACATATACTGTTTCTGAGAGTGTGAAGATTTTTTTATTTTTCACTTAAGGTCTTGTTTCCTATTAAAAGGTCATTTCTGAGGTTATTGGATATTGGATATCCTCAGCCAAATGGCTATTTTGAGATTTAGTTTTAGTTTGTGGTGGTGTGGATTTAGTAAATAATTCTCATTAATGGTGATATGGCCAAAATAATCTGTTGATGGTCTTGATCCAAACTGTGTACTGTCAAGAGCATTTCTATTGGGGGTCAAGGTCACATCTTATGCTGTAAAATCCACAGCGGAGGAATGAGGAATTCCTGTAACACAGTTTTATCACTATCGATGCACGAAAATTGGAAATTTATCCCCAAAATGAGAAAATTTTGACCATTTTGAGCCATTTTTTTAGCCATCAACTGTGGCATTCAGCTGAGTGTACTTGAGTGATATTGTAACATTTTTGTCGTGTACAGCTGTCTCCAGAAAAGGCCATATTCAACACTTCCAGAAACTATATACATTGTGAGTATTGTGAATACGGGAGGTAATTTAAATGCGAAATATCCTCGGTGGTGTTAATGAGAAGCCGCACATTTCTTGAATGCCAACGTTTTCATCTGAATAACTGTAACGAGACCATAGCAACCACGTGCTACCATAGAAACCAAGATGGCGGCCTCCAGTATACAGAAACACGTATCACCATAACAACACGCGCTGCGCATGCGCACTAACACCACGTATCATTATGGGGATGACGTCACAAAATGGCCGCTCACGCGGGTTACCATGACAACCAAACATGGCACTACTCATACATATCGCTATAAGTTTATAAGTTACACATTATCTGGACTAGGTAGCCTGAACATCTTTCTCTTCTCTTCGACAATGCAAATGGGGAGAGTATGTCAGATTCTCACCACACATTGAACCACCCAACACTTACAAAAGATAAAGAAAAACTTGAAAGTTTGCCCAAATTTTGATTAATACGCCTTTCACAATGAAAGGAAATATAATTAGTAGCATTTAGAGGAAAGATGGAGTATAACATGAAAATATGTCGAATGAGAAAAACAGAATTTACTGTGATCAGTAAATTGGAGTCTGTGTGAAAAATGGCGAAAGTCTCAGAACTAAACTTTACAGAAAGAGAATTTATGGAGACTTGTTTTGGGGATTAAAACCACTCTTAAAGAAATTAGAAATGTTTTTTTTAAAACAACATTTATAAATTTTCATCCAGGAATCAGATACAAAATTTCCAGAAACCGGAAATAACTTCGGTGCAGATCATATCGTGTGTTCTTTAACCCTTTACCAACGTAACGGCCAAAACCGGCCAGCGCTATTAAAAAAAGCATCATTAAATTTTCATTATGTTTTCATTTTCTGTCTCAAAAACATAGCTTATAACCCCTTGTTGGAACGAGCTCGTTGAGCTCGCTCCAATGAGGGGCGATAAACTATGTTTCTGACGTAAAAAAAGAAAAAAATAGTTATTCAAGAATTTTATTTGCAAGTGTCGTCTGCCTTTCGCGGTAGATAAAGGGTTAAAGGAATAAAAAATGGATATTGTAGAAATCAAAAATATATTGTTGTGTACTGCATATGAAGAGTTTCGTGCAAAAACACAAATGATGTGCTAAAAACTGAATTGCAGCACCGCGTGACCCTCCCTCTCCTCCTCATATTTGAAACCTTATTTTTTCTCCATATTTTTTCAATTTGTCTGATACGCAAGTGTGTCCTGTTTTCAAAATTTTGACTCCGCCCCTTTGCAAAATTTATGGCACCTCCCACTTTTGGGGCATTAAAATTTACATATGAATTTCAGAATGCACTAGAAGATCTAAATTGTGATTACCAATATCTCTGAAATATGCATTCAATAACCACAGCGTGACCAAAAAGACCTATGCACCTATTTTGAACTTTCAGTGAGTTTCATCTTGATTTTCAAAGGTTTCAAGGTGATAATGTAATACTATGTTTGAGATATAGGCAGGACTATCTTTCAAACTTTATGGCTCTGTCCATTTTAGGCTTAGATTATACCATGCTCTAAAATTGGATGGGTACTAAACACTTTGAAAGAGGGAATGCATTAGGGGGTTATAAAGACAATCTCCAAACATTATGAAAAATGCACTTAGTGACTGACCCCTGGGTTACTCCAGTGATCTTGACCCATATTTTGAACCTCCAGCGCATTTCGATTCATTTGCTGTTGGTCCATGAGTCATCTCATGTTTGAGATATGAATGTGACTCACTTTCAAAATGTTTGGCCCCGCCCACTTTTTGAGTGTAAAAATATATGTATGAACTTCAGGAATGCATTAAACGACCATAAAATGAGATTCCCAGCAATTCTGAGAAATGCACTCAATGACCCCTCGAGATCTCAGTGGTCTTGACCTATATTTGGAATCTGCACTGAGTTTCGACTTATGTGGTGTTGGTCCAAGGTCCAA
This sequence comes from Pictodentalium vernedei, assembly GCA_031216915.1. NCBI lineage: Eukaryota > Metazoa > Mollusca > Scaphopoda > Dentaliida > Dentaliidae > Pictodentalium > Pictodentalium vernedei. The sequence goes on along the minus strand of CM062290.1, from coordinate 143,225,063 downwards.
AAATGCATTCGATGACCTCTAAGTGACTTCAGTCACATTGACTTATATGCTGAGCCCCCATTGAGTCTCGACTCATTTGCTGTTGGTTCCAGTTCCATAGTCATAACATGTTTGAGATATTAGCGTGATCCACTTTCAAAATGTTTGGGCTGCCCACTTTTTTTAGTGTAAAAATATATATATATATATAAACATTGGGAATGCATTAGGAGGTCATAAAATACTGCGTCCAATAATTCTGAAAAATGCACTCAATGACTACTTGCAATCTCAATGACTTTGACCCATATTTTGAACCCCCATTGGTTTTCGACTAATTTGGTGTTGGACGCAGATCCATAAGTCATACCATTCTTGAGACTTGAGCATGACCCATTTTCAAATTTTTTGGCCCCCACCCTCTTTTTGAGTATACAAATACATGTATGAACTTCGGGAATATATACACCTGGAACTTAATCAAGCACCCCCTCAAATGTTTCATGACAGTGAAGTTGCTGTTACTGATTATTATGTTTTAATGATTGCTATGTCTTGCAGTACATTTCATCCAGTGAAACATGATGTTTCTGGTTGATAGCGTACCCCAAACGCATCCCCTCGTCCACGTGACGCATGCTTCCCACGAATGTCAAAACACACTATCATCCACATGCAATATCTGGGTATAATACAAGAAAATTTGTCACTTCTTTCATCAGTAAATGTTGACATGGCAAGGAGGAGACCGTCAGAGGCACTAAGATGGCACATCGTAGGCATACATGCGACAGGCATGTCATTCAAAGCCATTGGAAGGCAGCTTGGCTATAGTCATTCTGTCATCAGCAGACTTGTTCGAAAACATCAACAAACCAACGGTGTTAAGGACCGACCGACCAAGGCCTGGACAACTCCAAAAGACAGACCTCTCCTCGGGAAGATTGGAGTCTGGAACGCCTCGTTAGGCGTAGTCCTTTTGCTTCAAGTGGGGTTTTGAAACGCCTTTGGCTCCCAACAGGCGTTTGTGCAACAGAACTGTCCGAAACCGTCCGTCTCAAAGCACTGGGTATGAGGTCCAGAAGGGTCATCAAGCGTCCAGCTCTGTCCGATCAGCATCGAAGACGACGTTTGGAGTGGTGTATGACACAACATTGTAATCTAAGGTCGTGGAGGAGACGCCATTGGTCAGACTAGAGTAGGTTCCTGCTTCACATCACAGATGGTCGCATCTGAGAGTGTGGAGGCATAGAAATACTGCTTACGTGCCCTGGAACATTAGATCTACTGTTCCTTATGGTGGAGGATCAGAAATGACCTGGGGACGCCTCTCTCATGATTGTAAACTTGATTTCGTGACTGTACTTGGGAATCTCAATGGTCATCAGTACATCTGGGACATTTTCAGTCCGGTTGTCGTGCCTCATTTTGACAATCACCCATTGGCTATTCGCCCTGTATTCGTGGACGACAACGCAAGACCACATCGTTCCCATGCTATGAGAGCATTCCTTCAGACCAATGCTATTACAGCACTACCTTGGCCTACAACGAGCCTAGATTTGATTCCCTTAGAACACATATGGGACTTTCTTGGACATCGTGTGCAAGCAAGGGACCCCGCTTTATAAAATTTGGCCTATTTGGAAGCTGCATTGCGTGAGGAGTGGCAGCGGTTACATCTGGACCATATCAAAAGGCTCAGTGGTAGCATTAGGAGAAGGGTTCAGGCTGTCATCCGGGCACGTGGTGGATACATCGCTACTGACGTCAGGACACTGCTATTGTGTTCAGGAGATGACAAGTTACTTTTTTGTCAGCAATTACCGGCATTGTTTCATCAAGGATCGTTCCGGTACCATACATGCCGAGACAACATTTTTCCATCAAACAAAGGACAGATATGTGTAATTAGCGCCATTAAAATACTGCATATTTTCATTATTGTGTTGTCTTTCATTTGTCAATAGACCATTCTTTCCGGAAACAGTCACTTTTGGCCATCTGAAAGATAGCATGAAAGTAATGACAGTTTCTATTAACATCACTGCGAAAAAACAGGGGGTGCTTAATTAAGTTCCAGGTGTATATAAAGAAGTCATGAAATGTGATTTCCATCAATTCCGAAAAATACACTGAATGACCTATGTGCGACCTTAAAGACCTTGACTAATATTTTTTTTACCTTGAGTTTCCAAGTCAGTAGGTCATATCATGTTAGTGACCGCTTCCAAAATGTTTAGCCCCGTTCATTTTAAGTGTAAAATACATGTATGAACTTCGAGAATGTATTGGAATGGGGGGGGGGGGGGGGGGGGGGGTCATAAAATGTGATTTCCAACTATTCTGAAAAATGCACTCATGACCCCGATCAATAGGCATACCATGCTTGAGATGTGAGTGTGACCCACTTTCAAATTGTTTGGCCTTGCCCACATTTTTGTATCAACTTCGGGAATGTTTTAGGGAGTCATAAAATGCAATTTCCAGCCATTCTGAAAAATGCAATCAACGACTCCTGGGTGACCTCAGTGACCCTGATCCATAATGTGAACCTCCATTGAGTTTCGACTCATTTGGTGTTGGTTCCAGGTCCTTCGATCTTACCATGATTGAGATATAAGCTTGATCCACTTTCAAAATGTTTGGCCCACATTTGTGAGTGCGAAAATACTTTTTTGTATAAACTTTGGGAATGCATCAGGGGTTCGTAAAATGTGATTTCCATCAATTCTGAAAAATGCACTCAATAAACTCTGGGTGACCTCAGTGACCTTTCCGCATATTTTGAACCTTCCTTAAATATAGACCCATTTAGTTTTGGTTTTTGGGTCATGCCATTCTTGAGATATGAGCGTGACCCATTTTCAAATTTTTCTTTGCTCTGTCCACATTTTTTGCAGTGACGAAATACACTCGCTCACCTTTTTAAGTATAGAAACAAATTTATGGACTTCAGGAATGCATCGGTGGCATAAAATGCAATTTCCAGCAATTCTGAAAAATGCACTCAATGAACCCTGGGAAACCTTGACCCATATTTTGAACCTTCATTGAATTTTCACTGATTTGGTGTTAGACCTTGGTCCATTGGTCATATGCTTGAGATATGAGCCTGACCAACATTCAATTTTTTTTGTTCCGCCAACTTTTTGGAGTGATGGAATATGCTCGCTCACCATTTTCGGTGGAGAAATACATGTATGAACTTCGGAATGGATTGGGGATCATAAAATGCGACTATCGTCATTTCTATCGGCAATTCTGAAAAATGCACTCAACGACTCTGGGTGATCTCAGTGATCTTCATCCATATTTTGAATCTCCATTGTGTTTCGACTCATTCGGTGTTGTCCCAGGTCCGTAGGTTAATTCATACTTGATAAGTAAGGGAAAAAGAAAGGAAAAGAAAAAGAAACCCATCAAAAACACTAGTCTGTGTGTTGCACGCAGACCAAATATACCTACTGAAATTTCGAACTAAACGTATTGTAAGTGGTGGTGGTGATTTTCGCTCTCGGGGGAGAATAAATGTATGAGTAATATGAACGGTGTCTGTGTTCGCCCGAGTCGACAGAGTTGGACAGCCATACAAAAGAGTATATTGGTGGAGTCGGAACTGATGCCATGAAGAAAATCCAAGCCTTTGGTTCATAACCCGATTCTAGAAGCCTTGATCTGGAATATTTGAGAAGGCGATCTCATTTTATTCTCAACAGAAAAAAGAATATCTGCAGAGATTTTTGTCATGCATTTTTCTTTTTTGTTTTTCGCTGTCTGCCAATCTCAATTGACAAAACGGTAATTTTAGTTACATGTTTGTATAGAGTAATTATTCCCATGGGAACTTTGTAATCTTTCCCAAGTACAATGTTAAACCAAGTTTATATACCTAGTTTATATATTGTTTGTTGATTTTTTTTATTCCAGGGTCTGCTGGTACATGCTGGGCATTCAGGTTGGTAAACAGTTTTGCATTTCAATCCTCAACAAATATTAGATCTCTCTAAGCCCCTTTAACACATTTGACGCGAAGACCTTTACCTTCACTTAAGAAGTGTTTTTGTAATTTAATATTTTCTTCTTGACGCAAATGTTGCGCTGCATTTTATACAGAACGAACACAAACGAAGTACCCCACTGATGCCTAAAACGAGGATTCGGAAACTTGTTAACTGCTGAGATTGTTCTGGGAAAGACGTTAATTCGACAGTGGTAATATATTAACAAATAAGAGAGAAGCCTGTAAGATTTTTCATAAGTGCACGCATACGATGGTAACCTTACATATTTTCGTCAACTGAGATCTCTTCGCAGAACATTGTGGGACCATGACATATTTTGTGGGTATGGTCTGGCGTGGTCAAACGTTAGGCATCGGAATAGGTCGACTTCTGGCTCCGATAGAAATGACGATAATGGATCTGTAACATTGATAACACTATATTTCCAAATGCAAACGTTCTTTCACGCTCAGTTGGAAACATAGACCGTACACCGACACTGATTGATCAATAACCAGACGCGAAGTAACTGGGCGCGGGAGCTGGGTGGAGTAATGCTCTCTTCAGCGAGTTTGTTATTAACATTGTAAATTATATGATAGGAAATAAAATTTCTATAACCCACCTCTGAACTGAACTGAAAGAATATTTTCAGTTGAAAATAAATAATTCTTTACTGGTAATAGTTCAGCATTCACTGATGCGCAGAGAAATGCAACTAAACTGCATAAACAAATTTTATCATCATCCGAAGTTTTATAAAATCGGCTATCAGCAATAATCCTTTGTCTGGGGTTCACTGCGGTCTGCATAAAGTATTAACGCGGTGAATATAACTGGATGAAATCTGAGAGAGGGGAATGCCGAATACAAATTTACCGGAAAGCTCCATATGAGTTCTTACTTTCCAATAGTCCTCCACATTGGGTTGCACGAGTTACGAAAAAGAGGGTTGGTAAATGAAAAGTCTTCGGCAAAAAACATAATTCTACAACTTATTGATTGATAATCAAACTTGGTGAAATGACAAACGTTAAATGTAAGGTGGCGGACAGGTAAACGATTGTATTCTACGCTAAACGATAGAATATCGAAAAATTGCGGAAAGATAGAAATCGTATCCCCCACTGAAGATATAGAAATTTTCACTTTCTCGGTATAAATCAAAAGGGCGGCTTTGAAAGCACCACATCAAGATGAATACGAGTCAAATTATCACTGGAAATGATCAATTTGTTCTATAAAGGTATAATAAAAACAAATCTAGAATTTTTGAGTGGATACCGATCATTTCCAGCAATAATTCAACACGTATTCACCTTGAATTGATGCATGAAACCCGCCATCGCAGCGTGAATAGGCAGCGATCAGCTGTTTACTTTCATGCATCAATTCAAGGTTGAAACGAGTGGAATTATCGATAGGAATGATCAAATTCTTGTAAAAAGCGTATAATAAAAAGAAAATCTAGTGTTTTTGAGTGGATACCGAAAATTATCTCACTCGTGACCGAGACAAATGGTTATTTTCACTCGCGCAAAATGAACATTTGTCTCGTTCGCTCATGTGATAATTTTGGGGATCCATTCAAAAACATAAGATATCCTCTTTGTATTACACAACTTCTGCATGGAGAGTGCAGCATGATTGCAAACAACATTCATGATGTTTGCTGCATGTACATTCATGATGTTTGCTGCATGTATGATGACCGTTTTAGAGGTTTACGTAGGCTTGGCTGATAGCTCGACTGCTTCCGTATTTACCCCATAAACTGTCTTTGAAAAGATGGAAGTTCATGGTAAGCTGTTACACATTCGACAGAGATGAAATATTTAAGTCATTATTAAATTTTGTTCAGTGCACTGCAATTGATGGATAGAACACGAATAATTATCTCTAATGAGGTTACTTCCCTTGATGTTTCTTCTTTAAAAAATGTTCAGGTGTTCAGCTTTTCTGCCTGTTGTGGTTGTACTCACATCTTAATGTAATGAATGCCTTATAAATTATAAACGTATTGCCCGGGTTGCATGAGTACAAGCGGTGTTTGAGCCTGCATGTTATCTATCAGATTCTGATTATTTTCAGCTTCTCTCGTCATGCCTGATTACACCAAAACTCATAAAGAATAAATGTCACGAAACGAAAAAAAACAAAACACATAAGCTCGTGCCAGTCTTCGTCTGATGCCATCCACGGCACTTTCGTCGTACTGTGGCCAGCGCGTTTCACACTTTCATGCTGCTACCGAAAGGACGATGGACCAAGTAATCTTGAGGACTTCATCTAAAAAGCTAGATTCTAGCCATCGGTTTTTTGACGGTGTGCAATGGTCTAGTGGTTTAGGTGTTGGACTCCTCATTGCCCGGCTATGTTGCCGAGGGTTCGAATCCCGGCGTGGGATCACAAGCCAACATTTTTAAATTCCTCTAAAACATGATTGTGTCATTTGAAAAAACACACACAAGCCCGTGCCAGTCTTCGTCTGAGGCCATCCACAGCACTTTCGTCGTACTGTAGCCAGCGCGTTCCACACTTTCATGCTGCTGCCGAAAGGAAGATGAACCAAGTAATCATGAGGACTTCATCTGAAAAGCTAGATTCCAGCCATCGTTTTCTGACGGTGTGCAATGGTCTAGTGGTTTAGACGCTGGACTCCTGACTGCCAGGCGGTGTTGCCGAGGGTTCGAATCCCGGCGGGGGATCAGAAACCAACATTCAAAATTCCTCTAAAACATGATTGTGCCATTTGAAAAAAAACACACACACACACCACACACACACACACACACAGAGAGTCTTGTCTACCCTTCACACCGAGGTACCCCATTATTTGTCCTTTGTGTGGACTAACGGTTTCTACCTCGTTTTGCCAGTACAGTTCTGGGAAAACAACGGAGGTAAAGGGTTTCTTTTGTCTTTTGTACCTCGGTAAGGCGAAACACGCAAACTCTTTTGTCTAGTTACCTCGTCAAGTTGGTAAGACAAACCCACACACCACACACACACACACAAACCAAATCAAAAACACAGGGGCAGATTCTTAAGCACAGGGAATGGGAAAATGGAAAACTGTATGTCGCACTCTGGTGGGCAAATCCAAAAATAGAGCTGTCTAAAATTATGATAGACATTTGAAATACTTAAACTAGTTCCCGGAGAAGCATGGCGCCAGATTTGATTGAAAGATGACTTATGACTCGACAGATTAATTCACTGGAACTTGGAAAAAGAGATTTTGCTGAACCAAGCATTTTCTAATAGGCGAGCATTATAACGCTGTGCGAAAAGTTTTGTTCTCATCACTTCAATTTGGATATTCAACGACGTTTATCAAGTGAAGCCGCTCCCGCCACCGGTCAGCCTTTTTTTCTGTCCAAAGAGGCAGACCCGACGTCAGGCTCTCAACATTTTTCGGTATGGTGGGGCGAGAGGTAAAATGTTCCGACCGTGTTTCCGAGTCGTTGACAGACGGTACGAACTTGAAATCTAATATATTTCTTTAACACTTTACCTAACGAATCAGAAGCATCCTCCCGCGTAATTTACAAATTGGGCTATTGAAAAAAATATTTCTCAGAAATTTTCCACAGAACGATATCATATGCCCCCTCCCCCATTGGAACGACCTCGTCTGTCAAACTCGTTCCTACGGGGGATGGGGAGTCACATGATATGTTTTTGGGGAATTTTTTCGAAGAAAAATATTTAAAATTTCAAATTTCGAGATCGTGTGCATTGGGTAAAGAGTTAAAATGGGCAACATTTTTTTTTTTAAATCAGCGGCTTTCAAAGAAAATGTTGGTACTCGAGCAACCAGCAATTTTTCGGACAACAGAATTTTTTCTAAAAATTCTCAACAAAAATACGCAGATAGTTAATTGTGTGTTTGAAAGTCCCAACCATAATCAAATCAACCCTTTATCTGGTTGAAACATTAAACAATAATACGAAGATTAAATAAAAAAAACTTTAAAAAAGAGAGAATTTTCCGTTCAATATGAAGTTACCATGTAAATGTTTTGTTCTTTTCTTTGCAGTGCTGTAGGTAACATAGAAGGCCAGTGGGCAATGAAGGGAAGACCTTTGACCAACCTTTCCGTTGAACAGATTGTCGATTGTGACGCGACAACTGACCCGAAAAAGTAAGGTTGTTCAATATGCGAAATTTTTGAAATTTACTTCACAGAAGTTTCGACAGACAGGCAGAATAATATATAATAAACTTTATCATGCGAATCTTCTCAGGGACTCAAATTCTCAAACACTCCATCCTTAACCCTCCTTTAAACATCACTATTTAATGTCATTCTCCAATACCTTGATATGCATGTGTAGTGAATATAAGCTTTTGTCGTATCGTGTCCTAACACACAATCACGTCTGGTAAATCCAAGGAGTGACACAATGTGTATGGGCGTCAGCAGCTAAGAAACTCAGTGAAGTAAAATAAAATGCACATATGTATTTGTGTATTGCATGTACCTATGTCACAGTTTGTTAGGGAACATAAGCAGATCTGAGACTGATCTATAATTGCCGATGGATATGGGAGTTTCAGTTTGTCCGAGGGCAAGGACTGGCAAGCGACAAAAGCCTTGTAGCTAGAAGTGGCAATAGTACCCGCTAATAGTCACAATGGAGTCTTGAATATTGGTTGATTTGAAGAACAGCAGTAATAGAAATAATTAGATAATAGATAATAAATAGATAATTATGTCTGCTAATGTTCAGATGAACTGTCGATTTATCTGAGTAAACACACGAACCCAATCATTGATGGAAGGCTCATTATCCAAATGTGTATTGCGCACTAGAGAAGGAGACTCGTAGAATCTGAAGTTTTGCAACATCGGTACGCATTATGGACATGCTGTTTCTGTTAGGGGGATCTTATCAGTACGTGCATGGAATTTGTTAGTCAATATGTTCATCCTCTAGGCGATTGGATTGTTGCTGCACCGCTTAATCGGTTTAGGGGGTTCCGAATTGGATAATATATTCTGTTGTTTACATAATCGCGCAATGTTTTTTTTATTCATTCTGTTTATTTATATCAGTATTGGTTATTTCTTTCCAGCAAACATGCAGATTGCGGTATTTTTGGAGGATGGCCATATTTGGCGTATGAATACGTCCAAAAAGTGGTATGTTTTATGAAATGTAATGCTATCCTACAATTTCAATTTTACTTGTTTCTTAGATTTTATAAACGGTGGGAGAAGTCCAGATCCCATTCGTTGTTGGTGTTTGGAGTCTGGGGAATGATTGATGAGATTCGATCGGATATAGGGATTTCGAACATGTGAGTTCACGTGTTTTTATGCCCTCCTGTCAGGCTTCGGTTCAGTAAATCGGAAATTCGAGTTAGCCAATGGTATTTTCGTTAGAGCCATAATAACTACCTTCGTTATTCTGTCCGCTTTGTGAATGTTTTCATTACTGCAAGTCTGAAGTATATATATGTGTGAGTGTATGTGTGTGTGTGGGGGGGGGGGGGGTGGGGGGGGGGATTGAGAGTCATTTAATTACATTGGCCAACTGCGTTGCTTACCGCTATCAGAGATCCAAGAGATCCAAGTTACGAACTTACGATAGCTTCGATTAGAAAGCAACGGAAGAGAAGAATAAGGTCGCTGTTACAGATACAAGAAACTCTGTGTTTCGGTATGTGTGGATGAATAATTGCGTGTGTTTGTGTGGGGAGGGGATGTTAATCGTCCTCCTGTGCGTTTTGTTGTACATTTCATTTTACTTAGCAGTATAGGTTTGTCACAAGTACAGCGCAACGTATTCAGTGTCTGTTGTGTAATTCATATTCCCATAGGCGTAGGAGAGAATAGCAGAATGGTATAGCAGAATGATATTGTGAGTTGTTAGTTGTGGGGTCGGATGTACTCTCTTCGCAAAAACCGAGATTCGCCGATGTTTGACATTAACAAATCAAAAGTATACTTGCCTTTTTTCTCCTGTTTGTAAAAACTGTCGCATTATGTAAATGGTTTGTCTCTCTGTCGGTCTGTAAACAATTGGTTTCCGGCCGATAACTCCAGTTTAGATTATTTGATCTCAACCAGTTGGTATGTGTCTTACCCAGCCAGTAATACAGGCCAAGTTCGAATATGGGTTCCGTCCAATTATTTGTTGCATTAGTTACGGCCCTTTTTGACTTAGAATTCGAACGTCTATCAACATTTTTGGTTTCCAACCGATAACTCCGTTTGGATTATCTAATCTTCACCAAAGTTGGTATGTGCATTGCCCAACTAATAATACTGACCAAGTTTGAATATGGGTTCCGTCCAATTATTTTTAAATGAGTTTCGACCCTTTTTTGACTTAGAATGGGCGTGTTTAGCCACGCTTGGCGGTGCTCTTGTTAAAAAAAATATTCTCGATTCTCTCATCTGTTTTCTTTCATTTCCATCCATGGAAATGGAGACAGCATGTCCGCTCCATCACCAATGAATATTCACAATTTTCATGCTTTTTAAACCACTCCATACGTTTTACAGAAAAATGACTCACAAACATTTAAATAGACATGTAAGATCAAATTTATAAGTTGCACAATTATATTGGTCTGGGTAATAAATAAACTGATTCCATTTCTTCATAAAACAATTTCAGTCAGCATGTGTCTCGTATGTTTAAATGATACTCTGATTACGTTAACACTATTTAATCTTCTATCATTTGCATTGTACCTTTGACTGTTGGTTTCCCACCACGGATGGAATGAATACCAATTCTTGCAGATCCGCTTCCTTCTTAGGCCGCCTACCCGGAATAACCAGCGATATCACTAGACCCACTGCAGTGAATACTTTTTATGCATAGCTTAATCCACCCCAGTCACAATAACGGGTAAGTGTGCGTGGAAAATTTTAGAATCCACTCCACTCACCATAAATGTACAGGTCTATCATAAAACGATACAGTTTAAATGTTAATCCACTCCAGCCACATTAAATGGACAAGGCTAATATAAAACGATACAGTTTAAATGTATTATTTTGGCTTTGTTCAGTTGAATGGGTGAGCAAAATGGTCGATTGAACACAGACGTAACAATTGTGTTGACTGAGCATGTACTTTAGATCAGAGTAGTGAAAGTCGTCAATTTCGGTGTAATGGCGTGGCCTGGCGTGTTGTTGCGGTGGTCAACCATGTATAATCGACTACTGCAGTAAACTATTCGTCGATCGCCATGATTTGGCTGACCCCGCCAAAAACTGGAACGTAACCCGCACCATTCTTTATTTTCTTGCAATATTTTTGTTTTCTGTCTTTTTTCTTATATAAAAATAATATCATTCTCACTTTCGCCATCGACGGCAAACTGCTTATCAGATTCCTGCATGCTTGTCCAGTGCCGCGCTTTGTTACAAGTCACCAACTATCTGAGATGTCTTCCAGTTTACAAAGTGCAAGCCACCAACTATCTGAGATGTCTTCCGGTTTACCCAAGCCTGAAAGTGTATGTTATTCCCATCCATCTATGTTACGCACTCTATTTCACTACTGGTAGCCTTACCTCTCCCACCCACGCATGTGTTTGAAAAAATAAAGCAGATGAAGTACAGTGCCTTACATGTTTTCACCTTAGTTTGAGTATTGCTTTTCCTTGTAGGGTGGTTTAGAAAGTGAAGCAGATTATAGTTACTGTTGTGGATTTGGTGGAGCATCCGGTCAGTGTTATGTGTGCCCCGCAGACGGTTACAATAGAACGTTGTGTGGACCGCCAGTCAGTTGGTGTCTCAAAAATGAGAGCTGCGATGCTAAAATCGACAAGTCTAAATTCGTACCGGGATTGCAGGTTTCTGGATGGAAACCAATTTCTCAGGTATGTATGCTTGAAAACAATGTTTGAATATATCCTTCAGAGTAAATAATGAAATTAGATAAGAAGTTCATGAGCTACACACCTTAATATCCCTCCGTTCGCAAGTGGAGGGATATATTTTCCATATCAATCCACATGTCCGTCCTTTCACACGTTTGCCTTGAATGTGTTTATTCATGTATAATCATAAATCCTTTTGGGGGCCACATCATGATTTAAGTCGAATTTCTTTGTCAACAGTATTTATTTTATGCATAGTGTAAAAAGTTGTTATTTTTCAAATCAAAACATATACAATAAATGTAGATTCAGCAGAATGCCATCCACTCTTCTACCCCCAGGGCCGTGAAAGGAATTTGAAGAAAAACCTCGTTTCCTGTGTTAGATTAAATTACAATTACTTTAACACCTCGAGGCTGGATAAGTAATTGCATGTTTCAACAATCCACAAGATGGGATGGAACGTGAAAAGAGAAAGCGTGGGGACTATTATTTTTTATGTTCATCATTAGCGTCGCCTACTGTCTGACATCCACCGAAAACAAAATGAAGAAATGTAGCATATTCGTGAAAATATTACCCCTCTCGGACTATGGTACGTCAGAGGTCGTTGCTGTAGCTACAGCTGAGAATAACGTTGAGGAAAGAAGTAAAATGAGGCAATCTACAGAAACACTGTTTAGTTAGGATCCGGTGACCTGGAGGGCAACAGAAGGGTCTACATATTGCTGCTGGTACACAAACTGAGAGCTGTTGACATTGTCGAACAAGAAAATGACATTGTCATGATTCATATTGGAAAGGTCGAGGGGATGTACAGTTTCATAAACTAGACAATAAGTCGTCAAATCTCTCTACGCCTGAATAGGTTGGCCCCACGTTGTAAGTTTTTGTGATAAATTGACAATAACATAGTCTGAGTTTTGTGGCACGAATGTTATGTTCAACCGAGACGCTCCGCATATATTCCAATGAGGCCCTATCCATATCCCCAAACCCACATCGTGAAATGAACAAGGTAAATTTTAACGATAACAAGTTTAGTAAATAAATCTCCCGTGTACCCCACAACGTCACCGGACAAATGATCAATAAATTAGATGAAGGACGAGGGCACTCCATCTGAATTCAAATCGTGAACTGATTTGTAGTTCCAACAACACCATATTCGGAACATCATCGCCTGCGAGTGTGAAAATCTAGAAAAATGAAGCGGTTTGTAAGTCAACCCTTTGATGAAATAATTACGAAAGGCAACGTCATTTCAAACCGCGTGGTGACATCAGATGGTAACATATACTACTGGAGCTGTAAACATAGCAAAAAAATTATGCGAGCTCTCGTCCAATCAGAGGCCGATGGCTTTAGTATTACTGGAACACAGGGTTACATTGCTGTCCGCAACAATTAATCGATCTCTTGTTTTCAGTTGGCGACAAAACTAATAACGCCATACCATGAACTATAACCCGTTATGGATAACATACAGCAGAACTCTGAGATGGGATGGTCAGAAAATATATCCCCATCGTCGTCCAGTGCCTCATCGGGGGTCCTGTTACGCCAGTGTCGTACGAGTGGGTGTTATCGCGGAAAAACACATCTGATTGGGAATTTGAGGATAGGATGTGCCTTCCTGTTCTTCATTTTTGTTTGCAAATTACAAATGTGCCCGAGTTTGCTGTACCAATGCTTTCTTCTGCACAGAGGAAATACATTAATACCGCCGTAGTATGCAGCTAGTTCTGATTTTAGGTTGCCATAATGGGCCCAGTCGGTACATACCACTCAGTACCACGCATAACTGTCGGGATCAGTGTTGTTTATGCTTTCTGTTATTCGTCCATTTCCAAACGCTGTACTGTGTAGTTTATCTGATTAGACCTCATGCAACTGTGGTAAAGTCAAGCCAGATTTTGCGTACAGTTTGGGACTGAGGAACCTAAACGTCTAAAATCTTACTCCTAACATGATCTGCGCGTGACAAGACTTTCACAAACTGGTGATGCGGCAATTGATGTATTTTGAATATTCAAACGACTACGCATCGTATGCAGCACTTAATTATAGTAATCGTTTAGACATAGATGTTGTGGCTATCTCCCTTTTATCTTCACTTTTTAAACAAATGTAAAAAGGTTTGATGGTGACTGCATTTCATTATTGTTTGGCTGGCTGAATGATCACTGTGCGAAAAAAACGAAGTTTTTAGACCATGCCGAGTTCGAGTTATTTCCCTTCTGCTACTAAAATGGTATTCCCCGCGTGCCCTCGAATGGAAATGCTTTCGTGATAAACAGCTTAGAATACCCACCTTTGAACATTAACCTTTTCGGGGGGTGAGGGTGGTTACATGAATGGCTGTCATATTTATAGTGTAGAGACCATACGTTTGTTTCTTGAATATGTATTATGACAGAAACTAGTCAGTTATTTTGACCAAATTTATTTTATAATGCAGCAGGTTAAGTGCTTCATAAAACAGAATAGGGTGTTTGCATCTGGTCTCACATCGTTGTTGAAGAACTTTTATATTGTGGATACATTGCAAGACCTATTTCTATGCCTGAATCTGGTTCCGAGATGCCATTTAGTTTTATTCCTACTGGCCTATATAGGTGACTTGTATTTTAACAATGGTGCGGAGAAACAGCGCCGTAAACGTAAAATTTTTATATATCTTCTTCCTGAACGGTTGAAAAATTAAACCCAGATATATCCTCTGATCATTGTTTTACCCTTGAGATAGCAAAAGCTATATGGGATGTAGATGAGTTGGCGGCTTCCTTCATCCCCATTTTGGAATCGCACACATATCGAAACAAAAGTTGGTAAATCAAAGCCAAGGTTTCATTATTTACTTTAAAACCATCGTTTGTGGGGAACATTTGTCTCTTAACGCGCGGCTTTCCTGATTTCTCTAGATTTATTTCCACGTGGTGGTGATATAGTTGGCGTTCGATTCACTATCAAAATAATAGGTCGGTACAGCATCATGGAAAAACTATCAACTCTCTCTCTCTCTCACTCTCTCTCTATCTCTCCCACTCCACCCAGTCACCTCCATTTCCTACCATGTTCACAGCCCTCCATGACGTATGGCAGTACTCTCTCAGCACTATTAGTAGTATGTCTCGCGCGTTTCAGGGGCCATTTGGATGATCTCAGTTGACGTCATAGTCACTTGATCCAGTGGCGCCATGTTGTGTTGTAATTGTAACCCGCGTGAGCGGCCATGTTGTGACGTCATCCCCATGGTGGTACGTGGTGTTAGTGCGCATGCGCAGCGCGTGTTGTTAGGGTGATACGTGTTTTCGTCGTCCACTTTGTATAGTGGAGGCCGCCATCTTGGTTTCTACGGTAGCACGTGGTTGCTATGTTACCCAAAGGCCTACAAGACAGGGGTATATTGAGTGGGTGTGTTCGATTGAATCGGAGTATCGTGAATTACCACAAACAACCCGATAATCCCTCCAAATCACCAAAATCCACCCCAAATCAGCGAAATTGACTTTATTTGATATGGATTTCCGATTCTATCGGCTTAGTACGTAGTGCTATAGTACCGAGGAGGTACCGGGGGTACGTTCTAATGAAGTGGTGTAATGGTTCCGATTTAGCCAGAATCCCCTTTTGGATCCCTATCCCATGACGTTTTTTCCCCAATAAATTGTATAAGAATAGCACGTAGTGCTATAGGACAAATTTACCCAGAATCCTCTGCTTCTACTTGGAACTATATTTTTATAAATTCTTACACTCTATTTTTAGTAACGTCTTTAACTGACCCCTCTAACTAATTGTTAGGGTCTATATTTAGCAATTTCTTTAAATGACCCCCTAACTACATGATTTTAAATAATAAAATTGATGAGGATCAAGATGTTTCTACACTAACCAATCACAGCGAAGTTAATCCACCAATCACTTTAGTATATTCTCATTGTGTTTCTTCTCCATTGACTTCTATACTAATTTTCTAAATTTCCCTATTTCAACATATAATCCTATAGGAAACAAACACAAACGCCCATCGAGAATGAAAATATCGATGAAAAAAACGCTGTGACGTCGTGACGTTTTCAAAAACGTCCGTCACGTAGAAATAAATTCAGGAGAAGAGTAACGTCGCGTCTTTCTGTTTCGATCCTTCGAACTGAACACATCGCTAGAGAGTTTTCTATAGCAAATTTGCCTTCACAAAAATTTTATGAAGATGGAGTCTGATGCTGCTACTGCCGTTACCAGGACTGATGTTTATGCCTGTGAAGAGTGTGGGAAGACCTTTACTGCAAGAACGAATCGAGATCGCCATCGCAGAAATACCCATGGAGAGAAGAAGACCTACGGATGCACCAACTGTAACAAGAGTTATGCTTCCAAGCAAAAGCTGGATCAACATCTGAAGAAATGTTTGGAGATCTATGCATGTAGGGAATGCGGCCAGGAGTTTAACCAACTACTCCATTTTAACCGACACCAGCGC
Organism: Pictodentalium vernedei; assembly: GCA_031216915.1. Taxonomy (NCBI): domain Eukaryota; kingdom Metazoa; phylum Mollusca; class Scaphopoda; order Dentaliida; family Dentaliidae; genus Pictodentalium; species Pictodentalium vernedei. The sequence goes on along the minus strand of CM062290.1, from coordinate 143,208,745 downwards.
GTCGCCCACCGACCAGTTCCTGAACCAGCTAAAAGGAAGACTGATGAACCGAAGAGAGGACCAACCAAACAACTACGGACCGCGACGACCACCCGTTATGATGTTGACCCTACTGATTTTGACAAGAATATGATGTCTGAAGAAGAGACTGATGAAATTTTGAATGTGTACGAAGATAACTGGAGTTATATTAGAACTCGCCATATGATGAACAGAAGAATCCAAGACCAGTATGACTACCGGATCAACGATGTGAACCTGAAAATGATGAATGATGAATTGATGACTACCGAATTTCTGCCACAACACCTAAGATTTAAAATTAATCTTAGTTTTGGTTTTATCCTGAGACACAATGAAACGAATCAACTGAAGTATTACCATCCATCACAAAACAGCGCTCGGGTACTTGATGTTCCACAACTCGTATGCTGCCAAGAAGACTTTGAAGAATTCCTTGATGATGCCTTGGAAGAAGATATCCTGGAATGGGCCAAGTTAAAACGACCAAACAGCAAATGGCTTGTGGAGAGAGTTACGCACGTCACCTTTTATGTGAATAAGCTGAAAGACCACCCAATTGGAATGGTAGAAGAACTTCCTGGTTACATTCTCCAGAACAAAGCAGTAAATGCTTTGGTGAAAGATAAACATCACCAGTTTTATTATGCTGACAACCTGTGTATCTTCCGATGTTTAGCTGTATGGAGTGGTTCCACAACAGACAATTTGAACAATACAACAGATGTCATGTACAGCAAATGTACAAAGAAGCCAAAGAATGAATTCCGTGGAGTAACTTTAGCCGAATTACCCGACTTGGAGAAATGTTTTGAAGTTAATATCCAAGTATATGAACTTGTCAAAAATGATGATGACCAAACTGTTGCCAGAGATCTCACAGAAAGTTTGAGAATACCATGTATGTGAACGTTTACAAGAACCATTTTAGCTACATCATCGATATAGACCAATACTGTAAATCCTTTGAATGCCGCAAATGGGGCAAATTATGGAAATCTGCCCGATTTCTACGGCGTCACGAGAAAACATGTACAGATGAAGTAAATTACCAGTATGTTGGCGGTGTTTACCATCCATCCCAGTCCGTATTTTATCTGTAGAAGATGAAGGTATAGAAGTGCCTGAAGAGAAGAAGTTTTGTCCATACTGTGCAACCTTTGATTTTGAAAGTTACTTTGTCAAGTCCACTCTACCTACCGACAGTGATAAACTGATCTGGGAAGCAGAACGCCGACCATTGAGTGTGAGCATATGTAGTAATGTTCCAGAATACCAAGAACCAAAGTGTTTTATTACAAACAGAAGTTGTCAAGAACTTGTTGAAGAAATAATGACATACCTCACAGATATTTCATCTCATTGCCACCAACTGATGCAGACCTATCATGCGTGGACCTTATTTAAACTCAGACAGAAAATTGGTGAAACGCTGGAAGCGGAAGCCAGAGCTACTGGAGAAGATACATCCAAGATGCACCTTTTACAGAAGTTGGAGAAGAAATTTCAAGACTACCTGCAAGAAATGCTAGTCATCGTATTCAACTCTGGAAAATATGACATGAATGTAGTCAAGCGTGAACTGATGGCATACCTGAAGAGACAGAATCCACTCAAGTTTGCAGTGAAGAAATCTAATAACTACATGTGCGTCTCGACAGAATCTTTCAAGTGTGTTGATATTTGCAACTACCTCGCTCCAGGATTCAGCTACGACAAGTTTTTGAAAGCATTTGGCTGTTCCGTGACAAAGGGATTTTTACCATATGAATGGATCGACAGCTTGGACAAATTGGATCAGGACCACCTATCAGACCATGAAACCTTCTACAGTTCTCTCAAGAAAGAAAATATATCCAATGAAGAATACCATTACTGCCAGCATGTATGGAACGACCTGGAGATGACAACTTTCCGTGATTTTCTGATCTGGTACAATAACCGAGATGTAAAACCATTCCTTGAAGCAGTTGACAAACAGTTTGCTTTCTATCAAGAACGCCACATCGATATGTTTAAAGATGGTATCAGTGTTCCGGGCCTTACGTTAAAATACCTGTTCCAGACCATAAATAATGACACCTACTTCACATTATTTAACCAGAAAAACAAAGACCTGCATCACTTAGTGAAAGATAATATCTTTGGTGGACCTTCAATTATCTTCAACCGGTACCACGAGAAAGATGTTACACGAATCAGAGAAACAAAATATGGCGAAGACGCAAAACCATGTGGAAGTATTATAGGCTTTGATGCGAATGCATTATATCTATGGTGCCTAATGCAAGAAATGCCAACGGGTTGGAGTATCAGACGTCGTGAAGAAAACCAGTTTAAACCAGAACATCCTATGAAGTATGGTAAAATGGCTGAACAATGGTTAGAGTTTCTATCGATGAGAGATGCCATCCACATCAGACATCAGTTTAACGGAGCTGAAAAAAAGATTGGTCGAAGACAGTTGCCTGTTGATGGTTAGGGCAAAGAGATATACCAATTCCATGGCTGCTTCTGGCACGGACATACCTGCATGCAAGATAAGAATGGCCTTCCTATCCTCCATAATGAAGTCAGAGATAGAACCATGAAATAACTACACCCGTACCAATGTAAAGTACCTCACCGATTTGGGCTATAGACTTGCTGAAATCTGGGAGTGTGAGTGGAGATGACAGATGGTGCAATGACAGATGAAGAAGTATTGAAGAAAGTGAAGTCCGGTGAACTGTTTGGTTTGGTTGAATGTGATATACATGTACCTGATAACCTGAAAAAGTACTTTGGAGAGATGACACCTATCTTCAAGAATACAGATATTTCCATAGATGATATTGGTGAACACATGAAGTCCTTTGCTGAGAAGAATGGAATGATGAAGAAACCCCGTAGAAATTTGATCGAAAGCTATGTAGCAGAAAAAATGTTGTTTGCGTCCCCTTTGCTGCAGTGGTACATCCAGCATGGTATTGAAGTTGATCACGTGTACCAGGTTATCCAATATAAACCAAGAAGATGTTTTGAGAAATTTGGAGATGAAGTATCTGAAGCAAGAAGACAAGGAGATGTTGACCCTGACAAATCGATCGTTGCCGACACCATGAAGCTGTTGGGAAATTAATTCTGGCAAAAACGTTACCAACAAAGAGAAGCATCGACGTGTGTGCTATTGCGACGAGAAGAAGTCACCAAAGCTGTAAATGACATGTCCTTCGGAGCCTTGAATCCATTAGATGGAACTTTATATGAAGTCGAACTCAACAAGAAGACCATCAAGTTGGATCTGCCACTCCACATCGGATTCTTTGTTTACCAGTATGCGAAACTTCGGATGCTTCAGTTCTATTATGATGTCATCGATACTTTTATCAACCGTCAAGATTTCGAATAATGCTGACATGGACACAGATTCTGCATATCTATGTACCTCGTCACCATCAACAGATGAATTAGTGAAACCAGAGAAGAGAGTGGAGTTTTACAAAGAGAATCACAAGTGGTTTCCATCAGAGTGTTATGATATCCACAGAGATGATTATGTGAAAACCAAATTAGAAGGCAAATAATGGTTGTCACCCTGGAACTATATTTTTATAAATTCCTACGCTCTATTTTTAGTAACGTCTTTAACTGACCCCTCTAACTAATTGTTAGGGTCTATATTTAGCAATTTCTTTAAATGAAAGAAGTTTTGACAGGAGAACCCCAGGCTTGTTCAAGGTAGAATGGCAAGGAACCGGCATTGTTGGACTGTGTAGTAAAACATATTATTGTTTCGGTGTCACCAATAAATTCAGTTGTAAAGGAATCAGCATACGCCACAATGATTTGACGAAAGACAAATATTTGGAAGTTTTGAAGACTCAACAAAGTGGATCTGGCATCAACCGAGGATTTGTTATGAATGACAACACTATGTATACTTACCAGCAGAGCAGAGATGGACAATCGCATTTCTACCCAAAACGAAGAGTTTTAGAAGTGGGAGTTAGCACCATACCACTAGAGATTTAAACAAGAAACAATTGAGTGAGTGTCATATTTTCTACAACCAGAACAAAGTCTAGCTTTTGCCTACAAAAAAGTCCTCTTTAATTGACCGAAAAATTCCTAAAAACGGTAATGGTTTTTAGGTGGTCTACTCAATCATGTTAGGCTCTAAAGTCCAATATGGCAGTTTTTTTCTCTAAAATCCTATATGGCATTATCTAAAGTCCTATATGGCAATATTTTGTTTCTCTAAGTAAAAAGTCCTATATGGCAGTCCTAAAAAAAAATCCTAAATGACAAGTCTTACAAGGCAATACATTTTTCTGGCATAACGATTTCTCAGTTTTTTAATTTATTTTAATACAGAGAGTTTCTTCATCATCATCATCATGTTGTAATTTCCTGGTATACTCTAGCCTAACCCTATTGGAAGTGGAGGATACTTCTTTATTCCAAACTTTTTAGTTTCATTCAAAACTTTTTAGTTCCATTTATTTTTGAAAAATGTTGATTCATGGTATCTTTTAGGTTACACCTATTAGAACCAGATGATACACATTTTATTTTTGTTCCAAACTTAGTTTCATTCAAAACTTTTTAGTTCCATTTATTTTTAAAAAATGATGATTCATGGTATATTTTAGGTTACCCCTATTGGAACCAGATGATGCACATTTTGTTTTTGTTCCAAACTTAGCTTCATTCAAAATGTTTTTAGTTTCATTCAAAACTTTTTAGTTCCATTTATTTTAAAAAATTGTTGATTCATGGTATCTTTTAGGTTACCCCCATCGGAACCGGATGATTCACATTTTATTATTTTTGTAACAAACTTTTTAGTTTCGTTTACAACTTTTTAGTTTCATTTAAAAAAAAAAAGTTGATTTCTGGTGTCTTTTAGGCTACCCCTATTGTCTAACCAAAGGAATAAATCATCATCATCATTATCATTACTAAGAAATTCTCTGTTGTAAATACTTAAAAGAAATGAGAAATTTTTATGACAGAAAACTGAATTGCTAAGTTGGACATGTTGTTTTCGTTTGTTTTTTAATGAACAAAAAAAAATATTCCCCCAAAGAGGGAACTAACTGTACGGGGTGGGAATGCACTCGAGCTATTTGACTTATCTCCATTGGACAGAGGTTTGTAGCTTGACCTGTTCCAAGCCAGTATAAAATGCAGAGGGCCATATCCTACAGTTTAAGGATCAAGATTGCAGTTTGATCGCCAAACTGACCAATCAGATCGAAGTTAATCAACCAATCAGATTAATATATTCCCATTGTGTTTCTTTCCCATTGACTCTGATTCTACTAATTTTCTAAATTTTCCAACTTTAATCTATAATCCTATAGGAAACAAACACAAACCCAAATCAAGAATCAAAAAGTTGATCAAAATTTGTTGAACTGGGGTGATGTTTTCAAACACGTCCGTCAAAGATATATAAGATTAGGCAAAGCATGGACTTGGCATCATTCACGATCGAACCATTGACCAGAGAAGATGCTCCAAATTGGCACCAAGCAGACTTATGCTAACGTCACCCAGTACCAGGGTGAACTGAAGATTCATCTCAGAAGATATTTTGAGGGAAAAGACCAGAAACCTTATCCTACGAAGACTGGCATTGCTCTATCTTTAGAAGAATGGAATGCCTTAAAGTCCCAAATAGAAGAAGTAGACGCAGCCGTCAAAACCCAACAAACAGCTTTAACTGAAGTTCCCGAAGACACTGAACCTACTAACCATGAAGACTTAAAAAAAAACAATTCAAGAACCACCTTTGAAGAAGAAGAAGATCACAGTGAGAATAACCCAACCACGACCATTGATCGTTGATGAAATTGATAGTGAATTCAGGCAAGTTCGCTTGCAACATGAACTTTGCTTGGCATATGCTCAAAGTCAGATTCAGAATAATGTATGCCTAATGATGTCTGAAGAAGAGAAGATTATAACATGTTTTAGTGAAGCACTTGAAAGAGTTAACAAGAATGATGTCCATCTACTGTGGTACCATAATACTTCTGGAATGAATCCACCACCAGTACAGAAAGAGTATGAAGATATGTTCGAGAAACCTCTCACAAATGAATAGAGACGTTGTATTATGGACTTGGTGATTGAATTCATGACCTTCAAGAAACCACTCAGTCTGAAGATGTAAATAGATATTGTAAATAGATGTTTGTTTTATATAAAAAAAGAAAAAAAAGTAGAAAAAAGTATAAAATGAAGAAAAAAGAAAAAAAAGGTGGTAATGATGCTTAAGTTGTTTGATGTTTATCTTCTTGACAAATATCGAACAAACTTAACCTGTTCCCAGCCAGTAAGTCAGAGGGCCACCAATGCTAAATATCTTTGGATGCTGGTCATATTGACCACCTCTCCAAAAGGTATAAAAGGGGAGCAGTACCCACGTTCAGTGGGGGCCACCTCACCAAAAGGTATAAAAAGAAGTAGTACCCACATAGAACAACAAAGATGGATCCTCGTTGGAAGCATCCATTCACTTGTTTATTGTGTGGTCCCACGGGTAGTGGGAAATAATCCTTTGTAAAGCGGGTTATTCTAAACATTCAAGATATTATATCACCTGTTCCAAGTCACCTCATTTGGTGTTATAGTGAATGACAACCATTATACAACACTTTACCCCAAGTAGAATTCGTAGAGGGTCTCCCTCAAGAATTAAAAGCTGATAGTTTAGTCATATTGGATGATCTGATGCTCGATGCAGATGTTCAAGTGTCTAGATTATTTACTAAAGGTAGTCATCACCGTAAGATTAGTGTGATGTACATTGTTCAAAATTTATTCGACAAAAATAAAGTCCATAGGACTGTAGCTCTCAATAGTCATTACATGATCTTGTTTAAAAATCCTAGGGACCGTTCTCACACTTGGCAGCGCAGATGTATCCTGGTCATTCTAAGTTTCTGAGAGAAGTTTTCGAAGATGCTACTTCTACCCCATATGGTTACCTTTTAATAGATCTCAAACAAGATACTCCTGAACACGTGAGATTAAGAAGTCAAATCTTTCAGGGGAAACCCAATATGTGTACCTCCGAAAAGTATAAAAGGGGAGCAACAAGTCTGACTTAAGTCAGAAGTATGTCTGGCCATCTTAAGCGCAACATCGCTCTTCTCAAGGTTCTTATTAAATCGAAACCCACACTCGTCAAATCCATACTAAAACATGCAGACAAAGAATTGATTACTTGTTTGTGTGAATGTGCCTCGAAAATACTAAAGGGGCAGTCCCTCTGACCAAAGCTCAGAGAACCAAACTCGTTCGTCAGAAACAACTAGTGAGGGCAGTGGCAAATAAAGGTACCTCTGACAAAAAGAAGAGACAAATCTTGCAGAAAGGGGGATTCTTGGGGGGCACTGCTACCTTCTGTACTATTGGGTGCTGTTAAAGGTATTTTTGGATGATGGAATATGCAAAGAAGATGGTTTTGGTAGAACCAAGGTTATTGGAACGTCTACAAGAGACTCCGAGACAACCGAATCAACTGGCGGTTTCATCACTAGATAGAGAAATGAGAGATATTCTCGATGCCCCTTTTCTTTCACCTGATGAAAAGATGACTCAATATAATCAAATTTTACAAAGATACTTGACATTTCAACAAAAGGTAATGGCTCCTCGACCCATTAAAGTCGAATTTGAGAAAGATAATACAGACGAAGACATTCTCGATTCTGTACCTATGACAATGAAGAGAAAGGGAAAGTTGCTGTTGAATCGTATTAGAAGTGACCCAAATATATCTTGGAATGAGAAGGGTGAACAAGTCCACAAAGATCAAACAGTGGTAGGGTCGAATGTAACAGATCTTCTAAACGATTTACTTAGAAGACGAAAATATTTCCAAGCTAAGGGATGGGAAGTGTTGGCCGAAGCTTTGAGAGATAGTAACATACCCCAAGAATTGGTTGGTCACAAAGAACGTTGGGATTTTATGAAACAAGCACCGATAAAGTCGGAACCTAAACAACGAAAGAAAACAGAAACGCCAAAGTGGACCGAAAAGTGGACCGAAAAGGGTATAAATAGAGTGGACACTTGAACAATGCAGTCATGGAAGCATTGTACTATGATTCTGAAGCGCCTGGTAGTTTTGGTGGTGTAGACGCTCTTCGTAGAGCGTCTAAGAAAAAGACTAAACAAGTTGTAAAATGGTTAGAGACTCAAGGCACATACACTCTTCACAAACCTGTTTCGTAGAGCGTCCAAGAAAAAGACTAAACAAGTTGTAAAATGGTTAGAGACTCAAGACACATACACTCTTCAACTCTTCACAAACCTGTTTGTCGTACATTTCCTAGAAGGAAAGTAATAGTTAGTGGTATCGATGCACAATGGCAAGCTGATTTGGTAGATGTAGCAAACATAAGTAAATTCAACAAAAACATAAAAATTTTGTTGACATGTATAGATGTGTTTAGTAAATATGCTTGGATCATACCTCTCAAAAACAAACTGGTGATTCCATCGTAAAAGCTTTTACTAAAATTTTCAAACAAGGTCGTAAACCAGAAAAAGTACAAACTGATCAAGGCGAAGAATTTCTAAACAGAAAATTTCAGAATTTTCTCAAAGATTACAAAGTCGACTTTTTCACTACACAAAATGTGGAAAAAAAATGTTCCATAGTAGAAAGATTCAATAGAACTTTGAAAACCAAAATGTGGAAATATTTTACCAAGAACGATACACTAACTTTTCCACTTCAAAACTTGGTGAAATCATATAATCATTCTCATCATAGTAGTATAGGTATGCCCCCCCCCCCCCCAATTGCCGTGAACTTTGAAAATCAAGAAGAGGTTTGGCAAAGGTTGTATGGACAACCCATAAAACACAAGACACCAAAGTACAAAGTGGGAGACAGAGTGAGCATCAGTAAGGTTAAGAAAACTTTTGAGAAAGGGTTATTTGCCCAATTGGACCGAAGAGTTATTCGCAGTGGTAGCCATCGAAAAAGGTCATTCAGTCACATATGTCTTACAAGATGATAATGGGGAAGTATTGAAAGGGTCGTTCTACACTGAAGAGCTTCAGTGAGTTTCACATAAAACTATTTACAAAATCGAACACGTACACAAGAAACGTGGTCGAGGTAAGAAAAGGGAATTGTTTATAAAGTGGTTGGGATATCCCACTTCGTTCAATTTGTGGATCAAGCAGATTCTACTCATCTATAAAAGGAAGTGAACTTCTGAGGGTTCTTAAAAATGGAAGAAGGATCGAACGGTTCTTGGCCTCTGTTTGGAAAAAGAATTCCAAGGAGCGAGATCACTTTTCACAAATAATCATTTTGTACATCATCATCATTACCAGTGTCGTTAATCTCACAGAACACAGACAGCAAGCTGTGGACCGCTCTCTTGAGTAGTAGCATAGGATTTCTGTTACCTAATCCAACCATTAAGAAAAAGTAATGTTTTATTTGTCTCTACCAAATAATAGTTCTATGAATGTGTTTCCTGAAAACACGTTGACTACGTACACCACCCAGTTATCACAACCAGTGAATCTCACGGGAGAATGGGAAGTAGGTCTGGCAGAGATTCAGTGTCCAAATACTTGGTTCAATATTCGTGGAGAAGAAGCTTTCGTTACAGTGTTCTGGTCTTCGAAAAAGAATTACCGACTTACTCTCAAGGAAGGTCATTATTCGGATTCCACTGATGTGATACGGGCTATCAATGGTGTTAAAGAATTACTCTTGCCTCGTCACGATAAGGTAGCTGTTGAATTGGATGAAGTGACTGGCAAAGTTCGTATCACGGTAAGTGACGGAGTCGTGGTCACATTGAGCCCTACTCTTCAAACTATTTTGGGATTTAATGATTGTGTTTTTAAATCAGGAACTTACAATTCTTCCAGAGTTGCCGATGTCAACCAAGGATTTTATTCACGCTATGTATACTGTGACTTGCTTCGTGACCAAGTCGTAGGAGATACAAGAATACCACTTCTTCGTATCGAACCCGTGCGTGGAAAATATGGGAATATCATCTCTAAAACTTTTGAGAATGTGTATTATGTACCAGTGGAACGAAAAAATTTCAGTACCGTCCAGGTGTATATAAGGGGTGACACAGGAGCCATAGTACCATTCGAGTTCGAGAAAGTGACAGTGTCACTTCATTTCAGAAATCGTAGATCTCTTCATTTCACATAAACATGACTTACTGTTTTAAGTCCAAATTATACGAACAATATTACACGAAACAAGCTGAGAACGGTCTACCGGCTTTTTCTGGAGCTCAAATACAGAGAAGATATGGTTTTGGGAAGTATAGTGGGAGGACTGAAGAATATGGTGTTACCTTTATTGAAAACTACAGCCAGGTCCGTGGGAAAACAGCTCATGAGAAAATGAGCGGCCTTTGCCGAAGATGTCATTGAAGGGAAAAATGTAAAAAAGGCAGCAATCAAAAGAGTTAAAGAGGCTGGCGCAGGAGCTTGGAATGAAGTGATTGGTGGGTCGAAACCACCCGGCAGGAAAGGTATAAAAAGGCCCGCAACACGCAAAACGACAAAAAGAAGGAGAACTGTACAGACCCAAGACTTTCTCGATGCATGATGTCTCTCATTCAATGAAAAATCTTGTCATTGTGTCAACAGCGAACTCGACTTGCTTTCTATACCACCAACACAGACTAGTGTGGAACATGGGCAATGGGCAGAACACAGGCCTTTGGCGACTATAGAAAACAGTGGTCCAATAGAATTCCACATTGCAGGATTAGGAAATGATTATTTGAATGGACTAGAATGGAAATCCGTATCAAATAAAGTCAATTTCGGTGATTTGAGGTGGATTTGGGTGATGTGGAGGGATTGTCGGGTTGTTTGTGGTAATTCGTGATACTCCGATTCAGTCGAACACACCCTCTGAACATGCCCCTGTCTTGTTGTAGGCCTTAATTTATTAATGTAAAAGCTGGGCAAATCATAAAAGATTTAATTTTCTCAAAAAAGACCTGGATTTAAAAAGCCGCAAATGATCCGAAACACCCATTCAGTACAACATTACGATTTAACTTGACTTGCAGCTCCGACTCGTGTAACAATTGTTTGTACTTACTGTTACAGAAATATCAGTATATCAGATCTGAAGAAATATGCTTCAATCAGTGACTTCATACTTACTCAACATGCAATAGTTTTCCAACAATAGAAAATAAGACAAGATTAAATACAGTAGCTGGAAAAATGGTTTAAAAAATAACAATAGAAAAGGGGAATACCATTACCAATTCTATTCTGCTTTGAAGAAAAGGTTTCCCACCAAGATCTTTTCACAAACTCTTCTAATTATTTAGAAAAATAAGGTTATGTTTTCCCTTTGCCTCTATGTTTAGTCTCGTTTACTTGACCTATAATTACCTTAATTTGGTGTGGCTAAAACTGTTTGTTTCGGCGAAAGTGACTAATGCAAAGTTTGTATCTTTAATGTAACAGTCTGGTTTCTCCTGTAACAAAAATACATTTTGTTTGACAAAAAACACACACAACCTAACGACAATGCTCAGCAATGTACAAATCGAATGAAAAAACTATAAAAATGCAATCAATAACAATTCGTGAATTATTTAGACACTTTTAACCTTCACTGTTGCCTTTCCTATAACAGACAGCATCCTTCCTGTAACGAAGCAATAACATATTTTCCTGTCAGTTCAAATTCTACCGTTGTTCCAAACTTATTGAATGCCTCAATTATTTCCAAACAAATCAGCAACAGTCTGTAAAAAAGATTGAAAGATTTACACCTGAGTCAAACAAAACGCTTGTTGCAAAGAATTATTCTCGCTCCCGTTGCAATTTGAGTCTTTCCCATAACAATTTAGGCTGAAACAGGAAGAACTGTTGCGGTAAGGAATTACACAAAGTATTTATCATTATCGGTCAATGAGTTATCCCTGGAGTACCACGAATTTATGAGAGTTAGAAGTAAACTAAAATTCCTTTATAACAACACGTCTGCAATGTACGATTCCCACACAGCACTTGTCAGTGTTGCATTATTGTACAACATTTTTCAAAATTATGCCAGGGGGTTTACCTACCTTCAATCTTGGTGTGTACGTTTCGAAGTACCAGAGGATAAAACAGCATTTTCTTTCTTCTGGTCGATGACAAAGTCACAAAATGCAGTGAATTTCAAATTCATCTACAAAGGGGATCGCTTATTACTTTGCAGGAATGGAAGTTTGTTACGGGAGAGACATTTTGGCGACTGACACAACTCAAACATACTTTTCGACACCACCTAAAATATTTTTAGTTTTGCACAACTGTATACACAATGAATTTTATATTTAAATCCCAATATCATGTCATTTATTTCACAAATGCCATTGGTACGACTCGAGTAAAACAAAAAATAAAATTTGGAATATGTAATTTTGTTGAATTCCGGTTCAAATCGGAGCAGCTGACATACACAGATGTCACCAATAAGGTTTCTTTGAAGTTTCTATGATAGCACTCAATGCTATGCAATAAACGCTTTTCGACTATTCGGGTTCTTTTGCACACTGGACTCTCCTGGGTCAAAGGACACTATTTTATGCCGAAATTTGATAATAACTCACATGGTATCGCTGAACTAAATATTTGAATTAGAGTTACCCGCCTTGAAATGTTGCACTCGGAAATGATGCAATCTCTAAAAATAAACAGCCTTGGGAAAATGTACTGTTTCAATAAACATTTGAAACATTCTATTGACATCTTGCATTATTGTTGAATATTCCTGATAAAAAAGAGGGTGATTTGATGACTTTTGGACCTAAAAAATACAATTTACTTTTTGTGCGTTTTTGTAAGGAATTCCCTGAAAAATATGTGTGCGTGACCAGTACTTCCTGTCGTTTCATTTTTTCTCTCTTATTTATTGCATGACCCCCTATTTTGGAGTCAGAAAAAGTTGTTAAGGGCTATACTTGACAAAGATATTTGAATGCCAAAATTAAAGTTATGCTATCATATTTCTTTTCGCCTGAATGTTATAATGGTGGCCTATGGGAAAATGTTTACTTCTGTGATACCATGTAGAGATGTGTATTATATATGTCGTCAATATATAAAAAAATATATATATACGTGTGTTACCAATGGTATGTTGCTGAAAGTAACAAATCTGTATAAGGATTCTGAAAATCTACGTTTATGTCGAATTCACAGCTGCTTTCTCGAGAAAAGCTTGGATGTAAAGTGATTTTATGGACCCATATATGTCTGAAAAAGTTTGCATTAACGATGCATTGCTTTAATGGCATTCACCACATTGGTAACATATTTTCAAAATGTCAGTGATATCAATTGTTCGTTACCAAAATAGAAATACAAATATAATTTTGCCTAAATCGTTTATCATTTGATTATTTGAAGTATATTCCATGCATGACCCATATTCTGTCAACAACATATGAGTGATGCGTGGAATGTTAGTATCCTTAGCATTCATTCAAAAAGAAATGTAAGGTAATGTAATATTCAACTTTCAAAAAACTGTCATCTGTATTGTACAATATATGCTTTATTATAGTTCTGATAATGTTCGTCCATCTTCAACTGCACAACATCCTTCAAGTGTGTATTATTATTATTGAGAGAAAGGAGAGGTTGAATCGAAGGCATGCTTGCAATCGCGGGAGTCTGTGGTTTGCAATACCAGGGAGTTTGATAGTCAATCGATGCGTGTTGTGTACCACCAACGAGTGGAGGAGGGTTGGTGCCTGTTCTGACTTGTAGAATAGAAGGAAGTAATAATCTATATGATCAGTGTGCCACTGCAGAGCTGTGTTCTCAAGTGCGTACACTATATTATGCAAGACATATATTGCCTATTTCAGGAATGTAAAATAAATGTCAGTAGTCCTGATACAATTTAGACTCTGTTCCACATGTACTTTACAACAACAATGTGCAGAGAGGTAGGTTGGACTCATCTTCAAAGCCATTGTCAGTACAGGAACTAAAACATTTCAATGTAATATCAGTCATCCAAATAGATGACCTTATAATGAAAAATAAGAGAGAGAGAGAGAGAGAGAGAGAGAGAGAGAGAGAGAGACGGAACAAATTCCTGCTTCCATGTTGGTGTAGAATTCCAAGGCTGTTTATTTTTAGAGATTGCATCATTTGCATCATTTCCGAGAGCAACATTTCAGCGCGAGTAACTCCAATTCAAATATTTAGTCCAGCGATACCATATGAGTTATTATCAAATTTCGGCATAAAATAATGTCCTTTGATCCAGGAGAGTCTAGTGTGCAAAAGAACCTGAATAGTCGGCACGCGTTTATTGCATAGCATTGAGTGCTATCATAGAAACATCACAGAAACCTTATTGGTGACATTTGTGTCTGTCAGCTGATCCGATTTGAACCGGAATTCAACAAAATTACATATCCCAAATTTGCTGTTTTGTTTTACTCGAGTCGTACCAATGGCATTTGTGAAATAAAATGACATGATATTAGGATTTATATATAAAATTGTGTATACATTTGTGCAAATAAACATTAAAAATATTTTAGATATTAGAGTAGTGCGCATTGTGGCAGCATACAGACCCCTGTATCAGTATCATCAGTGAGGTTAGTGGCACCTCGCTTGTTCGCCCTTTTGGAAGAAATCTGCAGTGACTAAAGATGGTACAGGTCTCAGTGTGCCGCGACCTGAGGGGTAACCCAGGAAATTGAGATAATGGGAAGTGGGGAATATGAAAGTGGACGAGTCGGGGAGAGTCTTCATTTTAGGTTAAAAGTAAAAGGTCATCGGACCCAAATGAGACTCAAGTGATGAATCAGTAGAGGGTCAGTAGATGGATGCGCGGAAGCACATTGCCCTGGGTGAGATAAGCGCAAAGGAAGGGATTGATCAACTTCGATTAACGGGGCGCCGTCTACGAATTGGGATGCGGACAGTACCTACAACTCCGGGGATCCTCCCCAACCCAAAGCCACCACAAAGTTTGGGTATCTTCGAATAGTACCATATACTGAATGGTGATTGATCTGAACTTTGTACACTTATTGTCTTACTTCTGGTCTCGTGTTACAGCACTAAATTTTGAGGTTGAATGTGCAGCAAGGGATGTTATCACACACAGCATTTCATGTGAAGAGGGTAAGCAGCTGGTGTATTAGGACAATTATATTTTTTTCCTCATCTGAATGCCTTGGTCAAAAGTCGCAAAGCACTTGAGCAGTTCAGATTGATTTAGGTTATGCAGTGGTAAAACGTGAATTTATCAGTAACCTTGGCAAATATGATTGTTAATTACCCGTTGATGCAACTATCATGGACACATGTCTTCTACAATGCCAAAGTGCTGCCCATATTACTTGGTACGTCTATGACTTTGTTTATGAAATCAAGTAACTTTTTATTTAGATGTTATGAGTATTTGCTCCGTCCTTTTCATGCGATAAGTAGAGTGTTTCGTTTTTAACTCATTATTTGGCATGTGCAATGGAGGAAAAGTCACGGTGGAAGGGGTAAACTGTTCATTTCACCCATTCAACCGTAGCCTCGAATAATATGCCCATACATGACGTATGCTGTTGATGCAGTGATATTGTTGGACACAATAGGTTCAATAGGTTCAGTCGACCCTCTAATGGATATTACCCTGTCTTTTTGTGTTTCCTCTGTCAAAGAATTACTAGTTTGTCACTTCTTTTAGAAGCGGGCCTAGGGTTGATCCACTGGAGCCTGAGAAGTGTGTTGTGGGCACAGACTCTAGTTCTCTGCATATAGATAATATTACCATAGCTGTTTGTTAATAGTAGGTATCGACCTAGTTGTATTACGGTAATGACAACTTCACTTCTATTCATCTAACGAAAAATAATGAAATTGGTAACGTAAATTACTCAAGTTATGATATTTCAACATCATTCATAATTATTTGCACATACAACCTAATTATTTGATCGTGTTATTTTATTGGGGACAGTTGTGTGTATTTTATGTAAAAAACACGTATGTAAATTAATTCTCATACTAACGTACGGTAACGTAAATGTGACAAAAATACCATGAACTCTCAAACATTTTCTATTTAAATTTCATACAAATTTGGTATCTTCTTATTGAATAACCTTGTTAAGTTCATATCAATTACAAACACCAAACCGTTTATCATAACGTTGAACTATTAATTAACGTCTGGGTATTAAGCTAATTCTCAAATACAAAAAACTTATCGACAAATTACTTCAACAATCAGCAAATTCCCTATGGTCTCAGTACACATAATGCATGCATTTAATCTATTTTATTTTGTTTGGCAAAACTCCCTGGAAGAAGACATAATAGAATAATTGATACATTTAGATAATTGAATACGTTTGTTAATTTTTTGAAAACCATCACTGGTAGGGTGGCTGTTCAGTAAATAAGGTTTTACTATGTCTGATTTCTTCTAATGTTATTTTCTGCATTAAAATGCAAAATTTCGTAAATATATGTATGATGGAAATGACAATTTAGGTAACAGTACATTTCTTGTACCACATATAAAGATATAGGTAACGTATACTAATCAGGTTATATATTTATTGGTATTAAAGGTCACTTTCAGTTACTGTAGTTATATCACAACCGCAGCATAGACATAAAGCCTAGTATAGCCAATCGTGCATTCCCGTGAAGCACACTTTAGAGAGCTTCAACGCCATGCTTTAGTTGCCGGGTCTAATTATACCAGTAAAACAAAACAAGAAGAACTACTCATGTAACTGAGGACAAGTATCATTCGTGTTATTGGTTATGCTTTAATTATTTGATTATGATGTGTTTTGGCATCAGTTTTTGTTAGAAAAAAGTAATAAATGAAAAGATATTCCTTGCAGTTTGAAGTACCGTTCGGCAACGTAAATTAAATAAAGCAAACGAATCTGCAAAATCGGCACCGAAGTGTGATTTTGTTTTTACGTAACCAGGTTGCCAATAACTACATTCATACAATAAAACAGTTTCTGTTTATTGGAGAAGAATCGAGTTACAATTCTAACTTTCAAATTTCAGCAAATTTTATGGTAACTTATATTACACGCTGAAATTTACAAACGCCCCAGTGGCCAAGCAGCAGGGAATAGAAATGCTCTTGAGACATTTGGCTCTTAGAAACATAGGGTGTAGAAGATACCCCCCCCCCCCCCCCCCGTCATATTTAGTAGAATACGTGTGTTGACAAATCAGCATAGATTTAATCAGGGGCTTTTTTAATTAAAGATGTTGCCTTTGTCCGATTCACGATGCATTCTCAATTTATTTTTTTTTTGATTTTCCTGAAGGAAAAGACATTTGTTATTCTTCTCGAAAAAATAATTATGTGTTTTTTTTCTTTTTCTTCCAACACTTTGGGAAAGACGATTTCTCGAAGGCTCTCTTACAGATTTTTCTGTCACTTTCCTCAGACATGCACAGATATGAGTTGTAGATCTGTTCGCATTGGCACCTGCAACTAAGGGCTCAAAATACCCAAAGTGCACGAAAAACGTCCAAATTTTCATTGACCAATATCTCCTGGTTCAAATGCGCTAATGACTTAAACTTTTTACAGATTTGTTATAAATACACTTTTCCATAAAAAACTGGTAACAAATGTTTACCAAAATTATTTTTTCTGCCCAAATTTTCCAAAACATAGGCCTGAAAATCGGATATTTTGGCCTAACTTAGATCTAGAAATTTAGATTTTATCTGCAGTGAGTCCAAAATGGCAACCAAGCACGATCATTTTTAAAATCCTGAATCTCATAACTGACAAATGATGGGTTAACATATGTTACATCACTGTACTCCGTGATCATAGCGTAATGACATACACTACAACCTACAGGTCTATTACAAAGTATACCGTTAGGCGATATTTTTTGTTAATGACGCCATATTGGCGTCTTATTGTGGCGATATTCCTGTAGTATTAACACGGTATTTTCAACGTGTTGTGGAGAATATCGCAAGACAACCCCGAGCCTTTTCATTTGCCACCGTTCATAATTTTTTGGATGAAAAGAAGAGGAGGGAATACACTTATAATATTAATAATATTATTATAATATTAATAATAATGGACGATTTGAGCCATGCAATGCTTTTTTCACGATAAACGAACTGATGTAGTCGATGTATTCGTTGGTGCAATTAAAGCTTGGATTTCCTGTGGCCCACCCGTCTTCACGAGAGTTCCCGAGAGTATATTTACATAACTGGAATTTAAACTTTTATAAGTATAAAGCTCTCAATCTTTAAAGTCAAAGGGACAGAGGGTGGGGTGAGCCCTACTCTCAGCGCTCGATAATGGCGATATAAAGCATGAATTGGGGTGATGTAAAACGAAATAAAAATATTCGTGAAAGCAACGAAATGGCCAATTTAAATGTGTAGAATGAGCCTATATTAAAATTTATTTTAAAAAAGGAAACAAAAATTCTCGAGTCCCGCTCCTACTAAACTGCATCTGATCAGACCGATAGCTCAGTTTGGAGTTGCAAAAGAACATATTTCTAAATTACAGGTTAAACACAGATGTAGTACATGTTTATTGGGGCATGCAACCCTTTACACCCGTCCTTTACACGGTGTTTACTGAATTCGTAGGCCATGTCCAAGGTCGGTGGAACAAGCCAAGAGAGAGAGCGCCACCAAACCGCCGGAAGCAGAGAAGCCAGACGGGCCACAAAAGCACCGATACTCACTTGTCCAGGAGACAAAAGTGGGGAAGGGGAGGAAGATGAAGGACGACCACAGCCAGCAGATGACCTCAGGGGGGCGTTGGGGCGCCAAGGCCATGATTGTCACGACCAAGTCCCAGTAGTGTGATTCGGGGAGGGTCGCAGTGAGGCCTACTGCAACCATGTTTCTCGGGCCAATGCGGCCTGAAACGTAATGGAAATCATAACCTACAGGGGCGGCACTACCAGTGATTTAGCAGGCCTGAGCTTGCCGAGCCTGCAATATGCGTAGTGAAAAAAAATATTGCTCACTTTTACTTATGACATCCGATCTCTAGTCCGATTGCCTAGGTGGGGGAATGTTGGCGCCGAGTACTAAGGCGTATCGCACGTCGATTGTGCACCTGTTTTCAACCAGTGCTCGACGTTCTTGTATGACGTTAGTTCGTTGGGGAGTCTGACAGTTGCTCGCAGTTGCTAGGTTGTTCTCTCCGGGAACTCCGGCTTCCTCCAAACGTCAAACTGCAGACATGAGGTGAAAGTGCCGTCACACTCCAATAAATGAATGAATAAATAAATAAATTGGAGGACAAAATGACCCTGTCCCTATGTTTGGCCCAGACAATCACTGTGCTGATGGGAAGAACATTCGTAACATTGGCCCGTGCCGATGCGTGTTAATGGGCCTAACCTATTGGAGTTCATATCGTGAGAGACTAGATCACCACTAAACCACCGCGCAGGGTATTTTTCACACAGCAATTATTTTCAGGTTTAAAGGATTTGCAGAAGTCAGCGCCAGCGGGTTTTGAAAGATTGCCAGCCGTCCTAAACTTTTACTCATAAATGTATGTAGAAGTCGGGTGTGAAATTCACCACACAACCGACGGCGTAGAGACCGCATGAGAGGGTTAACCTTCCCTTCTTCACGAAAAAAATTCTTAGACCATCTTGTGATTTGCAACCTCTATCCCACCTCTGCGATGTATGGATGCAACAACCCGGTGCCCCTTTGTCTCCTGCTTACAAGCCACCTCTCCTCATTATCTAATTTTAATATAAACTTGCACAGAGAGAGAGAGAGAGAGAGAGAGAGAGAGAGAGAGAGAGAGAGAGAGAGAGAGAGAGAGTGTGTGTGGGGGGGGGGGGGGGGGGTCGGGGGTGCAAACTTCAAACGAACCCCCTTTACATTTTTTTTTTCAAGAACGTAGAATACAAATGAATTTCCCCCAAAAACACCAGCGAGCTCTGTTTGATAGTAAATTTAAAAATCCCCCAACCCCTTGTATGCTCGCCTTCGGCATCTGCGTACCCCAGGTATGCCTTTTTCATCAGTGTAGAACCACTTTTGAAAAATACCTTATAACCCCTTGATCCCAGATTCGGGAAGGTCTATTTGGATGACGTTTTTCTGCTTTAAAATGACTATTGAAGGATTTCGAGTGACTTTATGCTACAAAATGGAAATTCGGCATACGTCTTATAACCCTTTTGCCCCAGTTAGGGTTAGGGTCAATTTTAATGTTGAAACAAGTAGTCAACTAGTCATTGTCGTTGCCGACGCTGATATTGC
Source organism: Pictodentalium vernedei (assembly GCA_031216915.1). NCBI lineage: Eukaryota > Metazoa > Mollusca > Scaphopoda > Dentaliida > Dentaliidae > Pictodentalium > Pictodentalium vernedei. The sequence goes on along the minus strand of CM062290.1, from coordinate 143,188,435 downwards.
CCAACGTCGACTCTGGATTCGGGGACTCGGTGGCTTAGTAGGTAGTAGTGCAGGCTGCAAGCCGAATGGTCATCAGTTCGAACCCCACCTGTGGCAATCGGGTTGTGTCCTTGCCCAAGACACTTCACCCCCATTGCCCACGTTGGAGCGCTGTGGCGCTGTGTACTAAGGCGTACTGCACGTCGGTGAACCGGTCTTCAACCAATGCTAACCTCATTTTTTGGAGTTAGTATGTTGGGGAGCTGACAGTTGCTCGCCGTTGCTTGGTGGTTCTCTCCAGGTACTCCGGCTTCCTCCACCCGTAAAACCATCGTGGTCATGATTAGCCATTGTGCAGAAATATGTGGCCTTAAACACCAATAAATCAATAAATGGACCTATCTATGAACAGCCCGTATTTGGTAATAAGGCCACGTGACGCTGTCAGCGTCTCCTACCAACATCAGTACAGCAAATGACTGTGCAACAATGGTTTAAAAGATTTTACATCACCGTTACAACAATTTGTTTTCTTCCAAGTTCAGAAAACTGTTTTACACCCAATCATCTCTAATAGGAATAGTTTTGACTTGTCATTTTGATTTGAAAATTCTACACTCTAAATATAATAAACTGACAGCTGTTGATTACTGTCTTCAGTTTTTTGTTCTTTAGGTTCTCTGAATTAACCATCACCCTTCCGAAAAATGTATGGGTCTTCTTCGATGTGCCCCTGTAATACTGGCTTTGAAGGGCAGATTTATTTAGGTTATACCTTTCGAGTTACTTTCACTTTTGATCATATTTGTTCTTCAACCATTTGTTCAGACTGTCGCTGTTGTTTAAGTATATTTACCATTTAACATTCTAACAGTTCCAAACATCTGTTGAAGACAATTTAATGACACAAATGCAACAATTCCTAAGACAAACGAAAAAAGATTGAGTGGGAGTTGCCCTGAAGATCTTTTTGTCAGCACCCTACCACCTTTTAAAACCCAAACCATTGTGACTGACACAAACCAGTACTGTGGAAATCAGAACATCAGTTTTAGTTGCGGCAGAGGAAGGGTGGGTTGGTGTGCTGTGACAAAAAGCCGAGAGTCTGGAACGAAAGCCATTGTAAGTCTATAGTTTAAAATCTTTTTCTTATACATGTAAGATCATTTATTCAAAATCAGTGAAAACGTCATCTCATTCCCATCTCTAGAGAAATTTGGAGATGGGGGGAACGATATTTACTGTTTTTCGTGATTAAATTCAATTCTGATCTCAATAAACGTTTGACCCAATCCTAGGGGTCATTTCGTCAGGACAGTGGCATGACATTGGCCACGATTGCGATCGTCGTGGCATTAACATTTTAACCAATGCAACGCCATCTACAGTTCGACTCTGCTACGCATTCTTATTGTGTATTAACCCTTCAACAACGAATGCAGCTCTCCCTACACATTTAGTTCCACTGTCTCGGCAACACGTGGCACCTAGAGGTCGTTTTACCAGGAAAGTGGCAGGCGAATTGTGGTCGCTGTTGTATTTCAACTCCAACAAATGCAGCGTCATGCACAGATTGGCTCGGCTATGCCTTGGTAAATCCACCAAATGTAGCGCCTATGATAACCTAACAAGGGGAGGGACGTGGGGTGTGTCTCCAAAACGATCAACATCGTCGTAACCGTTCAAACCACGCAACGCCAGACATTGTTCTATTCCCCGTGTGGATCTGAGTATAAATTTCCCACCCTACAGGTCATTTAACCATCTATGGTAACTTGACCAAGAAAGGGGCATTACATAGTTCCAGGTCACAAATGGCTGCACACTAACTGCTTAACCGCAACATTCGTATAATTTTCACAGACCAAGAAAGAGACATGCGTACAAAGTCAACACGTGCAACGTCGCACACTTTATCGACTCTATCCTGCCAGAGCTGATCTACATTTTACATTTTTACCAAAGGAAAATGGACCAGGAAAGGTAATTTGGCCTACAAAGGGACATAGGTGGGCATTTACTTATCTCGCGGCGCTTCAACCCTCTAACTAAAGCACTGCTACATTTTCGCCTACATTGAGTTGCAAATTGTCATCAAGAGTGGCTCAGGGGTAATGTCTTATCATGGATAGCATGGATAGGGCGAGTTTTTTGTGCGACATACCATTAATTCTTCAACCATGAAATATTCAAGCAGAGCAATAACGTGTTGGTCGCTGCATTGAATGAGGGCATGAGTTCACCAATATCTCCAAGAGAAACCTTAGGGAAGTACATGGGCACACCTTGATTTAAATAACTGCATCCCCTTGTCGCAAAGAGGGCTGATCTACTCATGTAGACTTTTATCTGATACACGAAACAAATTGGGCAGACAGGGGGGGGGGGGGACGCTGTAATTTACTCCACAAGCTGTTTCAGGTCCACTGGCGAGATATATATATTTTTGCTCCGTAGACATCGTGTCCCATTTCTATTCACATTAGCTGTCAAAGAGTTAATTTTACTCTTTGCCTGACATTATCTTCCAAATCTGCATGAGGTTTAATGTTGGAATAGGTCTCAAGGACCCCCCAATTTTTTCATTCTATTTGATCCCTTTCTCTTTTTGTTTTGGGAGGGGGGGGGGGTGGGTGGGCGATGTACACATATATTCATACTGCAGGAATTCTACAACTACCGTGGGGGCAATTCTACAAAGTTTGGTTGAAGACAAGTGCACCATCGACGTGCAGTACGCACAGTACACAATGCCACAGTGCCCCCACGAATACAAAAAATTGTCTCTTTTTATGAAACGACTGATTGCCATAACTTGTGGGGAGCCACCGCTAAAGTTCAGTGACATTTTTTAAAACCAAGTTATTTCATTTAGAGCAAGCTTACTTGATGTTTAAACTTTGAAACACACTTAGTTTCAAATTAATATTAAACTTTATTTTGCACGTAATTAAATATATAAGATTCTGTAAAAAATAGGTATATACATAACACAAAAAAGTTATGCAAACAAAAAAGGTTATGAAATTTCTTTTAGCATGACCATGTTTCGGGTTATGCAAATTTTCAATTTTTTCACTCCCGAAAAAAGGGAAATTCACCATGGGCCTCATTGCATAGTTTTATGAAAAAAGAAGAAAACCTCCATTTGTGTTTTATGACCATTTGACCCCAGTTACGGGGGAACGACTATTCGAGTGACGTTTTCTGCTTTAAAATATGTTCTGAAGGATTTCGAGTGATTTACATTCAACGTGATGTTAACACTTGGACCAGAACAACACCAACACCAATATGCACACCTATATGTTCAGAGATATGAAATTGAAATTTGGTACTTGGGGGTATTTGTTTATTAGAACTAACATTACCGAGGAATTTTAACTACATAGTTGTTTTTAACCCTTCATTCATCGGCCCTTGTAGAAGGGCAAACTGCATTGCACTCCTACATTCACAGATATCGAGCTGAAATTTGTCACCTGAGGTAATTTTACCAAGAAATTGCGTTTGTTGTTGCCTTAATGGTAAAATATTCAACCATAGCAACTCTTAGAACCTAGAGAGACACTGGAATAATTGTGAACACCAGGGTATCTCGACTAGTTGTAAAAATGGGAAAGTTTATTAAAAGTTTTGGTTGCATGATTTGGGGACATTAACACCAATTTCTCTAGGAAATCGACTCTTAGTTTGAATACAGCTGAAATTGGATTGTAGCCTATTGAAAGACAACCTCCATATTGGGAGTTTTTTTTCTCATCCCTTTGCTTCTGAAAGGCTGTTGCCAAAGAGACCTCTATCAGAGGTACAAGAGCGCACACACCAGCTCGCGGAGATTCTTCCACATAAACTTTCTTCTACTATTGCCCCCGTTGTAGTCTCCAACAGTGGTAGCGCAGATACTTGAGTACAGTCCATTGCTGACGAATCTTTCTGACTGATGAAAGTTACTCTGAGCATTGTCAATAGTGCCTCTTTGAAAGTGTTTGGATGTAAAGAATAAAAGGGACCTATAACCACCCCATCATACACAAACTAGGTAAATTTCACGAAGAAGAGTTTCCAAGCGGTAGACTGTTATTCCCACAATTCTTTGAAGGGGCTAAAATGTTATGTACGCCAGGAAAAACCTGTGATTCTTGCAGAATCTTACCGTCTAGTTTAAAATAGTTATTCATTTGAAGGTAACAGTTAACCATTAACCAAAATGTACAAAAGTATTGAGACACTCTCAAAAACATATGAATGAACCAATTCGAACACAACAGAAAAATGTAGGTATTTAAACGAAGTCAGCTATTTATTTATTGGGGTTTAACGACGCTTTCGGCAGTCAGGGCCACCTCGTGTCGGACAGTTTTACGGGCGGAGGAAGCCAGAGTACCATGAGAAAACTACCGAGCAACGGAGAGCAACTGGTAGGCTCCCCAACATACTAATACCACACGATCATGGTTAGCATTGGTTGAAGACAAGTGCACCTTCGACGTGCAGTACGCCTTAGTACACAGCGCCACCGTTCCCCCACGTGGGCAATGGGGTGAAGTGTCGTACCTAAGAACACAACGCGGTTGCCGTAGGTGAGATTCCAACCTAGGACCTCCCGGCTTGCAGCCTGTAACTCTGCCTACAGAGCCACCGTGCCCCCAACCGGAGTCAATAATTTTTGAGTGACGAAATGGCCCGTTTCAGAGGCATAGTTATAGGAAGGCTTAGCGATCGCTCCCACACATTTACACACTCACAAACTAAGTGTCCTGTTAAGGCTATAAATATTTGGTATGTGGTATTTAAAACCAAGCACGTTAGGCCTCATGGGGATTGTTTTTTCGAGAAATCGCCTTAAGACTTTAATATTTGCAACAGAAAGTGTCGATGAAGTACACCGCGAAGATGATTTCGACCGCTAATTTCCGTTGCGACCTTTATGGTATCGCCGCTTTACTAGAAAACCTATCGAAACAACTGGCAGTTTAACAACCTGTTACATGTCTCTTCAGCACCCAACGTATTAACAAACGTCCAGCATATTTCGCCAACCATTCGAACAGGGTAGGTGGAATATTAAATGTGTTGTAAATCATATCAATTCAAGGTAGTTCCCAAACCCATGCCCAAACCCACGCCTAAACCCATGCCATGCCTGACTCATTGTATTAATGAGAATGATATAAGCTTACGGGCACTTTGATGATCTGCCCTGGCGTTGTTGATGAAGGTGGTGACGAGTTTATGAAAATGTTAAAAAATTTTATTCACAGAATGAAACCGAGATGGCGATTGTGCTGATAGAAACAGGACCCTTATCCGTTGCATTAAATGCGGAGATGCTACAGTTCTATCGAAGTGGTGTGTTCGACCCCCCTCTGTGTAATCCAAAAGCACTGGACCACGGTCAGTAGTATCCTATTCTTTCGTACACTAATTGATTTGCACAGAACACAATATTTTTACACTGGTGACACACAACCTGCAACAACAATATAGGATGCGCGGAATAGACTGTTTGACATATTCATTGTTTTCTTTAGTTTCGACGCCTTCTGTTTTTTTTATTTCTGAAAATTAAAGCGTCCTCTTAACCAGAAACAGCAGCTTGCACATGAATTCGAAATAATTTTGCGTTGAAGAAACAAATATGGTTTTAAGACATAAGTGTTCTCAAGAAACGATGTCCAAACTGTCTTTGATTGTTGGAGACTGATAGCTGTTAGACCATTCTCTCTCAAATGGTTGTAAAATTATAATCCTCAAGACATAATTACAAAGAATTAAATTTTATTATTAACCTGATGTATGAATTAAAAACTGCAACAAACAAGTCATCGAGTATAATCTTTCTTTGCATGTACCAACAAAATGAAAAATGTCTCAATTCCTTGTCAGAAAATCAAAATACACTTCTTTACTGAAATCGACACTGCAGTTTCTTGTTCCATTTATGAAACAACGCCTTTGTAGAAACTATGTCCCAGGAGATAAATTCGATCTAACCACTTGCCTGGGTACAAAGATTTTACTCATAAAACAAAAATGACACTGTTAATCACAAATAGATACCTTAGAAGGGGCGTAACGTCTGTCCTGTTCCTCTCATTCGTCTGCATATTCATGCTGAGCATAAAGTCGTCTGATTATATTCATGACTCAGATATCACAAGAAAACCTTCGTCCTATATTAGGTCTTGATATAACCGAATTTGTAAAAAAAATCGTTACATAGAAACCAACTAATGCTTGGGTAAGCATATCTTCTGTATATGAGGTGAGCATCTCTCATGAAAACGTAGAGACAGATCAAAACACAAATCAGAATTTAAGGGAACTCGAAAAAGATAACCTTCTTGCAAACATCCATTTTTCGGGTCACCATTTGTAAGATTTTGTAAGCATGGGTAATATGGTAATTCTAAAATGTTCATCACTGCTTGTGCAAATAATGAGATATCCTGAGTTTCTTTAAATTAAGCCAGCATGCTGCTCGGCGAGCACTTTCCAGACGTTGTGTTATATCACAGCATGCTCGGGTCCTCATTTTACAAAGTGGCTCTAAAAGGTAAATTATTGAATATCAAGTGGAATTCATGTGAAGATTTCTTGCCTTTTGCCTACATTCTAGTAATCGAGGCGAGCGAAAAATCAGTTAACCTATTTCTGTTAAGGCAAGCGTCGAATTTATGTAATCTTGAGAGATCAACAAAATAATTCTTTGTTTGTCTATCGTTCATTCCCCGCCTAATACAAGTTGCAGACAAAAATATTCAATTAGTCGCATTGTTTCTCACACAATGCGATCAAATTGCTCAGAGAAAGAAACAAAATCTTAAGAGGGCTTTTTCTCTTATTTTTGGATTTTTTTAACCTGTTGCTCGCAGCACCTAACCAGAATGAGCTGACGCGCGAGTGTAGGGCCGGACAGCCGACGAACAGGTAATAATACAAGAGTTCGAATCGTTTAACCGCAAACTACCTAATCATATTAACCCTGTCTTGTTCCTGATACACGGATGCTACAAGCACTTATGATGTGGATTTAAATGACCCTGGAAAAACAATATTCCACGAGAAGACTGACTGAATGAATGAATGAACTGTTTATTCAACCAATATGACAAATTACATCAGTACTAAATACAAAATGATATAGTTGTTGCGTTTGTATCATTGTTGATACTAGGATAGAACATTATTAAATGAAAAATTAATATCAACAGTATAGTGAAAAAGAAAAAAAAAAAATTGTTGAATGCAGATGCTAGAAGTATAAACGTATATGGAAACATCCCCAGGGAATTATATTTAACATTGCTATACAGTATACTTAATTGTTCCGGTTTTATTTTAGTTTTATCACTTAAGATGAGAAGTAATATCGCATCAGTTTATGCCAGATATTGGTTAAAAGGATACTGGAAAAAGGAATTTTACATATGTATATGTTAATTACTTTCTTTTCATTTCTTTTATAGAAGTGTTTTTTATATTGGTATGTGTGTGTTTGAATACGATTTATTGACGCTGTTGATTTCTTGTTTTGTTGAAAACAAACAAGACATTGCCATGCCTCACTGTACCCGTTTAACAATTCCACTTTGACTAATTTCTTGAAAACATAAATATTGGTACAATGCTTTAGTTCACAATGTAATGAATTCCATAACTTAACTCCTACAATGCTGGTGCAAAATGATTTTTTTGTCCTTCTGTACTTCACAGTGAAGATTGTTAACATTCATTGATTTTGCCGGTGTGTTTTACGTTATGTCATGCATTGTCAGACCTTGAATGTATTATTTAGATGTCAGGCACCATACAGATATGCATCATTTACTTCCAATATATATTATGGAGTTATTGAATGAATGAACGCCACAAGGGGATGCCAACCGTATGTGTGGTTTTGAATTCGTATACCAATATACACCTGGCATCATTTCAATGCCCCGCACTTGAGTGCACAGAAACCTTTATTGGTACAGTTGTTTCGTGCAGGCATAAGTAATCTTTTCAGCTAGAAATCCGAACGTTCATCTCATTAATGGACTTTCCACTGATAACAACACAATAATCCTAGACGTTGCCGAATATGCTGTAGTCGAGGCAAACGTCTGTTGAATTGTATAAGTATTATAGAATGACCCTTTTTAACTAATACTTTTAATGACATAGAATTACAATACTTATCTTACAATTAATATTACTGAGCGGGTAATTACCCGAATACATCGTCTATCAGGGAGCAGTGATACAAAATCTGTATTTTGCAACTGAATGATATAAGCACTTGCTTAGTTACGATTTGTTTACGTTACTATTTATAGAACACTAAGGCATGAGAGACCATGTTCGTTTCTAGTTTGGAAGTTAGGAAAAGGGAAAAAATCGTCTCGAAGTATAATTATTAAATCACTAAACCACATTACTTTTATGTGTCGGTGTCTGCTTCACTGGAAGCATTCGAGTTGAAAGAACACACTGTTTGCAGCGCACAGCAGTGTTAAAAAAACGCGCTCATTAAGTTTATCAGGGGATCGGGAAAGTTCAAATTCAAGTTTGTGTTTGCAGAGAAGCTACCTGCGGTAGTTTTGTTAAAATGAAATCTTAAACTAAAAGGCAAGTTAATCACGTTATTGACACTACAACTGGGAATTGTAAGATAAATCTATCATCATGTTTATGCACAAAATGTTGTATCAGAATCTCCCTCTTGTTACTAAGGCTGTATGTCGACTCATCTTTGACTCGTCGAGATATGGCATTAGACATAAACCTAATGGTGATCTTTATATATATATATGTTTATATTTATCAAACCATTATTATGTAGTTCTTGTGATATATATATATATATATATATATATATATATATATATATATATATATATATATATATATATATATATATATATTTATATTTATCAAACCATTATTATGTAGTTCTTGTGATACAGCGTGAAAATTGCTTCGATCGGGTGTCTCGTTTGATTTCGTGTCCCTTGATACAAGCATACTTGTTGGGTTTAATCTATTGAAAATGTGAAGCGGCCATTTCCAGAAGCAAGGACCCATAATTCCAGGAAATTCAATAGATCGGTGGTGCCTGACAATTGTCAGGCACAGCAGATCTATTGAGTTCCATGGAATTGAGGTAATTAAAGTTGCCGTGACATCTCACCCTGTACTAAAACCATGTGAAAACAATCTTTGGTAGTTTTAGTTCCTGCGTGTATGGCTGTAATATGTTCAAAACGTGGATTCAGTGCTAACTGGAATGGGGGGTTATCGGTAGGTAGTAGGACAAGAAAAACATGGTCATTTAAACGGGAAATTATTCTGCCCATTTCACATTGGAAATTGGGCACATATTGGGCCCACAAAGGCCTTGGATTAAACTCTCCTTTGGGGCATGAACGTATCAAGTTACCAGTGTCGGACTATTCATGGAATAATGTAGTAGAATGATTATTGATAGCGACAGTTACAACCAATAAATTAGTAACTGGGTAACTCCTTTGTGCGTCATTACTTACGCCCGCAAACTGCGACCCGTGGGCGATACTGCTTTTTGCCAAGACTTTTAAGTTACAAGACACAGATGATGACGGTCCAAACATGGACTATAGACCACTCATTTAATTCCGGGTATGAAACGGTATGACCATTCAGGCCACACAGTATCCAAAAATTAAATTACGGCACGCACGCACGCACGCACGCACGCACGCACGCACGCACGCACGCACGCACGCACGCACGCACGCACGCACGCACGCACGCACGCACGCACGCACGCCATGATCTACGAGACCATAGGAACTAGCAGCAGTATAGGATCTACGAGCCAAGAAGTCTAAAGTTAGAAGCCATGTGGGGGCTAGGAGTCATGGAGGTCATGGTCTAGAATTCATATAGGGGCTCGGGCACATGAAAGCTATGATCTAGAAGTCGTATAGCCGCTAGGGGGTCAGAAAGGCTATGACCAAAGGCACTAGCGATCACGAATGCTATGTGGTGGTTTAGAGACCCAAAAGTTATAAGCCAATTCAAAGACGTTTAAGCTTGATGCAATGTGGAAGCCATACACCGAAAAATCATGATGGAATACAGCGGAAATCACTAAAAGTCAGAATTCTTTAAAACTGTTGTTGTTGTTGTAGTTCTTCTAGTTTGGGCCTGTATCACTGGAAGTAATACCTAACACTTGGAATAGACAGGGCTAGAATATAAAACTCTTTCAAGTGGAGGGTACTCCACTCTACCATAATACTCTAGAACCATAACACGGCAATAAACCCATGTTCATGACAAGTCGGAATAGGTCAAAAATTTAACAAAGCAGTCATTCTACTTTAGCTTTAGGACTTTTTTGCTCCCTCAGAGCACACTCCGGACCAATCGAACAGACCATTATTACTTTGTTAACGACCCTTTAGCACAACGGGTTGCGAAGGTAAGAATGAAAAACGAGACTTCTTGGCGAATCGAAGCCAGGCAAGAGCTTGTTGGGGAGTTTTTAGATCCATTGGGATAATTTTAGTTATTGGCGGATCGTTTCTGATAAATCAAACTACTCTGAGTGGATCGAACATACCATCCAAACACGTCCTTTCACAGCTATAGGCTTTTTGGGCCCCATAGTAACCACGTGTCACCAAAGAAACAAAGATGGCGGCCTCATAAGAAATGAACGGTGGACAAACGTATCGCCCTTACAACACTTATTGCGCATTCGTGCTAACACAACCCACCCCTCTCTGATATAATACTACTCCATTCCCTCATACCATGTCCTTTCTGGACCCCTTGTTCCGACGTGTAAAAGGAGATGGCGGAGGGGACAGTAAACTTTCAACCGAGGACACTTTAAGACTTTATGGTGCGCTGTCGGATATACGTTCCAAATTAGATAAATTGGAAAATTTGGACGCGGGGCTAAAACAAATTACCAGCGTCGATGACTGGTTAGTCTCTATTGAAAGTAAAATGGCAAAATTGGACTTACTAGATGAAGTAAATAGCAAATTATCTAATATCTCGCTTCGTGTAAAATCGGTTGAGGTTGAGTTGATGTGTTGAAAGCAAAATTTAATGACGTTGAAGCCAGCGCGAGTTTCCCGAGTGATAAATTCGAGTCCTTTCGTCCGGATGCAGAATCTGTTAAAAGTGGTATTCAAAGTATTAACTCTAAAGTAAAGTCTATTCAGGAACGCGAGTAACTTTCCCGCGATCATGTGGAAAACATTCAAGAGCAAAATACAGTGTTAAGAGATTTAGTGAACGACCTTCGTTGTAGTTCCATGAGGAATAACTTACTTTTTCAGGTATACCAGAAGAAGAAGGTGAGAACTGTGAAGTGTTTTTAAAAAAAAACTTTTTTAAAGAAAATCTGAAAATTGAGAATTCCGCGACATTAATATTAAACGCGCGCATAGGATAGGAAACAGAGACACTGATAATCCTTCAAAGAAAAGGTCAATCGCAGCAAAATTTCTCATCTTTAAGAACCGAGAGTTTGTGCGCCAGAGAGGCCCGAAATTAAATGGTTCAAACATTTATATCAACGAGCAGTTTCCCCCGATATAGAACAGAGGCGCAAAAACTGTACCCATAATGCGACGAGCAAAAAAAGATAAGAAAACAGTGAAACTGGTGCGCGATAAGCTTTTCATTGATGGCATAGAGGTAATGCCAAGGGAAACGTCTCCAGACGAGGAGGCAACCGACTACTACACCCTTAAACCCAAACCGGAAAATCCCCAAAAAGCGGGCTAGGTCATCATCAACCTAAATAGGACAACAGTGGTGCTTACTTGCATTGTGAAAATGACAACATCAGTGGTATAGAATTCTTCACAAGTTATCACCGAAAATCACAACAAAAGCCAATTTTCAAAAGTGGATTTAAAAGTTCTCTCTCTCTCTCTCAATGTTTGTGGACTTAATTCGAGACTGAGTGTGCCAGAGTTCTGACAATTTATTAACTGCTATGATGTACTCTGTTTTTCAGAGACGAAAACTGATAATGCGGATATTATAATCCCGGGCTTTCACATTTTAGGTAGAAAAGACCGCAAGTCATTGATGCGTATTAGGTCAGGTGGTGTAATCCTTGCAGTGCGAGATAACATGTTCCGGTTTTTTAAAGAGTTTACATCTATTAATGAGTCTGTTATTTGGTTCCAAATTGATAAATCACTATTAACTCTGCCCTGATCCAGGTGAAGCACTGGCGTCTGGCTCGGCAAGCCTAAGTAGATCGCCTTGTGACAAAGGAAAAAATAATTATAGTTTCAAATTAACTGAATTGTAGGAATAATAATATCCTTATTTTAAATGGGAGGATCGGCTAAGACAAGTTACTCGGTAAACTTACGTGCCGTAATGCTAGCACAGTGGACTCTCAGATCTGTACTCAGATGTTCATTGCGGAATCGTTTTATGTCTCTCTATACAAAATGATGTACATACAGAAAACACTGCACTTCGAGGTAAAAACAAAGGTAAGCCAATTCTGTGTCGTGAGAGCTAAGACGGTATATTTAAGTAGAATACCAACTGTGAAAAGTTGAAAGAATTAACAGATTACCTTAAATCAATTGAGCAAAATGACACTGAATTTTCTATAGATCAGGCCAACCTGATCTCTGGAAAAATCAGTGAATTTTCCGTCAGGCTACTAGAAATTCAAGAGGTGTTTTAAAGAGGCGGGCGATAAATATAAGTATTGAGAAAGAGTTTCTCTGCGTTTAAAAGAAAAACGGCTAAGCATCTGTCCTCACTACGTTCGAATAAAACCGCAGCGTTTTGGCATACCTTACATAATCTTAAACGAGTTCGCACCCAGGGGGTCATCTTTGTCTGTTGAGAAAATGTTTGCTCACCTAAAAAACCTAAACAACAAATTGGGACTACCAGATACGCTATCCGGGGACGAACGCGAGGACCCCAAAATAGGAGAATATGATTCTATTTTAAATTATCCAATCATCGACCAAGAGATAATCCGAGCAATCAAGTCATTAAAGGCCCCTGATGTTGATTTTGTTGTAAATGAACACCTCAAGAGTACATTAGATGTTATGTTACCAATTTATAGATCTTTCTTTAATCTTATGTGTGAGCATAGTATCGAACCAGATGCCTGCAAAATAAGTATTATCAAGCCAATATACAAAAACAAAGGTGCCCGCACAACCCCGAGAATTACCGCCCCATATCATTGTTAAGTTGCTTGGATGAGCTGTTTACAAGTGTCCTTAATGATAGACTCCGATCCTTTTCAGATCACACTCGGCTAATAAAAGAATCACAAATATGTTTTAGAAGATGCTATTCCACTACCGACAATATTTTTACGTTACATATGTTGTACGAGCTTCTGTGGAATTCCCGCAAAAAATTATATTGCACATTTGTCGAATTTAAACAGGCCATTGACTCTTTTAGGAGAGGTGGTCTATGGAGAAAGCTATTGGTCTCAGGTGTGCAAGGTAAATGTTTCAACTATATTTGCAATAATAATTCAGACGAAAAATCTTCAGTAAAAATTGGCGACGAAATGTCCGGGTTCTGTCACAGTACCGTTGGTGTCAGACAAGGTGAAAACCTCTCACCTTTTCTTTTTTCGCTATATTTGAATGACCAAGAGGACTTCCTTCTCAGCCGCGTGTAGGAGGTGCTATAGGCTCCCGTAATGATGTAGAACGCTGTTTGGTTTATTACATTAAATTATTAGTTTTACTGTATGTCGATGATACGGTTTTGTTAGCTGAGACTGCGGGAGAAATGTAAGACACGATCGACGCCTTTTATGACTATTGCACAAACTGGAAGCTTCGTATAAATTTATCAAAAACAAAAGTTATGATATTTTCTAAAGGTCGTCAACCCAGTGCTGTCTTTAACCCGAATGGCCAATCACTCGAGGTTGTTAAACATTACAAATACCCAGGTATTATATTTTCGAGGACATGGCCATTCTCCAAAACAAAACAACACTTAGTTCAACAAGCACCAAAGCTACGTCCAGTATCATCAATACCTCGCGTCAAATTGGACTAACAGTTACTTGCCAAATTTTACCTCTTTGAAAAAACAGTGTTTCCTATTTTAACATACGGCAGTGAAGTTTGGGGTTTCGAAAATTTAGAAATGATAGACAAATTGTACATTACGTTTTTAAAATATATCCTGCATCTTAAACGTAGTACTCCCATTTTCATGGTGTACGGGGAGGTTGGTCGCTATCCACTGAGCATAGAAATACAATGTCGTATGATTAGCTACTGGGCCGAGCTTGTAAACATGGACTCCACTAAAGTTTCAAGTAGAGTGTACAAGTATGCACAGTTTTTGTATTTAAACGGTTCTCTTCTGTCGAAATGGCTGTTGAAAGTTAAAACTATATTAGATCATTGTGGACTGTCTTGGGTTTGGCATAGGCAATGTCAAGGCGGTAGTTTGGATTTTCGATTTTGTTGTTTAAACGTGTATATATTTTCGATAATCTTTCTCACTCGGGCTAAACATAAAGCGCAAAGATAGGTATATGACGGACCCCGAAAAACGATTTGTCACTTAAACAGACCAGCAATAATCCAAGCGCTACTAATAAAGCGTGAAATTTTATGTCCATTGCCGCTGGTCTGGAGAACCCATTTAGTAGATATCTGATACTGATTAAAAGTAAGAGAGACGGTATCCTTCTGCAGGTCGTTCTCTGTGTAATTATGGCCAGTTAATTGGTAATTGTGGTGAAAAAATACATCGAACGTGTTCTGGACACACACCCATATTACGCATCTAGCATGTCACCGAAATGTCAGGATATGCCGAAATGCGAGACTTTCAAGAGAATTTAAAAGTGAATATTAAATTAAGATAGATCTAAGCGGCCAAGTTCAAGAGAAGCGATTAAACTGAGAACTGATGTTTTGAGTATCGAAATAAAAATCAGGGGATTTCTCGAAAAATTCATTCCACTCTGAAGGTGTGTAATACTGTGGGTCGTTGCGAGTAGATGGGGATGTCCCATGCTATAGGTTAGAGGAGGTGCCGCATCGGTGCGAAAGTATAGGCACGTTGTAATGTAGGGGAGCCACAGAGCTCATAATTAGAATAGGAGCAGTCGGTGGCCATATCTGAATGTAGGATCGGAAATAGGAAGTACGAGCTCAGGGAGCTATTTGCATTTAGGTAAACGCCATTACCTTTTTTAGAAGGCAAGCCACGCGTAGATAGATTAGGCTTTGCCTGTATGAACATTATTCTGGGATAAACGTAGGGGGGAGGGGGGCGTTTAACCCCATTGGTGGCGACTGCTTGAGTGAAAAGCGTCAAGTGAAATGACAATAAGCTTGTGGCCGTACGACGGCAGTGGAAGAGTGACATTTCGTCACTTGTTAGCGGGAAGGCAATATAGTAAAGTGACAATACGTTAGCGGCCGTTCGACGGCAGGCGTAGAGTGACATTCCGTCACATGTTGAGTACAAACGTCCGGTAAAGTGATAATAAGTTAGTGGCCGAGCGACGGCCGTGAAAGGGTTAAGTGAGGAGGCGACCAAAGAACGAACACCAGCGAGAAGGAGGAAAAAAACAGCGACAGCAGAGTAAGCGGGCCCGCAAGTGACTCAAAAGCTGTGTGGGTAGGGGGTGATTGACGTTTTGTTTATCATATTCATTGGATTCCATGTAAGTAACAAATTACCATATTTATTTATATGTTTATGTATTAAAATTGTTGTTTTCAGTCAACCCCTGTTGATTTATGCTTTTCGGGAAAAAGTCACGGACCCCTTCAGGATAAGAACCACCCCATTAAAGTGAAACGGGCGGGTTCATTACGGCGAGACAAACGTTCACGCACCGGGTTTAGGCAACACTCCTTGAGTTTTGGCGGAATACGCGGCGTGAATCTATTTCCCCCAGCAGTGACAAAGCCCTGTTTCCGACAGGCAATATGTTGAAAACGCGCAAAATTCAATTTGTTATGAAAAAGAAATTTTAAAGATGCAGTTTAAGCAACAATGGCATGACGATTTAGCAACTTCCGGCAAGTGTATGACATATATTGACTTTAAAAATAAGCACTGTTTTGAATTATACCTTGATTTGGATGAGAGATAAAGATCAGTTCTTACTAAATTTAGGTGTAGTAATACTAAATTCCCCATAGAAGTAGGTAGGTGGACTAATGTTCCCAGGGGAAATAGGATATGTATACTGCGTGATGATAATTTAATTGGGGATGGATTTCATTATCTCTTAGTGTGTGAGGCTTTAAAATTAAATCGTGAAAAATATACCCTTGTTTATTTCTGTGAATATCCGAATACACACAAATTTGTCTCCTTGATAAATATGTCAAACCGACGTATCTTAATAAATGTTTGTAAGTTTCTGAAAGAAATTAGCCTTTTCTTCTGAGGTTTGACATCAGGATTGCTTGCTTGTTAAAATTCTCGGGTGGCGTCTCTTGGATATTTAAATGAGCGAATATGTCCTCAAGCAATCCTTTGCTAGTATTGAGGCAAGATGAACGTACATGTACGTAACCGTTGGTACCATCCTGGTAGGTACCCACCACGAACAACTGTCAGCATTCTTATTTGGCTTCAATTTTTTGTGTAAAATTCGACCTCGTATCAAATATATTGATTTATGAGTAAAACAAATATAGATATAGATATAGAGTTCCGGCACAACTGGGCTTTCCCATACATGATATATACTACTCAAAGTTTCCTAAGCACCAAGTACATCCAACTACCTTTTTTACGTTTTAGTTGAAATATTGTGATGAAAAGTGTATATATTTTTTATGTAATTATATCTTTAATGATTTAAATACAGAAATTAATATTTTATTTGTGTTTGACGTTATTTTTTTAGCTTTTGAATACGATAACCATGGAAAATGGATATTATTGGTAAAAGAGGAAATTTTTCAATTTGCCAAAAAGTTGACGGAGCGAACTGGTATGGGTTCAGTATCGAGTATGAGACCCATTACTGCTAATTATAGCTTGGCAACGCCTTCTCATGCTCCCAATCAGGTTCCTGATGGTCCTTTCTGGGATGTTGTTCCATTCTTGGACCAGCATGGCGCCAAGCTCCTGGAAACTTCTTGGCTGAACCGGACGGGATGAAATTGCAAGCAGCAACTCACTCCAGACATATTCGATAGGCTTGAGGTCAGGGGATCTTGCTGGCCAATCCATACGCTAAATCCCCCCCCCCCTCTTTCGGTACTCCCCGATAGCATGGGCAACATGAGGACGGGCATTATCGTCTATCAGAATGAATCTATCACCCACTGCACCTGCATACAATCTGACGTGGACATCCAGGATCTCATCAATATACCGCTGTGCAGTCAATGTACCACGTTCAAGGACACAGAGCTATGTACGTCCATCCCTGCTGATGCCGCCCCAGACCATGATTGACCCTCCACCATAGCGGTCATGCTCAGCAATGTTGGCTGCATGGAATCGCTCTCCTGGTCTACTCCATACCCTAGAACGCCTATCTGTGTGGTCTAGGCAGTACCTTGACTCATCTGGAAAAAGGACAGGTCGCCAATCTTCTCTGGTCCATCCAATGTGGTCCATGGCCCATTCATATTGTGTCTGGCGGTGGTTCTGGGACAGCGGAATGCGAGTACATGGTCTTCTCGATCAGAGATCACATTCGTGCAACCTTTCCCGGACCGGATAGTCTGCGTCGAAACATTTACCCCGGATGCATTCTGAAGGTCACTGCGAAGTTGGGTTGCTGTGGCAACGCGGTTCCTACGGGCCTGAATGATCAAAAACCGGTCTTCAGCTGCAGATGTTGCCCTGTCTCTGCCACGACCATGCCGTCTTACTGGTGTGCCATACTGCTGAAATCTTGCCCAGGCTTTGGTGATCACCGTATGGTGCATACCAAGGGCCCCACCGACATGACGATGGGTAGCCCCTTGATCCACCATCCCTATAGCCCACCACATTTCTGCTTCAGACAAATGTCTTCTTACATTTGCATTTGCCATATTCAATCATTAAATCAAAAAGGTTTGTGTTGAAATGAAGATTGAATACCCTACACATAGCATGTACATGTAGACAGTACACGAATTACATCATGAAAATCAAGAGGTACATGCTTTCCATGACTGTCACGAAAAGTCTGCCTGTCAAGAGAGCTAATGAAAACACTGGAGACCATCTCAATACATTCCACAATCATATCCACCAAAAATATCGCAAATATGTGACAGGCAAATTTCACAATGATGTGTCAAATATTGGGTGCTTAGCAAACTTTGAGTAGTATATACTAGTAACGGAGATTTTTAAAGAAATCTTCTGGTATTGCAGTGGTTAGAAATAGCAAATGGCTTCCATACACCATTTTGACAAAATGAAATCGGAAGGGATATCGTTTATTGTACTCCAGTCTCCCAAACTACACTCAAATGTGGAAAATTATTTGTGATACAGATATAGCTTTCCATCCAAATAGTTTGTAAAAAAACTTTTGTTCATATACTATCCTATCCTTTGAAGATGACAATTATTTAGAAATTCGTAACTCATACGGGTTTACGGGTTAGTAGAGATAGCTAGAATATTGATCTTGGCTATTGTTGTGATAAAACAGTGTCCTAAAACAGTATGTCGACAAAGTTCAGCCAATTAAAAAACTACGGAACGCAGCTGGCAAATGATAAAATGATTTCATGCGTGGTACAATGGTGCCTGAACTAGCTGCTCAGCCTGTGTCTAGTTTATGCGTCTGGTGGCATATGTTGACCTTAAAGCTTTTTAAATATATATATTACTTACTGTTGTTTTGCATTGGGTTATTTGCAAAACTTAAAAATATAGAACCAACTCGATAACTCCACTCAAATATAGAGTACACACTCGACTTTATTCATTGCTATGCCCAGAAGCATTTTGTGTGAAACATACACGTTGGTAAATTATGCAGGGCAGATTATATTAGTGCTTTTAAACTACCCTTTTGTCATAGACATTTTTCATCGATATCGTCTTTAGATTAGATGACCATATCAAGCATCTAATTGCTGTTTTTTCAGTTCTCTTGTTGTGGGTTAACATGGTTAAGAAAAACGTAATTGGATAGTCCAAATATTTGTAGGTGATTTTTGCAACAGAGGGAACATTGTAGTCGAACATATTGATTTGAACATCCACCCATCCGCCTACACACATACATTTAACCAAACCAATGGTCTTGTTATTTATTGCTCCACCCCGCTCCACCTGCCACCTAGAATTGATGTGCTGACTGGCGTGTGGCTTGGAATAAATAAAATGAACGTTAAAGACACTGATAGGCTTCTTTGAGCCCTATTTCGCTGCACTGTCTGCACCGATGTTACCAGAGAGACCAGCGTGTCCAGGTAACCAGTAAAACACGAAATCATATTCCCCAGACATTAGCATATTCCGCTTCTCACAAAGTTCCAATATCTGAACGTTCTTCAGCATGGGGTTGTGTAAAGCTTTCAAACAGAAAAGAGAGTCTGAGAAAATAATAGACTTCATTTCCTGTCCATACTCAGTCAGTTAAAGTACAAGCTGTAAACCATTGGCCTAAGCTGTGAAGATAAAACTTTTATTTGGTATTCAGATCGATGTGATCAAGTCACCACTAACAACAGCCCATTCTTTTATATGCCATATACTTATAAAACAATATTTACGATTGAAGTTAAACGTGTTTATTGAAATATCATCGGCGACAGTTTGGATAATTTGACGTGACGTTTCCACCTGAGATCAAATGATAAGACCTATTTTGGTTTGACCTATTTTGCGAAATTAAGTCTAGAGTCATCATCATGATCATTTGTTCTCTCCATCATATTACAGGTGTTCTGGTTGTTGGGTTTGGCCTTGCAAGAAAACAGATCGAGGAAATACCTTACTGGAAAGTAAAGAACTCTTGGGGACAAAAGTGGGGCATGGACGGATACTTCTTTATAAGGCGAGGACAAGGCACCTGTGGTATCAATACAGCCGTCACAACAGCTGTTCTCAAGTAGACATATGTACAGACAATGTTGTTAAACAATACGTATCTATGTGTGGTTTCACAGTTGAAGTGTTCAATAAAAGCAACATCTTGAAAACCGTCTTTTCATAACAAACACAATCTGATCAATCATGCAGTATCGTGACTATATTCTAACTAAACCACAGCAGTTGCATTGCTGCAACCGATAACCGATGAAGCCAGTATATGTTCTCTGAACGTATCTCGCATGAACGAATTCGCCCCAAACCCATAGTTTACGCTGGCGACAATATTCGATTACTTTTGACATTTTGGACTTTGCTATCGTAATATTTCAAACGACGAAGTGATTTGTAATTTCAAACTTGAGCCAAGGATTCGGAGAAATACATAAGAGGGTTATAACTTTCAGCACTCGTAACTTCAAAAGGCATCTAAATTTCAAATAAATACTAGGGTGGTGGGTGGGGGAGAAGTAGTTCAAATAACTTTAAACGCACCACGAAGTCCGCGTTGCAGGATAAAATATACAATAGAACGGCACCCAGATGAGATAGGTGTCGCCAGAAGAGTGAGAAGTTCCTTCGCTAATGTCCAGTCCTTCTTGTACTGTGGGGGTTTCAAAACACTGAGGTGTATCCAGGCCGAAGCCGTTGGAAAAATATTTTTTCGCATTTTTAACGTTTTAACTCTCAATTTTAGTGAAAATTGGAAACAGGGATAAAAATAGATAAGTGTGGATTATTACATAATCGATGGTAGAATATAGCATCTTGTACTTAACAGTATTCAAACACGCACAAGAAACTGATCAACATCTACAGCATCGTATTTGAATAAACCTGATGTAAGACTCATAAGAATCAGTTCAAAGTAGGTCAAGATATTTCCCTAAATTTAACCCTCTCTCCTAAAAATGAATTTCTGTCCGAAATTACCTGTCGAACAAGGGGAAGTGGGTCTAGTTTTTTGTGAAACTTTTGATTCTTTAACAGTTATTATTAGTCTGTTGTGTGTCTCGGGTGTTCTTTTTTTATTGTGAAGTAACATTTTTTGCAAGCTTTTCGGGAAACTCTTTGAAAATAACTCAGGTCAGGGTCCAGACTTCGCTCATTCAGATGACCACGGTAGAAAACTTCGGATTTGGCGCCATACCACAGTGCATGGTGATTGTACCATGAGTTGTCATAGTATCCCACTTGGGTCATTATCGTGGTAATACGCGGTGTTACTGTGCATTATTTATTTATTTATTGGTGCTTAAGGTCACATACTTATGCACAATGGCTAATCGTGACCGTGACAGCTTTACGGGAGGGGGAATCCGGAGTACCCGGTGAGAACCACCGAGCATCAACGAGCAACTGTAAGCTCCTCAACATTCTAACTCTGTTCAAGCTCCGTTCAAGCAGGGTTACAGTGGTTGAAGACGTGCACCATCGACGTGCAGTACGCCTTAGTACACGGCGTCATCGTGCCCCCCATGTAGGCAACTTGGATAGAGTGCCTTGCCCAAGGACACAACGCGGGTCGTCCCGGACGGGGATCGGACTCGGGATATCTAGCACAGAAGTCCAACAGACATGTCCAGCACATGTCATGATGACACATTGTTCATGTCGTCCATTTTGTTTACTGCAAGCTGCCTTCTTGGTTTCTATGGTGACACCTGGTTACTATGGGGCCCAAATGCATTTGGTTGTGTATGCGCAGGGCGGGGCGTTTTGGGGATTGGATTGAAGTATTTAATTACTGGAAACAACCATCAACGTTTACCCAAATGGACTTAAACCTCTCCAAAATTGTCAAAGAATACTCGTTTCCGACTACCCTGACATGTACTGTTCATTCTTAACCTGCTCTACCTATTCCTGGCTACACCTGACTACTCTCATCGTAGCATTCTAACTTGTCACAGCTGCTCCTCAAGCATATCCCGACCTTTGGTCTCGACTGAGGTAGTGGATTCATTCCGACTGCTCCATTTCCCTTAATCCATATCTGCCTATACAGTCTCATGGTCAGATTAATACGAGTGTTTAATTTTAAACCTTTTACCTACCTATCCAGCACAGTACATGAAGCCCATGATCACAAAACAGAAGTGCGAATATGTGTTTGTGTGCTTGAAGACAATGTGTGTGCCCAAAACATGGGCACCTATGTATATTTGTGGATGAATAGCGACAATTGTTTGTGGATTGATATTGACTTATTGTGGACTGATGTGGGCCTTTGTGGTCTAATGTGGACTAACGTGGATTTTTATGGACTGATGTGGACTTCTGTTCTTGGCTCGTAACCTATGATTTTTTTACCCCTGGACCTTGTCATGGAATGCATGGCCCCTATACGTTTACCAGCTCCCAGCCCATTTTTAGTACCACGACCACCACTATCTATACTGTGATCGACTTCCACTACTATTTTCTACCAGTACTATATCAAAAGTTTGCTACCACTACTCCTGGCCTCTGCCGATACTATTCCCTGCAGTATTTGATCTATAGGTGCACTAACATGTTTAGCTATTTCTCTCACTATCTCCTAGTAGTAGTACTACTACTACCAATGTCTTCAACCACTGCCTCTATTTCCCATCCCACAGCTCTATTTCCGACCACTGCAGCATCTTCTAAGGCTATTGTTGTCTCCTGTCACAACTTTCAGCGGTGACACTACGGCCATACTTGCTATCACTAACGCCGATGCCTCATTACTACTGAACTACTATTTGCTAAGCTACTGAGCATTATCTGTATCCCCCACTACTGCTGGACCTTAAAAGTGAAATGTTTGGCGGCCTTCGAACACAACTACTGACACCTCTAGCATCACGATATCGGCTAGTAATTCCACTTACAAAATCCATTCCATAGTCTGACTACGCTTCTAGATTCATTTTTGGAACATACCCCATTGGGGTATTACCTCATGGTCTTCATACCATCATCTGGGTATTGGACGTTCTCTGGAATCCCACCCAAAGTGTACTACTGGGAGAAGATAATAACTGTGGGCGTCGATCGTGGTTGTGGGACAAGCCCAAAAGAGTAGTAGAAGACTATAATACGAAATGAAGACCTGGATACCTCAATGTTTTGAAATCCTCATAAAACAAGGATAAGTGGAAGTAACATGGGGATTTCGCAATCTTCCTGTTACACTTATCTGTCTATAATGCCTATTACGCAGAATCTGAGCAGCCATGTGCAGTTCATTACACGAGAAAATATGCACCGCCTTGCTCAGATGAGGGCATTGCACTTCAAAAAGTCGCAATGAAATTTTATTCTTGACACATAACGTGTAGCGCGAGAGACCAAGTTTGTATTTTGTGTGCAACATGAATGTGAAAACGCAGAGCGCTATTGAAGTCATGAAAATTTCACAAATGATTTGAATTTTCCCACTTGACGAAACAATAGAAACAAATTATCCAACATTCCTATATATGTCTTTTGTAACTACTTTGGAGAAGAAATCAGTAACAATATCAGTCATTTAGTGTGTTAATAATCTTTCCATGAAGCTTTTACGTTTCGATATTTTTTTATCAATCGATCAGGAAACCTATAGAGCCACAATACGAAAGGTGTATATATTTCTTGAAGCTGTCTCGAAAAGTGTTCAAACATTCAAAAGGAGCGATTATTCTTGTCGTCTCCGTTATATTGCAAATAATTTTTGTCATGACTAATTGGCATTGCCAGAGGTATTCAAACAGAAAGAGACAGTTTTTTAGCATTCGTACTAAAAATGACGTGTTTCTCCGGTGTTTGTGAGGCGTCAGAAAAACAAGAGTATCTTCTTTTAAGATTCATATCATATCTGTCTAAAACGAGGATTACGTGACATGCGCGGAAATTCGAGGCGACAATCCTACCACCACCAAATAAAAACTTTAGTGCCTTTGCGATAAACACTCGAAACAATATTCTGTTTGAAAATGCTTTACTTGACAATTTTCATCCACCAAAAACGTTGGAGAATAAGACAGAACACAGCGAGGTTAGAGTACGGATGAGTGGAATCAACGATCCCAGTTGGAGACCGATGAATTTATATCACAATTCCACTTGACTTCAGTGAATATTGCTGAGATTTTTAAAGAAAAATATCACCTTCGGTGGTCTGTTTACATTCTTTCTTAACACCGTTTTCTGCCGAAACATTTTGTTCACGTCATAACGACATTCGGGCGCGTAACGACCAGTCAGATGACGTTCTTACATTTACGGAGTCCGTTACAACACAAGAATCGTCGCATCAGTCACGTCCATCGAGTTCTTGAATGCGATTTACAGTAAAACTGAATTTAGACTCCCGGTTTCGATGAATATATAACTTCTTTTCTTTTGTTCATATTTGCAGATGTCCCATTCAATGTTTAAATATCCATTGTCATTTGATAAATACATTATTACAATAGTCAATCAATGTGGGTGTCATACCTATCTCTGTTCCAGGTTAAATACCGTGTCCATACTAATCAGGCCTGTCTGGTCTATTCACCTCAACGGAATAAGGCAACACAGAGCAATTGACTGTTGTAATAATCTGTATTTATTATATAATCACCCCTTAAAACGTCGTGCTATATATGTAAACAAGCGTTATGCGATAACGCACAATAACGTAACAAGAGAGGGGATTCTTAACCCCAAACCTCCTATATGAAACGGCGATTTGTTTTCACGCGAATTTATGTGATAAAGAGGTTCTCAAATTTGTTGAAATTCTGTACGAAAATTATGAGCAACCTCCAATAAATCCTATGTAAACCGAGCAAACTTCTTATTGAATCGCGACTCATTAGAGATCCTCTATTTCTAAATGAAGTAAGCCTGCACTCTACAAAACTGGAGTGCTGAAACGTCTGCGAAAAACGTTGCCACTCAATCTTCACCCCACCTCTAAAAATGCGTCCAGTAAAGTAACACGATAGCTCATAGCATCGACGATGTTTGATCACTTGACACTGTTACGCTGTGACAACCAAAACGTTTTGCTGAGTATTGTTTATTTATAGCAAGAACTGCTGCCCACCCCACCTCTCCAGATGGCAGCAGGTGAGACACTTTTTTATTTGTGACCAGTGAGCGTTCCAGAAATCCAGTTGTAGTTTACAGAAATAACTGTAGCCGAAGTAAAATAACTTGGAGTGACGGTAGAAGTCGATGTGGTGCACTTTAGTAGTACTTGTAGTGTTAATTAATGAAAATAGTAGCTGAAGAGGCTGTATGACTGTATTACCTCATCCGAGTATCAACTGAGCCACCAGCAAAAAGAATAACTAAAACTGTAAGGACGAAGGAAAGTTATCCGGTCTGTTCCATTTACACAAATTCGAAAGCGACCTAATACCACAGACAAATCACCATACTATAATTGTTTTTGAACAATTGGCTTGTAAGTCAGAATTTTGAATGAAAATTGGAAAACTATCAAGTAAAACTACTAAAACAAGATTATTTAAGTATGAATTATTTAGGTATCTGAAGATGATACGCATTTGATTGCAAATGAACACAACCAGCGAGTCAGACCAGGCGAAATTAAGAGACAAACCACACAATGGCCTAATATATTCATCCGACACAAGAGTGAAAGAGATTCGTCATATGTTTTGTTCGGAAAATCAAGAAGAATTTCTTCTTCTCTGTCACTCTTCGCCGATACTGCTGTTGAAGATCGGAGCATAGATGAGTTTTAACATGTTCAGGAATATCGAGTGACAGACTTGATTTCTTCAGGTTTTGAAGTGTCGGTGTTGACTGAAAGCCGATCGATGTCAATTGGAAGCAGATAGTCGTAGCGTGTCACTCCAGACAATGTAGATACTACAGGTTTCTCACAATGTTCTCAAATCCTTTTGTGTGGTGGAGTTGGAAAGTCTTCGAATTTGACATTAAGGGAAATTAATTTCCCCCTATTACCGGCAACTAACCATAGGAGCTGTCACATTAGAAGAGCGATGTATAGATGAAACCTTATAGGATTGCGCTTGCTTTATCTTTTATATTAGTAATTTGAACTTTATGGAAGGATTCTGTCTTTTTGCTCTGAAATAGAGTCGAATTATTTTGCACCCATGCAATTCTGTGTTTAGAACTTGGCGTCGGAAGCATATGACAATTGTCAGTTCGAATTATTTTTTTATTCGAAAATTTCAGCGTCAGTGGAATCTTTGTAGTCGGTCCAAACATAATAGCACCAGACAATTTACCGACAATAATTTATCGTATGTACATTTCAACTTCACCTAACACGACTCGCAGACGATACATGCGAAAAGAAGAATGTCTTAAAAACCTAAATATGATCAGTTACCAAAACAAAATTTTATGACACTATCGCCCTTCCCTCATTGGAACGGGATCGTTCTAATGACGGGGTCATAAGCTATATTTTAGAAAAAAACAATTTAAAATTTTAAATATTTAAATTTGAATGTGGATTCTTATGAATGGCGCTCGACAGATAACGTATTAATCTAGGTAAAGGATTAATCCATCACATAACACAAGTCAGCATTCAGGGTATTTTTAGTTGACTAAACAAAATTCAATTTTTCACTACCACACAAGATTTTATTACACGCCTGTTCTATGTAATCGACATCTACAGCAACACCAAACCATGCGGAAAATGAAAATCTGTTCCGCACATATGTGCGGAACGGAATTCGTTGACGGATTATTTTTAAACAGAAGCGAAATTTCACTGGAATTTTTTACAAATCGTGCACCGCAATTACAATTCGAATCCAGTAGGAACATAGAACACTTTGGAACTTAGGGGACGAAATAGCAACACGGGTACCCCTCGCAAATTTGGTTGGCGATAAAATGTGTTCTTTTTGTTGATAATTGTCAAATGAATTGCTGAGTGTCTTTCAAACAATGGTTTTTATAGACGTGAAGGCGTGTAATAAACACAGAACGATACGCGTGTGTGAATGGGTTAATCGATATGGCACAAGATAGACGTGAAGGCGTGTAATAAACACAGAACGATACGCGTGTGTGAATGGGTTAATCGATATGGCACTTGTGCCATATCGATTAAACCATTCACAAACACGTGTCGTTCTGTGTATATGTGACACATTTTCAATTACTGTAGCCTTAAATTATTGACACACTACTTGTGCTATTAAGCGTTCAAACATTTATACACAGAACTTGGATGATCAGTTTCATACTCTACGATGTCGAATTCATGGGCAACAGCAAGCCAGTTTTGGAGGGCACTGGACACATGTGGTCCTGTGGACCGTACGTCACGTACGCAAGGCTTAGTTAAACGAAGCGATGTCTCAGTAATTTTTCTTAGCTGATTTTTGTTATGAATTCGCTTCTTCAAAGGACGGAATAAAAAAGGAACCCTTTGAATAATGAAAAAAACGGCCATTGACAGTGATTGCATCTTAGCATATCTTCTCATTATCTCCTGGAAGGGACGCGTATGCACACCGCACCTTCCAGGACAAGGCTTCGAGGACTAATGGATTAGGAATCAAATTTAGCTACTCGGGAAAGCATTGTTCAGCTGAAACGAGAAAGAATCTTGTGTCATACTTGCAAACTTCCAGTTGAGCGTCTTTCTACATGGCCCACTGTGCTCTCAGTGTTTGCTTTCATTTTGTACTGAAACGGGATACGCTTGTTATGCATCTCTTTCATATTATTATTATCATTCTCCATGTTTTATTGAAGGTCTATTTTATGAATGAATATCATTTCAGTGGAAGGGTGTTACAATTTGTTTCAAATCTCTGGGAGAACCTTTCATGAATATGTGCAAAACAAAACCCTCCTGACTTGTCTTTCCCTCGAATCGTGCGATGAAGTTAATTATTATTCTTCGAACAACGTATCATAACCATAGAAATCTTACAGTTAAATTGTGATGTTAACGATTTTTCTTTCTAAAAATTCTTTCAAGTTGAACTAAAGCATACATTTCAAATTTACATACTTGTCAATCAAGATCCAATTGTCAATATCTCGAGAAAGAGCTGATCCTGTACTAGGAAAACATTTCTTTTGCAATGTGTCACAAATAGAATTGAAAGGAATAGCTTTTCAACACACTGATAGAAATTCCGAGATAAACAACACGTATTTGATATACTCGAATGGAAATCGATGAAAAATATATCGAATAACGTGGACAGATGTTGACTCGATGAAACTTCGAAACAAGCGCATGCGTTACAATTCATGCAAGTTGGGAGACGTTACAGGCGGAGGTTTAGACATCATCTGCTGAACCCTTTCAGATTGCTCAATTCAATTCCATTATTTATAGATTGCGTTTTTCATACAGTGGAAGCGGCGCGTATTTTATAGATGTTCTTTGAGATCAACAGGTAAGAGAAACCTTTTAGGCTTATTTGAATCTGCTAGGGTGAATTAACCAAAGCCTGTTAGTGTTAACCCTTTACTTAGAATCTAAATACCAATCAGGTCCACAGGCACCTTTTCTAAATAACCCAGTATTTTTGCTACTTTTTTTATTTCCTGAATATTGTATGTGGATTTTCAATGAAACACCCAGTGAGAGTTTATAAAAAATCTTTTGCAAGTTATTCACAGAGAATTATAGTTTTGTGCTATTGCCTGCGACGTGCCTATCGTAAAGCCTATATTATGTTTAGTGCATATTTTTGTATTTTCCTATATGACGTTTCGATGGCAATTTTAATTTCACGTTAAAGTTTTTCACCCTGGTACAAAGCACAACCTTGGAGGAGGTAGTTAATTACGCATTCGTATTTTTTAAAAACCTTCACTTCTTTTTTAAGAATAAGGTTTTGTTCACAGAATGTTAATTTTGGCACTTGTGTAATCTTTGTTGTTTCTAGTAACATGACGTACCCAAATCTGAAGATACACTCTTTTCAATAATGTGACCCAACCTTACTTGTTGATCTATAAAACCTACTCTTATTTTATATTTATTTTGTCTATAATATTTGAAGGACGTAAACCATAAACGCCGTAAGAGGTGATTATGATAGGCAATACACATTTGGTAATTCAGCGATACTTAAATTATTGTATCTCAAACTTGGTATGGACAATAGAATTTCAAAATGTCGATTGGATAAAAGTAATGTGGTATTGTCCAAAATTACACTCACTGAGGCTAGTGTAATCATCACTCATTTTTCACCGTGTTCTCGAAATATAAAGGACTAATACAGGTAACGTGAGGGTGAGTGGTATTACACACCCGTTCAGTCAGAAGTTGGCTCATGAGAACTTTTATCGCCACATATTTATATATCCGTCTAAATAAAGCTCAAACAGCAAAGGAAAAAAAAGATCACCTAACTTTCGGTCTGCTGAAGACCTTCTTCAGGGTACAGACACAACCAGAAAAAATACACACAGACGATCAAAGAAATGAAATGTGGCGATAAAAGTTCTCGTAAGTCAAATTCTGACTGAACGGGTGTGTAATGCCACCCGAAAAGAAAAGAAACCGGGGTAAAAGTAGAAAGCAAGAGGTAAAAAAATACTGTTAGACAAATTCTGAAAAGTATTCTAGAAAGCCCCAACTCCCGGTGGAACCCGATTTTAATATACCCTTCGAAAATTAAAAGGAACCGGAATTTTAGAAATGTCAAGATACTTCCATGTATGATAACTGGATAATTTGAACAAAGCTCTTTGCAGTCCGTCGCCTTAAAATGCACCAAGTGGTCCGCTAGGAGGAAATATTACAGACTGGTGCTTTTCTGGTTGACGCGAAACGACGAGGGGATGTACTGGGACAGCACCCTTAATGGGATAGTGCCACTAAAGGCTTATGATTCGGTGTTACTGGTGCCGGGAAGAGACTAAATGAAACTATGAAACTAGTATCTACAAGACCATTACTAGTGGGTTCCAATGCTGCCTTAAACACTTGGATGATCGCCAGAAGTTAAAAGTGGACAGATTTCGCGGTAGGATTAATGGCGAAAAATGTGTAAATAGGCTAAAAAGACAATGCAGATGATGACAATAGTAGCGTCGGACAAAAATAAAATGCGACAAGGCCGCTGAATGCAAAATAGTTTGAATTTGAAGTTCTGTTGAGACCGAGAGGTCTATACGTGCATAGCTGTTCGATCCAGAATGTTTCCCGGGCGACGCATCAGCTTTTGTCCTATCGGACTTGGAATCAATGATGAAGGCCTGAAAAGAAGTAAAAGGGTGACCCACTGACATGCAGTGTCGTGTGATAGCACAGTCACGCTCAATTTTTTTATGAATGGCCAGTGGTTGTTCACACGTATGTGAAACGGGGTACAGGTTTCGCCGACACTCTGGATTTGACAAATAGCACATTGAAGTAGATAGATCACATTTGGACTTTTGCAGGTGTCGCAGCAAAAAAAATTCTAAAAGATTTCCCAGTACTGGTGCTGTTGAATGAGTCGGATGTAGGCATCATTGTGCACGTTTTACAACCGGTTTTTCCGCAGACTTGGCAGACACCATGTTCAGAAGTGACTGGACTGAGAGTGGCACGAACAAGAATGTCGCGAATGTTTTTGGACGCTTCAAAGCCACGACTGGAGGCTCTGGAAATGTCTGGGATAAGGCTGGATCTTTCTCAATAAGCGTCCAGTGTTTTCGATATTGATATTGATATATTTTATTTTCAACAGTATACAGAAAATAAAACACGATTTACATATAATATACAAATCACAATACAGAAATCAAACCAATAAGTTTGAGACCAACAAGTTTACTTAAGTATACCAGCAGGGAGAGGCATAGCCAGATTGGCTGTCTTCCTGCCTTCCCCTAGGTGAGGGAGAAACAGAGTAAGAATTAGGTAGATAGAAACAGGTATGTAGAAGAAAGTACAGAAAGAAAAGGAAGGAATATCTAGATCAAAAAGGGAAAAAATAAAATAAAATTGTAATGCAACACCATGAAGGGCCATTATTGTTTTTTTTAAATAGTGTGTGTGGTGGAAAAACCCACTGGACTGGCCCCTTCTGGCTCGGCCCATCCTCTGCATTTAATACCGTAAGGTGTCAAAGCACGGTGCAGACTGGTCGTGTACAGCACGTTTATCGAATACAAGGATCAGGCGGAACCTGATGGCGCCAGCCAGGACGAGAAAACTTGACAAAGTTACATAGAAAATGAAAATTAGTAATCTATATATGCCAGCCTTGTCAGAATTCCTTCTGAAACCTTTTGCAATATCATGTTGGTGTTAGCTTTTACAGGACGGTGTGGCTTGAAGAGTGGGGGGTGGGGGGTGGGGGGGGGGGGGGGCTACCGGTCTGGGGATGCCTTGGAATGGAAGTACACTAGACAGCATAATCCGGGCAGTAAGGATTTGAGCAATGTTTATCATTGCAGTACGATGAAAGGAGCTTTGAAATTAATCTTTTCTCGAACACTTTTCTATTGTTAATTGATCTGGCGCCCAGTTCTAGTTCATCCCATAGTTTAGGGAATGCAAAGACGGGTACATTTTCCAAGGTTTTTGTCCTAGTTCTACAACTATACAAGAAGTGGTGTCTGGCCTCTTATCACTCAGATGTTCACAAAATGTTTCAACTTCCTTATTATAATTATTCTTTGGGGCGACTAGAACTAATTACAGGTCGCATGATTCGTAAATCTTTTCATTCTTACTTCATTCTGTACATTTCAAACCACTTGTAACTTTATTTATAGACGTAATCATCTTCTCGGTTCAAATAGATTTTTCTCCCTTGACTTCGTAGAACGGGATTTTATATACGTGCTACTATCAAGTTGATAGGATTTTTATGCCTATGGGTGCCGAAGATCAACGATTAATGATCAAGGTCACATGTCACACTATTAATTAGGAAACATTTTATCCTCTAACCACTTACCTATTTCAGCTAGACTCACACACCTATAACGTAATATAGAGGAGTCTTAGGGCACATTATCTATGGGGGTTGGGGGAGGGCAAAGGCCACAGGTCAGATTCACATAGTTGTAAAATGTGTCTCTCTGTTCGCACTCTAGACAACCAATGCCTGCCTTCTTTCTCACCACACTTTGTACTGGGGTGGTATTTTGTAACTTGTGAACCTCTATTGCAGTTGTAGGTCAAATGTGAAGGTAACAAGGTCACAAAGTTTATTAAAATTCATTTTCGGCTTGTGACCTGTTGAACACCTTTGGAGTTCAACAGGTCACAAGTCAAGGGTGATGGTCGTGTGGTTACATAATTTAGTATATGTACTAGAGACGTGGACATGCATCTGGATTGAATGCCCTTCAGTTATGAATTTTCCTTACAGCAATGCTCAACATTTTAATAACACACTTCAATGAAAATGTGAACTGAGAAGAAAGTTTGTGTCTTAGTTATCACCTTATTGCTCGCGCGCTCCCATTGAACTTTGCTTCAATGTCTAAATACTGTAGGAAGCCAACCTAGTCACTGAGAAGAATGGACGATGTATGCGTGAGGTGAAACTTTAAAATCATTGGCACAAAGTATATAATTTAATTATTTCAATGTATTCCTTGAAATAATCTGCTGCGAATGCAAGAAGCCATCAATCAGTACAACAGAACAAAGAATGTCTTAACAATAAGCCGATTTATGTTAAGACTCTGAGGCCGGTGAGCCGATTACCAGCTATTCGATATATTACTATAATTTGATTAATTTCTTGCGGACATACTCAAAGTGAAACTTATACTTTAACTTTATGTTTAAGAGGGACGACGATGTATAGATGTTAGTATAGACGTTAGTGTGCGGACTTGCTGCAGCTTACTGCAATTTTTTATGAAAATATGTGTCGTGTGAGTCTTTAAGGTATGAATAAAACAGTTCGATTTGGGAACAAATAAAGAAAGCCTCATATCTGTCGCATTGAATTGCACAAATCCTTTTATTTCATTTCGTACATATTCCACTTCATCGTCCATTTCGGATTCACGCATCAACAGTTCTTCACATTATTTCACTATATCTTCCGAAAACGCGCCGTGAAGTTTTATCTGCGTGGAAAATGACAGAGTAGTATGAGAGCTCCATAAACGTTGATAAAGAAGTGAAATTCTTAGGTTTGTTGTTTAACGACCAACTGAATTTCTCTTCTCACATAAAACAACTAAAGGTAAAATGTAAAGAGCAGTGAATTTTTGAATGTAGTTGGTAGCACTGATTGAGATGCTGACCAAAAAGCATTACTCCGTTTGTATAGATCACTTATTAGGTCCAAATTAGATTACGGCTGTGTGGTTTACGGTTCTGCAAGGAGGTCGGATCTCAAACCACTTGATGCAATTCATAACAGTGGTATTAGAATTGTCCTTGGTGCTTTTAGAACAACACGAATGAATGCAATGCTTGTTGGAGCAGAGGAGCCTTCTCTCGAGAAGCGCAGAATTAAACTGTCACTCCAATATGTTACTAAACTGCTGATCCATCAAACCCTGCTTATAACTGTGTCGCACTCTCAGATCCTTAAAATGTAGAATTTCACCGACACAAGAAACATTCCTCCATTGGGCATTCGAATTAAGCCCCATGTGAAGTCCGCCATGCTTGAATCTGATTCTATAAAAGACAATGGTGAACCACATACTCCTCCTTGGCATCTTAAATAAACCTACTGTTATTTTAGACTTTGCTTAATCCAAACAATCAGAGACATATACTTTGGAGTTTAAACAAAAATATGCCGAAATAAAGTCCAAGTATAGTACATATACAAGGTTTTATACAGATGGATCTAAAGACGATGATAAAGTATCATCAGCTGTTGTTACTGGTGATGGGATCACCTCAATCAGAATACCAAACAAAAAGTTCTATTTTCACAGCTGAAGTTAAAGTCTTACAACATGCGCTTGAGCACATTGAGAATGTATATGAAAGAAAGTCGATTATTTTCCGACTCTCTTTCCTATTTGCCTGCTTTAATAAACCCTAGATCTAAGAACCCTCTCATTCTGGAACTTCACGAGAATTTGACTCCTCTCATGTCTGACCAATATGATATAGTGTTTTGCTGGTTACCTGGATTTTGTTGGTATCTCCGGTAACACTGGGGTGAACAGTGCAGCAAAACAGGCTTTAAATAAGCCTATCACTGGTTTTACAATTCATTTCAGTGATTATAAACCACATGTTAATAAACACGTCAAATATGTGTGGCAGGCGGAATGGGATGGGGCGACAAATAACAAGCTCCATCGCTTCCGACCAAATATCTTTGTTCACTACTCTTCCAGTAACCTTCGAAGAAAAGATCATGTAGTTTTGACAGATGTCATATTGGTCATACAGGACTTACACATTCCTTTTTGTTAGAGGGTAATATGCGACCAGAGTGTGTTTCTTGCCAGCAGGTGCTGACTCTGGAACACATTATTTTACATTGTACTGATTTTAATCATGTAAGAGGGCAGTATTTCACTGTAGACTCTCTAATAGATCTTTTTTATCATACAAGACCGCACAAGATTCTCTCATATCTAAAAGAAATCAACATTTTCTGTATATTTTAAAATGATTTTGATTCTTTTAAACTAGAGTCTTCAAGACTTGAACTCACCAGGTTGATTTGTAAGATATTCAGGTTTCTTGTTTCGTAACTCATTACTGCTATTCTTCATACCACACTGTCTTTTGTCATTCTAATTGTAAATATTTCATGTTTTTACTTTTTATTCAATGTTTTTATTTTATTATTGACATGTTTTATTTTTAACATTTTCTCACCACGATATAACAACTAAAGCACATATTAGTCAAGTATGCTCCAAAGTGGCAAGGGCCAACTTTGCATTGAATAAAGTTAGACATATTCTCCCACACAATGCAATGAAAACACTATACTATTCACTTATACACAGTCATCTCCTGTACGGTATACACATTTGGGGCAACTCGAGAGGAATTAACCAATTTCAAAAAATACAAAAGCGTTCAGTACGAATACTGAATAATAAAAGATGCTTCACCCACAAAGACCCTCTCTTTTTCCACGATGAAATACTCAAGGTAACCGATCTTTACACACTGAACGTCTCATTATTCATATTTGACTGGTACAATAATCTTCTACCAAATTCTTTTAATAATTTCTTTGGTTGTGTCAATTACCCGACCTGTACCACAACAAGACAAACAGGTCTCTTGACCCTAAACAAATCGCGTACTAAGTCCTTAGACTACTTACCTACATATTCGTTCCCCCAAATTTGGAATCGACTGGACCGGGAGATTCGTAATATAGAAAATAGAAAAGTTTTTAAGAAGACCTTGACACTCAAACTTATAAGTACATATATGACTGAACGAAATATAGAGTGCAACAATCCATATTGTCCCGACTGCGGATCTAGTTTTTGTTTTTGCGCCCGAATAACACAAATCAGAGTAAGTATATATATGCATAAAATATATATACAGTAATTATGTCTGATTTTCTCATCCATTTTGGAGGGGCCCATTGCTTTGTTCGCGCGTCAAGAATCTGTAATGCACGGACGGAGCAATTGACTCATTTCAATAAAGCAGTTGTCACCACCGAAGTTGTTACGAAACATTTCACCAACAAACTTTTTCAAATTAACCCATTGTCCAGCGTAGGCTCTGAACAATTATAACTATACAAGTTAATTATTTGCTTTTGCGGCATAGCTTGTGACCCCTCATCGAAGCGAGAGCCATAAGCTCGCTTCGACGGGGCGTCATTGGCAGTGCTTTGAATGAGTGAAATTAAAAACAACACCATCTTAAAAGTAAGAGTTTTAATAGCGTTAGTAATTCCTTCTAGCACGCTGGATGAGTGAGGTACAAAAATTACCATTCTAACCCATAACAGTTACTAATATAATCACTTACTGAAACATCTGCCACAGTCTGTTTGATACCATATAGAGCCGTACGATTTTCTTTTTTCCCTGAGGAAATGGCAGGTAGACAGCCAATCTGGCTATGCCATTTCCTAACAGTATACATTAAAACTGCAGTAATATTTTGTGTAACACCTTCACCATTGAATTGTATAATGTGTACTGTTGAATAAAATATCATATCATATCATATCATATAGCCTTAGCTGTGGATGTGCCGTTATGCACAATAAATAAATAAATAAATAAATAAATAAATAAATAAATAAATAAATAAATAAATAAATAAAACAGTTCTGAAAGTAAGTCTATAGCAAATACCTCATATCTGCGACCGGCTAACCTAATCTCCGAAATAGCGGAAATTATTGGAGAGATTTCCACGGAGCAATAAGGGGTTACGATTTTGGGATATGAAGATCTCAGCGTTATATGTTATTGAGGATATGGTACAGGTGGCCGAAATCGAATTGTGGTTAGAGAAAATGCTGGCATTTCTTGGGACATATGGAAAGAAATAGGAGTTTGAACTGAAAGAAAACAAAAACAAGGTTCTATCCAAGAGCTGTAAAAAGGATCCCACTCGAAGGTCGCGAGTGCGGGAGTTATTTATTTCGAGCGGTGGTAGAAAACAACTCTGTGTAGGAGAAACAGATAGCTACAAGTATTTGGGGGACAACATAAACATAAGGGAACAGGCATCTACTGAAACCACACAAATAATTTGTGTATGAAGTGGAAGAGAATACTTAACCAATTGAAACTTTAGGGACGAAAAGCTTCAATGAGGTTTTTGTTTGAAAAACCATTTTGGGAAATGGTTGAAGTATCACGTATAACATATGGTATGGAAGTTATTCCTCTGAAACGATTGGCATGAGTTTGTAACCTCTGAAGAACAATGCAGGTAGATGGATTACAGGGTTAAACAATGCAACAGCACGGGAAGATGTGAGGAGGGATATGTATGAACGAAGATCAAGGACAGGATAGCCATGGTGAAGCTGTGTTACCGGAACAATTTAGTTAATCTCCCTGGCAGCCAGTGGTGAAAACACTAACGAGTGTATTCGACAATTAAGAGAGTTAATGGAAAAGTATTCAAAAGAGATAGAGATCTCTGACCTGGAAGGTGGGGCAGTCTAAGGTAAAGGACTCGTCAAGGAGAGAAAAATGGAGGATTGTAATCGAAAGTGGCGAGGAGTCAGAGTAAAGTTGCCTGCATGGAAAGAAAAGTCAGTCTTGCAGGAGTATCTGGATAGCACATTTGACGGTAGTCACTGCTGTTCAAACTGAGGTGAGGGGGCTGGAGCTTTGGGTGAATGTGGAAAAGACGGGGACAATGAATGTCAAATGTGTAATTGGGGAATAATGAAGAGTCTGGAACACTATCTTATAGAATGTCCAAAATGTCTGACGAAACATGATCCATTAGAGTATAATGAGAGAATGGGATGAGGGAATGAAGGACAGGTGGTTACTGGTGATACAAAGGAGAGAGTTAGCATGCTAATCATTGAAGTTGGGAGTAAATAAAGATGGAATAGCATTAAACATTCGCTTCTGTGTGTTTCGAGGAAAGAAGGGGTGAGATTTGGTAGCACATGGGATGATCAAGGCCTTCACATGTGCGAACCTCTACAAACAAGCGGCTGGTCAAAAAGTTATTATTTTACATACAGAAGAAAATGAGTAGAGGAAAATCGGGTTGTCCTGGCACAGTCGATACTTTACCTGCCACCAAAGGCCTCGTCATCAGTTCAGGACCCTCACACCACCCTCTACACACTGCTTAGACAGCGACTAGCACTACTATTAGAACATGCTGTCCAGTAAAACACATCAAGAGCTTTGCGTAAATATGTAGACTCCCCAATACAGCTGCCTTTTGCATTGCCCATTGCGTTCGGAGGGCTTTTCTCTTTGCGTTGAAACCTCCCACACTTCCGATATGTCCTGACAAATCAGACGACAGCAAACCCAATGCACCGAGCACAGCTGGGACATGTCGTACTATGGCTGGATCTCAGAGTCACAACCACAAACAGAGCGAAGTTGATAATAGAAAACAGAGCCTTGTTATCACGACGTTTCACATATAGTGTTTTTGCCAGAGCAGGACACCCATTGACAAGATGTTGGGCAGTTTCATTAAAGGAAATATAAACAGAAACAATATGAAGAAAATGACAAAATAGCATCCTGTGCAAAAGGGCTATTTATTCAATTTTATGATACATTTTCTATTCCTTTGCATTCTCTGCCATAAATAACATTTGCCAATAGCTGGAAAGTTTTTTTTATAATTGAAATATTCAATAAACTCACTTTCAAAGATCATTTTTTCTAGGCACTTATTCTCATTGTTGTGAGGTCCAACCTATACAAAATCAATGTCAACAGATGTGTGTACGTATGGTTTATATGAGCCGAGATCTAGAAATGTGATATATTGTAACAAAAAGAAAAAAAAGTGTTAAAGTTTTGAAATTATGCAAATGTAGCTGCTGAAAGCAAAATAATTTCCATGTTTGAACAGATTTTGTCTTCAAAGTGTGGTGAGTCATTTCAGTCAGGTTTGCTGAGAGAGGTTTTTGTTTTGCTCAGAACAAGTACCATTGTACCGATTACTACCGAATCACAGGAACACTCAAATATAATCCCAGGGGGTGTGAATTAAATAAATTGGTATGGAAACAGTGTGACCTCGGTATGTCCATCATTTGCATTCCGATTGCTCCAGTTGCATACAAAGAGAAATGTTGCAAATATTGTAATATTTTAGCTTACCAGAGGAACGTCCATGGAACTGTATTTGCCACCTTTGTCTCTAATGTGATCATAACTGTACGAATTGCATCATGCACAGTCAAGTGGACTGTTGTCTGAAAACAATTACTGGGATTTCTCTGCAATATAGAGTCGATCATCCACGACACTGACCAGGCTTGATGTAAAACTACATCGTGTTTTCCTGGATATCTAGGACAACCACACCCCAAATAACATCACACTGACTGGGATAACCTTCCATACTTTTTTACAAAAACCCTTGTTATTAACATGATCAAGATAGTTGCTTCGTTTGCATATTAATAGAAATTTTATTCATATTTCTTGTATGGCGCAATATATCAAAATTCCAGGTCTCAGTTCATATACACCAGGAAAGACAGAACTTTCAGGGTAGTTTTGTAGAAGCCGAATTGTACAACAATGAGAATAACAGCTTCGAACAAATGCTCTTTAAAAGTCGGATTATCAAGTATTTAAATTCTAAAATAATGATTTGAAGGTCTCAGTATACCTTATTTACGATGTAGAATACAAGGGCACTAAGAGTACATGGTAAACTGGGAACAAAACGGAATTCCATCTGACAGTTTTCGCCAAATTGCTCCTGTTTACATTTGCCTTAAACTAATCACAGAGTCGGCATTTTGGTTGCACTCTGCTTCAAAATAACTTGCTGATGGTTTCGTGTTGTAGGTGAGTATTATTATTATTATTATTATTATTATTATTATTATTATTATTATTATTATTATTATTATTCGCAAGACTTTCACTTTTTGTGAGATCGGCATAAGCCTGTGCTTATTTATGTGATTTTCTTAAATATCCGGGATGTGCCCGGGAGCGCAACTTTCTTTAGTCAATAGATGCTGATATGGGCATGGAAATCGGCTAACCATTTATTTAAGATTTTACGTACAACTATTGGAACAACTGTAAATGTTATTTCCCACACAGGACTGGCTTCAATTGTCAAGTCAACATATTTCTTTCTTGATCTTTAGCTGCCACCTAAAGCCTCGTCATCAGCATAGGACACACCCACCCTTTACACACAGTCAAACCAGCGAGTGAGAGGTCAGCGTACTTGGCATGTTTCTTCTGCATCTTGCCCTGTACATTTGTTTCAAAAGGAACACTAATTCAATAAATTATATGATCTCCGTTGTTTTATCAAATAGGACAAGATCAAACTTGTTGGCTGTTAGTGACCTTAGACTATAAATGGACCTATTCCACAACAGTCTGAAAACCACATTTTCAATGACATCCTACGCACGCTCACGGTTTTACCATTGAATAAACTCGGAGTCAAAACCACAAGCGTGGCCTTGGAGATAATAAAAACACCTTGCCGTATTGCTCCGACGCTTTAGATGTAGCGTCTGTGCCAAAGCAGAACATTCGCTGACAATACCCGAACCAGTTTGTATGAGAGGGAAGATTCAGAAAACTGATTCATGCACCCATACTTCAAGCGTGACTTAATTACCTATGATTGGTGCTAGAGTATATGAATACAGAGCAAAACTTTCAAGAGCCGTTGTTCTTTGAAAACAACCGATTTGATGGATTTAGGTCAATATATTTGTCTTTTGGTGTCTTCCAGTGTGTCCCTCCTTCAACGTATGGATGATATGATGAATACATATCAGTATTCAATGCAGTTTTCAAAAACAGTTTCGAGAAGTTGTTCTAGTGGAAATACACTAGGTTAGAAAACCACATTTTCTGTATATAGAGGACTTTCTTGTGGCATTCAATATTTGACCAAGCTGTGGTCACTAAATATTCCTTTTCCGGGATTAAATAAACTTCGAGAAAATACTTAGACACTGCGATTTTTTTATTTACAAGACCTCACTGGATTCCAGCGTATGGTTTAATCAGCACCCACTTCCGAGTCGGGCTTTACGGTACTCCTGTGAGCTGGTCTTTACAGCTGGTATTCCGATATATATTTTACAAAACAATCATTATAGAAATATCTATACATTGCGGGTAACTATATAAACGGCCATAATGATTAACGAAAACAAAGAGTCGGTTGTTATGACAAGCTGGACGCAATCACGGGGGTTTTGTTGAAAAATAATGAAGATGGGCGGATTTCATTACTAGCTCTGTGTGATTACCATTAAAGTCTGCATTAATCTGTTTTGTTGCTTAACAGCCAATGTTTCCATATTAATAATTAAGTGTACCTCTTAATCCATAAACTTTATTTTGTCACAGACTGCTCTGTGATAATTATACTAGCACTGTCAAGTGACCTTTCGTCTTTAAACACAACGCAAGAGAATTCAGGTTCTTACACTTGTTCTCTCATCATTACAATAAGTAAGCGATTATGACCCTGCATAGTCTTGGAAACGAGAAAAAAGTCAAAATTGCGATGGCATATGTTTTATATTCTTCACGATTTTGTTTCCCTGCCTGTACAGTCGAGTATGCCTAATATTAAGTTTGCATATGTATATTCTACTGTACACGATATGCATACGTGACTGTATAGTTTTCGTATTCGCGTTTTTTTACTTTGTTCTAATTAAGGTTGGGATTTGAAATCAAAGGATCAGAAGTGTTTTATAATAATTAATATTTTATGAATGCGGAAATAATATTCAGACTGGTTGGTCTGAAGTTGGGGATTTTCATGTCTTAATGTGATTAACACAATATCATCACAATTTGGTTCGATGGCCAACAGCTGAAACTGCTACTTTGTTGTTAGATGAATACAGACAATTCTGTGACAAATTTTGTATAAAGTGTAATTACATACAATAAAAGTGAATTTTGTGAGAAAGTGCTGAAACTTACAAACATCTGTGTGATGCAGGATATTGTAAAATGTTTAAGCAGACAGCATCACATGTACAGGCTTGACAACACTGTCAACGGGAAGACTTACTTTTAAAATACTAAAACGCCACAAGAATCTTTTCCACACGCACTTTGTGTTTGTTAAAGTTCTCCTACCAGGGCAATTAGGCAGTGCCACTGTGCAAGAAACAAATGCCCCTCGATGGTTAGTTATTTGGAGAATTACCGAAACTGACAAGAAAAATATTTTCACGAGAAATGTAAATTGATCAGTTGATAAATTAATCACATTTACCACTTTATTTCCAGCAATTTTGCTGGAAATCCCGTTTAGGAGACTACAATATCCCCGTGGATTGGCGACGCAAAGTATACCTTAATTCAGTTGAAATATTATTGTCTTGGCCACTGTATTAAAATGAATTGCGACTACCCCACCCTCTCCCCTCACCTTTTCTAACTTGAAGTTTGTATGGACATTAGAAATTAAAAGGTGGTTCCTGCTTTATTGCAATTGACCATTAGGATTCCCCCTACTCCACCTGTGTTTCACCACTGCCGTTCAGCATTACTGCAACTAAAAATAATTTTGTTTTCATCTCTTGCTGAACAGGTGTTTGAAAACATACATTAACAGAACAGACACTTTCTACACTCCACCCCTCCCAAGAAAATGAGAAGACGGTTACTGGTAAATTTGACAACCGCGGCTGCACACTTTACTTTTAACCTTCGACTGGAAACAAGCTAACACCGGGATTCCTCCGTTTGTTTGTGTTGTGTATATGCATGTGTATGTGTGTTTACGCGCGCTCGCGTGTGTGAAGGGCAAAGTATCAGGAGAAGCCTATTTATTAGTGCGGGGCGCCCCAATGTTTTGCGGACGTCTTTCTTTGAGTGTCGGCAGACACCCCAAGCACACAGTCACTATCTAGTGTTACATCTTTATGTTTTATGATTTTCCAGTTGAATCACTGGAATGTTCTTTCTTTAGGATTGTTTTATTTAGATGATGAAAAATATTCACTATTCACATACATTGCACAGCTGTAGGACTCAAGGTTTCCTAAATGGATACAGTGGAGCCCACTTAATCGGATATCTCTTGACTGAATAACCCTGTTAATTGAATATAATTTCCCAACACAAAACCATTTACCATACCTCCATTACAAATTTGACCTGTTGATCGAATATAGGTTATAAAGTAAACTCCTGTTAAATTGAATGAAAAATCTTGTAACTTGTCAAGAAATTACCCTGCCTCTCCCTGTTGTACTTTGTTTCTTGGCATATTTGGCCTCGGTACATCCATTACAGGTATTTAATCTATTATATCTTGTTTGACAGAGCTCAGGGAGCTC
This sequence comes from Pictodentalium vernedei, assembly GCA_031216915.1. NCBI lineage: Eukaryota > Metazoa > Mollusca > Scaphopoda > Dentaliida > Dentaliidae > Pictodentalium > Pictodentalium vernedei. Next base: position 143,145,551 of record CM062290.1, on the reverse strand, counting down.
TGTCAAACAAGCTATAATAGAATAAATGCTACGCTTATCTCTAGAATACAGGAAAGTGATACAATCCCTGTTAATTGAATACTCATGTTAACTGAATAATTTTCCTTGGGGAAGTGGCTATTCAATTAACAGGGTTCCACTGTATAATAATAACACTTTCGCCGGTCGCTGATTTGTCGCGGTTCTCGGATGAGAAAGCATTGGTTACCCCTGTACTCCCAACTGCCTCCCTATTCCCACTCTTCTTCTCTCCTCCCAATACATGGAGACGAACTGCTTGATGACATCCCTTGCCCTATTCTTCCCAATCTCTCCGATCAGCATATTAACCCTCTCCTTTGAGTCTCCCACTAACCACATGTCCTTCATTCTCCGATCCCACTTCCCCAGTATACTCGCTGTGAATCTTCTTCTTTTAAACTGGTATTTTGGGCATTCTAGAAGAAAGAGTTCCAGGGTCTCCGCCAAGCCCAAATTACACATCTGACACCCCTTTTCACTGTTTTGCCTAATTTCCCCCCTCAGCTCCAGGGACCGCGACCTAGCTTGAACAACAGTGACCCCCCCCCAAAGGTACCATCAAGGTTCTCTTCAAAACCAGGGTTCTCTTTATCACGCAGGTCACCCAAAGACCTCTTTGATTTGATCCCCCCCCTCCACCCCTTTCGCCAATTAAGGTTACCATTCTTCAAGACCCTTTCTCTGACGATTCGTATACCCTGGTTTGCCCCTACGCCTAGATCCGAGATCTCCAATGAGTAGTTCTCTATTAGTTCCCTCACTTGGACCATCCACCCAGTCTTGATATTTGAGTTGAAAATTCTCAGGAACATTACTTTGCACCATCGGCTGTCGGGGAGATTTATCAAAATAATTAAGATAACCGAGTTTCAATAAGTCTATCCTGTCCTTGATCCTGAGGATTCGCCTTCCCTTCAGAATAAATTTATTTGTGTGGTTTCGGTAGATGCCTCTTCCTGTGATGTTTACATTTACCTCCAGATACTCATCACCTGTCTCTCCTACACTAAGAAGTTTGCTGCTACCTTCCGGAATACAGAACTCCCCCACTCTCCACCTTCGAGTGGGGTCCACTTTGCGGCCTACGGGTATAACTTTGCTCTTGCTTTCATTAAGTTCGCGTCTCCATTTGCTACCATATTTCCTAATAATTCCCAGCATTTTCGCTAGCCCCTCTTCGCTTTCTGACACTAGCACCATATCGTCTGCAAACAGTAGCCCTGGGATCTTCAAGTCCCCAACTGCTACCCCCTCGTCGCTATGCAGGAGTTCATCTCCTAAACCTTTGATGTACAATGCAAAACGAATTGGCGAAAGGATACACCCCTGTTTTAGACCTATCTCCACGGGCACACGTTTTGTTGTTACGTTATCCAGGCTCACTCTGTACATCTTTATATAATGCTTTCATAATTCCAACAAACTCGCCTCCCCAGCCCAGAGCCGCAACATTGCGCTACATACCCTCCTCCATACTCTGTCGTATGCCTTTTTAACATCCAAAAAGGCCATAAACATCTTTTTCGGTTTTGCTTTCGCTGATTCTATCATTTGGGATAACGTGAAAAGGTGGTCAGTGACTCTCCTTCCCTTCCTGAAGCCATTCTGGATCTCTCCCCAAAAAAAACCCTTCTCCTCAATCACCTCCTCTAATCTCCCATACAGGACAATACAGAAAACTTTTCCAATGTTACTACTGACAGAGATCCTTCGATAATTATCCAAAATATCTTTTTTCCCCCTTTTTGTGAATAAATGCCACTTTGCTTTCTCTCCACTCATCTGAACCTCTTGTTTTTCTATGGCTAAATTGAATAGGGCAGTTAGGCTTTCCAAGAGTTCCTCTCCCCCTTTTTTGATAAACTCGTCAGGAATTTCGTCCACCCCTCCCGCTTTTCCATTTCTTAATTTTGAGATCACATTTCGCACCTCCTCCGTTTTAATTTCGCTGCACACGAAGTTCGATAGATTTTCCTCGATCTGGTTCGGACACTCCGGTGGGTTCCCCATGCCCCATCGCTTATCGTTTATCTTTTCCCAGTGCTTGACTAGTTCTAATGCAATTTTATCTTGATCGTCTGTAACTCTGCCATCTACTTTAATACTCTGTGGGTTACTTCCTTTGTTACGTTTATTCACCCATTTCCAAAATACGTTCGAACTCGACCCCCCACCCCCCCCCCCCCCCCGTCCGAATAAGACTGCTATTTCGCACTCTCCCATTATCGTCTTTTATCTTATTTACTTTATTTCGTGATTGTTGGTATTCTTCCTTTGCTATCGTGGCCTCGTTGCTCCCGCCTGCTTAAGGTTTCTACTTCTGTATGCTGCACATTTAGCTTTTCTACCCTTTATGGCCCCTTTCGGGTCTTCGTTCACTCTGTACCCAAGTTCCCGTGTTGGCACCCTAATCTTTCCTATACTTTACCTGTCTCTACTAGGCTCGCAACTATGGCATCGGCCATCTTCTGGACACTGTCCCCATTGTTTACTGTTGCAAGCTTTTGTTTCAATTTTTCCTCGAACTTCGCCCATTCAGCATCCTTATTGAGTTCCCAAATCTCCTTGAAGTTTCCTTTGCTTTTTACTAGGTGTTTGGCCCTGATCGTCACTGTAATCAAGTTGTGATCACTATCCACCTCCATTTTACCCTCATCATCCACTTCTACCCCTATCACCTCCCCCCATGAATTAATATCTGTGATAATATAGTCGATTATTGATTTTCTGTCGTTCCTCTCCCAGGTCCATTTTCCCTTACACCTCGCGTTAATTGTTGGATTTGCGACACCAAGGCTTCATTTTCTATTGCAGATTCTTTCTAAAATGCTGGATGGCGAATTTGTTGAGGGACTTTTGGAAATATCTTTCAATTTCCAAACTGATGCGATTCAATGATATTCTCTCGACAATCCTTGTAAAACAAATAAGATTAAATAAGAAAATATTTTGGTAATAAAGAGTTAAATTAACCGCAAGCAATCCAAGAGTTGCAAAAATCAAAATTATCATTATTAGTTATCAGCTAAGGATTGTAAAGCGTCAAAAAGATGCTTATATTCAGTCAAATTTGGTAACCAGTATGGTTTAGTAACCAGTGGCGAATGTTGTATCCATATATGACCAAACAATGACTATTTAATGCCAAATTTTAAACGCCAGTATCTCTCAAAATAACGAACGAAATAAGCTGATCTCTTCAACCAAGAATTGTGACACGTAGCGTTAAAAAACTCATCTGTTTATTTTGCGAAAACTCTGTTCGTGAAAAAAATTTAAAAAAACATACTAATCATTCATTTTTGCCTCCCGTTAGTATTTAAAATGGTCAAGGTCAAACCTTAAGACTCGACAATCTTATTCTAGAGTAAAGATTGACCAATCCACCCCTTCTAATGTCCTAGTTTCGGTTATATCTGGCAACCCAGATAATCAGAACATACCAATAATGACAATGATTCCTCATCGCTAAACCACCCACCATGACGGCTTGAACCCAGAGGCTGGTTCCCTTTTTAAAGGCTTCGCACATGTGCCTGCTTGGATATTTATACATTTGCAGATTGAGAGGATTAGTGTTATGTCTCTGACGAGAGAATTTTATAATAGTGTGTTCTATTTAAACTTCTTACTCTGGGAAGAGGGGCTAGATTGTATTACCGCCAAACCCGACGTTCACTTGAATTGAGGTTTTTCTGAAGTAAGTCAAATGCCAATTCTGTACCATTATTGACTGGTAGCTTTATGTGAACAATAGCCGATAATCCGATGAGGTATCTTGTTTCCGTATACTGCTGTCATCAAAGGGTTATTTTCTCTGCATCATCAGCTTTCCATGGGTGTACTGTTAGAATGTCGGGCACTTCCTGCTTTAACGGAATTGTATATGAAGAAAATGTTCTGAATGATCCTGGGATAAATCTCAACGGCACTTTCACCAGCGCTGACCGAAAACCATGTTGTTGTTTAAAACAAGAATATTCCAGCTTACACGTGCAAATTAGATTGATTGACCTACCAGCTTGGTTCACAGTAGGTCTACAACATGATTTTACCTATAAAATACCTTTTGCAACCACCAATACATATTTTACTGCAGTGCACTTGGACACTATAAAAAGCCGGTACGAACGTGCCATCAAAAATTCATATGGGATTTTAACACTGAATTCCATCAGGTGAGAACACCACCACTGCAGCAAGCTCCACCAGAAATCCACCAAACAGACCACGTACACCACACTCTATACTATTCCTGTCACAAATGGAAACATAATTTGTTCTGGCGTCAACGGAAAAAAACCATCAAAGTTAATGTTACATTAAAACGCCGTGGGTTTTCGAATAGTCCAATATACATTATTGTGGTGCTCAGTGGGATCTTCCGATGGGCTGTATGTTTGTATGTTGGAACAGTGTTTTAAAACTTCCATTTCTGTTTGAAAATTGGAATATTTTGCAACTTAACTTGAATTTCCATATCGAATGACGAAAATCGAACTATGACTTCGAAGTTGAAACAATTGTGTTTTCTGCCATGTAAAAACTCTTGCCCACCATCATGTAAAATGATGTAGGTTCAAACTCTATGGATCTGAAGAAATATGTAATCGCTTTTTATCTTCGCACTTCCATTTCAATTTTAATCAAGTACTTTTTCGTCTCTTCCTCAATTTTTCAAACATATTAACAATTCAAACATCAGTCCAGACAATTTAGCTTTTGATCACAATTGGACTGTGATTGCGTTGATTATTGGTTTATTCCAATAAGAAATACATGACTTTTGTGGGGGGTGTAATATGATTTTACCAATTCAAAATTATCATTTTGAGGAAGGAGTTCACGGGGGATCCATGAGAATAGAGATGGGGCCAAACAAAATTACTAAAATAAATATGTTTATCTGATCATCGGCGTTCATTGTTGACATTCAGATAGTAGCGGTGACATATCTTTGTTTGTGCAAATGGGGCAGGGCGTAGTCAATGGCGAGACACGTTCTCTATCCGGCGGGGTAGGATTGTGTGGCTATGTGTAAATTTGTGTGTGTGAGTGTGTGTAGTTGTGGTGGGAGTGTGTCATTAAGAGTGGGTTAGTGTGTTTGGTGCGCATTTATGCGTGAGTATGTGTGTATAGACACAACTAAATTTTAGTAGTGAATAAAAAAGATAAACAATGCTTCAGTCTCGAGTTTAGAAGTGAAGATGTTAACCTGTCCAGTCTCTGACCCCAGCACACGTGTTGAAATGACATGTTTAAAGTCAACCCAGGTGAATTCAGCAATAACTCACATCCCTCCCACCCCCACTTTATGTTGTAAAAACTGGACATTTATTGTATACATACGTTTTACCAGAAGAAATTGAATTTTTTCCTCGAAGGATTTCTGTAAGAATGTTGTGTTGACCATTGTGAAGAAAAAACATATTTTTTACTTTGTCGTCGTAAAAGATGGAATACCTTGATTGAACGATCGAGTCAGTTTTCTTTTTACAAACATATCGCAAACCATTTTTAACTGACGTTTTGTTCAAATATCTCTGGTCTTTCCTCGTCAGTACTGATTCAGCGTAAAAATATTTTGGGCATTCCTGTACAAATTTCAAGAATCCGAAGTCATAATAATTGCGTAAATAAAGAGATTAAATTAAATTTGGTTCTGACCAAGCCAGTTAAACAGAGAACTGGATGAAGTGTTTGTTGTGTAAACACATGCCAGTGTTACGCCTTTACTGTTAAATTATATTACTTGGGAAACAGGAAAAGACTTCAAGAATAACTTTGTTCAGAATCAAAAGGTGCGCGCTTCTCACATTTACGAAGTGAACTTCTGAAAATGCAAACAGTTGGCTAATAACCCTCTGCATTCGCTTCTTACATATGTTAGTGTAACTTTGTCAACACGGGTTCTGTATTGTCTCTTAGTTTTGGAAATTGTAAAGTGTAGAAGAGAAACTCTCACGAGCTAATAGACGAAAGATGAAGTATACTTGGTAACTTTTTCAGATTCTAAATAAATAAATAAATAAATAAATAATAAAAAAAACTTTTTGAAATTCTAAATAAATAAATAAACAAATAAATAAAGCGTGTTGGGGGAATTCGATGTCGTAGCCAGACCTGACAAATTATGCTTCAGAACCCAATTGCCAACACGTTAGAGTGGAGATAAGAGATTTATGATCACCCTGGGGCTCGGCCGTACTCAAGAGAGTACCATCTGACCCTTGGCTTAACATATATCTCACCACCTCGCTGTGGTTTTGAGGTAGACTCGACATCTGGGGTGTCGCTGACTTGGTATTTAAAAAGGAAACCGCCGGGTATCATTCGAACATAATTTAACGATAAACAATATTTACTCACAAGAATGGTCTACGAAAATCTAATTAAAAACAACACAAATCACAATAAATTTATCCCCCGTCCAAAAGTTCATACTCCGTTAGGGGCGTTCTCCAGATGATGTTGTTTCCCATCGTCTCTCTGCTCCACAATGTATTGTCTATTCGCACCTTCAAAGTATCAAGGTACGACTCGTAGCAGCTTCCAATTTTGACGTTAATTGTTCTCCTGTTTCACTAACTATCACTGTCCATCAACTCATATGATGTGCCTGTACTTGCTATAACACTCTATTGTCACCCTGCCATTCACATTCGGGTGTACATCAGAAACTTGTTCCGAATCAACCAATCTCCGTCAACCGTTTAAACACACAATGTTCATGCAGTAGACTTCCCTGGCCCCCCACTTAGCCCACTCCAAGCGTCTAACTTGAGTCGAATCTATGAGCTCTCGATTGATCCCCCAGATAACTTTACTTCTGCTTTGGGCGGATCCGTGAAACTGTATTTATGGCTCTGAAGCCCACCCTTCCCCACGGTTCGCTTCACTTAGCCTATTAACTTATTATATTGCACTAACGATCTTCGGAAAATAAAACTACTCTTAGGTCCACTTAGCCCAGTAACTATCTCTAATCCCTAAAACGGTCTCTCGCTTTTGGGTTCAACTAATCTAATTAATCATTCTGACTCCCATTGCCAAAGCAGCCCCAGGTTGGAGTTTCAGTCTTTCCTTCAAATGGACACTGACTATCCAATAGTCCCATAGTCCTTAAATAGTATAAAAGAAATCCCAAGAGCCGGCTGAACGGTCCCTCTTTGAAGAACGTAATAGTGATTAATGGGTTCTGAGAGGTTTATTGAAATTACTATGGAAAGACAACATCATGCTGACTTTAATTAGGGGACTTTGATAATGTCAATTTGGCAGCGTCTGAGTCTAATTTGATACATTGTTCGTGTTCTGAGATTCTCAACCCTAATTGCGATGTCTAATATGTGTATACTTTATTTAAATTTTATTTACATCGGAGGTGAGAATTTCTAAGTCAACTAATTTTCCTTACTTATATAGTACCTTAAACCAACAGTCCTATTGATCTATATGATTAAACTATTACCAATACTCCCCCTCGAGTCGTTGTTCACTGTATCGTCCACTCGTTGACTGTGGAATTTACCTTGACCAACAATCCATGATCATCGAGTTGAAAGGATTAACTATTATTTAGTCACACACGACCAATGCCTGACAGCCATCACTGCAAGTTCATAAGTGGCATTTATTATAGCACCGAATACTTCTTGGTGTTAACTTGTTGATTTTTTTTACTAATCCAACAATGATTGTTACTTAAATTGACAAGACGTGGTGTAGTTAGTCTTAAGGGGACGTCCAACCTAACTTTGGGCAAATTTCATGTAATTTTCTTTCAAGTCTAAAAAAATCCCAAAATGAATAACCCCAATAAATTATATACCACAATGCTTGGAATGAAACATAGAACATGTGGAAACTGAAATTTGCCATGGAACTGCTGCCATGTGTAAATAGCAGCACCTGAAAGTCTGCTGTGGCATAAGTAAGAGAACAAACTTTTTACAATAAAATACCTCAAAATAAAATAACAGCTGTATTCTATAAATATTTAAGTACATACTCGAAGAAATCTTTTCCTAATTCATGAAAGTAATAAAGATTGAGACCAAATGTTATAAGTGGAGTGCTCTCTGATTGAAGGCAGACATTTTCTTTTGTTTATGTTTTGATTTGGGGAGTTCAACAAAGGTCAACTTGAAGGAGTCCAGCAGAAGAAGTATGGAAGGACAAAAGAGTGTCTCCCAATATCAAGATGTATGTGTTACTGTAATGCTTTGGAAAGAAAATATGATATTCTCCTGTGTAGAATGCACTGCAAAGTCATACATTGTAGTTGAATAAATATATTTACAAACCGCTTGCACTGTAACCCCTTTTATCCCATGCATCAATTTGATAGTGATTAAATTGTTAAATTTGTCTGGTTTATCAATAAGTATAATAACTTTGTTTAATTTTTGGACACCAATACACTCATGATATCTGTTGGAGAAGAAATAAGAGTAACTGTAACCTGTCACTGCAATAAACCATCTAATGTACTTAAAAGTACATTGTTATTCAAAACACATCAAATCAACCTTACATAACCATTATTGCATGTACTTTCCCCAAGGAGGCTTATTGACATATTGAGATCAGAAGGGCACATCCAGAGGGTCTCACATATTTTTTTCAAGAACGAAGTACACAAAGCAATCCCCAAAAGATGACGAGCTCCATTTGACACAAAAAATTTCCCAGAGGGGGGAGGGGGGCGGGGGGGGGGGGGCTCTCTTCCTTGTATGACGCTACCTCCGGCACTCCAGGCATATGTCTTTTTTTCTCAAAGTTTAACTCTTTTTTCTTTTTGAAGATCCTGGCCACACATGTTCCAAACACTATCAGACAGGTAACCCTCCAAATAAGTGTATCTGCACAAATCATGTTACGTTGCAAAACATTCTTTTTAGACTTTTAGTTCTGGACCTTTCATGCTTTTTACTTCCAACTATAACACTTAATTTATCGATTAATGGGTGAATAAAATAGTCCTGCCATAATCAACATTTTGAGTTCCATAAGCCTTCAAAACAGCTCCGATAAAAGTGTCAAACATCAGATTGGTGGCTTTATACAGAATATTCATTAGGTTGTTGCTTGATAATAGGAACAAAATCTTCACAAGAAAATTCTGTAGCAATACAATTGAGAGTATTAGCAGGCACTTTGCAACAAATTGTAACAAATCAACTAGTTATAAACAAAATTTTCTAACTCAAAAGAGTGAAAAAGTACCACAACTCTGAAAAAATGTGGGAAGAAACACATGCTACAGCAGCTACACAGGCATTGTTTCCCCATGATGCTCGATCACAACACCAAATATCCTTCAAATTGGAGTAGCAATGGTTGAGATACAAGGGAGAATGTTGGTACATGTAATGATGAATGGGTAAGACTAAGATTAAAATGACAGGGGTCACCACTGCACGGCCCTAGATGCACCTTTGATTTTCCAACTTCCAGGTCTGAGGCATAATAATCGCAACACACCCACCTTATCAGTTCATAATTTCAGTAAAATAAAAGAAATTATCAATTTGAATTAATTAATAGATGATGGAAAATATTTGGCTTCCTTCGCCTTCTCGTACTATTTAATTACCACAAACAATATCAGTTTGATGCCGACAAACGAAACTGAACGCATGTGGTTTGGTTAAAAAGTAACTCGGCATGAATCATGAAGAAATTGCGAATATTTGTGTATTTCATTTGTTTAAAAGCCAATTGCAGCTAATACTGACCGTGCATTCGATAATTCTTTTCGGTTTTGACCACACGGCCACGCTGACACTCCGTGACAGCGGTTATGTTTATTGAGATATGCAAATTGGGGGATGGTTTCCGGTGAAGGAGATTTGTCACATTTGTCAGTGTAAAACGATCATAAAAGACATTGATCGACGCTTGTATTACTATGGTTGGTTGCAAGAAAAAACTAAATTCTCAGCATCGTCCAAGCGCACCTTATTTAAAAGCACGAATGCATCATTTTCAACCCATCTTCAATCGGTCCTTTGCAGACATCAAACATACCCGCCTTCAAATTCCATGATTACTAGGAAGTAAATAACTTCACAACATCTGGGGGAAATCAACACGCTCAATATAGTTCCAGGTCACTTGGAATATACTTCGTGAAAAAGTGTTTTCTGAAGCATTCTGCTTACTTTGTTATGAATATTGCCTTATTTTATGTGTATCGTTCCGATTTAATACACTCGGTTATTTTTTTTACAAGTGGTTAATGTTGTCTTTCTAGTGCGCAATAATTCAGATTTTTGTCAACAAAAAAGTCCAGACGGCCTGTAAACACGAGAGGGAATTTCGAACCATATTTTGCAGTTATGACATTAACAGCTCAAGTATTTGCTGTCACCTGTTTGCAAATCCGCTCATACATTGTCTCGAACAAATAAAGGGCGTGATCACGTCCTTGCATTCTTACGATTGCCCAAATTGAGTATTTCTGCAAGAACCACATCGTAATCACCTGACCGGAAAAACATCATTGAAACATGGTCACATCCGGAACATCAAAAATTTGTGTTGGTGTTATTACATTCAAACGTCAAAACCCACCAGAATGTGTGTAAAAAAATGCTTTCTCCGAGTCTGTAGTATGTTATCATTATATTGCGGACAAGGCTTTCGAATTACCGATTATTTTGTGGTTTTACCGGTTCGTTACTTATGCCATTTGCAAATTAATCTTCTTCAAAATCCTAAAATTCACCTTTTTTCCTGAAAAAAATTATATGTACCTTTTCTATGCACTTTACTCATTATTTTGATATATAATTTGCCTTTCCTTACTTCTCTTATCTGTTTCTGAGACATTGGGAAAAATGTCAAAAAATTGACCAAAGTTAGGTTGGACGACCCCTTAAGACACCACGAATTTAGCCGTAGAGATCAAATGATATTCTTGTCCTTTGACCGAAAATATTGCTAAACCATATCATTATCCAAATGAACATCTTATAAACCAAGAGGTTATGTTGATGAGAGGTCTTATCAGATCGATATTCTAAAAGCAGATGCTACCAAAAAGACGTTTCTGTTGATATTTTTATCCATAAGACAGAGAGTAGCAATGGAATAAGTTTAAATATTTGCAGACAAATTCACTGCGCTGAATAATATTTTCCAATCAATCCTTGGCAGTTTATGGAGCATGTCAACCAACCCACCCAATAATACAGGATGGTGTATTGCTGATAAATCATTGGGTGGGTGTATTTTTCTTCTGGATGGATACTTATGATTTCTCAGCAGGGACGTGGCTCATGGGGGTGAGGGAGGTGTCTCCCCCCCAATATTTGTCCAAAAATCAAGATAGTTGGAAATTTTTCAGGCAAAAATTCAAACAGTTGAAAATTCGAAGCATTGTAGTAACCGAGGTTTTCACCGAATGTGGTGTTACATTTCCATGAAAATTCCACCCGCCGACTCCCACAGACAGAATTCTGATCGAACAACGCAAGATTTCAGACTACTCAGCGGCTTCGAGGTTAAATCCTCAAATTACAATTTCAACCTATTGAGGATTCACGAATGAGCCATATTTAATTTCGCAGTGATTCATATCCATCATAAAAATTGTATGTCATTGAAGGCCTGGCCAGTTTCTAAATTCCAGGTTGGGAATGATTTTTCTTGTAATCTGTATTGGTTGAATGTAATTGTTCTGAGTTATCCATTCAATCTTCTCAATCCTTTATTACAACTTTGTCAATGGAAGGCCTAAACAACTCCAAAACAGATATTGCCGTCATTCATTTTCAGTTATGATTTTAAATATTTCACCTTGTATAGTTTTAGTTTTATACACGCAAGAACTGGAGGTTCATTGTTCACGAAAATATTTTACAAGTCATAGTTTTTCAAATTAATTTAGCATTCAATGTACATGTTGTAGTCCGTCAGGCTGCTACAGTATACAAACATTCGTAACAACATGTACATAAGAGTTTTCATTTGGGTTATTGGATAATACTTGTTTCATGTTGAAACAAGCATTTAGCAAACCGTTTCTTGAATTATATCGGAAACTGCATAAGTTCGAACAACTTGGTCAATTTGGTGCTCACAGTCGTCATAAGGAGTTTGTTTATGAGACCAATATATAGGGCACTTTATGAGACCCAGACTACAATTTGTATTAGGACTGAAAATGTGCCCCCTGTGAGGTTGTGTCTGGAATTTTTAAAGTTACTACCAAATTTGTGCACAGTTTTCTTTGGGTCAGTACTCTCATGAAAGACAGATAGAGCCAGACTGGAAATTTTCATTTGTATCTGGTATTATTGAATTAATATCTCACACATATTGTGACATATAGGCTGAGTTAGGTAGCTAACGCATTACTCATACCCTGTAAGCATAATGAATGGTTGTAAGTCATTGAGTTCATTTCAAGATTAATGTGCTCACTGCTCAGCATGACCTCATATTTGAGATGATTAATTAATAAATTATTGGTTGAATAGAGTTCCACAAGAAAATGTCATTTTGTGGTGTCTTAATCCTCAAATTATGTATATAAATATTTAGCTGCAGTCATTTAAACAGGTTGGAAATATTCTCAGAATCCTCTGAAGAGAAAACAAAAACGTTAACCTACCGATTGGAAATATTTTGAAAAAAACAATCGACCAATTCCACACATTTCAATCACAAATTACGTATCTGTCAATTTCACTGGGGCGACAAAAAGACACAAAATGTCTAAATTTTATTATTTATTCATTTTCTTGTTTTGAAAACAGATATATGTCGAAACACCTTGAATGGCGAAATTACTGATCTTCGTTCCCCATTAAGACGATTCCGGAAGACCGGTTTTATTTATTTTTTTATTTGTTTATTAGTGTTCAACTTTTAATAGCCAGGGTCTTATCGTGCCGGGCAGTTTTAAGAGTAGATGAAGTCAGAGTACCCACCGAGAACCACTGAACAGCCGTGAGACTCTCCAACTTATTAAGCCTGTACAAGCAGGGTTATCGGTTGACGGCAAATTCGCTGTCGAGTGCAGTACGCCCAAGTACTCTGCGTCATCATGCGCCTCATGTACACAATAGGCATTACGTGTCCTGTCCAGGGGCGGACTGGACCAAAACAAAAAAAACAAAAAAGTTACCGCGGAATGCACAAATTGATTTGGGGAATTGAACGAACGCGACTTCCTTCCATCTGTGCGATCAATGACAGCCCACATTTCGATGATACCATCTTCATCGATCATTCGACAAAAATGGTTCTACTGGGGGTGAGAGAGGACCCACCGGAAAGACTATAGTTCGGCCCAATCGGAGAAAATTTTAATTTTTGAAATTGAATGAACGCTGTTTCCTTTTATCTGAGCGATCAATGGCAGACAAGACTGTTGGTACATCGATGTCATCTATGTGGACTGCCAATGGCAGTATACATAAAGAACATTTCGATATATAGGCAGTGTGTGTAATCAGATCCAGTTTGCCTTTTGGTCATTTTCACGAAATTTCACGCACATACAGGTGTTGGGCTGAATCTATTTTGGGGGCCCCAAGGGGAACCCAATGGGGTGGGGGACCGGGTTTTCCTGGTAGATTATACGGCCAGTCCGCCCCTGGCCCTGTCCATAAACATAGCGCATGTTGAGCGGGTCATGACTTAACCGTTGACCTTTCGGTTTGAAGTGCGATACCATACACAACGAGCCACCGTGCTCCCGAAAGAAATATTATGATAACTTAAACTTACGATGCCTGTTGAAATAAATTATTGCTGTACGTTGACGGGCTTCGGTTTTTCAACGAACTGATTCATAAAAAATAACACCAGCTATCCAGACTGTTCACTTTCGAGGAATGACCAGTTTATCAACGATTTGTCATCGCAAAATGTAAGTAGTGTCCGGCTAACACAGAAACCGTGTAATGTCTGGTGTAGTGTACTTACAGCTCTCCCCTCCAAAACTAGACGTAATATAGTGTTAATTTCCAGCCAGTCAGAAGGCCAGAATGTCACGTGAGATAGAATTTGGTAAGCGGCACACTCTTCCGGTACTGTATATAACAAAACGCCTTTCACTTTGTTAGTGTTTTTATCTTTTAAAAGGGCTTGCGGGTTGAGACAACTGAATAGAACGTGGTCACCAAGCGTGAAGTGCCATAAAGCACGTACATTTAATTGGGTCTAAAATAACTGCCCACCTAATACAAATAGCAGACGACATTTGCAGAAATAACAAATAACTAAATATTTTCATTTTTTTACTCGAAAACATAACTTATGAACCCTCATTGGACGAGTTCGTAACAGAGCTCGTTAAATACTAAAAGTGTCGTCATTTGATGGGTTAAACTTGAAAGCTTTAGCAAACTGTTGGATATACAGTAAGCTGTTGTTCTACTCTATATTGTGCAAAAACAATAAAATAAAGCTAATATCTTACACTAACATTATTACCGAACATAAATGTAATATGTTTACCGAGGAAAGTGCTTTGGATGTCAAGAAGCCACAAATAAAACAATTTAAAGGGACCTCCTGAAAACCGAGTGACTTTTCTTAGAGAATCTTATTTGCTTTGGAAATGGAATATGATAGATATAAGTTTGCAAGTAACATTATTTAGGTCAACGGGATGAAGGGCATAGAGATATTGGCCTACCCAGTGTTATAAGAAATGGTTGTATTTAAACACATGCCGTTGTTGGATCGATTTGCGTTATAGGCAGTGTACACACCTGAGACATGAATTCTGAAGATTTACAGTCTCTACAGTCTCCCGCGTACCTCTTGACTCCTCGAATAGTCAACTGCGATATAAATGTAGTTGTCACAAAATCAATCAGAACAAATTTGATCTTTTGTTTGTTGTAAAAGACAAGTTGTCATAAATAGTGGATCGAAGCCGATGTTCTTTTTTCAACTTGAAGGTTTGACATATGAAAGCTCGATTATTGCCCAGTGGGAACGAAACTTGTGGCAAGGTAATGCAGCATATGTCATATTTGACAGCTTGTCTGGTTCGTATAGATTAGGCTCAATAAGGGGAGAACAAAACACTCTCCCGAGCAAGAACGTTCTTCACAATGTGTTACCGTCACTAGTTGTTACCCGATGTAACTTTAAATTTTGAATCTATTGATGGCAAAGTCCAATAGATGTATAACTAACCCTTTACCTAATGTACGCCCATAACCAGTCAGCACCATTCATAAAATATCGCTATTCAAACTTAAAATTTTTTCTGACGTTTGCCTCCAAACTATAGCTTATCGCTTCTCATTTGAACGAACTCCTTCCAATGAGGGTCATAACCCCTGTTTCGATGCCCCAAAGTAATAAATTAGTTATTAACCGGATTTTTGTAAGTGGCGCTCTCCAGTAGTAATCAGTAAAGGGTTAAAGGTACTCAATTGTTACCATTACGTTCGACAAAGCTTCACTACACCGTTTTACCCGAGTGAAATTCATCCGAGGAGTAGATAGCTTTTTTTCTGGAGAGACCATAAAGCTTCGACGAACGTTAACGATGCAAAGTACCATTGTATCCTAATTTTTCTCAGAATTTTATAACTTAAAATGATTCTTAAAATACGTGTGAAAGGTGTAATCTCGCAGACTAACTGGCAGTTAGCAATTACTATTTATTAAGAACCGACAAGAAAAATCCTCGCTGGGGAAACTGTCTCCCATCCAAACCCATTCGGTCTGGACAAAGCGTGGCTCCAGTTGTTTAAAATTAGAGTTTTTTCATTTTTATATATCTCAACAGAAATGAGATTTTCGTATTTTAAATGAATAATTTGTTGAAAATGTTGGGTGAGAAAAACTTCTGTATTAGTGAAACTGGATGATTAGTAGTTTCGGGATTTTGTTTAGGAGAAAGTATTTTGTAAACTCTCTCTGTTATCTAAGACGAGTCAGAGTCGGTCACATCTAATTCGCGGATATCAGCAAAAGTGGGATAATTATAGACCGTTGTGCGCCATTTAAACATCAGAGCAGCTAATGGTTACAATACAGTGGGCTTTTTTCCATTGACCATAGTACTAATCTTTCCTCCTCTCCCCATCTCATCAAGCTGTTTGGGCAAAAACAACCATCTATCCATTTAGTTTATCATCTCATGAAAAAAATATACTGAAAAAAATATAAGTCGCCGAATTTTGCCTTTAAATTTGAAGCTACCCGTCCAGTTTCGCACTGAATGAAATAGACATATTTTTACCTACTCCCGCCCAATTTTAATCTTCTCTCACACGTTCAGAAGACAATCGTCACCAATATTTTATATCCTTTCCAAAACATGCACTTTAAAATTTTATTCACTCTTACAAGGTCAGTTCATTTTCCACCAATCGGATATTTTCAGCAACTTTTGTCCTCCATTAAAGGTTGTTTGACATTATCAGAAAAAAAGAAAGAAAAAAGTTGCTGAACCTGGATGGGATCAGCATAGTACCTCATTCCAGCCAGGTCCAACAACACATTTTAACTGAAATCTTCCTAATGCAATAGTCTTATAAACTACTAGGTATCTCTCTTTATTGGTAACAACATGCGTATAATGGACCAAACTATTACAGATTAACCCCTTGGAGCTGCAAGTTTGATTGTGGAAATAGAAATGTTAAGCACGGTGAATGTTTCAATATGAGAGGAGCAGTTGCATACGGTGTAGTGATTTTGTGCATCTAGAAATTACCAAAAAGGTAGTTTTTGCACTCTTGGGTACAAAAAAACATCAAGCAGAGCTTTTTCTCCAAAATATGATTAGAAAATTGCCCAGGGTGTCCAGCAATCACGGGTAATAATGTAGCTACAGTTCTTTTAAAAAATAAGTGAAAATAGTTATTGTAACATAGAAATATCAAGTAGTGCCACATCTGAATTGCTTTCATGGAGTAAAAACTCCTATGCATCTCGTCAAAACAACATTTGAATCAAATCACAGCTTGAAACAGGATATTTCTCATAAATTTGACCATCACACCTGCCAAAATAAAAAAAATCTCTGTTCAATAACTGTTTTTCACACTGCAGAATGTAACAAATCATACATTCAGCAAGCATATATAGACAGAGGAGGTTAAATTCTGGAATAGGGAGAAATGATACTTCTACTAACAGTTCTATATTTGGGGATGGGGGTTAGTTAGCAAGTGAAAAATCAATAGTAAACTTGACTGAATGTTTTCATATTGAAAGTAATGTCCATTCCAAGTTTGGCCATGGGCGTTAAAACCTGCTTATTTTGCACATGCAACATCATTTAGCTCAATTAATACTGTCATTTCATATTGGCCTGCCTCTGATTGACTACAAACACAACAAAATAACCAAACTGTACCGTCTTTTCTCTACCTTAGATTCACTGTTCATTTGGCCAGCCTTTTATGCATATGGGCACTCTGAAATAGGCTATTTTCATGAAAAATGGGCATCCAACATCTTCAAAATTACTTTTTCTCTAAAATTTCCATCGAAGTACAAACGGACTTGGCTTCAGTCATCAAAGTAAAAACACCAGTAGACCCAACATCCAAAACTATTTTTGAAAAAAATCACTCGACAGAAATCACAAGAAATGCCGCTTTAACTTTTTACAACGTCGATAAAAATATATGTAATTATGGGTTTAAATTAAAGAAAAAATACTGTCTAATATATTAAATATTTTTGTTTCAAATTTCAATGCTCTCTGCCTGATCTATCAACATTACAATTAACCCACCCCGATTGGTTGAGTGAAAAAAAATCATGTGGCACTTTTTACATTTTTCCCTATAAAATGATTCCAAACAACAAGTTTAATGAATTTCTTGTCCTCGAACTGTCATCATTTAGCATTAGTATACCAACAGAATAGCTGTATAAACTATCAAAGTCAAAAAAGTTATTCTCAGAGTAATGAAAGCTACAAACATTAACCCTTCCATTATTCTCAAAATAAAAATGAAAAAATGTACTTTTGTTTCATAAAGGTGTTTAGATGAAGGACAATTTTCAGCAGAAGTACACCATATAACAGACGCACACTCTAATATGAGACAATCATATGACCTGAATGAAGAAAGAAACAAACGAATAAGCAGTGCTGGCTATATGACCCCTACCTCTGCAACCAGTTTAACAGAAATGCCAACATCCAACCCTTTTAAGTCCACTCACTTCTGTTTGCACAAAAAGACTGTATTGTAACCTAAAGATTATCACATTAATGGTGTATGCGTTTACGTTTAGAAGTTACGGTGCCACTGAATGGTCAATTTGATGTAAACACAAGAATGTGCTTAAAATGGCAACAATAATTTATGTCCGTTCAAAATTGTATTTACTGGGGACAAATACTTAAATTCGGCACTCTGGGGCTCCCCTACCCACCAATAAGGAAGGTTGATGTGAGAACTCAATAGTACCTGTGGAGAAATGCAGAGTAACGTCATGACCGCCGAGTGTCATAAAAGCCAGTTGTCTATAACCGCTAAGAGGTTAAAAATGATAAGTCGCTCAGAGTTAGGAAAGTTTCGGGAGAAATTGTTGAAGGATTATCGTTTGAGACTACGGAACAAAAAACGCAAACTGGCGTTTTGATGATTGACTACAGTCTAAAATCAGTTGGGTTACAAATGAACCCCAATCAACTGGGTTGAGTGAATGTGAACACAATTGGGTTCATATTCACTCAACCCAATCAATTTGGGTTAATTTTTAACCTAACTGATTTTAGAGCGTATATGAACATTAGGTTTTGAATAGTGAGGTAGAAGCAAAGTTAACCTTGCGATTGGACTTTCTTTGTATGTTGTAGCAGAACTTTACCGTGATGTAAATTGATACGTTAGCAGAATCAATCCTGATGGAGACATGCTTGAATTGTGATGTACGGATAGCTGTAGATGTAAGGTTAACGCGAAAACACCGTCGGAAATATGTTAAAAAAGGTCACCAGTTCGTATCACGGGAGTTAATATTAGCATTGGTGTTACCTTAAATGCACAGTAACCACCAAATACAAAGTTAATCATGCAGACAAATATTTTTTTCAATTTTATTCTACATTTATAACGAGAACAGGAGCATTTTTCGTCCACATTTTGTTTCTGAAAAAAATTTTGAAATTGACGCAAAGTGCAATTTTATCAACAGCAAGGACTGACCTAATAATCTTGAATTATTTTGTGAGAAGAGGCCTACGACATCTTTTTTTCTGAAGTATAGAAATATTGGAATATATAGGTCCTCTGGAAAAATATAAGACTTGTGCTGCCTGCATACGAAACAAGTAATGGAAGACGTGATTGCTGACAAATGTTCAAATAGCCTCCTGTGTTTGTAATAATGAAAACATGATTTTTGAGGGCGTCTCACTGAATCTTTTTCCAAAATATTTTATTTAACAATGTCCGATAAACAAGTACAGACATAAATACGAACATTTATAGACACAAAACTTGAATGGTACTTTGTTTGTGGTCTGCATAGCCAGAGTATCTGTCTTCTTGCTCTCTTCATGGTATGAACTAAAAGCTACATATGGTTGGAGTAGGCAATTAATTAATGTCATTATCGTTATCTTTGGCTCACATGGCCGTTGTATCAGTATAGTTCTTTGTATGAGATACATATAACTTATGTTCTTTCCTGATAATGGGAGAGGTCTTTAATGGTTTTTTTCACAATAATTGTTCACCTTGCGACTGACGTTAAATCATGAGGAGTGTGTATTTTATAGACGTCTTCATCAGGACAGGAAATTTGTTCATTCTGTAATGTATGTTTATTGATCTTCAAAGCCATCCTCCACACCCATGCCTATATCAGGACCACAACAGTAGTGAGGTGTCAGCGGCCATGATACAGCTATGTCAATGTGATAGTTCGAATTTTCGATCTTGTTGTATGTAAGTGTATATATCTTTGATAATTTTTCTCGTTCGGGCCAAAGGTGTAAGAATGTTCGTTAAAATGACGGACCCCGAAAACCGATTTGTCACTTAAACAGACCAGCAATAATTCAAGCGCTAGCAATTAAACATGAAGTTTAATGTCCATTTTTGCTCATTTGTCGAACACCGCATGGGCTATCTGATAAAGATTGAAACAACGAGAGAGACCAGTTCTCTCCTGTAGTCATTATCTATTGTAATTATGGCCAGTTAACAGGTAATTATAGTGAAAACACTACATCGCATATGTTCTGACCACACGCCCATATTACGCATCTAGCCTGTCACGTATGTCAGGAAATATCGAAATGTGGGTCTTTCAAAGGACCTTAAAGCGAGTATATTTAATTATTTATTTATTGGTGTTTAAGGTAATATACTCATGCACAATGGCTAATCATGACCGTGACAGTTTTACGAGTGGAGGAAGCCGGAATACCCGGAGAGAACCACCGAGTAACGGCGAGCATCTCCAAGCTCCCCAACATCGTAACTCCAGACTGCAACACAGGCAGATTGGTTGAAGACATGCGTACCATCGACGTGCAGTACGCCTTAGTATGCGGCGTCATCGTACCCCCATGTGGACAGTCTTGGTTAAGTGCCTTGCCCAAGGACACAACGCGGGAGTCCGAATTGATCGCTCAGACGATCACCCAAAAGCGAGTAGTAAATTAAGATAGATCTAAGCGGCCAAGTTTAGGAAAGCGATTAAACTGAGAATCTGAAGGTGTGTAAGGCTGTGGGTCGTTGCGTGTAGGTGGGCATGTCCCATGCTATAGTTTAGAGGAGGCGCCGCATCGGTGCGTAAGTATAGGCACATTGTGACGTAGGGGAGCCATAGAGCTCATATTTAGAATAGGAGCATTCGCGGGCCAAGTCGGTGGCCATATATGAGAATAGGATTAGAAACACGAAGTACGAGCTGAGCGAGCTAATTTGCATTTAGGTAAACGGCATTACCTGTTTTAGAAGGCAAGCCATACATAGGCAGAGTAGGCTTTGCCTGTATGAACATTATTCTGAGATAGACGTAGGGGAGAGGTTAACCCCAAGCGACAAGTAAAGTGACAATAAACTAGTGGCCGTGCGACGGCAGCGGGAGACTGACATCCCGTCACTTGTTGGAGGAAAGGCGTCCCGATAAAGTGACAATACGTTAGTGGCCATGCGACGGCAGTGAAAGGGTGAAGAGAAGGGGCGACCAAGGAACAAATACCAGCGAAAAGGAGGAAAACCATCGACAACAGAGAATGCGGGCCCGCAAGTATCTCAAAAACTGTGTGGGTAGAGGAGGATTGACGTTTTGTTTTTCTTATTCTTTTGGATTCCATGTAAGTCACAAATTATCATATTTATTTGTTTATATATGTATTAAAATTGTTGTTTTCAGTGAACCCCTGTTGATTAATGCTTTTCGAGGAAAAGTTATTAACCCTTTCAGGATAAGAACCACCCCAACAAAAGTGAAACGGGAGAATTCGTCACGGTGAGACATACGTTCAGGCACGGATTCAGGCAACACTCCTTCAGTTTTGGCTGAATACGCGGCGTGAATCTATTTCTTCCAGCAGCTACAAAGCCCGGTTTCCGACATCTAGCGAGGCTAACACCAGGATCTTCCTAAAAGGTAACATTTGAAAAGCTCAAAATCAACAGGATCACCCAATGACAATTTTAATACATGTTATAATGTTCATGCAGGTTGAAAGAGAAGCTGCGTTAGAGCAAGAAAGAGCTGCGTTAGAGCGTGAAAGGGGAGAAAGAGAAGCTGCGTTAGAACGATAAAGAGCTGCGTTAGAGCGCGAAAGGCGAGAAAGAGAAGCTGCTTTAGAACGAGAAAGAGCTGCGTTAGTGCGCGAAAGGGCTGAAAGAGAAGCTGTGCTAGAGCGCGAAAGGACTGAAAGTACGCGTGAGGAGGCTGAAAGGCAATATGAGAGGGAAATGGAGATTTTAAGGGCTAGGGCGCAGTTACCCGGAGCCAATGGTAGACAGGGTGGAGAACATCCCACGGGAAACGTGAGGGCACCTTATCCCCAGTTACCCAAGTTCAATGAACAGACTGACGACATTGACGCGTACTTACAGATGTTCGAAAGGTTTGCTTCAAGTCAGGGTTGGCCCGACGACGCCTGGGGTCAGTCTTAGTCCGCTGCTGGCGGGCAAGTCGCTACAAGTATATGTGAGCACGCCCCCTGACCAAGCTAATGACTACGGTGAGCTGAAGAAGGACCCCGAAAACCGATTTGTCACTTGAACAGACAAGCAGTAATTCAAGCGCTAGCAATTAAACACGAAGTTTAATGTCCATTATTGTGCATTTGTCTGATAAAGATTGAAAGAGCGAGAGCGACCAGTTCTCCCCCCCCTCCCCCCCCCCCCCCCCCAGTCATTATCTATGTAATTATGGCCAGTTAACGGGTGATTATGGCGAAAACACTACATCGCATATGTTCCGGCCACACACCATATTACGCATTTAGCCTGTCACGTACGTCAGGAAATATCGAAATGTGAGTCTTTCAAAGGAACTTAAAGCGAGTATTAAATTAAGATAGATCTAAGCGATCAGGTTCAAGAGAAGCGATTAAATTGAGAATTAATGGTCTGGCTATGGAAATAAATATCGGGGTGGGGGGGTTCTCAAAAAATTCATTCCAGTCTGAGGGTGTGTAAGGCTGTGGGTCGTTGCGTGTAGGTGGGGATGTCCCATGCTATAGGTTAGAGGAGGTGCTGCATCGGTGCGTAAGTATAGGCATGTTGTGGCACAGGAGAGCCATAGAGCTCATATTTAGAATAGGAGCAGTCGCGGGCCAAGTCGATGGCCATATATGAGAATAAGATTAGAAACACGAAGTACGAGCTTAGGGAGCTAATTTGCATTTAGATAAACGGCATTACCTGTTTTAGAAGGCAAGCCATACATAGGCAGAGTGGGCTTTGCCTGTATGAATATTATTCTGGAGATAGACGTAGGGGAGAGTTTAACCCCAATGGTGGAGACTGTTTGAGTGGAAAGTGTCAAGTAAAGTGACAATAATCTAGTGGCCGTGTGGCGGCAGTGGGAGACTGACATCCCGTCACTTGTTGGGGGAAAGGCGTACCGATAAACTGACAATACGTTAGTGGCTGTGCGACGGCAGTGAAAGGGTGAAGTGAAGAGGCGACCAAGGAACAAATACCAGCGAAAAGGAGGAAAACCATCGACAACAGACAATGCTGGCCCGCAAGTGATTCAAAAACTGTGTGGGTAGGGGGTGACTGATGTTTTGTTTTCTTATTCTTTTGGATTCCATGTAAGTCACAAATTATCATATTTATTTTTTTATATATGTATTAAAATTGTTGTTTTCAGTGAACCCCTGTTGATTTATGCTTTTCGGGGAAAAGTTATTCACCCCTTCAGGATAAGAACCACCCCAACAAAAGTGAAACGAGAGGGTTCATCACTGTGAGACATACGTTCACGCACGGATTCAGACAACACTTCTTGAGTTTTGGCTGAATACGCGGCATGAATCTATTTCTCCCAGCAGCGACAAAGCCCGGTTTCCGACAAGCCACAGATGCCGAAGTCGATTTTAGATTATAATGAATAATCGGGTATAGAATCGGGTTTTCCCAATTACCGGTACTCATGTTGGCAACTTTACAGTACCTCACCCCGTGACACACCATCAATAAATGTTTACCACTGTAAACAAGCACTGTTTTATTTCTTGGGGTTCCTACGAGGAATGTAAAGAGTGAGTCTACAATCCGGGCACATGTGGTACGAGCATATGACACTTGAAGAGTAATATTTATTTATTTCCAAACACGCTGTTTTTTTAAATGATTCACCAAGACGGAAGGGCTCAGTCGTCGGATTATCACATGTGTTAAAGTCAATTGATATGGGTTATCATACTCCATTGAGTTGCGAGATCAGATCAGCCCAATCAAACACGTGCTTATTCTGGCACATTTGCTCGCGTACACGACATAGAACATGACAACAATATAACCACGTGTTGTAAGCATTCGTTTATTATATAACAATGAGTATTTTATAATTGACACCAAAAGTGAGAACAAAAGAGAAATTATGGAATGTCTGTTAAGAGTGTTCAGGGCAAGGGCAAAGGCACTGGAGCTTGTATTTCGCCTTTGTAAAATTGTCTTCTTGAAAAACTTCGCACGTCAATCGCGTTATTTGAATACGTTTGAGAAAGGCATGGAATGGACTTGGAAGATTTGAGACTCTCGTTTTCTAGCGAGCCAGAATTGACGAGCAAGCGAGATTGGGGAGCTATTTATGATTGTGATACGATAAAATAATATGACCCGAGTTACAGTTGGCTCAATTATATTATTTTCATTAACTGGTAGAGTGTTGGAAGCCCATATTTGGGCTTTATTCTGAAGTGCATTTACCGCATCTTAAAGGCTTCATATCCTATGGATTTGCTTCATTTTATCTTCGAAGTTAAATAATTTAATCACCATGAACTTGCCTTGTTACAATTCATGGGAGAGTGCCCGTGGGCACTCTCCCGTGAATTGTAACAAGGCAATGACATGCAAACAAGTTCTGTCAACCAAAAATAACTTAGCACTCTACCAGTTAATAGTTACGCTGTTCGTCTTTGTGTTTACTGTGTTTCTTTCTGAAGACTAAAATATCTTCTATTTATTTCGTTTGAGTCTGTAAAGATTTTCCACGGCAGTTATCTCATGAATATGAATACAGAAAGTTCCCTTATGTCGCGACGATTCGCGTGTACCGGGCCCAAATGCTAAAGTAAGCAACCGGGATACTATAAGGACTAAGTGGTTAACAGTCTATGTTGACGCGCGTTGTTTTGTAAATATGTGTTGCTGTCTTGCACGACAGGAAGTAAACAGTTTGAATCCTAACATGTAATAGATGTTTGTGTAGTAGTGCATGGTACTCTTCCATTTGTTTGCTAAACTTCAACAAGAAAGTTGGAAAGTTGGCCTTCGCGTTCCATGCGCTTTTGATTACACACATACAGAAAAGGGCGAATTAAGAGGGCAATGGCAGTAAATACTAACAGCATAAAGCCCCTAAGTCGGAATTACTGTTGTATTATATTCCTGTTATTGTTAAATTTACAATTTGCAAAGCATCACTATCAGCTTCACAAAGCCCTCCTCACTTATACCCGATATGCAATAATGATTATTTACAAAATTCTATAGGCGTACAGAATTGACAAATATTGAATATTGTAATGAAATAAATTGAATATATAAAATAAATGGGTACTAGAGCCGGTAATCAGATTTAAACCACGAGTAGGATAAGGGTTTTAATAAATAATCGACTTTGTCACTTATTAATTTATTTATTGGTGTATAAGATCACATAATTATGCACAGTGGCTAATCATGGCCATGACAGTTTTACGGGTGGAGTAAGCCGGAGTACCCGGAGAGAACCACCGAGCATCGATGAGCAACTGTCAGCTCCTCAACATTCTAACTCTGTTCAAGCTCCGCCCAAGCAGAGTTACAGCGCTTGAAGACATGTACACCATCGATGTGCAGTACGCCTTAGTACATGGCGCCATCGTGTCGCATGTATGCAACCGGGATAAAGTGCCTTGCCCAAGGACACAACGCGGGTCGGGATCGAACTCGAGACCTCTAGCATAGAAGTCCAACAGTCAACCACTGAGCCACCGCCCCACCCCACCCCACCCCACTTTGTCATTTAAAATGGAGAAAAAACGACACTTTCTGACGCAAACACACGGGTTTGTTTTGTTTACATCTGTATACCTCTTATACAGTACTCTCTGCAGCAAATAGGCGAAACCAATTTGCATTTGTGGGGAGATTTAGTTATAATTTAATCGTATTGTGCAATAGAGCTGTAGGAGTAAATAATCATACATCCTCCCTTTTGATTTGATAGCCATTTTTGATGAAGCATATAGAATACGTTTTTTTTATTACTTTCCAAAGTGTGATTTACTGGGATTTCCGGGTTTGGTTATAAACGATAACTTCACAAGTGAATTATGCAATCAACAATTATGTCATGTATCCGTGCGCGCAAACGAAGACGCTTTGCCGTTGGTGTAATGGGGACTTCATTGTTTTTGTTTTATAATCCCTTACCTAACATGAAAAAGCAGACGACATTTGCAAAAAAAAAAAATTCTTGAATAACTATTATTTTCATTTGTTTGTCTCTAAAACATAGGTTATGACCCCTTATTGGAACTAGCTCGACGAGCTCGTTCCAATGGGGGGTCATAACCTATGTTTTAGAGACAAACAAATGAAAAAATAATGAAAATTAAATGGCATTTTTTGAGAATAGCGCTGGCCGGTTTTGGTCGTTACGTTAGGTAAAGGGTTAAATAATATAATTATCGTTAATAATGAAGAGTAATAAACAGAGTAATCGAACTAGTTACGTGAAATAATTCAGTCGAGGCGAGGGACTATATTGTAAAACTCGCGCACTCGTGTTTGTACAACGTCCCTCACCTCTCATGATTTATTTCACGTAACTAGTCCAGTCAAGCGATTACTCTCTACATGGTAAACCAAGTTAACTCATAACCTATCAAGTATTTTCTTTAATTGGTAGAGTAAGGAAGCCCACATTTGAGCGTTGCTCTGAGATGCAGATACCACAAGGTAAAGGTTCCCTATTCTATGGATCTGTTTCATATCATCTTTGAAGTGAAATTGTTTAGTCCGTAACGCTTTGCCTTGTTGCAGTTTTCCCCCCATTAATTAGAACTAGGCAAAGACAAGTGAACAAATTTCACTCACAAAAAATAATTTCCCACTCTGTCAGTTAAATATTTAATAAAATATAAACTATGACAGGATTCGATGAGAAATTCAAGAAACGGAAGTAAAAACAAATCACTGATAAAAAGACTGGTCCATTTTTTTATACAATCATATTTTGCTCAAAGGACCTAAATTGCATCTTGCCTTATGACGACGGTATTGCTGTTCCAGACAGAAATATAGTCATGAAGGATGACAAAAGTTGGTAAAGTCGTAATACATTGTTTTTTTTCACAAACACTCTTTGCAAGAACACACTTCAAAAACCTATTGCAACGTTTGACGTCGTTTTTTGATAGTATTTGAGTTCAACTGAGTAAGGAACACAACACGATCCAGATTTTTTACAGGTTAGTACACTAACAGCAGATTATGTTTGTGTGATTTTTTACTGCATACTTTCTGTTCCGAACCGAACTCCAGCTGCAATCGACAGAGCAGCTTTTGCAATCATATTCGATATTATCTGAATAAATTAACGATAACCGTACAGGAAGTCGCAGACGACAGTATTAAACGTTTTCCGAGATAATGAAAGAAAACACATCATACTTTTTACTACTGATTGGAAGTGATCCGGCGAGTTCCTTCTGGAGAGTGGTCATAGGACATAGCTTAGCAGAGAATAACTAAATTTGAGAGGCATATTTTATTGTACGTGCTGGGCTGATTTCAGACAAACTTTAGTATTGGTATACTTTTAATTCACAAAGGATTAATGTGAACAAATTTGAAACTTGAAATAATGAGAAACGGCATGCCAGTATTAATGGGAAAACTTATCAACATTCCACCCTGCCACAGGTAATAAAACGTAGTGTCTCATAATAATAAACTCTCTGGCCATCCGCTGGTTTGCCGCGGTTCTCATATGAGAAGGCCTTCTTTACCCTGGGCTCCCAAATGTTGCTTTCTCTCCCGCCCCTGTTCTCCTTCCAGCGCGTGAAACGAACTGTTTAATGCTCTTCTGTACTTCTGTCTTCTCGGTTTCACTCGCCTTTGTATCATTCACTAACAACGTTTCCAACATTCCCCCATCTCATATCCTCATTATACTCTGAGTGAATGTTGTTCTGTCAGACTGATATTTGGGTTTTGGACATAGGAGAATGTGATCCAGGCTGTCCATTACTCCCAAATTACACATTTGGCACACATTTTCACTGTCTTTCCCATTACTGCGATCTTGACCTCAGCTGAAACACCGGTGACGCCCCACATCAAAGGTGCATCAATGTACTCCTCAAAACCTGGCTTCTATTTATCACGCAGGCCACCCAAAGACTCCTTTGCTTTGATCCTCTCTCACCAATTTCGAATACAATACCCCATCACTCTATCTCTAACGGACTTTTTAACCCTATGTTGTCAGAGGTCTCCATCGAAGAGTTCTCTTTTAACTTCCTCACTTGCTCAGTCCACCCTGTCTTGGTATCAGAATTCCAAATATTCTAGAACATTAGTTCTCACCGTCGAATGTCAGTGAGATCTGCCAAATAGTTAGGATAACATAGTTTAATGAAGTCTATCCGAAGTGCTGTGGCTCAGTGTTACAGCATTGAACTTCAAACCGAACGGTCCACGGCTCGATTCCCGCCAGGGGTAACTGCGTTGTGTCCTTGGGCAAGGCACTTAATCCCAGTTGGGGGCACGGTGGCGGCACGGTGGCGCTGTGAACTAAGGCGAACTGCACTTTCAAATAGGCTACACTTTATGACCCACGGGTATAACTTTGCTTTTGTTTTCTGTTAGTTCGAGTCTCCATTTGTTCCCATATCTGCCAACAATTGCCAGCATGTTCTTCAGATCTTCAAGTCCCCATGTGCTACTCCCTCGTCCCTATACAGGAGTGCATCTTCTAAATCTTTGATGTACAATGTAAAAATAATTAGTGAAAGAATACACACCCCTGTTTTAGGCCTATTTTCATTTGTTGTTATGTTAACCAGACTAAGTTCACTTTGTACATCTTCATAACAAACTCACCTCCCATTCCCATGGCCTCAAGCTTTCATACCCCGCCCCTCCCCCCCCCCCCCCCAATACTATATCATTAACACACAGAAATGACATAAACATCCCTGCAGATTATATCATTTGGGATAAGCTGAAAAGATGGTCAGTGACTCCACTTCCCTTCCTGAGGCCATTCTGGTTCTCCCCAAACACCCCTTCTCTTTGATTCTCTCCTCTAATCTCCCACGCATAACAGAAACTTTTCAAATGAAGTATAATTTTCATTTTCCCATTTTCCCAGTGAATGACTAATTCTGATGTAATTTGGTCTTGATCGTCTGTATTTCCGCCATCAACTTTAATGCTTGGTGAATTACTTCCTTTGTTTCTCTTGTTCATCCATTTTCAAAATACGTTTGAACTCTACAGTCTTTCTTATCGTCTTAATAAAATTGCAAATCCGTACCTTCCGTTTATCGTCTTTAATCCTATGTACTTTGTTTCGTGCTTGTCGGTACTCTTTTGCTATCCAGGTCTTGTTACTTTTCACCCCCTTGAATCTCCTTTTCCTCTGCACGCAACACATTGGACATCTCTGTCATTATAGCATTTTTATGTGTACCCATACTATGTATGGTACACATAATGCCGGCATCCGGGGTGACCATCCGTCGTTCGTCCATCCTTTGTCCGTCCGTCTGTTCGTCCGTCCGTCCGTCCGTCCGTCCGTCCGTCCGTCCGTCCGTCCGTCCGTCCGTCCGTCCGCACATTTTGTGAACGCGACAACATGAGCAAATGTAATCGAATTTTCACGAGACTTGCTGTGAGTATGCATTGTGAGAAGATCTCGGTTAAGTTCGATATTCATCAAATTTCCTCGGCCTTTATAGGAGTTATGCCTCTTTTTGATGAAAATTTGGAGTTTGAGTGATAATGACTTTGTGAACGCGATAATTTAAATAAACATAATTAGATTGTCATGAAACTTGCTTTTGACATACATTGTGAGAGGATCATGGTCATGTTGGATTTTAACCAATTTTCTCTGCTTTTGTTGGAGTTATGTACCATTTTATTGTACATTTGTTGTTTCTTTGAAATGTCATTGCGAACGCCATAAAATGTAATTGGGTTTTCACGAATCTTGCATTTCGCATACATTTGGAGAAGACCTCGGCCATGTTCAATATTCACAAAATTTAGTTCGCTTTTGTGCGAGTTATGCCCCGTTTTATTCGATCAGTGTTTGTCTGATAATGACATTGTCAACGCGGCAGCTTGGTAACTTGGACAACTGTTATCAAATCTTACGAAACTTGCTACAGGTATACATTGTGAGAAGAACTTGGTCAAGCTTAATATTCACCAAATTCCCTCGGCTTTTATATGTCCTTTTTTGTTGAAAACGTTTTATTTGTCTGATAATGACTTTGGTGAACGCTTTAACATGAAAAAATGTAATCAGATTTTCACGAAGCTAATAAAAGGCAAACACTGTGAGATGATCTTTTTTCATAAATATTTAGACCCACTTCTTTTTTGCGGGCGGGGGATTTCGTCATCTCGTGGCATATGCTTGTTTTGCTTCTTACTAGGGTTGTGTCCTTCATCGTAACTGTAATTAAGTTGTGGTCACTATCCAACTCTATCTTACCCTCGTCGCCCACTTCTAACTCTGTCACCTCAGTCCATAAATCAAAAGGTGTGAGAACATACTTCTAACTATTTTACCCTCGTCGTCCACTTCTAACTCTGTCACCTCAATCCATAAATCGGAAGGTGTGAGAACATAGTCGCTTATCGTTCTTCTGGTGTTCCTCTCACCAGGTCCAGTTCCCCTTGCATCTCGTATCTCTGTTCAGAATCTTCAAATCGAGCTCAACTGTGAAGACCAACAGCTTCCTCCCATTACTGTTGATTTTCTTATCCTCCGCTCTGTATGCCTTCTTCCTTATCACTTATGTGTCCATTGAAGTCACCCATCAGAATTATACCGTGCCCGCAGTTTTAGAATTCCGGTGATACTGGACTTAAGTGTTGAGTATATTGAGTCATTCCACATGGGTTTCTTCCATCCACTTTACAGTGTACAACACTTTTGTTTTTAGGTTAACTTTTACCCATCCAATTTCTTTAGATACCTGAGTCGATGTACTGACATCTGCCGGATGCGAAGGTTTCAAATCCTCTTTAATGTACGGCCCTTCCATTTTTCTAACCTTCAGTTCGTCCTATACGTGTCCACACTGTCCCACTTACTTGGCTTTCCTGTTCGTCGAGTCTCAGTCACGTTTCGCTTAAGCTCATGACATTAGTAATTCCTCTTCGATCAATGTAGCTATTTCACTTACTTTGCTGTGGAAACCCTGGATATTGATGTACCCCACTTTCAGGGTACCGCGATTCCTTGACTTCCCTCTATTGAACATCCTGTTGTTTCTTGACAGTAACCTCGGCATTCTCCTACTCTCACCCTCTCTATTGTTCTTCCCACTTGTCTCCCCTCGTGCTGTTGCTCGTCTTCAAACAAAAGGGCTCTGTAACTGTTAGAATTTTTCGTCCAACACTGGTGTCCCTATCCTGCTAAGGTGCAGCCTGTCCCGCCCGTACATGCCCCTTTTGCCCCAGACTGTTCCCTAGTGGTCAATAAAGGGTATTCGAAAGTAGCACAGTAATCCTCCAGCTCGCTCCTTATTTAATGTCATAAGCCTCGAATTCCGCTCGTCCTCACCCCCAGGATAGGAAGAGCCCCTTATACTACAACCCTTACATTCCTACTGAGCAGTTTACTAGTTCATTCGCTATACGTACCCACCAGACTTACTGATTCATTTTCCCTGATGTTGCTGGACCCCACCCACATGAACCACCACTATCGGATCCGATCCCGATCCCACAGAGGAACATAAGGCAGTTTGATTCGAACTGACAGGACCAAAAATCACATTGTCAACTCCGCGTGCAATGCTACTCTGCTACAATTAACTTTCTTTTATTCTCCTCCAACTTCTCTCATCAGGCGCTATATTACCTGCAATTTGTATCGTTTGACTGTCATCATAACTCTTCTCTCCCTCGATCGTTCTCCTTTCCCTATCTGCCCTATCAACATCACCCCGCCCGCCCCGCTCGCCCACTCGCCCGTCAGATGCCCGCCCCCCCCCCCCCGATACATCAGAATCTAAAATACTCAACGTGTTTTATAAACACCGCTTAGCAGCCTTACACTGTCTCTACCTAGTCCTGTCCTGGCTCTATTATCCCAATGTTTCTAACCATCCGTACCCCGGTCTGGACACCAGTTGAGCACTTACCATCCATGTTTACAAAACACAATAGTACTAAGACCCAAAACGAAAACTCGAAACAAAACTTATACAACGAAAGAAGACAACAAAATTTTCTCTTTTTCCCACAAACCTAAAACGCATTTGACCGAACATTCTGTGAAGTATAGGGGGTACTTTTTATCAATTTTTATGTAATAAACAACACATCTGAACTTTTATACACAAAAACATTAATGTGCCTTGGATACTTAAAAGTTCTCTGGATAAGTAACTGTTTAAAATGTAAAATAGCTGTTTAAGGTAAACAGGGTAAAGAGCTGAACGAGTTGAAAATTTTGAAAGTCGGAAAATCGGCGCATCAAGCCACCTCGGGGGTCCTTATATGTGAAAAAAGAGGATAAAATCGAAAAATTCGGTCAAGTAGGAGAAAACGTCGTCGCAAGAAAAAGGAAAGAAGAGAAAAATTTGAGGACTAAACGAAGGTTCGCGCATTTCTCTTTCGACAAGTGAGATATTAAAGTGTCGTGGTGAGGAAAGTCTGGAGAAAATATCTATAAGATCGCGACCATGTGGCGACATTCTTTGTTCACTTTCAGTGCTATAACATTATAGGCCAACCCAAATGTGTATGGAAATATAACCCACTCCTCTCTATCACTGTAGCACCTACCTTTTATTGTCGAAGTGTTAAAATGAATTTATTTCACATAAAGTTCATCATGAGACAATCATTTTCCTATCTTCAAATCCACATTCAAATAAAAATATTTAGTTGTGGGATCTGAAAAGAAAAAATCGCCATCGGCTAAAAAGTTTCGTTTTATCTGATGAAATTATTCTCACAAAAGGTATCATGTTGAAATCTATTTATCTCATACCGTTCGTGACTTATGCCACAATGCAACAGGACTAAATCAAAGTGCATAATCCTTTAGAGTCTTTCGTCTGAAGTGATGAATTTATGTTATTCGATATTATTCAAGCCACGCATTTCTAATAATAACAATGGTGTGAAATATCTATACTTGTCAGTCGACTCCCAAAAATGTGAACTCCGAAAAAGTGAATCTAAATTTTTAAAAAATGAGAACAATGAAAGACATAATTTTGTAACGCTTGCAGTTCAGAGATTATTATTATCCCTGGTGGGTGAGGGTGTGGGATGGGGAAACCAAACCCGATGGCAAGATATTTGGGCCAGACATGAGGCTTGCCTAGGTTCTGGACCAAATGTCTTGTCCTGAGGGTGAGATTTCCGCATCTCACACCCGCCCCCATCAGGGATAATCCCCCCCCCCATCAAAACATTCTGACGTCATCAAAAGTAATTCAGGGGCACGTGCAGTTATATCGAACAATTTTGTTGTCCATTTCTGAAAAAAACTGATTTGTTTATCGGAAAGAGGACACAAAACTTCTGTTTTTACCACAGGTATTTACCACAAAATTAAATCTCAACGCCGGCAAGACAGGGATTAAAGATTTCTAGTGAAATGAACTTTGACACATTCCGAAGTATGAATTCTACAATATACGCGCATAACTTTTCGACGGGAATTTCGTGCAACTCGCTCCACTCATAATGACGTTCATCCAAAAATTCATATAAAAGAGTCAAGTGTCTTTTGGTTTTGCGGTCTATGTTTTTATTTCTATTTTCTTCCACAAACGTCCATCTGCTATTTTTTCCGAAACGTGACAACATGTTATTTGTTTACAGAAGAACGTGCGATGATTGAATAGACCTGCGCTCATTAAATATGCTAATAAGCCAATTTACTATTGGTCACGTGGGTGGGGTGAGATAGCTGTCACGAGGGTGGAGTGAGACAGGCATATCTCTCACAGCTGCCTCACGCGACTTTATGAATAGACCTGCGTTAATTAGATATGCTAATAAGCCAATATAGGTTGGTCACGTGTGTGGGTGAGATAGCTGTCACGTGGGTGGGGTGAGACAGGCATATCTCTCACAGCTGTGTCACACGACTTTATATATGTCTCGGTACATTAGTGGTGGGAGAAAGGGAGTATCTGGTGTGATCGCGGTGGCTCAGTGGTTACGACATTGGATTTCAGACCGAAAGGTCCACGGTTTGATGAAGGGTAACTGCGTGGTGTCTTTGGGCAAGGCACCTAATCTCTATTGCCCACGTAGGGGCACGGCGGCGATATATACTAAGGCGTACTGCATGTTGAAGGTTCACTGGTGTTCAACCAATTATAACCCTGCTTGTGATGAGTTAGTACGTTGAGGAGCCTGTCAGTTGCTTGCCGCTGCTCGTTGATCCTCCCCGGGCACTTCGGCTTCCTCCAACCCAAATAACAAATCTGGTGTCTTGGCGTGGATATTGCCACTTATCTCGTTCGCGACCACGAGAAAGTATGTAGTTTTATGCGCGGCTTTACCGCGCATGAAAATACAAAATTTACCGTGGCCCACGATGAGATTGTCATCAGTATCCACGCAAAATACTAGCTGTTCTTTATATTACATGCACATTGGAGAAATTATAGGCCTATTAAACCATTCAAAACACAAGCCATCTGGTCGTTCTCAAACCACGCCTCTGCTGTGAAACCTATTTTTTTTTAACCCTTTACCGAACGTAACGGCCAAAACTGGCCAGCGCTATTCACAAAAATCGCCAATTAATTTTCATTATTTTTTTCATTTTTTGTCTCAAAAAACATAAGGCCATGACCCCTCTTTGGAACCAGCTCGTCGAGCTTGTTCCAATGAGGTGTCATAACCTATGTTTTTGAGACAAAAAACGAAAACAATTAGTTATTCAAGAATTTTGTTTGCAAGTGTCGTCTGCTTTTCATGTTAGGTAAAGGGTTAACTGACGCAGTCAGTTTTTGTTTTCCAGTATTTCGCACAGAACGTTCACAAATGGGTCGAAATTGGATTAATATAATATTTTCGACGGAAGCTCAATAAATTCATTGAATTTTCTTTGGCGACAGTGTGGATATTTCACATTACGTACTTCTGTTATTCGCTGCGCTGACGTGAAACCGATTTCTCTGTATCTCTCACCTGGGAGATATCAAGTTTTCCGATACCCAACACTTTCTGTATAATTTACAGTTGAGCGAAAAATAAAAAAAAATACTGTGAAAACTTAGCGGTGGTGCATTCTCCGATTTCTGAGAAACAACACAGTCAAACGAAACTTGGTCGAATGTGTATGCATATTTGAAAGTTCACCTTCAATGTAGAATCAGGACCTCGAAAGATATAGTTTTTATACGCCCATTTGAAAAACGGTCGTATTATCTAATCAGTCCGTCCGTCCGTCAGGTTGTCTATCCGTCTGGTAACATTTTTGGTTTCTGACTGATAACTCCAATTTGGATTATTTCATCTCAACCAAAGTTGGTATGTGTATTACCCAGCTAGTTGTACAGGCCATGTTCAAATATGGATTCCGTCCAATTATTTTTACATGAATTATAGCGCTTTTTCGACTTCGAATTCGACCATCTATCAACATTTTTAGTTTCCGACCGATAACGCCAGTTTGATGATTTGATCTTATCCAAAGTTGATATGGGTATTTTCCAGCCATAATACAGACCGAGTTTGAATATTGGTTCGGTCCAATTCTTTCTACATGAGTTATGGCCCTTTTTAGACTTGCAATTTTGTCAGTATTGTTAACATTTTCATTTTGATCGATAATTAGGGGTATATCAGATATTCTTTATCAGCTAAAAATTTTGTATTTTCGACAGTACAATTCAAATGGCTAACAGACGTATCTTGCACGCCTGGTGGTGCTCTTGTTGATTTTATAAACACAGTTCCTCCCATACCAGTAATGATAGGTCATTGAAATAGGTGGGAATATTGTCAGGACGTGCGTATGTCATAAATGTTTCCTTGACATTAAAAGGTAACGAAAAAGGTGTCATTTTTTAAACTTATACAATCCCTCTTTCACTTGAAGATACACATGAACGACTCTTGGCTGGAATAGTGTTTAGGATTTGCAGACGTAACAGTTCATTTCAAAATTCAACTTCACTTCTGATGCCAAGGGTCAGAATATAATGTTTTGACGCAAAAGTCCAACAAAAATAAAAAGATATACTACCGCCATTTTCGCTTCATTATCAAAACAGTGTATGAAAAATGTATATTCTTGTAATGGAGCGAAATTTCATTGGCAACGTTTCCCCCTCATTCGCACGCGCCACTGCAGCTAGCATTACATGGCTCACGACTATCAGACATTTTCACTTATTACTCAAAGCTTTTATTGATATTTACCTACTCAGATTCTATAATAAAAGTTTTCTGGATCACCTGGAAAATTACTGATTATTTTAGAATAAGGTAATGTTGCCTCCAGACTAAGAAACTGTTTGTTGAATTTGCAAAGTTAAATAGTGTGATACGTTATGCATTAAAAACGTCCGGACTTAATCCTTTACCCAACGAATCGACCATATCTGCCCGCGTAATATGCAAATTCAGCAGTTGAAGAAATATTATTTTTCCAAACATTTCAACAAAACCATATCATGTGACCCCTCGTTGGAACGAGCTCGTTCCAACGAGGGGTCACATGATATGGTTTTGTTGAATTTTTTGGAAAAATTAAAAAAACACAATATTTAAAATAATAAATTTTGATATCGTCTGCGTTGGGTAAAGGGTTAAATGAGCATACCTTTCATCTTTAATTAGGAAACGATGACATATATTAAAACAACCATTCACTTGTCTGTCGAGTTTGGCAAATATCCAGTGCGAACTGGTTTGTGGTAAGTGTTTGATCAAAATAACGACCACAATAACTTGTTTCACCTGCATTTGAGAATTTACTCTTATTTAATTACTTCTCCTAACAAAATGATTTACTTCATGATTTATTTCCCAATTCAGACCCGGACACCATTCCAAGTACAGTTGTGCGAATCCAAAGAGAAGAGAAAATCACTTCCGGTGCCTCGTGAGGGATGATGTTGGTGGGAACGATTTTTCCTAATCCTTCCAAATTTTGTCGCCATTCATCGAAACATGAAAACCAGTATATCGTGCAAGGTTATTGACTCGGCGGTACGACGTATTGCCTTAAATTCACCCGGGTCCATTTCTTTGCCTCGTCGGAAAGTAGTCAGTCAAAAAACTATTGTCCAAAAGTACTCTGACCAAGCTGCAACGTACCTTTGTTGAAATAGTTGAACACAAAGTTTCACTTTTTAGAGTTTTCTGCTCGAAAGTGAAAATTTGCAGATTTATTGTTTCTAATTCTAGTTTGCTGAATGAAATGATGTGAACTCACAGACTTAACTCCGTATCAACAGTCCCGAAGTTAGAACGCACGGGCGCGCGAACAACATGGAAAACCCATCTTTCTAGGATATCTAGCATTATCAACAAACGCTACGCAGGTCTGCCTGTTCAAATTTATTCATTTAATGGTGTTTAGTGTCTCTTTCAGCATCTTTGGATATCCCAGGACTGGAACATAGGTATGAAGTCGGGTTTAATTTAACCACTCGTTTATAACTATGTAACTATGCTTCCAACTTTAGGGCACTTCCACCCCGGACATTGGTTTTGGACCCTATTTTACCAGTAAGGGAAAAAGTTGTTTACCACAGTAAACAAGCACTGCACCACGTCCCGGGGTTTCCAATAGAAGCATGTTTAAAAACATCCACACAGACATGGTGGTTTCTAATATGGCATTATGTGAGTTGCAGCTCTCGAGATTAACCACAACAATCGTTGATATCACTAAATATATTTTAAGTCACATATAAATATTAACTTCCGATACGGGCATATAC
The DNA here is from genome assembly GCA_031216915.1 of Pictodentalium vernedei. Classification (NCBI taxonomy): domain Eukaryota; kingdom Metazoa; phylum Mollusca; class Scaphopoda; order Dentaliida; family Dentaliidae; genus Pictodentalium; species Pictodentalium vernedei. The sequence goes on along the minus strand of CM062290.1, from coordinate 143,107,714 downwards.
TAGGGAGGCACATTTCCATGCATGTCGGATTTGAGAAGAATCTGCACGGGAGATTTCTTGGTTTTCAGTTTTTTGTCCAAGAGCTTGATTATAACATGAACAAATTATTTTCAACCGTCAGAGTAACATGTGAGCGTTTTATTAAAGCTTCCGTTTGTGTGAATTGAGGTGTGTTCAATGCGTACTCAACATAGCTTTTACTCTCACACTCTTCGCCATTCAATCTTTCATCGAAATTCCATGTCTCCCCCAAAGTTACAAGATATGGCTAGTTGTATGTTTCTTTATCTATCGTGAAATTGCATGATATGTTCTTTCCATAAAACATAGCAACATCCCATTCAGTTTCACAGCACGTACACCCATGTATTGAGATGCTATAACATTAAAATAAAATAATTTATTTGAAACAGGAGAATGATAAAATTCTATATTATTTATCACACTGTTCATCTTCTGTAACTCTATCTTACTCCACACATTGCATTTGTACTAAATGAGAAGAAATTTAAGTTTATAAAACTCGGGGATCTAAAAAACAAATCTAAATTGAAATTTCAATGATGATTCAGTAGAGACAGTTGGTGTGCCGACTGCTCCCTAGGTGAATGATGATATAATGTTTTTCACTGCTGCTGTTATCGTCTGCACGGTGGAGGTGCAAACGTACGGGTGGAGTAAAAGAGATTAGTTTTAATCATCAAGACAATCTATTTCGAGAAAGAAATTGGCCGTTTTTTGTTGGCTACGAAGACTTCAACTGTAAATCACAGAATTATCCAGTCATTGAACACAAGGGCGAGACCAAACGGATGATTTTTAAATAGTGGTTTTGTGGTCCTTCCTTACTTGAAAACTATCAACATCAAACATTTTAATTTTACATCATCCTGTTACTGCTGAAAGTCCGTAGAATACATGGCGAATTACCAGATATGATATGGCTCCCTAGTTGCATCATACGCCACTATACCCTGCATCCCCTATCAGACAAGTCATTTCATTTCCTTCTCTTTTATTAGCATCTTGAACAAACACAGCTGATCCCAAGTCTGTGAGTTTGCTTTTTCTCTTTTCTTCTTTTTTCACTGTGGGTTTCTTTTTCATTTGAAAACGATAAGCATGGGCAATTCATTCACGATAAATACCTGTTCTAGAAATCTGATCCGGCTGGAGAGTGTTTTACACACGAAATTAAAGTCTGTGAGCTCACAACCCCTTAGGGTACCACCTAAGCAAGCTGGTTATTGATAACAGGGGTCCATTCCAGCAACAGCATTTATGTCATTCAACACTGACTAAACAAGGATGACTTCAAACGTTTTCCGCAAGAGAAGCTAGTTTTCGCGACTGGGTGGGGTTGACCAAATACCTTGAATTCGCCACAGCCACAGAATACCGTATCCCATACTCAGTAGCGACTATACCTGTAATGCTAACTTGCAGATACCCACCATTCGCAGGTTATCGATGCAAGCAGAGATGTCATGGCGTAGACTATGCATTCACGACTTTATTTCAATTTAAACCGCAGTAGCGTCATCTTATTTTATTTAATCTTATTTGTTTTACAAGGATTAGCGAACAAGTTATGCAACTTATATTAACGCCTCTCCTTGGCCCAATGGCACAGGTGTGTGGGATGACCATCGTAGTGTCAGCTTCGCGGCCTCGCTTTTCTCGAATACTACGAGGGGATCTTCAGCCTGCATGGAGTGTGTCTCTCTCCGCACAGAGGACAGCCATTTTACGTCCCCACCCGATAGGGTGGTACGTTGTGACAGCATCAACCCCACAACTGACGCTGACAGAGAGTGTTCGGACACCTCGAGAACTTTCCCCGACCAGAGATCGATCCCGGGACCTCTGGCGAGACCAGTGCACTTATCCACTCGGCCACCGTCATCTTTTTGACTGGTGGCGGCGACTGTTGTCCAGCCTCTGTTTGTTAAGCCACAGTAAATTGCATTCTTTCAAATGATACCATTTAATGTCGAAACATAAAATCGCTTATAATTTTGACGCAACAAATAGTTGCGTTAAATTTATATTCAGTGTTTGAATGTTTTACCTTGGACGTTGACTCAGTTTCATTTCTAGTTGTCTTTGTTCAACAGCAAGACTCAAGTGTATAAGACTCAGGGAAGATTATAGATTCGACTCGGTTCGAAACCCTTTTGTTATTTCGATTTGATTTGAAATCCGTTGAAATATTCGTAGCTCCGCAAAATTTCCCAGCGCAATGTGTGAGGTGATGTGTGTGCGCGGTGGCTCATTAGTTAGTACGGTAGATTGGATCTCAAACCGAAACGTCGAACGATCGAACGATCTGCGCTGTGTCCTTTGACCGACACTTAATCTTGATTACCCACGTGTGAGGGGCATGATGGCGCTGCGTACTAAGGCATACTTCACGTCAATGGTGAACTTGCCGTCACTCGCTGCTAACTGCACGTGTAGTAAGTTGGAGCGTGTGGCAGTTGCTTGCCGCTGCACGGTGGTTCTTTTTCGGGTACTCCGGCTTCCTCCACCAGTAACAATATCCGACCCGACGCGAGCCCGATTGTTGAAAGTGTTGTTAAACACCAATAAACAAATAAACAAAAGGTGATGTACAACCCATATACCATCACAATAGTACGCAGTATCCCGGTACACACACCCTGTGCTTAATTCTGCCTGGTATATAGGGGAGATAATTCCCGACAAGCAGTACTGTGGACGCAACCATTCGAATTGTGATTCGATTCGAGGTATGATTCGATGTGAAACCATTTATCCGATTCGATTCGATAAAAAAATAGCTACTCGCCGGGCCCTGTCCTTCTGTTTCTGTCATTTAAATACAGTTTGATGCCTGTAAATCCACCCCCTGTGGAAGGAAAAACAGTGGTCGAGCACAGTGCGTCTGGGAGAAAGAGGCAATCACATATCACATTTTTGGCGCTGCGGTTCAGACATCACATTGTGTCCAAATGGCAAGGTGGGTAAAAAAATGATAATACTTTTATTACGTCTGGGCAATACAGTTTTTTGTTCATTAGATGTCAACGCTTACTTTTTCTTTTGTTCACACCACCTTACCACAGCCATCACAGCTATGACAACTGACCACAATCTTCCCACTTTTACCATCCCCTCTTCCCCCTCCCTCCCCTCCCTTCCTCCTCCATCCCTCCCTCCTCCACCCTCCTTCCTTTCTCCAAAAGCCTGTTGGGATTAACAAATGCACATTCACATGGAGTGTACGCCTTTCATTAATTTATCTAGATTGTTTTGTATAAAGAGCAGACTTGTATGTGGGAAAAAGCTGTAATTGACTTTAACCGTGACATAAATCGATATTTATTTTAATAATGTTCGATATATATGAATATTTTACATGATAAAAGTCTGTAAGATAGCAGGTTAATGTATCCAATAATGTTGCTATGTAATGTCAGCATTGCACGCAACTAGACGCTTGTAGAATTGTTTTCTTTTTAATGTCGATAGAATAATATTTATAGCATGTGACTTCTATTCGTAAAACGTTTGGTGAAAATGCTTCAATAGACGTTGAGGTGTCTGACAGTTTCTCGCCGCTACTCGATGGTTCTCTCCGGGTACTCTGGCTTCCTTCGCCCGTAAAACTGCCAGATACGAGGGGACCCTGGCTGTCGATAGTGTCGATAAAACAAAACAAAAACAAAACAAAATGCTTCAATATCGGAAAGTCAGACAAGGAAACAGTTTTCTTTTTTAATGTCGGTGGATCATCGATTCCTGGTACACTGGCATTCTTTCAACTATGTGCCCCACCCGTCCAACGACGGAGAAGTAAAAACGGATTCTGTTTTTTTTCACCTATTTGCATCCCATTCCACCCCTTCCCCCTCCTGTGTGGAAACCCCTGATCTCTCCACAACTGGATTGCTGGAACGCAACTCAATCTCTCCCATCAAGATGGTGTCATGTCAATCAATGTGTTAACACCACCCAATCTATGACATTTGATGACGTGAAAGCTGTTACCTTGTGGCTGTAGTCACAGCCTAACAGCTTTCGATTCATGAAACGCCACGGCGTTTACCTAGCACGAAAACTAGTGTATCAACTTTTCATTCTCTGCTACAGTTTTTATCAATAATAACTAAAATATGTTGCAAATATTCGATTTGTATTTCCGCGAAAAATGTGCACATCACAGAACTTAAAATCTGCCCCAATTCACGATAATCTGGTTTGATTCTCACGAACTTCTGCCACGAGAATCAATTTTCTGTTTGTAAATAATTGAGAATACTCGTATACCCTTGTGAGTGTAACAAGTGCATTTTCCATAGATAAAATCAAACCTCGAATTTATATATTTGCAGAGTTTAAACTCTTAAGAGCCTAGTCCAACTTTTGGTGAGTTCCCTATCTTGCATGTCCATATAGAGCCCAGTTCCCACGTGCATGGTTTTGGTAGTCTTGCTGTCGATAGTTACAGTACCTAAGCAGTGGTTTCTAGTGAAGTCTTGGCTGCCTGTTTAGGCAGCCAAGACTTTACTATAGACAACTGCTAAGACACAGTGCTACCTTACTATGAAGGAGCAAAAGATAAGGAGAATTCTCCAGGCGAGTAAGGACAATTTCAGAATCAATGACGAGAATCAAATGAACATTTTGCGAGATTCAAAGTTCATTCTCATGGTTTTCATTTCTGTGCGATAATTATATGCGAGAATCGATTCGGATTCGCGCATGAATTTTAAGCTCTGCATCAACATATTTATTTTTCACAGACATCAAAGTATATTATTTAAAAAAGTGTTTGGCGATTGCAAAACGACCGAAAATTCACGTCTGTCATCAACAATGCCTGTCTGACGGTAGCGTGACCACATCCTGCTAATCACCGATTGAATAACGCCAACGGCACGTAAACGTTCGTCACGTGTCAGTCTTCCCATACCTCAAAAGTTACGTTTCGACCAGAAACTATTGATGAACGAGTTTATACCAAGAAAAGAACGATGAGACCTACGAAAAAGCCCGTCCAGTACGAATGAAAATTTCAAACGTACCCACAGACATTAACGCGGCGCTCGTGCGAAAAACCTGCACGAAGTTTTCGTGGACCGGTGACATTCATGATCCACGGCAAACTTGGTAATATATTGATGTGTCCAATCACGCGTATCCAATACCATTTTCCCAAAATATCAACATCAGTTTGGATATACCCTACTTTTTTTGAATAGTATATCTTTCTCGGGGCTACTGAAATACTTGTTTACATCTGTGTTTTTTCGGCATGCCTTCTAAATGTATGTTTCTTGGAAAAAATACCAATCCTTATCTGATTAAAATTATGTGTCAGTTTTTGTTGTGTTTTTTTGTATGAGAACCACTGTGGAATTGCATCTTACTCATCTTGTTTAAATAAATAAATAAATAAATAAATAAATAAATAAATAAATAAATAAATAAATAAATAAATATATTTATTTATTTATTGTTGTTTAAGGTCGATTACTTATGCACAATGGCTAATCATGACCGTGACAGTTTTACGGGTGGAGGAAGCCGGAGTACCCGGAGAGAACCACCGAGCAACGACGAGCAGCTGCCAACTCCCCAACATCGTTACTCCGCACTGCAGCACAGGCAGGGTTAGATTGGTTGAAGACATGCGCACCATCGACGTGCAGTACGCCTTAGTACACGGCGTCATCGTGCCCCCATGTCGACAATCGGGGTTAAGTGCCTTGTCCAAGGACACAACGCGGGAGTCCGAATCGATCGCTCAGATGGTCACCCATCCGAGGATTAACCGGGCTCGACGTTGCTTAACTTGTGTGATCTGACAAGAACCGGTTGCCGTAAAGCCACCGCGCCCCCAAACAAACAAACAAACAAATAAATAAATAAATAAATAAATAAATAAATAAATAAATAAATAAATAAATAAATAAATAAATAAATAAATAAATAAAATTATGTGTAAATAAATAATATTATGTGTAAGTTTTTGTTGGCTTTTCTGGTATGAGGACCACTGGAATTGCATCTTACATATCTTGTTTAAATAAATAAATAAATAAATAAATAAATAAATAAATAAATAAATAAATAAATAAATAAAAATTCCAGACGTCATTCAATGAGGCACGGCCAACGCCGTTTGGCTGTCAATGTCGTTATGGCGGCAAACGCCGCTTTTGGTGGCCAAGTCTGATGAGTATTGTGATTATATTTCCGAAATTTCGAAAGGCACATGCTAAAAAAGAGGTTGAAAAGAGAATGTAAACACAACATCGTATAATTGGTAACCCACGACGTTGTTTTACATCATATATCTCTTATCTGACATCTGACATTCAAACTATTTTCAACTTTGTATTTGGGACCAGGAGTACTAAAATATTCTAAGATTTCGACTTCCTGCTGTGAAATTTAATTTCGATGTTATCCGACCCTCGATAAGCATTTACACGGTAGCGTCAACAATTTTCAGGCAATCCGGATAAAAGTTGGCAATGCTGACATTCAATTATTCATTCAGCCGCCGGTGATATCATTTAATGCTATGTTTTGAAGTTTGGTGGTAGGGCTGTCACCAAATTGAAAGATGTACCCTCGACGTTGTTTATTTCATACCTCCGGTATCTGACGTCGGATTTTAAAAAAAACCTACTCTGCTTTTGCCACCACGAGTACTATTATGACCCTTGATTTCAATTTCGTGCCATGAACTTCAATGTTGACGTTTTCCGACTCTCGGTGGGTAAGACGTCATAGCGTTAGGTTTTTCCGACAGTGTCTATAAACACGAAACGATGCATGACTTGAACTATTCCTTTAGACGTATGTGAAATATGGGTGTTTCAGAATAGATTTTCTTACACGCCTGTTCTATGTAATCCCCATCTACAGCAATACTAAACCATGCGGAAAATGAAAATCTATTCCGCACATATGTGCGGAACGGAAATAGTTGACGGACTATTTTTAAATAGAAGCGAAATTTCACTGGAATTTTCTAGAAAACGCGCAACGCAATTACGATTTGAATCCCTAGCAATAGCAGAAAATCCTCCCCTGAGTTCCAGTGTGTTCTGTGTGCCAGAAAGCCTCTCGTTTTATTCTTCCGCGCTGGCACTCGTGCCATATCGATTAATCTATTCACACGCGTGTGTCGTTCTGTGTATATTGGGGTTGGGGTGTTAACAAGCAAGGACAGGGTATAAAAACATAAAATGAAGTAAAAATGCCGAAAATGACCTTAAATCAATACTTAAAACACCTATACTTTTATTGTTTGAGCTCTATAAAATGCAAAAAATTCATCAAAATCGGACGAACGTTAATTTCACAGGCGTTGACGTCTTACCGTCACCTCTTCGGCAGCCCAGGCGAATTTTTCGTCGGCTGAAAAGTGATTGCATTTTTAGATATGGCGTTTATTGGAAAAAAATATTTATTTTTTTTTTTTTGGGGGGGGGGGGTGTTCAAGAATTTGATCGATATTAAACTTTCATTAAAAAGGAGATTAATTTAACGTTATTTTGGATAAAGATTGAAAGTTGAAAATCTATCTACTGTATTTAAGAGGAACATCATCAAGGTTACGGCGTGGGAGGGTTCATAGCTGTGTGTAGTATTAATACAGAGCTGTGCGTGTTAGACAATAGTCGTTTTTAATGAAAAATGTCCATTTTGAAACCACAATTTGAAGTGATGTTAATACCTGAAAATGTCGATAAATTGAAAAACTAAAAAACGGTTATCTCCTATTTTTTACACCCTCATACATATCAAATGAATTACTAAAACAGTTACCTCTTATTTGATTGATCACATTGTTAGACTGTTCAACCACGTGTTTGAGTCAAATCATTATCCTCTTACTTGGAGTAATTCCATATTAACAACCATATATAAAAAAAGGAGACAGATATGATCCGAATAACTATAGAGCCATAGCAGTAAGCAATGCCCTAGGCAAATTATTTAATAAAATTTTGAATGAAAGAATTAACGCCTTTCTCGAGGATAATTCCATAATCAGTGATAACCAGTTTGGCTTTCGTCAGGGCCGGAGTACGATCGTCAGTGCTCACATTTTGAAAACAACGATAAATAAATACAAAAAGGCAAAAAGACCTCTATACGCCGTTTTTGTTGATTTTAAAAAATGCCTTTGATACAATGGAAAGGAATATGTTGTTTAAAATACTTAACAGAGTGGGCATTCATGGTAATATATTGCGAGTGCTACATTCATTATATGACTCTAGATTTTACCAAATAAGAACCAAACACGGGATAAGTCCCCCACAGTTATCAACAATCGGCGTCAGGCAGGGCTGTGTGATCTCGCCGACTTTATTTAAAATTTTCAACGAGAAATGTTTCCCAGTCAAATTAAATAATACTACATTTAACCACTTACTTTTTGCAGACGATTTGGTACTTGTATCGGACAATGAGCATGGTCTGCGGGTAGCATTAAACAAATTGGAGGAATATTCGGCCAATAATAAACTCGCTGTCAATGTTGATAAGTCAAAAGCTATAATATTTCACTCACGCAAATTTACAACCCTGCCAAATCTCTATTTAGGTGCAGATAAAATTAGTTACGCTTGTCAATACACATATCTAGACCTGTGCTTCACAAGTGACGGGAAACTGAAAACTGCGCAACAAGTATTGGCAACTAAAGGAGCCAAAGTCCTTTACAGTCTACATAATACTTTCAAGAGGAAGTGTACCCTTCCGGTAACGATTTTCATGAAATTGTTCGATTCTCTCGTGAAGCCAGTTTTGCTCTATGGCAGTGAGATATGGGCGTCTGTACTCAGTAATTCTCAAGGCGACGTTCATCTCAAACTCTGCAAACTCCTACTTGGTGTGAATACGAAATCGTCCAATCACGCAGCCAGAGCCGAACTTGGACGTTATCCTATCTATACAGAAGCTACAATACAAATGATGAAATATGTAACAAAATTATATGTGGATTCATCTTCATTACTGCTTACTGAATCTAGAATTGAATCTGAAAAGTATACAATGCCAGATTCAATGATAGTAAAGTATCATGTTATTGCAGCTGATTGCAACGCACATACCCCCGGGGACAAGTACCAAGTCAAAGTTTTTTTTAATTCGGGCAAAATCCACAGAAGCTTTAAAAGTAAACATTTTAATACCTTCATTACGGATATATTTAATGACGAGAAAAAGTCGGAAAAAACAAATTACGAACCTATAGAAAGTTTAAAGAAACGTTCAACTTGGAAAATTATTTGCTGTACACAACATCTGTTGAAGCGAAGAACTTGTTCACGCGGCTGCGCATAAGCAACCACTGTCCGATGATTGGAAAAGGAAGGCACAGCCAACCACCCTTGACTGTAAAAGAAAGGCTATGTCGTTTATGTAATGTAGACGAAATTGAAACTGAATATCACTTTGTCATGGAGTGTAAGGAATATGAAGGACTCCGGACTGATTGAATATCCGCACTTCGTCAACATGGACAGTTCGGAGAAATTCACCTTTCTTATGAAAAATGAAATCCCACCATTATGTAATATCATCTGTAATATGATCCTTCAATTCTTCAAGAGCAGAAGAAATTCTATGGCTACTTAATGGAGTGACACATTGTATAAACCCTCCACATTACATGTAAATAAACAATTATTATTAATTCAGCATCTTCACGACTTAACATTATTGTTCTGTACTGTTAGTTGTGTAACATGCAATCTGCCTTGTTTTTGGTGTTTTTGCAATAAACTATCTATCTATCTACATGCTAAAATTCCATCGAAATCTAACACTAGAGGCTCTAAAGAGCCTGTAATCGCTCACCTGGCAGAACTACATATAAAAATGAGATTTGCCATAGGGTTTCCATGGTAACTATGAGCCGCAATTGTGGCCATGTCTGCAACATTACATCAACATTACATGAGGATCATTTGTAGAAGGTGTTCCAGTCCTCAATCATGTGAAGTTTCAAAACATTTGACCTTGTAGTTTTAGAGGAGAAGAGTTTTCAAAATCGATCAATCAGAATCAAAGAATGCCTCTGGCGGCCACGTTTTTCACTAACAGGAATAAAATTAGTAACATTTGTAGAGAACCTCTCATAGACCATGTCTGCCAAGTTTGGTTCACATTGGCCCAGTAGTTCCAGAGAAGAAGAGGAAAATATGATTTCCCATAGGGTTTCTATAGTAACTATAAGCAGCAATTGTGGCCATGTGTGCAACGCGAGCAACATTAAATGAGGATAGTTGGTCGAAGGTGTCCCAGTCATCGACCATGCAAAGTTTCAAAACATTTGGCCCTGTGGTTTCAGATGCGAAAATTTTTGAAAATCCACTAACCAGAATCAAAGAATGCCTCTGGCGGCCATGTTTTTCAACCAACGGGAACAAAATGAGGATCGTTTATAGAGAACCTGCCATAGACTATCTCTGCCAGTTTTGGTTCTCGTCGGCTCTGTATTTCCACAGAAGAAAATAAAAAGTTGATTTCCCATAGGGTTTCTATAGTAACTATAAGCCGCAATTGAAGCCATGTTTGCAACCCGATCAATACTAAATGAGGATTGCTAGTAGAGGGTGTCCCAGTCATCAACCATGCAAAGTTTCAAAACATTTAGCCATGGTTACAGAGGAGAACATTTTTCAAAATCCACCAATCAGAATCAAAGAATGCCTCTGGTGGCCATGTTTTCAAACCTACGGGAACAAAACGAGGATCGTTTGTACAGGACCTCCGATAGACTATCCCTGCCAGGTTTGGTTCACGTCGGCTCAGTAGTTCCAAGAGAAGAAGATGAAAATGTGATTTCTCATTGGGTTTCTGTAGTAACTATAAGTCGCAATTGTGGCAATGTTTGTAACCCGATCAACATTAAATGAGGATAGTTGGCAGAGGGGATCCCAGTCATCGACCATGCAAAGTTTCAAAATATATTGCCCTGTGGTTTCAGATAAGATTTTTGAAAATCAACCAACCAGAATCAAAGAATGCCTCTGGCGGTCAGGCTTTTCAACGCACGGGAACAAAATGAGGATCGTTTGTAGAGGACCTGCCATAGACTATCCCTGCCAGGTTTGGTTCGCGTCGGCTCAGTAGTTCCAGAGAAGAAAATGAAAATGTGATTTCCCATAGGGTTTCTGTAGTAACTAAAAGCCGCAATTGCAGCCATGTTTGCAATTCAGTCAACATTAAATGAGGATCGTTGGTAGAGGGTGTCCAAATCATCAACCATGCAAAGTTTCAAAACATTTGGCTGTGGGGTTTCAGAGGAGAAGATTTTTTTTCAAAATCCAGCAATCAGAATCAAAGAATGTCTCTGGCGCCCAGGTTTTCAAACGCACGGATACAAAATGAGGATCGTTTGTAGAGGACCTCCCATAGACTATTCCTACTAGGTTTGGTTCACTTCGACTCAGTAGTTCCAGAGAAGAGGATGAAAATGTGATTTCCAATAGGGTTTTCATAGTAACTATAAGCCGCAATTGCGGCCATGTTTGTAACCCGACCAACATTAAATGAGATCGTTGGTGGGGGGGGGGGGGGGGGGGGGGGCAGTCATCATTTATGTGAAGTTTCAAAACATTTGGCCTTGCAGTTTCAGAGAAGAATTTTGAAAATCCACCAACCAGAATCAATGAATGCCTCTGGCGGCCATGTGTTTCAACGCGCGGGAACAAAATAAGGATCGTTTGTAGAGGACTTCTCATAGACTATTCCTGCCAGGTTTGGTTAACGCCTGCTCGGTAGTTCCAGAGAAGAAGATGAAAATGTGATTTTCCATAATGTTTCTATAGTAACTATAAGCCGCAATTGTCGCCATGTTTGTAACCCGATCAACATTAAATGAGGGTCGTTGGTAGAGGGGTCCCAGTCATCATTTATGTGAAGTTTTTAACATGAACATTTGTGAACATTTAACCTTGCAGTTTCAGAGGAGAAGATTTTTGAAAATCCACCAACCAGAATCAAAGAATGCCTCTGGCAGCCATATTGTTCATCCGACGGGAACAAACTGAGGATCGTTTGTAGAGGACCTCACATAGACCATTCCTACCAAATTTGGTTCACACCGGCTCAGCGGTTACAGAGAAGATGATGAAAATGTAAAAAGTTTACGGACGACAGACGACGGACCACAGACGACAGACGACGGGCGACGACGGACGCCAAGTGATGAGAAAAGCTCACATGGCTTTTTAGGCCAGGTGAGCTAAAAATAGGTTGTTATTTATTTATTTATTTATTTATTTATTTATTTATTTATTTATTTATTTATTTATTTATTTATTTATTTATTTATTTGTGTTTAAGGTCATATATTTCTGCACAGTGGCTAATCATAACCACAACATGGAGATAAAGTCAAGTTTAGTCAATCGTTTATAATCGTGTTGCCCATTTTAGGGGACTTCCACCCCAAGTATTAGTGACTGTTTTACCAGTAAAACAGATTTGTTTACTGCAGTAAACAAGCACTGCTTCACTTTCCGGGGTTCCCAAGGGGAGTTTGTGACGTTGATATGAATAACGGCATCCTAAAAATCGGCCATACCCGTGGAGGATTTCCAAGATGGGTACCACAATTTTAGATATGTTTTTTGTTGAAAATGTATATTTCCATAATTTCGAGAATGAAAGTTTAATACTCGAATTGAAATTAAAAATTTAAGAAAAACGCCTACATTCCGCGCTGTTTTGGATAAAGGCGCGAAATAAAAAAAATGCAGCCTTATATAACAACTAAACATAAAGGTCTATAAGTGTGTGAAATTTCGTGAGGATAGCTCTATGGAAAGTACCCGAAACGAGGCTGAATAAAAAAAATAACATAACGATCGCTCTAAGTCAATTCATCTTCGTTGAATGACTTAATTTCTTTTCTTTATTAGGGGTTTAACAACACTTTCTACAGCCAGGGTCACCTCGTGTCGGAGAAACTTAATCACAATACTACGGTATTCACTTGGTTAATGCTAAGAATGTTTTCTCTTCCATTACAGCATAGCACGACTTCCTCCCCCCAAATTTTCTGAGGTCGAATTGACAAAGGCTGTTTCGATATATAATTTATTATTTTCTTTGAACGGGTTAACCCTTTACCTAACATGAAAAGCAGACGACACTTGCAAAAAAAATTCTTGAATAACTAATATTTTCATTTTTTTGTCTCAAAAACACAGGTTATGACCTCTCTTTGGAACGAGCTCGACGAGCTCGGTCCAACGAGGGGTCATAACTTATGTTTTTGAGACAAAAAATGAAATAATAACGAAAATTAATTGGCGATTTTTTTTTAGAATAGCGCTGGTCGGTTTTGGCCGTTACGTTGGGTAAAGGATTAAAAACAAAGGTTTATTCAACGCTACACTCTTGTCATTTTTCAGTATGTTTCAGAGATTTGCAGTCAGTGATTTAACAATACTACGTTTTATCCTGTAAGGGTTACCATTGATTGCATAGTCAGACGTTGTACTCACAAAGTATGTTTTCAGAAGATGCGGATGATGGATGCTCCAATATGGCATAATATGGATAAAATTGAATATAAATCTTATATTGGGGGCGTAGGTCACGCATCTGTCACACTAAAGTGTTTACTTTTCGTGATTATAAGCAGGATTGTTGAGATTAAAGTTTGTTGGATGTTACACATCTCATTGTACACCCATACAGTATAAGTATTGTACTGCATATTGACCAAAGGATAAAATAATCAATAAGTGGACCACCGACTTAGCTGGAATATACCAGTCTACGTAATACAGTGGAAGACGGCTCTTTCTAAAACCTTTAGATGTCATCTTAATTTTTCAGTTTTGTAGTCCTTATTCAAGATATGCACACGTTACTTTGCAATGCTATACTGCATCATATTTACACGTTGATATTTCGCCTGGAGAATGCCAGAACACAATCAGAGGTTCATTCTGATAAAATGCTAACGAAGATCAGCACTAGCATATGAGACAGGCCTTCATATAACATTGAGTTGTTTCAGACCAAACATTAATACGTTGCACGATTTATTCAGCGGCACAATATTTACAGGAAATTAATATCTAAAAGATAACAAACGGCCCGCATCGGTGAAACGCGGAAGTGATTTATTACTGAAAGAGATAGGATTAATAAAAATGTGATCAATGATCACTTCTCTATCAAATACCTCCACTGATAGCACTCCTCGCCAATCTACACACACTCGGGGTGCATTAGTTTTGGTGCTAAATGAGATTCTTCCCATAAATGTGCTACATGATTTTCTTTGTCAAATACACCGTGCCCGAGAAATGAAGCAAATTTCGAAAAAATGTTGTTGGTAAGAATCAAATTTGAAAAAAGGTTTGCAGTAGGGTTATTGAATAAAGGCGACTTCACACATAAATATCTTTTCAGTTTTTTAGTTTAAGTAAAATTACGTCCTTATCACCTTTTTAGTGTCACGGTCTATCCTTCTGTGAGTTTAAGGTGGTGTGAATTTTCATTTGGTGATGAAATGCAGTTATTTGACACACGTTATAGAAGGCGCTATCTGTTTTTCAAAGATTATGTCAGTCAATTAATACCCTCATAAAATTTCGAACTCGAAATCGCCGGCTCTCGGTTGAAGCTGGAGACTGATACAACAGCGAGAGAAAATGACCATTCTGTGTTACAGCCGTAGGTTATGGGTCATATCATTCTGGAGTACCCAGGATTGCATGAGGATCGTCAACGGTACGTGGCTCCCCACTATTACACAACACCCAATAATTACACATCGTGTGAATTGTTTAATGCTAAACTGCATACAAAAATTAAACCATAAATCGGCTTCATGTGTTTAAATTCAGAAATGAAACTGTCAAGGTGACAGCTTGGATTTTCGATTTTGTTGTTTAAAAGTGTATATATTTTCGATAATCTTTCTCACTCGGGCTAAATGTAAAGCGTAAAGATAGGTATATGACGGGCCCCAAAAACCGATTTGTCACTTAGACAGAGTAGCAATAATTCAAGTGCTGCTAATTAAGCATGACATTTTATGTCCATTACCGCGTTTCTGTTTAACGCTATAATGGGGTATGTGGTAAGAGATTAAACGTAGTGGAAGCCAGAGCTCTCCTGTAGTCATTATCTGTGTAATTATGGCCAGTTAAGAGGTCATTGTGGTGAAAACAGTACATCGCACATGTTCTGGACACACACCCATATTACGCATCTAGCCTGTCACCGAAATGTCAGGGCATGCCGAAATGCGAGTCTTTCAAAGAAAATTTAAAGCGAGTATTAAATTAAGATAGATATAAGCGGGCAAGTTCAAGAGAAGCAATTAAAATGAGAATTGATGGTCTGGTCTGGCTATGAAAATAAAAATCGGGGTGGGGGGGGGGTCTCGAAAAATTAATTCCAGTCTGAAGGGTGTAAGGCTGTGGGTCACAGGAGAAGATATGGGGATATGGGGATGTCCCATGCTATAGGTTAGAGGAGGTGCCGCATCGGTGCGAAAGTACAGGCACGTTGTAAATAGGCGAGCCACAGAGCTCATATTTAGAATAGGGACAGTCGCGGGCCAAGTCGGTGGCCATATCGAGTGTAGGATCAGAAATAGAAAGTGCGAGCTCAGGGAGCTATTAGTATTTAAGAAGACGACATACCTGTTGTAGAAGGCAAGGCGTACGTAGGCAGAGTAGGCTTGCCTGTATGAACATTATTCTGAGATAAACGTAGGGGAAAGTTTAACCCCATTGGTGGCGACTGCTTGAGTGAAAAGCGTCCAGTAAAGTGACAATAAGCTAGTGGCCGTGCGACGGCAGTGGAAGAGGCACATTCCGTCACTTATTGGAGGGAAGACGACATAGTAAAGTGACAATACGTTACCGGCCGTGCGACGGCAGTCGTAGAGTGACATTCCGTCACATGTTGAGTAAAAACGTCCGGTAAAGTGACAATAAGTTAGTGGTCGTGCGACCGCAGCGAAAGAGTGAAGTGAAGAGGCGACCAAAGAACAAATACCAGCGAGAAGGAGGAAAAACCAGCGACAACAGAGAATGCGGGCCCGCAAGTGACTCAAAAACTGTGTGGGTAGGGTATGATTGACGTTTTGTTTTTCATATTCATTGGATTCCATGTTAGTCACAAATTACCATATTTATTTATATGTTTATGTATTGAAATTGTTGTTTTGTGACGAAAAGTCACAGACCTCTTCAGGATAAGAACCACCCCAACAAAACTGAAACGGGCGGGTTCGTTACGGCGGGACATACGTTCACGCACGGATTCAGGCGATGTGTACTCCTTCAGTTGTGGCTGAATACGCGGCGTGAATCTATTTCTTCCAGCAGCGACAAAGCCCGGTTTCCGACAGAAACTAGCAGTTGATGCATGTATTAATGGGGTCAAATTGCGTTTGAAACGTGGGTAAATCGGTTGTCTCCAGAGGGTCTGAATGTTGAGATAGAAGACTGTGTGTGTGTGTAAGGGAATGTGTAAGAGGGTGTTATGTACGAGGGTATGTGTGATGGTGTATGGGATGATGAGCAATGGTGTGTGGGTGTGGCTTTCTATGGGGGAGAGTGGGTGTGCGTGTGAAGGTATGTAGGTGTATGTGTAGGGTGCGTTGTGAGTATGAGATGATGTGTATGAGGTGGGGCGTATAGTGTGTGTGTTTAAAAATAAATGAATGAACACTGACCTTCTGTAGTATTATTTATTTATTTATTTATTTATTTATTTATTTATTTATTTATTTATTTATTTATTTATTTATTTATTTATTTATTTATTAGTGTTTAAGGTTACATATTTCTGCACAATAGCTAATCGTGACCGCAATATGGATATAAAGTCAAGTCCAGCCGATCGTTTATACCCATGTGGACAATTTTAGAGGACTTCCACCCCAGGCATTTGTTACGGGGTCCTATTTACCGGTAAATCGGAGCTTCTTTACCACTATAAATAAGCACAGCTTCACTTCGAGAGGTTCCTGCTGGGAATTCTCCTTCTGAACACGGGGTTGGGTACGTGGCGCTGTGTAAGGAGACCATTTTATGCATTTAAGAATTTAGTTTGTGATACGACGTTAGTCAATGCAAAGTTAGTTATAAATTTTTGTATGCCAAATTTTGTATTATTTTTGTCACCAGGAAGCTGCTCATAAGGAATAAAATTTAATTTGCATAACATCAAAACTGCTCAAATGGCGGGCTGTCATTTTGGGGTAACTCGGTTGTCGTGTGGATCTCGATCTTTTGGGATTCTGTTTTGATGCTAATATACGGGCTCAAGTGACCACGTCATTTTGTTATCCATCACTGAGAAAATTCAAATAAAATCGAGAGTATTACCGTCGGGAAAATACCGTCGTTCCCACCACCTAAATCAAAACTATAGCGCGTCATCTTCCTATTCAAAGCATTATTTTATTTTTGGTACTCAACGTAAGCGCTGCACTACTGTGTTTATCAGTTTTCGACAATTACACTTCACTGAGGGAGTTGTATGTGTGAATCTGTATTGCATTTGCAGGAAGGTGTAGATATAATTCGTCCCTAAAGTGCAACAAGGCTCCATCTAATATACTTTAGTATTGCAGATGGTGCCTTGTTGCACTCATGGAGTGAATTAAATTCTGAAGACCTAAATAATTGGATAAACGGGCAATAACAATAATAATCAACGAACACGCATCGTCTCGTAACTTAAATTACCAACCATTATATTCATGACGAATCGTGTCAAGTCAAGTCCATAGTCCGATACCAAATGCTATTGGCGTCAGGTTCATAATATTTCTGCAAGACAAGTTTACAGATTTGATTGTTAACTAAAATCCTCACCCTCTGATTGGACGAGACCTTGCTTAGTTTTTTTTATGTTTGCGTCTCCAGTGTAAACGTCTAACGTCACCACGTGAAATATTTGAAACGATAATATCAATGGGAGGAGATTCAAAGTGCATACTGCCCATAAAATCGCATTTTTCGAGGACAGTGACCATTGTATAAATGTATACTAACAACCCACTTATAAGTTCATTTTTTTTGAACTGAGATTGAGTCACCTTGATCGGTATCAAAGTTGTTGATTTTTTGTTGTCCAGGGTAGTCATGGGGTACATGGGGGTGGGGGTGGGGGCTATTTACTAATTTTGTTATCGTTAAAGTTGCCTTATTCATTCAAGTTGCCTTATTCATTTCACGATAAATTTTGAGCTGTGGGTAGGAACATATACGTTATTATGATGAACTGACGGTAACGTTGCCCGAGGTTTGCGGCGCGTAGGGTATGTTCAACCTCGACGCTTCACGTCTCGGTTGAACATACGCTCCGAGCCGCAAACCTCAGACCATGTTACCGTCAATTCATCACAATAACTTATAATATTAGCATCCAACATGATACTGGATCCCAATGACGATGAGTCGTATTCTGGGATGTTTTCTTAATTTGTGAACTAGAAGACCACCCCGATCCTGCCCTAGGCAGTATCCTCACAATGACAAAAACTTATTGAGAGATTATAACACACCACAACGAAATGTGCTTGACTAATATATAGGTCATTGGACATTGACATTGAAATGAAGGTAATTTGATGCCGCTCGAATATTCTTCTCAGTTCCATTCATTCAAAGATGTTGAGTATGATAGACTCTCTTGCAAAATATTGAAATAATGTTGTTCACTCGTGAAAGGCTGCTCCCATCCAATGGCGGCACGCACGCACGCACGCGTGACCACGTCATTTTGTTATCCATCACTGAGAAAATTCAAATAAAATCGAGAGTATTACCGTCGGGAAAATACCGTCGTTCCCACCACCTAAATCAAAACTATAGCACGCACGCACGCACGCACGCACGCACGCACGCACGCACGCACGCACGCACGCACGCACGCACGCACGCACGCACGCACGCACGCACGCACGCACGCACGCACGCACGCACGCACGCACGCACGCACGCACGCACGCACGCACGCACGCACGCACGCACGCACGCACGCACGCACGCACGCACGCACGCACGCACGCACGCACGCACGCACGCACGCACGCACGCACGCACGCACGCACGCACGCACGCACGCACGCACGCACGCACGCACGCACGCACGCACGCACGCACGCACGCACGCACGCACGCACGCACGCACGCACGCACGCACGCACGCACGCACGCACGCACGCACGCACGCACGCACGCACGCACGCACGCACGCACGCACGCACGCACGCACGCACGCACGCACGCACGCACGCACGCACGCACGCACGCACGCACGCACGCACGCACGCACGCACGCACGCACGCACGCACGCACGCACGCACGCACGCACGCACGCACGCCACATGTATTCCTTCAGTTGTGGCTGAATACGCGGCGTGAATCTATTTCTTCCAGCAGCGACAAATCCCGGTTTCCGACAGAAACTAGCAGTTGATGCATGTATTAATGGGGTCAAATTGCGTTTGAAACGTGGGTAAATCGGTTGTCTCCAGAGAGTCTGTATGAGGAGGTAGAAGACTGTGTGTGTGTGTGTGTGTAAGGGAATGTGTAAGAGGGTGTTTATGTACGAGGGTGTGTGTGATGGTGTATGGGATGATGTGCAATGGTGTGTGGGTGTGGCTTTCTGTGGGGGAGAGTGGGTGTGCGTATGAAGGCGTGTAGGTGTATGTGTAGGGTGCGCGCACGCACGCACGCACGCTCGCGCCGCACGCACGCACGCATGCACGCACACACCGTACGCACGCACGCACGCACGCACGCACGCGCCGCATCGCACCGCACCGCAGAATCTGTAATTCAGTAGGTATACAGTCAATATTACTGAAGGCAACCATACACAATAATAGTTATTTTAACTTCTATGATATCTACTCAATGAAATGAATGTAAAAGTTTACACAGCGACCCGACCAATCATTCAGACTGTCTGAAAGTCTTTAGCAACGATTTTAAAGAAACGGCTTTATACAATCAGACATCGGCGTTAATTTCGTTATCTCTCCGCCCTTTGACCACATCCAATAGATTGTCGTTTTCCAAGCCCTTCGTATAGTCAAATGTAACTGAGACCTGTCTATGGTAGGAAACTACATTAGGCATCTGACAGAAAAATCGGTAATGGTCTTAAAGAAGCAGTGAGGTCAACGTATATTTCATTAAACTTTGACAGGGAATCCAATAGCCAACAAATATACTTTTACAAATCTATTAGTAGACTAGTAGTGTCCGTCGTAAGATATTGAACTCCACTATCACAATAGACGCTAAGTATAACACTGTATATACCACCGGGACACCTATTTGTCTAAACGAGCTATAAAGCCAAAAAAAAAAAAAAAAAAGAAAAAAGAACGCGGCCTTTATCTCAGTTCATATGAACAGTCAGTTCATTTTGGAGCCCCGATGAATGGATGCTTCAGTTGATAGAAAATTCCAGCTTTCATAGACTTCATCAGTAGCTGGTTTTAAATTGGAGGAAGGTTATTGGACAAATTGGTCAGCAAAAGTTCTGATGCGACATCTGACCACTCTAACAGCAAACTCAGAGACGAAGTTTAATCTGTGCTCTCCTTTGCAAAAACAACTGGAATCCTTTCCTTGTATCCCGGTTTGGACGTCGAATTAAGTTGTATAATAAGGTTGTAGTGGGCGACTCAAATTCTTGTTGGATGCAAGGTCGTTTCCAGGTGGGCGTGATGTCGAGAGTGGTTCTATGTGCCACATGAGATTCCCCTAAAAGCTATAGGCGTTGTGAATGCAAATCTCGGCATTTCATGATATCCAAGTCAACATTTCCCTACAATGGAAGTACAATATTGTACAAGCATATCACTTGTCTGTATACCTACCCAAGAGTGTTACACACTCTCTGGGTGTACTCTTAAAGCCTTTACACCCACACCGTGATTTAAGCATTGCTCGTGAAGCGACAAGATAGCATTTAACGACTGTATTCTTAGTTTTAAATTTTGACAGATTGTGATGCGTCAACATTTCTAATTTGTATCTTGCTGCCCAACGAAGACAACAAGAATTTAAACTACGCCCAACGAGATACTCATACATTCACTGATTATAAATTTGACGCAGCAGCTCACTGCGTCAAAATTAAAATCAGTGATTTTGTTTTATTGTTTGTGCATTGGTCCCAATGCAGTCAATATTTGTGTTTGCTTTACAGCAAAGATTATATTTGAAGTTTCACACTGCCAAATTTGAGAATAAAAATTGTTAGCTGTAATGTTATCCTATCGTGGTTAACGATCGCAACGCATCCAGTTTGCACCACCCTTCAGCCATTCAGAACAAAACAGTGTAACGAGAGTTAAAATAAAAATGACTGCCACAGTATCTGAATTCCTTAGTTTCAACAGCAAATGCCACGTTCTGAGAAACTGTAGCAAGGTAAATATATTAAGGTATTTTCAATCCATTTGCAGAAGCATTTATCTTCATCAAAATGAACTTGGGTATTTTATTATTCTGTTTCTATTGGTAACAGAGATAAAACGCTCATGTTTTGCATTCAACCTGATGAATAAACACATTTTATCGCCCGAAATGGAAGATTATTAAAAAATAATGACCTGGTAGCTGTTCCGTTTGATAATTAAAAATGCAGCCTCTCAACGGTAGTTACGGAGAATTTATTATCTCCAGTGTGTAGAGAACTTGTTAGCCGGGGGAGAGTACTTAATACTGAGAGCTTGCCAATTAATCTAGCGAAGGTGAGTGCGTGTTTTCCTGATTTCCATTTGGCGCGTCATAACCCTTTGTTAGCGATACAAAATATATGCCTGCCTCCAAAATGAAATGGCCATCTTGAACCCGACTATGGGGCGTATAAAGCTTTTGGCGGTGAGAAGCAGGACTATAAAATTTCCGACATACGCTGGTTATGTAAAGCATTCCCTCGTGTCACCTTGTAGCTCACGGTTACGCTCTGCAGCGCTCATTTCTGATGGGAAGTTTATGGTCTCTTTTCTTCTCGGGAGAGGGTAGACCACTTCAGTTTGGAAATTATTTGGAAAAGTGGATGTTTGAGGATGTAATCTCTTCGATTCGACTTTAACTGGCAGCCAGAAAATATGCTTCACCTTTTTCCTAAAGTAACGTGTATAACCTTAAAGCGCTGTTCACAAAAAATGTTTCAAATTTTCTTATCTTTTCCATTTTTGCTTAACAAAAAATAGCTCATGAAACGTCAATTGTACGAGCTCGTTGTGCTTGTTCCAATGAGGGGTCCCTAAGCATAATTTTCAGGTACAAGATGAACAGTTGCAGTTGTTCAAGAATCACTCTTGCCCTGTTCGCCTGCGACCGTGTTTAAGGATCAAGGTACATTTACCACTATGTGAGTAAAGAGTTAGACGTTGATCCACATGCTCGAGAAAATCCTTGGTGCGAGAAGCAGCCCTTCCCTAAAAATCTACTTACTCTCTCAGATGACGACAAAATATATATAGTTTTATTGTATATTACCTTTTAGATGACGATAAAATTTATAAATTTTATTTTATACCACGATTACCTATTCCACTTAATATTAAAAGCCTATGACATAAATTTTAGCTTTACACACCAACCGTGGTGAACACGTGTGTCTGTGGTGAACACGCCAGCAATGGCATTTCAGCAGTTAAAATTTACACTTACAGTGGAACTACATCCAAGTTGACCTTTGGTGACCTCGACCTGAATACAATCTTGTCTAAATTCATCGCTCGTCGCCTCGCGAAGAGTGAAACGAAAGTGGTAATTATTTATTACGTTTTAAATGAGTTTACCTCATAAGACACCAAACATTAACAAACATGCATTGTCTCATGTTAATAAAGCATCCATAACTGGAAATAGTATGTTATTAAAATCAAAAAGGCCCCGCGATTTGCGCGTTTCTTTTTCCATTTCGTTTCGGCGATACAATTGAAAGGTGCTCATGTAAACAAAAACAGATTCGCACGTGTGTACGGACATTGTTTAGAATTTAATATTAAATATTGTATTATTTAACATTTAAACTCTTAATAATCTGACGATCATGGTATAAATAAAATATACCCAAAGTAGCTTGGTGTACCAAATGTTCACCACGAGTGATGAAGTGGTGTTAACCGCTCGCCGAGTGGTGCACATTTGGTACACCAAGCTACTCTAGGTATATTCTATATGTATACTACCTTTTTGATTGCGTGAAAAATGTCTAACGAATATTTTCCCGATCTATTATCACGATAGATTTTAAGAGATTATCACTAATGTGGGGTTTTCTGGTGTGTATGTGTTTCCCTCACTATGTAGTAGGAACTTTTATTATATCTGGGGCCAATACTCTGAACCTTTTACAAGAGCATTTTCCAGAATTATATTCCTATCTGCGGCTTTAAATTGTCGAAATGAACCATTAGCGTTTTAAAAGATGTGTGACAATTTACCGCAAGGGTGGACTCGATCCATCTCGGTGTATCAGGCACAAATCTAATGTAGGCCCGACAACATTTGTTGAAAACAATAAAATGATGCATTTGCACAGCTGTAGGATGAAAATGTAAAAAATCTTCATTAATTTATGGTTTGTGAATTAATAGCATATTTTTTTGCGTGAGGTGGAAGAAGAGGATACAATTCTCATCTATTCTCATTTTCGATTTTGCAGTATCACACTGCTTATATTTTGACAGTATCAGAAGTAACATTTGATACTGCAGGAGAGATTTGATGACCTAAACCGTGTCCGTATCAGTGATAGAAATATAAATAAAAATGAACATATCTTCCGATGTGACGCTCATTACGCAATAGATTTATATCTATGTTACTGGCGTTTGGATGTTTCAATTGCAATTAAAATTTGTTTTAATTGTAATTTAAACATCGTAACGCACTTAATAAAAGCAATACTTACTGATTTAAGTAGGTGCCAGAAGTATCTCATACATGAAACATGGTAGGACACGTATTTACACCTCGTATTTTTGTTTTTGCAATGCGTACCATACCCATTGGAATGTGCGAAATAAATTATAGTTTCTTCTGCGAATTTTACAGGTGATGTGTTTCAGATATTTTTTTAACACATGCTATAGAAAATAAATATGTTGTTTTCAAACTTTGATGTGTATATAAACGTATTAAATTTATTTCAAATAGTTTTGAGGAAAATCAATTGGTTTTAGCGCCTATACCCTCCTCATCAGGAGGTCTGATTACACTTTTGACTAATTTCATTCATATTCTCATGTGCTACATTAATATTTCATTTTCTATATTTGTAATGTTCTATGATATTTGTAATGTTATAAAGCCACTCGAAAAACAATGTAGCAAGTTAACTTTTCTTATTGTCAAGAAAAGATAGGTCAACATCTCAGAGAGCTGATTTGTTCTGATTGATATGACACCGAAGATGCACATAAATAACGGACAACATGCGTTGCAATTTGGAAGATTATTTCATCACATTTTAAAAACAAATGTATGCGACACTTTGTGTTTACATAGGAAGGATTTGTAATAGCATGGGTCCAAAATGCACTTTGTGATACACGGAAGGGTAATTTATTAAAGCCCATCAGTTTTGTAGTCCAACCAGGGGCCAATACGATAAAACTTTTACAATTGTATTTTCTAGAATTATATTTTCTACCTATTAATATAATTGACTAAAGTGAATCATTAGCATTTTAAAAGAAACGGCAATTTGCCAACTGGCAAATTGCCAGATCTTTTCAACTGCTAATAGTTCATTTTAGCTCATTTAAAGTCATGACTTGAAAATACAATTCTAGAAAATACAATTGTAAAGGTTTTATAGTATTGGCCTATGTTTGTTTCAAGATCTGGTTGTTTCGTGAACAATTACTAGCGCAAAATAGTGTTTTGATCCCTTTTTATTGGGTACCAACTCCGTTTGTTTGTGTAGTATCTTGCACCTCGGCGCCCCTTCTGACGTCCATGAAAAAAACCATGACTTCTAATTATTCTTTATTCTGGCAGTGTGCAAAGTTTCAAAAATGACTAACTGACTGACCGTTCACGTGGTTTGGAAATGGCTAATCGAACGCTCGGCTGTGTAAAAATTATTGGGAATCTTCTTTTTTATCATTAACAAGTATTCATATATGTCGTGGAATTGATATATATATAGCCTCTAAAAATCTATCAAGACGCAAGAAAGGCTGGTTTGACTGGTGGAGCGCTAGAAGCCCACATTTGGGCTTTATTCTGAACTTCAACTCCATCGATTTGTATTGTTACAATTTGTGGGAGAGTGCCTATGGCACCCTCCCATAAATTGTAACAAGACAAAAATCTTAAGGATGAGAAAAAATTAGCACTCTACTAGTTAAGTTACTCAGACTTTAGCATTCACGATGCATCTTTTGGCTTACCTGTCATCCGTTCGCGTAGGTTTAAATTTGCGTAAACACCACTCGAACTCCGCGTTCTCGACAAATTTTGCACACTGTCCTGGTGTATTCTCAAGCAGTGATACTTGAAGTTTGACTTGACTAACTATTTGTCTCATGACATGTCAGGCTGGTGATCCTGTATTGTTTTCAACAAATCATCTGCGATAAATTAAACATCATAGAACTTTTTCGATTCGCATAGAAAAATCTTTATCTGTTTTTTCTAACCTCAAACAAACGGGGGAAAATGATTGATGTAGACGTTCTTGAATAGTACACAGGGTGTGTGACTACGATGCGAAAACCTAACCTCCCCACCCCAACAATATAAAGCTTGTCTCAATTTGAGAATTTTACGCACATTCTTTCAAACCGTTATATTAGCCACTGTCGTAAGGAGTAAGGTAATTATGGGGGAAATTAGCACAATAAAAGTGCTTGTCGGCTTTAAACATTTATTTACATTCTGTAGCGTTATCCGGCTGTGTTACCCTCTTAGTCGCGAACGAGACTGTCGATTACAGAAATGAAATGAAATGAAAAGTTTCAGATCCCCGAAGGCGCACGGGGACGATGTGGGATTTGAACCCCTTGCGAATAACTTTATTTGCTTTATAACTTTATTTGCTTACGAGAGTCGGAAGCGAGAACCAATAATCTTATTTGGTTTGAGAGTGCGCACTGGCAGTAGGATAGTGGGTGCAGATCCCCGAGAACCTCGAACTGGAAAATGGCTAAGAATTGTGCATAACTAACAAAATTCTACTCTAAGTTTGCTTCGAGACGTGGGCATATTTATGGTAATACTGAAACCGCGGTTTGTTGGTTGTTTTAGAAAAGCAAAAGAACAAGAAACCCAAACAATCGCTGGTTTGGGAGCAGCCCCGGCATGTTATCCATAACGGTTACAAAAAGGAAAAAATCCACCAATATGTGTTTTTGAAGCTGGGAGTCATCCATCAGCCTATAGAGGAGCGTGGATGCTGAGCCTTGGCCATCTGGTCTGCCTTCAGGGAGAATAGATGAAGGGTGATGGAAGCCCCCCCCCCCCCCCCACACACACACACACAAACACACACACCCACTCATAGACACATACCCGAAAACCCTTAAAAGAGCTGTTAAATCTTTATTCAAATATTTATTTATTTAAAATGTACACTCGTCCCAGCCAGGTAAGCTTGTTTTAAACCTTGCTTGGTGTTTGGTGGTTTATTGTGTATGTTAACAGAAAGGTAGGTTGTACCGATTCCTCCTACGCTTCGTGTACTATTTCCATGCGTCTTCTTGATAAAGGTTTTGGAAGAAAATTTGAGAAAGTTCAATTAGAAAAGTTGTAGGTAGAGAGAAATATAGGTATCCGCTATTGTATATTGTGACTGTTGTGTCATTGTTGCTATGGATGGGGTGAGGGGTGGGTTTCCTCGGATCCCACTCCCCACTCGCAGAGTTGCGAGACAGTCCTCACAGACTCGACCCTAGAATTCCTGATGAGTAGCGAGGCAATCCTCACTGACTCCTCTCCTCCATTTCATTATTAGAGAATCATAGAACTGCACTATTGTATATTGTGGCTGTTGTGTGATTGTTGCTATGGATGGGGTGAGGGGTGTGTTTCCTCGGAGCCCACTCCCCACTCGCAGAGTTGCGAGACAGTCCTCACAGACTCGATCCTAGAATTCCTGATGAGTAGCGAGGCAATACTCACTGACTCCTCTCCTCCATTTCATTATTAGAGAATCATAGAACTGCACTATTGTATATTGTGGTTGTTGTGTGATTGTTGCTATGGATGGGGTGGGGTGGGTTTCTTCGGAGCCCACTCTCCACACGCAGAGTTGCGAGGCAATCCTCACAGACTCAATCCAAAAGTTCTCAATGAGCAGCGAGGCAATCCTCACTAACTCCACGCAGTTTAATTCTATTGAGTAATTTTAATTTTCTGTGACTTATTTTGTTTTTCTGTTAAGGGTTCGGTGTGCGTTCAGCTCTACCATTGATTCACTATCCTGGAGTCTGTGGAGGGTTTTGTTATATATGTCTTACTTATTAAACGCGTTTCAATCGCGCTTCAGCAGAGACAGTCATCACAGACTCAATTCTAAAGTGTTCAATGACTAGCGAGGCAGTCCTCAATGACGCAATTTAATTTGTTAATCGGTGTGTTACCCTCTTAGTCGGGAAAGAGACTGTCGGAATGGAATGGTTTTACGCGCCAAAGGCGCGCAGGGACGCTGTGGAGCAAGCCCCTTTCGACCCTGGTTTACTGTATAATATTCTTCCTTTTGCTTTTCGTCGAGCACATGTCTGATCATGTCAAAGGAGGAAAGGGAAGGAGAGAAAGTTAGCAGCGTCGATGTTTCTTGCTTCTCTTCTTGGAGGAAGGAGGCTGTGACGGTGATAATGTGGTTGATGTAGTTGTAGCAGTTGACGTGCTTGGTGTGGAGAGTGGTTGTACTGTTCTGAGAGGCGCTGCACTCTTAATTCTAATTGCGGTCGGAGTTGTTCGAACGCTTAAATATTCTGTTCTTTTAATTTTCGTAGATCTACCATTCTTTCTTCAAAGGCTGGAGTTTCGTCTGTCGCGGTTTCTTGTGCTGTTTGAGTGGATTCGGCATCGTTATTGCGCGCGATTTCAAACTCGTTTTGAGGAGTGGCTTCGTCCAGTGGCTTCGTCCATGTCCTCTTTTGTTTTTCGCTCTTCGTCAGTGCACAAGATCTGTTCTTCCAGTTCGTGGGCAAGCTTACTTATTTCTTCTTCATCTCCCTGTTAAGCCTGGGGGTCCAGGTTGGAGATGGTACTGGAGAGAGAGAGAGAGAGAGAGAGAGAGAGAGAGAGAGAGAGAGAGAGAGAGAGAGAGAGAGAGATGTCTGTTATAAGGGTTGTGTCTGTGTCTGTTGGAGGTTTCTCCTGTCGGCTAGAGGCATGGACTTCCATCTCCTCTTCCTTCTCTTTGCGGGATTCTTCTTTTTTCCAATCCTCTGCGCGCTTGGCATCCACACTCAATCCTAAAGTTCTCAATGAGTAGCGAGGCAATCCTCCCTGACGCAATATAATTATGGGGAAAATTTGCACAATAAAAGTGCTTGTTGGCTTTAAACATTTATTTACATTTTGTGGTGTTAACCGGCTGTGTTACCCTCTTAGTCGGGAAAGAGACTGTCGATTACAAGAAGATACTTATATATTATATTCAAAACAGTTGCTTATAACAACGACGTGTAAATTTAAATTCAATACAATAATTAAACCTTTTTGAAATAATAAAATTGAAAAGCTGCTTGTAGATGGAAAACGAAGAACTAATCAGCAGTCATCGGCTTATGCATACACGCACCAACATATTCGACGCTGTGCAAACACTGCAATGACTGTCTAATCACTATAAGAATTAACACCTCAGTTTTAATTCTATAATTTTAAAATACGCGATGGAATATTTGTTGTTCGATATTTATCTAGATTACCAGCCTTTTACACCACTTTAAATCATCAATTTGCATTCTAGCTTGTTGGTCGTATATTGAATCAACAATTGTATGCTTTCGCGATCCGGAAAATTCAAAATGGCGGCTGGGAGAGCACATTTTGTAAGAATTATCGTTTGAAACCTCTGTAAACACTAATCCGTACGAATTTAACTACCACCACATTCAGTATGATGGTGAAAAACATATATTTGTTCAGCCATAATGCACTCAGCTATCGGTTTGTTTTCGTCAGTGTGGCGTCCAAAATTGACTCAAGTTTTATTTTGAATATTTTATTTGAAGTATTAGGACCACATACTTTCTGATTTTAATGATGTGATATGTTAATTAACACTATATGATAATCAGTATACTTCGTTTATCAAACCTCATGGGATTATTTATCGAGTGGGTCACCGAAATGGCGACGGGAAATGTGAAACTTTAGCCGTTAATAGTATAGCACGAGGTTTTCAACCTCATTTCCTGGACTTTAGGTGGAGAATTTCTGGACTGTTGGTGGAGACGACATGAGACGTGTTTGTTCACTATATCCAACTGGATCGGGTAAGTGGTGCGGTGGTTTGCCTGTTCTGCATGCACGTATGCTATAGTGCGCATTGATATGTTTATACATGACTTTGGGTATATGTGATGTTAGATTGATGGGTAGGTTAGAGTTTTCTAGAAACGCTTTTACGTCACTTTGCGGTACGCGGCGTCCTAGGGACGTTGGCCTCTTTTAATGGTCGCTGTACAATGCGACATAGCGTTATTCGGGTCAGAGTATGTCGCGTTTCTCGCTCTGGGCTGATATGATATTATATTATTGACTCTTATCCCTTGGTATACTAACCTACCGAATGTTCATCGAGTGATGGTTATCTGTAGAGCGTAATGCTAGGCAAAGCGGTATGATTTTCGGTTATCTGCTACGGTAGTCTAGGGTGTGCGATCTATCCCCCGTTTGGTCTACTGTTAGCCATTAGTATTACTGCTAATCCTCCTGCACTATGTACTACTCATACCAACCGTAGCACAGTATAAAACCTTAGAGGGATTATCAGTACTAAGGATAGGCCAGTAGGGAAATAGACGAGATACTATACTACTGTAGTAGACAACAGAATATAAAATCGCCTCGCCAAGCATTATGCACTACCCACAGCAACCACGTGATGGAATGAAGCATTCGGTAGGTTAGTAGTACCAAGAGCTAATATAAACTAATAAGGGTATATACTGTCCATACCATATTGCCATATCAGTCCAGTACGAGAATCACGATACACCCTGATCCGAAAAATGTAATGTTGGATTATACAGTGGACCCGAACAGCGGCCAACAACCCCGTGGCGTCATTGACAGTATATATACACATGAATGCATACCATAGCAGGCCATAATATATAGCACGTATACCACTTGACGGTTCTAGTTGGATGCAGTGAAAAAAGGACAAGACCGCGAAATAAGGCTAGAAAACCTCCTGCTATACTCATAACGGCTAGAGTTTAACACTTCCTGTCGCCATTATAGTGCCCACTTGAGAAATAATCCCACGAGATTTGATGAAGCTTTAGCACGAACTGTTCTGATTACCATATTGTCTGAATTAACATATCACTTTATTAAAATCAGAAATGATGTGCTCGCAATACTTCCAACAGGGACATTCAAAATAAAACTAAAGTCTTTTTTGGACACCATGTTGTCGATAATAAATAGCTAGGTGATTGCATTGTGTCTGAAAAATGCATATTATTTTTGTTATCATACTGGAAGTGATTACGGAGGTTTCAAAGCATAACCATCACAAGAAGTAACCAAATCTGCACTTTCGGTCACAATTTTGGCAGCCGTTTTGAAATTCTGGTTCGCCAAAGCATGCAAATAAATATACGGCTAACAAGCTAAAATACGACGGACAGATATGGGACCATTTTCATATAGGTCTACGGGTCTCATCGTTCGAACACCAATACCGATATTTTCATTCAGATGCCGATGGGATTCGCAGTGATAGATTCAATTTCGTACGCAACCGCATACACGTGCCGATGTCAATGCATTCCTATATTAATTTTCTCTCCTACAAACGCATCCGGTAGAAATAAAGCATCAGACCCTAGGACCCTAGATGCGTTGCTGCAATCGCAATCATGTGCGCCTAGCTTCATTTACGAGCCACGCGGAACGAGGTGTTTGACCTAGGCCAAAATGTCCAAGTTTTGAATTTTAAGCGAAAAAGCCCTCATATTCGTTCTCTGGGCCTAGAATCTTTAGAATTTTCCGGGGACAGGCCCCCGGGTCATTGGCGGAGCTAGGATTCTCAAATAAGGAGGGCCTGGACAATGTTCAGGGGACACGGCGTGACATGCCATTGCATGTCTCGAGGCCCCGGATGGCCGAGCTGGGGTGGACCTCGGTGAGGGTGTCTCCATCCTTAGAGTGGGGATCCGGAGGCCCTCCCACGGAAAAAAGAAAAGTCTAGTTTTCTGAGAGTGATGCTGGGGTAACATTTGCTTCCAACTGGAGAAAATTATCTTTACCAGGAGGACCGGGAAATTGCGTTGTGGACAGACATGCTAATGCTTGTATCGTTCTCATCAGATTCTCAATTAGATCTTACATAGTCAAAATGAATGGTGATTGTTTGAAGTTTCATAAATATGCAACGAGTTACCCTGGCTCCAAATGTCAGATATGGTGTCAGTGACTGTCACCAAATATCTATATGCCAGTATTTTCACTCAATCTTCCTTATTAATGACTCACTGGACAAATGTGAAGAAGATCCGTTCATTGCTCAAGTTATCGAATGGAAATCAAAATAAGTTTGGATGGACGCTGGGACAGATGGAGAGATGGACAAACCATTTACACATACACGTTTGTTTTCAAACCATGACAAGAGCCCATAATCACTTCGGAGTCGTGTTTGTGTTTCATTCCCCAATGAACTATAATGAACGTTCCCAACACCAAATAGTGTATCAGTGATTTTGCCCTAACGAGGTTGTAACGTGATTGATGGGTGAATATAGCTTAAATGGGTTTGAATTGAGGGGCGGGATGGACCTGGTAAACACCCACTGCCCCAGACCCGCAGCAATAGGAGAGGGACACCCCTCCTATAACCAGCACCACGCCAGGCCTGCGGCCTTCGGCATATATGTTGCCCCTTGGTTTATCTCCAATGATTCGCTGAATGCGACAAAGGATCGCCAGTTTGACATCTCTTGGACGAAAAAGGTAGTCAAATTAAACTTCAAGCGCCACAGTTTGAGAATATATACATCAGAATAAAGTGTAATTATCGGTCATGTTTTCTTTCAGGACACTCAAAAATGGGGTGGATATCCGATTAAAAGCGAGCAAATGCACTATTTTACCCATAGATTATTCATACAACAACCGGATCTTGAAAATAGGATGGTTGGTCTACAAACCTGATGGGCTCTCATAAATTACCCTTTCGCGTGACGCAATGTTCAGTTCAGGCTCATACCATAAGAAGTAACCTCTTGCTTTCTGATAGTGCAAAATAGCCACAGTAACTAGAGAGTTACAAGATTGTTAGCTATGAAGCCACGTCACAAGGACGATGACATAAAATTATCATTTGAGTTCGAGCATTGCATTTTATTCTGCTTTTATCACCTGAGTGATAGAACAGATTAAACACTTTACTGATCCCGTAATATCATGATATGGGTGGAATGAACCATACACTTTCACAGCGGTAGGCGAATATTTGGGTCGTCTGACGGATTATATGGTGCTGAAGGAAAACCTGTTTGGAGGAGGCAAACTTGACTCGTCTGCGATTGTTTGATGGCGAGGATGTCGACACAGCGTCCCAATCAAGGCTAAGGCACTACGGCACTAACTTA
Source organism: Pictodentalium vernedei (assembly GCA_031216915.1). Taxonomy (NCBI): domain Eukaryota; kingdom Metazoa; phylum Mollusca; class Scaphopoda; order Dentaliida; family Dentaliidae; genus Pictodentalium; species Pictodentalium vernedei. Next base: position 143,074,901 of record CM062290.1, on the reverse strand, counting down.
ATTGAGAATTAATAACTTGGCTGCCGATTTTAAGCGACAGTATTTTAACTGGTCGAGGACAGTTCTGTCACAAGAAACTTGGACCAATAAAATGCCAGCGCGATATCGAGGTTTGTTTTAAACACTTTTTTCATTTATGGATAGAGAAATTGAAGGAATTATTAAAACTGAAAGGCAGGATGAAAATAATTTTATGAACAGAACATATGTGATAGGCAAGTGATTGAAGAATTTCCTTTGAGAAACGCACAAGAATTTAAAAGAAACTTGCAGTTATTTCGCGTGTTTATGAGCCTGATGGTATGATAGTTAAAACACTCAAACAATAATTTCAACCACTACAGTACAGTCGCCGTGGACTGGTCGCATTCCACGCGTGGTCAGTGATGTTCACGCATGCATTTACTAGGTAATAAAAGTCATCATCAGCAAAATTTTAATTAATGAAGCACCGGGTTGTACCCGGTGCTCCATTAATTAAATCTTTGATGATTATTCTTATAATTAGTATTTGGAATCTAATATTGTTGCGTCTGTGGAAATATTGCCCACACGTGGAAAGTGACCAGTTCACGACGGCCGTATTGTAGGAGTTCGTTTTCCAACATTACAAGATGAAAATGTAAAACAAAACATGGGACCCTGCGAATCTCTAATTTCTGGTCAAATCGACACCTGAATCAAATCAGACAAAAAAATTCGAATCGAATCGAATCTCACTTTTCTTCTATTTGCAGATGTTGCTCCTTATTACAACAGTAAATATTTTCAGAAATTTTCAGTATCCGCTCAAGTATTGTATGTTTGGGCGAATCAATCAAAAAAGCGGAATATTCCAAAACGGAATCAAAATAATTTCGGAATTGGAACCTCCCTGACGTCTTCTTCTGTCATCGCATCTCCTGAACAGGAGACCTGATGATAGAAGATGAGTTCAAAAGGTAGAATTTTGGTAGGATTTTTAGAACAGCTCGAGGATTCGAAAATGTCTGAATGAGCGCGACTCTGGTCGAATTGAAGTGAATCGATTCATTGCGACGATTTCAAATCGAGTCGAATTACGAATTTTCTCGAGGCCCTACCTCAGTGTGTTCAGAACTCCGGTAATGATGTATGGTTATGTAACACCTCATGACACGGGATCGCGGTGGCTCAGTGGTTACGGATTGAACTTCAAACCGAACGGTCCGCGGTTCGATCCCCGCCATGGGTAACTGCGTTGTATCTTTGGGTAAAACACTTCATCTCGATTGCGCACTTGGGTGTGCGGTGGCGCTGTATACTGAGGCGTACTACACGTCGACGGAGCACTTGTCTTCAACCAATGCTAACCCTGCTTGTGTGGAGTTAGTACGTGGGGGGTCTGGCAGTTGCTCACCGTTGCTCGGTGGTTCACTCCGGCTTCCTCCACTCGTAAAACTGTCAGACACGAGGTGACTCTGGCTGTCGAAAGTGTCGTCAAACCCAAATAAATAAATAAATAACCTCATCACAGCTTTTCCATTTTAAGAATTAGAGAAGGTATGAAAAAAGTTACAGAATCTGCCACTTGCATGAGTTCGAAATATAACCTTGAAGTTCAGCTTTTGGGGTGTCAGTCTTCTGGCCTTTTCATGGGACTTTACATGTAAGTTATGTTACAAAATAGTTCTTATATAAACTGATTTTCTCGTCGAACGGTACTGGAGGATGTGTTATTGCATTAGCATTTAATTACTTCGATCGCAGAAACAGTATACCGGGGGTTATACTTGAGAGGTTGCCAATTAAGCTGGCGGACCTGAGTAAATATTATCCCGACTTCCATAATGAAATATTCAAAAACCCCAGTTCTCGCTGTATTGTGTACATACGGAATCAGTTGGAGATTCGGTGGAATCCACAGTAAAAATCAATTTGTTCGCCTCATAATTATTTGAAGTTGTATTCCCCGCATCATATAGCTGAGGTCGATTAGATTTCCTCGTTAGCAAATGATGTGGAATGGATCGAAACGAGCTTCGCTCGAATATAACGAGCCAATTGAGTGTCGGTTGTTTATGGAGATACGAGATAGCATTATATAAACAGCTGAAGAACTCTCTCTCTAGTACCTGTTCCGTTTCATATATATTCATCAATATCTAAATTTAATTTGTTGTCTGTGCTTGAAACAGAAAAGAACGCAGACACAAGTTTACTAACCGTCACGTGTGGTATCGGAAATCTTCAGTGGATCATTAAATTTCAAAGGAAACGGAGCGCGAAGGATACATCTTTTGCGCATGTCTGTATTGATACACAACTGAAGATAACAGTCTCAATGATTCGAGGATGTTTAAGGTGTAATACTAATAGCACGCTAAAGGTTCCTTTAAATTGAAAGCAATGAAATTTCTTAAAGATTTTACATTAGAATTTATCGGCTGATGGGTGGATTGAGGATTTTACAACTTCGACTATGACAACGGTAGGTGTATGTTTATATGTGCTTTATTGTAAAATCGATCGCCAGTTGTTTTATCCGAATAATCAACTTGTCTCATATAGTAATGTGTTGTAGAACAAAATATTAATGATTTGTTTAACGGAACAAATGCCTGTATTTACTGTCATTATCTCAACTGGGTACACGACTTTTCATTTCAGTCTTCCGGTGTCATTTTCATTCATAACCGATTAATTAATTGTCTGCATGTTTACCTTTGCTGTTTTTCTTTATTACCAGTGTAATAGTTCGAGTTCAGCTCATTATGGATGTATGCCTTTAAAATTTTATTGGGTGATATAAAATGGACTAATTGGGGTTTTTTAATAAGAGAAAATATATATGCGAAGAGGGTATTGATTTTGTTTTTCGTTTTCGAAATCCACTTTATCTCTGCCCTAAACAAATAGACAATGAGACAACACAGCTCTAGAAATTAAATTTGTAGTACAGTACAGCCGTAGTGGACTCGTCGTAATCCACGTGTGGGCAGTGATGTCCACGCATGCGTTTACCAGATAATAAAAATCACCATCAGCAAAATTTTAATTAATGAAGCACCGGGTTGTACCCGGACAACCCGGTGCCTCATTAAGTAAAATTTTGATGATTATTCCTATAATTAGTGTTTGGAATCTAATATTATTGCGTCCGTGGAAATATTTCCCACCTATGGAAAATGACGGTCCGCGACAGTCGTACTGTACCGAATGGTGATTAACAACACAGACACCAACTACTTATTGTGTATGCATTCAGCTCCGTTGCTGCCTATGAGTCGTACAAGAAAATTTGCTGACTATGGAAGACCTAGCCGATAACTCCGGAGTCCGTGAATTGTCACAAATTCACTGGCTGGGTTCCCTCATATCTGAACAAATTCAAACCACGCCCGAAACAATTTTCTGTTAACCCTCTGTGCGCGTGTATTTTGTTATATATGGCAATCTCTCGAGATGCCCGTAAAATGATAGGTCTTAAGCCTTTATATGGAAAATTAAATAAAGTTTAAAGTTATACGTTTTCAGACCCGAGTGTTGGTGGTACATTTTCGCGGGAGCGCGGCGGCTCAGTAGGCAGAGATTCAGATTACAAGCCGGGAGATCCCCGGTTCAAATCCCACCAGTAGCAACCGCGTTGTGTTCTTGGGCAATCTGACATTTGCTCGTCGTTGCTCGGTGGTTCTCTCCGGGTACTCCGGCTTCCTCCATCCGTAAAACTGTCCGACACGAGGTGACCCTGCCTGTCGAAATTGTCGTTAACCCCCGATAAATAAATAAATAAATAAATAAATAAATAAATAAATAAATAAATAAATAAATAAATAAATAAATAAGTACAGTCTCGTTGTCACATATCCCACACAAATAGGTGCTCGAGTAAGACACCAAGCTTACTGTAAAAGGAGTGTTCTGGAAAAGAGCGTGACAAACATATTCACTGTTCAATATCAAACCACTGAAAAAGCTTACTGTAAAAGGAGTATTGTGGGAAAGAGAATGACAAACATACTCACTGTTAAATATCAAACACATGTGTTGTATCTGGAAAAAACACGTTGGTGCTTGATATAAAAAGTCGCAAAGAAAGTATACCGACTAATACAATCATATAAACGGTATTTTCAGATATATACACTCAGTACTGCACAGGCTGCAAATGACCCCCCCCCCCCCCCCCTCTCAATCAATCAACCAATCGGCCCTTTCCAAATCAAGATTGCTCGTGAAAGGTAGCTCTTTCGCACATTCCTTTCCAGATTGACAATTTTAAATTAGATCTAAACTTTGAAAAATAGATTTTTTTAGATCAGTCTACTCACAAGTGAGCGGATGTTATTAATTAATCAAATGTTGTTAACCACTACTCCTGGGCAATTTATGCTCAATACACCCGCACATGCAATAAAATGTTCCCAACAAATATTGTTGATACATACTTTGCAATCTTTACATGTGATACACGTGAGATGTGTGAGATACATAGATTCATTTTAAAACATTTTCCGGTCCTCGAACTCAAGATTATCGTTAACACGGTTCCTTCCTGTTGACCAGTTCCCATTAGACTGATCCTCGCTAGCCCTAATCCCAAAAGACCAATTCCAACTTGAACGATATTTTTCAATGAAGACAGATTATTATTTAAACATAACTAATGGTTCAATTTGTTTTTCATTTGTTAGAATTTATGCTAACAAATAGAGAGCAGAATTCTAAAATTAAAACAGACAGTTAGCCCAAGTAGGAACCGAACACTAAACCTATAATTTAACCCTTTTCTGATAGAGCGACAAACACCCCCCACCACCCCAAGAAAAAAACATGATCAGAAATCCGTATGATCGGTAAGTTCGATAACTCGAAAATGTCCGTGTGTTCTCAAATTAAAAAAGATAATTGAATGAGGGATTTTAGAGAACAGGAATTAGAGAACAGAAAAATTATTAATTGGCAGGACGCTTCTTTCTTTTATTATTTTAACTTATTTTGGGTTAAACGGTCGAGACATACGGACCGCGCACTGAGATACATAAACAAGATAAAACACGCAAAGTTAGCCCCCAGAAAATAAGACTGCATTTCTGTATATTCCATTGCTGTCTTTTGAATAGATAAAAAGTGTTTCCGAGTAAAAGATTCCCCCACAGACACCAGCAGTACACGTACATACAGATATTCATTCAAACCAGAGGGAGAGAGCTGAGGCAAACACCCCCCCCCCTCTCTCTCTGTCTCTCTCTCTGTCTCTCTCTCTCTCTCTCTCTCTCTCTCTCTCTCTCAAATTCAGAGTTATTTACTTTGGCGTGAGGCCAGGATTGACCATTCTGTCAAACTCTTCTGCGGAGGTAGAAAATGAAATTTTGTGAAAGAAATTGCAACTAGCATCCCAAAGGTTTCAACTAATGGACCCCTTGCTTGCAACCTCATGTTTGTTGCTAGAATGTCTTGCATGCGTTTTCCATGAGGTTTATGTTCTCGTGAACATTCACCAGGATTATTTCTAGGTTTTTGTATGGCCGGGTTGAATAATGTTATGTGTCTAATTGAAAATCTCGTGAATTCTTGACTGAAGGCATAAATTTGCGATTTATTGTTGCTTGTTGTGTCTTTGTTTTTTAGAATGAATCTGAATCAGGGATTTTATATGTTAATGCTGACCGTAGGACAAATTCTTCCACACCCAACGACGTCTCTGTGAGCATCAAAGCACGTTACATGTGCTCTCGGTTGACGTTTGTTCTATTTTGGTGGCCGAATCACACCGCATTGGCATTAAATTCCCGTACTTGTATTTTATTACACGCCAGTTCAATTTAATCCCCTTTCTGCAGCAACACGAAACCATGCGGAAAACGAAAATCTGTTCCGCGCATATGTGCGGAACGGAAATCGTTGACGGGCTACTTTTAAATAGAAGCGAATTTTTACTTACATTTTCCACAAATCGTGCAACGCAATTTCAATTTGATAAGCCAGCGATAGCTGAAAATCGTCCGCTGAGTTCCAATGTGTTCTATGTGCCAGTAGGCACATAGAATACATTGGAACTTAGGGGACGGAACAGTAACACGGGTTCCCCTCGCAAATTTGGTTGGCGATAAAATGTGTTTTTTTGTTGATAGTTGTCAAATGAATTGCTGAGTGTCCTTCAAATAATTATTTTTTATAGACGTGAAGGTGGAAAATAAACACAGAACGACACACGCGTTTGAATGGGTTAATCGATATGGCATTTGTGCCATCGCAGAAGGATAAAACTCGAGGCCTGTGGCCTCTCGTTCTATCCTTCCGCGCTGGCACTCGGAAGGATAGAACGAGAGGCCACTGTATAACTTGTGGTAGGGATGAATTGTTTCCATTTTCTCTCTTGCAATGCATTTCTTCGCCTTGCAAATGCAAGAGGTAAGTAGTAAGTTTATTTGCAGCATGTGAATACAAACGTAATAAATGTAAAACATTTAAACAATACAAACAATTGTATTCTATGTTCGGGGGTTGATATGCCCTCCCGTGCATTAGTAGCATTGGTAGCGTTTCTCTCACAAACTGTTTACTATCCCCCATAGTATCTTTCCAAAAAGAGGTTCCATCACTAAACCCTATGAGCCAACAACACAAACCTTGCTGTCGTGAATATTCTTTTCGTCAAAAAGAAATGGCAGGAAGACAGCCTTCCAGGCTACATGTATGTCATTTCCTTGAGGCGCATTCATCTGTAACCTGTCTTATTGTTATCTTGTATATTTTTATGCTGCAAATAAATCAATCAACAATCATCACACTGCAAGGAAGCGACATAACCTGAGAGGCAGTCTTCCTGCCATTCCCTAAATTGGTCTCTCGACAACAGAGGTTTATATAATATGCCTGTCCACATCAAATTGACACCACATACAAGTTATGTACCAAAAAGGAAGATAATAATAAATGAATGGTGACAAAGTGAGGAATAAAAGAAAGGAAAATCCTGCGCGCGGTATAGTGTCAGTCAGGACGTTCTGATAGACGGAGGCATGGAAAGAAAGAATACCAAAGTAAACTACGCGGAGACTGTACCCAGACAAACATGGAGAATTCGCCCAGGCACATGATTCAAATGCATATGAGGTAATGATTTGTTTGAGAAATTTGCAGATCAATTATGAAAAAGTAGTTTTTTTTCTCAGGTTTATTCCAACCTGCAGTACAGAATACGAGGGATGAGGTGGAATGAGCGTAACTTTACGTCATTCCCGGCGTGCGTACAAACTGTCAAAACCTATATTGAAGGTGAAAAGTTGAGTGAGTGTGTAGTCAACACACATCCGGATAGAGCGAGGGTGCACTGAAGGAGGGGGAGGGGGGCATCACCACTTGTTTCCCACTTCTTGGGCAGGCCAATATTATTTTCAGTATCCTATGCCTCGTTTTAAGTCTTGGGTATGTATATTATATTTGATAAGAGTTATCGAGGCTTTGAATTCCATTTTTGTCCGCTACAGTAGTTTTTGTTTTTATTCATGTTTAACCGTATATTAAGTGTCGCATTTTAAGAGAATATTGAAAACAGGACTTTTTCAAAATCCATTGGAAGCAAACAACATTCAGTTGGACCTCATATAGTTACAATATGTCGTATTAGTTCTTTCTGATACTATGTGGAAAGATTTGACTTATTGGTTTTATGGAGCCACGATTATGTTTTAAACAATATAGATAGCAGTCATTGTTTTACCAGTTTTATATAGAATCTACACACATTGTACCACTTTATTTAAATAAAACATGGAATCAAAAGGAAACAGCTTTGAAATAAGAAGAAAAGACACCCCGAAGGAAGGATTATTAAATAATTTGATGACATGCGAAATCGATTGCTTTCATTTGTGATATTTTTACAATAAGCGATTGAAATCTTTTTTCAATACGGTGCAGTGTTAAAAATGGACAAATTTTTTACCGACAGCGCCATATGCGCGCACAACCACCATACCAATTTGTGGGAATAAAAAACCCTCTGACAGCGCTATTCACGAAATCGCCATTCAAATTTGTCTGTTTCAATGTTTTACCTCAAAAACACAGTTGAGCCCCTTCCAACGGGGAGCCATTTGCAATGTGTTTGAACCCCCCCCCCCCCCCCCACACACACACACCCAAGATTTGTATTAGTTATTCCTTAATTTTCTTGTCAGTGTCGACTTGTATTCGTGCATGGTAAAAAGTCAGTTCTTGATTTGATATAGCCGGACCAGCCAGATCGTACCATACCCAAGAATAAAACCACATCCCACAAAATAATGCAAGGTGCTCCCAACCGCTTGGAATGTCAGATTCTGCCATTGTGTGGGATCCTAAAAAATCCTGCGGACGCCTGTGCTTAGATTGTTTGGCTGGATTAGAATGCTGCAAGTTATTCTTGTGGTTTTGTTTTTATTAAGTTGTTGATGGGCCGTCGGGTGATGTATTCCTGCAGAGTGCACGGAAAGAGAGCCCTTTCCAACATCATAAAATCCCGCAGCATTTCAGCAGCAGTATCCATCACCACCAAATTTTAATACTTGTTGAAAAAAGTCGTAGCTGACAAAAAACCTAGAAAACTAATATCATCAATGTGTGTGACACGTGTGTTTTTCGCCATGTTTAAGTCGAGTCATATGAGCGCACGAAAAAAAGATTGCGTAATTTTTGTGACGATAATTCGCAAACGTCTTTAGTGACGAACAACAGGCGATCGAAACTGTGGGTTTTTTCTATTCAAAGGGGCCCATTCGTTCTAGTATTGTGTATAACACAATCAGATATGGATTTCCAACTCCACGCGAAAAATTACAATTTCTGAGAGAAATCACAAGGAATACTAGCGAATTTTCAGCTCGTGGACGGTTCATATTTGAATATGCCCTTCATAGACAATGGGACCTCAATTTTTTATAATAAATCGGGGAATCGTCGCTCGTAACCCACTTTCCACTGAACAGCATCTTGTCCGACTAAATGTTTTTCGGCCTTTTCTGTGACTTCTCCCAGTTATTATGAACGACCCAAGAACATACAACGGTCGTGTAATACACGACTGTAAAGTTTATTCATTCCCATTTCCACTGACACCGGGAACTGCTGGATACGTTGGATGAATGAAATTTGAGGGGGATGTACTGAAGATGAGTGCTATCTGTCAGGAACACCTGAGGCCCCGTAAGGCCTGGGCTGACGTGGGGTTATTTAGTCCCGCTGATGAAGTTGCGGGAAAAATTAGACCAACATGGAGGGTCGGAATCCAAATGTCGCGAACTCGGCGCAGGGAGCTGAGTTAGACCGACGCCGTGATTCCTTCTCTGCCAAATTGGCCTGAAATAGGTTCGATTTCCGTTAGGTGTGATTCCTAATCACTTCAGGCTGTATAATGGAAAGAATGATTCAAAGTAACAACGATTCTTTTATTTACACATAAAAATGAATCCGTTTCAATATTTCAACAATCAACAATTCGATTCTTTTCACAGAAAATGGGTTGCTAGGGTTAAACAATTCTCAACAATCATATAGTCATTCTATAGCCCTGTACTGGCGCTATAGTCTACACACTGGAAATGCTACTACCGTGAGCTCGCCATAAGAGCTTCACAAATCTGAAATGTTATTACTGTGAGCTCGCCATAAGAGCTTCACCCGCTTAGGCTCAAATGTCAATGTCTGCGCGTAACTGTACCTCTGGCTGTCGGAGGGTTCCGACCAGCAATGTTCGTCATCTATAAAGCCATCGTACTTCTGATTTGGGTCAGATATTGTCTACTCATACCTTATGTGCCTTTTGAAAGTCCTCCGTGAAAGTCCTATTGAAATATTCACTGTTCCTGGTTGAATTCACGATTCACAAATGCCCCTTTTTGTGCTCAGGGCGAAATTGTCACTCACACCGATCTCCAGTCGGTATTACGATGCTTCGACAGCAAAACAAACTACTCGGAACGCAATCAGTCTGACGCTTCAAATGGTTAATACGCACAATACAATTAACCTACACTTCTGACTATTGCAGGCTGATACCTGCTACTCGACAATCTAAACTTTAATGTTTCACCTTGGGTGTTCCTTCTCACGAATTCGGCCCCGTAGCCGCCTATCAACGTTAAGCTAAATCAATCGTGGAATGCCCTCTCTGGCGATTCCATCCGTTTCAGGGTCCTGTGATCGAAGGTACCCTTATGCCAGGAAACAGAGTCCGCCTGTCCTGGACTTCACCAACGTGTGTGTGACCCCAAGTGTGTGTCTAATGCTCTGCTCTTCCAGGTATATATACTTTTTACCCTAAACTGTCAGGTGGACGGACGCTCATCCATCCATCTGTCAAAACGGTGGGAGATGACGTATATCGAGACAGAATCAATACAAGTCATCTCGCGCGTGACTTAACGGTGATTTCACTTGTCGAGACAACCGATTCGTTTCTGCCATTTTGCTATTACTAATGATGACACGACATTTCTATCTTTATCGGCCGTGACGATATCCTGCCACCAACCGATTACGTCTCGTAAGACTCGCGACTACTGCATAAATTAAATGAGATTAGACCATATCTAACATACCGTTTCTCCCCCCGGGTCCCTGCCCTGAAGCTGGATATACACCACATGTGTTTTTTCCATGTCCAGCTTTGCAGAGAGGTGAAATTCAAGTAGGGTTTTCGCCTTGATGCGGAATATATTTTGAACTTACAATATCTTTAAATATGAAGCCCCTTGCCCCTATATTTAGGCTGGCTTTGCCCTGACACTATCGTTTTCGAAAAGCGAGTTTGGGTACCTTGTTAATATTTATATACCATTATGGGGACACGTCAGCATCGATTCAAAAATGCTATCAAATATCATTTTTCTTTCGATTTCACAGCTTGTGCTGAGTACCTGTGCGTCGGAAGGAATCAACGAGCCTTGTTGGGTTTTTTCCCATATTTCCGGCGAGCATTCGACGCTCGTGATAGACAGGAACAAGTAGTCCAAGTCAAGTCGTTAATTTCTGTCCCCCGCACTTCTTCCGCGTTGTGTTCTACGTGTATCTTAATATCTCAAAACATTACAGTCATCCTTGTTTACTTGGAGTCCTCTCCAGATTTTTCTCTGGCGCAAGTGAATCACGGGCTGGTAACCCGAGGTTTCCACCCGATATGTACACACTGAAAATGCGGTGTGTATCAAATAGAAAACATCTCCCTTGAAATCTAACACTTCGGCCAATATAAGCATGTTTTTCTAAGAATTTCTTTTCATTCAAGTTTACTCCGACAAAACCTTGACATTTTAGTAGTTGTCGGAGGTATCCCGGCTAAATACTTTGTGTTATGTTGCAGACTTATAAGATATATACGATTATTATCCCCCATTGCGTGCAGAGAGCTCGTTGAGTTCGGTTCAACGAGGGGTCAAAAGGGAATGTTTTGAGACGCAATTGAGTTTGCCATTCTTTTTTGTATATTTTGAAAATTTTGCCCCCAAAACACCATTTATGAAACACTCATGGAAAGTATCTCACCGAGCTCGTTCCAGCGGTAGGTCTTAAGCTATGCTTTTGACGCCAAAAATTAAAATTACTTGTTATTAAAAAAAATGACAAATATCGTGTGTTGTTCGTGTTCGGGAAGAGATTTTTTAACACTTTTTATTATGAATTGAAAGTTGGCACAGTGTGAAAAATTGTTGTCGTACAAAGACAAAAGTGGATTAAACAAAGTCAGAGAATGATGTGGAGTGCTGGAACGGTCGGTGGGAGATTTGGCGTGTCTAAGAAATGTCTATTTTGTGGCCCACACGTCTTCAATGGTGATACTTCAGATCATTCCATACACTTTTACAAACCTAACCTGCCGTAAGTTACTACGTACAGAAATGTGAAAACGCTGGACAGTGAAGCCGACACTTATATTTTTGTTATTATACTTTTCTTCACCTTATGAACAGGCGTGTTGTCAGACCAGCTGAAGTGTGTGTGTGTGTGTGTGGGGGGGGGGGGGGGTGGGGGTGGGGGGGGGCAAAATACTTTTCTTTTGTGAGTGTCAGAAGAATGTTTGCCCCTCGCCCACTTCATTTCACCTCGCGCTGGATTAAGGTGGTGTATTGCCCTTAGCTGATGGTCAAGTTTCTTCACCGGGAAAACAATTGACGTCTCGTGTCAACTGGAGCACCCTGGATACTTTTTGAAAGGCTCAAGTACACAGAAAGTGGGGGAATAATCCTACCAAATAACCCAAGAAATATCAGGGTGAGAGTACACGGAGAAAGTTTAGAGATTTCAGGCATGAATATAAGGTTGACATTTCTCGGGAAAAGTGTGTGTGTGGGGGGGGGGGGGGGGTGAGTGGGGGGGGGGGAGGTGCAACGCAGTTGCTTGTGTACTATTAGAGTTACCGTGTCCAAACTGAATAATGCAATCACTGATTATAATTTCCACGCATCAGATCGTTGCGTCTGAATTGTAACACCGCTGGGTTTAAGTTTAACCCTTTACCTAACATGAAAAGCAGACGGCACTTGCAAACAAAATTATTGAAAAACTGTTTTTTCATTTTTTTTGCGTCAAAAACATAGCTGATGACCCCTCATTGGAACGAGCTCGTTCCAATTAGAGGTCATCAGCTATGTTTTTGAGGCAAAAATGAAAACACAGCTGGCTGTTTTTTTTCGTTACGTTGGGTAAAGAGTTCAGTTTTCGCGGTGGTCTCAGTGGAGGTGTAGCTTGTGTTAGTTTTACAGCAGGACAGACATCACAGATATTCACATCGTGTCAATACACCAAGTGAGAAGAAACATCTTAAAATAGAACTTAGGCCACGTGACTATCTTCACAATATGAGGGGTGGGGTGGGGGGGGGGGGGCATGTTTGCTCGATCATTACATGTATGAATTTTCTCTACTGTTCTTTTGTAAACTTGCAATTGTTTCTCGACAAGCTATTCCGACAAGGAGTCTACAAACACGGTAATTAGCCACAACAATCCGTTACAATCGTCAATGTCGTGAAGGCAGACTGCCACGCCTTTGCCGATTGCTGTTCTGAGGCTAATCCGTCTCGCGTATCACCAAACTAGCAATCACATGGGGCAGTTTATACACTGTAGAGGTCTTTGTCGTTACCAGCTATTAGGCAATAATACTCTGCCCGAGGAGACAATGAATATTTGGGTCACACTCCCCCCACCTAGTTTCTACTTTCCAGGAATTATTTGTATCGCTTGGATCGAATCAGTGTGTCATATCCGTTATTCAGTTACGGTTTCTCGAACTTTATTCAATGGTGTCACCAACATTTAATTTTTTTAGGAAAATTAGCAAATTACGCTTCTTTTCGTCGTATTTAGAGGTACGTTTGTATTAAAAAATAAGTACTTTTGCAGTTTCCTAGTTTCCATTGTCTGATCGGATGTGTTTTCATTTCGTGAGTAACTGAGTACTTGATCAACTTATATCCGTACTATATGACAGAAAAATTTCATTTGAAACAATCACGTACACATACCAAACACGGCCAAACAAAATTTAATTTCTAGGAGAATCAGCCTAAAGCAACAATAAAAACGACCTAGTTCGTTCTTAGGTGTGCACGCATCATTATACATCAGTCTCGTGGTTATGATACAGATACTCGGGACACAGGAGCATACATACTGTCATAGTAAATGGAGAGGGCTGAGTAGTTTTAGACGTGATGTGCAATTTATTGTGGAGGAAGTAAAATATCGAGTTTTATCCACACAATCCCACTTTACATTTCCATCAATACAGGAATGTAAATCTATCTAGTTTTTCATCTCTACTCCACTTGACACGGTTTAAATCAGGCGTGTGACATCAATGAGTTTAATCATCATTGTCCGTCGAGGACAAGACGCTCAAGGCGGTCCAACTATCCAGCTTCTCTTGAACGCTTTAAATCAGATATTTGAGCTCTGAAGTATAATAATCCCTGATGGAGCGAACTGAGGGTAATCTCTATTCTGGGTGGGCATGTTCACATTACAGTTTCTGCTGAAACCACACAACTGAAAAAAAACGTTTACTGGCTATACTTCCCGAAGATTTTGGTGGGGACTTGGGGCTAACACATGTTTCCTGACAGCCCACACGACATACTCGATCCAACGAAGGGGAGCGTTATTCCGATTGGAAGGTGCTATATCCCCTGCCCCACTTAGCACCACCCCCCCCCCCCCTTTTAATGATTTAGTAGCCTATGCATGGAAACTACAGTATATAAAATCATTTATTATGAACAAATCTGACCTTCTCAGCGAGACGGAACAGCTAATTATGCGAATTCGAACGCACCTGTAAAGAGTCCATCATATTATAGTGATACAGAATCGGATTCCACACCGTGGATTGTCCGGGGACCAGAAAAAGATCATCAAACAGTAGTGATATTTAGCAGTTAAATTACATAGTCATATAATAAAAAGGAATATTGACGATGTAACATTTTCAGTGCGTCTAGTATATGTGTAGAAACGGTGTGTTGAAAACTTCACTGGAGGATGTAAGGGTCAACTTATTTGAGGTATCAATCATAAGTCATGACATCGTCTAGCCCGATAATGGGAATCTCTATTTTTCTGTTGGAATCAATCAAGCATTTATTTCTACTTCTGTTTACGGCAGGCTTTAGACACGCACTGGTACCATCCCAAGCATACAACTTTTTTCCATGCACACATTCCATGCAATTTGGAATTTCGACAGTTATCTGAGCGTTTGCCGTTTGAAAAAGAGAAAAATTCTTTGGCAGAGTTGATGCATATTTGATCTCTCGCTTCATCCACGTTTCAACATATAATTATTTCCTCGTTTATAACAGAAACAGGAGTCATGATGGGGTTTAAGTATTATGTTTGAGAATCTTTTTACAAGTATATATACTATTCAGATACCGAAATGGACTTCAGACTCGCCTTCCACTATATGGATTTTCAAACCTTGTAAACGTAGGTTTACCCCAACCACGGTAAGTGGAAATTGTCAGATCATAGACACTCGAGTGTTACAACCATTATTGCGAAATAAGAGTTCATGTTGAACTGTTCATTTGTGGCTTATGTATTAGATAATTACAGCTAAACATGAAAGGTTGGTACAATTAATTACGTTTACCAGTCTGATGGCGAGTATTCAATACACAGTTGAGTGTGGGTTAAACACAAGTAATGATAGATCAGATGGCGTGTGTTGCTGGTGGCGGCTGATTTCTTTTTATCATTACTGTAATGATCTTGTTTTGAGTCAGGTGACTTCTGTGTTCCGGTATTTAACACCAGGAACACATGCATCAAAACGAAATTAATGTCCTGCTGTGTCATTGTAAGTGTTTTGTTTTTTGAAAAATCGAACAACTAGCATAATAGAAAGTAGAATGTACTATTGCCAAGTTGCATGTTGCATGACAAGTTATCAAGGTATGGGTGCAAAAGCCCTGAAAGGAATCGGTCGACATGTTATGTTTTATTGGGGTTTGAACGACACTTTCGACAACTTGGATCACCTCTCGTCCAACTGTTTTACGAGCAGATGAAGCCGGAGTACCTGGAGAGAATCACCGAACGGCGGCGAGAAACTGTCAGACTCCCCAAACATACTAACTGTACACAGGCACGTGGTCAATCTAAATTAAGTGCCTTGCCCAAAGACACAACTCGGTTACCGCTGGCCAATATGTACAGTAAAGGGTGTAATGAAATTATGTGAACACAAAGTTTGCGAAATATGTGTGTCCTTAATAAAGTGTCACTGGTCCTGTTCAGATGAGGATGAAATCGCTTCTGTTTAAGTCATTTTGTTGCCAAATTATTTACACCGTAAGTTTAGCCCTTTACCCAACGTAACGGTCAAAACCGGCCAGCGCTTTTTACAAAAATCACCATTCAATTTTCATTATTTTTTGTCTCAAAAACATAGCTTATGACCCTCATTGGAACGAGCTCAATGAGCTCGTTCCAATGAGGGGTCATAAGCTATGTTTTCGAGACATAAAATGAAATATTTAATTATTAATAATTTTGTTTGCAGGTGTCGTCTTCTTTTCGTGTTAGGTAAAGGGTTAACTGTCATTTCACAGACCCATTCCTATGCCTTTTTCATAAAATTCAGTCTTGACTGCTGAAAAGAATCCATGGCTGCATTTGATAGAAAATTCACGAAGAATGAAGTCACGATTTTGTTGGTAAATGAACTGATCCAGTGTACAGTACGTGAAGAGTGGATTACCACTACAGCAACTATGGAGTGGAATTTGCATTCACACAATAACAGTTTATTCCTCTGATAATGCATAAGGATGTCAAGCAAAGTTTCATCTGATGAACCTCCGGGTTAAACCCTGATGTACATTGGTTGAAACTTTGCTTGGTATTCTTATGTTTTTGAAAGACAAGGAGTTAGTATCTGTATGTTGTCAGGGACACCTAAGGCCCCGTAAGGCCTGGGCTGACGTGGGGTTATTTAGTCCCGCTGGTGAAGTTGCGGGAAAATTAGACCAACGTGGAGGGTCGGAATCCAAGTGTCGCGAACTCGGCGCAGAGAGCTGAGTAAGACCGACGCCGTGATTCCTTCTCTGCCAAATTGTCCTGAAATAGGTTCGATTTCCGTTAGGTGTGATTCCTAATCACTTCAGGCTGTATAATGGAAAGAATGATTTAAAGTAACAACGATTCTTTTATTTACACATAAAAATAAATCCGTTTCAATATTTCAACAATCAACAATTCAATTCTTTTCACAGAAAATGGGTCACTACGGTTAAATAATTCTAAAAAATCATATAGTCATTCTATAGCCCTGTACTGGCACTATAGTATACACACTGGAAATGTTACTACCGTGAGCTCGCCATAAGAGCTTCACAAATCTGAAATGTTATTACTGTGAGCTCGCCATAAGAGCTTCACCCGCTTAGGCTCAAATGTCAACGTCTGCGCGTAACTGTACCTCTGGCTGTCGGAGGGTTCCGACCAGCAATGTTCGTCATCTATAAACCACCGTACTTCTGATTTGGGTCAGATATTGTCTACTCATACCTTATGTGCCTTTTGAAAGTCCTCCGTGAAAGTCCTATTGAAATATCCACCGTTCCTGGTTGAATTCACGATTCACAGATGCCCCTTTTTGTGCTAGGGCGAAATTGTCACTCACACCGATCTCCAGTCGGTATTACGATGTTCCGACAGCAAAATAAACTACTCAGAACGCAATCAGGCTGACGCTTCAAAGGGTTAATACGCACAATACAATTAACCTACACTTCTGACTATTGCAGGACGATACCTGCTACTCGACAATCTAAACTTTAACGTTCCACCTGGGGTGTTCCTTCTCACGAATTCGGCCCCGTAGCCGCCTATCAACGTTAAGCTAAATCAATCATGGAATGCCCTCTCTGGCGATTCCAGCCGTTTCAGGGTCCTGTGATCGAAGGTACCCTTATGCCAGGAAACAGAGTCCGCCTGTCCTGGACTTCACCAACGCGTGTGTGACCCCAAGTGTGTGTCTAATGCTCTGCTCTTCCAGGTATATATACTTTTTACCCTAAACTGTCAGGTGGACCGACGCTCATCTGTCCACCTGTCAAAACGGTGGGAGATGACGTGTATCGAGGCAGAATCAATACAAGTTATCTCACGCGTGACTTTAACGGTGATTTGTTCCTGCCACGCATTGCTATAACTAATGATCGGGTGACGATACGACAGACATTTCTATCGTTTTAAAATCTCGTATCTTGATTGACCGTGACGATAAATGAGATTAGACCTTATCTAACATACCGTTTCTCCCCTGGGTCCCTGCGCTAAAGCTGGATATACACCACGTGTGTTTTTTTCTATGTCCAGCTTTACAGAGAAGTGAAATTCACGTGGGTTTTTCGCCTTGATGCGGAATATATTTTGAACTTACAATATCTTTAAATATGAGGCCCCTTGCCCCTATATTTAGGCTGGCTTTGCCCTGACAACTCCCTTCCCGAGAGAAACACCCTGTGTATCTCTTAAAACGCAAGGGGCAAAGCCACGCACGCTCGCCTCTCACACCTTTTTACGATCTACCATCATATTCAAGACTACAAAACTGTACCCTAGTGGTCGTGGGGGGTCATGACCGGGCTCATGCGTCGGCCATGTCGATTCCCACGACACACTCGCTACCACATGTTCCCGTCTTGCGGGTTTACATATGGAGAGTAGCCTTATTCTTAGATTTGCAGCACTCTCTCTCTCTGTAATACTATATATTTACACCCAAACATACACATTTTTATACACGTTCGCCCATTTTGCAAACAGTTCACTTGGCACTCACTCCGACGAGTAACACCGTCCGCGCCTTTGCGTCAGACGGGTTAATTCCAACGGAGTGTAACTTCGCCTCCCGTTCCCCTATGTCTTGTGAAGGGGCAAACGACCCCTGCATTATGTTGAGCCTCACCCTCGCAAAGCTCAACCAGGGGATTAAAATTGTGCCTCACACACTCACACATTCAACACACAGATTTCCCGACCGCGCCTTTGCGACAGACGGGGTTAGTGTATCCCACACTTACAAAAACTCGACACACAGGCTCCCCGTCCACGCACACGCGACAGACGAGGCAGTGTATCTCACATTCGCACTCACAAACAACTCTAGTCAGCAGTCAGAGCAATAATAATACTAAAATAAGAAAATTCCTTCCGGGCCTTAACACCGAGTTTACGAAGCCCATCACCTCACCAACAAAAATATTTGCGACTGGAGCCCCCGTCCCAGACACCAGGCCCACAGCCACCCAACTATTGCTTCTTTATAACCACCGACCATTGGTAGGGGCCCGGTTCCCAGTATCCCCTTGGGTAACCCTTGACACACCCCTACTTCTCGCCCCGCCATTTCTACGGGTATTCCACCAGGGTCCCCATACCCTGTCGTTCTCGCATTCCCAAGAGCTTCCCTTGGCGCTATATCCCCCAGGCTCTCTCGTCCCGGCGATTACCGTCGTTCGAACGACACTGGCCGTCCTTGGCCCTTGTGCCGTCGACCCCCCGGTCCATTGCGACGACTTCTTGCGCACATTTGGCGCTGTGCGCCCCCGGCACTCTCTACGTGGTCTCCGCCACCTAGGATGCTTCTCCTTTGATTTGTGGACCCTTTTCTCGGTCCCCTGGGCGCCCACCTTAGCGGTCCCATCCACTTTAACATACTCAACTTGTGTTGACCCGTGCCCTCTCAATTCTGGGGAAGTTTGCCCAGCCATTTGCGTGGGTCTGGCCTCCCCTCTCCACACGGGTGACACCGACTTCTTGGGGCGCTCAACTCCCCCACATAAATTTGCTTGAGGGTCTTTCTCCAATGATCCCATTGGGTTCCCTCGCTGTTTGGCGTTTCGCCTGGACCGCCTGCGGCCCCTTCTCCCTAATAGGACAGGAGTCGTCCCTCCTGAAACTTCCCGACATTTCGTCGTGTAGGGGCCATCCCCTGGACCATCGGATTGGTTCCCCCTGGGAACCTTCCCTTCATTACTCGTTGGGCCCTCACTTGGCCCCCTATCCCTGGACCATAACTCATCAGGGCTTGCCCTCACCCCTGGGATATTACCTATGACCAGGTCATACACAGGTGATTCAATGCACATGGCTTCCACTTCGCCACAATAAAATGGGGTATCCACCGTTATCCTCGCGATGGGGAACCTTCTAACGGTCCCATCTATCAAAATACACAAATGGTCACGACCCAACAATTGCTTGTCGTCAACCAGTTGCCTTCTAACCGCTGCAGAGGAGCACCCAGAATCCCGGAGCAGACGGATCTCCCTTTGTCCCACATACCCTGGGTACACTGGCATATCAACCTTCTCCTGCGAAGTTGTGAGCCTCTCACACATGCCACTTATTATCGGGACAACCTTCCCGCCTTCCAGCCTTAATTCTCCCTCTTGTATACATTCCCGGAGGGGACTGTGTTCTGGACCGATAGTTTGACAGAACGCTGCCGTCTGCCTACTGGGCCCTGGATCTACGCGGTCACCTTGCTTCCAACCCCTTGGCGCGGCGTTCCCGGCCCCCTGCTGAGGTGGTCTAATGTTCCCAGTGGTCCTTACCTGCTTCTGCCAGCAGTCCCTGGCAATATGACCCCGCTTGTTGCAGATAAAACAAGTGGTGTCCTTGGGAGCGCCCCCCTTCCGGCTGGTCTGCGACGCAGGAGGATCGGGGTGGTGTTGCCTTACGGGTGCCATTGCCAACCCGTTTGCCCCATCCCTAGCCGATTTGGGTGCGTTTACACTCCCACCGTGGGCCTCGATGTAGCGTTCTGCCACAGTTGCCATCTCATCATAGGTGGGCGGACCCCTTTCCTTGATGAACAGGCCCAACTCCTTGGAGCATGTAGTTAAAAACTGCTCCCGGAGAAATAGATCTCGCAGTGCTCCATACGACTCATTCACTTCTGCGAGATCAGTCCAGCGGTCAAAGTACCGCCTAGCTCGGGCAAAATACTGAGGTACCGTTTCTCCCTTCCCCTGCTTAATTTCTCGGAACTTGGTCCGGAATCCTTCTTCAGTGAGCTGGTATCTCCGAAGGATGGCATTCTTCAGCTCACTGTAGTCGTTAAGGAGTGCAGGAGGCATACTGGTATAAGCCTCGAGGGCTTTACCCGACAACAAAGGGCTCAAGCACATAGCCCATGTGTCTTCTGGCCACATTTGACTGGAGGCAAAACGCTCGAACCTCTCCAAGTACGAGTCCAAGTCATCTGTGTTTTCATTGAAATGGGCGAGATGGGGGCGTGGTGCATGAATTGCTACCCCTGCACTCCCATCCCCTGAGCGCCGACTTTCATTCTCCACATCGGCCCTTGCTCTGAGGAGCTCTAATTCTCTCTCGTGCCTCTGTTGTTCGAGCTCCCGTTCTGCCTCCCTTGCCTCCCTTGCTAATTGGGCTTCCCTCTCTCTCGCCTCATTTGCTAATTGAATCTCTCTCTCTTTCGCCTCTCTTGCGTCTTTCTCACGCTCTCGTTCTAATTGGGCTTCTCTCTCCCTCGCCTCGTTTGTTAATTGAATCTCTCTCTCTTTCGCCTCTCTTGCTGCTTGGGCCTCTCTCTCCCTTGCGTCATTGCGTAAGGCAATCTCCTTGGCCTCACGTTTCTGCTCATCTTTAACGAACTTCTGAAGTTCAGCTCCTTCAAGGCCCATTTCCTTGCCTAATGATACCAGTTGGGCGAGGGGTGTAACAACATCCATTTTGATTTTTTCTTTCTATCTTCAACACTCGTCAGAAAGAATGAAGAAGGAAAAGAAAGAAAAAAAAAAAATATGGCAATTGATCCTAATTTACCTCTGTAATTTAACGTAATTAAACGCACCAAATATTCTGAAACCTACCGCAGTTATAGTGGCTATTAAGTATCCTTTTGGGGACTACTGTATTGCGATATTAAACCCTTGAACGGCATCAACTGACCGAACGCGTCAAAACCTAAACAGAACCGCCGTTAAAATAAAACAAAATGTCCATATAGCCATTTTTTACCTTTTAGAAATATCCTGGTAGCCTCGCCAATCAATGTCAGGGACACCTAAGGCCCCGTAAGGCCTGGGCTGACGTGGGGTTATTTAGTCCCGCTGATGAAGTTGCGGGAAAATTAGACCAACGTGGAGGGTCGGAATCCAAGTGTCGCGAACTCGGCGCAGAGAGCTGAGTTAGACCGACGCCGTGATTCCTTCTCTGCCAAATTGTCCTGAAATAGGTTCGATTTCCGTTAGGTGTGATTCCTAATCACTTCAGGCTGTATAATGGAAAGAATGATTTAAAGTAACAACGATTCTTTTATTTACACATAAAAATAAATCCGTTTCAATATTTCAACAATCAACAATTCAATTCTTTTCACAGAAAATGGGTCACTACGGTTAAATAATTCTAAAAAATCATATAGTCATTCTATAGCCCTGTACTGGCACTATAGTATACACACTGGAAATGTTACTACCGTGAGCTCGCCATAAGAGCTTCACAAATCTGAAATGTTATTACTGTGAGCTCGCCATAAGAGCTTCACCCGCTTAGGCTCAAATGTCAACGTCTGCGCGTAACTGTACCTCTGGCTGTCGGAGGGTTCCGACCAGCAATGTTCGTCATCTATAAACCACCGTACTTCTGATTTGGGTCAGATATTGTCTACTCATACCTTATGTGCCTTTTGAAAGTCCTCCGTGAAAGTCCTATTGAAATATCCACCGTTCCTGGTTGAATTCACGATTCACAGATGCCCCTTTTTGTGCTAGGGCGAAATTGTCACTCACACCGATCTCCAGTCGGTATTACGATGTTCCGACAGCAAAATAAACTACTCAGAACGCAATCAGGCTGACGCTTCAAAGGGTTAATACGCACAATACAATTAACCTACACTTCTGACTATTGCAGGACGATACCTGCTACTCGACAATCTAAACTTTAACGTTCCACCTGGGGTGTTCCTTCTCACGAATTCGGCCCCGTAGCCGCCTATCAACGTTAAGCTAAATCAATCATGGAATGCCCTCTCTGGCGATTCCAGCCGTTTCAGGGTCCTGTGATCGAAGGTACCCTTATGCCAGGAAACAGAGTCCGCCTGTCCTGGACTTCACCAACGCGTGTGTGACCCCAAGTGTGTGTCTAATGCTCTGCTCTTCCAGGTATATATACTTTTTACCCTAAACTGTCAGGTGGACCGACGCTCATCTGTCCACCTGTCAAAACGGTGGGAGATGACGTGTATCGAGGCAGAATCAATACAAGTTATCTCACGCGTGACTTTAACGGTGATTTGTTCCTGCCACGCATTGCTATAACTAATGATCGGGTGACGATACGACAGACATTTCTATCGTTTTAGAATCTCGTATCTTGATTGACCGTGACGATAAATGAGATTAGACCTTATCTAACATACCGTTTCTCCCCTGGGTCCCTGCGCTAAAGCTGGATATACACCACGTGTGTTTTTTTCTATGTCCAGCTTTACAGAGAAGTGAAATTCACGTGGGTTTTTCGCCTTGATGCGGAATATATTTTGAACTTACAATATCTTTAAATATGAGGCCCCTTGCCCCTATATTTAGGCTGGCTTTGCCCTGACATATGTAAACTCAAGGGGTCTTCCTGTAGTAATCCACTCTCCACATACTGTGCAGGGATACAGTTTGTTAGAAAAACCGTGAATTACAAGGACACTGTTGAAAGAGGATTGCTGTGGTGGGCCGGAATAGACTTTCCTTTTTATGAAATTGTACGTATGCGATGTAGCTCTAACAAAGAGCTTCGAATGCAGTACCTTGATCACAAAAACGGACAGAAAATTAAGTTTCAATCGGGTCGCGACTGGGTCGCAATGCGATCGAAATCTTTTGTCAGCCTTTTTCTCCACAACACTGTACAATCTCAGCAGTTGAAAAAGAGGTTATTTTCGTTTGTTTTTTCTTTACTCGGTCTTGATTTGGCAGATTTTGTTTTGAAAATCTCGACTTAATGTGCGACTCACCACGCGAAGCCGTTTTGATGACAGCAGTGGCTGGATGCTTGAAAGGTCAGTAAATACGGACACCCAGCAAGTGCGATAATGATCCCATTGTACGCTTATATGCACATGTTTCACCTGCATTTTTCGACATTATTTTCTCTTGCGCACATATGTATTCGTATTGGAAACCCCCAAAATAGCCAGTAATTTTTTTCCGAGGATTCAAAGCTAGATTAATATGTCTCATTATTGACATCTGGTGTACAAATGCAGTTGAATCATTTCATATGCTCTGTTGAGAATACCTTACAAATGTTAGGAAATCACTACACTGTTGAAGAGGAGCGTGGTGGCTCAGTGGTTAGAGCACTGGGCTTTAAATTGAAAGGTCGACGGTTCGACCATGGCCAGCAGTAACTGCGTTGTGTCTTTGAGCAAGACTCTTAATCCTGGTTGCCCTCGTGGAGGCACAGCGGCGCTATATTCTATGACATACTTCACGTCAATGGTGTGCTTACTTTCAACCGCTGCTGATTCTGCTTGTGTTGATTTAGTAAGCTGGGGCGTCTGACAGTTGCTTGTCGCCGCTTTGTGGTTCTGCCTGGGTACACCGGCTTTCGACACCCGTAAAAGTGTCCGTCACTATGTAACTCTGGCTGTTGAAAATGTCCTCAAACCTCAAACAAACAAAGAATTTTAGTTGTGAAATAGAATGCTGTTTTTCTTACCAACCCGATAAAAAGAATTACGACTTTGCGTTTAGTTTGGTCCATGTACGCGCCCATCCACCCGCCTTTTACTTTTGTTTTTTTCCCCACTCCGTCTTTATTTCTACATGTAGAAAGTATGGAAATTCACTAGACCTCCCCCTGACATTTATTTAACTTGTCTGGATCGTGATTCATTTATGAAATTTGAAGTTCTTTCACTTTGCTGATGAGATGTTGCTATATTGCATGTTAAAAGGAAGGAATCTCTTGTGCCTTTTCCAACAGTGTGTTACAATGCAGCATGCCGTCAGCGTAATGGAAGAAACTGAGCACATTTGCTGTTATTTCTTGAACGCCCGTGTCAGCCCTTATACTAACACAGTTAATCCTTTAAACGCACATGGCATCAGAATTCGTTATTTTAATATTTTTCAGAACCTTTTAACAACGCAATATCACGTGACTCCTCATTGGAACGAGCTTGTTCAAACGAGGGGTCACATGATAGGATTATTGCCCCAGGTGCTCAATTTGTAAATTACGTGGGTGGATGTTCTCGATTCGTTAGGTAAAAGGTTAACCACATCATTATCCATTTGATATTTGAAGGTGTAAAGTACGTAGCGACAAGATGGATTGTACACAAACAGTCTAACTTTTAAAACTTTCTTCCACCAGATAAAGGCCATGGGACTGCAAATTTGTGGATATTAATTGAATGACTTAGTTCTGAATAAATGAACAAGTTGGAGGACTTTCAATGTGAAGCCATCAGTTTAATTGCTCCTGCAAGTGTTCCGAAATTTCCTTTCTTTTATTTTAACCCTTTGAACCCTGGTGGTATCTTTCATGTCAGTGCAATGACAGGAATTGAAAGAGTCCATATTCATTATTTGGGGTAGACCAATTAATATTTTCAACGTGCAGCCAAGGTGGCTGCACGTTGAAAATATTAATTGGTCCACCTCATACATTCACTCAGCAGCCATCCTACTTGAAGAAATTACGACGTATCATGTTCCGGACGGGAAAAGCGGTCTCTCGTTTCAAAGGGTTAATAATTCATAAAATCTATTTCGCACAATAAGCTTTTTTTCTGATAAAAGATTGAAGTAATCTACCTTTTTGTGCGTACTCAAATTGCCAGTTTTATCAGACACAAGAGCTATTTTATTTTATAGAGAGACGTGTTAAGGGATCCATGCGTGAATTCGGTTTATATACATTTATATACAAAGGGGGAGACAGACAGTGTGTTCCTTGGTGAAATATCCAATGATTATACCTTTACACAGTAATTTTGAAAGTATGAAAAGCAATGTTTGCAACCTGAAACATAAACACTGCAGGTTACCCGCGTTTTACAAAGAGCGTCGCCCAGAACAATTAGGATTGTTATTATTGACTCATCCAGGATCATATTATTTGTCTTCTTCAGTTACCACTATCTATATGCCCTCGAAGTGAACTATCTTGCGTAATTAATCATAGCTTTAAGGTTTAGTGTTGAAAGAATTCAGAAGCTGGGTGACATAATTGGACATACAACTGTTTTTAACTCTTCTCATGCTGTCATGAATTTTTGAAGTCAGCACATCTCCGTGTATCATTGAGATTGCTTATGAAATGCTGTTATGTGATGATGTTTTTGAAAGATAGAATATGCAGATTCTTTTCCAACAGCCAAGCGCTGTTGAGTCCGAGATATTCTGCACAGAAAGCATCAGCCTTGGTACTGTGAACAAGGAACTATCCAATATACTAGAAATACCCATGCGGATTTCGTTAAAGAGGAAAGAAAATAGAAAATTTATGTTCCATTTAGAGTAAAATCCTCGTCCTCTGATTGGATGAGAGCTGGCGTATGGTTTCTTTTATGTTTACGGCTCCAGTAGCAAATGTTACCTTCTGACGTCAGAACGCGAAATATTTGAAATGACGTCGCCCGTTTTGTAATTGCTTCATCAACGGAGTTACTGGCAAGCCTCTTCATTTTTTTTTTTGGATTTTTCACACGTGCAGCAAACGGTGTTCCGGGGGAAGTGTTGTTTAAATAACCAACCGATTTACGATTTGAACTAAGATGGAATGAGTTTATCTGGTTTATTGATTATTTATCCAGTGCCTTCGTTGGGTACACGAGAGGTTTATTTACTAAACCCGTGATCGTTAAAAGTTTCCTTGGACAAGACAACTTTTAATGGTCACTAGTTTAGTAAATAAGCCTCTCATGTTTCACGATGTAGGTTTGGGGCTATGGGTTGTGTCTTATTGGAACATATACGTTATTATGATGAGTTGACGGTAACATGGTCTGAGGTTTGCGGCTCGGGCGTATGTTCAACCGAGACGCTTCGCGTCTCGGTTGAACATAAGCTCTGAGACGCGAACCTCAGACCATGTTACCGTGAAATCATCACAATAACTTATAGTATTGTCGCGTTAGTGCAGATCCATTTTTCTTTTTACTATACAGTGAGATTGGATTAGTACTAAAATACTAGCCCTCTAATTAATACGAATGGAGGACGATTCTTGAATTGAAAATGACCCTTCATTGGAACGATATCAACGAGGTCATTCCAAATTAACTTCCAATGGGCAAAGAATAATAAGCAAATGTGACTGGCGAATTTTGTGAATAGCTCTGGCCAGTTATCGCCGTCGAGTTAGGAGATGAGTTAAAGCACCGTGCATTAGATTTTCTACTCCGACTCTATCTTTATCAAGTTGTGTGACCTTTTAGTAGCTCATTGGGGGTGGGGTGGGGAGCACGGTTTTAAACCGAAGGGTTAATGGTTCGATCTTGACCAGCGGTAACTGAGTGGTGTTCATGGGTAAGACCCTTAATCTCGCTTACCCAGGTGGTGGCACTGTGTATTATGACGTACTGCACGTCGACGGTGCACTTGCCTCCAGCCGCTGCCAATTCAGCTCGTGATAAGTTAGTAAGTTTGAGAGTCTGACAGCTGCTCGCCACTGCACAGTGGTTATATCTGGATACATTGGCTTCCTCCACGCGTAAAACTGTCCAACAGCTTTGATCCTGGCTGTTAAAAGTATCGTTAAACCCCAATAAACTAGCAAACGAACCTGTCAATAGTTTGTATAACGCCCTAACGAATAATACTCGCATCAATACTACAGTACCGACTGAAAACATTGTTAGAAAACCACCCAATACATTTTTCATTTGTTAGTTCACCTGACTGAAAGTCGGGATGGGCTATTGCCATCACTTGGGGTTCATCGCCTATCGAATATCGTCCGTCAACTTTGATTATCAGTCTTCTCTTAAGAACCACTGGAGCAAACTCGGCATAAATTATCTTGGGGGGGGGGGGATAAATTTCCAATTTTGTTCAATAGAAGTGGCTAAGCCGCGTGGACTGAAGGGATGGCCCGAAAAACCAGATTTTCTTCAAACTTCTTCTCATAAACCACCAGTCACAATACGTTGAAATTTGGTATGCAGCATCCTTATATGCTCACGATTCAAGTTTGTTCAAAGAAAGTTTCTCGGGAAATATTTGGGCTTGTACTGGGTGGGGCAATATTTTTGGCCCTGCCCAATTTTTTATTCTAAAACCGGTGAGCCAATTTGGACCATATTTGGTATGCAGTAGTAGTAGGGGACATGTACTTGATTTATACTAGAAATATATTTTCCGCGCCTCCGTGGGGACTCCAGTCTCTAAAAATATAAAAAAGTCTATATTTAAAAAAACACTGCACAGAACAAAGAATTATAATAATGTATACAGCCATTAGAACCAATAGGATCCAGTGGACCCCAACAATTTCAATCGATTGTGTCATGGGGTGCCATGGTGGGGAAGGGTGGGGGGGGGGGGGGGGGGTGTAATGAAACAATTGTTCAATTAGCACTTTTCAAAAAAAGAATTGTGAATCAGAATCTTTCGATATTTTGTATCAGGGGTAACTGCGTTTTGTCCATGGGCAAGGTACTTAATCCCGATTGCCCACATGGGAGCACGGTAGCGCTGTGTACTAAGGCGTACTGCACGTCGATGGTGCACTTGTCTTCAACCAATGCTAACCCTGCTTGTGCGGAGTTAGTACGTTGAGGAGTTTGACAGTTGCCCGCCGTTGCTCGGTGGTTCTCTCTTGGTACTCCGGCTTCCTCCACCCGTAAAGTTGTCCGACTCGAGGTGATCTAGGTGTCGTTAAACCCCAATAAATAAACACATCATCTTTATTGAAACACTTAGATGATATAAACTGTCGAGAAAAAATTAAAGTTGTAAAACTCTCTAGCTCCCAGACGGGAGATACAGAGACTCTCCATTAGGACACCATGATGTTAAACGTCACAACGCAATGTTAAATTACGTGCTTGATCTGGTTTATCCAATCTCGCCAAGACGGAATACATGACAACCCAGATTAACAGGCTGTTGAAATAATTTGTTTTTTTACGATAGTGGATCTTTAAAAATTGAGTATGTCACTCGAAATGTAAACAAAAAAGAAAGTATGGATGTTTTTTTCGGAGTGTTCAGCGTCAAGGCATTCTAGTAAAATTGTTGCTTCGAGAATCTCCGAAAGTTTCGGACGTCACGGGGGCTCGTTTGAAACGGGGATGAATTGATGGGTAAACTACTGTGGTACTGAGGGGGCTATTCTTGGTTGTCATATAATAAATACAACTATTTAACTTTAATCGAAAATGTTGTTCTAATGTGTTTCCCTTCTTATTCATTTATTTGTTCACTGGGGTTTGACGACACTTTCGAGAGCTTGGACCACCTCGTGTCGGATCCCTCCTTATTGAATTCTCGTTAAATTTTCCTTCTTAAACAATTCCGACCCATTTTTAGCTCAACTTTGACGTAGTCAAATTTGAGGTTTTGTCTTGGTCCGTCTGGATGTCTGTCCGTCCGTCAACAATTCAATACGGCTCGGGCTAGAGGCCGTATTTATGAAGCGATCTTTTCGAAACTTCTTGGGTACCTTTGTTATCACCGTGGGACGAGAACGAGTGTTTTTGGGCACGGCTCGAAATTCAAGATGGCCACCGGCAGCCATTTGGTACCGAAATTAGTGCAATCAGTTTTTTTGTACAGAACTTCTGTATGAAAGTTCTGATTTGAATAAATTTTTGTATGAATGTTTAGTAACATGGAATACATCACATATAATACGGGTTTTTTTCTCGTGCAGAAATTATGCAAATTAGATGAACTTTGATTTATTCAGTGCTACTTATACACAGTAAGTACACATGTCAATACGACTCGGGCTAGGGACTGTATTTGTGAACCGATCTTCACGAAACTTCTTGGGTACCTTTGTTATCACCTTGGAACAGGAACGAGTGTTTTGGGGTGCGGTCCGAAATTTAGGATGGCTGCCGGCAGCCATTTTGTACTGAAAATAGGTACAATCAGTTTTTTGTACAGAACTTCTATATGAAGGTTCTGATTTTAATAAATTTTTGAATGAATGTTTAGTAACATGGAATACATCATATGTAATACGGGGTTTTTTCTCGCGCAGCAATTATGCAAATTAGATAAACTTTGATTTTTTCAGTGCTACTTATACACAGTAAGTGCACATGTCAATGCGGCTCGGGCTAGAGGCTGTATTTATGAAGCGATCTTCACGAAACTTCTTGGGTACCTTTGTTATCACCCTGAGACGAGAACGAGTGTTTTTGGGTGCGGTCCGAAATTCAAGATGGCTGCCGGCGGTTATTTTATACCGAAATTAGGTGCAATCAGTTTTTTGTACAGAACTTCTAGGACTACGTTTGTTATCATCATGGGATGGCATCGAGTGCTTTTGGGCTCGGCCCAAAATTCAAAATGCCTGTCGGCAGTCATATTTACGGGAATTGTGTGTATTACATTTTTATACCGAACCCGTAAAGAAGATTTTTTTATGTCAGTAATGTTTGCTATAAATTTATTGGGTGCCTTTGTTATCACTGTGGTATGAGAACAAATATTTTGGGGTTCAGTCAGACCCACTCAGGGACTCAAAAAGAGAGATACTTAAAAATCTTTTCCAAAAACACCAGACAAAATAATGTTTCTTGAATTCAGCATCCCAAGGATGTGTATATTCAAATGTGTCAATTTCCTGTGTTAATATTTGGTGTTGTTTGGGGAGGGTAAACATTATTAGCACAACCCGATTTTCTATTTCCAATGAGAAAAATAAAACCTCCTCACCCATGGGAACCCTATGAGCTAAAGATAAAAAATTTAAATACCTATATTTTAAGAAGGACTGGACAAATATTCATTAATTAGTATGAATCAACTTTAGAAAGGTTTGAATCAAACAGGCCAAAACAATTGCTAACATTTGGCTTATGGCGCACCATACAATGATCCCCATTGTAAAATTAACCCCATGGAGATTTCTTTTCTAGTTTAGCATCTAACTGTCACCCACCTTTACAGTACATTACCTGTACATTTGTTACATGCTACGGTCAGTATTTATGTACAGACCTTTACAATACTTTACATATACCTTTGTTATCAGGTTATTACCTAGATGTGTGTTATTGCTGTGTCACATACAATACATGTACATGTCTTACACAAGTTAAGCTACAGTGTCATTGACACTTTCATTGAACGTTGTTTAGGGAATACTAGGGATTAAAATTTGCTGCGTCGTTTAAATACTCAGTAGAGGAACGGTTAGACAACGGTTAGGTGATTTGTGTTTTGAATGATTCACCGATGGCTCTGTCTTATTGGCCTATAATTTATCTGAAAAAAATATAATAAAAAATAACATCTTGTGTCTTTTCGTGGATACCGACGAATAACCCATACAAAAATTTCTCGAGCCCATTCGTGACATAAACCCCGGTATTCACACATAAACACTGGACACCTCCCATTCATTATGGCAGTGAATCGAACATATCAGTTGATTTACTCCACATAATGTCCAGGATGCGATTTAATAATATAAACTTTAGACGGGCCATAGCGCTTGATCACAATAGTGTTTGGGGTGGGAGTACTTACTGCTGGTTAGGTTAAAGAATAAATCATTCAATTTGAGTGAAAATCATGAACAACTGATAGAGAATGGACGGTTTATAATTCGAATTTTGCAAAAAAACCCATAAAACGCAAAGCTAAATTCCTGCTAATGGCTCCTGGGTTACAGAAATGACCCCTTTGGGTTCAAATCACCGGACCAATGGCCGAACGTTTGCTTGTACGTGTTATGCCTTTGACTGCATTTGAGAGCGAACGCCTGGTTTGAAACAACAATCTGCGGTCATTCTAGTTGAAATCGACTCTTCTCGTTCTGCATGAAGATTTGTATTTTCTTCTGGCTCAAGCAATTATTAGAAGCGCCGAGTCGCGCGCAAACTCAGAAAGAGAGTTTCAAAAGAAAATCCCAAGAACAGATAGTTCTTTTTTTATCCGTGTATCCGTTTATGTGCCATTAAAGGATAATATTAGTTACACAGGTTGTCTGTGAACTTATATGGTGTGTACGGCGTCAGTTAATGGTATGACTGTACTAAATAGTTGATTTTGAGTTACCCGCCTTGAAAAGTTGCGCTATCTAATGGAGGCAATACCAGTTTTTCAAGCCCATTTTACAAAGTTTGGACACTTTTCTGTAACAGAACAAATTTCCCATGTTTTTGACTCAGCAGAAGCCAGAAGTTGAATTCTAATGCAGAAAAGACTGTTTTATCACATGAAAGAGGGAAAATGCATCTTTGATAGGGATAAAGTTGATTATTGGTATGACTGTACACGTACTAAATATTTGAATTAGAATTACCCGCTGTGAAAAGTTGCACTTGGAAATGATACAATCTCTGAAACTAAGCAACCTTGGGAAAATATTTTGTTGAAATAAACAGTTAACAGGTAATGCATTCTACTGACATCTTACATTATTGTTGAATAATCCAGATAAATAAAGAAGATGATTTGATGACGTTTTGGACCTAAAAAATACAATTGACCATTGTTTTTTTTTTTGGTGGGAATTCCCTGAAAGACATGTCGACGTGCCCGCTATTTCTCTTCCTGTCAGTTTTTCTCCCTTATTTGTTGCATGACCCCATGTTTTCGGATCAGAAATAGTTGTCTAAAGGGCTATATACTTGACAATGATATTTGAATGCCAATATTAAAGTGATGCGATCATATTTATTTTCGGTTAAACGTTATAATGGTCGCCTATGGGAAATAATTAGTACTGTGATATCATTAGGGTGACAGCATAGCTCGTCTACCAACATTTGAAAGATGAATGAACAAAGGTGAGATTACTGTGCCTATCGGCCATAAATAGATTTAGACTTAGTCTGTATAGTCTATATATAGCTTGAAAGTGGTATTTTAAAACCAATAAAATGCTAGGAAACTTGCAGGAAGTCGGATATAACCGGAAATGCTAAGTAACAATTCAATTTGGAGTATAGATCGAATATCAGTTTCAACAATTCGTGCAATATATGTGCATTGTGGATTCGTTTACCTCCACATCTCACGAATTGATACAGCTGTCGCTTTCGAAATTCTCCTAACATGCGACAACTCTTGGTAGACTGTGGGACGATGGTCGAGAAAGTGCCACTTGCATCGCGGGCAGTGACATTAAAATGAGGGTACCATGAACAGTTAAAACTGAACAATCTTTACATGGATTTCATTTCAAGAACAAGAACATGATTAGTCTGATGGACGTGATATTATATGTCTCAATTCGTAAGATATGGTTGATACCCTGTTATACAAATGTCTGTGTTGCAAAAGGTAACAGTTAGAAATAGATCAGATTAATTGAAATGAGAAAAACATATGAGAAAACCAATATGCGTAGTATTTTTTTAACAATGAATAAATCATGAAGAATTCTGTCGAAGAGATACAAGCCATTGTACACCTGGTGCTTGTATGGATTTTGTAGAATTCGATACTCGTTAATTTTTTATTCAAGCAGTTTTGCGCCAGGAATCACGCAAAGCATCACACGTTGTCAAACCCTGCAAACAAATACAGGTGTGAGAGCAGTAGACAATCATTCGTACTTGTTCAACAGGTTTTGTAGTTAGAATTAGATACTGTAATTGTCTGCTTGTTTCGTGTTCCTTTGATCAGTGTTATTTTTCATGACGGTATCAAGACACGAAAACTTGTGTGCATTTATCAACGAGGATCTGTTCTATCACTCGTACTTCACCCTGTCATTGCTAGCACGAGGATGCAAAGCATACTGGTAATGTCTAAGGTCATGTTCCGTTGATAAACATTTGTTTTTTGTAAGTCCACAGGCGCTGTCCATAGTATTCTTACAAACAATTTGTTCAATAATCAACAACCCTAAGATTAATGTTGTTTCTCACAACAATGTCAACACCCAGAACTTTGTGTGCATTTATCCAGACGCGGAACTAGAGCATGAAAATTTTCATATACTACTGACCCAATCAGTTATTATTGGTCCCGTTACCGTGACTTTTGGCACAACGGCTATTTCTGTTCAATGTGCAATAATGCGAAATACTAAAAGAAAATTGTTCATGTTGAGTGGAACAAATGTTTTTCACTGAAAATGAAACCCATTTGAAACATTCAACATTACCATTCCTGTTCCTACAAAATGACAAAGCCCATGTCGAAAGATGCCGTGTCGTCCATTCTTAAAGCACACGTTATGTCTGAACATGTACAGACACATATACATTATCATGGCCATGTGCATGTCCTGTAATTTGTATCAGATTCGAGGTCGTGTTTATAAACGGATCGCAACGAGCCCGTCAGGGCTAGTTGTGATCCAATTGTAAACACGACCGAGAATCGGATACAAATTACAGGACATGCATTTGGTCATTATAGTACATTTATCTAACAATCCCGTTACATAAAGCCCTTTTCCCCATTTTTCAGTTTAAATTGGGCTGAAATTGGTCAAAGTGTTGAATTTCGGGAACTATATTTTAATGCGTAACAACAATGCTTATATGTGATAGTGCGGTGTTTACCGGAAATTGAATCTGACTGATACGGAATCGGAACGGAGGGGGGAGGGGTGGCTGATACAAAAGTTATTTCCGAGTTTTGGGGTGCAAATTAAGTTGATTGTTAGGTAAAGCTCCATATTAAGGATTGCTAAAGATTGTAATTGCTCTACATTTCATGGTTCCTGAGCAGACCTCTGGTGCAAAAAAACCCAAATCAAATATCAGCATCCTTGGTTCTTCTCCAAGGGGGAAGAAAAAAGCTCGTCATTTCAAAAATACGTTGTTGTCGAAAATTGTACAACAGTAGTATCTGCAGCTGGTTCCCAATCTTCTCGCCGAGTTTTAGCAGTGAATTATCACGTCCTCCCTAACCCCCACCCTACCCGCTGAACACTGGGACCGGCATGCATTGTCGGAAAACTGTTTGCCTTCTGCGCAAGTTGTCAATCTCCGAATTTCGGACGGAAGGCTAACCAACAATCGTTCAACAATCACCGCTAAAAGCTGACATATTTGCAGCGAGCGCTGGGTGTAAACAGTTCTTTTGAGAAGAAAGTTATGAAAAAGTGTTTGATCGTATTTTCGCCACCAGTTTATTATTTAATCACCCGTGCCACGTGCACGATACACTGTAACCCCTTAGATAAAGCAAATTTCAGAAAATCAGTTCGGGTGTTTTTTTCCTATTTTTCCTCCCCAAAACCAAAATATTTCTGTTTTTGAAAATCTTTATTCCAAATCTTAATTTATAAACTATACATTGGAACGAGCTCGACTAACTTGTTCACTCCTAATTTGTGCGACGCTCAGTTAAAATGAGCTGTATGTGATAAAATTGGGTATAGCAATGATCGGTTTTAGTCGACTTGTCGAGTAAGAGTGAACCCCCACCTATCACACCTAGAAAACAAATGGAAAGTGAATGTCCTAAAGCGTAATGTACTGGACTCCCAACTGACAATTAAGAATATTTCTATCGTGAATGGACGATCGTGCAAACGAAAAAGTCAGAAAGAACACTAAATTCATGTGTGAAAGGACCGGCCACATCCATTGGCCGCCCTTATATCTTGTGTATTGCTACTTACTTTACCCATTACCCAACGTAACGGCCAAAACCGGGCAGCGCTATTCTCAAAAATCGCCAATTAATTTTCATTATTTTTTCGGTTTTTTGTCTCAAAAACATAGGTTATGACCCCTCGTTGGAACGAGCTCGTTCCAACGAGGAGTCATAACCTATGTTTTTGAGACAAAAACTTTAAAAAGATAGTTATTCAAGAATTTTTTTTTTGCAAGTGTCGTCTGCTTTTCATTTTAGGTGAAGGGTTAAGCTCTCCGTGCGTACAGTTTAACTGGACTCGTGGTTCTCGTCAGATCACCGAAGTTAAGCAACGTCGAGCCCGGTTAGTCCTTGGATGGGTGACCGTCTGGGCGATCGATTCGGACTCCCGCGTTGTGTCCTTGGGCAAGGCACTTAACCCCGATTGTCCACATGGGGGCACGATGACGCCGTGTACTAAGGCGCACTGCACGTCGATGGTGCGCATGTCTTCAACCAATCTAACCCTGCCTGTGCTGCAGTACGGAGTTACGATGTTGGGGAGCTGGAAGCTGCTCGTCGTTGCTCGGTGGTTCCCTCCGGGTACTCCGGCTTCCTCCATCCGTAAAACTGTCACGTTCATGATTAGACATTGCGCATAAGTATGTGACCTTAAACGCCAATAAATAAATAACTGGACTCGTACTGTACATTAGTGGCAAGTATAGGGCACTAAGCTATTGTTTGTCGTCTGCAATTTTGTTTCTGCAAGTGAGTTAACGTTTATGTTTGAACCAATTTAATCTATTTGTACAAACTGATCAGTCTATATTTGACTAACATATATCAGAATCTCCGTACTCGTCACCTTTTCAGTTTTCATTGTAAGAAAAGAAAGCTTGATTACACTTTGACGCTTTAGTATTTTATTTTTCATGCTGATAATGACAAATCAAACTGAAAACTGTAATTTATCAATTGTTAAAAACCCCGTAGAGTTGTCATATAAGAATACCCTCAGGGTGATTTGTAACTTGGCCACCCGCCGGGTGGACGTCTACTTGCACACTTACTTTCTAGACATGAACAATCTTCAGGACTCAGTGGGGTAATTTTATTTACACCTGTTCGTACAAGGATTACAAATTTGTTTGTTTGGCCCTTAAGTTCCTACTTGTCTAGGAAGTAAAAAGACAGTACACAACGGGATGGAGTGCGGGGGCGGGGTGGTGAACAGGAAGCAACGACATGAGTTGGTGTTTTCCATCAAGGATAAGTTGACTTCTGTCTCCCGTACTCTACCGGAGCTGCGTTCTGTATTCATGCTACTATTAAACTTGAATTAAGTTAATGAAGCTAATATTTGTAAAGAAAAATATCGCCTTTGACGGTCTGTTTACTTTCTTCCTTGACACTGTTTTGTGTCGAAGCATTTCACTCACACCATAACATCATTCAGATGTGAAACGACCAATTAGATGCATTCTTACATGACGTTTTTACACGTAGGCCGGATTCCACGCGTGGGATATTTAGCACATTTCTCAATTTTTGTATTATGCCGGATAACGTTGAATACACTCAACAGTTGTGGTATAAAGTAAATTAACCCTTCCAACCATCGTTTCTTGGAAGTGTAACGCTTTTGTGTTCATCAATGCCCCGTGTATTGACCTCTTATAATAAGACAAACATGGGACTAGATTATGCCTTGGACCGAAAAATCGGTGTTGCGAGTTCAAATGGTTAATATTTAGAATCAACTATGGTACACCACACGGCTGGCAACAGGTATTTCGAGCCCCGGGATGAATTATATTACGAGACCTGGGCCCGCTGATACTTTCTCTAGCTCATGGTGTCGAACATATGGTCATAGTCCGAATCGGCGAAAGTGTGTGGAGCGGTATGAGATGATGTAACAAGGGTCCTGACGGACATCCGCGGATTTTGCATTACAAATACGGAGCTGTAATTTCTTTTTTGGACTGCAGAACACGCCATTTCATCCAATCAGCGAGCGAGAAGAATTATATGGGACCCGTAAATTTCGTCGGCAAATAACCATGGCTTTAATTTAGAAACTAATGTGTTAGTGAATAGTTTCAAGGTGATATTTTCTCTTTGAAGTTCTGTTTCGTTTGTTAGGTGTTTCAGTGTTCCCTAACTTTCCCTTTGGTTCAGATATACTAATATAAAAAAAGAATTCACTTGAAGTGACAGTGGAAAATTTGAAGGCGAAACTTCCGAAGTGCAAAATTTTGCTACGAAGTATTGGCTCGTTGTTTTGAAGCTTCAAACAATGTTTTCTAAAGTTTGAAATTTTATTTGGCACTTGAACCTTGAAGTCTTTATTCCCTACTTTTTCATTGCTACCAGTAAAAAAATAAAAACAAAATAAAAAGGCAGAAACAAAAGACACTGACAGAATAAACTGTAGTATTATCTTCTCCTTCTTTTCTTATCAATAAACACCAGTATACAGTATGGATTGTCGGGTAACGCAAGTTAGTTCCCAATGTCAGGCAACAAAGCCTCCTGTCGGGAAATCTTTGCACCACCTTTGTTATAATGATCGTCCTGATGTTTCGATAATCGTCCGGTGGTTGTTTTTTCAAGCTCCTTTATACGCAGCAGACCTGCTGTGAATACGTATGTGGAAGAACGAACGTTTCTTTTCTTCAGTATATATCTAAGTATGCAGACTGTGTTTTGTTCTTTGTTACATGTCACGGGAGGCGGAAGGCAAATCATGTCCTTACTGTTTGTTGTTTTTCACCTATCTTATTTTCACTTCATTCAGTGGTTTGGAGTGCTGGCGGATG
Organism: Pictodentalium vernedei; assembly: GCA_031216915.1. NCBI lineage: Eukaryota > Metazoa > Mollusca > Scaphopoda > Dentaliida > Dentaliidae > Pictodentalium > Pictodentalium vernedei. Next base: position 143,036,870 of record CM062290.1, on the reverse strand, counting down.
GTAAGTCTTGATGTTAGTTTTCTCTTTTCCGTACTTACCTTCTCAGATTAGTTTGAGTTCATGGACCTTTTCTCAATACACTTCTAGTGTTTTGCCCATAGGTCAGTACTATAAAAGCTTTACGGTTATATTTTGCATATTTGTACTTTTAATCCGTGAATAGAAACTATATAAGTGAATCATGATCATTTCATTTCCTTCTGGTAAACTGACACGTCTTTTAAAATGCCAGTGATTCATTTCAGCCTTTTTTCGTCATACAATTATCTAGAGCACAATCGTAAAAGTTTAACCCTTTACCTAACATGAAAAGCAGACGACACTTGCAAACAAAATTCTTAAATAACTAATTTTTTCATTTTGTGTCTCAAAAACATAGATTATGACCCCTCATTGGAACGAGCTCGTTCCAAAGAGGGTCCTAACCTATGTTTTTGAGACAAAAAATGAAAATATAATGAAAATTAATTGGCGATTTTTGAGAATTGCGCTGGCTGGTTTTGGCCGTTACGTTAGGTGATGATGATGGTCCATGAAGGTTCACTGGGGGTATCTGCTGTGGTGGGCTGAAGAATTAATTGTGCTTTCTCTGACGTCATGGTTATGTGGATCTCTGAGAGAGAGCAACCAAAATGTTCCCGAACATCCGATCGTGGTATACAATACGTCGATCGCAAAAGTGATCTCCTTTTCTATCAGACTGCAATTTAGTCGCGACACTCACCAGAGGTTCTAGATTCCATAGAAACATAGGTAAATCAAGACCGAATAAATAAAAAAAAAATAATAAAATAGCATGTGTGATTCATGTTCTCTAATTTCAATCGACACGCGAGATTCTAAAGTGCTCTCTGTGTGTGTTTGGGTGGGGTAGAATTTCAACCGGATCGCCACTCAGTCACGATCCTGTCGAGACATTCTCTACCCGCGATTCACACTACTGTTGCTTCGAAATAAAACTGCACATGTTACATCTATGTGGTTATCAAATCTATTCACACCAGCAAAAATCATCCTTCCATATCACCAGCCAAAATAAGCTGCAGTATAACCTCAAGACGCAGTACTCTTGTTTTTGTGTTGATCAGCACATCCGACATTGATCCTTGGAAAGCGCTCACGGAAAATCAGTATCTTGTATTATTATCGCCAATGAAAAAAAAATCAAGAAAGATTCGTTCCTTGTAGTGGTGATTAAACTTTTCTGTAGCGATGCTCTGGAATTTCAATTTTTTAAAGTGTCAGTGATAAGGACGAATATACTGTGACGGTTGAGATTTAGCAGGCTTTCGATTTTACAGAAATAATAGTCAGTGTACTAACGCGGCAAAATTATTTCTAACCCATTATATCTTAAAGTCGATTCTGGCCAAAGGTACTAGGCGCAAGCTGTAAACTTAGGAAAATGATATTTAATAGCTATTTTAAACCGATCCTTTACGCACACTTAATGGATATATGTAAACAAGAAGGTGTACAATTCCCCGTTTCAAAACAAAGCAAACGACCTTCTTTCTGTTCGTTTCGAATTTTAAAGACTTGGTGTATTCACGAATACAACAAAAAGAATGTTTTAAAATTATAAATTACATTTATTTCTATGAAGTTGAGATAAATAGGTCTTTTAATTTTGTTGTTTTGTCTTCTCAAATTGATAATTATTTCAATATTTTCGATGCTGAAAAGTAGTTTATTACATCTGAATTGTTTTTTTTTTTATCCAGTAATTAAAATTGTTTAAATAAATAATAATGACTAACTATAATTACTCTATTCGAAGGAATACGACGCGGTTCAATACGAAAGGAGGGAGCACGGTGGCTCAGTCGTTAGCGCATTGGACTTTAAGTCGAAAGGTCGTCGATTCGATGTTGGCCAGCGGTAACTTCTTTGTGTCATTAGGCAAGACACTTAATCCCGATTTCCCACTTGGGGAGGGGGCATAGTGTTGCTGTATACTAATGCGTACTACATACCGATAGTGCACTTGCCTTCAACTGCAGCTAACTCGGCTTGAAGTTGGAAGTCGATGCTCGGCAGTTTCTCCGAGTATCACAGCTTTCTCCATCCGTAAAATTGTCAGACACGGTATGACCTTGGGTATTGAAAGTGCTGTTAGACCCACAGTAAACAAACAAACAAGGAGAAAGGAATGAAACGACTCGGAGTTCGAAAAGGGAAAAGTAAATGACCCGACCTTGACTGCGTGTCATTGTGGATGTTTTATTGTCATGTGACACACTGTAGTAAACCACACCCCTTCACCTCATCAAATCGGTGAAAGAAATTGAATGAATAAGTCGCAATATTCGGTGTTGCTCTCCATCCCACTTCGGAACACATTTATCTATACATAATTTGTCTTCTTCCAAACAAAAATAGGATTTATTGAAGCCGACATAAACGCCTCTCCCCATATCAATTATGATATTAACCCTTCATCAAGCCATAAAGGACATATTTAGTCAATGTTATTCACACAAATCGCAACTCAAATATGATTTTTGTTTTGCTACAAACATAGCATGTGACCCCTCATTGGAACGAGCTGGACGAGCTCGTTCCAGTGAGGGGTCATAAGCTATGTTTTTTGAGACAAAAATGAAAAACTTTTAGTTATTCTAAAATATTTTTAGCAAGTGGTATCGTCTAAACCGTGTTCATTAAAGGGTTAACCCTTTACCCAACGCAGACGATATCAAAATTTATTATTTTAAATATAATTTTTAAAACATTTTCAAAAAATTTCAACAAAACCATATCATGTGACCCCTCATTGGAACGAGCTCAAAGAGCTCGTTCCAATGAGGGGTCACATGATATGGTTTTGTTGAAATATTTTGAAAAATTAAATTTTGTCAACTGCTCATTTTGCATATTACGGGGGCGGTTGCGGACGATTCGGTAGGTAAAGGGTTAAACAAATATGGTGCAACTGCAAGTGTTGAGCTTGGAAGATGTGACGCAAGCGACGTTCTTTATTACAAACATCATCAGAAATTAGGAATATATTCCAGACAGTATCAACAGACTACCAAAAGTTTTATACAAACCCAGATGATTAAAATCATTACCTGCCGTTGATCCTAAAAATGAAGGAATTTCGTGATATCGGTTTTCCTAGCATTTAACTGAAAATGATCTATATAAATATTATACTGTTATTCAAGAGCATGTGTATAGAAACAACAACATGTTCATGGAGTTACCAGTTCAGAGTATTTATATTTTTACGGTGTATAAATGTTATCTTTCATATTTGTGTAACGAGGAGACAGTATTTCCCGAACAACTAGTACATAATCCGCCTTAATATGTATCAACTCTCGTTTATAAAACGTGATACAGTTTGGTTGCACGCGTTGGGTCGTCGGTTAATGGCTGACCTAAACGCGCTTCAGTCGGAGATCACATAAAGAGAAAAGTAAGGACTAGAGAAACAGAATTTACTTTGGCCAGGACATTCGAGTCTGTGTAAAAATGGCGAATTAACCTAAAGAGAAAGATAATTTATAGAGATTTATTTTCGAGAGTAAACTATGTTTAAATGATTCAGAAATAGGTTTTCGTAAACAGCATTTAAAGATTTTCATGCAGGATTCAGATAACATTTTTCAAGAAACCGGAAATAACTTGTGTGCACAGCATTCAACGTGTTCTATAAAGGAATCGGAAATGGATATTTTTGTCTTTGTACACTTTTTGAGTGAAGAAATACATTATGAATTTCCGAAATGCATTAGGGGTTACAAAAATGCACTTTCTACCAATTCTGAAAACTGCACTCGGTGAGATCTGGGTGACCCTAGTGACATGGACCCAAACTTTTAACTTCCACGGTGTTTCGATTCATTTGGTGTTGTCCCAGATCCATATGTCATACCATTCTTAAAATATGAGCATGATCCGCTTTCAAAATTCTGGCCCCACCCTCTTTTCTGAGTGTAACAATACATGTATGGACTTTTGAAATGCTTGAAGGGGGGGGGGCATAAAATGCGACTTCCATCAATTCTGAAAATTACACTCATTGACCACCCCCGAGTGACTTCAGTGATACTGACTCATATGTTGACCCTCCATTGAGTTTTGACTCATTTGGTGTTGGTCCCAGGTCCTTACATCATGCCATGCTTGGGATATGAGCGTGACCCACTTTCAATAGTTTTGGCCAGCCCACTTTTTTTCGTGTAAAAATACATGCATGGACTTTGTGTCTGCATATAGGGGGTCATAAAATACTATTTCCAGCAATTCTGAAAAAATGCACTCAATGGGCGCTGGGTGACCTCAGTGTCTTTGATCCATATTTTGAATCTCCATTGAGTTTCTACTCATTTGGTGTTGGTCCCAGGTCCATACATAAGACCATACTTTAGATATGAGCGTGACCCACTTTCAATATTTTTGTTCCCCGCCCACTTTTTTAAGCGTAAAAATACATGTGTGAACTTCGGGAATACATTAAGGGATCAAAATGTGATTTCCAGCAATAATGCAAAATGCACTCAAAGACACCCGGGTAACCTCAGTGACCATGATCCATATTTGGAACGTCCATGAACTTTTGACTCATTTGTTGTTGGTCCAAGGTCCATAGGTCTTACCATGCTTGAAATATGAGCGTGTACCACTTTCATCATCATCATCATCATCATCATCAAGAAGAAGAACGAAAGAAAAAAGAAAGAAACAGAGACCACACAAAAACGATAGTCTGTGTGTTTCATACAGACTAACTATTGTTTCTCTCAATATAAATTTCATCAGGAAAAACGTCGTGACTAATGTCAACAAAACCCAACTAGAACAAAACCATAACACATGTATGTGAACTCAACTTCATAGCATAAAACTGAAGAAACATGTCGAATCTTACGGAGTGAGTTTCTAATTTAAATTAATTCAGTCAATTTTCTCTTATGGCAAATGAAGTATCTATTATGTATCCGCACGACCATACAATTGAACAAAAAAGGCGAACTCGCACTAAAACGAAGTCTTGTTAAGAAATATTGATTCACTGAACAGTTTCTAGTCACTTATTTCTGGAACAAACTCATAAAAAGTTCATCATAGTCTTTTTAACATTTTTATGAGTTCACAAAACATTGTAAACAGACGGCAACTCTCATGATCATGTGAAATAGTTAACGCGTACACCATAGAAGCCTTCCAGATTGAAATCGCTGGAATGTTTCATCTAAAAACTGGGCCATTTAGCTTAATGGCATTGATTTGTTACATTTTGAAAATTTAATAAAATACGTGCAAAGTAAATTTCAACAATGTATCAGTCCAATTTGGTTGTTGGTTGAGGTTTAACCCCTTTACTGCCACGCCCACTTTGACCATATTTGAAGGACCTCTATGTAAGCATGTATGCGAGGAAGTTTAATAAAGTTTATGACATACTCGAAACTCTATCATCTGATTAATTGTTGGAAAGGGCTCTCTGAGTAAATCCGAGTGGAATGACTCGATATACTCAACACTAAGGTCCAATATCACTGAACTAGAAAACAGGGGGCTCGGTATAATTCTGATGGGCGACTTTAATGAACACATAGGTGACAAGGAAGAAGGCATAGAGGGTGGGGACAAGAAAGTCAACAGGAATGGAAGGAAGCTGTTGAACTTCACAAATGAGCTCGATCTGAAGATTCTGAACAGGGACGCTAGATGTAAGGGGAAATGGACCTGGGAGAGAAACGACAGAAAATCAATAATTGACTACATTCTCACAGATATGAATTTATGGAGGGAGGTGATAAGGGTAGAAGTGGATGATGAGGGCAAAATGGAGTTGGATAGTGATCACAACTTGATTACAGTGACGATGAGGGCCAAAAACCTAGAGAAAAGGAAATGAAGCTTCAAGGAGATTTGGGAACTCAAAAAGGATGCCGCCTGGGCGAAGTTCGAAGAGAAACTGAAACCAAAGCTTGCAGCCGTACACAAGGGGGGGGGGGGTGCAGTGTCCAGAAGATGGCCGACGCCATAGTTGCGAGCCTAATAGAGGCAGGGAAGGAAAGTGTAGGAAAGATTAGGGTGCCAACACGGGAACATGGGTACAGAGTGAACGAAGAACTGAAAAGGGCCATAAAGGTTAGAAAAGCTAAATGTGCTGCATACAGGAGAAGTAGAAAACTTAAGGGGGTGGAAAGCAATGAGGCCATGGTAGCAAAGGAAGAATACCAACAAGCACGAAATAAAGTAAACAAGATTAAAGACGACAACCGGAGAGTGCGAAATAGCAGTCTTATTAGGACGATAAGAAAGACAGGGGGGGGGGGGGGGGGTCGAGTTCGAGCGTATTTTGGAAATGGGTGAACAAACGTAACAAAGGGAATAACCAACAGAGCATTAAAGTAGATGGCAGAGTTACAGAAGAGCGAGAACAAATCGCATTAGAACTCGTCAAGCACTGGGAAAAGGTAAACGATAAGCGATGGGGCACGGGAAACCCACCGGAGTGTCCGAACCAGGTCGAGGAAAATCTCTCGGACTTCGTGTGCAGCGAAATCAAAACCGAGGAGGTGCGAAGGGTGATCTCAAAATTGAGGAATGGAAAAGCGGGAGGGGTGGACGAAATTTCTAACGAGTTTATCAAAAAAGGGGGAGAGGAACTCTTGGAAAGCCTAACTGCCCTATTCAATTTAGCCATAGAAAAACAAGAGGTCCCAAAGGAGTGGAGGGAAAGTAAAGTGACATTTATTCACAAAAAGGTGGAAAAAGACGTCTTGGATAACTATCGAGGGATCTCTGTCAGCAGCAACATTGGAAAAGTCTTTTGTAAAGTCCTGTATGGGAGATTAGAGGAGGTGATTGAGGAGAAGGATTTTTTGGGAGAAATCCAGAATGGCTTCAGGAAGGGAAGGAGAGTCACTGACCATCTTTTCACGCTATCCCAAATGATAGAATCCGCGAAAGCAAAAAAGAAAAAGATGTTCATGGCCTTTTTAGATGTTAAAAAGCATACGATAGAGTATGGAGGGAGGGTATGTGGCGCAAGCTGGAGGCTCTGGGCTTGGGGGGCGAGTTTGTTGGAATTATGAAAGCATTATATAAAGATGTACAGAGTAAACTTAGCCTGGGAAACATTACAACGAAACGTGTGCCTATGGAGATAGGCCTAAAACAGGGGTGTATCCTTTCGCCGATCGTGTTTGCATTGTACATCAAAGGTTTAGGAGATGAACTCCTACGTAGCGAGGAAGGGGTAGCAGTTGGGGACTTGAAGATCCCAGGGCTATTTTTTGCAGACGATATGGTTCTAGTGTCAGAAAGCGAAGAGGGGCTAACGAAAATGCTGGGAATTGTTGGGAAATGTGGGAGCAAATGAGACTCGAACTTAATGAAAGCAAGAGCAAAGTTATACCTGTGGGCCGCAAAGTGGACCCCACTCGAAGGTGGAGAGTGGGTGAGTTCTGCATTCCGGAAGGGAGCATCAAACTTCTCAGTGTGGGAAAGACAGGTGATTACGAGTATTTGGGGGTAAATATAAACATTACCGGAAGAGGCATCTACCTGAACCACACAAATAAATTGATTCTGAAGGGGAAGCGAATCCTTAACCAAATGAAACTTATAGGGAGAAACAGTTTCAATAAGGTTTTCGTGGGGAAAACCATTTGGGAAATGGTGGGGCTGCCAAGTATAACATACGGTACGGAAGTGGTACCCCTAAACCAGACGGCCGTAAAGAGCTTGGAAATCCTGCAGAACGGTGCAGGCCGATGGATAACGGGGTCGAGTAATGCCGCAGCGCTAGAAGCAATCAGTGGAGAGCTTGGGTGGATGAGGATCAAGGACAGGATAGACCTGTTGAAGCTCGGTTATCTTAATTATTTGGTAAATCTCCCCGACAGCCGATGGTGTAAAGTAATGTTCCTGAGAATTTTCAACTCAAATATCAAAACGGGGTGGATGGTCCAAGTGAGGGAGCTAGTAGAGAACTACTCATTGGAGATCTCGGACCTGGACGTTGGGGCAAACCAGGGTAAAAAAATCGTCAGAGAAAGAGTCATGGAGGATTGGCGAGAGGGGGTCAAATCAAAGAGGTCTTTGGATGGCCTGCGTGATAAAGAGAAGCCTGGTTTTGAAGAGTACCTTGATGGCACCTTTGGGAGGTCACTGTTGTTCAAGCTGAGGTCGCGATCCCTGGAGCTGAGGGGAAAAATTGCGAAAGACGGTGAAAGGGAGTGCCAGATGTGTAACTTGGACATGGTGGAGACCCTGGAACACTTTCTTCTAGAATGCCCAAAGTATCAGTCTAAAAGAATGAGATTCACTGGGAGTATAATGGGGAAGTGGGATGGGAGAATGAAGGACATGTGGGTGGGGGAGACTCAAAGGAGAGGGTTAATATGCTAATCGGAGAGATTGGGAAGAATGGGGCAAGGGATATCATCAAGCAGTTCGTCTCCGAGTGTTGGGAGGAGAGGAGAAGCGTGGGAATAGGGAGGCAGTTGGGAGTACAGGGGTAACCATGGCCTTCTCGTCCGAGAACCGCGACAAATCAGCGGCTGGCCAAAGTGTTATTATTAATATTATGGTAGGTTTGATCTGCGCATATCAGAACGTACAGATAATCATCATAAAATAGGTGACAGTAGTCGCTTTCGGTAGCTTGAGTGTTACTGATATTTCCCACAGCCAAGAGCATATCCTCTTGGGTTGTTTTACAGATGAGCGATGCCAGAATACACGGAGAATCCCACCCCACCCCACCCCCCCCCCCCCCCCAGCCGCGACATGTAACTGCCGTGCTCTCCAGCGTGCTAATCCGGGACAAGCAGGGTTGGCGGGCGCAGAAGGCAAGTGCACTATTCAAGATGATCAACTTAGCACACTGCGCCACATGCGCAGTTGGGAATAAATGTCTTGCCAAGGATATAACGCAGTCCTCGAGATCAGAATCAAACAGATGTCCCTTCGAGTTCAAGTTTAATGTACCTACTAATCAGCCGCCATGCTCCCTCAATTCCAAATAGTATTAATAGTTAACCGATAAGTTGTACAGGATTCTGCACCAAAACCAAACTTATCACAACTGCTGTCAAGAGCCATGCGAATCACATATTTTTGATTCGAATCGAATCTCGAATTGAATCGGATCTATTATTCGAAATCGAATCGAACCTCAAATCGAATCAGAGGCATTTTGGAGAGGACTAATTGGGAGGAGAGGGCTGTAACCCTGATTTGTTCCGATCGTGATGGCTCAAGTTCCGACGGATAAAATATTCCAACTACATCATCAAGGAATGCCTTCATTAAAAGGTATGCCTTACACAGTAAGGATTATTGTTTAAAAAACAGGAACGGTTGCGAGAAATACCGGTGCTTAGGCACTGCATATGCCTAGCCGTTAGTAACACCTCATCGTCGGCATTGTTTGGAAACTTTAAAGATTTGCTTTAAATAGTGGTAGTGACAAGTGATACTGTAATTAGTTTAAACAATGTTTATTGAATAATTGATAAGTATATACACTTCACAAGAACAGTTAAGAAGAAAGATCTGAGCAACACAAGATACAGTAGTATACACGGATCAAATGAAGACTAGATAAATGCTTACTGTGTAAGAGAGGGATTCGACAGAAAGCTTGAAGCTTATGTAAATCGTCTCCCTGACAAAATATAAAATTACTCCTGTAGGTGATGCATAGTGGAGAAGCTCACACTCCGCGACCAGGAGGCTGAGACTCTCACTCTATTGGCTTAGTTCCTGCGGTTGTAGATCAGTACAAGTACGTGTGCACAATCAGTCTCACTCACCAGGACCCAGTCCCCAGAATTAGTGCGCCACAATATGGTTGGAGAGATCAATAGCATTCAGGTACGGAGTATAGAAAGCCTCAACCGCCAGGCAACGATGTGTGAGATTGTTTAAACATCAAATTGAATTGGAAAGAAAAGGAAAAGAAGGTAGAACAGCAGAACTGATAGGAGAAAAAAAGATAGAAAAATAGAAACAGCTGGAATACATCATACATTGATCGAACACTCAAGAGTCTAGGAATCGGGTATAGGCAGCTTGTTTCGTTATTTTATTTTGTAGAGTGTTAGGCGTGAATAATTGTTGGTAGTGTTGAACGATGAAATGCATGAAAAGGTATTCAACCTTAGGCATTGGTCGCTCGGTCCTATTGTACCAGCTAAGCAGAAATTATTTACCGCAGTGAACAATCACAGCTTCATTATCTTACTTCCCACAATAAGTGAGAATGAAAGCATAGTATCGTGTTTCAAATCGTTGTTTATTTAATTATTAATGATTAAGGTCACTTTTCTGCAGCTATGGATAGTTGAGACTTGCGACCGCATCAAAGAGGTAGAATCGAACTTAGCTAATCGTTGCCCATTTGAGAGGACTCCCACCCCAGGCATTGGTGACAGAGTCCCTTTTTTAGAATGAAACAGAACTTGTCAACCGTAGGAAACAAGCACTGCTTCACTTCCCGGGAAAGCAGAACTTGTTTACCACAATAGACAAGCACTGCCTCATTTCACGGGATCCCCACGGGTGTTCGACTCATTGGAAGCGCTTACTAGATAAAATAAAGTCATGAACCACTTCAAAGATACGACGGTTGTCATCGTTATTCAAGAATTCTGAGCCAAACAGAAGTATGGATGTATCTACTGCAAATGGGAGTAGATTAATCGTATAATTACGAGCGTCAGAAAAAAGTGGACAACGAAATAAAAAATGATCGGTAGTTTCACGCTCACCACATTGACGGGAGGGACTGGGCGATAAGTGATTATCGTATAGGTGAGAATTAAGGCAACTACAATGCAACCGCAGTCTGCAATGGTATATTTGGGCCCTGCGAGATTTCGCATTACTGTAGAACCTTGGGGGCCTTAGGTTACCATCGTTCAGAAAAGTTTTAAAGTTAAGCAATGACGTGTTCTCGCGGACAGGTAAGGGTAAATTACTCCACTGGTTAGTAACACTGGGGATAAAAGAGCGCTGATACAGTTGCGTTCGGCAAAAAGGAACTCGGTGGTTTTGACCAGATCGGAGACTAAGAGATGCATTCGAGAGGGAGATGATTGGGAGAACTTTGTTGGAGGTGTATGGGGGTGACATGTGATGATACATTTTAAAAAACTGGATTAGCTTATGTTTACGTCGTCTATCTTGCAGGGAGTCCCATCGTGTTTCCGAATATAACAAGCACTTGCTGGCACTTACTGTTACACCCGTATTAATTCTTGCTGCTGCAATCTGTATTTTTTCAAGTTCCGCGGCATTAGTAGTAGTACAGTTATCCCAGACAGTATCTGCGTATTCCAGAAGAGGCCTAATAAAAGCAAAATATATTTTTTCTAGGACACTACGATCAAGATTAAATTTTTGCTTCCTCAATAAATCTAAGCGGGACCAGGCTTTGGAGCAGATGTGGTCAATGTGGTCGTTCCATGTACATGTGCTATTCAGTACCACCCCTAAATGTTTATGTTCAGAAACTTCCAAAATTTGTGAGTCGCCAAAATATAAGGGTGGGTGGGAGTTGGGATTGTTTTTACGTGATACACACAAGCTTTCTGTTTTGGTGGGTTTGAACTCGACCAACCATGTTCTGGCCCAATGCTCGATTGTTGCCAGATCATGATTGATTATGGCCGAGGCTTGCTCAGGGTTCTCGATAATTAAGTATAAAGACGTGTCATCTGCAAAGAGGCGTATACTACTGAGAAGATCGCTGGTTATATCGTTTATGTATATCAGAACGAGTAAGGGTCCGAGTATAGACCCCTGAGGTACACCTGCATTGATGGGCCGCCATGATGATGCCTCAGAGGCTATCACAACTCGCTGCGATCTATCCGCAAGATACGATTTTAAAAACAATAGTAGGTCCCCTGAGACGCCAATACTCTCCAGCTTGTGGATAAGACCAGCATGCCACACCTTATCAAACGCCTTACTGACATCACAAAAAACTACCCTGACTTCTTTGCCTTCGTCAAGCGCACGACAAAAATTCATCGTAAATATCGGTCAGTTGGAGAACAGTTGAGTCTCCAGGTGTAAAGCCAGACTGAAATTGACTGAGAACATTATTTTCGTTCAAAAATTGCCACAATCGTTTGAAAACACACTTTTCAAATAGTTTACCAACACAGCTTATCAATGATATCGGACGATAATTAGTGACCGAGTTTGAAGGTTGTTTTTTAAGAATTGGGGTGACGTTTGCTCTTTTCCATAATAAAGGAAAGTACGAGTTATTCAGTAATATGTTGAATAAAATTGAGAGTGGTTCACAGAGAGAGGATTTACATTCTTTAAGGAGACGCGGGCTTATTTCATCGGGACCGGATGCCTTCGACACCTTTATCGACTTCGTTGCAGCATATACTTCACTGCATTGTAAAGTGATACTATCAATACATTTGGAAACAGGGGGTGGTGGATCTGGCAAACAAGCATTCGAGTCGTCAACTGTCGAGATAGAACTGAAGTATCCATTGAGCACTTCAGCTTTCTCAGCACTTGAGGAATATAATTTGTTTAAATGGATCAAGGTAGGATAACCTGCTGCATTACTGCTACCTATGAGTGTTTTTAGGGTCTTCCACCACAGAGATGCTGGGGTTACGTTGCTATTCAATGTAGATTGAACTTTCGAAAGGTACAGGGCTTTAGCTTTCCTGATAGCCGTTACAACCTCATTTCGTTTGAGTTTATAATTAGCCCAGGTGTGTGGGACATTCGTGCGTTTAGCAATGCGATACAAACGTTTTCTCTGTCTAATTAATAATCTTATTTCATTATGCATCCATTTTGGTTGGTCCACTCTCGAAGTAATAATTTTATTAGGTATATGTCTAGATGCAATATCGAGTATTTTGTCGGTGAATTTGGAAACCATACTATCAAGACACAGAGTATCAAAGATCGAGTTCCAATCGGTGTTAGAGAAAGCCTCGTTCAGTACGTCATAATTACACTGAGAATAAAACCATATCTTCCTCTTAAAAGATGGAGGGTTTGGTTTTATGAATTCAACTTCGATTTTGATTGGACAATGATATCGGGTCATGTCAGGGATAATTGGTTCAATGACTTCACATGCTTTCACGTTGATTGTGCCACTGACAGCAAAGAGATCTAACAGTGAAACAGATGTCTCGGTAAAGCAAGTCGGTTCACCCACACACTGTATAAGGTTAAAGTAATTGATTATTTCAGAAAAGCTGCTTCTTGCGGAAGCCATTTGATTATCATTAAAATCACCCGTGACAATTAAATCACCAACAGACGTGTCTCTGGCTTTTTCAATGGATGCTGATATGGAATCCCATATTTCGGGTGGACTATTGGGAGGGCGATAGAATACCCCTAATAATAACGACTTACTCCGTTTGGTAAATATTTCAGCCCATAGGCACTCCGTATTAGGAGTATCAAGATCCGGCCTGTGTCGATAAGAAATACCGTCTTTGATGTATATAGCAACCCCACCTCCCCTTGTCGAGCGATCAAATCTCAATGGTTCATGGAACCCAAGGAGTTGAGCATCCGATGTGGGATCGTTACTGTGCAACCATGTTTCACTCAAAGCCACGACATCAAATGATGCAAATTCGCATTGTACAATATCTAGTTTAGGTTTGAGGCTTTGAACGTTGAGATGAACATTTTTTAGAGTATTCCGATTATGGTTTGAATTTATTGAATTCGGACCAGGGTTAGTTTCAATATCACCGGGCAATAGTAATAAGCTTATGACCAAGCAAAAAGAAAACAACATCAATAAGAGAAATGTGGTTAATACTTTCAAATTCGACGTGCCCTGCAGAACATTCAGAGATCCGTAGTGATGGGTAATTGCTTCAACAGAATTTACTGAGTAATAAGTAACAGGGACGCTGGATTGCCCAATGAACAGAGCAAACATAGCAGTAAAACTTTTATACAGCTCAACACCACCGAGGCGCAAAAGCAAGTAAAATAGGATACAAGTAGATCTACCTTTCGGCAAGCATTGTTTTAAACTACTACAAAAAACTGAAAGGTTAAAATATAGCAGATAAATGCCATGATCGGGTTTTTGCTACAGTTTTGCAGCTGCGCTTTCTATCTACGAGACTGTAATTAGCATGGCTGTAGGCATGGGTGCAGATACTATTTATGTTAATATGGCGGACATTGCACTTAGTCCTTTTGTCAGCATTAGTTATGTACAATTTCCAGCTGAATTATTTGTTTTGTGAGACGACGAAGATGACTGATACCGAGCTATATCCCTTTGAAGATTCGAACGGAAACGAATCTGGCATCCTATCTCGAATCGAACCGAATAGCAACTTAAGATTCGAAATCGAGTCGAATCTCAATGCTTGACAGGCCCCTAGGGCGGATATCCACTAACATACGGCGAATGGCGTTTTCGCCTATGAATAACTCATTTTCTAAGGTTTAAACTGAGAAGTCTCCTTTTGACTCTGCCCTCACATCAACAGAATCATTGAAGGGTAAATTCCTTCCTATAAGAGAAGTTGCATTGACTTGTATTTATTTTATTCATAATATGTTAACATTCGCAAAATCTTGTCTATGTTATTTCTGTTATAAAAGCGTGTTGCGAGGACAGGAGTGAGTCAGTTGAGAAATTTTCAGAGAAGACTGATTTTACCATTATACGCTGGCATAATTTATCTATCTGTCAGATACATCTTCTTAAAACACAGCAATAGTATTTATTCGTAAAGTATGGCTATTTTAGGTTTGTAAATCTTGACAGAGGTCGAGATCAAGTCGTTAATGCCATATCATCTAGGGACGGCAGTGGCACAGTAAAAGTCGAAGTAGACCAGTTTCAACCCTTGCCCAACGTAACGGCCAAAACCGGCCACGCTATTCATAAAAATCGCCAATTAATTTTTATTATTTTTTCATTTTGTGTCTCAAAAACATAGGTTATGACCCCTCTTTGGAACGAGCTCGTCGAGTTCGTTCCAATGAGGGGTCATAACCTATGTTGTTGAGACAAAAAATGAAAAAATATAGTTATTCAAAAATTTTGTTTGCAAGTGTCGTCTGCTTTTCGTGTTCGGCAAAAGGTTAAACAGAGGATAAATACCACTGCAAAACGTGTCAGATTCAGATTCGTGTGCCATTGTCTTTTTATGGATTGAAGCTTTGGGACGATCAGACTTCAATCTTGAATGTAAAACCGACAACTTCTGTCTCTTTCACTGGGTAGGCTATTATCAGTAGTCGAGTAACATGCGTACCTTTTTGGAACAACTAATACCCGCTAGCCTCCGCCAGTCGTTCCACCTTACAGCAGAGCTTTGTAACGACCACAGAGTACTTAACACGAATAGCAAATGACGCCTGCAAAAAAAGATATTTCTTGAAAAACTAAACTTTTCACTGTCTGCCTCAAAACACAGCTTAGACCTCTCCATTTGGAACGATCTGAATGTGCTTGTGCCAATGGGAGGTCATAATCTACGATTTATCGGCAAAAATTGAAAGGCTAATAAAATTTGAAAGGCAAATTTTGTGAATAGCGCTGGACGTGTATGATTGCTATGTTAGGTAAACGGGTAAGTTTGGAACCCCGGGGTATTTTCCCTTCTTTATAAAGCAGCCCTTTAACTCACCATGGCTGATGACCTATTTAGATAATATTATCATCTACTCAGTGATCAAAGCACCCACGTAGATAGAAAGCGCAGCTGCAAAACTGTAGCAAAAACCCGATCATGGCATTTATCTGCTATAGTAAAGGTTTTCTAAATGCCTGCGAGTGATGCTTTGTGTCATGCCACAGTGATTCGTGTCTCATTTTCATACTTTGGTTAGCAATTTTGTCAGTAATCGATATTTTTTACAACATCGCGGTTATAACAACATGTACAAAATATATACACCAACATTAAATAAAAACACCAGAGTGTGAACTTTTGAATGCACTTGGTAACTGCAATACCTACATCGATGCAACAGTCACAGCATATACTAAACCTCGTCAACTATACAATTTGACATTCAAATTCAATTGAACATTTCAGCAGGTGAGTGCCGTTAATTAAGGGATCTCTCCCAAAAGATATAAAATGCATAGAGGACAACTGCTGTTTTTGAGTAAGTACCACAATTATCTCTCGAGTGACTACAATACAATATATGTTTAGTCGCGAATCAAAACTTGCATTTCCTTGCAGTCACGAATGAGATAATCCTATATATATTCAAAACAATAGGTATTCTTTTTATTATATTAGTTGCAAAGCTTTCGTTGCAAGGAAACTACCCAAATGCAGAAGACGCACTGTTATATCGATCTAAACTTACTGCGTAACACGCGTCACTTTCGGGGAGATATTCTTTTATATCTATCGTGACAAGAGATATCGAAAAATATTTGTTAAACATTCATTGCTGTCCGAAAAGGCAGCAGATATGGTTTTTTATGTTCTGTACATTTTTCGTCTAGCAATCCTCCATATTATATCCTGAAGAAATCTCAGTCACTGCATAGTTTGTGTTTCTGACAGTTTGTCTCTCAATATTACGTTCAAAGAGTCGGGGTTACACAATACTGAATTCATATCCAGGCAGCTTCGACATTTAGTTATTCCGAAACATCACTCTCAAATGTTTAATGAATAAATGACGAGTTAATGTTTCTCCAGCTGTTAAATATAATTTCAGCTGAGACGACACTTCCACTGGAAGCCAATTACAAAACCCTCAAATGTTGAACAGCTCCATTTTGTTAGTACATTGAAAGTCACACCCGCGTCGGTGACAATGAACCAACGGTTTCTTCATATATTGCCGCTGATGTCTAAAGTAGTCATTTTCCTGTGATGCTTTCAATATTATACTTTATGAACTCATGCGATAGAACCTATCACAGTTAAATCACTTGATACGAGTGTGTCATTCTCACTTACCACTCCATTTGACGTGTTATCTATTCTTTTAAGATAGAGGTTTATTTAGGTAAATTGACGTGTTGCCTTCAGTGATGCTTGAACATACTGAATCAAGGGTTTGCTGCAAATCTACATACTGTGAATTAAAACAATATACCAATATGAAAATTCACAAAATGCTTTCACAATATCTCACTTGTGATTTTAAAGGAAAGTGAGTGTAAACGTGTTAAGTAAATGTGTATTTTGCCTTTAGGGTGCAGATTCTGTGTACCAAAATACATACTTTATTCTGCCGTTTGACTCTATGTTATTTTTGTTCACAACTGAACTCTATTTCATTTGTCGCGTATCTGTTTTTGTTATCCTCGAAAATAAATAAATAGATAAATAAATAAATAAATAAATAAATAAATAAATAAATAAATAAATATTTATTTATTTATTTATTTATTTATTTATTTATTTATTTATTTATTTATTTATTGATGGTTAAGGTCACGTATTTATGCACAATGGCTGATCATGACCGTGACAGTTTTACGGGTGGAGGAAGCCGGAGTACCCAGAGAGAACCACCGAGCAACGACGAGCAGCTGCCAGCTCCCCAACATCGTAACTCCGCACTAAATAAATAAATAAATAAATAAATAAATAAATAAATAAATAAATAAATAAATAAATAAATAAATAAATAAATAAATAAATAAATAAATAACGCATTTCTCTTTTTGCGCATTGAACATTGTTATTGGAATTTGTACTGTGAGCAAAATATTTTCGCTGTTATGAAAAATGCACCATCCTAAACCGGAAAATCCTTAACCCTTTAACCAACGAATCGGCCGCATCCGCCCGCGTAATATGCAAATTCAGCAGTTGAAAAAATATTATTTTTCAAAAAATTTCAACAAAGCCATATCACGTGACCCCTCATTGGAACGAACTCGTTCCAACGAGGGGTCACATGATATGGTTTTGTTGAATTTTTTTTTTAAATTTGAAAAAATGATATTTAAAATAATAAATTTTGATATCGTATGCGTTGGGTAAAGGGTTAAAATCAAAACTGTTGGGAAAAGTAACTGCCGCCACAATGAAAACGGCGTCTTTCAAAAAGTGTTAAAAAGAATGTCGTCATAGTTCATGCTGTATTCAATTGAACAGGAGTTCATGACCATGATATCCAGGAAACACTGCGTTTAAAACCTCGCATGACAAAATGGTAATCGAAACTACGTGGTAAGAAAGAAAGGTAACACAAATAGACACTTCAACTGAAGAACTCCTGTAGGAGTCGATCGAGTTTTTATATTCTGTTCTTTGCTGGCAGAAAATCGATTCACGTACACACATCTGTGCCGCTTTGTTGTGTTCTGATTATTCCAGTAACAGACGCGAAAGAGTGTGAAGCTTTACGGAATGAAATTGTCTCTCATGGGAACTGCCTCTTCTAATGCGATCTTCTACTTAGTTAAGTGCAGTCCTCTACATTGTGAACAGAACTGGATACATATATGCATATACATATATCACGACTATGTGTTGACCGAGAACGTGTATCAATCGAGATGGTGTTGTTCATATTTGGTATCGTGGCGAGCCCTTTTGGGCGAGTCGCAATGCGTAATAGGAACTCCATCCAGACTTGATACAAAATTCTCGATCAACACATCGTGGTAATGACAAATTTATCTCACATCTCGGAAACCCACTTGGCTGTACTAACCAGTTTATCTTGCAATATCCCACCCTTTCTTGGTTTGTTCGCAAATATTTTGACAACCATTCAACGACCAAGAATTGATGTTCTATGCTGAGGTCATGATATTCTGTTCTTGATCTGTGCATGACGTAATCTCTATTCTTTGTTCCACTTGCATTATAACCGCCGAAGTTTATAGTAGTGTTTCGGCTGTGTGTTTCTTTGTTTTATTCTTTGATTTTAACGCATGATATGCCTATGTAAAATATCATCATGGCAAAAATATTAACCCAATCTAATTTATTTCACTGTGTTGGTGATTTATTTGTCGTGTAATTACTGTTATCAAAACGTTGACCTTGATATGTGTAATCGGTTTTCGACGAGTGTAGGTAAAAACCTTCTCTCTTTCTGAATCGAATGATCGCTCGGGCTCCTTGTGGCGGACACAAACTTGTATCAGTCTGGAAGTTTCGGCTTGTATCGGGTGAAAAAGTCGATTGATTGTAAGATAAACATATTTCCAATCAGAATATCATTAGATGATGATGTCTCCATTCTGAACGGCCACGTGTTTGTCATTTCCAAATTATGAATCCACAGTAATCAAATACATGTAATTATTAGAGTATTTAGGACAGTTGTATAGTTGCCCGGAAAAGTATCAGAGGCATACCAAAAAACAAAATCACAGCATCTCCAGTACGTATAATATTAGACGAGGTCGTTATTTAATAAAAAAAAAACTTTTAAGAGTTTTCAAGTGGTCACAAGCTTCACCTATTACAATTTTACAGTGTATCTGAATGATTTTAACAAGGCGTGACACGTTTGCTAATCGTTGATTATTAGCGATTCCTTATCGGCACTTGATGAGTGTAGATATTGTCCAACTGTCAGAAGTGAACGTTGGATAAATCCTGGATTGTGATTGGAAATGTGTTTTGTTCATTGAGTATGTTTGAACGATGTAATACTTTTCCACGGTAAGGTCTGTCGTGCTGTGCACACAACCTCTATCCATATATAGTAAAATAGTAGATGCAGTCACAGTTGATAAGCGAGTAGAACAACTTGGCATGGTACAAACATAGCGGGTCGAATTTAATAGAATAATTCTTCTAATTTTGTGCAAGTATCAAATTTCAAATTATGTGTCACGTCGTCGGTGCAAATGTGAAGTTTCAGTTGCGTTTCGTGTCGAATTGAATTTTAGCCCTTAACTTGAAAGCCCGATTTTCTGGGACAATATTATTATATATCCTGATTTCATAAAATAAGCAGCTCTTCGGTGGATGTGTAGGGTAGACCAATCAATATCTTCAACGAGCAGCCTTGTGACCGCCAGTTGAAAATATTAATTGGTCTATTCCCAAGTAATTACTATGTACTCTTCTAACTGGTGTCATTGAACTGTTATGGAAGATACAGTCAGGGTTCAAAGGGTTCAGTAAACTCCATAACACGCAACTAGATCTATAAACTTTAAACAGACACCTACGAAATTCCTCAGCTTGATATCGATGGTTGTAATCTTCTTACGTCCATTGTAAGCATCGCATTTCCCACAGGAGCTCTGTTAAACAGGATATCATTTTCCATTCCTTTAGACCTTATGCTTTTATAGAATTTCTATGATTATGCAACCTGTAATACTAGTGGCTTGGTAGTGGTTTGTAGTCAAGTTTTGTCTGCCAGTATAAGCAGCCAAGACTAAACTAGAAATCATTGCCATGATCAATCGACAATTATCTGGAAGACTTTCTTGACTCGTGAAGAACTTGTTCTGAGTTCGCAAAATTGCCCAGGATGGACTTCAACATTTAAGGGTTGAATACTCAGTGTACATTTGAGTATAGTCAACCTACCAAATTCTGGTTAATTGAATATTCCCGTTAACTGCAAATTATTCAGCCAGAGATTGACAATTTAATTACGGGTTTTTTTATGTATGAAGAAATATCCCTTGTTGAAATATTTGTCAGTTTGCCCACTCACTACCTTTGCTAAGAATTGCAACGAGGATCGTCTAGGTGGATATCGTTATTGTTTTGATTTTCATTGGATGATGCGTAGAGTAACTGTTCAAGAGATCTGTTCAACATTTTGTGTAAATAGTTAATCTAAATAAATGTATTGTATTTTTAACACCCGTATTTAATCCAAGCAGTCGATTGATCGTGGTTCAGTGAATTGTTTCACAAGAATACACACATCCAGTACAAACGACGATTTGACATGCAGCGGATGGACATCTTCCCATATTCGCACTCATGTTGTTGGCAGTTGACGACTCAAAAAGCAAATACGAAGTTCTACCGCGTAGACGACACGGTCGTGATGGGGTGGTTCGTTCAGTCCCTGGCTTTCTGTAAAGCTGACAAAGACATGCAAAGGCGAATGCTTACCTAGCGATGGTGGAGTACCATATCACTCTATTTGACATTAGTATTTGGTTCTGCTGCTCTCGCACCGAATGCATTCTATCAATGTAATGTCCGTGCCATTGAAACCAATTTTGTTTAACTGCTGCGTCTCTATCATTAGCCAACCTTGTTCTCCCAGATTCCCATTTACTGAAAAGTTACTTGCGGTTTTCAATATCTCTAACATGATCAGCAAATTATTGAATCGAGGGACAGCCATTCTTTGTGTTGCCAAGCGTGAAATCACCATTTTCTCGGCCTGATGTTGGAAGTGGGTGTACCGTACAAATTTGGCTTAACTATTTTATTCCCATGTCATTTCATTACACAGTACAATGGCCATAGAAAAAATATAAATTAAAGTTCGATTGATTGTTGGGAACTAGAAACTGGAGATTTTTAGCTACATCAGATATTGCCACATCCCAAACTGCAGGAGAAAAAGTGAAGGGCGGGTGCGCTTTTTTATTAAATATTTGGAAAATAACACTTTTCAGAACTTGTGCATGTCGGTGGTATTATATCGTAGAATCCATACCTGAGTTGATTAACCCTTCAGCTCGGACACCCTGAATGTTATCGTCTTCTACGAGAATAGTGTCAGTGTCAAAGCCTGGAAATAAGCAATCCGTCATTTCAAGAATGAGGTCTCCAGAGGGGAAATATTTGCTGATGCGATCCCATACAGTGGGCTAAAATCTCCAAATTTGTCCTCTGGGTACCTCTTTCTGTTTAGGCTTGAGATCTTGATTCAGATTGAGGTTCACATAGGTGATTTTGGTGTTGCTACCCTGTTTTGCAGGGTATCATCACCAAATTCACCCTCTGAGGACCTAATTCTGCAGATGACAGCTGCTCATTTCCAAGCTTGGTCAAAATTGTAGTAGTTGTGTAATCCAGCAACTCTATAGGATTCTAAGGTAACACTATTGCTAACTCTCTTTGACAATTCAATGCTTGTTACTTCGTTATTCATCACTGCGAATGTTTCGTACCACATACACATCTGTGTGTTGAAGGGCTAACGATGAGGCCTAGAAAATGAAATGAGGTACTGATTATGTTATTGGTATGTTATTGGTATTAGATTTCGCAATTTTGTTTCCTCTGTTTATTTTATGACAACCACACATATCCCCCCAATACCGCAGCAGTTTGCCCATCAATTCTGGCTCGCCAGAAAATGATATTTCAACTTCCAAATCCGAATCGTGTCTGTCTCAAACAAGCCTCTAGTAACATCTCTGGCATTCGGAGATTTTCGATACAATAATTTTACAAACACGCAATAATAACTCGATTGCATCGGCGCTAAACACTCCTGATAAACATCCATAGTGTTCTTTTTGTTTACATTTCAGGTGTCGGGAGCGCGATGGTTCAGTGGTTACGGCATTGGACTTCAAACCGAAAGGTCCACGGTTCTATCCCCGCCAGGGGAAACTGCGTTGTGTCCACGGGCAAGACACTTAATCCCAGTTGCCAACGTGGGGCACGGTGGCGTTGTGTACTAAGGCGTACTGTACGTCACTGGTGCACTTGCCTTCAACCAATGCAAACCCTGCTTGAGCAGAGTTAGTACGCTGACATTACTCGCGTTGCTCGGTGGTTCTCACCTGTTACTTCGGCTTTCCCCACCCGTAAAACTGTCCGACACGAGGTGACCCTAGCTGTCGAAAATGTCTGTACACCCCAATAAATAAATTTCAGTTGTCGTATTGGATTTGTAAAGCACAACTGTCATATTAGAAATAAATTATTATAACTGTTAACCCTTTACCCAACGAATCGCCCGCATACGCCCGCGTAATATGCAAATTCAGCAGTTGAAAAAATATTAGTTTTCAAAAGCTTTCAACAAAACCATATCATGTGACCCCTCGTTGGAACGAGCTCGACGACCTCGTTCCAACGAGGGGTCACATGATATGGTTTTGTTGAAATTTTTTGAAAAATTTTAAAAAATTATATTTAAAATAAAAAATTTTGATATCGTCTGCGTTGGGTAAAGGGTTAATGTGGGTTGTCGTTTTCCGTCTCCTTAACGAGTCCAGATGAGCCAGATCAAACATCACGCACATGACGTATTTGTTTAACCCTTCACCTAACATGAAAAGCAGACGACACTTGCAAAAACAATTCCTGAATAACTAATTTTTTTTCAGTTTTTGTCTCAAAAACATAGATTATGACCCCTCGTTGGAACGAGCTCGGCGAGCCGTTCCAACGAGAGGTCATAATCTATGTTTTTGAGACGAAAAAAAAATGAAAATTAATTGGAGATTTTTTTAGAATAGCGCTGGCCGTTTTTCCGTTACGTTGGGTAAAGGGTTAAGTAGCTGATCTGGTGTCATCAACTCGGCAGTATCCAACGACCAATATCAACTGACTGTTGTAATAAGAATCAGTATATGTGTTTTAACAGGGAACGTTTTGAAAGATTTTCCAGATCTTCCGATCTTGATTTTTCTGTGTGAATTTGGAACTTTTGATCAAGTGACGAATAAGGGTATACTACTTCTTGATGGTCAAAGTCCCGAACAAGTTATTGAGCGTTGATTATAAAACCAGGTACGCGAAAGTCGATGACATTCTAATCCATCCTCTCAACGTGGAAAGGAATTCGAAAGTCTTTACGAATGATTAGGTGATGACACAACAGCATGGAAGAAAGCTAAGTTCGCACGCATCATTTAACACATTTCTTCGAGCGTAATGCCGTGACATATGAATGATTATTCGGCGTGACGGGTTTTGTTGTTTATTTATTTACCTTGATAGGTCGATCTGTACATGTGCATTGATCAACACAGTTTTCGATGTTTCTGATTAACGCGGCATCTCTTAATATCTTGTTCTGTAATTTCTGTCGTTCAGTCTATGATTTGCTTAGGAAAACGTTGATACACTGTGTGAAACAAAGCGGAACTGATAAACGAAATGCGTGAACAGTGTATTAAAATTTCAAAAATGAAAGAATCAAAATCCTTTACCAGATCAGTCAAAATGTTACAGTTTGATAAGTCCGTTTTATCATATGACTCTGACATTTTTACCCTAAATATCATTACTTTGTGACGATGTTTTCCAAACTGTTGTATCACACCGGGTGAGATTTTTCCGGATCAAAAGTCCATATCACACTCTTCCGGAAATCAAAAATCCATATCACACTCCCACGGAAATATCCGAGAGTTTCCGTGAATAGTTTTCGTAACTGGGGAAGTCGTTGTTGTTTCGTCTGCTATTTTGTAACCGGTTTTTCACCGCATATTAATTAAAACGGCAAATTTGGGTGAATTTGACATCGAAACAATGTCATATGATAAACATATCATCATAACAGTGTGTTGATCCGTGTCGTCGCATCACGTCTCGTTGAGGTGGCCAGATTTTCAGATGACACGAGCTGCCGCAGGCAGCTCGTGTCATCCGAAAATCTGGCCACCTCAACAAGACGTGATACCACGACACGGATCAACACACTGTTATGATAATATCTATGTATCATGAAGTACAGCGACTTCATAACATTAACTCATTACCCAACCCCAACAGCAGACGACATTCGCCAAATATTTCTTGAATGACTAAATATTACTTGCTATATTTCTCGTGATAAATGTAAAAGATATATCTTGTGATAAATGAAAAAGATATGGGACCAGCGAGCCTCTGCTAATCTGGAAAAAGACTCTCCGCATTTTGCACCCAGGCCAGTTGGTAATATCGAACTCACCTAGAAAACCCAAACTAACAGTTCGGTGGAAATACAAAATTCAAGTTTTCTAATTTTAACTTAAAGTGTTAGTTGATAAGCTGGAAAAATACAGAAGAACTTATTCATGATTTTTAAAAAAGGAATCTGTATGTTAATTTTGTTAAAAGCAAATAGTGCTTACTAGATACCTTCGTGCTGGTAAGAACTCTCGGAATTTGTGTGTAAACACTACAGGTCGGATTACGCGATATGGCATTGCCTTTTGAAAGAGCTGTTAAGCCCTAATAAATTAATCAACAATGTAATCATCCTTTATTGCACACATGTTCTATGTAATCCCAGTCCACAATAACACTAAACCATGCGAAAAATGAAAATCTGTTCCGCACATATGTGCGGAACGGAAATCGTTGAATGACTATTTTTAAATAGAAACGAAATTCCACTAGAATTTTCTATAAATCGTGCAACGCAAGTACAATATGAATCTCTACCGATGGCAGAAAATCGACTTCTGAGTCCCAATGTGTTCTATGTGCCTACTGGCACATAGAACACATTGGAACCCAGGGAACGAAATAGTAACACGGGTTCCCCTCACAAATTTGGTTGACGATAAAATGTGTTCTTTTTGTTGATAGTTGTCAAATGAATTGCTGAGTGTCCTTCCAATATTTTTTTTATAGACGTGCAGGCGTGTAATAAACACAGACCGACACGCAGGTGTGAATGGGTTAATCGATATAGCACTTGTGTTGATATGGCCTCTCGTTCTATCCTTCCGCGCTGGCACTTGTGCCATATCGATTAAACCATTCGCACACGCGTTGCGTTCTGTGTATTTCTAAATGGATTAGAAGACGCGAAAGCTATGAAAGCTCCAAACTTGCTAGATTGTTAAGAAAACGGTTTCCAATGTTTTCTGTAGCATAATAGCCATGTGTGATAAGCTGATCGAGGGCTTACAGTGCTTTTAGTCAACCGTTCATGAAGTCTGCAAGCTTTCATTTGTCTCCCTCTTCAAAAGCTGACCAAAAAAGGTTGGTGTTTAGATTGTCACAATGTGGATTCGAACTTCAGATCTGACGAGGAAAGGGGCAGTTAACTTTCTTCAAAGGTCATTCATTTTTCACACTTTTTTTATTTGGAAATATTCGGGGATGGGATGTGGAAAGCGCACAAATCTCTGTACAACGGGCTTTCTGGAACGCCCAATGGTCACAAATAGAAAATGTTCTGCTTGATGCCATCTCGGGAGGAGGGAGGGGTGGGGGGGGGGGGGGCAGTTGTTGCTGTAAATAATAGACAATACTCAGTAAAAACCTTTTTCTGGAAAGATTCAAATTTTTCGACGCCGATTGCTTTTTTAAACAATATACTTTTGATGTCTGCGAAAAACGAATATGTTGATGTACACATTTTGGCAATACAAAGTGAATATTTCAAACATATTTTAGTTATTGTTGACCAAAACCAAGTTGATATTGTAAAGTTGACAACGTGTTACTAGTTAGCTTAACTTGACAAAGTCAAGATAAGCTATTGCCATCACGCATGCGTGCGGAAGTCTGTTAGTCTGTGAGTCTGTGAGTCTGTTAGTCCGTGAGTCTATGAGTCTGTTCACATTTTCATTTAGCACAGGATACACCCCGTAGTTCTTGTCTGATCATCCCGAAATTTCATATGCAGGTTTGGGTCGTGTCTAGATGAGAACGTCCCCTTTTGGTCGCGATCGGTCAACCGGTATGGCTGCCCGAGCCCAAAACCCGAAAACCATTAGCACAGTCTACAGGTCGTCTTTATGAAGGAATTTCATTGTAACTTGGTAGGATGCCTCTGTATAATGCCTAGATGAGAACGTCCCCTTTTGGTCATGATCTGTCAACCGTGATGGCTGCCCAAGCCCAAAACTCAAAAACGTTTAGCACAGTCTGCAGGTCATATTTAATATGGAGGGATTTCATTGCAACTTGGTAGGATGACTCCGTATGATGTCTAGATGAGACCTTCCCCTTTTGGTTGCGATCATTCAACCATGATGGCTGCCCGAGCCCGAAGCCCGAAAACCTTTAGCACAGTCTACATGTCATATTTATTAAGGGATTTCATTGTAACCTGGTAGGTTGACTTCATATAATGGCTAGATGAGAACGTCCCCTTTTTGGACGTGATTGGGCAACTTTGACGGCTGCAGGGGCCTGAAGCCCGAAAACCTTTAGCACAGTCTACGGGTCATATTTTTGAAGGGATTTCATTATAACCTGGTAGGATGACTCCAAATAATGTCTAGATGGGAACGTCCCCTTTTGGTCTTGGTCGTTCAGCCTTGATGGCTGCCCGAGCCCAAAAACCTTTAGCATAGTCTATATGTCATATTTATGGACGGATTTCATTGTAACTTGTTAGGTTGACTCCATATAATGCCTAGATGGCGACATCCCCTTTTGGTCGTGATTGGTTAACTGTGACGGCTACAGAGGCTCGAAGCCCGAAAACATTGAGCACAATCTACAGGTCACATTTATTAAGGGATTTCATTGTAACTTCGTAAGAGCGCTCCAGATGATATCAAGATGAGAATGTCCTCTTTTGGTTGCGATCATTCAACCACGATGGCTGCCCGCGCCCGAAGCTCAAAAATCTTTAGCACAGTCTACAGGTCATATTTATGCAGGGATTTCATTGTATCTTGGTAGGTTGACTTCATATAATGTCTAGATGAGAACGTCCTCTTTTGGACACGATTGGGCAACTGTGACGGCTACAGGGGCCCGAAGCCCGAAAACCTGTAGCACAGTCTACAGGTCATATTTATGAAGGGATTTCATTGTAGCTTGGTAGGATGACTCCAAATAATGTGTAGATGAGAACGTTCCCCTTTGGTCGCGATCATTCAGCCTTGATGGCTGCCAAGTCCAAAAACCTTTAGCATAGTCTATAGGTCGTATTTATAGAAGGATTTCATTGTAACTTGTTAGGTTGACTCAATATAATGCCTAGATGATGACATCCCCTTTTGGTCGTGATTCGTCAAATGTGATGGCTACAGGGGCACGAAGCCCGAAAACCTTGAGCACAGTCTATAGGTCATATTTATGAAGGGATTTCATTGTAACTTCGTAAGATCACTCCAGATGATGCCCAGATGAGAATGTCCCCTTTTGGTTGCGATCATTGAGGCATGATGGCTGCCCGAGCCCAAAGCCCGAAAACCTTTAGCACAGTCTACAGGTCATACTTATGAAGGGATTCTATTGAACTTGGCAGGTTGACTTCATGTCGAGATGAGAACGTCCCCTTTTGGACGCAATTTGGCAACTGTGATGGCTACAGGGGCCCGAAGCCCGAAAACCTTTAGCACAGTCTACAGGTCATTTTTATGAAGGGATTTCATTGTAGCTTGGTAGGATTACTCCAAATAATGTCTAGACGAGAACGACCCCTTTTGTCGCGATCATTCAGCCTTGATGGCTGCCCGAGCCCAAAACCCCAAAACGTTTAGCATTGTCTATAGGTCGCATTTATGGAAGGATTTCATTGTAACTTGTTAGGTTGACTCAATATAATGCCTAGATGATGACATCCCCTTTTGGTTGTGATTGGTCAACTGTGACGGCTACACAGGCCTGAAGCTCGAGAACCTTTAGCACTGTCTACAGGCCATATTTATGAAAGGATTTCAATGTAACTTGATAGGATGACTCGTTTTGGAATAATTTCACTGTAACTTGATAACTTTGGTTGACATACGTTAACTGTGAGGGCCACATACATTAACTGTGAGGTCATATTAACCCACCCCTCAGCCCCAAAAGCTTGAGCACAGTCTACAGGTCATATTTACGAATGGATTTCATTGTAACTTCGTAGGATCACTCCAGATGATGCCCAGATGAAAATGTCCCCTTTTAGTTGCGATCATTCAACCATGATGGCTGCCCGAGTCCAAAGCCCAAAAAACCTTTAGCACAGTGTACAGGTCATATTTATGAAGGGATTTTATTGTAACTTGGTAGGTTGACTTCATATAATGTCTAGATGAGATGAGAATGTCCCCTTTTGGACGCGATTGGGCAACTGTGACGGCTACAGATGGCAACGTCCCGTTTTGGTCGCGATCGTTCAACCATCATGACTTCCCGAAAAACTTTAGTACAGACTACAGGTCGTATTTGTGAAGGGATTTCATTGTAACTTAGTAGAATGACTCAGTATAATGTCGAGATGATGACGTCCCCTTTTAGTTGTAATCGGTCAACCGTGATAGCTACACAGGCCTGAAGCCCGAAAACCTTTAGCACTGTCTACAGGCCATATTTATGAAGGGATTTCAATGTAACTTGATAGGATGACTCGTTTTGGAATAATTTCACTGTAACTTGATAACTTTGGTTGACATACGTTAACTGTGAGGGCCACATACATTAACTGTGAGGTCATATTAACCCACCCCTCAGCTCTTTAGTACAGTGTACACCTCATATTATTTTTATTAAAAACATAGCATACGGGGAACAGAAATTAACATATTCCCAATTATCACAATTATTGTCTTATTTCATAATCCTTTCATAAACATTGAACATTATCCTTTTCATCAAACACAACACACAGACAAGTTAAGCTACAGTGTCATTGACACTTTCATTTTATTTCAAAGCTTTCATTTGATGTTTGATGTTTGGGGGGGGGGGGGGCGGTGGCGTTGCGGTAACCGGTTCTCGTCTGATCACCGAAGTTAAGCAACGTCGAGCTTGGTTAGTCCTCGGATGGGTGACCGTCTGAGCGATCGATTCGGACTCCCGCGTTGTGTCCTTGGGCAAGGCACTTAACCCCGATTGCCCACATGGGGGCACGATGACGCCGTGTACAAAGGCGTACTGCACGTCGATGGTGAGCATGTCTTCAACCAATCTAACCCTGCCTGTGCTGCAGTGCGGAGTTACAATGTTGGGGAGCTGACAGCTGCTCGTCGTTGCTCGGTGGTTCTCTCCCGGTACTCCGGCTTCCTCCACCCGTAAAACTGTCACGGTCATGTTTAGCCTGTTAGCTGTTACTCTTTTACTGCAGTCACAAGTCACAATGAAACAACTGTCACATCAGCAAACGACATCAGTTTGATGAGTTACTGCATTGATTGGCTTGACGTCACCAGGTGAGGTGGGGGGGGGGGGGGTAGATGGAGTATCGCCGTTTTTCGCTGAGGTTCCACAAATTTAGTTGTATAAAAATGAGCGTAAGAGGATCAAACTATGTGCACGGTCTGTATTCTTGAATGTTTGTATCATCATCTCAAATCATATGTTACTGACAGATTCTTCAAAAGGCGTCATGGACTTGAAATAGGAAAAGGTAATCGAAGAGATTTTCACTGAACATAATTATTCTTAGAAACGTAAAATAAATACAAGTTTCAAGAATCTACAAATATAATGCTTATCACTCCCACACGACGAAAACCTGTATTTAGCTTCTTAAAGTTGCCAGTGTTCCACAACCCTGCTCCAAAAATCGCTTTGTGGTCGGTGACCCTTCTATCTCAATCACTGACATGCCATGTCCTCTCCTACCACCTGCAACGCGCTAATCAAAATCGGTTCAAACGAGTGTCCATCTTAAATTCCCACTCTCACCACTTTGATTTCAAGATAGTTTGTTTGTAAGAGTGGCTCACCGTGGACTCCTAACTTTGTTTATACAAATTACTTAGACCCGGGGTCGATGTCATAGCTTTTGAAGAGTCCATGCCATTTTTGTTAACTTCTCTAGAAGAATTGTTTTCCAAACAAGTATGTTACTTTATTTAACCCTTTACCTAACACGAAAAGCAGACGACACTTGCAAAAAAAATTCTTGAATAACTATTTTTTTTCATTTTTTGTCTCAAAAGCATAGGTTATGACCCCCTCGTTGGCACGAGCCCGTCGAGCGCGTTCCAACGAGGGGTCTTAACCTATGTTTTTGAGACACAAAATGAAAAAATAATGAAAAGTAATTGGCGATTTTTGAGAATAGTGCTGGCCGGTTGTGGCCGTTACGTTGTGTAAAGGGTTCATTATTCTTGCACATACATCTTTACAAACAACTGCTGAATGAATCAAAATGGTTTTAGCGCGCCGAAGGCGCGCTGGGACGGGTTGGGGCAAGCCCCTTTCGACCCTCGTTTACGGTATCATGGTATTCCAATTTATTGTGTCTTGAGTCATGTCTGGAGGTGTTAGAGGAGGAAAAGGAAGGGAAGAAGGTTAACAGCGTCTGTGTTTCTTGGTTTTTTTTCTTGTGAGGAGGTGGCTGTGATGGTGATAAGGTGTCTATTGTTGTTGGTGTGGTTGGTGTTTCTTTTAGAGTTGCCTGTTGTTGTGCTGCCCCTGAGGTTGCCGATGTGTGCATTCCTTTAATTAATGCCAATAGTTCCTGATGCTGCCTTTCGCTTTCGATCACGTACTTTTCCCTCTCTTCTCGGCGTTTTTCCAGATTGAAACTGTACTCTTCGGCTTCTTTATAGATGGTTTCTGAGTCCAGGCTTTAGGGTGCCGAAGGGAGAGGCGAGTGGGGATCGGGAAGCGGTGAGAAGACAGCTTCCATTTCCATCTCAGTCTCCACGGGACTGTCCACATCTGTCGTCTCCAGCTGTGGGACTGGAGGCAAGATGGGTATGTCTGTGGGGGAAAGAGCGGAAGTGGTGGCTGCTTCTGACTCTTTCCTCTCCTCGCCCTTCTCTCTCTTTCTCTCCAGGAAAGCCTCCAGGCGGCTGGAATCCCTTCGCCTGATTGATGAACTCTTTCTCCTTTTCTTCTTTTCGGGGCTTCCTGACCTCCTCAGGTGAGGACCAGTGTGAGAGGGGATCCTCTCACCAAAGGTACTACCTCTACCCGAGGAGGGTGGTGATTCGATGTCTTCTTCGACCTTGAACTCCAGAGTCAGATGGACGCTCTTGCATATTTCCTGGATCCGAAATATCCAGAATGAAAGTGTCATTACATTGTAAGTATGGAGGACAATTATGCTTTCAAAACTTCCACCTCAAGTATTATCCACAAGCCATTGGCAACCGCTCTGGCAAGATTAATTAAATAAAGTTAATTAAAGAATCAGTGAACATAAATAATATTCCAGTTAGCCGATCAGAACCTTTTCTAAGTTTGCCTAATATTTAACCATTCATGGATACTTAACCTTTACCTAACTTATCCGTGTCTCCTACTAGACCAATTCCCTTTAGACCAACTCCCACTAGGCCAATTTCCCTTAGGCCAACTATTTACTATTATTGATTAAGGGTTGATTAAGGATAATTTGGAAAACATTTATTTACTGAAAAGCACTTTATTTAGGATGAAATTAATATTTTCATTATTTAATTAAATTTTTTATTTTTTAATATGAAATAATAATAACAACCATAATTTAACTTACCTGAAATTATTAAACACCAAGGCCTTTGAACCTTCTGCTGTGTTTATGAACAGAATTTCTTTCTCCATTGTTGAAAAGAATCTGATAGACAAAATTATTTGGACCCATTATATATGCAAAATTCATAATCCGTGCTCATCAAGTCATAAACACACCCTCTGATGTGGGTGATAACGTTTACATGTACCTATAATTCACACACACACACCAGCCAGTGTTGGCCTCACATTCACTAATAACCCATACATCACAAATGATTGTGTTTGTTTTGTTATGAAAATCAGTCCAACACCTGTTGGCCACAAAACAATAAAAAGAATCGCATCATTTGAAATTTTGTGATTACTACAATAATTTTTATGAAAAATCAGCCCAACATCTATAAAATATCAATAACATTAAATACATTTATAAATATTTATAAATATATCAAATTATTGATATAAATTTTTTTAAAAGTTGAACATATCAGTTGGTTTAAAGGGAATTCGTCTTTTGGGAACTGGCCTGGTAGGAGTTGGTCTGAAGGTAATTGGTCCAGTGGGAATGAACCAACCAACATATCGACTTCATCCATCCGCGTGATTTACAAATTGAGCAGGTGAAAAAATATTTATTTTTCAAACAATTTCAACAAACCATATCATTTGACCCCTAATTGGAACGAGCTCGTCAAGCTCGTTCCAATGAGGGTGTCATATGATATGGTTTTGTTGAATTTCAAATGAACAAATTATAATTTTTGATATCCTGTGCGCTGGGTAAAGGATTAAGGGGACAGTAGATCGCAAACTTAAAAACAATTGTTGAACAGTTGATTCTACACACCAAAGTACCCTCCTGTTATGTATTTCGTTACAGTGAAATCCGCTATTCAGATTGAACCCTTTATCCAACGTGCGTAACGGTAAATTGAGTTTGTTGGGTATTCTGAACATTTATATTTCTGTTGAGGAAAACATTTGAACAGAAATATTGTCAGCTAAATGTTTTTCCAGAAAAATTTTCAGGTACGATTTATTGGAGTGTATCTTCAGATACATTTATCTGAGCTGCATTCTGCTTTTCTGAGTAGTGCCAATCCATGCACATGGTTGTATAGGAAGTTATGATTTACTTCGCGAGGTATAATCCTCAGCAATTGTCCTCAGAAAAACATGTGATGAAATTCTCTATATTTGGACCAGTTTCTTCAATATTTCTGAGTATGGCGAACCAATTAAGCTATTAGTGGATTGTTTTCGAGAAGAAAACAATTTTCAGGTTAGGTCTAATGATAAACAGCGTGGATCGTGTGAATGCAAATATTGCTCTAAAAAATTCCTGCTTGTGTCTTGCTCACCAGTAATACAACATGTTCCATAGAATACGATCTGGTTCTAAATCCCCATAGCGCAGGAAATAACTCGTGTAAATCTGATTATTATTCGCATCCACGAATGTATTGAAATCCACTGGATAGTCGAGATTTATGTTTGTGAATAATTGTAGTTTTCTTCCAATCCTCAAATGCTACGGAGAATATCGATAGAGTTCCAACTGAAGCAAGTTACATCCTCATCGCAATACAATTCCATGCACCTTCTGCTATAAATGCGACGTATGTCAGCCACTTCACATTTAATATAATCTTTTAGTAGCAGCAAAGATAGCATATTTGTTGATTGAGTGAGAGAACCTTTCGTTACGCTGTAAAAAGATATCGTTCAAATTTCGGTAGAAATTCTAGCAATGAATAACCATTACATTTACCGCCAACTTTGCGGTAACGACAGTCACTGCTCAAAGTTTTACCATTGAAAACTTTACCATTGAAAACTAATAGGGGAGTGCTCAGATACAGTAAAAAGTCTTTATTCAGCGCGGACGCTCTATGCCTTGTTTTAGAACGCTCAGTTTTTAAGGCTCACTAATTAACCCTTTCGCAGCTATAGGTCAGTACTTAGTACGGACCTTACCTAATGTTGATGTCCAGCGCTATAAATCCATACTGAGTACGGAGATACCGCATACAGGGAATGGATACCATAGCACATTATTATTCTCAAACACCAAAAAAGTTATTCCGACTAACAGCTGATCAGGTAGTCCAAACTGGGCCCCACAGGCTGTTACATATACTTTTTGTTTCGTCGTTCTGCGGCACATTCCGACTAATAGCTGAGCAGGTAGCCCAAACTGAGCCCCACAGGCCGTTATATATATATATATATATATGTTTTGTTCTGTGGCACATTCCGACTAATAGCTGAGCAGGTAGTTCAAACTGGGGCCCACAGGCCGTTATATATATATATATATATATATATATATATATATATTTGTTTTGTCGTTCTGTGGCACAGAATAGAACAAAAATAATATATAACCGCCTATTGGGCCATGTTTGGACCACCTGCTCAGCTATCAGTTGGAGTTACCTTTTTGATGTTCCAGAAACCGAAATATGACTAGAAAAAAATAAAGTTACCTTTCTTTATGTTCTTCAAAGGTTAATGTGACTCGAGAAAAGTTTAGTCAAACAGGAGCAAAATTCAAGTGATAAGACACTTGGAGGAGAAGTCTTTTTCTAAACAGAATTTTGCCGTGTGGGTGGGTGGGTGTGTGTGGGGGAGGGGGGGGGGGCTGAATGAGACTATCACATTATGTTCAAATATGTACTAACAATTTTAAAATTACAAATAATCTACGTTCCTGGTGTTTTCTATTTTTTTTCACTTTAACCCCGTTTCACCCAATATACGTTTCTGCACAGGATATTACTAAATTGCGCAGTGGCGAAAGGGTTAATATCTTCAACCTGCAGCCCCACGACCGCAGTGGAAAGATCTTAATTGAACTCCTGTGTGTGACAGACCAACAGCCTTGTCGTGTAATGAAGTGTAACGAAATTTCAGTTCCCCCGTTTTGCTATAAATTGAACAAAAAATTGCGGCATTGCCGAACTTCATTTTCGGTAGAAGTGCAGGCAACTAGATTAACAGTACTTTTACTGTATTTTTAAGGGTAATTTTTTACGGTATACCCACATCAGTATGTGCTACAAGAAAAATTTCTTCTGGTTGATCTGCAAATGCATCTCACACTGAAAGATGTGTATCTTATGTCGTGTGTTTTGAAATATATGCTTTAAACGATTTTGCAATTGTCGACAAAAATAGACTCCTTAATATAGCCCCATTGAATTTCTAGTATGTAAAAATATACTCAAAATTTAAGATATTGTTGTTGAATACTAAGTTTGTTCCAGGCGTGAGATTCCAACAAGTCATTTCACTCTGTTGTATTGTAGATTGGGTTCATTTACTTATCCCAAGCTACGAATCTGAATACATAATATTTTGCGTATAAAAAACGACTTTCAATGTAAAAGGGTTGAAATTTCCACAGTATATTTCACTTACAGATATTAACCCTTTACCCAACTCGAAGATAGGAGAGGAGACTTGAAAAAAAACTGAGTAATGTTCTTCATCTTTTGCCTCCAAAACATAGCTTATGGCCCCTCGTTGGAATGAACTCTGCGTCCCCATTCCGATGAGGGGTCATAATTTGTTTTGGAGGCAAAAATTGAAATGGAAATACCAAAAACTGAATGCGCTTTTTGTGAACAGCGCTGGTCGGTTGTTAACGTTCCGTACAGTGAAAGGGTTAACAATCTGCATTGGCACCATTGACCCCCTTTATTACCAAATGTTACTAAAATCTTAGTTTTGTTTCCAAAACATACTGAACCAAAAATATCTCGTCCCATTGAGAGAACATAAACCATGTTTTGGGACAAAATGAATGAAAAATTTTAAATTTTGCCGGTTTCTAATGCTTTGTTGGTCCATTTGTGTGTTGATGCGTTAATACATTTAACGATACGAAGAGGTGATAAAAATGTTCTTATGATTTGCCCGCCTCGAGGCCGAAAATGGACGTTTTCTTCTGTATGATGTTATTATTATATTATTACCTTGCACAACTAATCTGGAGGTTTTCATTTGAAACCTTCGCAAAAAATTAATAATTAAGAGTTGTAATTATCTAAACACGCAGCAAAAATCGATATTCTCCAGAAAAGAAAGACTTGCATATTGTGACCTCAGCTGCATCCTACAGGCATGGCTCGTATTGACAAAGAATATACGCAATTGTACAATTATTCTGTAATTCTTTCAAGAACGCAGTTTTGTATGTTTTTAAACATCTACGACAAATGATCACGATAGCTTCCAGTAAAACAAATTCGTTATACAGATCCAAGCACATTGTCAGAATTTTATGTACCTTTCTCTTGCGGTACATGGGGTATGTACCCCATCAGAGCCTGTGTGTGCATCACCCATACAAAGTTTTTTTTTACATTTGTATTTTTCAGAATTGTATTTTTTACCTGTGAATATTATTCACTGAAAATAATCATTGGTGTGAAAATGCTAAAGATTTTTTCAAACCATTATTGCGATTGACAGAAAATACAATTCTCGAAAATACTTTATGGTATTGGTCCCATTACATCAGCAGATATGTGAGGTGCAGGAAATCCATAATTTTGATTTGGGGAATATGGGACGTTTAAAGAAAAAGACTGAATATGTTTATATCACGCAAAACTTCGCTTCAGAAGAAAATTGATTGTCTCGGGTTACTGTATCCATTAGCAGACACTACGAGGATTCGATGACCTGTTTGGATATAAAAAGGGAATTATTCCTGGCTTTGAGGCTGCTAGGAATTACTAATGGTAGTGTTATCTGACGGTACAGATTTTATTTCTCTTCTTTAAACCTCTTTTAATGCGCTTTTCTAGTTTACTACCCCCTCATGAACAGAAGTATGTACCATTCAATTCACTTGGATATGAAATATTAACCAGTGCCTGCTGTTTCTAGTAGATGTAAAGTGTAAAACGAAGTTGTGGAAGCTCTCGAGTGGGATAAGGGAGAATGCAGAATGGATGTTTAAGTTGACGTTAAGTGCGGACAGTAAAAGTGAATATTTTCTCGAGATAAGGATCCTATAATTTTAAATTGCAGTTTTCATATTCAGGGAAGATGGTTAACAGGGGTCGCACAACAACTCAAGAGATAAATAATAAATTGTAACATTGACGTTCAACCTTTACGTTTTATGGTAAGTGGAATGAAAGCCACTCGGTATTACTCATAAACAACATATTGACTCTTTCATCTTTGTGTTGTCTCAGAATATTTTATGTCTAATTTATGTACATTATTTTAACGACAAGTGAAAAACACAATATTTCATGGAAGGCTCACATCAAATTGACAACAGCGTGCTTGAAATGAAACGCTCAGTCTAATCACGAGAGATCGACAGAATGGAAAGCGAAAGTAACCTTTGACGTGCATATATTTTTAACATAGCTTGGTTTTGTAAAGCGTTCGAAGAGATCTTTTCTGCTGCTGTATTGTGGCGGATCCGGGGGGAGGGGGAGGGGGGTCTCTTGGGTATGACTCTGGTGCAACGTGTTTTTTGTAACTCAAATTCTTTTCACAAGCACCGAGACAGGACGTAGTATTTTTTTGTTTTGATGTCCACGTGTTATTGCGGATAAAATGATACCCCCAGCTATAGCTCCCGTGAAGTTGCCACCGGATTGCCGCGATGACCTCCCATTTTCGAAAATTCTCCATGAGAAGCCCCCACCCTAGACCCCACCGACGAGAGTAAAACGCCCCTTCTCGTACTTATAGCCAAATCGCCGCTACAAGCGCCTGTGGTTGCTTTGCATCATGGCCCATGATTGAATTGTGGACTGAGCTCCACTGTATAACTCTTTTCATATTACTCGGCCACGGAAATCAGATGCCACAGAATATATTTGACCACCAAGTATTTCTAATGCTATCATTCCCGGAAATTTGTATGGTGGTGGTGCGCGCAGATCCGTCTGTTGGTAATACATTTACTTTTTATCTCTGTAGCCTATGAAAAAACAATTCGAATCGATCATTGTGAAAATATCTCCCACGAAAACAATCATTTCCTCATATGATTAAATTATTTAACATTGCTTCTCTGGTGGAGTGTTTATTATTTCCAAGCTGATTCCTCTTTGCTTCTATTTTAGATTTAAATAAGGTGGTGAAATGTGTACAGATTCTATATAAAATGAGTAAAAAATGACACTACCCTTGACGCTTAAAGCATAATTGTGGCTTGATAAAACAAATGAGTTATATCTTTCCTCGTCGCATTAGAAAGTACGAACATTACATGCAGTAACAACATGAGGTGACACCACACAAAGTTGAGTATTTTTTTAATTCCTAATGACTTTGAAAAATTCTAATCTCCGATATTCTCGGAGAAGACAAGCACTACCACTAAAACAACATCTCTCACAACCAACTCTCTTTCTAACCAGTGGGGACCCTGTGGGAGTAATTTTGACAAAATTTCATACGTTGAACCTCGGTCTGTTGGGAAATTAATCTGAAACCTCAATAAGGGAAATACTTCGATTTACTGATGATTGATGATTTTATTCTACGGTATACAAATAGTACAATACAGAAAACAGTAGATAGTAAAATACATAAAACAGTAGAAACTATTACAAACTATATTATCAATGAAAAAAGAATAATCATGTATACCGTAGGGAGGTGACATAGCCAGATTGGCTGTCTACCTGTCACCCCCCCCCCTCCCCTAAATTCAGATAAAAATTACTTTGTCGGACCACGAGTTGGACCACACCCAAATTGAATCATGCGTACTTTTCAACAGGTATGTAGAAGACCTGTCGATTGTTGAAAAAGTAGGAAGGCAAGGACTATGAAGCTAAGAACGAGACTCAAGAGCTGAATTCTACTAATTGAATAATATATGCTTTAGTTACGAGCAAATCCAAATATGTATTGATTGCAGTTCCCTTATATCTTCCTTCTAAATTTCTTTTGTTACAGCACAAGTACATTTGAGTAAGAGTCAAGTTACAACTTTTGGGTCACTTTATCACAGTCTTCTCGTAGATCAACACTATCAGAATATCATCTACTCGCAATTAGTTGGGAAATCATATCTAACATCCCCAGCCACATCCCATGGGAACCCCAAGATGTGGAAAAACGTTTTTTCCACTGGTTCACAAGACCTTTCCTGGTAAAATAGCGTTTGAGTGGAAATCCTCTAAGGAGGGAAGCATAGCTATAAACGTTTGACTGATCTTGTGTCCATACCTGCGTTGCGGTTACGACATAGCTATAGATGCTGAATGCGGCCTGAATTACAAATAACTGAATACGCCAAATATTCATTTGTAGCACCCCGGCTATCAGTTGTATTCAGGTATGGTACTACTAAGAAGAAAGTGACCAATTAAACTGGGTGTTTCTTTTTAAAACACGTCATACTCTCACTAAAATGTTTTCTAGTTTTTTTTATATTGAGGTAACTTGGATGATTTACTGTGTGTCAAGCCTGATAGTGGATATACATCATTTTTCGTTGTCACTTAATACGCAAACATTTACACGACTCGTTCCATGGCGAAACAAAAATCTGTAGTATAAGGTTTCAAATGTTTAGTGTCAAATTGATCGGCATATAATCAGTTTTCCCTTTAACAACTGATTTTCTAGTGCATTTTGATACACTTTTTGAAAGGGGAGCCTTTTTCACAATACAACATATAGCTTAAGTCCCGACTGACAGAATGTTCCAATTGTATCATCAAGGCATGCCTTCGACGACGGCGCGCCTTCATGATTTATTTCGAATAATAGTCAGCCGGGTTACAGTTAAAAAAACTGAAAACTTCTGGGAAATATGTTTGTGGATAAATAAAATATATATGGCGTAGTCGTGACGCACCTTCGTATTTAATTAACACGTCCCGAACTCCAAATTGGTTGGGCTCCCAACTGTCCGAAGCGGACACTACAGCCGTCTATTTTTATGTCCAGCTGTGTGTGTGACATACGTCCTAGTGTCAAATCGAGTCTCGTAAGAAATTACATGATTATTAGCAAGTGCGAATGGATATCTAAGAATGAAAACCAGGCGAACATGTCCCGACTGGAGAAATTATTGGTGGTTTGTTATATGCCCTTAACCCCTTGAACCCTCGTTTCCTGGAATGGTATCGCCTTTATGTACACTTCCATTGGGATGGGTCAGTCAAATATCAATATACAAGGAGGATAAAATAATAACTGCAGTTTGCAGCCGTATGGCTGCAGACTGCAGGTATTATTTTATCACCAATGCCCAGTGTATTGACCTCTTCTAATAAGACAAAAGTTTGACAAAATTATGCTTTGGACCGAAAAATCGGTCTTACGAGTTCGGAGGGTTAAACCCCCATCGCTGCTCTATTTCACTGAACTCTTGTATATCAGTACGGAGTGCAAACGATGGGATGCTTGACAAATCGCAGTGCAAAGTTGGAGAAGGCACAGTAAGAGGTTTAATATTTTGTTATTGAAGAGCAATGTGACGTATCACTAGCTCTTGGTTGATTTTTGGGTGTAACAACCGTAACATCCTTGCTAGTATTGTGCTGCGTTCTTTGCTGATTTTGCCAGATTTTTCTTTGATAAAGGCCATTGCTATCAACTGTTACAGCCGAAAAACACTGAAATACTGATAAAGTAATGTCTGCTCCCCACCTACTGCATGTTAGGAATTACCATTACGAGGCAGAGAGAGAAAGTGAGATGCTCTGCTTTGATGAGTTCATGTGCCGATAAGCTTTCCAATACTGTTCTGTCCCTGCAAGATATTTTTGCCTGTAAATGACTGACATTTCCGTGGAACGCAAACTTGGTCGTCTAATTATATGGGACGCGTTGAGGTAATTTTCTAATATGCGCTTTGTCTTTTCTGATACAACAGTGTAATCTCATCTTTCTGTCACCATTTGAACGCACAAATTTCGATCTACTTTATACGTGGGACAACTGCATTTCGAACCACTTGGTGTGACACACAGTTCTATCGAAATGTGTAGCTAACATCTGAATCGACTGCATTTACTGCTGAGAACAAATCTTCGTGTGACATGTCCTCCATATGGCCTGAAATCAGAGATAATTTTTTATTGTGCAACTTCCCAACTAGAAGAGTGGCCTCGACATTGGATTTCAGTAGTGTATTTTGAATGCAGAAAATGGCGGATGGATAAACAACTGGTATGTTCATATGTCTGTTTCCTCACGAAAATATTTAATATAACTGGATGCTATAAAT
Organism: Pictodentalium vernedei; assembly: GCA_031216915.1. Classification (NCBI taxonomy): domain Eukaryota; kingdom Metazoa; phylum Mollusca; class Scaphopoda; order Dentaliida; family Dentaliidae; genus Pictodentalium; species Pictodentalium vernedei. The sequence goes on along the minus strand of CM062290.1, from coordinate 142,995,476 downwards.
ACGAAATTATACAAAATTGACGCGGTGGCAAGGTTATAACGTTTTGAAAACTGTAAGTATTCTAAGTGCATAGAGTGATGTTTGCTTTAAAGTTTAAATTGCAGAGCCTAATCAGTCCATGATAAAATTATTCTTTTGTATCCCCGTCCGGAACGATCCGCGTTGTGTCCTTGGGCAAGACACTTTATCCCGGTTGCCTACATGGGGGCACAATGACGCCATGTACTAAGGCGTTCTGCACGTCGATGGTGCACATGTCTTCAACCGCTGTGACCCTGCTTTAGAGGAGCTTGAACAGAATTAGAATGTTGAGGAGCTGACAGTTGCTCGTCGTTGCTCGGTGGTTCTCTCCGGGTGCTCCGGCTTCCTCCACCCGTAAAACTGTCACGGTCACAATTAGCCATTGTGCATAAGTCTGTGACCTTAAACACTAATAAATAATTAAATAAATAAATAAATAAATAAATAAATAAATAAATAAATAAATAAATAAATAAATAAATAAATATTCCTTTGTATATTGACCACACACCAGTGCATTGGTTTTCTGTGGTTTCTTTTATTCCGCTCTGCTCTCTAAATCATAATAGAAGGAACCTATCTTGACTCAGTCGAAACATTTCTCAACTAATATTCTTGTGAGTGTGTTTGTTTCGTGGGCTGACATAGATGATATTGCATCTCTATGTCTGTTTGTTACAAATTATGTCGGTAATTGATTTGAAGATCTAATTACATTTTCAATAACTGCAAATCAAATTATGTCAAATACTGAAAATATTTTTATTGAGAAAAATTACCGCTTTGAAATATTTGTAATCAATTGGATATAAAACACTGTGTTCCTGAGTTGTGTGTTGCCTTCGGCGCGCGAAACCATTGATTCATCGTGTGTTGTCTCAGGAAGAGGTAAGAGGTAAGGTGGCTTATTTAAGCTAACTAAACACTGTGCACGGTGGTCTGTTTGTGATTTTGCATAGGGGCAACGTGCTGCAAAATGGGTAAAATGCGGTTGCCACAAGGAACCTATGAAAGTTGAAGAGTTCTTGATTACTGTAGTAAAAACTTATATTCTATGCTTAAACAAGACTCGGTAACCAACACATGAAGCGTGTGTCATCGAAAGACTTGAGTTTAGTCTTGTGTTGTGGTCATGATACAGCCAAATTGGTGAAAGGAACTTAAAACATAAATGAAAAATATATGAGGTTTTGTATTTTTCAGGAGGGGGTTATGGAGGTATTATCGACCCCAAGGCAGTCCTTGTCTACGCTGCACTCTTGTATTTGTGGAAATTGACTGAACATGAATATTTTCGTAGGTTGAAGCCACCCGTAGGTTATATAGAAAAGTAATGATACCAAACAAAAAAAAAAAAATGCCCCAGAGACTTTAGTCGTACTTCATATTCAGTATGAAGCCATCATTTTGGTTCGCGTGAATTTGTTTTGTTCCAGTTATATTAGGTATACCAATATACAATCCCCAATAATTTTTAAAAAAAACAATCGGTAAGGAACAAGTGACAATAACAAGTGAGAGCGTTCTGAGAGCTGTGATAAAATAATAAATAACAATTGTTTTGCCTATTTTGCATGATGTGAATACACCAGTGTATAGACTTAATTATTATTATTATTATTATTTATTTATTGGGGTTTAACGACACTTTCGACAGCCCGGGTCACCTCGTGTCGGACAGTTTTATGGGTGGAGGAAGCCGGAGTACCCAGAGAGAACCACCGAACAACGGCGTGCAACTGTCAGGCTCTCCAATATACTAACTTCACACAAGCAGGGTTAACATTGGTTGAAGACAAGTGCACCATTAACGTACAATAAGCCCGAGTACACAACGCCAACGTGTCCCCACGTGGGCAATGTGGGTGAAGTGTCTTGCCCAAGGACACAACGCGGTTGCCGCAGGTAGGATTCGAACCGAGGACCTCTAGGCTTGCATCCTGCACCTCTACCCACTGAGCCACCGCGCCCCAAAGACTGAATTATAAAATCACTAAATGTAATTTTGACGCAATGAATCACTGCATCAAAATGAAATTCGTTGATTTGATATTCCATATCGGACATGGGATAAGCTCAGGTGATAATTGTCTTTGTTTTGTGTCAGAGCCAAAATATTCTGTCCAAATTGCAAAATGAGAATTAAAATTGTTATTTATTACTTTATCGGCACGCCCAGGACACTCGCACATCTAGTGTGTAGAGGTCTTCACCCTTCTTCAAACACAAACACAATAGGCGTATTTTTAGGGTGCTATATTTGTAATGGGGAAACTTGACTTGAAAGTAGGTGACATGCTATTTTCCATGCCGTCAAGAATCTAAAAAGTGTGATAATTTTTCATTGTTGTTGTGTTAAAAATTGCGCAGAGTGGTTTATAAATACGGGTGGATAACAAAAAAGTCACAATTATCATTTTGTTTAGATTTTTGACCACATCGAAAATAGCCTATCAACTCATTTCAAGCTAACTTCCCATTACTAATATTGCACCTTAAAATCTTCATTCAAAATTATTATTTTTATCCAAGTTTTTTCATGAAGAACATGCTTTATGATCCATCTTTGAGTTTGTTATCCTGAGAGGTCATCCGATACCTGCTTGAGACAATATTTAGTTATTTACAAGTATCATCTCTGGCCGCATTTGGTATAGAGTTAACAGGCGCCTTGTTCACAGGGTACGAAAAGTCATTCCATACTTATCGAGCGTAATTTTGACCAACACCAAAAGCAGTCAGTTTGCAATCAATGATTAATGATCAGAACAACACATGCCAATCATTTTAAAGGTTGTCGGAGCAAATATTACCTCACTTTGTTTGTTGACTGATATTGTCACAATAATAGCGTGTGACACAAGGTTTTATTCAAGCTGTGTACTAACGAAACATTATTCGCTGACATGGATCGTAAACGTGCAATTGGATAAAATTCACGAGAACAGGAGAGTTTGGTATGTAAGGGGATTTTTTTATTAACAAAACTGTTTAGCGAGTGGGAGGTGAACACAGGCGTTATATAGTGATGGGTGCTGCTCTGGGGTATGTATCCTCCCCACACTGACCCAACAGTTTGGGGTAACATCTAGCCAAAACTTTCGTTGTTCAGTCAGTTTTCGCTGTCCGTCGGTAACAGTCAATGACACAGATAAATACTTCTTTTTCCAGTGGTGTGTGTGTTGAGTGGGGCGAGGGGGTGTCTCCCTGGGAAGGCCACTCCCCTCCAGCCGCAAAACTGCCCAACACAATATGACCCTGGCTTCTGAAAGTATAGTTCACAATGGGGAAAACATTTTTTCGAAAAAAAGTGGGATGGGAAAAAATCGCTGGTTCACACAAAACACAATGTCGTATGACTTCGTCGGAGTCCAGTACGATTAAAAATAAATACCTCTAAATATATTATTTTCATTTTTATCCATTCAAGAGTTTCAAGTCTGACAGCTTTTGTCTACAAAGACTGAAGCATGTATCAAGGGAACATTGTTACAGAAGATTCCGATAGGCCGTTGACAATGTTCTTGGACTCAATTTCAAATACTTTTGGGATTCGACATGATTATTTTTAAAGTACTGTATTCAGTGACGGCGCCAGAGGTACAAAAGTGAGGGGGTACAGTTGGTGATTGTGCAGCGCCGAGCGGAGGTGGATTTCGGGGGGGGGGGGGGGGATCCTCTCCCAAAGTTGAGAAAATTTTTAACTGTTTTGCAACAAAATCATGCGAATACGGATATCATTGGAACCGGCTGAACAAGCCGGTTCCAATGATATTCATATTTGCATGATTTCATTGAGTTATACCTTTGAGAATTTTTCTAAAATATTAAATTTTATTTATTTTTTAAAATTACTGTAGGCTGAATTCCAAAGGGATGCCTTGCACGCTCTCGATTCTAGCATTCGTTAAATACTCTTAAGCACTATGTTTCAGTCCGTTTAAACGCGGCATGCCTTGCTGCAATTTGGACCTTCGACTCTTGTTTGTTGTTTGCAGCTAGCGTGTGTGTGTGTGGGGGGCGGGGGGGGGGGGGCAAACATAATTTCAAAACTTCTCTGATTTAGTGTACTTGGGAATATGGGATTAAGCATACTGACCATTACACCGCAACGTTCAATACAACAAAAATTAAAATGATAGTATTGGTTTACTACGCTTGGCGAAAAAAGTGGAGGGGTAAGTACCCCCCACATACCCCTCCATGGCGCCGCCACTGGCTGTATTCTGATATAATTTCTGAAAATTAGTTTACATCGAAATTCCTAAGTCTGATATTCCATAAATTCCAAATAAATCTTCACAAATTATACACCACAATGAAGGTTGTGATGTATAGAATACCTAAAATATATGCTATCAACTCGCAGAGTTGACAACAGGCACCAATGGTTCCCGGAAGTCTGCTACCGTATTCGTTCCAGAACTGATAAAATATTTCAGAACAACTAGCATTTTCGGGCTTTATTCTGGGATATCATTATGAAGCCTATCAGTTGTTCTCGTGAAATATTGTTTTATTGTTAGTTCTGGTACGAATACGATAGCAGACTTGCAGGAACAATTGATGCCTACTGTCAACTTTGTGAGTTGAATGCATATCTTTGTCGTGTTATACACATCACATCCTTCATGTTGATGAAAATGTGTGTATATTTAATTTATATGTATGGAATATCAGACTTAGTGATTTCAAAGTAAACTAATTTCCCTTACTTACTTTGCACCTTAAGGTGCTATATAAGTAAAGGAAATTAGTTTAGTTTGAAATTCCTACCTCTGATATTCCATAAATTCAAATTAAATATACGCAAGTTATACATCAAAATAACGGTTGCGATGTACAGAAAACGGAAAATTTATGCCATCAACTCACGGAGTTGACAGCAGGCACTAATGGTTCCAGGAAGGCTACAGCCGTATTCGTACGAGAACTAACAATAAAATATTTCCGGAGAACAACTCGTGGCCGAATGTGCCTCAGGTATCCAAAGGAACAAAGCTAGGCATTCAAAACACTTTACAATGCAGCGACAGGACTGCATTTGGCGAAAGGACAACACTGTCAACATTTTTTATTGAAGGATTCCATTACTGACGAACATTCCATATCACTCAATACCACGAATTTTCATCGAAATACAATCGGGTAATTCTACCTAAATTCAAACAGGGGTCATGATACTTCTCAAGTAATATGGAAAATGTGCAGTCTCCATTTTATAACAGTGTGTAGCATGAAGGCCATATTTCTAATTATTTGATTTTAGATGGCATTGGAAATTGATGTTTTTTCGGCCCAGGTGACCTTGACCAAAATGTAAAGAAACAGATAACGAAAACAAAGCCAAGAGTTTTGGATTTTAACCCCAAGCAGTTCTGTCGATGCGTTTTGAAGAATTTGATTTCCTAGATTTGTTCTTGAATATATGAAGAACATTTGGACAAGAGTCGTTCTCCTGAAATATTATTTTGTTTTCAGTGCTGGTACGAATACGGTAGCAGACTTCCAGGAACCATTGGTGCCTGCTGTCAACTATGTGATTGACTGCATATATTATTCGAATTCTATACATCCCAACCTTCATTTTGATGTATAGTTTCTGTATATTTAACTTGTATTGATGGAACACCAGCGGTGGGAATTTCAAACAAATTTCTCTTAATTATATAGCACCTTAAGGTGCTATATAAATATTGGAAAGTCTGCTTTAAATGGCTGATAGTTTATTTTAGATGTTGTCAAAAATCTAAGGAAAATAATAATTAGTCACCTATTTTTTGCTGCTCATTTATGAACAATGCTTCGCTTTTTTTGCACACCAAGAAATTAAAAAATTATAACATTTGTTTTAGATATTTGACGCCATCGAACATATATTTTCAAGATAAATTCCCCATTACCTATATAGCTCTTTAACTTGGTGGCCCGTGTACACGACCGCAAGCCCCATCCGAGTGCTCCTCCCAGCCGCTCTTTAAAATGTAGAATTAGTCGCAACCCGCCTTTGTAAAACACCCCTGTGCTTCATCCAACACACACTTTCTGAATAAAGGACTAATGAATCTGTTTATTCTGTGAAGTGTCTAGATTCCAGAAACAAAATGAATGGCTTTTATTGTTTCAATCAGAAGAAAAGCTTTCAGCAATTGATTTTTGAAGCCTTTGAAGAAATCAATTGGGGAGGTACTTGTAGTATCTAAAGATAGGCGACATAGTTTTGTGCCTTGCTTTTTGTTCTCGCGTGACTTTGCCCATGAATGGAAACCGATTAAACCACGAGAGGGAAAAATCACTTTTCCGGAAGAGAGAAAAAACTGAAGAATTCATTGTTATTTTTTGCTTCAGTTCCGCTAAGAGGATTGTGCTCACACACCACCCAATAACATACACTAGAATAAACCTCTTAGATCAGCGGTTATGAAAGTATACAGGACTACAGTGACTGTCAATGGGATCAGGTTAAACGTGAGGTTCTTTAATGTTTTACATTTGTCCATGTCTGTGATTCTTCTTTCAAGAAATTTACAGTTTTCAGACAGTTCAACTAATTGGTTGATTTAAGCTAATTTATCATCAAAATGCTGACATTTCATTTTCTATTGATTTTCATGAAAATGGTCTTGGGGTGCTGTATAAGGAAATGCAAATAATTTACTATGAAATTCCCAAGTCTGAAATTCCATAAATTTCAATTAAAAACACACTAATTATCCATCACAATAAAGGTTCTGGTGTATAGAATACGAAAATATATGTGTTCAGCTCACACAGCTGATAGCGGATAACAAATAATATTTAACAAGAGCAACTCGTGGCAAAATATGTTTCAGATTTCCAAGAACAAAGCTAGGAATTCAAAATTCTTCAAAAGTATACCTGAAGCATATTTGGCCACGAATTGTTCTCATGAAATATTAAATTATTATCAGCTCTGATACGAATACGATAGTAGACTTCCAGAACTTCTGGAAGTCTACTATCGTATTCGTATCAGAGCTGATAATAAAATAATATTTCATGAAAACAACTCGCGGACCAGAACCATTGATACTCACTGTCAACTTTGTGAGTTGAATGCATATCTTTGTCGTGGTCTACACATCACAATCTTACAGTTTGATGTATAATTTGAGTATATTTAATTTGTATGTATGAAACATCAGACTCGGGAATTTCTAAGTAAACTAATTTTCCTTACTTATGAAATATTATATTATTATCAGTTCTAATACGAATATGATAGTAGATCTTAAGGACTGTAGATGTATGCTATCAACTGGATGAGCTGTAGACATAACTTTTTCATGTTCTATGCATTACAACCTTCATTTTGATGTATAATTTGTATATATTTATGTGGAATTTATGGAATTTTCGGACTTGGGAATTTCATAGTAAATTGCTTTCTCGAACTTATAACGACCTTAGGGTGCTATATAAGTAAGAAAAATTAGTTTACTTTGAAATTTCCAAGTCTGATATTCCATAAACATAAAGAGAATATACACAGAATATACATCAAAGTGAAGTTTGTGGTATAGAAAACGAAAAATGTATGCGTTCAACTCAGTGTTGAAAGCAGGCAACAAATGGTTCCTGGAAGTTTGCTACGGTATTCATCCTAGAATGGATAATCAAATAATATTTCTCGAGAACAACTTTTCGCCAAATATGCTTCAGATATCCAAGAGCAAAGCCAGGAAATCAAAATTCTTCAAACGCAGCGACACAGCTGTGGGCGGGGATAAATTGCAAAACTCTCAACAGAATCAAAAGGCACCGATATGCAATGTCGTATGATATAAAATAAGACTGATCGCCTTCATATTGCAGACTGTCATTATTTTGGGACTGCACACATGCCATATTACTTATCATGGCACCTGTTTGAATTTACTTGAATTACGCAATTATTCTGCCATAAAATTTCTGGGTATCACGTAACATACACACACCCGTCGGTCATGCAGTCTTTCTTCCATAAAAAATGCAGACAGTGTTGTCATTTCCCCAAACGTAGTCTTGCCACTGCATCGTGAATTGGTTTGAATTCCTAGCTTTGTTCTTGGATATCTGAAGCATATATGGCCACGAGTTGTTCTCATGAAATATTATTTGATTATCATTTCTGGTACGAATATGGTAGTTGTCTTAGGAACTATTGGTGCCTTCTTTCAATTCTGTGAATTGAACGCATATAGGTTTCTTGCTCTTTTCATCACAAACTTCATTTTGATGTATAATTTCTGTATATTCACTCTATGTTTCCATCGGTCTATACATGTTGCATTCTGCGGATGTTTTTCGTAACAAAAATTTGCGGAAATCCAAACAGGTGCATCATGAACGTGAAAATTACGTAACATTCAAATACAATTTAGGCATGGTTAGAAAAAAAACTGTTGAATTCCTTTGATCAGTATTTCAGTATTTTAATATGCTGCAACGACGGGAACTAGCAACATCTTTGCAAGGGAAAATATGAAACTGCTTGTGGCCCGAACCAACAAAATCAAACGCAATTTGATGTGACATATATAGGTAGCAATATATCTCTATGATACAGAGAATTGATCGAGTACAGCAATTAACTATCCTGAGAGGCAATGAGTTTTACCACCTGCCTGAACTCGATCAGGTCGATAATATGTTGGAGTGCCGATTGAAGTGCCTTCGAAGATTGAAAAACACTTCCAGACTGCACACATAATCGAAGGCATAAGACATTAAAGCTATCTACGGCCACTCAGTTCATAGTCAGCGCTCACTTGCAACGATATGGACACATCTGTTTAAAATGAAGACAAGGTTAGGAAATGTTGAAAAAAATGAGATATAAATATTTGTTGAGGGCATAAAATTGCCTTTTAACACTTTACCGAACCTACACGATATCAAAATTTGTTATCTTAATTAATGTTTTTTTTCCAAATGTGAACAAAACCATATTACGTGACACCTCACTGGAGGGGTCACGTGATATGGTTTTGTTGAATTTTTTTTTAAATAATGTTTTTCAACTCCCCATTTTCTAAATTTCGCCTGCGGCTACAGCCGATTCGGTAGGTTAAGGGATATCGAGTCTAGGTCACATTCACATATGTCAGCTCTGCATGGGCTCGCCCGTCGCTCCTTCGTGGGCTGACCACTTATTTCATACACACACGGTGAATATAGAGTCTCGGAAACATTCACACGTGCTATGTAACATTCCAAATGTCCTTATCGAGTCTGGGTAACATTCAAAGTGTCATTAGTTATTTAATATAAGGTTTTCTCCAGGACTGAGACTCACACCTATTGTCTCATCAATTGAGATCATCTCATCTCGTATCACATAACTACTGTGCTACCAATATAAGCTCAGCGAAACAGAATACTATTGATGGCAATAACTTTTCAACCATTCTTCATGATGGGCTCAGCCATCGATTCTTCAATGACTTCTCCACCTGAAAGGAATCCTCCTATATAATGTATTTTTCCACTGGCTGATTTTTCATTGTATTTGTCGGTTGAATAAGTGTAATTCAGTCCTACAGCTGACCCCCCCCCCCCCCCCGGTGATGTGGGGATGAATTCTTATTGATCCTACTTTACTGTTTGTTATTCATTGTGTCGACAATCATGTCTGTACCGTTTGATGAAGCCTTACTGGTCGTCAGGCTTACCAATCCTTCTGGAAACCTCAATTGCTGCCGCTCACCATACCGCCTTCTACATATCCGACAGCTTTTAGATGTCCAATCCGGCTCTGGCTATTATAAAGCTGATTGGTTCATTTTTGTTGTCAAACACCTCTACCCACGTGGGAGGGGTGACATGGGGTTGTTTAGTCTCGCCATTAAAAATATTGGGGAACGAGCCAACAAGGAGGGTCGGAATCCGGGCACGGCCAAACTCGGCTCGCAGCGCCGAGTTGGAACCGCACTGTGATTTTCTTCCCTGCCGATTGAACTCGAAATATAGGTTCGTTCTTCGTTAGGTGTGATTCCTAATCTCTTCAGGCTTCGGAAAGGAAACAATGATTAAAGTAACAACGATTCTTTTATTTACATTTAAAATAAACTCATTCCATATTCAACACATTTAACAATTTGATCATCACAAATCAAAGACTTATCACAGGGGTTAAATAGTTTTTCATCAATTCAGTCTATCTATAGCCCTGTACTGGCGCTATAGGACACTCGCAAAATGTCACTGTCGCGGGCTCGCAAGAGGAGCCTAAAACTTAATCTTTTGCGTTTGTGCGCGTCTGCTGCTCTAACTGCCGGAGGATCCCGACTAGCAATGTTAATTACCTTGTGGCAACACAGTTCTGATTTGGATTCGGTTTATCCGCCCTGTCGGCTAGTTTAGCAAGTCTACGTCACATACCTTATATATGTGTCCTTTGATAGAACTCTCCTTGAATGTCCCTGTCCTTTTGAAATACACACAGTTCATACACAGTTCATGCAGAACTCACATCTTCAAAATGCGCTTTCGAGCTTGCGGGAATTGTCACTGTCGACCTTGAGTCGATATTCACAGCACTCTGATTCTAAAACAGGCTACTACGCGATCAGCCTCTGCGTTCCTAAGGGTTAATACCACAATTCAATAGCCTACACTTTGAGGCAGGTGCGAGTCGATCCTCGCCAATAACATCTAAACTTAGTCTTTACTTGGGTTCGTAATCTCTTCTCTAAATTCGGGCTTGTGGCTCTCCTACGTCCACCTAATCTAACATTAGCGGCGTACAACGGAGCGTCGTGGATTGCCCAGCTATTCCACTCGCACGAGACCCTATATGGCGTCTCCTATTCGGCCGAACCCAAGTATCTCTCCTAAACGGTCGGAACCCAAGTCTCCCTGAAGTAGTTTGTTCCCCACACTTTATATCTGGTCTTTGCCCTGACATATGTGTGTAGAGATTTTCTGTGTCCACTTCAGCAAGACACTGCAAACCTGTGGCTCTAATGGGAGCTCTGTATCGCAAAATGATAAGACCTCAATGGTGCACATTATTTTATTACGCAGCACAGTTGCGACCCGGATGATAAGCTCAGAAGATTAACAGTTACTACCTACTGCTGGGTTGTTCTTTCCATGCATTTTCTGTGTATGAACAACCCAATAGTGGTTGTTGCAAATGGCGTTCAATTTAAATAACCAAAAAGGAACCTCGCAAGGGTAATCAAACAAGCGTTAAATAGGCAAGTAAATGTAAATGTACTCCAGTTTGCATCACTGAGCTGACTTTTGAGTACAATTACGATGTGTGTGAATCCTGTTAACACTCTATTTGTTCTTGATGTAAAGGGTCACACCAGAAACCAACAACAATCTCCTTAACTCAGAGAAACGGATTTGAAAAAGCAACACGTCCCCATCCACAAATGAAACCTAAAATGTTTTGAGATCTGCCAAAGTGTTATTTAGGATGATAATATTGTCTTTGTAAGAATCAGATTTACGTAATCCATGATGTTCAGTCGAGTGTCGTCTGTCTATTCAGTGCTTCAAAAGTGCTCAGTTTATGCGACTTTTTTGATCACAGTTTTCCTAACCGTAAGTTTGAGTACTTGCTGCACAACATCCAATGCGAGTAGACTCGACATTATTTGAATTCCAAATGACCCGATGGCTCAGTGGTTGGTTCATTCCCACTAGACCAATTCCCACGAGACCATTTCCCCGTAGACCAACTGGTGTGTTCTACTTTAAAAATAATTCTATATCAATAATTTGATATATTTATAAATATTTATAAATGTATTTAATATTATTGATATTCAAGCCTGAAAATAAGCAGTCTGTCATTTGCAAAATGAGGTCCCCAGAGGGTGAATTTGCTGATGCTATCCCATACATTGGGCCAGTTTATCCTCTGGGTACCTCTCTCTGTTTATGTTTGAGACCTTGATTCAGGTTGAGGTTCGCAGAGGGTAAACTTAGTGATGCTACCCTGCTGTGCAGGGTAGCATCACCAAATTCACCCTCTGGGGACCCCTCATTTTTCAGATGATAGTCTGCTCATTTTCTGGCTTGTTGATATTTTATAGATGTTGGGCAGACTTTTATAAATAAATGTTTTCCTAATTATCCTTAATCGATAACAGTATGTAGTTGGTCTAAGGGGAATTGGTCATTTGGGAGTTGGCCTGAAGGGAATTGGTCTAAAGGGAATTTGTCTAGTGGGAAGACACCCAGTGGTTAGAGCACTGGACTTCAAACCGAGCGGTGCACGGTTCGATCCTGACCAGAGGTAACTGCGTCGCGTCCTTGGGCAAGACTCTTAACTCAGATTGAGTTAGTAAGTTGGAAGTTTGACAGTCACTCGCCGATGCTAGGTGGTTCACTCCGGATACTCAGGCTTCCTCCGTCCGCAAAACTGTCCAACACGAGGTAACCCTGGCTGTCGAAAGTGTGGCTGAACCCCAATAAATCAATAAACTAAGTTTTTCAAAAAATCAATTTTATAAAAGTGGATTAAAATATGGCACAGAGTCATCTCAAATATGCTTGATGAATGGCCGTATCCATTAAACTATACTTGCTGTATGACTTTTTCCATTGGACGACGCGTACAAAGTATATTTATTCTGACTACCGTCTTTATATGAGTTAATATTTTGTGTATAAACAGATTTAAGCCGTTATATGGTCTTGGACGGCTTCGTAAATTTTTACGGTTCAGATAGTCAAAGTTACTTTTCTCTCTGGTTATACGGTAGATGTTCATCCCAGAAAATGGGTTCACGTTTGATATAATGAGCAGGGAAAATAGTCAATGAAAATCAATGTCTCTGGTTAGAGAGGATAATTGACTCGGTGCCATCTTTCTAATATCATGTCGTATCGACCAAGATCACTTCATGTTGCAAGTCAAAAGCATCGGTTTCATAGCCCAAATCATCTTAATGGAAATTGCTTCTATCTCGCTTCACAAAAACATATTCATTTCCGATTGACGTAGATGTACTCCGTACAACTAATTATGGACATATTCCCAATGGATTTTTATGCTGTAGACATATCGTATTCATCTTACGGCTTATGCTTATAATAACGTTTGAGTGACATTGCAGCGTAGATTAATGGCATTAAATTCGGTTGGCAAATATCAGTTATTCTCTCTCGTCAGCTGTTTTTCTTTTGGCCATTGGTCAACTGTTTTAATAACAGTCTTGCATGTATAATCTGAATATAGGGTAGTACAGGTACAACCGTTTGGCTAAACTTATCCATGGTGCCGTCATGCAAATGCCACCGATTCTCATATTTATCATGAAAACCAATGCACAACACCAGTGTGAACATTGGCTAGGCACGAGCGTCCATCCAAGGTGGAACTAACAAACAGGTGCGAAGACCAACTGAACATTTCGGCACTGAAAAGATGTAGTTTTCTGTCCCGATGTTTTCATTATTCAGACAAAGTCTCATGTTTGCTTTGGCTCATGTCTATACCGACATTTGAATTCTACGTCAACATTGACCATAGACACGAAATTCAGTTGAAAAATGTAAGTCATTTCTTCTGGTCAACGATCAGCTGCTTAAATGAAAACGCAAGAGTTCCCAGAGAAGTTTTTATCTCTTGTTTTCAGATCTTAGACATCAAGACGAAAGATGAAAGACCGAAACTTATCAGTACAAAGGGGCCCATGAATCTTCGCCATCATTGAACCGATGTGACGCTAAATATTGTTGCATCTTAGTGGTCACTTAGTTTTCATTGCCCATCTTGTCCAAATGTAAAAACAAAACTGTCGGGCAGAAATCTCCGCAACGTGAATAAGTTTTCGTTATCTTTTCTATCCTTACTTGGCGTTTGGGGTATATGTTTTCACAGGCACACGATTGTGATAAACCCAGCTGAAAGTGATACTAATAGAATAAAGCTGATATGGCTGGGGTGCGGACGCGATACACTAATTTTCACAATATGTCACTGACGTTCTGAGTAATATGACATTTCTGTTGTTTATTCGCAAGAGTACTGGACGTCCATCCACATTGATTTTCAGGTTATGAATTACAGAAAGTAAACTCGTTCTTTTTTGTCTCCCTATGTACCATTTCCCCACTTTCTTACCATCCCTCGCCCTCCACTACCCACTTTTGCCACCTATAACGTTGTTTGTGGCCACTCCTTCATGGCGATTGCTAACGGAAATTTATAGATAAGTTGGATTTGTTTTACTTTCATTATAATCTTTTCACCCCCAAAATAATTGCTAATTGTAACGAAGAGTAATACAACCTTTCTAACCCCCTTTTTCAAAACTTCGCTTCTTAGTTAAGAGGGGAATTGGAAAACACATTATTTTGGGGTTCGAGAACACACATTCGTAGGGGGAAATTTGTGATGCACTACATTGCATCTATACCATTTAAAGGGAGAAAAAGTTGCTATTTCAAAAAAATAATAGGTTAACGATTTTACGAAACCACAGATTTTCACTGTGCAAAAATTCCCTTATGCTTCAAATATAATTTGTATAAAAGCGAATAAATAAGTTAACTTGAGGATGATAATTCACAGACTTTTTTCCAAAAAAGACATGTAGCCCTCAGAAATACCGATCTAGTTACCCGAACACTTGCGGAAATTTTCAAGACAGCACAACGTTATGCCATTTTGCCATATTCTTCGTAATTTGCTTTCTCGGGAGGACACTTGTGACGTTTAACTTTATCTTCGCGTCTTCTAATAAGAGCATATTAGTCCAGACAATTTGATTTTGGATTGTCGTTGGCGGTACGCGTGTTTTGGTTTATAATAACTTTTCCTAGAAAGAAGCATAACTGCGATTTATTTCTCATAATACGAAGTTGTTGATCTAATGATGTTCAATTATTTCTAAAGTAATGCACACTTGATGTATGTGACGATCATTCATACGGGCAGCAGCGAGGGTAAAATTATTTCCACTTGCATTCAGAAATTATGTCACACTGTTGTGCTTACTTCCGATTCCGTTCGAGCAACACCTTTTATCTCTTCGCAATATCGTACCATAAGAACGTTCGTTTGCATTATAGATTTTTAATTTCAGATTTAAGTTATTTCGCGTTGCTTTTGATTTACATGTACTTACTGGAGAGCGTTTGTCCTCTTCATGATACAACCTTTTCTGACTTTTTCGGGGATGGGATTTACGTACATAAACAAATAGATCGATGATGTGGGGAGGCTTTATGCGTATTCAAGCCTATCCCTTAGATAACGTAATTGTAATAACAGTCAGTGTTATTAACAAAAATCGCCACTCAAATTTTGTGTTCCTTTTTTCATTTTTCGCTTCCAGCAAATGCCTTATGACCCCTAACTCGAAGGAGATCATCGGCCTCGTTCCATTTAGTGTCATAAATTTAATTTTAGAGACAAAAAACTTATACTTTTCATTTATTCATAAAGAACGTTTTTGCAAGTGTCGTCTACTTGTCGTATTAAGTGTTAAATTTGTGAAGTTTTAGCATTTGCGCGTATTGTACTGATGAAACTCTTCAAGAATGTTACACAGCATACATCATACATGTACCCAAAAAAGGAAGTTAATTTATTTGAAAACAAACACTTGTAAACTGAACGACTTTAAATTAAACAGGTCAAATGTAACGATTAGAAGCATGGAGAGAGAAAAAAACACTTTAAAAATAATTTAAATGCTAATCTTGTCAATCATCAGTCCCTTTCGTGAAAACCATCTTTAAATCAAAGGCATGTTGGATCAAATTAGCGATGTCTCATTTTGATGAAATGTTGAAGATAATCTCAATAAACACTACATCGCCAGAAGCATTCGCCATTTATTTTTTTAAGTCTGCGTATTGCTGATCAAGATGTAAGTTCTTCAAGATTGAACATAAATCTCCATTTAATGTTTTTTAACCCTTTATCCAGGGATAGCGGTGGCTCAGTGGTAGACTGTTCGACTTCTATGCTAGAGGTCCCGAGTTCGATCCCCGTCCGGTACGACCCGCGTTGTGTCCTTGGGCAAGACACTTTATCCCGGTTGCCTACATGGGGGCACGATGACGCCGTGTACTAAGGCGTACTTCACGTCAGCGGAGCTTGAACAGAGTTAGAATGTTGAGGAGCTGACAGTTGCTCGTCGATGCTCGGTGGTTCTCTCCGGGTAGTCCGGCTTCCTCCACCCGTAAAACTGTCAGGGTCACGATTAGCCATTGTGCATACATATGTGACCTTAAACACCAATAAATAAATAAATAAATTTAACCCTTTAGCCAACGTAACGGCACAAACCGGCCAGCGCTATTCACAAAAATCGCCAATTAGTTTTCATTATGTTTTTCAACTTTCCTCTCAGAAATGTAGGTTATGACCCCACGTTGGAACGAGCTCGTCGAGCTCGTTCCAATGAGGGGTCATAACCTATGTTTTTAAGACAAAAAAATTAGTTATTCAAGAATTTTGTTTGCAAGTGTCGTCTGCTTTTCATGTTATGTAAGGGGTTAATCCACCAGCTGTTGACTGAGATGGAAGAAAAACGATGGGGAAATGTCCGCGCACGAAGAAAAACACTATGTCGTCTGTTTTACTACATTTTGTTGTGGGAACTTCGAGCATGCAGGTACTGTATACGTTACTGGTTTTCATTTCTCCTTTCAAAGGGTCGCATGAATGAAGGAACCTCTCTTACCGAGTATTAATTTCCACTGTATAGACATTTTACTGCTATCTTGGACAATATGTTTGAAATTAAGAGATCAACCCTCCACCTTTCATTCATTTTTTTTATTCTCAAGCGCTGTTGTCTCTGATAAATAACATTCTTTGCTGTTGTGCCTGTACCATGTATATTTATCACATTATCACCAGCTGATATCCCATTACGGAAAATATCCTTTAAAACACTTGTCATTGGGGAATGACGTTAGAAATCAACGGCGGCGTGGTAACGTTATGAGTGCGTTGGCTTCGGAAGAAGAATTGAATTAATCTTCTCTCATTTTTTATTAACTGTCTACTTGATACAAATAGCAGTCAACATTCGCAGCAAACAGTTCCTGAATAATTTTCTCGAAAGCATATATTATGAACCCTTATTGGCACGAGCTCGACGTTCTGTTTTGGGAGCAAAAATTTTAAAAATACGAAAATTGTGATGGGGATTTTTGTGAACAGCGCCGGTCAGCTTTAGTCGTTGGTACGTTAGCTAAAAGGTTAAATTCCACATTATGTGAAAAGAATCTAAAAATCGTTAGGATTTGACATAAAAAAAACTTTTAACTCCATTCACTAAAATAGATCTGCGCCTCGGTAAACCTCGACTCAGATTGATTTCAATGAACTCGGTACAGAAATTTCATATAAAATCGTGACTCATGAGAGATTCCCTTTTTTCGCACAGTGGGCATATGCGTTCCGTGAATTTTTTCGAAAAATACTTGTATATATTTTTTTTCACCATTTAAACCCGATTTCAGCGAGATATGATGAGAAATTCATGACACGCCAGTCTCTTTCCCTGATCTTTAACTTATTATTTGCAAGATTCTTTCCCACTCAATTGAGCGCGCGGTGGCTCA
This sequence comes from Pictodentalium vernedei, assembly GCA_031216915.1. Lineage (NCBI taxonomy): Eukaryota > Metazoa > Mollusca > Scaphopoda > Dentaliida > Dentaliidae > Pictodentalium > Pictodentalium vernedei. The sequence continues at coordinate 142,977,905 of CM062290.1, read as the reverse complement.
GTGGTTACGGCATTGAACTTCAAACCGAGAGGTCCACTGTTAGATCCACACCAGGGTAACTGCGTCGTGTCTTTGTGCAAGACACTTAATCCCAATTGCCAGCGTCGCGGCACTGTGGCTCTATGTTCTAAGGCACACTGCACGTCGATGGTGCGCCTGTGTTCAACCAATGCTAACTCTGCTTGTGTGGAGTTAGTATAGGTTGGGGAGTCAGACAGTGGCTCGCCGTTGCTCGGGGTTCTCTCCGGCTACACCGGCTTCCTCCCCCCGTAAACTGTCCGACACGAAGTGACCCTTGCTGTTGTTAAAAGTTAAGTGTCGTTTAACTCCAATAAATAATTAAATAATAAATAAATTTCCCACTCAATAAATTCCAATTCTATCAGCTTCCATGAGATCAATTGCCGGTAGGGCGATATCCATCGGAGCAGCAGTTTTTTCTTAGCTTATGAATTGAACCAGATTAATATTAATTTAAACATAAGGTTTAGTAATAATTACATTTTACTAATTTGTACACATAGTGCTATTTGAGAAAATGGGTTCAAATTAATGACTCACAGCTTCCACCTGGAGAGCTCAATGATGTAGCAACATTGCGATTTAACGCAGTAAACAGTGGTCTGAACAAGGGTGTAGTTCAGCATTCCAAGACGTTCAGATTCCTTCCTCTATTCACTGGGGAATTTGGTCAACAATCAAATTAACTCTTGTCAGATCGGCTTCACTCCAAAATGCAGGACAACTGACCATATTTTTTCTCTTAAGTATTTAGTTGACAAATACACCAACCAGGGAAAAAAATTATATGCATGCTTTGTCGATCTACGGAAGGCCTTTGACACCGTATGGAGAAGTGGAATGTTTTCGAAAATACAGAAATATGGTTTGGGGGGTAAATTTCTCCGAACAATTCATCAGAACATGTACAGGGAGGTTAATTTCTGCGTCAAACTCCCTGGTGGCGTAACCGACGGTTTCCAAACGAACGTCGGTGTGAAACAAGGTTGCGTCCTCAGCCCCCGGCTATTCAATCTCTACCTTAATGATTTGCCAGACATTTTCGATTCGGACTGTCACCCCATAGCGTTGGCAGACAGTAGGCTGAATTGCTTGATGTTCGCAGACGACCTGGTAATCCTGTCAGAGTCAGCATGTTGTCTCCAAACCGCACTGAACAAGCTGGGTGACTACCTTGACACGTGGTTGTTGAAGCTGAACACCAAAAAAACTAAAGTCATTGTATTCAATAAATCGGGCAAAACATTGAAAGACCAGTTCCAGTATAAAAACGAACCTGTAGAGTCGTGTCAACAGTATAAATATCTGGGACTCCATATCAAGTCCTCTGGCAAAATTGACTTTGACCAGCTGGCTGATAAAGGGTTGAAAACACTCTACCTATTAAAACAAAAAGTACCCTTTGGCGAAATTAGCGCGGACGTAAATTTAAAACTTTTCCAGTCCCTCATTCAGCCCATCCTAACCTACGGCTGTGAAGTGTGGGGGGTTTACGCACTGAAACTCTTCAACCTGTCTACCACAGAGGACTTGTGCACGAAATTCGACAAAAATAAATATAGTAAACTGCATAACAGATTTTGCAAACAACTTTTAGGGGTTACAAAATTTGCGAGTTCTCTTGCTGTTCAGGGAGAGCTCGGTGCTTTCCCCATCGACATTTATATTTTACGTCAGATAGTCAAGTATTGGCTCCATCTTCTCGATTTACCCACGGATTCCATCGCCCATTGCTGCCTCTCTGAAGCCTTAAATGTCGTTAAATCCTCATGGGCTTCAGGGGTCGCGAACCTCCTGGAATCCGTGAACTTTGGCCATGTGTGGAGAAACAGGTCAACATTTAATACAGGAAAGTTGATAGCCGCCTTTGACAACCAGCTCAAGGAAAGGTACGTTCGATGGTGGAGAAAGAAGGTTTCAGAGTCAAATAAACTATCTTTCTACCACTCCATTAAACAAAAGTTTGGCTTTGAAAACTATCTCAAAACGAAAATGGACCATCGAATTAAACAGTCTTTCACTCGTCTAAGGATCAGTGCTCACTTACTCAGTGTTGAGTCGGGGCGTTATAAACGACCTCCCATTCCATATAACCAGCGATTTTGTACGGCCTGCCCCGACAAAGTGGAAAGTGAAATGCACTTTTTCCTTTATTGCCCCCTGTATGAAGAAGAACGTCGTTCTCTGGCCCGACAGTTACAAACGATTGTCGCCGACGGATGTGACTTAAGGGATGAGAAAACCTTCACAAGATTACTGGAAACATTTGACAACGACTTATCGCCACCTATTATGCAATTCGCGCACTCAGCCTACCAACGCCGGCTGGGTCTGCATGGTACGATCCCATAAACCTGTATCTGTGTGGTGTCAGTGGTTGTGGAACGACTGGGTCGATATTAGTATCTATCTATTTGTTTCTCTTCATATATTTATTTGTTGTTTCAAGCTGTCTCTTATTGAATCACCCCCCCCCCCCCAAAAAAAAAAAAAATCTATTTTACTATGTGCCATTTTCATAAATTTCATTAAACCATTTTGTGTGCGTGTGTGTATGCGGGTGTGTGTGTGTAAGTGTGTGCGTGTGTGGGGGGGTGTAGGGGTGTGTGCGTGTGTGTGTGTGTGTATGGGGGGAGTGTTTGTGTGTGTGCGTGGGGGGGCATGAACCCATGTTCGTGAACCTACACCTGTCTATTCGTTGAACGACTGAAATGTGTGTATGTGTTTATGTATGAAAGGGTGGATGAACACGAGTGTGGTTCTTCATATATATTCGTATATGGATGCTGTCTCCTGTCCGTTAGTCTTGTCTGGTATTATTTGTCTATTAGCATTTTGTGAGCTTCATGTCATTGTTATGTACCATTGTATGGAACTTACAACAATAAAGTTATTATTATTATTATTATTATCAAACACAAATATTGGGATATAAGTCACCCATCAACCTTTCTTACCTGCCGCCATTAATAAAAGGACTATCGTTTTACTTTCATACAGTATTCTTGGACTTGCGTCGTGTTTTGTTTATTGTTTAATGATCAAGGGTGGCTGTTATTGGTCTGGTTGGAAACTTCCATCGTGTTTTGGTTTTTGAATGACACAATGGACATGTTTGCATAGTCGGGTGTTTTTGGCAATGTAGATTCCAGGGCATGGACCATGATTAAAAGTCTGTTCAAAATGGTGAATTTAAAATAAGTTGAAAACAGTAATCGGTGTACAACTTGTGATACCCAATAATCGAAACGCGATTTAGCCCAATTTATACTGTAGAAAAATTAACAGGTCATTTTTGTGTCAAAGAAAGTTGGTAAAACGAGCACACAGTTGATATGCTTTACCAATACCAGTATGTGTGTGTGAATACTTCCAGTCAGTCGACTGGGGAAAATTGCTGTTGATTTGAATAGAAGAAATCTGTACGTATTCGGAAAGACACGGCGTTTGGATAGCTGAACTAACGGGAACGCTTCGGCTGCAATTTAATTATGGGTATAATACCACCTGATCAGTCAGGCCGTGCTATACCCAAGAATTACAATACGAGTCTGCAAAATATTGCAATGAGCTCTCAAGGGTGTAAGATTATTTGAGTCTGCAATGGTTTCCCTCTCCTAAGCCACTTTTTGTGAATCCAAGTTTGGAAAGGTTAACATGTCTAAGTAAAATCAGGTGAACTGGACTAAATGAAACGAATTATTTCTCTGTAAACAAAAGTAGCTTTATTCCCATTATCACTCCACAGGTTTATGCGAATGGTTTTGAACGGATAACACGAGTCTGGTTTGTATATTTACAGCAACTACTTATTGAGTTATCAGGATTGCAGTGTCTTAGGGTCTGGTAAAACGGTTTGAAATCGTAAATTACTGTTCCCAGAGCGCTAAACGATGTGCTTTTCGAAGATCTGGATATGGAAAATTACCGTTGAAAAATTCGAAACTGTCGTATTCACGTACGATTATCTCCTTTGAAAAAAACATGTTGAGGTTGGCAGAATATCAAAGCAATATTTATGCCTGTGATGTGGAAGTTGGCATCACGCCCGGTCAGGAATAAACGGAGTTTTTTGTGTTGAAGTGAATGAATTTAATTAGCGAATTGCAGTATTTAATGACATATTCTCCGATTTAAAGTTTCCAGGTTCGGCATTGCATGTAATCTTAACGTATTCGATGAATGATGTTGGGTCTGCCTGAATCATTCATGGTATTTTCTCATTGTCTTAACCTCTTCATCTCAAGATCGTTATTTTCTGACGCGAAAAAACCCCAGCATATAGAATTTCTACCGCTTTAGATGGAATTTATTTATAAGGCTTTTATTTTCGAAATGAACATATTCAGTTTGTTTGTTTCAACCCTTTCCTGTGGTATTTCGATAATTTCAAGAAAAGCATACAGGAAGGTAATTACCAAAAAATATTCAAAGCGGGACTGAAATTTATGTTCTTTCCATTTGCTTCATGCAATTCTCTGGTACTGTCGACTGAAGCAACAGCGTCTGCTCCCAACTGGGAACCGACGCCCTTGATGCATTTGCCACCATCAAAGACTTTGGCACTTCCCTTCCTAACTATTCAGTCATTACTTCTGTTGTTGTCTCAGTCTCATCAACGGACTTTGTTCCACTTCTGAAAGATAATTTGGTGCGTTGTACGGATATTCATTTAGTTAACTCTTTGAACTCAAAACTATTTTTCCTATACTGGATCGTGATACGACCCGAATTCATAAAGTTGATCGTTGCTGAGTGAATTTGTGTTGTAGACCATCAAGATTTGTAAGGTTAAGCCCCAAGGTTGCACGTTGAAAGTATTCATTGGTATTCCCCTCAAGCAACAGATATAGACTCAAGCCGAATGATGATGGCTCTGAACTGACATGGAATATACCATCAGGATCCGAAGGGTTAACAAGTTTAGTACAATAGAAATCTTGTCTTTGTCCCATTAATTTCTCAGGTTACTGTTTTAGTGTTTCGGATTAGTCTTGCCATTGTATTCGGTAATTCAGGAATTCAAGCACGGATATGTGCGAACAGGTCACAGTCACATTCACCGACCATGTTCAAATTTTGAAGTTTAATTCTGTACATTGTAATGATATTTAAGCGTCATGTCATTTGGATGATAGGTAGAATACAATAGAATACTCGTCAATATGAACAGTGTGATAGAACACTTATCTTAATTACACTAACACTATGTGGCCTAATAACATTTAGCTTTTGTCGTACATAATTCACTCAAATCATTGACTATTTGAAGTCTTAAACATATTGTTTAGATAATACTAGCTTGTTTATTGCATATGGGAGTCCGCAGAGGGTGACGCAAGATGGGCTCTTGCTATCTTCTGTAATGGACAAAGGTAGGTAGTAATAATACCAGTTACTATTAAAACACTGAAAAGTGGGTATTTCTCTGACAATTTTCCAACAAAAAAATTAATGGAAGAGTTAGCATCCTTTCCAGCTCATAGACCATCCGATCATGGCAACACCAAGTGGATAGTGTAGTTAAAGGGTTTCTAACGATTCTTGTGGTTTCTTTAAAAATGGAATGTATTCTTCGACTGAACAAGAGACCTGTAATGTTCTATATGTTGCCTATGCCCCTACATGTATAAAAGTAGGCCACTGGACGCCCTTGTCATTATTAAAGGAATTTATGTTATTTATGTTACCTTTACCATCCATCATTTTTCCGGTCTGTACAGTCTTGTCATAATGTCTTACTGCGATATGTTATGGAGCCACACTGCCCAATTTGACTTTATAATTGAAAGTAAATCTAGCGGGGTATCGATTTTTTCCACAATAATAAAGACGGTGCATATATTGTTGGTGTTTTCCCCTTCAGTTGCTAATTCAGTAACACAACCAGTGGTAAAATAATAATGTGAACGCGAATATTTTCGCCAGCGGGTTGAAAGTATCAGTCAATTCAGCCAGTCCGTGCAGGTTTATTCAGCTGTTACTTCATATTCTGAAATCAAGGCCCACACCGAAAGGACCCCGTTTTCCCAGTCTTCGGTGATATCGGTGCTAACATCGTCGTCCAAACCATCTGTTTAGATTGTCTCATCATCTTCACTCCCTTCCCGATGAGAGTTAATCGAAAGATCCCAATTCAGAAAATCAGACCAAGCCCTGTTATTGTAATTGGTGTGAAAATAAGTTTGATGCTATCTCATGGTTAAAACACAGAACGACACATAGGTGCGATTGGGTTAATCGATTTGGCACAAATGACAGCGCGGAAGGATAAAATGAGAGGCCACAGGCCTCGAGTTTAATCCTTACGCGATGGCACAAGTGCCATATCGATTAACCCATTCACAAGCGTGTGTCGTTCTGTGTTTATTACACGCCTTCACGTCTATAAAAACAATTATTAGAAGGACACTCAGCAATTCATTTGACAACTATCATAAAAAAGAGCACATTTTTCGCCAACCAAATTTGCGAGGGGAACCCATGTTACTATTTCGTCCCCTGAGTTTCAATGTGTTCTATGTGCCTAGTGGCACATAGAAGACATTGGAACTCAGAGAACGATGTTTAGCTATCGCTAGGGATTCAAATTGTAATTACGTTGCCCGATTTATAGAAAATTCCAGTGAAATTTCGCTTTTGTTTAAAAATAGTCCGTCAACGATTTCCGTTCCGCACATATGTGCGGAACAGATTTTCATTTTCCGCGTGGTTTAGTGTTGCTGTAGATGGGGATTACATAGAACAGGCGTGTAATAAACTACAATTCGACTGCTTCTGTATTTAACCTTTAGTTTGACTGGTACTCTGACCAACCTGTACTGTGACTTGTACTGGACAGCTGAGAAATACTCGGTCTTTCATTCGGATTCCATTTCATTTGTAAAGTTTGCAAATGCAAAGAAGTTTTCCACTGAAGACGCTCACGTGCCGATCACATTTTTATATATACAACACTTACCCACAGGAAGATTTCCATAGCAAGAAACAAATTTTTAGGGCATGGGGTGATAAATTATCTCATTTTGCGCTCAAGTCATATTTTGTTTTTGCTTGGATTATGACAAAAGTCGGAGAGAGAATCGATAAAGATTAATGTTGTATGAAATCCTTATAGAAAGAACTGGAAATTCACGTGATACAAAAGGCGATAAACTCCGCGACAGTGGCGTTTTCTTCACGTTAAGGCAGGGATGTGGCTAATTGGGTTACAGTTAGTATGTAAATTAGTTTGCCTTGTTAATGTCTCCAGCAAACTGAAACACGCGGTGACAAAAAACCCACCCAGATAGCGGGAAAATCAAATAAGGTAAAAGATGATGACCAAAACACGTCGCAACTTGTTTCCAAGAGAAAATTACCACCTGAGTGCAAAATGTCACTGCCATCTCCTTCAAAAATAACAAAATACAAAGCATGTCAGATAGATTTCGATATATTTGTCAACGGCATGTTTTAACCCTGTACACACTGATATCAAAATACAGCAATTTCAAACCAAAAAGTATTGAAAGATAAAGTAATAGTTTCAACCGTCAGCTTTTAGGCTGTAGGTCGAAACTATTTATTAATCAACTTGCAACTACTTCTCAACCCTTTAACCCTTTGAACACGAGCGGCCTCTTTTGGGGTTCAGGAACAATATACGTCATAATTTCATCAAGTAGGATGGCCGCTAAATGAATTTTTGTGGTAGACCAATCAATATTTTCAACGTGCAGCCCGAGGGCTGTACGTTGAAAATATTAATGAGTCTACCGCCCCCCCCCCCCAAATGATAAATATGGACTCTTCCAATTGCTGTCGATAAATTGCCATGGACGATACCTCTAGGATTTAAAGGTTAAACCCTAATGGTATCTTTCAAACCAGTTCACTCTCATCACCTGGAAGAGTCTATATTCGTTACTACTGGCTGCACGTTGAAAATCTTGATTGTTCTCACACAAATTCACTGAGCAACTGTCTATTTTATGAATTCAAGTCTTATCACTATCCTAGACCAGAAAGGCGGCATTTCGAGTTTAAAGGGTTAAGAGTGGATTTTATTGTCCTCCTTCCCATGGGAAGCACTAGAAGTAAAACAGTGTTCGCTTACTGTGGTAGAAGAGTTTTGCTTGACTGGTATTATAGGATGCCGCAACTATCATTTGGGAGATGATAGCGAGTTAAAATTTGCTATGTCCTTGCTCCGATTCAAAGTGACCCTGGCTGCCGAAAGTGTCGTTAAATCCCAATAAAAATATATACGTTTCGATCATGAATTAGCCATAGATGACGAAAATTAATTTAAACCCCAATAAACCCCTTTTATGTCCACTCCCTATCGTTTTATTTAGGCGCCCTTCAGATGTATTCACCGATGTTAAGGTCGATGTGCAAAAGAGCAGTAAGTTTACGCTTGGTGAGATGCAAGCTCAGTTCGACTACCAGTGCCTCTGTTTCAACTCTTTTGTTTTACTTTTCTTTCATGCGATTGAACAATGAAATGCAATAGCACATATGCTGCGCTGACTTGAACAACAGCGCGGTATTCATCAAGTTCACACCGCACTATTTTAATCAATAATTAATCATCCATAAGCTAAACCCGTTCTCTACTGCGCATGGTTCATATCAGAAGGTGAACCTGGTGACAAACGCATTTACACTGCTTGATACTCAACGCGATGCGATCGATGTGATATTTATTCCTATTTACGTATTTCACATTGTAGTGCATGCGTGTTTAAACCTTGTGGCTGCACAAAGACAATAATTAACTGACTTCAATGTTTCTGGTGAAACATTCAATCAATGATCATAATTTCGTTGCAATCAATCGCGCTTCAAGTTATAATTCTTAACCCTTTACCCAACACAGACGATATCAAAATTTATTATTTTAAATATTATTTTTTCCATTTTTTTAAAAAAGAATTCACCAAAATCATATCACGTGACCCCCCTCATTAGAACGAGTTCGACGAGCTCGTTCTAATGAGGGGATCACATGATATGGTTTTAAATGAATTTTTTGAAAAATTATATTTATTCTTCTGCTAAATTTGCATATTACGCGGGCGGATGCTGCCGATTCCTTAAGTAAAGAGTTAATTAATGTTCAAGTTCTCAAATTTATTTCATTGGTCTCGAACGAAATCCACGTTCCCAAAAACAGCAGACAACTTGACAGTTAACCCTCTGAACACTAATGTCAAAACACCAAAATTTCCAACAACCATTCCCAAAATGCCATTTTAGTCTTGTTTAAGAGAGTTCAATGGTTCAACAAGATTAAATAGGTTGAATCCGAGTTGCAATATGGAAAACTTGGAGCATAAAATTTGAGGTATTTTGTCATATGAGAGTACAGTGGGAAAGCCAAAGCTATAAGCTCGAGACCTTCCTTCAGAATGTGTTTAACCCTTTACGCAACGAATCGCCCGCATCCGCCCGAGTAATATGCAAATTCAGCAGTTGAAAAAATATTATTTTTCAAAAAATTTCAACAAAACCATATCATGTGACCCCTCGTTGGAACGAGCTCGTCGAGCTCGTTCCAACGAGGGGTCACATGATATGGTTTTGTTGAAATTTGTTGAAAAAATTAAAAAAAGGATATTTAAAATAATAAATTTTGATAACGTCTGCGTTGGGTAAAGGGTTAAGGTACGTTTCTTATCAATATCAAAAGTTAAAATGATAGTCGCTCTATATTCAAACGCTCCATAATGTTACACGCCTTGGGAACTTATAATACACCCCCGACATGTTTCAATCCACAGTGTCCCGATTGTAACACTAGAGTCGGTGATCTCTTGCGTGACTAGGCCATTACTAACCGCAGCTCAGATAAACATAGTAAGATAAGAACACGGTGTAGACCTCCTTTAAGGCGTGACCAGATCTGTAATGCTTTCCTTGTCTGAATCTCCCCCAAACATTTAATAAAGAATATCGGTCTTTGTTATGTATTGCATCTTTTGAAAAGAAATTGAAACTTATTTACCACCTGTACTGCCTCATCCTCGCACTTCCAAATAGGAGATGGTAGGAAGACAGCCATTGGGCTATGCCGTCTCCTTACAATATGCATGTTTTTTTACAACTTGTCACTGTTCTAGTTACACAATATTCTTTTTTTTTTTTTTTGAAAACATCTAAATACATTTATATTTGTAACTACACTATATGTACATGTATATTGTGAATAAAAATATTGTATTGTATTGTATTGTATTCTGTCTTTTGTAGGTTGTGACCACAGAAAGCCCCAGAATGGATGACAATTGTAAACTTAATCGAGAGTCATGCCCACCAGGTAAGTCTGCAGACATAATAACAAGTGAAGATGATTCAAAAGAACGAACATGCAAAACGCAGACAATCTGGCAACCTACACACTATATGAGTTGTAAACATAGGTTAAGGAGATTATATACCTGTTTTCCTGACACACATGACAAAAGTACACATACACATGCGCCTGCTCGCATTTACACGCGCACAGTTGGCCGGTAGCAGGCCATTACAAGTCCAGTCCTTTCCCACATATGACAATATCTAAGTTCAAATCATTGCTGTCTGGTCGATACAACAGGTTAATTCTCCTCTCTCAAGTTATGTTACAATTGTACTTTAATTATAACATTATATTACAAGTAGAATTAAACTGAGTTTAATGTTCGTAAGAAATATATGCAGTCTATTATATATTCCAGGGCAATTTAGTAGCTTGTAATTAAAAAGCCGAGCTCAGTCAGAGAATTCAATGAAATTTGAATCGACCTTGTTATGCAAACAGTTGATGATCCGAGATGTTCTGCTTGTGATTTAACCCTTCTGCCTGGCACATGTATTCCAAATCTGCAATGGAAACAAAATTGCAGTAATAGCCTTGGGTTTTCTTTGGCTGTTGGTTTATTTTTAAACATAACATTCAACTAAAAGTTCCAAAGTTATTTGAGAATATTAGTACCTGAAGATGGCATCGTTTAAGTCTGCATACTACACTTCACTGGAATATCACCCTTTCAAATCCCCCGAGTCCCATAGAATCTGGAAAGGGCATTTATAATATTACAAATGACGTAGCGAGGATTCGAACCCACACCGTGAATGTTCATTGGACACCAACCGCTATCGAAACTATACTAAACTACACACACCACTCGCTTCTGACAGACCAGTCTCATTGGGCCGAGTGTACTCGTGGTTTAGTAACATGGTTGGGAATAGTTATCGTTGCGCAGTGTCGGGTTACTACGTTATGCTTACTTTTATCAAATATTATATAGATACTAGTGAGCATTGTCACTGATTTGGTAATCATTCCGTAGTTCCGTGGTTAATTCCTCATGCAAATGTAGTGTTCTTCTCGTGGGAAAATGTCCTGAAAATCTGTGACGCAATTATAATACCACGTGGCTTAAAACAACATTGATTTGGGATGATGCAGATTGTGTTTTCAATATTGTGGCCTTTGATGAAAATCTGATAGGGTTATCTCCATATTTGAGCAAGACAAGGCGAAGTAGCGATCTACTCAGATGGATATAGTCCAGGCACATTAGACATAAAAATGAGAAAGTAAGGAAAAAAATCGGAGAAAGCTGATTTTTTTATATGTTTCCGGGACACACATTGCGGATAAAGTGTGAAAAGTCCCCGCAAATCCGAGTTGAGCTTTTTTAGTTATAGCGTTTTTTTGATGAAAAACAAAATTTAAAAAAAAATTCGACCCAGCTCCATATTTCTCATTCTTATTCGCCTTAGTAGGGTGAGAATCATAAATATCGTGCTGAATTATATTGAGAATACATATCCCCAACAGAAAATGCCAACTTTGTACCAATCCTCACACTCAATGGTGAAATATTCACGAAAATGTACAAAATTACGAAAAAAAATTTATTGTTTTCATACACACAACGGTGCACAACGTCCATTAAATCAAATCTACGAATACTTTGGGAGTTAAATTATATATCAAAAATTGCAGAAAAGCAGTGGCTTTATAATGATATATAACAATAGTCATTTATTCCATAATGAACTGGTGAAACGTGTGAAATATTAACCATACCCCCTAAACTCAAATTCAAACGGCATCGACTTTTCTCATTCAAATACCGTATTATAGCATCAATAGGGAGTTTGCTATTTCAAACGTGTACCGGTACGGGTACGTGTAGCTACACGTACCCGTACACGTTGGGATTTGAGAAAAATTGAGTTGCGAAACGACTTTTTAATTAACGTGTACGTGTACGAGTAACGGGTCAGTAACTCTGTGAGTTCAGGGTCATTATGTTGTTGACCAACAATGGCTTCCTCAGATCTGCAGATGTTCGATGCGATTGAAGACGACGTAGAATTGGTGTTGTAATCCACAACTGATGAACGTTCAGCTTCTAACATTAGGTTTCATTACCCAAGCTTTGACTTGTCACGATTTACAAATGATGAATGCCGTCAAATGTTTAGGTTTGACAAGGACGGTTTAGCCAAGTTAACACCACATTCCAATTACCCCAGTCAATCGTTTGTGAGAATGGCACCGTTGTATCTAACACAGAAGGGTTGTGTATCATGCTGCGCAGACTTGTATATCCAAATATTTCATAACACCATGTGGCAACCCATGTAAAACCCGGAGTTTTTTTTTGGTTTGCCGGTTGGATGCTACCCGCTCCAAATATGTTCCATACCAAATATCAATGACCTGATACGTACAGATTTATCAAAAGTTGCGTTTGATTTTTAGCTCAACTTTGACGAAGTCAAATTTGAGCTATTGTCATGGCCCGTCGTCCATCTGTCCGTCTGTCAACAATTGGCTATGGCTCAGGCTAGAGGTCGTATTTATGAACCGATCTTTACGAAACTTCTTGTGTACCTTTGTTATGACCCTGGGACGGGAACGAGTGTTTTTAGGTGTGGTCCGAAATTCAAGATGGCTGCCAGCGGCCATTTTGTACCGATGATGCAAAAATCAGTTTTTTGTACAGAACTTCTGTATGAAAGTTCTGATTTGAATAAAGTTTTGTATAAATGTTTAGTACCATGGGATACACCACATCTAATACGGGTTTTTTTCTCGTGCGTAAATTATGCAAATTAGACTAACTTTGATTTATTTGGTGTTACTTTCAGAGCTGTAAGTGCCAAGCTGCTATGGCTCGGGCTAGAGGCCGTATTTATGAACCAATCTTTACGAAACTTCTTGGGTACCTTTGTTATGACCGTGGGACGAGAACGAGTGTTTTTTGGGTGCAGTCCCAAATTCCAGATGGCTGCCAGCAGCCATTTTGTACCGACGATGCCGAAATCTGTTTTTTGTACAGAACTTCCATATGAAAGCTCTGATTTGAATAATTTTTTGCATGAATGTTTAGTACCATGGGATACATTACATATATTACAGGGGTTTTTTTTGTGCGTAAATTATGCAAATTAGGCTAACTTTGATTTATTTAGTGTTACTTTCAGCACTGTGAGTGCAAATCCCAATACGGCTCGGGCTAGAGGCCGTATTTATGAACCGATCTTCACGAAACTTCTTGGGTACCTTTGTTATCACTGTGGGACGAGAAGGAGTGTTTTTTGGGTCCAGTCTGAAATTCAAGATGGCCTCTAGCAGCCATTTTGTTCAAAATTAAGTGCAATCAGATTTTTGCGCAGAACTTCCAAATGAAAGATCTGATTTGAATAAATTTTTGTATGAATGTTTAGTACCATGGGATACATTACATATAATACAGAGTTTTTCTCGTGAATAAATTATGCAAATTAGGGGTCCGGGTGGGACTTAGAAAATTTTGGACCAAAATCCGGAAATTATTTTTTTGTGTTTTGATGCATTTTGGTCAATATTAAGAAGAAGAAGAAAAAATTTTAGTCTGAAAATATTTTGTTTGGGACTGAAAATTTCCACACAAAAATAATAATCTACAATGATTGGTCTTAATCTGTAGTCCATTACAATCACCTTGTAATTCTTTTATTATTGTTGACTGGGCCAAAACAAATACTAATTCCTGTCATATTCATTATTCAGTTGTCTTGGTCACAGCAAGTACTAATTCCTGTCATATCCAAGTTGAGCTACAGTGTCATTGACTCTTTCATTTTTTTATTTTGTATTTTGAAGCCCATGCATGGGCCACATTTTTTCCCGCTAAATGTGCCCCAAAGGGATCAATTTAAATAGACCTGAAAATCCTACTTACAGTGATGCCATATATCAAATATGAATCATTTGAGGCAGTGGCTTAGAAAAAAACAGATTTTTAAATGTTTTTTTTCTATTATCTACAGTGTTAAAAAAAATGCGGACTTAGCATTTTTTCAAAGTCCAGAAGCTGTATTCCACGACAAAACTAATGACATTTTTTTTACTATTCCTTTCTGTTGGTTGGTTCCAAGGAAGCTTCAACCAAATAAGAAATCTCAGTGCATTGTGGTTTTGGAAATATGGGCGTTTAACAAAAAATATTTCTATTTTTAGCTGCCGCGGTTCCCAAGGGGCTGCTGGAAATTGTTGGGGGCATAAATACTTATGACCCATTAATATACTTCATAATAAATTTGGTTCAAATCGGCCGCTCGGACAGAAAATATAAATTTTTGGGGGGCAAAAATTCTTGCCCCTCCTATAACGACGGTGAATATTGCCCCTCGAACTTCTCTTAAACAAACTGGGTTCTACACCCCAAAGGGAAGCAGCATAACGGTCTCTGCTACCGCTGGTTCAAGAGAAGATGTTTTACCAATTGGCACATTTTGGCAAATTTGGCCCCACACCACCACCCCCCCCCCCTCCTCAATACGAGCAAAAATATTATTTAAAAAAAATGCCCCTATATAACCGCTACTCAAGTGAAATTCCATTAAAGTGTTCCCAAACATCACCTTCACGACGGACGACGGACGCGCGACGGGCAAAAAGTGATCAGAATAGCTCACCCTGATTTTCAGTCAAGTGAGCTAACACGCCACTTGTCAACAGCCACAGAGAATGACTAAACGCAAGCCGATTGAAACTGGTCTGGCTAGGACAAGTGTTTGACTCTCTTAATAAGGAAATAAATATGTCCACAACCAGCCCACGACAAGGGTATGTGGTGTATGTGAGGGGTCATAAGGTGGGCGTGTGATTGTTTTTTGGTTGCTGTATTTAGTCATCGGTTCTCCCAAAGGGAGACCGAATTGCCAACCATTCATTCTGTAAGCTAATGGATGATTCCAGCTTTTACAAACCGTCATATTGGTCTGTTTTGGTGGCGTTCTTTCCATTTTGTAACCGCTATGGAAATCATGCTGGCGCTGCTCCCAAAGCAGCGTTCTGTTTGTGTTTTTCTTCTCTCTTTAACGAAGATTGTTTTGCGGCATTGATTAGATGCCATGACTTCATCCCAATAAACGCATCACACCTGTGTGTGCCTCGGCACCTAGCAAATGAACCACTGGTCGATTGGAATCCTTATGGTAGCTTGGTGAGCCAGGCTGCATAAATCTCACATCCTAGAAAAACGTGGCTGGTGGGGGCTGGCCCTTCGGTAAACGCATTCAATGCAATGTGTACTCTCTTTTCACGAGCTGGATCTTGGTTGCTATCCGGCCTCCTTGGTTCTGTCTCACTCTATAAATCCAATGATAGCCATTCGGTTCGCAATGGTTTTAAAATCCCACGTCGTACCTGTGCCCCTTTGGCACGTGAAAACTAATTTTTTAGTCGAGTTGTGACGAAGTCAAACTCGACTTATAGTTTGGTGAATGGCGGGCGGGCGGGCGGGCGGGCGGGCGGGCGGGCGGGCGGGCGGGCTCGGGCGGGCGGGCGGGCGGGCGGGCGTAAACAATTGGTTTCCGGATGATAACTTGATAGTGGTTCAACTCACATTCATTAAACTTCATACGTAGGTTGGTCTTGGTGGGAGGAAGAACCCTATTGATCTTGGACATGCTACGTCGAAGGTCAAGGTCACAGTGACCTTGAACATAGTAAATCTTAAACAATTGGTTTCCGGATGATAACTTGATAATGGTTCAACTCACATTCATGAAACTTCATAGGTAGATTGGCCTTGGTGAGGGGAAGAACCCTATTGATTTTGGACTCGCTACGTCAAAGGTCAAGGTCACAGTGACCTTTAACATAGTATATCGCAACAATTGGTTTCCGGATGATAACTTGATAGTGGTTCAACCTAGAGTCATGAAACTTCATAGGTGTGTTGGCCTTGGTGCGAGGAAGAACCCTATTGATCTTGGACTCACCAGGTCAAAGGTCAAGGTCACAGTGACCTTGAACATAGTATATCGCAACAATTGGTTTCCAGATGATAACTTGATAGTGGTTCAACCTAGAGTCATGAAACTTTATAGGTGTGTTGGCCTTGGTGTGAGGAAGAACCCTATTGATCTTGGACTCACCAGGTCAAAGGTCAAGGTCACAGTGACCTTGAACATAGTATATCGCAACAATTGGTTTCCAGATGATAACTTGATAGTGGTTCAACCTAGAGTCATGAAACTTCATAGGTATGTTGGCCTTGGTGCGAGGAAGAACCCTATTGATCTTGGACTCACCAGGTCAAAGGTCAAGGTCACAGTGACCTTGAACATAGTATATCGCAACAATTGGTTTCCGGATGATAACTTGATAGTGGTTCAACCTAGAGCCATGAAACTTTACAGGCGTGTTGGCCTTGGTGCGAGGAAGAACCCTATTGATGTTGGACTCACCAGGTCAAAGGTCAAGGTCACAGTGACCTTGAACATAGTATATCGCAACAATTGGTTTCCGGATGAGAACTTGATAGTGGTTCAACCTAGAGTCATGAAACTTCATAGGTGTGTTGGCCTTGGTGCGAGGAAGAACCCTATTGACCTTGGACTCGCCAGGTCAAAGGTCAAGGTCACAACTCGACATTGGATCTGTGATCCTGAGTGGGATTTTTTTTGTTTTGTTTTTGTTTTGCTCTCCTTATGCTTATGCCTTGCTCTCTACCTTTCAGCGGGTCCCTGCTACAAACACCTTCCATAGGAAAGCCATTACCCAGTGACGTAGCCAGGCCTGGGAGAGCCCCCTCCCCCTCCCCCATACACACACACACACACGTCAAGACCCGCTCCCATTTAAAATGAAGCGCGAATTTAAAAACACAAAAACAAACAGGGTATAAATAATTTTGAAACAAACAGGGTATATAAAATAATTTTCAAAAATAATTCAGTAGTTCGATTGTTATCAATGGGGGACTTGAATGTCCCTGGGGAGAACCTCCTGATTATCCACATTGGGAGGGGCACCCTTCCCATACTCCTCATCTCAGTGTTGTGCACTTTGGGATCTGCCTCCGGCTCAGTAATCAACATACGTGCCCCCCCCCCCCCCCCCCCATATTGTTCCTAGCTCACAACCATCGTAGTAAGCCATCTGATTCAATCGAACTTCCCCACTGCTAAATCAATTCTCCACCCCCCCCCCCCCCACACACACACACACACACACCACACACACACACTCACCTCGTACACGAAAATAAATAAATTAAGAATAAAATAATCAAATATATAATAGTGATCGTTCATAGGCGTAGTGGCAACGTAACAGAAACATCCTCATGTGATAATTCATCGTTGGAAGAAAGGGGAATATATATTCTCCAAGACTGTTCGAGAAAACAGCTGCGTTTTAGATCTTAAATATTCAATCCACAACAAACACAACGACAATTTCCCCTTGATATCCGCGAAGAATTCTTCCAGAACACAAGGATTACAACGAGAAGAACCTGTTATATTATATATGTAGAGAGAAAATGAAACCATTATTATTTTAACAAATCCATATCTACCCGTTCGTCGAAACTTGTAAACCTACTTCTACACGTTGGATGAAAACGTGTACGTGTGGAAGAAAGCGATCTTTATGATGTTGTCGACAAGATTTTCGTCTACCCGTACACGTACACGTAATGACTTTTCCTGACTAAAACGAATTATTTCGTGATTAATGCCAGTGTTGACATGTCCTTGTCACAACAAAATTAAACTAATTTGTTTCACAAACACGCTCATTATTTCGATTGTTGCAATTAGAAAGCTTCTAGGAACCACGGAATTGTAGCTGGCACGAATTTGTGCATTCAACTGAAACACATTTTGTCTTTTTAAATCACTGGAATTTTCAAATTTCAACCCGGCAGTTTTACGTGTAGCAAACGTGTAAGCGTGTGCAAGAAGTGTGACGTACTTCACAAATTATCTGCTACACGTACCCGTACCCGTACACGTTTGAAATCGCAAACTCCCTATTGTTTCAATTTCCATGTTCGATTAAATCACATTATATCAAAGCAGTGGAGATTGTGTCTTCGTCAGATAAGTTGACAAAAGTTTTCGTTAGACTCGGCGGCTTCCATATGATTATGTCATATTTAGGGGCAATTGGTTCGATCATGGCTGGTAGCGGCTTGGGTGAACTTTGGGGGACTGTTTATGCTGGTGGGTCAATCCATCATTTGATCAGTGGTCATGCATATTCAAGAGCAGTTCGTGCCCATTTGCTAACACAAATTGCCATTACAAAACTTGTGTTTGAAGAAAGCCGAACACTATATAATATAGACTGCACAGAAGTCAATGAAATATTCTGTGGACTTGCCAGAGGTGACTGTACAACAGCTGACGCTGTCAATCAAGAAAGTGTCAACCATCTACTGTCAAAATTACACGAACTGCTCCAGAATGCGTCCGTAGGACGCACAGGAAAGCTTTGGGTACAATACTACGAGCAAATAGGTCTTCTCCAGTTGTTCTTGAGAGCAGAGCGCACAGGCGACTGGGAACTCCACACATATTGTGTTCGCAATATGATTCCAGTATTTCACGCAGGTGGTCATTTTGCATACGCAAAAAGTTCTCATCTCTATTTGCAGCAGATGAATGAGCTAACAGAAATAATGCAACAGGATGATTTGAAGTTGTTCACTGAGAAAGGTTACTTTACCATAAGGCGCTCAGATAAATTCTGGGACGGGATATATTGTGATCAGACCATAGAGCAGTGTTTAATGAGAATGTTCAAGCTCCCTGGTGGTCTCACACATGGCAGGGGAATAACCGATAGCACTGTTGCGAAATGGGTACATGGACTACCTCTTTGCCTTCCGATATGTAATGCTCTCGAAAATTTTGTTCATGTTCACACTGGTCATGGCGAACAACATCGGGATCTCCGTCAAAGTTCACAATTGACTGATGCCAATGATATCACCAAATTATTGAACTGGCTCAGAGTGCATTCCCCCTTTCAGAATAGAGATCCACTACAATTAGTCTCTATAGCGACCGGGCTTGTGGCCGACGAAACTGTGAACTGTGACCAAGTTCGCAAAATTGGTGAATGTTGCGTATCGAATGTTGTAAGCAAAACGTTCAACAGCATCAAACTACGACGTGTTGACACTGTGAAGTCTTTCGCATCGATGGCAAATAGCATCAAAGTCCGTGGAAGTAAGGTAGTGATTGACCCCACAATTCTGTTCAACCGCATCACATGTGTTATTCAGTCACAAGCAGAGATGGAAGAGTATCTCAAATATGAGCTCGCCCCGAAACCACCAGCATTGTTTGATTCTGCTGGAATGAGGAAGACACAGAAAAGCACGCTCGATAAGATCCTCAAAACATACGGTTCCGAGCAAACTAAAATCCCAGAACATTCTCTGTTTGTTGTAGATGGTGGATTTTTATTGAGGGCAGTTGTATGGCCTAAACAGTCGTCATATAAGGACATATGTACATCATATTCTAATTATCTAGTGAGACATTTTGGGGCGAACGTCGTGGTTGTTTTTGATGGTTATGCTTGTACAATGTCGACAAAGGGCATGGAACAAGCCCGTAGATCTAAAGACAGGTATTCCATTGATATCAATATCTCACCCGAGTTACCAGCCACCACACCCCAATCCGATTTCCTTGCAAATGCCAAGAACAAAACCCAACTGATCGATCTTCTAATGCAGGAGCTATCTGCTATCAATATTCAGTCCAAGCAGGCCGAGGCTGATGCTAATGTACTGATAGCCGAAACTGCACTTGGCATCGCTCAAGATGACAACAATGTTGTCGTTGTGGGAACAGACACAGACTTGTTAGTCATTCTTACCTCTCGAGTTCAACCGGGATGTAATATTCACATGATGTATTCCATTACCCCAAACTTACTAGTTTCAGTTAGTGAAATAGCAACCAAAATGGGTGACCATAGAAGCAACCTCCTTGTAGCACATTCTATAAGTGGTTGTGACACTACTTCTGCACTCTTTCGAGTTGGTAAGAAGAAAGTATTCAGTACAATTGTCTCCGATGTTACTAGCGACTCACAACAGTATGTCAACACAATTTTGGCGGATGACAGTACACCAAGTGCAGTAGCCGCTGCCGGGGAACAACTTCTCCTGATCTTATACGGGAGTAAAACTGTTTCCTCTCTCGACCAATATAGATATGTCACTTACAAGCGTTATGTAGCAAAATCTAAACTGAATAAACCCATCGACGTAGCCTCACTCCCACCAAGCAGCGATGCTGCACAACAACATGTCTACAGATGTTATCTCCAGGTCCAGCAATGGCTGGGCACTTCGCTTCCTCCGACGGATTGGGGGTGGTCGCTAGACAATGGACTTCTTGTACCGACTGCAGCCACAAAGCCATGTGCCCCCGATAACCTACTGAATCTGATCAGTTGTGGTTGCAAGAGTGCTTGTACAAAAAGGTGTGGGTGTAAGAAGGCAGGACTCTCTTGCTCAGGTTTGTGTAATTGCAGTTCGGGTTCTTGTAACAACCACAGAAACACTGTCCTGTCGGAAATTTCTGAGTTCGATGAATAATATGTATATAGGTCATGTCATTTCTGTATATAGCGTTGATAATAGTCAATGTAACTTAATCCATGTTGATTGATTTGTACATTCTGTAAATATTATTTATTGATTTTTGTACATTCTGTAAATATTATTTATTGATCTAATGCTGCCAGACACAGACGTGTCTGTTCGGTCCCAAGCCCGAAAATAGTTGAGTTCTCATGCTGGCGAATTTTATGCCAAAAGGGGAACTCGGCCAGAAGCAAAGGGGGTCTTCCATAATGTCTATTTTGTAAGCAATGATAAAAGTCTTCAAATGGTGGTGGATTTTTTATCGTCTGTCCAACTAACATCCCGTTCTGTACAACGACCCTTTGGGCAAATCCGTTAGGAAAATCGTCATTTTTTGCGTAAATCCGATACTTTTTTGTGAATTTTCAATACTTTTTCGCAGAAATTGTCACAGAATGCACATTTTCCTCTAGGTAAATGTATATTAGACATTATGTAGCTCGAAATACGCGTAAACAAAAAATACAGTTGGATCAATTCGAGGTTACAAAGTTCGTGCGATTTTTTTTGATTTTTTTCAAACGCGTTTTCGAAAAAAGGCTGTAGAAAAAAAAGCTCAACTGGGATTTTAGGGGACTTTTGTCTAATCGTTCAGTGACATGTGCTCGACATTCCCTGAAAAAAATCAGCTTTCTCCGATTTTTTTCCCTAGTGAAACCTAATGTTCTTGGGCTAATAGTCAAGGTGAAAAGTTAAATGCAACTTTTTGTCTTGGACTATACCTTATGAAAAATATTTTATTTGTTTTTAAGTATAAGGTTGAAAGTTGTTCATACACTGATACTTATCAGTGATCTATCTGCAAGGAGGTGGGGGGGGGGGGGGTGGAGGGGTATGTATTCCAGAAAATCTCCGTGGGCACCCAAAAGATCCTGAATTATTCAACCTCCATGAAGCGGCAACTAATGTAGTTACTGAAATATACGGAATTTGGTGTAAGTTTATGTTCTGTCGAGTCTTTAAATGTCTTTCAATTACGCCATTTTGTGCTATTTTTAAAAAATTTCTCCTCTGCAACCGCACCATTGATGGGGAAGAGACTTTTTCATATCCACCTCACTTGGGACTTTGACCTTCGTGATATGCTTCCAGCATATCATGCCGAGCCCCTTCCCAAAGAAGATGTGTGTGTGTCCCTCTCCCTGTATACTCCAGATAACGCGTTTGGTCTTAGAAGCTCCAAACAAGCTGCTGATGTTGATAATAAAGTGACGTTTTGAAGAAACAATATGTTCTATACACGTGGAATATGAAGCTGAAACATACGTTCTGTGAATGTCTTCAAAATTGCTGACAACTCGCACCAACACACATGTTCTTCTGTAATGCGTTACAAGAAGTCGTTTAATTCTTGTTAGCGAAATAAAGTGATTCGTAATGATAATAATGACTACATAACGAAACCAATTTGGTCTTAGTTCGATTACTCTCTTACTATATCTCAACTCTGACTCAACTTTCATCTTAAAATCAATTTTTATAATCACGACTGTATCTTCTGAAGTTACTGTACCACAAACATGTGGTGATTGATGGTGTCAAATATGTTAATAACACTACCACCTCTTTGGTCATTATCGACAATTTTAGTCCCGACACAATATATTATATAATTTTATATTTAGAACCCTTGAAGTACCGGTCAGATTTTCCACAACTCAGAAAAATATTTGGAAGTCAAGTAACCTGAAGCTGAAGTATGTTTTTCTTGTCTGAAAAATAATTGATGTTTGACTATGGATTTATGTTCCAGTGCAATGATCCATTCGAGATTTATGGGAATGGATTTAAGGTGCCACAGTAATAAGGAAAATTTGTTTACTTTGAAATTCCATTCGCTGTTATTCCATAATTGCAAATTAAATATACACAAATTGTACATCAAAATGAAGGTGGAGAGGTACAGAACACTTAAAACGTACGAAATCAACTCAGTGTTGATACCAGGCGCCATTGGTTCCTGGAAGTCTTCTACTGTATTCGTACCAGAACTGATAATATAATTAAAAAAGTAGGGGATATCCAAAGTGATGTTGATATTTTCGGAAAATGGTATTGGATACGCGTGATTGGACACATCAATATGTTACCAAGTTTAGAGTGGATCATGAATGTCACCGACCCACGAAAACTTCGTACAGGTTGTTCGCACGAGCGCCGCTTTAATGTCTGAGGGGTACGTTTTGAAATTTCCATTTGTACTGGACGGTTTTTTTTTTGAGGTCTCATAATTCTTTTCTTGGTATAAACTCGTTCATCAATAGTTTCAACTATCGGATATGTCAAGTACATTTGGCCACAAGTTGTTCTCTGGAAATATTATTGTTTTATAAGTTCTGGTACGAATACGGTAGCAGACTTCCAGGAACCAGCGGTGTCTGCTGTCAACTTTATGAATTGATTATATATGTGTTTCGTGTTCTATACATCTCAACCTTCATTTTCATGTATAATTTGTGTATATTTAATTTGAAGTTGAGGAATATCAGAGGTGCGAATTTCAAAATAAACAAAATTCTCTTTTATAGCACATTGAAGCTTACAGTCGGATCCAATTATTGTACCGATGTACATACTATACAAGTTTGATAGAAATAAATTTTGTTCAAACTAAAGTAAACAAATTTCTCTTACTTATATCGCACCTTAATGTATTTTAGCGTGGAAACGTGGGTAGCGTTTGTTTACTGTGGTCGATAACTTGTGTTTTATGTCAGTTTGAACACCTTGTCTATTGTTCTATCAGGTATTTCAAGTTGTCTGAATACCCCGAAAAGACAATACCGCCAGTGTGAAACTGGTATAACGGGAATCGGTAACTAGTGCTCGTGTGCGAGGCCTCTGTCACGCCCATTTTGAAATAACTGACGACTTTTGTCTTCTCCCACTTTTTTAATAAAAATCGGAAAGTTTTGTCATAGCTCATCCATTTTGTAACGAAATTTCCGGGTTTTGTCATAATCCGAGGTTTCGAATATTGTAATACAAATTTACAGGTTCTTGTAGTAAAAGTCATTACTTTACTTTTTTCACTCGCATCAAAACACGGTTAGCCCTTTGTACAACTAACCTATCTAACTACTTAAATCTTCGTGATGTGGTCATGGATAGTACATAATAAGGTCATGTGGTATTGTTGGATGTGTGGTTGTATTTTATAAGGTAGTATAGTATGGACGGTATGTACCCCCGTTTGTGTGCTGTTAGCTTTCAGTGTTATTTACCTTAAGTCTTTTACTATTCCCTGGTTGCTAGTACGAAAATGTAGATTAAATGGCGGTGTGGAGTATGCTAGGATGTCTATTATTGTACCATAGTATGGACATAGTATGGTTTGTACCCATTTTTTGGTAATTTTAGACTTCGGGCATCCACTGACCTATCTACAGTCGTTTACTGTAACCCCCTGTGGACGTTATACTAATATCCATACAAGTCGACTATTCTGTGATGTGCTCCTGTGACGTAGAAGAGCACTCATGATCCCTACCTCCTGCATGGCTCCGAGCACATATGCACTCCTTGAACATAATTTCCAGGGCCCTGTAGCTCCTAGAACATCATTCATGATTATAGTGGTTTGGGAACTCTTGAGGATTGAAGCGAGTTGTGGTATGGGAGATTTGTGGTGATTTTGGGGGACTGGTTCTACACCCCAACCACCAAAACGACAACACTAACCACTATTATATCTACCACTAAACCTACAACATCAACCAACACATCTGTTGTGCCAATATCCACTGCTACAGTACCATCAACTACTACACTAATCTCTCTAGTACTAACAACAAGCATACCAACAACTTCCACACCAACAACTTCCACACCAACAATGTCAATTACAACAACTACTGCTACACAAACAACTACTACAACCACTGCTACACAGTCTCTACTGTTACACCAACAACTACTTCTTCAACCACTACTACACTTTCCACTTTCGCTATGGCCAACACGCCATAAATTACTACATCAAAACAGCTGCAAAAGTGCTAGACTACGAAGCCGTAAAATATATTTTTTTACGGCAGGCTGAGAGATTTCACGGCTGGCTAGTCGGCTTAGTTGGCTCAGCCATGGGTTCCGCGGCTGAAATAATATGGCGGCTCAGTCAGCTGAGAGTAGAAAAAAATCTTAAGGTCTATTGGAACAAGTGACAATTGGTGACAAAGTGTGTCGGCAGTAATTCATTCTTTGACTTTGCCTATGCTTCGAAGTAAAATACCAACGGATTTTTTCAATAACGAATTACAATAATGACGATGTTTGACAATTAACATGGCTCAGCTGTGAAAAATGTTTATAGCGGCATATTTTAACAGTGGCTGGCTGGACACAAAATTCGGCTGGCTACGGCTTGTGGTGAATATGGCTGGCGGCGGCTCACGGCGGCGGCTTCGGGGTCTAAAAAGTGCTACACCATTCTGAGTCTTCTACAATACCAGTGTACACTCCAAAACAGTCGTAGGGAAATGGCATAAAACGTACCAAAATTGGTATATGCCGCCCATACTGTGCTACCAGTCCAGACATTCGAACATAACCCAAAGCACGCTATTACATATTATTATGCAATATCTAAAGTTGCAACCAGAAATAGCAGTAAAGGCGGTAGGTGGGTAAGTAGTACCAACCGCTAAAAGTACATCAACAGGGATACGTGCCACCCTTAATATGTTGTTGACAAAAACCTGTCAATTTTTATTACGAAACTCATGACCTCGGTTTATGACAAAACTTGGCGATTGTATTACAAAACTGGAAGCTATGACAAAACTCGTCAATTATGACAAAAGTGGACGCAACAGGCATCTAACGTGGACACAGGTTATATAGATGATTGGTTGAAGCTGACTGTATGTCAAGGTGATAGCTTAAAGTTGCAATTTTCTTGTTTAAAAATGTAAATATTTTCGATAGTCTTTCTGACTGGGTTAAACATAAAAAGTAAAGATAGGTATAAACGGTCCCCGAAAACCGATTTGTCATTTAAGTAGACCAGCAATAATTCACGCGCTGCAAACAAAGTATGAAATTTAATGTCCATTATGGCGCATTTGTTGAACGCCACATGGGCTATCTGATAACTGATTAAAGGAATATTCTCCTGTAATCATTATCTGTGTAATTATGGCCAGTTAATGGGTAATTATGGTGTAAACACAGTACATCGCACATGTTCTGGACACACACCCATATTGCGCATCTAGCTTGTCACGAATGTCAGGAAATGTCGAAATTCGTGTCTTTCAAAGGAACTTTAAAGCGAATACTAAATTAAGATAGATCTAAGCGGCCAAGTTCAAGAGAAGGGATTGAACTGAGAATTAGTGTTCTGGCTATGGAAATAAAAATCGGGGGATTTCTCGACAAATTCATTCCAATCTGAAGGTGTGTAAGGCTGCGGGTCGTTGCGAGTATATGGGGATGTCCCATGCTATAGGTGAGAGGAGGTGCCGCATCGGTGCGAATATTTAGAATAGGAGCAGTCGCGGGCTAAGTCGGTGGCCATATATGAGAATAGGATCAGAAACAAGAGGTACGAGCTCAGGGATCTAATTTGTATTTAGGTAAACGGCATTACCTGTTTTAGAAGGCAAGCCATACATAGGCAGAGTAGGCTATGCCTGTATGAACATTATTCTGAGACAAACGTAAGGGAGAGTTTAACGCCATTGGTGGCGACTGCTTGAGTGAAAAGCGTCAAGTCAAGTGACAATAAGCTAATGGCCGTGCGACGGCAGTGGTAGAGTGACATTCCGTCACACGCAGAGGCGTCCGATAAAGTGGCAATATGTTAATGGCCGTGCCACGGATGTGAAAACGTGAAGTGAAGAGGCGACCAAGGAACAAATACCAGCGCAAAGGATGAATTTTACCTTGGACATATCGACGTGCACTTAGTAGAAAGATGGGCTAATGCACGATTGGGGTGTTTATTTCTCTCAGAGTGCATTTTTTTCGCGAATGATGGGCACTGAAACATTGAGATTTCCGAGCACAGAACCATGCATCCACCTGTTTCTCCAACCAAAGCCCAATTAAAGGAGATATTTCGAACCAACATTGAAAAATGTATTTTAGCGATGCCTCGTGGAAAACGCAATCTACTCACGACGCACTTCTTAGAGTTATCTCCTTTGAGTTAGTTTAAGTTACCGTCTCGGACTTAGCACCATTAATTTTTATATCACAATTTAAAATCGAGGTCACTTTTCAGATCTGAATATCCAC
This sequence comes from Pictodentalium vernedei, assembly GCA_031216915.1. NCBI lineage: Eukaryota > Metazoa > Mollusca > Scaphopoda > Dentaliida > Dentaliidae > Pictodentalium > Pictodentalium vernedei. The sequence goes on along the minus strand of CM062290.1, from coordinate 142,950,708 downwards.
GGTTAATGAGTTATTCCTTCGAGGATAATCGCATTTTGAAAGGTTTGTTTGTGAGTTGTTTTTTTCTGATGCAAAAATATACATCTCATGTAATTTTAGAGGCGTTGACTGATTGGAAACTCTTAGTTTCAATTACATCCAACAAATTGAGCCCACTTCCTTGTGTTTTTATCGGAAGACCGGAAAAAAGTTATTTAAACGTTCAGCGACAGATGGCGCCATTGAAAAAATGAGAGTCGAATTATAAAACATCGATACTATCAAACAAAGCATGCATTGGAAGGTTGAGATGAGGTTTGTTCAAAGAAGAAGGAAAAATAACTTGAAAAGAAAATAGACAAATCGTTTAAGAAAACATTTTGTTTGCGTTCAATGAGTAAAAAGCCCTTGCCGAGAGACCAGAGTAAACAGCATTGATTCTTGTCTCTTGAAATTATTTCTACCAGTTCGTTTACCACAGCTGTAGACTGTATTTCCAGTCCATTGTAAACATCCTGACTACACTCTGACACAAATGTGTAATTGATTCGTCAATCAGACTTCAATACGCCTGTCTCAGAAATACACACGGGTTCTTGACATTTGGATTTGGAAACTTTTGGCTGAAACGCAATAGATGCAGCATGGTGACTTTTTATATATTAACCACAAAATGGAGCACAAATGCTCATTGGCGGATTCCGACCTTTCCTAAAGGGCCTTTGCGCTGGGGCCCAGTCAGAATTTCTGAACCTTGACACTCGACACCGGTATCGTAAAAGAAGTGTCGAGCAGTTTTGGGCGAACTGTTAAATAGCACAGGTACATGGGACACTACATGCACTGATCAGAGTGCATAGGCAGGCTAGTAGTCAAATCCAGACTTCTGTGATGTTTATTAAATTGTTAGGCAAAACATACAAACCAAACATAGTAGACCTACTACGCCACAGCATACATAACTAATTAACTAAATTGACAGCACTGGTTACAAATATATGGGATAATTTCATAAAATTTTCTAACAAGGGCACTGCGGGCTAATTCCAAGGATATTATTCATGGACCGCTCCTCCGCCCCATCCGTGCCCTGGTTTCACCACAGCATAGACTCCTTCTTAACGTCTCAAACGGTTGTCGTATTACGTAGATTGATATGAAAATCAGCAGCGTTCTGGTCTGTTAATTTATGTCTGAGCTATTGTTCTTTCACCTATTTCAACTTTTTATTAATAAAATATGGTGGAACTCGACTTTCCACATACTCAGTGGTACCAGATGGTGTTGGTGGTATATATGATATTTTTGTTATTCATTCCCTCGATATCCTCAAATATTGACAAACAGAAGAACAGTGACGGTGCCTTTCGAAACAATCACTGCTGCTACAGTTGTCACTGTCAAAAGCACACCCCGTGGAAACTCCAAGAAGTAGATCCGTAATGTTTACTGAGGTAAACTAGATCTTCATTACTGGTAAAAAAGAAGAACCAGTAACCAATGCCTGGAGTGAAATCTCTTTAAATTGGGCACCATAGGTTAAAAGATTTGCTAAACTCGACTTTATGTTTGTGTTGTGTTCATGACATATACAGAACGACACACGCGTGTGAATGGGTTAATCGATATGGCACGAGTGCCAGCGCGGAAGGATAAAACGAGAGGCCGCAGGCCTCGATTTTTATTTTCCGCGTGGTTTAGTGTTGTTGTAGATGGGGATTTCAAAGAACAGGCGTGTAATAAAAAGCCATATATGCAGCGATGATCTTAAAGTCCAATGAATAGAAGAAATATAAAAACACTGGCTCTTCTTTTCTTAACTGCTCGGTGATTACTCTCATTCTCGTTGTTATCAGCTGCATATGAGATTGTTTTCAAGCGTAATAAATCGACCCCCACGGGAACCCCAGGAAGTGAAGCAGTGCCTGTTCACTGCGGTAAACAGGCTCTGTTTAATGCTTGGGAGGTGCAAACCATCTCTAAAATGGGCAACATGGCTTATTAACGCTCACCCCTGGTCTTGAGTTGATACTCACGTTGTGGTCATGATTAACCGTTGTGCAAAAATATGTGACCTTAAACGCCAATAAATAAATAAGTAATAAATCGAAATTATTCGGTTGCCTCCAAAATTCAAACACGTGAATAAGCGAAGAGGTCCTTTTCAAATCCGCCAACTGTGTTACAGTTTCGAAAAGTTGGGTCAGTAGTACGTCCGGATGTCAACACACAGTTGATCACTGATTTTCTTGTCCAGTCAACTTCTCAACAACATCTTCACGGATGTTGGGTCAGCAGTAAGTCCGGATGTTAACACACAGTTGATCACTGATTTTCCTGTCCAGTCAACTTCTCAACAACATCTTCACGGATGTTGATAGTCGGTATGCGGCATGAAACATGAAGAACAGTTGCGTATATCATTGCAACGACGTTTTTGATCATTGGCGTTTTGCAAAATTTACCCTTTTTAATAACATGCTGATCAAACCCTGTTAAATCCTCTTTCTTTTCCGAAGTATATCGCTCTTAGCATCGCAATTTTTGTGTGACTGAGTGGTAAATAGCATGAAGTCCAGTCGCCTATATCGTCGTTTCATTCTCATTCCTTGACGTTTTAGGATTTCCGCCTCTTTTATGAATTTTATTGGTTTACATGGATTCGGTAAAGTATTAGTCGGTACTATCCAATTTTTAACTTGGAACATCAAAGTATGTGTAGGTGCTATAGTCTTTTTATTTCCACAGAAACGTGTTCCTCAGAACTGTGGACTTTCGTAAGTTCGGGGAATTGTCCCGAGACTTAAGTATATTTTCGCTAAAATTGTTTAAACATTTCTCACATGGCATCGATTGTTGTGCATGTGGTGTAGAGTTATTCATAAATGCTGAACACTTTATCGGAAAATTAATACATAACGTGAAAGTGGAGCGACAGTCCCTTCTTTGGATACCTAACGTATTGAAAAGAAAGACATTATAATTACTATTCATAGCCTGTTTCTGGTTGGATTTTGGACTCAAAATTCCCGCAGAAATGGACGATGCGAACGAACACCTTATGGAAAAAATGGCACATAGCAATTCTCTGTTCTGCTAATATCTGACCGACACTTTATGGACTCAAACTCCAGATTATGAAGCGGTGTCCTTAACGTGGAGAATTTTTTCGGAAATGGGTGTTTAAAGGGCATAGTCATCTCTTGTCTCACCCCTTTCCTAACATGGACGGAGAAGACGACACTTAAAAAAAATTTGTTTTAAACAACTCATTGAGCCCCCCCCCCCCCCCCCTCAATGAAGCGTCATAACCATGTTTGAGAGACTAAAACTAAAAAAACTAAATTCGAATGGCGATCTTTATGATTAACGCTGGTCGCTTATGGTCGTTATGTTGAGTTAGGGTTAACTGACAGTTGACCCTTTATTTTTTTCTTGCGTGAAGGAACAATGAGTAAATAAGGGGAAATATTTTCATTTCACGCCTGTTCTCTGAATCCCCATCTACATCAATACTAACCATGCGGAAAATGGAAATCTGTTCCGCACACATGTGCCGAACGGAAATCGTACACGGATTATTTTTATAAAGAAACGAAATTTCACTAGAATTTTTCACAAATCGTGCACCGCAATTACAATGTGAATCGCTAGAGTTAGCTAAAAATCGTCCACTGAGTTCCAGTGTATTCTATGCGCCGGTAGGCACGCCGGTAGGCACGCCGGTAGGCACATAGACCACATTGGAACTCAGGGATCAAAATAGTAACCCGGGTTCCCCTCGCAAATTTGGTTAGCGATAAGGTGTGTTCTGTTTGTTGATAGTTGTCAAATGAATTGCTGAGTGTCCTAATAATTGTTTTTATGGGCGTGAAGGAGTGTAATAAACACAGAACGACACGCGTGTAATTAGCACTTGTACCATCGCGGAAGGCTAAAACTCGAGGCCTGCGGACTCTCGTTCTATCCTTCCGCGCTGGCACTCGTACCATATCGATTAACCCATTCACACACGCATGTCGTTCTGTTACGTAGGTAAGGTAAAATATTTATAGGTATGGGAGCCAGTTCGTATTTTCGACACGTTGTATGTATTGAGATTATTTTTAACCTTTTACCTAACGTAACGGTCAACAAAGGCCAAGGCTATGAACAAAATCGCCATTTAATTTTTCTTACATCTTTTCATTTTTTTTGTCTCAAAAACATAACTTACGATTGCTCATTGGAACAATCTGAAGGAGCTCATTCCATCGAAGTGCCATAAATTATGTTTTGGGGGCTAAATATGAAATATGTATTCATAATCTTTTTTTGCAAATGTCGTCTCCTATTTGTGTTGGTTAAAGGAGTAATGTCTGCATTATAAGCTTCCGCATATAGAATTACAATGGGCGATGAACAAATGAAGACAAAAACATGTCTCTTTTCAGAAACCGGATGGACCTAGAGACATTATGGTTCAGATTATAGGCACGGGATTATACAGCATCGATTTTTCCCATTTCCTCTGCAACTAGTACTGATATCCCTTCTATAACGATATGATTTTCTAATCAACAGAAGCGATTCCTCCAACAGTTCTTGTCATTTGCATTGTCACGTAAACATGCCGTTTCGTGGCGTTGCAATGGATTTTCTACCCATCAGATCTCACACATACTGACTAATATCGATAAAATCTCCACTTTCAATCAAAAATTTATTGTACCAGCTGGTGCTGAAATATCGGTTAGGCAAAGTTTATACTCGTGTTTGCATTTATTTGCATAATTTGGTTTCATAGGAAATGCCCCGTGACATTCTAATTCTATTTAACTGCTTGAGGGCTAGATTATTTTTGGTGGTCTGAATTTGTTATTCCAAATTTGTTTTATCAAAAATTATTGGAGAGTACCCACAGGCACTCTCCAACAATTTGTATTAAACAAATTTACATTAGCAAAATGTTGTTTGCGTGTGACTGAAAATGAAACACGAGCAAGGAAAATGTTGGCTTTTGCTCTGGCAGCCTCATTTTTATTAAAGCCCTGATAGTGGCTTCTGACACTCAACCAGTTAAAGCAAAAGTGAACAAATGACATTATAAACCAGTGACAAAGCTAAAAATATTTTGGTTGAATAGGTAGTGTACGAGGGTGGACGAAACAAAGGGAGTTGACACCCCACCCACACAATAATTTTCCAGTTGGGACACTGGCGTCTTCATTGGAGTCTTGGATATCCATTCGCCCATGTCAGTAATCATGTTCTTTCTTACGAAACTAGATTTGATAATTGAACTTAGAGTCGAACATACAAATGGAGGTCTATGTTACCCGATTCGGGCTCATGGGGACCAGAGCTCCCATGGGACCCCTTGAAAGTGGAGCAGTGCTTGTTTCCTGCGATAAACACGATCTGCATTGCTGGGAAAATAGGACCCGACACCAACGGCTGGAATGGAAGTCCTCTAAAGTGGGCAGCAAAGGTATAAAGGATTGGCGAAACTTTGACTTCATCCCTATTTTGCGGTCATGAGATAGCCAAAGATGCTGAAAGTGACCCTAAACACAAATAAATAAATTGATGCCACAGCATGTCCAATATAGAGTATAGTACGTTCTAATTAAATAAGATGTTTGGAATTATATTTGACACGCCAGTTATATGTATTTGTCCATAAATAAAGAACTCCTGACTGTTTTAATTATAATCCCGCCTGACTGATATTCCAGCTACATCATCAAGGCATGTCTTCATCGAAGGAATGCGTTGATGATGTAGTTGGATTATTGTATCAGTCTGGACAAATGAGGATTACACACCCTCCCCTCCCCTCTCCTCCCCTCCCAATCAGTTATCCTTCCGTCGCCTCTGGTTGTGTATATAAGTATTTAGGTATTCGAGAAATGAACCGTGAGGTGTATGTATGTGACCAACGGGGTGTCGACTCCCTCTCACCAAGAACTTCGTGGGGAATTTGGAGGCTTTTTACGTGCATAATGCTTTATTTACACTGAAAAAGAATGCCAGTTGTCAACGAAAATTTGAATATATTCCTACCTCCAGATTTCAATGTTTTCTTCGTAAAGAAGAGGAGAATTCCCTATCACAATATGGGGGACCAAAATGTCCGACAAAAATAACGATGAAAAACGCTAGTGGTACACGGCGATGCCTTGAATCAATATCTCTATCTCAAATTTTTAATCACGGCCTCAAAGTAGAAAACTATCTTCGCTACAGAAAACGAAAAAGATTATGCATAGTGTTTATCGGAGTATGAACATACAAAGGGGTTTCATGAATTATATGAATCCCGCAAGTTTTCAAAGTTGCGGATCCAGAAACATTTATTTATAAACGTAGGACGAAACCCGGAATTTCAGATGAAGGATATTTTTCTGTCAGTAAAGATGTGCAAAAAGTAATTTCAATGAATGAAGTGCGAGGCACTTTCAAAATATAAGGTTAACGATAATTTCAGAGGAACACCAACACTTATGAATAGATGCTTTGTACTCAAATGACAGGAATTTTGGCAAACTGTGGACTTGACAAAAAACAAAGTATCTCCCAATGACGCCCCTCTCCCTCCACAAACCATCTGGAACAAGATGTGGATTCCTTTCACGCCTTCCCAAGGTTCCTCCACTGAGTACTCCCACAACACTGAATCCCTCATGAATGAATATTTACACTCCAAATATTTCACATCCCTGTTTGAAATTTACAGAATCCTTTGACATGATAATATTCGAAAACATGGGGAAAAAAGATAACTATGTCAAGGCCCAGCTGATTTTGCTAAACTCATCGACCCAACAGAGGGTCTGAAACGTCCCCATGTTGCTTAAACCCATTACCTGAATGGTACCTGTAAAGGCAACTGAACCGGTGCGCCATTGATTGTACAACCACCTTGGGAATCAGTACCCAGCCATGTGACTTTATGTAACTTGTGTTCTCAGTGAGATACCCTGGAAGGGGAGCAGGGCTTGATAACTATGGAAATTCAGCACTGATTTACTGATATATCAGGACCAATAACATATGCCGGAAATATCCGTTATGAACAGTTGGCTGTTCAGGTATAAACGATTAGCCAAACTTCACGCCATAGTCATGATGAGGTGGCGATTTAGCCATAGATGCTGAAAGAGACCTTAAATAACGATAAAGAATAAAAAAGATTGTAACTTATTTACTCCTTTCCACTTCATAGAACTGCAAAATACTGTCCCTTAAGTGGAACAAAGAGCTATCTGGAATGATAAAGCATTGTAGATGGAGCCTTGTTCCACTCGGGGAACGATATTTGAATAAAGTACACGGAGAGTGGATTGTTTCTAAATCACTCGTAGGGTGGTGTCTCCACTCAGACAAAAAATCCTTGTTTGGGAAAAAACATATTAGAACGACAAGCAAAGTTTCAGCCAATGGACCTTCGGGTTGAACCCGGAGGTCCCTTGGCTAAAACTGTGCTTGTCCTTTTTATGCATTACCACAGGAATCAACTGTTATTGTCTGGGTGAAAACCTCACTCCACGAGTGTTTTAGTGGTAATTCACTCTCCACATACTGTAATTTAAGAAAGTAGACATGATTACTTAGCTTTCTGAGGGATTTATTTTTCTTCCAAATGCTTTACATGCATTGCGTTTATTTGCCACAGAACAAACTCTTTCCAATGGGTATGAATGATATGTTTTAACAGGAACAAATGAAAGCCATAGGGCGACAGGTTGAAAATATTAATTAATCCGTCCAGTCTCTTTTGATATGCCGGAGGCGAGCTGTCACTCTGCGTGCCATTGTATCCGCACGTTTTACTTTTTGCGAGTAGACAACAGCGTGGCTCGGTTCCTCCTAGCGAGCGATTAATCCTTATCGGTTGCATCCGCCGCGTAATATCCAAATTGTGCAGTAGAAAAAAATTTAAAAAACTTCAACAAAATCATATCATGTGACCATTCATTGGAACAAGCTCATCGACCTCGTTCCATTAAGGGTGTCAAGTGATATGGTTTTGTTTAATGTTTTAAAGAGTGGGGTGAAAAAAAAATTAAAATAACAAAAATTTTGATATCATGTGTTTTCTGTAAAGGGTTAAAATCGAATCGTGCGAATTATACCAAATAATACAATGCATGCATGAAGATGTGAAAAATACACCATGAATTACGCAGGGACTCAACAAAAGCGCGCTTCACTTCCAATGTTAGCGAGCAGTATACAGAGCGCCTCCCATTTTCAAAATCGAAAGACTGATCCGTCATTCTTCGAATAAGTGTCATTGACCTGGTACTGAATATTCGATTCTCTTATATTATAATGAAATGGTTAGTATCATAATTATAGGGCAGCCAATTGTGTCGCTCCATTTTACCGAGCAAACACGATGCAAGTGATTACGCCACTGTCTGTTCACGGCATGAAATTTTCATGTTAAATAATTGTACTTATACTAGTCGCTTTGCACTGTTTTTTTAAATCATTTTTAACATAGAAATTTTTGTCATGTCCTGTAATTTGTGATTAGTTTAGAAGTGATTTTGTAAGTCTAAACATTTGTGGAGAGCTCTGTAGACGATAGTTCATATCGAGTCACAAATGGATAATTGTCCTTCAGGTTATACAGTGTTTAGTGTGTTACTTGTTTTGCTAATGTGTATGTATCTTACCCCTTGAACACTAATGGTATCTACCATCTCAGTTCAATGACATCAGTTGGGATAGCCCATATTCATATTCTGGGGGTAGACCAAATAAGATTTTCAACGCGCAGCCTTGGGGCTGCACGTTGAAAATATTGATTGGTCTACTCCCACAAGTTCACAGAGAACCACATACTTTATGCGATAGGGACAAATTGTGACCCTAGACTGGAAAAGCGGTCTTACGTGTCCAAAGGCTTAAACACGACTGGCACTTGCAACACCATCCAGGGTCCAGGGTCGCTTTGTACTGTTTTAAAGAAGGTAGTAGGAGAGAGAGAAGAATTGAGCAGCAAAAAGTCGCTATCAACCCCCTCAGTTTACTAAGGGCATTAGTGGGGCTTATACGCCCGATCGCGTGGATTGAAGGCGTCAACTTGCCATTTCGCTTTACAAATCAGCGCCAGCGTATTTTCATAACGTTTCTGTTCTGATTTCTTTGAGTACTGTAATTTCGAATTCCACCTGCAAAGAACATTGTTTCATGTTATTTGATTCTGAGATTAATTATGATTCACATACTTTGCGTTATATAAGCAGTAATCGAACATCGTGTTACGTCATCGCATAAAGCTATAATCTTGACAGCAGTAATCCAAAAGTGTTGCTTTCCGGAAACTGATCACAGCGGGATGAAGTACTCATGTTTGCTTTAATTAAGTGCCATTGTTGAGCGAATAATTTGGTCTGCCTCGTTTGCACCGGTTGTTGAGAATTACCACCGATTTTTCGCATGTCAAAGAGTGAATAAATTCTTTCCCGTTGTTATAACGCTCTTTAACGCCCCAGTAACTACTTCGTGCACCTTATAACATTTTCTATGACACCCAAATGTTGATAATTCTCTAACAACTTTTCGCGTACAGCTAACGTCAGACTGTTAGCATTGTTCAATTCTATTTTTACCCTTTATCTTACCTTTTGCAAATTTAAGTGAAAAATAATTTCCAAAATCACTATCCTGCAATTTTTCTTTTTTTCTTTATTTAACAATCAACTTAATTTGCACCCAAAAACTCTGAAAAACGTTTGTATCAGCCCCCTTGTTTCGATTCCGTATCAGACAGATTCAACTTCCGGTGAACACCGCACTATCACATATATGCATTGTTATTACGCATTAAAATATAAAATTCAAAATTTTGATCAATTTCAACCCAATTTAAACTAAAAAAAACAGGGAAAACGGGCTTTATGTAACGGGATTGTTAGATAAATGTACTATCATGACCAAATGCATGTCCTGAAATTTGTATCAGATTCTCGGTCGTGTTTATAATTGGATCACAACTCGCCCTGACGGGCTCGTTGCGATCTGATTGTAAACACGACCTCGAATCTGATACAAATTACAGGGCATGCACATGGTCATGATAATGTATATTTATCATTTTCTCATTGCAACGAACTAAATTTGTCATCGTCTCAATGAGGGATGAAGCATAAGTCAGTAAATAAATATCAATTGGTGCTTTTGCATTTGATGAGTTTTTTTCTCTGTCTCCGCATCGTGGGCAGTGTATTCAATTCCGCACTGTAATAAGGCACAGACATTAACCCTTTACCCAACGCAGACGATATCAAAATTTATTATTTTAAATATCATTTTTTTTAAATTTTTCAAAAATTTTCAACAAAACCATATCATGTGACCCCTCGTTGGAACGAGCTCGACGTTCCAACGAGGGGTCGCATGATAAGGTTTTGTTGACATTTTTTTAAATATAATATTTTTTCAACTGCTGAATTTGCATATTACGCGGGCGGATGCGGGCGATTCGTTAGGTAAAGGGTTAATTAACAACACTATAAAAAAAAAGTAAATTTCTAACCACTGATTGTATTTTTACTCACCAAATCAATGCATCAAATTTATACTCTGTTCAATGTTCATATCATTGTTTTACAGCAAGGTGCGAATGGCTAATTTTGTGTCACTTGCAAGCTAAATAGTGGACTCCTTAACCTTACCATTTCCCGCGTGAGGCATGTATTAGTCTCACTACTGACTTGGTTATTGTGTGTCAGGGCAAAGCCAGCCTAAATATAGGGGCAAGGGGCCTCATATTTAAAGATATTGTAAGTTCAAAATATATTCCGCATCAAGGCGAAAAACCCACGTGAATTTCACTTCTCTGTAAAGCTGGACATAGAAAAAACACACGTGGTGTATATCCAGCTTTAGCGCAGGGACCCAGGGGAGAAACGGTATGTTAGATAAGGTCTAATCATCTCGTTTAATTTATACAGTAGTCGGAGTCTTACGAGACGTAATCGGTTGATGTCAAGATGTCGTCACGGTAAATTGAGAAACGAGATTCTAAAAGATAGAAATGTCGTGTCATCATAAGTTATAACAATCATGGCAAGAACGAATCGGTTTTCTCGACAAGTGAAGTCACGCGTGAGATGACTTGTATTGATTCTGCCTCGATATACGTCATCTCCCACCGTTTTGACAGGTGGACAGATGAGCGTCGGTCCACCTGACGGTTTAGGGTAAAAAGTATATATACCTGGAAGAGCAGAGCATTAGACACACACTTGGGGTCACACACACGTTGGTGAAGTCCAGGACAGGCGGACTCTGTTTCCTGGCATAAGGGTACCTTCGCTCACAGGACCCTGAAACGGCTGGAATCGCCAGAGAGGGCATTCCATGATTGATTTAGTTTAACGTTGATAGGCGGCTACGGGGCCGAATTCGTGAGAAGGAACACCCCAGGTGGAACGTATAAGTTTAGATTGTCGAGTAGCAGGTATCGTCCTGCAATAGTCAGAAGTGTAGGTTAATTGTATTGTGCGTATTAACCCTTTGAAGCGTCAGCCTGATTGCGTTCTGAGTAGTTTATTTTGCTTTCGGAACATCGTAATACCGACTGAAGATCGGTGTGAGTGACAATTTCGCCCTAGCACAAAAGGGGCATTTGTGAATCGTGAATTCAACCAGGAACGGTGGATATTTCAATAGGACTTTCACGGAGGACTTTCAAAAGGCACATAAGGTATGAGTAGACAATATCTGACCCAAATCAGAAGTACGGTGGTTTATAGATGACGAACATTGCTGGTCGGAACCCTCCGACAGCCAGAGGTACAGTTACGCGCAGACGTTGACATTTGAGCCTAAGCGGGTGAAGCTCTTATGGCGAGCTCACAGTAATAACATTTCAGATTTGTGAAGCTCTTATGGCGAGCTCACGGTAGTAACATTTCCAGTGTGTAGACTATAGTGCCAGTACAGGGCTATAGAATGACTATATGATTGTTTAGAATTATTTAACCGTAGTGACCCATTTTCTGTGAAAAGAATTGAATTGTTGATTGTTGAAATATTGAAACGGATTTATTTTTATGTGTAAATAAAAGAATCGTTGTTACTTTAAATCATTCTTTCCATTATACAGCCTGAAGTGATTAGGAATCACACCTAACGGAAATCGAACCTATTTCAGGACAATTTGGCAGAGAAGGAATCACGGCGTCGGTCTAACTCAGCTCTCTGCGCCGAGTTCGCGACACTTGGATTCCGACCCTCCACGTTGGTCTAATTTTCCCGCAACTTCATCAGCGGGACTAAATAACCCCACGTCAGCCCAGGCCTTACGGGGCCTTAGGTGTTCCCTGACATTGATTGGCGAGCGCTAACCAGGATATTTCTAAAAAGGTAAAAAATGGCTATATGGAAATTTTGTTTTATTTTAACGGCGGTTCTGTTTAGGTTTTGACGCGTTCGGTCAGTCGATGCCGTTCGAGGGTTTAATATCGCAATACAGTAGTCCCCAAAAGGATACTTAATAGCCACTATAACTGCGGTAGGTTTCAGAATATTTGGTGCGTTTAATTACGTTAAATTACAGAGGTAAATTAGGATCAATTGCCATATTTTTTTTTTCTTTCTTTCTTTTCCTTCTTCATTCTTTCTGACGAGTGTTGAAGATAGAAAGAAAAAATCAAAATGGATGTTGTTACACCCCTCGCCCAACTGGTATCATTAGGCAAGGAAATGGGCCTTGAGGGAGCTGAACTTCAGAAGTTCGTTAAAGATGAGCAGAAACGTGAGGCCAAGGAGATTGCCTTACGTAATGACGCAAAAGAGCGAGAGATCCAATTAGAACGAGAGCGCGAGAAAGAGGCAAGAGAGGCAAAAGAGCGGGAGATTCAGTTAGAAAGGGAGAGAGAGAATGAGACGAGAGAGAGGGAAGCCCAATTAGCAAGGGAGGCAAGGGAGGCAGAACGGGAGCTCGAACAACAGAGGCACGAGAGAGAATTAGAGCTCCTCAGAGCAAGGGCCGATGTGGAGAATGAAAGTCGGCGCTCAGGGGATGGGAGTGCAGGGGTAGCAATTCATGCCCCACGCCCCCATCTCGCTCATTTCAATGAAAACACAGATGACTTGGACTCGTACTTGGAGAGGTTCGAGCGTTTTGCCTCCAGTCAAATGTGGCAGAAGACACATGGGCTATGTGCTTGAGCCCTTTGTTGTCAGGTAAAGCCCTCGAGGCTTATACCAGTATGCCTCCTGCACTCCTTAACGACTACAGTGAGCTGAAGAATGCCATCCTTCGGAGATACCAGCTCACTGAAGAAGGATTCCGGACCAAGTTCCGAGAAATTAAGCAGGAGAAGGGAGAAACAGTACCTCAGTATTTTGCCCGAGCTAGGCGGTACTTTGACCGCTGGACTGATCTCGCAGAAGTGAATGAGTCGTATGGAGCCCTGCGAGATCTATTTCTCCGGGAGCAGTTTTTAACTACATGCTCCAAGGAGTTGGGCCTGTTCATCAAGGAAAGGGGTCCGCCCACCTATGATGAGATGGCAACTGTGGCAGAACGCTACATCGAGGCCCACGGTGGGAGTGTAAACGCACCCAAATCGGCTAGGGGTGGGGCAAACGGGTTGGCAATGGCACCCGTAAGGCAACACCACCCCGATCCTCCTGCGTCGCAGACCAGCCGGAAGGGGGGCGCTCCCAAGGACACCACTTGTTTTATCTGCAACAAGCGGGGTCATATTGCCAGGGACTGCTGGCAGAAGCAGGTAAGGACCACTGGGAACATTAGACCACCTCAGCAGGGGGCCGGGAACGCAGCGCCAAGGGGTTGGAAGCAAGGTGACCGCGTAGATCCAGGGCCCAGTAGGCAGACGGCAGCGTTCTGTCAAACTATCGGTCCAGAACACAGTCCCCTCCGGGAATGTATACAAGAGGGAGAATTAAGGCTGGGAGGCGGGAAGGTTGTCCCGATGATAAGTGGCATGTGTGAGAGGCTCACAACTTCGCAGGAGAAGGTTGATATGCCAGTGTACCCAGGGTATGTGGGACAAAGGGAGATCCGTCTGCTCCGGGATTCTGGGTGCTCCTCTGCAGCGGTTAGAAGGCAACTGGTTGACGACAAGCAATTGTTGGGGCGCGACCATTTGTGTATTTTGATAGATGGGACCGTTAGAAGGTTTCCCATCGCGAGGATAACGGTGGATACCCCATTTTATTGTGGCGAAGTGGATGCCATGTGCATTGAATCACCTGTGTATGACCTGGTCATAGGTAATATCCCAGGGGTGAGGGCAAACCCTGATGAGTTATGGTCCAGGGATAGGGGGCCAAGTGAGGGCCCAACGAGTAATGAAGGGAAGGTTCCCAGGGGGAACCAATCCGATGGCCCAGGGGATGGCCCCTACACGACGAAATGTCGGGAAGTTTCTGGAGGGACGACTCCTGTCGTATTAGGGAGAAGGGGCCGCATGCGGTCCAGGCGAAACGCCAAACAGCGAGGGAACCCAATGGGATCATTGGGGAAAGACCCTCAAGCAAATTTATGTGGGGGAGCTGAGCGCTCCAAAAAGTCGGTGTCACCCGTGTGGAGAGGGGAGGCCAGACCCACGCAAATGGCTGGGCAAACTTCCCCAGAATTGAGAGGGCACGGGTCAACACAAGTGGAGTATGTTAAAGTGGATGGGACCACTAAGGTGGGCGCCCAGGGGACCGAGAAAAGGGTCCACAAATCAAAGGAGAAGCATCCTAGGTGGCGGAGACCACGTAGAGAGTGCCGGGGGCGCACAGCGCCCAAAGTGCGCAAGAAGTCGTCGCAATGGACCGGGGGGTCGACGGCACAAGGGCCAAGGACGGCCAGTGTCGTTCGAACGACGGTAATCGCCGGGACGAGTGAGCCTGGGGGATATAGCGCCAAGGGAAGCTCTTGGGAATGCGACAACGACAGGGTATGGGGACCCTGGTGGAATACCCGTAGAAATAACGGGGCGAGAAGTAGGGGTGTGTCAAGGGTTACCCAAGGGGATACTGGGAACCGGGCCCCTACCAATGGTCGGTGGTTATAAAGAAGCAATAGTTGGGTGGCTGTGGGCCTGGTGTCTGGGACTGGGGCTCCAGTCGCAAATATTTTGTGGGTGAGGTGATGGGCTTCGTAAACTCGGTGTTAAGGCCCAAAGAAATTTTCTTATTTTTATTATTATTATTGCTCTGACTGCTGACTAGAGTTGGTTGTGAGTGCGAATGTGAGATACACTGCCCTGTCTGTCGCGTGTGCGTGGACGGGGAGCCTGTGTGTCGAGTTTTGTAAGTATGGGATGCACAAACCCGGTGTTAAGGCCCGGGGGAAACCGCGCTTGTTTTTATTGACGAGAGTTTGTGTGAGTGTGTGAGGCACAATTTTTATCCCCTGGTTGAGCTTTGCGAGGGTGAGGCTCAACATAATGCACGGGTCGTTTGCCCCTTCACAAGTCATAGGGGAACGGGAGGCGAAGTTACACTCCGTTGGAATTAACCCGTCTGACGCAAAGGCGCCGACGGTGTTACTCGTC
Organism: Pictodentalium vernedei; assembly: GCA_031216915.1. NCBI lineage: Eukaryota > Metazoa > Mollusca > Scaphopoda > Dentaliida > Dentaliidae > Pictodentalium > Pictodentalium vernedei. The sequence continues at coordinate 142,935,211 of CM062290.1, read as the reverse complement.
GGAGTGAGTGCCAAGTGAATTGTTTGCAAAATGGGCGAACGTGTATAAAAATGTGTATGTTTAGGTGTAAATATATAGTATTACAGAGAGAGAGAGTGCTGCAAATCTGAGGATAAGGCTACTCCCCATATCATATGTAAACCCGCAAGACGGGAGCATGTGGTAGCGTGTGTGTCGTGGGAATCGACATGGCCGACGCATGAGCCCGGTCATGACCCCCCACGACCACTAGGGTACAGTTTTGTAGTCTTGAACATGATGGTAGATTGTAAAAGGGTGTGAGAGGCGAGCGTGCGTGGCTTTGCCCCTTGCGTTTTAAGAGATACACAGGGTGTTTCTCTCGGGAAGGGAGTTGTCAGGGCAAAGCCAGCCTAAATATAGGGGCAAGGGGCCTCATATTTAAAGATATTGTAAGTTCAAAATATATTCCGCATCAAGGCGAAAAACCCACGTGAATTTCACTTCTCTGTAAAGCTGGACATAGAAAAAACACACGTGGTGTATATCCAGCTTTAGCGCAGGGACCCAGGGGAGAAACGGTATGTTAGATAAGGTCTAATCATCTCGTTTAATTTATACAGTAGTCGGAGTCTTACGAGACGTAATCGGTTGATGTCAAGATGTCGTCACGGTAAATTGAGAAACGAGATTCTAAAAGATAGAAATGTCGTGTCATCATAAGTTATAACAATCATGGCAAGAACGAATCGGTTTTCTCGACAAGTGAAGTCACGCGTGAGATGACTTGTATTGATTCTGCCTCGATATACGTCATCTCCCACCGTTTTGACAGGTGGACAGATGAGCGTCGGTCCACCTGACGGTTTAGGGTAAAAAGTATATATACCTGGAAGAGCAGAGCATTAGACACACACTTGGGGTCACACACACGTTGGTGAAGTCCAGGACAGGCGGACTCTGTTTCCTGGCATAAGGGTACCTTCGCTCACAGGACCCTGAAACGGCTGGAATCGCCAGAGAGGGCATTCCATGATTGATTTAGTTTAACGTTGATAGGCGGCTACGGGGCCGAATTCGTGAGAAGGAACACCCCAGGTGGAACGTATAAGTTTAGATTGTCGAGTAGCAGGTATCGTCCTGCAATAGTCAGAAGTGTAGGTTAATTGTATTGTGCGTATTAACCCTTTGAAGCGTCAGCCTGATTGCGTTCTGAGTAGTTTATTTTGCTTTCGGAACATCGTAATACCGACTGAAGATCGGTGTGAGTGACAATTTCGCCCTAGCACAAAAGGGGCATTTGTGAATCGTGAATTCAACCAGGAACGGTGGATATTTCAATAGGACTTTCACGGAGGACTTTCAAAAGGCACATAAGGTATGAGTAGACAATATCTGACCCAAATCAGAAGTACGGTGGTTTATAGATGACGAACATTGCTGGTCGGAACCCTCCGACAGCCAGAGGTACAGTTACGCGCAGACGTTGACATTTGAGCCTAAGCGGGTGAAGCTCTTATGGCGAGCTCACAGTAATAACATTTCAGATTTGTGAAGCTCTTATGGCGAGCTCACGGTAGTAACATTTCCAGTGTGTAGACTATAGTGCCAGTACAGGGCTATAGAATGACTATATGATTGTTTAGAATTATTTAACCGTAGTGACCCATTTTCTGTGAAAAGAATTGAATTGTTGATTGTTGAAATATTGAAACGGATTTATTTTTATGTGTAAATAAAAGAATCGTTGTTACTTTAAATCATTCTTTCCATTATACAGCCTGAAGTGATTAGGAATCACACCTAACGGAAATCGAACCTATTTCAGGACAATTTGGCAGAGAAGGAATCACGGCGTCGGTCTAACTCAGCTCTCTGCGCCGAGTTCGCGACACTTGGATTCCGACCCTCCACGTTGGTCTAATTTTCCCGCAACTTCATCAGCGGGACTAAATAACCCCACGTCAGCCCAGGCCTTACGGGGCCTTAGGTGTTCCCTGACATTGTGCAACTCTTTCTGACTGGGACTGTGTTGAATTCCCGTTTTCTCTTAGCTGAGAACTGAAACTCTGTTCGTTTTCTAAATTAAACCTGCGTCGCTTCACAAACGCACTGATGATATTTGACTACAACTTGTGTTTGATCGTCAGACGGTTATACTCTAATGCAGCAGAAAATGAAATTTTGGAAGAAATTAACTTCAGTTCCTCTGGGATATATGCGGAGTTTGAACTGTCGGCTTCTATGTAATTATCGAGACGTCACTGCCTATTCCCATACATAACACTGTAGATTCACAGCTCACATCCTGGATGAAAAATCCTCAAACAATTTCAAATTCTTTAGAACTAAAATTCACTGAATAGTTCATAATGATATGCTCTCTCTGTTGTAATACCCCAAAATCGACCTCGTGATTACTCTCCCAACTTGATTAAATTCTACTACACAACATTTTGATACCAGCTATCCCAATTTCTAGGCACAATACACCAAGCCCTTCTTGAAGACAGATATACTTCCATTAGCTTTCTTGACAAATTTGGGTTTGGGATCGTTGGTATTCTGTTCTGGTTTTGTCCAGATATAAATAATGACACATGATTCTCCTTGGAAACCTCATGGGAACCCTGTGAGGTGGAACTGTGCTTATTGTAGTAAACAATTTCTGGCTTTTTGGTATAAAGGGACCCGAAAACCATCGCCAGATGAGACAGTCCTAAAAATGGGGCAGTATTGGTATCACGATTTCAAATTTATGCAGTGATTTTCATACACCTATATATGGTTGAAGCGATGAAAAACCCTCAAACAATTTCAAATTCCTTAGAAATAAAATTCATTGATATAAGCCTGTAAAACAATAACAGTTCATAGACCGTCGAAGTTTTAATATATCAGGATTGGAGTAATCACGATTCTTGTACAAACGTAATTTTGTCCATTCATCCATACTAACGCTTGTTGAACTGATTCAATTCCGCCAATGCCGATATAATAACGCTTCTCGTTCGTACATACATACTGTATAGACTGGAATAATACATTTTAATAATAATAATTTAATAATAATTTTAAAGCCTAGAATCCACACACAGTGCTCAGTGGCTGTACAATAATTACATACATACATATACACACATACACATACATTCTCTCACAGATACATTGATACATGGATCACTATTATCATTTATTGGTGCCCAGAGCCACACCAGCAACCGAGGCTATATCGTGGCGATAAGCGACAGAAGCTAAAAGAAAAAGGGTATTAAATTAAAACAAATTAAAACAAAATAAAACAAAAACAAAACAAACTACAACTTTACCACAACAAGTATGTGAGTGTAACTTGACGACTAACGAGGCAATCCTCACTGACTCAGTCACACCCACGCACCTGGTAATGTGGAAACCCCAGGAAGTGGAATGGCTCCTGTTTGCTGCAGAAGATGAGTTCTGCTTCACTAGTATGGTAGGCAATCTAACTTAGTGGTAGCGTGGTGACTTTGAATGTGTGTGAGGGAAGGGGTGGGGTTGGGTTGTCTGAAATGTAAGCGTGGTTTCCGGGATTCTCTCCCCGAAAACCTAACGAATCGCCCGTATCCGCCCTCGTAATATGCAAATTGAGCAGTTGAAAAAATTAAATTTTTCAAAATATTTCAACAAAACCATATCATGTGACCCTTCATTGGAACGAGCTCAATGAGCTCGTTCCAATGAGGGGTCACATGATATGGTTTTGTTGAAATTTTTTGAAAAATTTAAAAAAAATAATATTTGAAATAATAAATTTTGATATCGTCTGCGTTGAATCAGTGGACTCCTTTTATTCATTAGAAAATCTTTTTGCAGGTGACATCTCATCGTACTCGTTAAAGGGTTAAACAAGATACCAGATTCGTCGGGAGTCTACACATAACGTATGAACTTCTTCCACTGAGTTCGATTTTGGCTTCGCTAAAGCTCGGCTCGAATCGAATTTATTAGCCGAGGTTCATTATTTGTTTTATAGAATCGCGACTTGTTGGAATCTCCTTTTCCCCACCTTCTACTTACCGAGACTAGCATTTCTCAAGTGAGATACCTCGGTGGGACAGATTATCTCACCCACCAAAGTAACACAGCTATGTAAAGGTCCACGTCTTGAACGCTGTCATGGTGTGTTCGTTTTCCAGTACATACCTCTGGAAAAGATTAAACTACCAGTCGCCCATTAAAAGAATGCCAGTGACCAACCCACCGTCAGGTATATCGGGTGGCATACAACCATCCAACATAAATAATGTCTCTTTGTTATGTGGGTGAGAGAAAAATTCTCCACGGTGGATTTTGGGTGTGGGCTTGGAAATTTCACCCTTGGAGCTATACATTTGTGCCAAACTCTCGGCAATTTTCGTGTCTGGTGCAAATATCCAGGCCTGGCATTTTCAGGAAAGCAATTTATTTGCTCCCCTACTACTCGCTTTAAACAAAATTAAGGAGGGCGAAAACTAGTCCTCCAGGCCTTAGAAAATAATGATTACCATAACAGCCTATTCCTAAAACCCATATCTTTTCATAGCCCTGTTATATTAGAGATCTCTGAAAGACGGCCACAGTGCCCTTCCCACACCTTCGGGCCTTGCCGAGCCCAGAGGTATGGAAGGGGCAGTGTGGCCGTCTCACATAGACTACCTTGTTAACAGCACCAAATAAAATGCATAAAGCCTACTAGGCAGAATTCATTAATAGATAAACTTTATTTTGCCACTTTTAGCTTTTGTAAGCTTGAGGAGAGCTAATCGCTCACCTAGGCCATGCGAAGGAAGCGATTTTTAGCCTTTCTGCATTTTGAAGAATGTCAGGCCTGAATATCTTGCCCCTCTGGTGAAATTTTCCCATCATACACCAACACCCATTGAAGATAATAATATTCTAAGTCTTACAGGAAAACAAGAAGCATTGAACATATCAGTTTGTGCAACAATACGTTACGTCAATCGTTAAATAGTGGAAAGGTATGAATTCAGCACAGACTTGTAGTCCATTACGCACATTTTATTGAAATATGAATAAAAATATTTCCATCGATATCTGAATTCATCAAGGATAAATCCATTCCGGTTTCAATAAAAATTGATGTTCTCAGATTGCAACGATGCGATTTGTTTAATGCTTTCAATGACGGCACTCGACATTTCACTGCGAGCGGATCAATCTCACTTGAAATTTATTGAATTAATTTTGAATAACGGCATCACTTTTCACGATTTTTAATACTTCACATTATGTTATTTGTTCATTTGTATGACAAGCCATTCGTCACCACGCGTGTTGTGTTATGAAAATTCAATTTCACCAAATGAAACACTCAAAGTTTTCAAAACAACTTTGAAACTTGGCAGTTGTTTTTTAGCAACCGTTTACAAGTCATACAGATTAGAACTGGTTAGACCTATACTGCATCTGCTTGGCCCAGTCAGCTTTCGATGGTGATAATAGTTTGATCAACATCGACCTACCGCTGCTTTCTTGCAAAAACTCATCAAACCTATGTACATGCCTCATGACATTTTCAGCCAGAAAGTCAGCGTGAGATATTGCCACTACTTGGCGCAGTCATCCTTCCGCCTTTGCATATTTAGCCGCGAGTTGTTCTGAAATTCTATTTTATTATCACTACTGGTACGAATACGGTAGCAGACTTCCATTGGTGCCTGTTGTCAGACTTCCAGGAATCATTGATGCCTGTTGACAACTCTGTGAGTTGACTGCATATATTCTTCGTGTTCTCTACCTCACAACCTTCACCTTGCTCTATAATTTGTGTATATTTAATTTGAATTTATGGAATACCAGAGGTGGGAATTTCAAAGTAAACAAATTTCCCTTACTTATATAGCACCGTAATGTATTTTAGCTCCATCAGTGTGAAAACTCGGGGAATAAAAAGTTCCTTACTAAAAGCACCTTAATTTCTATGTCACAACTGAGGCCTACCTGGGTCTAGAGCCCAGGTAGGCCTGAGGTGTGACATAGAAATCATTTATATATATACTACTGATAATATTTAGGAGTGTGAGGAAAAGATTATCTCAGTTGGAAATAAGGAGTTTTATAGGTTCCCGAGCTCGTTTGAGCATCCCAGAAATGCAGCGCTGATACCCCCGAGTAAATTTAGTTTTTCATATAATTTCTGTTCAATCAAAGGGGTTAATCTGGTGGCCGAAATGTAAATGTTGATGCGTGTATGTTGGGTAGAATTTCATAATTTCATCAATTATTTTTCTCGCGTTTTTCAGATATAAAATCAATACTGTGGTATTTCTGAATTTATAAAGTGTAATGTTCTATAAATCTAATCAGCCTGGGTTTGAGTGTATGGAAGTTGCGTGAGTTGTCACGAATATGTTTGATGGATCCCCGCCTAGCGCTTATTCGTATTCCGATTTCCCCAAGTTCGATGTTTAGAATTAACGGCTCGTGTTAATTTGACGAAAATTACACGTACCGATGACGGATAACAAATTAATTGTATTGATGAACGGAAGCACTACTTTGTTGGTATTCTGGAGTGCATTTTGCTATAAATTCACTCAGCTAAATTGGTCTAACAGGGATTAATGATATGTTTGCGTGAATGCAGAACGTATCAATGTATGGCATAGTGAGTTTCTCATAGTTTTTATCATGAATAAAAGCATTTACTTCTTGGTAATACTCTTGGTATGATGCTATTGTTTCGTACGACATGGTTGCTGTGGTAAACAAGCCCGGTTTTACTGTATAACAGGACCCGGCTATCATTGCATGGGCTGAGAGTCTTCTAAAATGTGCAACACAAGTATAAACATTTGTTTAACCTTTACCCAAAGTTTCGGCCAAACCCGGCCCGCGCTATTATCAAAAATCGCTTATCAATAGTCATTATTTTTTTCGTTTTTTGTCTTAAAAACATAGATTATGGCACCTCGTTGGAACGAGATCGACGAGCTCGTTCCAATGAGGGGTCATAACCTATGTTTTTGAGACAAAAAATGAAAAAAATAGTTATTCAAGAATTGTCTTGCCAAGTGTCGTCTGCTTTTCTATTTTTTTTGTTATGGCTAGTGTGTAGCCATGGATGCTACAGTGACTTCAAACACCAACTGATAACAACAACTTCGCAGACTGACAAATTAGTTTATCAATAATTGATTTTTTTAACAATTTATTGGAGAATGCTAAAAGCAGTCGCCCATAAATTTTAAAACAGCGAAGATAGAGCACCCAGCGCTGTAAATCTACACGTGAACCCTGGGAAGTTGGAGCACTGCTTGTTTACTGTTGTATATAAGTTCTGCTTTGCTGTTATAATTAGATCCCGCAACTAATACCTGCAGGTGGGATATCCTCCAAGGAATGTACCATAATGGCAAACTATTGGCTAAACAAGACTTCACACTTGCGTTCTTGTTGTCGCCACAAACGTTAATTCCCCAACCCAATCGTATCGCGGTTCTGTGAAGCCCTGATTGTAGCTCTTCCAATATCGAGATAGTTCAATACACTTATTTGGAAGCTTTAGTATTACATGCAAAATGGCAGATTGCTGTCCTGATACAAATAACACTAACATATATGTAACAAGTCGTGTTGCCAGTGTTAGATTTTCAGTCTTAAGGTTTATGTAAAAGCATCTTGTCAGTACATTAGGTATTATCAACCTGTAATCGATAATATGTCGATTCAGCAGTTGCGATAATCGTCACTGAACGAAGTGTAAATGTAATTGCTCGAAAATATTTTCCTGGTGGTGGAAAATATACCTGCATATTCGAAATGAAGATAAGCGTATTGTTTCACATGAGTAGGAAATGTTATGCAGAGAATTATGATTTTTGCTATTGACTGGATCTTTTTGGTGACATTTGAGGTTTCGTATTCAATATTTTACTTGTGTAAGTTAGCTTCGACTAAGCTGATGTTCTGGCCATTTTGCCTGGACAGGCAAATGACCAGCTACTGTTTATTCGTATTTATAAAGGGCTAGATGTTGACAAAATGGATCGGAATGTGTGAAAGGGAAGACGATGCCTGAACGACGGGTTGAAAAGGTGTGCGCGATGTGTAACTCCAATGAGGAAGGACGTATTACTTTCGCTAAACCTTGGGGGATGTCATTTACAACTCTCTGGTTACTGCACTGTGTGTGTTACCTTCCTCGCGTAAAGTTAATGTCATGTCTTGTTGAGTTAAATGACTTTATACTTGTGCAGCATTTGCGTCATTCAGCATATTAAAAGGCGCATGTCCCATTATTCCGCGAAGATGCGGAAAGGTGCAAATTGAACTGGTTTCAAACATTATTTGAATACGATGTATTCACTCTTTAATTTCAGGGCACGAAATGGTGGATTGTGAAGTCAAGAAATTCTACACATGTAAAGAATGCGACCCTGCAAAAAATTTCCAGCCAAATATCAATAGAGGAGATAAGTGCCGACTCAAGTAAGATTATTGCTTACCTGTTATGATGCCTCTCAACCCTTTACCTAACATGAAAAGCAGACGACACTTGAAAAAAAAAATTCTTGAATAACTACTTTTTTTCATTTTTTGTCTCAAAAACATAGGTTATGACCCCTCATTGGAACGAGCTCGACGAGCTCGTTCCAATGAGGGGTCATAACATATGTTGTTGAGACAAAAAATGGAAAAAATAATGAAAACTAATTGGCGATTTTTGAGAATAGCGCTGGCCGGTTTTGGCCGTTACGTTGGGTAAAGAGTTAAAAGGCGGACGTAAAGGCCCAATTAGTGGTGGCTTGCGTTTAACACTTCTTGCTCTCCATGGGAATACCGGACGTGGTAAACAAACCCCGTTTTACTGGTAAAATATGGTGGGTAACCAATGCCTGGGTGGAAGTCCTCTGAAATGGGCAGCATGAATATGAAGGATTGTCATCTTGATATCCAATAAAAAGGAAAATTATTTCAAAGTATTTTTCGGAATCCTTATAGGAGAGGAGGTTGAGAGCAGCAGATGGAACGCAGTGATAATAAAGCCTTTTCTTCTATGAATCACGGTACCTCAGCGGATCGCCGAGGTGTTATGCATGTGATTGACTAGGTTATCTCCTTCAGTTGATAGAAGTGCTTCTGTACAGCTACTGGTAGTTTGGGTCCCATTGTGGGGATTACCTCCTTACCTAAGGCAACGGAAATATACCATTTACATCTAATTCTATTATTTCTTTCATTTTCCTTCAAAAACGTGGCTAATGCCCTTTCATGAGAACGAGCCCAACGAGCTCGTTCCACGAAGGTGTTATAAGTTATGTTTTTGAGACAAAAAAATGAAACGTTTCAGTTAATCAAGAAAAAAGCGTGTGTCGTCCAATAATTTTGTCCTGTAAATGGTTAATTAATGCCACGTAGATGATTACCCCATTGTAGACTGTCGGTGTCTTCCAAGTCTGTTCAATGACATAAATTGGAAGAGTCCATATTCATTTCCTGGGGTAGGCCGTTCCATATTTTCAACGTGCAGCCTTCAGAACTGCACGTTGAAAATATTGATTGGTCGCCCACACATGCACCGAGCAGTCACCCTACTTGGTGAAATTATGACGTATCATGTTCCAAGACCGAGAGTTCAAAGGGTTAACTAATCTCATCGTCTTTCTTCATGGGAAGTTGGGTGGAATTGTTATTTAGTCAGTTTCAAACTTACCTGTGGAACTGGTATAGCCTTGCAGATCATCTCCCTGTCACCAACACAAAAAAAACAACAAAAGACTAGACTTTATGATTCTGGAGAATCGTGGCTTTTCCCGATGAGATTCCATGATTTGTTATGACCCCCACAGTGTATGATGAATTGCTTTTGACTGTCTCATTGAAGTTCCTTCATTGATGTCATGAAAAAGGTGAGTATAGAAGTCTCAAATGACTCAGTTTGATAAAAAAATTTGTTTAGGTAAAAACCATCATTAACGGTGGAGAGGGGTAATATCAATATCATCGTCCAACAAGTTAATGACCGACAAAAGGAGTTATTTTTGTTTGACACATACCCACTGAGTGCTGTATCTATTTGAAAATGGTCCGTTTTATCTCAAATGTATCCAAAATATTGATGTCTGGTAGTTTGTTAAGGGTTAACAAGTGCTAACAGGAATATTTATTCATGCAACTTGTAATTTCACACCAAAAACTGTGAATGGCAATTTTTACTTAAAAATCTACAAGATGTTTTCAGAGAAATCCAGGGAGAACATGAATTTTAAGCTGTTGACGGGTATAATTGTTTATCCAGCCCAAAACGGGTTAAGGGTTGTTTTTTTAATACGCTTGTTACTTATAAAAATAATTCTCAGTGAATTCTACTTCCACTTATGTTGATTTCTCCTCTTAACTTTGGGTGCTGCGGGTATGCAAACTTTCAACATTTTGATGTTTGAGAACCAGCATAGGGTTAACAAATGCTTACTGGAATATTTTGTACATGCAACTTGTAATTCACACTAAGATCTGAGATTGGCCATTTTTTTTTGAAAATCTATGTGATGTTTTTAGAGAAATCCTTGGATAACATGAATTTTTAACCTTTTGAGTGTTATCACCCTGTAACCAGCTCTAAACGGGTTAATGCTTGGTTTTATGAATACCTTCATTACTAACAAAAATGATCTTCGGTGAATCCCACTTCCAATGAAGGTGGTTATGTTCATCTCGCAGGTACACATTGGGTGTAATGGGTGGTCAGGTACAGCCCATTTTCTCAAAATTTGCTTGCTCTGGAGGGTTAACAAACGCTTACCGGAATCTTTTGTTCATGCAACTTGTAATGTCAATCCAAGACCTGCAAATGGTCAATTTCTCTTGAATACTTACCAGATTTTTTTGAGAAATCTACCGAAAATGGGAATTTTAAGCTTTTAAGGGGTACATCTCCTTAACCGGGCGAAAATGGGTTAAGACCTCAATTTTTGAATACCCTTACTACTTACTAAAAATTTTCCCTATCAGTTTTGCGTCCGGTAAAAGAAGTTATGTTTCTCTGCAGCATTCCCATTTGATGTTGTTGGTGTCCAAAAACAGACTATTGTTTTCGAAATTTTGACATTTAGCAGCCCATGGAGGGTTAACAAATGCTTATCTGAATATTTTATCCATGCAACTGGTAATGTGACTCTAAGACCTATCAACGACCATTTTCTCTTGAAACCCTGCGAGACGTTTCTAAAGAAATTAAGGGAATACATGATTTTTTAAGCTTTTGATGGGTATTGCTATTAACCATCCCAAAAGGGGTTAATGCTTGGTTTTTTGAATACCCTTATTACCAACAAATTTGGTCCTCGGTGAATTCCACTTCCAACAAAGTAGATTATGTTTATCTCTCTGGTATGCATTGGGTGTTGTGCGCGTCTGAAAACAGCCTATTTCAACAAAATTACGATGCTTAGCAGCCTGTAGAGGGTTAATAAATGCTCACCGGAATATTTTGTCCATGCAACTTGTAATGTCACACAAGGACCTGCGAATAGTCAATTTTTCCTGAAAACCTACGAGTTGCTTTTAGAGAAATCTACAGAAAATGGGAATTTTAAGCTTTTAAGGGGTATTTCTCTTTAACCAGCCCAAAATGGGTTAAGGCTTCGACTTTTGAATACCCTTACCACTATCAAAAATGTTTCCCCATCAATTTTGCGTCCGATAAAAGAAGGAACCTTTCTAGGTGGTACACCAAGTGGGTGCTGTTGGCATTCAAAAACAGCCCATTTTATCACAATTTTGACTTTTAGCAGCCTGTGGAGGGTTAACAAATGCTCACCGCAGCATTTTGTCCATGCAAATTCTATTGTCACACCAAGGCCTGGGAGTGACAAATTTTTCTTGAAAATCTGCAGGACTCGTTTAGAGAAATCCACGGAAAATACGAATTTTAGAGCTTTATGGGAGTATTGCTGTTTAACCAGCCCAAAACGGGTTAAAGCTTGGTTTTTTGAACACCCTTATTACTGACAAAAATGATCCTCTGTGAATTCCACTCCCAATAAAGGAAGTTATGTTTATCTCTCGTGTGTGTATTGTTTGGGTGCAGTGTTGGCCTGAAACTGGCCTATTTCATCAAAATTTCGATGTTTGGCAGCCTGTGGAGGGTTACCATATGCATCGCCTGATATGTCGTGTGGATCAAAGGGCGTGTCACAGACAGGTCTAGCAATGATGAATGTATAAAAAAAATCTACAAGACGTGTTTCGGGAAAGTGCCGATAAACCCCAATTTTGGCAGTTTTTTGCCAATTCTGATGAAATAAGGGTTAAATCGAAAAATCCGCTTGGGTACATTTTTAGATTTTGTGCCCCTCTATGCCTGTGCAAAATTTCGTGAAAATCGGTTCGAAAATGGCTTCTGAATCGTACGGACAAAATGTGTGGAAAAAAAAAAAAAAACCCAAAAAACCCCAAACCCCCCCCCCCCCCCCCCCCCAAAAAAAAAAATAAAAATAATAATCCGTAGAAAAACAATAGTCTTTTCCAGAGGGAAAAGCCTAAAAAAGATAAAAAACCAAACAAACAAACAGCAACGAAGAGCACACACACAAAATAACTTGTCAAGGACAGTTCATATTGCGTCATCAATACACATTTGAATGCTGTTACAAGTAAATGACAAATTACCTGTGTATATTATTCAGTGTTTTGTATCTCTGTGATCATTAACCACCCTTTCTATACCAGGTTCCTGCATGGTATCATCCCTTAAAAATGTATATCACATGAAACGTCGTTAATTTCGACGTAACGACCCATGTCTTATTTCCTGATTATCAATTAGTGCTTAATCGGCGCGTGTATTCTTGTGCGTAGTTCACATGACGTCAATTACGACAACAGGTGCAAGTAAAGCGCATTCATGACGTCATGGTGTGAAGCGTCTGAGCCAACGAACTGATTGTCGGTTGTTTTGGGAGAATTTAGCGACAATAAATTAAATAAAAAGTGTAAAAAAAATTCGAAAATTCATGTGATATACAGAATCTTAACTCGTGATGTTTGGAAAAAGAATTTTTGAAACTTCTTTGATGAATTCGATTCACAACTCGCCTAAAAGCTCGTTGTGAATCAAATTCATCAAACTCGTTTCAAAAAATCTTATATCCAAACATCACTCGTTTGAGATCCTCTATATTTACAATTTTATTTCGTAAAAGGTTCGAGTCTGCTTTATATTGGAATGCAGGAGCAGTGGTAATATAATCTGATAATATGTCGGTGAATTGAAATTACTTCTGATCCTTATCACTATCTGTCACTTAACCCTTTACCTAACACGAAAGGCAGACGACACTTGTAAACAAACTTCGTGAATAACTATTTTTTTCATTTTTTGCGTCAAAAACATAGGTTATGACCCTTCACTGGAACGAGCTCGTTCCAATGAGGGGTCATAGGCTATGTTTTTAAGACCAAAAAAATAATGAAAACTGAATGGTGATTTTTGTGAATAGGGCTGCTCGGTTCTGTTTGCTATATTAGGTAAAGGGTTAATGTCTTTGATAATTACCGAATGCCGTAGGAGCGTGTTGATTAGAGCAATGGACTTCAGATCGAAAGGTCGTAAGATCGATCCTGACTCGGGTCCTCCTGGTTGTGTCCTTGGGCAGGATTGTAAAGTCTTTTATAAACGAATCCCTCGTATCCGACCGCGTAGTTTACAAAAAGAGCAGTTGATAAAAAACAATATTTTAAAAAGGAATTTCAACAAAACCATATCACGTGACCCCTTCTTGGAACGAACTCATCGAGCTCATTCCAATGAGGGGTCACATGATATGGTTTTATTGAATGTTTTGGAACAAATTTTAAAAAAAACAGTAATTAAAATAATAAATTTTGATATCCTATGTGCTGGGTAAATGGTTAATACCCATTGCCCAAGTAAGTGCACGATTGTGAAGTGTATTGAAGTATACTGCGCGTCGATCGTACGCATTCCTTCAACCGATGCTTATTCTGCTTGAGCGAAGATGGTAAATCTGATAGTTAATCGTCGCTACTCGCACTTGTATGTAGGTTTTCTTTTCGGCACAGTATGACCCTGGATGTCGAAAGTGTCGTTAAACCCTAATAAATAAATAATATATAAATAGATAGAATGTTAAAGCATTTTTTGAATGAGGTTATATCCTCATCAATCGAGGATACCCGATACCTGGACGATTATTTTTGACTAACGATTATTTATATGTTTCCATGTTTCACTTCGTTTTATAAAACAATTTTCTTGACTTTCCATATTAACCCTGTACCTAACGTAATTTATTGTCAAGCTGTCTATGTAGAATGGATTAAAAGAAACACAAATTACGGTCATAAGACTGAAAGCGTTGTGTAGCGAGGAAACTGCTTAAAAACTTCCTAAATAAAATAGTTTGCTTATTTTTCTCATGTTCTTATATTGTGGATAATAATTGTTATCGATTGCGGTGATGTGACGAAAATGGAATTCATCTGACTCTGACTGATCGTATGACGAATATAGGCTGTTTTGGCCCAACACGTTCGGTATGTGTCGTTCGCCCACGTATGAATTTATACGTAAAATATGGATACATGTATGTGGTTGAATGTGATGAATGCAACAGTTAAATGGTTCGATTTGAGTGTGATTGTTTCTCGCAAGTGGGCTGTGGAGGTTCTACAAAGTTCCGCGTCGTCAAATGATGCTTCGGCAACTCACTTGAGAATAAGAAACTTATCGAACCACTTAGCTGTCGATTATTTATTATAACATACGTAAGAAAGACATTTTCTAGCCAAAACCTTTACCACGCATAGAGGTCTTGCGTTTCGGTGTTCATGCTCTGTCGTTTTGTCACTTGTACGTCCAAAAACGCAGTTTGCTGACATATCCAACACACTGGAATTTGTTTGGGAATATTCAGTTTCGACATTTCAATGCAAAAATGCTCCAGGAACTTCAAGCATTCATTCTTTATCACACACTTGATTCGACTTCCCGAAGTGCGATTGAGTTTGCACTCTCCTGTGTGAATATGAGAGTACTTTCTTCGTTATTCAATGAAAACGAATCTCCAGAGAGTGGTGATACTTTATGTGCAACATTGGTGTAACATGTTGGATAGAAATTCGGCTTGGTGTTTTAGGATCCGATCAGCGTTGATAGCTTTTGATGGTTGTCTTGCTAATAAAGGTCCCAGGTGGTTAAACGAATTTCACAACCTCTCCTAGTGAAGCGGGTAAATCGATTTAGTTTGCTTAATTGCACATTAAATTAGTATAGAGGCTGTATTGTTCTACAGAAATAGTAATGGATGCACTTCACATGATGACGCATTTTTCAAAGAGGCAGGATGTGTAGATCAAGAGGGAATAAAGATATGCAATTGTCACGCGCTTCTATTTTTGTTAGCCCGATCACCATCTACGTGTCTTTTGCTGTAGTAAAACATATCTCCACAAGAAAGGATATTGACCTCTGACACAAAAGTTATTCTAGTCTATCACAAACATAGCAGCAAATCCTTCTGTGGAAAACAAACTCTATTTTGCTGGTAAACTTGATAGGGCCCAGCAACCAATGCTTGGGGCAGAGATCCTATCAAATGGGCAACATGGGTGTAAACTATTGGCTAAACGTGACTCTATATCCATGTTGCGCTCACCATTAGCCTTTGTGTAAACATACAGTTAAAACTAGAAGTCCTGTCATGAAATTCGAACAAATAGCACGTCGATCTGCGCGTTAATCTACGCGTTATGACCATAGTAAGGCTATCAAATTCTGTACATATGGTCTGTGCACAAGCAATGTTTCAGCCAATGGACCTCCGGGTAACCCGGAGGTCCATTGGCAGAAACATTGCATGTGTTTGCTATGAGTAACCAGGAGAACCTGCCGTGCTTTTGATGCCATTCGATGTGGCAAATTGCGCGCAATTCCTACGCACATTAAGCCTAGATAAGCGCACAGTTCATTACAGGACTTATAGTTTTAACTGAATGTGTCCTTAAACACCAATAAATAATCAATACAATCGGACCTGACAACCAACTCCTGGGGGACATTCCTCAAAAGTGACCAGCCTAACTATAACCGATCTCCTAAACATAACTTAATACTTGTGTTATGGCCATGATGTTGAAAGTGGCCAACAAAAAAGTAAAATACATCGTCCATGAATGGTGCCAGCGTCTGGCATTAATTCTCTGGAATCTCTTGTTTTGAGCTTTCTGGGAGTAAATTTCGAAGTCTGTTATCACAAAAGGGAAAAGAACGGAGAGAATTTTTGATGCGTTCATCATTAATTTTTGTGCCAGGAATGTGTTGCCCAAAGAAGTCACATTATTATGTTTGATACCCCCAATTTATATTAGACCGAGTGAAGCATCGATTTTTCAGTTGCAGTGTAGCCTCTACCGTGCCTCAATATAGAACCGTGGGTGTACCTAACAACTGCGTTTTACATTGCTACAGCTGTCCAATGCAGCGGAATGAAATTGTTTAGGATTTTGAGGGGGTGGAATCCGTGCCCAGAATATAAAAGAAATTTACAGATTGAAGATTTTTCTTCGACCTTCGTCACCTTTCAGTGGCATCCAACATCTAGCTTGAAGCCTTAATTCCGTTCACACCACACGAGGTTGGTCGTTTTGGACGCTTACTCTCCATACCTCGAGCAACATCACCACCGTCGATGGAGTTGGAAATCTATAGTACCCACGTGGCCAGAGTGTGGACACTACCATTATCCTCAATTGCTAATAAAAATACAACTTTATTGTCCAGCAAATACAAGTACAAGTGAGGGAGTTAATAGAGAACTGCTCAATGAAGATCTCGGACAACCCACGGTAAAAAAATCGTAAGAGAAAGAGTCATGGGGATTGTAACCTTAATTGGCGAGAGGAGGTCAAATCAAAAAGGTCTTTTGCTGGCCTTCATTTAAAGAGAAGCTAAACTATGGTTTGAAGACTACTTTGATGGCACCTTTGGGGGGTCATTGTTGTTCAAGCTGAGGTCGCGGTCGCTGTAGCTTATGGGAAAAACTGGGAAATACAGTGAAAAGCAGTGTCAAATGTGTGGTAGTGGAAACCCGTGAACACTTTCTATCAGAATATCCAAATGGCAGTGTAACAGAATAAGATTCACAGGGAGTATAATGGGGAAGTGGGATGAGAGAATGAATGACATGTGATATGTGGGTGACACAAAGGAGGGAGTTAGTATACTTATCGGAGAGATTCGGAAGAATGGGGTACGGGATGTCATCAAGCAGTTCGTCTCCGAGTGTTGGGAGGAGAGAAGAGACGTGTGAATAGGGAGGTAGTTGGGAGCACGAGAGTAACCAAGGCCTTCTCACTCGAGAACCGCGACAAATCAGCGGTTGGCCATAATGTTATTAAATACATTTGTAGTTTAGTGGCCACCGGGTAGACTACCTGGTAGTCCTTAAATTGCAGTACAAGTGTTTTCTATACTAACGAGTAAAGAGAACAGTAGATTTCCTCCCGCCAAGTGACAAAGTTCTCTGTGTGTCCTTAGCCTCCTTTTAAAAGCTTTCTTCCTTGTACCTGGACCACATGTACATATATCTGTGTATAGGATCTATGTCAAGTTTTTTCTTTCTTTTTTGGAGCAGTTAGATTTAGAATAGTGTGTCACACGTGGTGTGAGCTTTGCGTCTTTAGTTTCTGTCTCTAGCCAGGTAAGAAGTGATATTCCCTTCCCAACATCCACAACAAATATATATATATTTTGAAACCGTGACGTTTGAAACGCGTAACTGTCTTGACTACGATATTTATTTATTTATTTATTTATTTATTTATTTATTTATTTATTTATTTATTTATTGGTGTTTAAGGTTACATATTTCTGCACAATGGCTAATCAAGACCACGACAGTTTTACGGGTGGAAGAAGCCGGAGTACCCGGGGAGAACCACCGAGCAATGGCGAGCAGCTGTCAGCTCCGTAACATACTAACTCCACACAAGCATGGTTAGCATTGGTTGAAGACAAGTGCACCATCGACGTGCAGTGCGCCTTAGTGCACAACGCTACCGTGCCCCCCACGTGGGCAATGCGGGGGGGGGGGGGTGAAGTTGACTACGATTGACAATGACATTTATTTTAGCGTGATTTGACCATCGTGTAAATAAAATGAGCCGACAGAACACTAAATTTATGACAAAATATGATGGGGCGGCTTCTAGCGCCCACCCATCCCATCCATGCCGCTGAATAATGTTAATAACTCCGGCAACCAATGCTTGGGGTGGAAGTCCTCGAAAGTGAGTATAAACGATTGGCCAAACTTGACCTTATGTTCATGCATAAATCAATAAATAAATAATGTTCATATCGCTGTTTTATGGTTATATAGTTTATGTAACATATGTACGGTACAAATCCACATTTGATCAGGACAAAAACTTCCTTCTGCAAGCTGACGGATCTATATATGAACCAAGAGGCTGTTGCATTTCATACAGCACAGACGGCAGACAGCGTTTGATGTCTATTGAAATTGAAAGACTTTAAGGCTCTGTATTATTTGTTTGTTCTGTATAGGGAAAATTTGCATACTGTTTTCTCTTGTATTCCCTCGCACTGTTCACAAACTATGTTGATGAACTGACGGTTTTTACGCTTCGGTCCATCCACAGTCCTTTTGAAATCGGGCCCTGCGAAGCTTCGAAATTCGATTCGATTTAAATCATCTCGAGGATTCGATTCGAGTCTCATTGATTAAAATATTTTTGAATCGTCGAGTTGTTGTCAAAATAATATCAAGTGTCTACTCTTGTACTCGTCTTCTATCATCAGGTCTCCTGTACAGGAGTCTTAATTAATGCCAGACTAAATATATTTAAAACTAAGAGGCATAACACTGGTAACTATTAGGTTAAAACAAAAATCCAGTGATAGGTGGATTCATTTAATTTTCGGGCGGTAAAGCACCCTTCATCAGAAACACATATAACTGCATATATACTATTCAAAAAAGTAGGGGGATACCCAAACTGATGTTGATATTTTCGGAAAATGGTATTGGATACGCGTGATTGGACACATCAATATCTTGCCAAGTTTAGTGTGGATCATGAATGTCACCGGCTCACGAAAACATCGTGCAGGTTTTTCGCACGAGCGCCGCATTAATGTCTGTGGGGTACGTTTTGAAATTTTCATTTGTACTGGACGGGCTTTTTCGGAGGTCTCATCGTTCTTTTCTTTGTATAAACTCGTCCATCAATAGTTTCTCGTCGAAACGTAACTTTTGAGGTATGCGAAGACTGACACGTGACGAACGTTTACATGCCGTTGGCATGTTGGAAGCTGACAACAGACAGACTGCAGTGGCTCAAATTCTCAACGTTACTCAATCGGTGATTAGCAGGTTGTGGTCACGCTACCGTCAGACAGGCACTGTTGATCACAGACGTCGGTCAGGTCGTCCAAGGGCGACAACTGCTAACCGGATCGTTTCATCCGAACCACAGAATTACGTAACCGCCATCATAGTGCCTCAGAAATTGGACAGCAGCTGCACCGAGCGACAGATGTGCGAGTCGTCAGACTATCCGAAATCGCCTATACAGCTGGAATTTGTACGCTCGACAACCTCGAATAATTCCACGTTTGACTGAACGTCACATCGCAGCAAGGCGTAATTGGCGTGGAGCACGACAGCGCTGGGACAATCGTCGGTGGAGCAACGTCATGTTTTCCGATGAATCGTTGTTCACTCTCGACTTCCACGACAGGCAAAACAGAGTGTGGCGGCGGCGGCGGCGGAACGAACGATACCATGACGTAACCGTTTGGCAGCATGATCGTTTTAGTGGTGGATCGGTTATGGTGTTGGGAGGCATAACCATGACAAGCAGAATAGCATTACATGTTATCCAAGAGCGTGTCACAGGGCAGTACTACCGTGACAACATGTTAGCAACTCATGTGGTGCCATTTGCGCGACGTCACGGCCGTCGATTCATTTTCCAAGATGTAGCCCGTTTCGCAACAGACTTCCTCCAGGAGCAGAACATCACTACACAGCCTTGGCCAGCACTAAGTCCCGACCTTTCACCAATCGAGCACGTCTGGGATATGCTTGGCAGGCGCGTACCACCACGCCAACAGCTCCCTACCAATGTCCAGGAACTCGCCGCTGTACATATAAAAATATTAATTGAGATTCCTGTGTTTGAAAGCTGGGACATAGACCATTGTACTAATATATACACATTTTAATACACACACATATATATATAGTTCGTGCGTCTTTCATGAAGACCAGGTCCTCGGTTCGAATCCCACCACCTGCGGCAACCGCGTTGTATCCCTCGACAAGACACTTCACCCTCACCGCCCACGTGGGGGCACAGTGGCGTTGTGTACTAAGTTGTGCACGTCGATGGCGCACTTGTCTTCAACCAGTGCTAACCCTGCTTGTGTGGAGTTATTATGTTGGGGAGCCTGACAGTTGCTCGGTGGTTCTCTCCGGGTACTCCGGCTTTCTCCACCCGTAAAACTGTCCGACACAAAGTGGCCCTGGCTGTCGAAAGTGTCGTTAAACCCCAATAAATAAATTACAAGAAGACCATCCCGAGCCGAGGTTCCACGTCTTAAACTACTTTATTCCGATGTTTTTTATTGACTTGCCCAAGCAGACGAGTCGCCATTGAATACAAAATCTGAGTGGAGACTGGCGATATTAACTGTTGTAAGAAGGTGCAATTAGGGCGCGGTGGCTCAGTAGGTAGAGGTGCAGGCTACAAGGCTACAGCAACCGCGTTATGTCCTTGGGCAAGACACTTCACCCCCATTGCTCACGTGGGGGCACTGTGGCGTTGTGTACTAAGGCGTACTGCACGTCGATAGTGCACTTGTCTTCAACCAATACTAACCTTGCTTGGAGTTAATATGTTGGGGAGCTGACAGTTGCTCGCCGTTGCTCGCTGCAGAAATATGTAACCTTAAACACGAATAAATAAATAAATAAATAATAAGAAGGTACATTATTTACAATCCAAAAGAGCCGTGATATTCTATTCGAGATTCGATTCGATTCGAAATCGTCAGCCTGATTCGATTCGAGATTCGATCCTAAATTTGAGATTCGTGGGGCCCCTGTTTTGAAAAAAATACATTTATACATATACAGGACGCAAATAATATTTAATTATAGTCCACGCTGCAATCAGATTTTGACACGAAATGCTTGTGCGCAGTTAGTTAATTATGAAAAAAGGTCAAACGTAAATGTAGTTAGTCATTAAGTACAATCATCGGGAGTCATGACCATTATAATTGTGAATTTTTGAACATTATTGATGTTTTCGTCACCAGATGATTGTTGATGAACTTTTTAACTATCTAAGTAATTGGTTGTCTTTCTTAATCGGGCCCCTCCCCCACCCCCACCCCCCCACCCCGTGAACGATCATTCAGTTGGCATGTGGGTTACGACAACTGTAACAAACGCGAACGAACTGCAGGTTACGACAAAGTAGTACAAACATAACTCTATTAAATTTCTAATCTCGCATGTTTTAACAGAAAGACTTGATAGTTTTTCGGAACTATCCCGACTCAGAGGTTGAATATTGCATCCACATATGAATTAGAATGCTGTTTCCTTCTGAAAAGAATTTACACCAAAATACATAATAACTTACGCCTGATCTCATTTCAGCTAGATTACGCGTTAGTTGTTGATATTTATCCAGGCGAAAACCCCGTTAAGACGTAAAAGGGCCTGACTGGCGTAGTAAAACCAGAGAAGGCGAAGAAACATCACAACACTCTTTATCTTATGGGTTACCACCATGATATATAGCGTAGCCTGCCAACAAGTTACAATATTCCTTTATTCCCAGCCTCACCCCTCCCCCCCCCCCCCCCCCGAGTACCCCGGGATGTGGAGCAGTACGTGTTGGCTGTGCTAAACACGTGTCGCGTTACTGGTAAAATAGGACCTAGTAATCAATGCTTGGAGCGGAAGTCCTATGACGTGGACAGTATAGGTGTTAACCATGGCTAAACCTGATTTCATACCTATGTTGCAGCCATGATATAGCCATAGATGCTGACAGTGACCTTAAGCATCGATAAAAGAAAAATGCTGAGATATGTTGAGAAACAGCCCTCGCCTGCAGGTACCCTGCACTTAAAATGGTATATAAGGTGTTTATGAATTCCATACCGGTCTAGAGCGTCGACAGATTCCGATATTTTGATCTTCATTCTCGCATTATGAGATTTACTGATTCCGTATATACAGTGTTAGGTCACAAACTATATTTTCTGTATATTGAATGGGCAATTGCATTGATTCAAAAACGAGCGAATTCTTACTTGTTCATTTCAATTTCAACATGTTCAATTATGCAGGGGGAATCACTCATAACTGTTAAACGTCTATATATATTTCAGTCATCGCGGTGTGTGTGGACACTGCTTGCACGTGGAGCCTTGAATCCAATGAAATTTTTTTCGTCGTTCTCCGTGTGTGAGGAGTCCTACATTATGCTTGGTAATAATTTGTCCAATTTTAATTTCATGATAACTTTGGTTCTGAATTCCCAACTGTTGAGCTTTAACACCACTTGATGCGGTTGCGCAGATATGCAATGTGCTGCAGCCTATTGGACCATGATGTTACAAACCACTTTATCTAATGGGAATCCAGCTCGAGTTCCACTTGTGATTGGCTTGTACGTTGGGTTGTCTGACAGTTATTCGCTGTTACTCAGTGAATCTCCATAAAACTGTTCGACACAATATGACCCTCGTTGTTTGAGGTGCTGTAGAACCCTTGTTAACAAATTAGAAAACTGTACTCCAAGCCCAATACCGGATCTTACGATCGCAACTCACTTTTTTCTCCCCCCCCCCCCCCTCCCCCCCCCCCCCCCCCCCCCCCCCCCGCTTGTGGTATGTGATTATTCATCCTTGGGGTCTTGTCAGAACCACCTCTAATTTGAAGTGATACATTCAGAGCCACCGACAAATCAGACATTGAGTCTTAAGATAATCCTCAATCGGGCAATGTATTTATCCTTTTAGTATGATGGGTGGCAGCTTTGATTAATCTTTCAAAAGACAAATGACTGAGATATACTTAAGAATTGTGTGTTGAATGTGTAAGGTTTGGTCTTGGTGGTCTGTAAATTGACAATTTGATTACGACGGAGAAGTTCTAATTTCGTACAGGGATTTAGAGAAAATGCGATCAGTACTATCTTGGCTTCGTCCTCTCTGAAAATTGACTGCATTATCATTACTCACGATGGGGAAGCGGGGGAAAAAGAGGGATGGCTATGAAACACGTGTATCGATAAATCCAATCATACACGCTAACTTTATGACATAATAGATGCTTTTATTATATCAATCTTCACTGCTTCGATCTAACTATCGACATAGAAGTTTCTCGTGAGTGTTTATTCAGCAGGTAATCTTCTCATAAGCTAATTTTCTCAATGGGCGAGAGAAAATGGAATTCCTTTCGAAGTAAAGACTGCCGTACAATGAAAGTTTCTTGTTTCAACAACCTTTTAAAGCAGCAGAAGAGCATTTTGGTTTTTTTTCTTCTTTATTAGTTTTGAGAATTTATGAGAAATAGTATGTTTATATTGTTCCGATATTGAACGCTTTTAAAATCTCAGCCGATGTTAGGCCACAAAGCGCGTGTTATGTGAGACCAAAAGCCAAACACGAAAACTATTTTACACGGTTTCAACTTACCAATGTCGGTTCTTATAGTTTCTAAGTAATAACTAAAATATGCTGCAATTATTCAATGTATTGCCATGAGAATTAGGAACAACATCAATATATTCGTTTCTCGCCGACATCAAACTATATTCTGTACAAAGCAATTGGCGATTGTGAACGTCGGAAAATTGAACACTATCGATAAACTAGGTGCAGTGTCTAACCCTTTACCCCAAAACCGGCCAGCTATTCACAAAAATCTCCAATGAATTTTCATTATTTTTTTCATTTCTTGCCTAAAAAACATAGGTTATGACCCCTCTTTGGAACGAGCTCGTTTGAGATAAAAAATGAAAAAAATAGTTATTCAAAAATTTTGTTTGCGAAGTGTCGTCTGCTTTTCATGTTAGGTAAAGGCTTAAAAAAAGCAAATGCCTGTCTCAGTATGGTGGAAGCTAAGAGGTAGTTTTATATTTGTGACCAATGAGCAGTGCAGCAATACATTTGTATACAAATGAATAATACCTGCAATGCCTTTAACATTTTAGAAGGCACAAACGAAATTTGAAAAAATAATGGACCATCGGTTTGAAACTAGACGTCCCTTATCGAGATTTTGCTTGCACATTTTTATATGTTCATAATTTTTGAGTGTTTCATTCCTGTACAGGGGCAATACTATAAAGTTTTTACAATTGTATTTTCGAGAATTGTATTTTCTGTCTATCGCTATAAATGGTTTGAATAAATCATTGGCGTTTTCAAGGCGTGGCAATTTACTGGCAGGTAAATTGCCTCGTCTTTTAAAACATCAATGGTTATTTTCAGTACTTAATATTCACAGGTGGAAAATACAATTCTGAAAAATCCAACTGAAAATGTTTTATAGTATTCGTCCCTGTATGTGGCTTGTCGTTCTTCGAAATGCCAATGTACAGCGACATGTGCATAACCAGAGAGTTGAGCATTACAGAATGGAAACAGATCTGCTTCCATAAGAAGTGTTTCAGTTAAACTTTAATGAAAATCGTGAGCATCACAGCAGTGTATCTATGCCGTGGTAGATCAATTTCTGCGAATAAAATGCCATGTAGTAGTAGCAAATGCCCGTGCATGCGTTTCTCCAGACTTTCTTTTGTTTTCAGGTAATTGGAATTTTCACCTTAGTGCACCACTCGGGTAATTGCTTTCACAATAATTACAATCCAGCATCAACATACTGTTATCCCTCAGATTGGTGGAGAATGTTCGCCTGTTAAATTGCCTCAAATCTACAGACGACATCGCGCTTCCATGACAGATACGTACTCATTAAAGCTGATCGGCAATCATTGAAATCGAACTGGAGATAAAGACCCCCGCTCGTTCTATAACATTGTAGTCCCCAACACTTGACCGTAATGGTGTAATCGTACAATAAAGATTGACTGACTGATTGATTGATTGAGTAAAACCTCAGCACCAAAGTGAGTGGTTGGGCGATAAAAGAGAAGTTTAGAAACGAAAGCGTTTAACCCTTTACCTAACGAATCGCCGGCATCCGGCCGCGTAATATGCAAATTCAGCAGTTGAAAAATATTATTTTTCCAAAACTTTCAACAAAACCATATCATGTGACCCCTCGTTGGAACGAGCTCGACGAGCTCGTTCCAACGAGGGGTCACATGATATGGTTTTGTTGAAATTTTTGGAAAGATTTGAAAAAATGATATTTGAAATAATAAATTTTGATATCGTCTGCGTTGGGTAAAGGGTTAAATTGTATTGTCTTGAAGACGAGCTCGTTCCAACGAGGGGTCACATTATATGGTTTTGTTGAAATGTTTGGAAAAATTTGAAAAAATGATATTTGAAATAATAAATTTTGATATCGTCTGCGTTGGGTAAAGGGTTAAATTGTATTGACTTGAAGACTACGATGCATCGTTGTCGATCATGTTATGGCTCACACGTCAGCTTTCAAGGTTGATGATTTCGATAATTACAGCATTCGTTTTCCGAAAATTTGTTCATTATTTCCCATCATAGCTGGATATTAATCATACAAGTTTCGATCCGGGACCTGTAAGCTAATGCGCAAGCCATTACCGATGATGTTACAGCTTAGTCTTCATGGAGACACAAGTTACAAGATATAACTCGCTGTTTCTCAGCTTCACTTATCAATCGATTCCCATTGCACTTCGAAAATGAAGTTAAAAAATTTCATCCACAGTTCGTCAAAATTTGCAAACATCAGTCAGTATTGGCTGTTAATGATCGACACGTTTTTCAATTTTTTAGTTTAAAATTTTCACATCGCGCGATGTGACCGGTAGCTGTTTTTACAGAACTCACAAATGTTTTTCTGTGTGTATCCCGTCGTAGGCATAAGGCATACAAATATTGCTGTATACCAGAGGGATTTCATAAAAGAGAATAAGAAAAAGGTAAATTCTTTGCAGTCTTCTACCCCTATCTCCGCTGTTACAGATGTAAATATTTCTTTTATCTTGGAGCGTCTGGTTTGTTTTAGGATAAAAGTTTCCAAAAGCACAACAAAGTAGGCTATACAAACACATCCGCCAGTTCAAAGAACACACACAGAATTATTTAACTAGTTTATCGGTTGTGAAATGGTGCTTCATCACTCACCAACTTAATTTTCTTTCATCATTATTCTCCTTGTAAATGTCAATACCCTCTCGTCTATAAAAAAAATCGATCTCCCGCAATCAATGCGTGCCAGCCAATAGTTCCCAAAGAATATTCTCAAAAAGTAGAAAGCAATATGTTTCCTGTTATGCTTCGTTGATTTGGTGCATAAAGTCGAGTGTGGTATTAAAGTAGCTTTTAACTCTTTACTTTGCAGTTGTATATTATCAACGATATAACAAAAAACCCCATGATTTTTCGGGGTGTTGCACTTCGTGTTAGAACAGACATAGGTAATTAGCAGCCTTGCAGTCTCTAGTGGACTACGCCTTTGCCGGTGAGCGCTAATGGGCTGCTCGCCACGAATACAGTTCCGATTCTGAAGTCTAACATCGTGAAAATAGTGTTGTACTAAACGCAGAGTACAATAGCTAATATGTCGACTTAAATATGTTCTCCCCGTGTACCTCGATAATGTGTTTTATGAGAATAAATAAAAAATTGAATTGAAATGTTCCCCGTGAAAACTCCGGGAAGTGAAGCAGTGCTCGTTTACTTTGGTAAGCAAGCCCTGTTTTACTGGTAAAATAGGACCAAATCATCAATGCTTGGGGTGGATCACCTCTAAACTGGGCAACATGGGTAATAAACGATTGACTAAACTTGAATTTTTCTCCATGTTGTGGTCATGATTAGCCATTGAGCAGAAATATGTGACCTTAAACACCAATAAATAAATAAATAACTAATAAAAATAAACAAATAATAATAAACAAATAAATAAATAAATAAATAGGAATTGAAATGTGACATTGTTTTAGTTTAGTCTGCATAAGGTTTTAATGGCTGAGGTGACGTCAATTAGATGACTTACCGACAATTCGCTCTGAACTGCATATTATTGTCGGCGTGTTACCACTGATCTCCATATAACTGGATTGCTGGAGTGCTCATTGGTCACATGTGGAAAATGTCGCCATCGTCACCATATTAGGAGCCGGACGATGCTATAAATGAACAATGCGCAACCAAAAGAAATTTCAGTTCGAGGTTCTTGGGGGAGGGGGGGTCTGCCCCCACTATCCTACTACCAGTGCGCACACTCAAATCCAATAAGATTATTGGCCCTCGCTTCCGTCTGTTGTGGATTAACAAGTAAATAAAATGATTTGGGTCTCAAGAGATTTCAACCCCACATTGTTCTTGTGCGCCTTCGCTGAAACTTTTCATTCATTCAAAGAAATTTCTCGAAGGTTTTCAGTTTCCAGACGCCTCGCAGTCTTCGATCGCTTTTTAAACAATATACTTTGATCGCCTTTTAAACAATATACTTTGATGTCAGCAAAAAATTAACATGTTAGTGATTTTCAGATTTTTCGTAACAATGCAAACTGGATATTTGCAACATATTTTAGTAATTCAAAAAACCAAGTTCCGAGATTGGAAAGACGATAATAGTTTTCAGGCAAGTTTGGACGCCGTGGCGTTTGATGAGGTGAAAGCTGTTACGCTACAGCGTAACAGCTTTC
Source organism: Pictodentalium vernedei (assembly GCA_031216915.1). NCBI lineage: Eukaryota > Metazoa > Mollusca > Scaphopoda > Dentaliida > Dentaliidae > Pictodentalium > Pictodentalium vernedei. The sequence continues at coordinate 142,907,365 of CM062290.1, read as the reverse complement.
ACCTCATCAAACGTCACTGATTGGGTGAAATTATCGCGTTGATTGACTTGATGCCATCTCAGGGGATGCAGTTTGTTCGGCGAAGTAAAAGCATGTGCACTTTGTGGCAATCAAATATAGGCGTTACACCTGGTATATGCGCATGGTATTTAAATGGGTACGTGCCAACATAGCACTTAACCCCGAACTTAACCCCGACTGTCCATGCGGGGGGCACGATGACGCCGTGTACTAAGGCGTAGTGCACGTCGATGGTGCACATGTCTTCAACCAATCTAACCCTGCCTGTGCTGCAGTGCGGAGTTACGATGTTGGGGAGCTGGCAGCAGCTCGTCGTTGCTCGGTGGTTCTCTCCGGGTACTCCGGCTTCCTCCACCTGTAAAACTGTCACCGAACACGATATGACCTTGGCTGTTAAAGTGTCGTTAAACACTAGTAAATAAATACTGCCAACATAAACAATGATACGTTAATGTCTCTTGAGCACAAATGTCAGTGCTTGGATATAAGGACAGCACTAAAAAACGTGAATTACTTGGCCATCACGTGACAATATGACTCTTGTTCTTTTTCGCATGGATAACATTAAATAATATTAGAATTTCTTGGCGAGCTATGTGTGATTGTTTTCCAACAAAAGCTTATCAATATAACCCAAAACCCCTCGAAAACTTCACTGTAGTTACTAATACTTTTATAATGTTTTATGTATCCTAAACACCTCGCTGAAAATACCTCTCCACACTTATTTGGCTACGACGTAAGTAAAATACATGACACTCTGTAAAATTTTTAACAGAGAAGAAAATCGATAGTTGCAATATTATCGCACCGAACGCATCTCTTCCAGTATATAACAGCGTGTTACTCCAGTTGTATACTTTAGTGTGTGTAGCCTACATATCAAAAGACGTTTACGATGATGATAAGGATACGCAGTGCCTTGAAAAGAGATACTGAAAATTCCCACAGAACGTCAATATCTAAAAATAGTCGTCATCGTCTTGCGTCTCTGCGCGTGTTTGTTTAGTTGTTACGAAACATAATAACGTCCCTATATATATGTAAACATCCTCAGCAAAAATTGAAGAAAATAACTTGGAACGCCATCAGACTCGCAGATTTTGGAAATAATTCATATAATTGTTGTTCAATAAAATTATGCAGATGAGCATTTGTCGATTTGCAGATGTACGCTAACGCATTCTGTGATGCAATTCACCTTTACCTGGTTTGATAAAACTAGTAGCAAAACGATTTTCTTGGGCGTGATACTCCATCAGTGGTTAGCAATCCAACAGGCATTAGCGGTTTTCAACAAAGCCTTGGACCGCCAAAGGGTTGCTTATCACATCCTGATAATGAAGTGTATCGGCGTCGAATATCATGTAATTGTTCCGCGACGTTGGTGCGGACTATAGAATGACCTTCGTCAGTGTGTACCTGCGCCCGCAATTTCGGTACCTTTGTGGTGTAATAAACTCCTCTAACATTTTTAATTGTAGAGATTAGAAACATTTGGTCATGGTTGTCCACATATTGAAGATGTGCGATATGACAGAAATAGTCAATTGTAAAAGAGTCCAAAAATATTTAAATGGATAAGCAAGTTGGGTCTCTTCGTGGTTTAACTCTTGCCACTGTTTGTAATATAGAGCACTGAAACTTTGGGACATGGTTACGCAGCAATACACACACATTCATGGGGCGCGGTGGCGTTGCGGTAACCGGTTCTCGTCAGATCACCGAAGTTAAGCAACGTCGAGCCCGGTTAGTCCTTTGATGGGAGACCGTCTGAGCGATCAATTCGGACTCTCGCGTTGTGTCCTTGGGCAAGGCACTTAACCCCGACTGTCCACATGGGGGCACGATTACGCCGTGTAGTAAGGCGTACTGCACGTTGATGGTGCACATGTCTTCAACCCATCTAACCCGCCTGTGCTGCAGTGCGGAGTTACGGTGTTGGGGAGCTGGCAGCTGCTCGTCGTTGCTCTGTAGTTCTCTCCGGGTACTCCGGCTTCCTCCATCCGTAAAACTGTCACCGACGCGATATGACCTTGGCTGTTAGTGTTTCGTTAAACCCTAATAAATAAATAAATAAATACACACACATTGAAGATATGCAAGATTTATACAGATGGCGGAACAACTAATTTATTGTCCTTTATCGACTTGAAAAATTTGGAATGTTTTGAAATTCTCGGTACCTTTATGGTGTAATCGGCTTCTGCAGTTTTGAAACGTTTGAACGCTGTTACCCACCTATTGATGATATGCAACACGAATAGAGATGATGGAAAGAAATGATTTTTACAGAGTTATTGCCCTTTATCGATTTCAATCCCGACCCGCGCCATTTGTGCTTTGTTCATGGGCAAGACACGTAATTCCGATTGCCCACATGGTGGCATGGTAGCGCTGTAGTCTAAAGCGTACAACACATTGAGCATGCACTTGCCTTCGACCGTTGCTACTCTGCCTGTGCCAAGTTAGTAACATTGAATAAAAGCAGCCAGTCAGATCAGGAGGTGATCAGAATCCTGCACAAGTTCACTTGGTGTTACAGTTAATGTTTTTTCTTCTTTTTTATTTAAGACGTCGTATCACCAGTTCTGCCTTGATTTTTCTGACAGAAGAGCTATGTTTAGAACTTTCTTGGAAATCTAATAACTCAGTTGCCAAAAAGATGTTTTTAAAACGGGTTTGCGTTCCAAGTGTAAACAATTTAATTTTATTTAATGACGGAAGCCCTTGATAAAAATCACCATGGTTTGTATAAATCAACACAATGTTGATTAAGAAATGTGACTTCTATTTACACTTCCTATCAAATACGGGATGCCATATCTAAAAGCGAACTTTTCGTGATCATTTGATAAGTTGTATGTGAATTTTACTTATCTTCAATGAGATAGTTTCAAACCCATTAGTTTTATTTCGTCTGAAAACATCTTTTACTTCCAAGAAAGAGGAGTGTTATGTGTGCTAGTTATAAATCAAAAGTGACACCTGATCCTCAGTTTATTAAGGATATTAATGGTCTCTGTGCATTAACGCCACTTGTCTAATGATGCTCGTATAACAACAGAACACTTGCACTCTTCTTGACACACGCATCGGCTATCTCAAATGATGGATCTATGGTGTGAAATATGACATGGACACATAGCGTTTTGTGGCTATAGACGATTATCTTACGAGTGGACAAGTAGGATATATATTTCCATGAACGGCTTCGCAGCAAGTGGAAGTACATAACTGCTTGTCCCCACCCACGAGACAGTCATTGGTAATAATTCAAAAACCCTATGTTCTCTTTTTAACAAAAATACATTCGATTCCGCACTGATATACTTTTAACGAACCTAGGCTTCTGCCGAGTACCTGTGCTCACAGACATAACCGAATTTATGTCTTTTCATTCCCTTTACATTATTCGTTGTATCTTTTCTGTGCTGGTAACACACAAAATAGGTTTTATAGATAATATTTTGTGAAAATAATTTTTAGAGTTTGGTAACATGTGAAAGGAAAATGTCGGATAGAGTAGCGTTGACGTTGGTGAATAACCTGTTGATAAAGAGTGGGATTTGCTGAATCGCAAAGGATTAATAGGAACTAATAGTATGCAAATAGTCAAAGACCGCAGCATACATCTGTACCCACAGACCATTGTATATTAAATATACTGGATTACTCAAGCTCACGTAGTCATATGACTTACTTTCTCGGACGTTACAACATACGAAGAACCAGATATTTGCAACTTGGTGTTTTGTTCTAAAAGTGGGAAAGTACGGAAGACAGTTGAGTTAAACTTGTAGTCTTGGCATTGCCCCAGAAGCGTATCTGAACGCCTCGTGATTATATTAGTATTACAGCTATGAAATGGATTCCCCCATGGCAACCACGTGAAGTGGTAAAATGTGCCTACCACTGTACGCTATCTTTTCTACTCTTAATGGAGCAGTGTTTCGTTCTTAGGGTAGGCAAATTTACTTCAGTCGTATAAAATTACCTGGGTGCGAGTCTTCCGAAGTGGGCAACGTAATACAAGCGATTGGCGAAAATTGACTCCCTACTTGTGTTGTAATAATGACATAGCCATAGATGCTAGAAGTAACTTTCATCCCCAATAAACAATAAACATTCTAATGTGTTGTAGCATTATATGTTTGTCAAACGAACGGTATGTAAGGACAGCGTGGGAGCCTCCGTTTATTTGATAAAAATGGTTTTAAGTTTTTAGAATTTTTTTTGTTGTTGTTGTTGGTTTTCTGTATTTCTCACATTGGTCCTCTTGCATTCCTTTTGTGTTGTCAATAACTAAGTTACACTTATCTTTATACCACTGTATTTCTGGAAAGCTCATTGGTCATATGGACGGAGACAAGTGTCTCCCGGATCCATCTTGGGTGGGGGGGGGGGGGGGGGCAGCTGTTGCTATCAGTAACCAATGCTCACCATCACCAAAAGTTCTCGAAGGTTATCAATTTCCCGACGCCTTGCGGCCGCCAATCGCTTTTTGAAGAATATACTTTGACGTCTCTGAAAAGTGAATAAGTTGATAATGTACACATTTTTCGCGGCCATACAAAAACTGCTGTGATTGGAAAGAAAGTTGGTGCCGTGTAACTTGGTTTTCGTGCAAGGTGAAAGCTGTTACGCTGTGATTGCGGCTTCCACATCATCAAACGTCATCGATGGGTTGAGTTACGGCTTTGACTTGACTCCATCTTGAGGAGAGGGGCGGAAATAGTTTTCCCTGGCGTTCCAGCAATCCAGTTAAATAGAGATCAGTGGTATGTTACAAGACTTCTGGAAAGGCAATAGATTACTTCGTTATTGCAGATTGTTTCTCTCAGCCAGCAATATGCTACGTCCTCATCTCCTGATATGGGGTATATGTTCAGTGAAGTTGTTTGTCGGTTCAATGACTATTTATTACCAACTATTTCCATGTGAATGGTAAGAACTTGAGGAATGAAATTCTAACCAAACGTTAATTGTGCAATTTATTCAAGCGATATGCTTAGACATTTGTCTTTTGTGTTTCAGGCGTGTGTGTGATAAACCTTTCATGGCTTACAAATCTGGAGGATCGAAAACGTCCGACGCAGAATGTGAGTGCAAGCCGGGATTTCATTTTGAAAATGAAGATCAAAGAGCATGTGTACCGAATAGTGTCTGCCAGGTTGGCTATGGACAGGGAAAATACGGTGAGTTGAACTTTTTCTCCACGTGTGGTGGACGTTAGTTGTGGAAGCAAAGGTAGGTTAAGAAATAGGAGTCGCAGATAAAATATCATATTTTTAAAACGACCTTACTTCATTAATCGGAGCCACAAATATCTCAACAATCGCTACTGTTTTAAACTGACGCTCTTATGAACGCCGTCCACACACCAAAACGGATTCATCAACAGAAATCACCGCAGAAGTGATATATGGGGTCTGTGGAGGGGTTTGAGTACTTGATGGTCAATTTGATTTTTTCTTTGTAGTGTTTCATAAAATATACCTGGTGTCTGGTAACTCTCTAGTGTATGGAAACGTCTTAGTGGTGTCTCAGGACTCTGTTAGCACGGAGACATTCAAATTGAGACATTGCTCCGTGCAATATAATCTGTTGTACCCCCGTGGAACTCCGGAGAGTGGAGCAATGACGTTGTACTGTGGTAGAAAAGTTTAAACTTAAGTATATTTCTTTTACATGCTAACTTTATCCATGAACATTGCGCCCTTAAAAGAAATAACAACCATTTTAGGTTTACAATATTTTTATTTCCTATGTAATGACGTATAAAAATCTGTTCAGATTTGTCAGTGTTCAAACATGCATATTTAACAAGGTGGCCTAGAAATTTATTTGCATTGTTTGCTTCATCCACGTTAAAAGGTTTAGGACTGTTGGCTTGTCTAATGTTTAGTGAGACCGTTTCGATTTTACGTTATTTAAGCTGCGCTGAAAGTTATATTAACCCTTTCAACACTGGAGCTCTGGAATGTATCATTTCAGTCAATACTGTCAACGGCGAAATGGGTGAAACCATTCTAGTTTGTTAGGAGGTTCAATAATAATTTAATCCAACAGCTCTGTTGAGCTATTGCTTAAAATTATTACCGAGCCTCGCTTCAGATTTTGTGCTCTTCATATCGCCTGCTCGCCCACTACCAATTTTTACTTAACACAAAAATTTATGCACATCGGGTTGAAATGGTTAAGATTAATAACTATACCGTGCGGAATCTTCAGAATATAAGTTTTATACTTGATCCAGCATTAGTTAAAGTTGTATCTTACATTGAACAAATACATTTATTTTTCTTAACGTGATTCAATCGTATTTTCTATTATAGGTAACTGTGAGCCATGTAATACTCTTAACAAGTTTTCAAACAGAACCGACAGGTTCCAGCCGTGCCTACCCACAACTGAGTAAGTAGACCAACATTTCTGTGCACAGTCAGAGAATATTTTCACCTTAATTGGCTGTGTGATTTGAAAGCCATTCATTATTCCGTCAGAGCGAAGTTGCAATTTGCATCCCAAACGGCACATGATCAGAACCGTGTATAACATGCGATCGCGCGTCTATCGTCGCTGATGTGATGGTGTTACATATTTAACCATTATTACGTTTGTGTGAAAAAACATTTTAATTTGTGCTGTCAAATATCTTCTTTCAAGCCGTTTGGTAACATTTTCTGTCCATATAAATATGGGCCATGCACCATTCACGAGATAATTTTCATCTGGAAGGGTAATACCGGTGCCAAGGGCCAATATTTCCTCGGATTTTCAGCGAAAACATACAAACAATGAATTGCATATCTCCAGAATTGCATATCTGGGTTAGCCCACATATATTTTATGTTCAAGTGGATAGATATGAATTTTGCTAAAATTTCTGCGATGCTGGCAATACGATATCATTCCCCACTGTTCCGTGACGCAAAGCGGTTGGTTTCGTTGCGGCACTTCCTTACCCGTCTTTTCAACCCCTACAATTCTCTTGAAATTTGCATAAATCATAAAAATCAGCCTTGACTGCTATAATATAGTCATGTTTTGAATTTACGGATAATTCCAGAATGACGAAGTTGATAAATCGCTGTTACAGTACAGACATAGGGTGATTTGATACTTGGACATCCAATGAGTAGACATATCTCCGCACAGTCTCACAGTCGGTGGGGGCGTGGGAGAGATTGGATAGCAACCCCAGCCTGGACCAAGTCTAGCAACACAAGTTGCCCAAGTTACCTATTGAATTGGGATACAATACGTCTATCATTTAAAAAATGTTTGCGTACCCCATAGATGCGCTCCATTTGTTAATTATATCATTCTATTCCTTTTCGCGCATGGTTTTGTGAAAATAGCGACTTCTGCAGTGCAACTTCGGAAAATTTCCCGTGGTATAACATTCCGGGCAATTTTCCAGATTTATTCTGCAGAAATAGCGGATGTCCATTATTTTTGCAGAATAAATCTGGAAAATTACCCTTGATGTTTTACCACAGGAAATTTTCCGAATTTGCACTGCAAAACTCGCTGTTATGCACTTCTGCAGTGCAAATTATGCCATGTCCGTCTCTCATATGTTTAGTTCCTAATGGGCTGGTAAGTCAGGGTATGGGCACCGGTGGCCAATATTTGGTGAGTTTTAATTTTTCATTTTCCATTATTTCATTACATAATATCATTCTATCACAATTATAGAGACCACGTGACTCATTACTGGAAAATAAAATATATTTTATCCATTAAAAAGTGTTCATATATATATCTCTGAACACAAATCAAATTTTCAGCTATTTTTGATCATGCTTCTGTTACCTTTTGTCGGAGACACACAATGCTTCTTTACACAAATGAACAACATGTCTTCTAGATACAGAGATAATTTTAATACTTGTATGTTATTTATTTTATGTTTGATGTTTTATTTTCAGTTGTGAAAGACGAGGGCGATGCATAGTAAAAAAATCAAATGGCTCATACGATAATGAATGCAGTCCTCCGCTTAAAGGTAGGCGTAAAACTGTGAAAATTGTATGATTAATAAAATTCCAGTCCATTGATAGTAGGAGTGTTTCATGCTTTACTTTATTTTACTCTATTAGCTTTTAAGGTCACAATCAGCAGCTTTGGCTATATCGTGTCCACAACGTAACATTGAAGGCTAATTCAGCCAATCGTTTATGCCTATGCTACACACTTTAGAGACTTCCACCCAGGCGTTGGTTACTGGGTCCTATTTTACCAGTAAAACAAAACTTGTTTACCACAGTATCACACTCTCCAGGTTTTCCATGGGGAGTGCTTCATGCTAGAAACACAAACTACTATCTTCAGACGGGAAAATCTCTTACTTAAAATTATGCTTACACAATAATATGATTGATTAAAGTTTTAAATTGGATGTAGATATACTTACAATAGATTTATATGGTAAAAATCCGATTTTTTTTTTTTGGTGCACTGATGTCTTGCATCAATATTTTCTTGTCCCGTCTGTATCTGGAATCGTTGGTTCGCTGTCTGCACGCGTAATATGTATTTGTCTGTATCAGTATCTGGATACTGTTGATGAATCTATTGACTATCCAATAATATTGTTTGCATTTTAATTTCAATTTCCAAAGTATGAAGAAGTAATATTATTTCTACGACGGCGGAGGTTTATACAAACAAATTAATGATTTCCAGAATATCGATTGCCTTAGGAACAGAATGGTGATTATTGTGTTGTCGTTTCGATGTCTTTGTTTTCGATTTTGTTCGATCCTGTTGAACTGACAGACGAAACAGAAAGCTTTCGCAAGCTAGAATTACAAAACGCGGTGCTTAGGTATTGTTTTGATACTATTAAACATGGCCGAATTACCTTGAAGTATTTTTAACTTGAAACTGCTACAGCACTTTCGTATTTCAAGACCGAATGTCCCGGTATTTCTGAGTTGTGGTAAAATGCAACACTTACCCTTGTCATAAACCCACTTCACATGTTAGCAAAGAAAAATGAAAGAGTGTCTGGATCATTTCACTTTCGCAGGTTGCTTCGGGTTTGAGTAGTGTGGTCTTGCCCTTAGACCTATTATGTGAGAAGAACGTAATCGAATCATGCCAAAGTAGGTCCTGCATTCTACTTACGAAATCGGCATGTGAACAGAATCGGCTTTAGTGATAAGCAGGTAATTGGTCTGTGAACACTATCGGTGTACACGATCGGTATTGCGGTCTAATGGTCCTAAACACGCGGTCTAAATCGAAGCTATATTGTAAACTTTAAAGGGATTCACAAACGAAGCGTACAAGAAAATAGTTCTTCATGTGTTCTCAGCCAGTTCCAAGTCTTCCAAACTTCCAAATTTGCAATCAGTGGTTTAACTCCAAACATCAAAGTTTATGTTTGGTCTTTTGTTTTCTTTCTTTCCAGCTTAGCTGAACTCGCGAGTTAATCGTTTTGTCATAATATGTGTGAATTTGTAAATGGTGTAGCTGAGCCACTGATGTTTTTGTGTCCCCTTTGTTGTTCAAAATCAGCAGGATAAGTCCGAAACATTTCCCCGTCGGAAGCCCGGTAAACATATACTGGTAAAATAGGACCGGAACCAACGCCTGGAGTGGAAGTTCTATAAAGTAGGCAGCATAGATATAACGATCATGAGATAGCCAAAGTTGCTGAAAGTGACCTTAAACACCAATAAATAAAATAATTTCGAAACATATGTTTACACAGAGCCCCGACGAGCTTACCGGGGATTATCTTGTTTTGGAACATTTTCATCACAATCATGACACTGTCGGAGAATTGCACGGAAGGCGCTGAATGCCGTTCGGTTCTTTCTCACTTTTCCACCAACTAACCTCCAAAAAATTAAACTTGTCGTTGTATCTGTACATGGACGATGGGCTTTGTGTAATAGTAAGGTCAAATGTGATTTGTCATTGCATGTCTATATTGAATTGGTAGTGATGATGAGTGACATCCTCCAGCTAGAGAGATGACTGTGGAATCTCACTTCATTTTATTTTAGAGTCAATAACCTGCATGTGCAGGTGTTATTATACCTACTGTCATAAATGACATCCAACTAATGGCATACCCGCCTCTGAACTACCTTTGGGACTTTGTTCTACAACACCCATTTATAGATATATAATGGTTGCGCACCGATGATCTAATTACGGTAGGCGAGCTCCAGCCAAGGGGTAAAACCTTCCTGCACTCTCCTAGAAAGTCCAGAAGAGGTGGGGGAGTTGGAATACTCTACAACAGTGGATTGAAAGTAAAACACATTGCCTCTCAAGGTTTCGAGACTTTCAAAAACTTTTCGGTGATTTTAACGTCAGGATCACAGTCTGTCAGACTCATCATTACCTAAAGACCACAGCGTGCCCATAAAAAGATTTCCACTACTAGCTGTTTCTTTTCTGAGTTTGGAGACTTCCTAAGGCATGTTCTGTTCTCACCTGGAATATTTCTAATAGCCAGGGATTTCAATTTTCATATAGACGTCGACGAAGACAGAGATGCATGCAGATTCAAAGACCTCCTACTCTCCAGGAACTTGAACCAACATGTTGTTGGTGCTACACACAAAGATGGTCATATCCTTGATCTGTTTATAACTAGACGTGATGGGGTGGATTTAATTAACAGCAAACAGATCTGTGACCCCGCTCCCTCCGATCATTTTCAAGCGGCCCGTTATGTGCAATTCCCACACTCAGCAACACTCAGGGAGACCATCTCCTATCGTAAATATCGTTCTGTTAACGTTGCCGACTTCGCATATGCAGTAACGTCAACGCTATCCATATCTGTACTGGAGGGCTCAAGTGTGAATGATCAGCTGGAACTCTTGAATTCGACCTTCAAAACACAGATTGATAACTTTGCCCCTATTCAAAAGAGAACCATTACTATTCGTGCAAATACACCATGGTTTATGGACGAAATCAGATCGGCCAAAGAAGAGTGCCGCCGACTGGAAAACCAGTGGCGCAAATCAAATCTTATGGTCCATAGAGAAATGTTCATCGCCCAGCGTAACCACGTCAGTTGGCTGATATCCCACACAAAACAAAAATTTGTCGCTGACAAAATCAGTTAAAGTGTAGGAAAACCTGAGGTGTTGTGGAATGTCATTGACAGCCTTCTCCATCGTAAGAATGTCGTTGCCCTTCCCGACCATGAGTCGTCCAAAGATTTGGCAGAAGTTTCTCTACTTTGTTCAAGGAAAAAATCGTAAAGTTCAGAGACACTCTGAGCACCGGTCACTGCTTAACTTTAAAAACGTCAACCCCAAATGAACCCAGGCTCCACGCTCAACTCCACTCCTTCAACATGGTTGGTTTCCAAACGGTCTCCAAAATAATTGCTAATTCCCCCTCAAAGCAGTGCACGCTGGATCCGATCCTAACCTGGCTACTATAGACGTGCCTGTCTAGTCTGATATCATACATCACAAACATAGTTAACACCTCTCTTTTGTGTGGGTTTTCCCGACAACAATGAGGCATGCTCTTGTGACGCCAATTCTCAAAAAAACCGGCTTAGATTCGGAGGTATTGAAAAACTACCGCCCGGTTTCTAACCTTTTTTTTCTATCAGAGTTTATTGAAAGGGTGGTTGCTCTCCAATTGAAATTCCACTTAACATCACAGGGGCTCAGTGAATTTCATCAGTCTGCATATCGACCCTTCTGCAGTACTGAAACAGCTTTGCTACGTAAGCAGTCCGATATCCTAATGTCCATGGACAAGCATTGCATTGAAACGCCCTGCAATGGTTCACCACCTACTTAGAAAACCGTACGCAGAGTGTCGTAATAAAGGGTGTTGCATCCAATAAAGTCACGCTGCGCTTTGGTATGCCACAGGGATCGGTCCTCGGTCCCTTGTTGTATACAATATATGTTTTGCCACTTGGTGACATAATTCGTCAACACGGTTTGAAATACCATTTCTATGCTGACGACACCCAATTGTATATTCATTTTCGACCATTTGCAGCGAGTGCTGTATGCAGCAATCGTGAGGCATGTGTAGCTGACATACAAATTTGATTGACCGAAAACTTCCTGAAGCTGAATGGAGACAAAACAGAAGAACTTTACTCTGGGATGGCAAAACAAATATCTGAAATTTAAAAACTCCCCATAATCGTGGATACTGTGTCTATAAATAACACCATGCTCATCTGTACGAGACCTGGGATTCTTCATGGATGAAACTCGGTCGGCCGGGACACATGTAAATCATGTCTGTCGGTCGGCATTTTTTCATCTGTGGTGGATCCATTTTAGATGAGTCCACAATAGGAAAATTGGTTCATGCATTCATTACCAGTCGCCTAGACTACTGCAACTCCTTGTTAATTGGCTACTCTAAAACACAGGTTGAAAAAAGGCAGCACGTGCAAAATTGTGCAGCACGCATGATCACAAAAAGTCGCAGATTCTGTCACATCACCCCAATTCTGTTCAAACTTCACTGGCTCCCAGAAGAAAAGAGATTCCAGTTCAAAATCATTCTACTCACATTCAAATGTCTGAATGCAATGACACCATCCTATCTGTCTGAACATGTAAGTGCTTACAAATCCGGACATCGGTTACAGCAGGCGATAGAGCTTTTTCGGTCATTGCCCCGAAATTGTGGAATGCTCTGCCACCCCACTTAAAAACACCACAAACACTTGACAAATTCAAAAGAAGCTTGAAGACACACATCTTCCAACTAACTTTCCTCGATCAAAAAGACTAGAAACTTGATGACATAGGCGCTGTAACATTTAGCTCTCTGCCCTTCAGTTTGTCCAGCCATTCAGTACTTCTTGTGGATATCAGGCTTATAAAATTAATCTTCATTAATCTTAATATAAATGATCAATCAGATACTATCAAAAAACTGGAGAAGTTGAATTCTGTTTGGTTTTCAATTATGATCTACATATATGTCGTTTTTGTTCGGTGACACAAAAACAACTTGTCTCACATAATACTATATTATCGGCGCGCCTTCAATGGACATTGGTCTTCGGTCTCTCACACTGAGACTGCGACGTGGAGCGGCATTTTTTATTTCAGCCATTGTCCTCCTATCTCATTTCTAGTTTTGCGTTTGTGTTCAGTACTTTGGTTGGGTTTGTGCACTCTGAATAGAAGTGTTTGTTTTTCAGACATTTGTTGTCTTAAGATAAACGTTTACTATAATGAAGTGAAATATCGACTAAAATGTAACTATTATAACATAAACATTAAGCAAATTAAATGTTAATTAGTTGCCATTACTTCTCCACAACAATGGTTACGTTTTTTATGGAACATTTCACACCCCGAGACAAGATTTTTGTGTAAAGGTATTCACCCCCACCATTTCACCTACCTCCATTCGACCTGCTTCCAACTCCACACCATAGCACAGTTTCAAAAAGAAACTTACCCGTTGCAATGTGCAGTGTGACAAGGTGATGTCTCATACGCTGTTTTCACCACAAGATTCAGGTCAATTAAAACGGGTCGAAAAATGATATTTGATAACATATTTTGATTGATTCCATTTTTAGCTTAACTTGACAAAGTCAAGATAAGCTATTGCCATCACGCGTGCAGAAGTCTGTTAGTCTGTGAGTCTGCAAGTCTGTGAGTCTGTTCACATTTTCCTTTAGCGCAGGCTACCCCCCGTAGTTCTTGACCGATCGTCATGAAATTTCAAATGCAGGTTTGAAGTCAAGTCTAGATGAGAACGTCCCCTTTTGGTCGCAATCGGTCAAACGTTATGGCTCCACAGCCCAAACCCGAAAACCTTTAGCACAGTATACTGGTCGTATATATGAAGGGATTTCGTTGTAACTTGGTAGGATGACTCTATAATGTCTAGATGAGAACGTCCCCATTTAGTCATGATCTGTCAACCGTGACGGCTGCTCAAGCCCGAAACCCCAAAACCTTTTGCATAGTCTAGAGGTTCTTGTCTTATTTCATAATTCTTTCATAAACATTGAACATTATCCTTTTCATCAAACACAACACACAGTCAAGTTAAGCTACACACAGTCAAGTTAAGCTACATTGTCATTGACACGTTCATTGACTTATATGCTCAAAATTTAAAGCGCATTGTGTACGACCTAAATTATTCCTGTGGCATTTTTGCAAAAAAAGCAAGAAATTTTAACGCATATAGGCATCCCATCTAGAACTCTGAAATTATATGTTATAACGTGTGCTACTGATAACAGTGGAGCCCACTTAATAGTGTAATTCTTAAATGTATAATCCTGTTAACAGCATATAATTTCTAAATACAAAACCATTTCCCATACCTTCAATGCAAATTTTACCCATTAATTGCATTTTGTGTCCCCGTGCCACCTTGTTCCATCGCCACTGAATTGACAAAATGAGCAATAGAAAATAAACGTGGACTCCATGGCCGTAAGTTGGGTTTTTTCAAGGTTTGCCCCAACAGGTAATCCACACCAGAATTTAACTTACAGCAAAATCGGAGATGTCTTTCTGTGGATTTTTCTCCTTACACAACTCGCGGTCGTCACTGCCAATATTTTCTTAATTGTTGGGAAATTCGATTGATAGATACATATTTTAATAGCTGCTATGACGCCCATATGACCTCTAAGTTAACACAATTAAAAATTCCTGGTAAGTGAGTATAATTTTATAATTTATTCACTCCTTTTCCAGTTAAGGTTAATTTATACATCAATGTCACATTATTGAGTATTGAAAAGTGCCGAGAGAATAATTGGATATTGATCTTCAGGCTACGCAAAGACTGAAGACGTGAAGCAAGTGTTCATAGTTTATAACCCTTCACTGGAATGAGTTCTACAAGAGCATATTGTGAGTCGGAAACTGTTGTAAGAGGAAAGTAAGAGAACTTGAATTAAGTGTATTGTGTATAGCACTGGTCAAGCTGGGCCAATTCGTTATCAAATTTCTCATTTTTTTTCCTTGATTTTATCTCAACTTTGACGTAGTCAAATTTGAGCTTATTTCATGGCCCGTCGTCCGTCTGTCCGTCTGTCTGTCAACAATTCAATACGACTCGGGCGACAGGCCATATTTATGAACCAATCTTTACGAAACTTCTTGGTTACCTTTGTTATCTCCGTGGGACGAGAACGAATGTTTTTGGGTGTAGTCCGAAATTCAAGATGGCCACCAGCAGCCATTTTGTACCAAAATTAGTGCAATCAGTGTTTTTGTACAGAACTTCTGTATGAAAGTTCTGATTTGAATAAATTTTTGTATGAATGTTTAGTAACATGGAATACATCACATATAATGCGGGGTTTTTTTCTCGTGCAGAAATTATGCAAATTAGATAAACTTTGATTTATTCACTGCTACTTATACACAGTAAGTGCACGTGTCAATACAGCTCAAGATAGAGGCTGTATTTATGAACCGATCTTCACGAAACTTCTTGGGTACCTTTGTTATCACCTTGGGACGAGAACGAGTGTTTTGGGGTGCGGTCCGAAATTCAAAATGGCTGCCGGCGGCCATTTTATACCGAAATTAGGAGCCATCAGTTTTTTGTACAGAACTTCTACATGAAGGTTCTGATTTGAATAAATTTTTGGATGAATGTTTAGTAACATGGAATGCATCACATATAATACGGGTTTTCTTCTCGTACGTAAATTATGCAAATTAGATGAACTTTGTTTTATTCAGTGCTACTTATGCACAGTTGGTACACATGTCAATACGACAAGGGCTAGAGGCTATATTTATGAACCTCTCTTCACGAAACTTCTTGGGTACCTTTGTGACGAGAACGAGTGTTTTTGCGTGCGGTCCAAAATTTCAAGATATCCACCGGCAGCCAATTAGACAAACTTTTATTCAGTGCTACTTACACACAATGAGTGCTTATTTCAGTGCGGCTCTGGCGAGAGGCATCTAACTGTCACCCACCTTTAAAATTCTTTACCTGTACATTTGTTACAGGCTACGGTCAGTATTTATGTACAGGCCTTTACAATACTTTACATGTACCTTTGTTATCAGGTCATTACCTAGATATGTGTCATTGCTGTGTCACATACTATACATGTACATGTCTTACACAAGTTGAGCTTCAGTGTCATTGACACTTTCATTGGGGATTCGTATGTAAGAATTAGATATTTCATCTCTTCTCAAGCTCTAGGCAATACCCCCATCACAGACAATAGACAAGACAATACGCTTTCAGCGATGTGTTTGACTAAGTAATTGGTCAATACTGGAATTCTGTTGAAAGAGGAGCTGTTTATCAAAGACGATTAGATATCTGATTATCACACCCGAATCCACAAATATGAAAAATATAAGTCAAGACATATGCCTTGTAACGTCAGGTCTTCCATTTTAATTTATACAGACGTGATGAGAATGGGACTATCGAGAAGCAAGGCACTTCACCCGATTGCCTTGTTGGGACGCGGATGGTGCACTTGTCTTCAACCACTGCTAACCCTGCTTGTATGGAGTTAGTACGTTGGGGATTTGGCAGGTTGCTCGTCTTTGCCCCGGTGGATATCTCCGGGTACTCTGGCTTCCTCCACTCCTAAAACTGTCCGATACGAGGTGACTCTGACTGTCGAAAGTGTCGTTAAATAAAAATAAAAATAAATAAATAAATAAATAAATCTCTCGGCAAGGTTTGAAACATTAGATAACGGGACACTCTGGAAGAAAATTACCACATAGAGTTGGCAGTTCATATTCCATTTAGGCAGTTCGGCCAGTGCACGCATTGTTTTCTGTGGCACGCCTCTCCACCCACCCACAAGCCCTTTGAAATTTCAGCACTTGTACCCGGTGCTGAACTGTCCACGACCCCTTCAAAGCATCCATATTCAAATTACATTTCTCCAAGTATGTGAGACGAAGACACTCATTTGTGAGAATGACTGCATGTGAAAATAATCTGCGCTTCTCCATTCTAAATCAACGTTTTTGTTCCTTTCAGATATTAGTAAATGTAGTAATTTAACCAGTGCTGAACTTCTTAAACTGCTTAAAGGAGAGGAGGGCGTCAGCACCTCCGTGATTGTTGGTGGTGTCTTAGGATCCATTGCACTTATTGTGATAGCTTTGATCATAACTCTTGTAGTCGTAGTTATCATTTCAAGGAGGAAAAGAAAAAAGTGCGATTGCCATGTCACGTCAGCGGACCAATTTGATGAGCTGAGGAGAAAAGTGATAGAAAAATGTGAAAAAGATCCAACATTCTGCAAGAAAAGTAAGATAATCGAGCAAGTCTGTTTTCGACGATCGTCACTTGTGATGTAATTAATGTTGCTACAAATGGAAAATATTGTCACTGTTACAAGCTGCAATTCTCTTCAGAAACAATAATGTGCCGAAAGGCTTTCTTCCATTCTCGATAACGATACAAATAATAATAATAGAAGTCGTTATTATTTATGAAACTTTACAACGCTTTCATGCGGGAGGGTAATGTCTGATGGAATCAGGTTAAATCTACCGTCCGAAGGTACGAAAATGTAAATACACATTCTTACCTTATGTACACAAACTCGAGAAAGGTGAAAATTCCAGGGCGTGTGTCTGTGTGTGTTAAACCCATTGATACCCACACCTTTTAGAATCGTATCCATTTCTTTGTTGTTGTTTTTTTTTTCGCTTCCTTTGTTCTATGAAGGAAGAAAACTCCACACCGACCCTGATTCATGTACACACATTACATCAGTTTATATTCCTTGAAAGGTATTGCATCACAACACTTAGGCACAACAAGCACTACTTCCCCAAGCAACTCAACCATATTGCCGAACAAGTAGTCTCCACAACAGAGGTGGCTTTCTTTGTCAACATTTCACCAGAGAGGAAAGTATTTTTTGTGAAGGAAAAAAAGTAGCAGTCGAACAGCAGATACAAGAATAGAAAGACAATAGGGATTATAAATAGCTGCAGAGTTGACAAATAAATCTATCCGTGAAGGAGAGAGTAAATCTACGACCGTATGGTCGAGTGGTCAGTGGAAGTAGTTACCGTGGTCCCTGAGGCGTTGTGATACAATAATTTTCGGAGAATGTTAACTGACACAGAAAATACAACGTAATTTTAATACTATGTCATGTTGGCCATACTAGTCCTACACATTCCGTTTTGTTGGGGGTACTAACTAAACTGGGTAATATGCGACCAGGATGTCTTCAAATTTTTTTAACCTTGCACTGTTCGAGTTTTGATTATGTCAGACACCGACATTATAACGTAATTTCACGGAGAGATCTATTTTTAACACCAACCTCAGTAAGATACTGTCATTTCTAAAGGAAACCAACATTGTAGTAAATCTTAACCATTTACCCAACGTAACTGCCAAAAGAGGTCAGCACTATTCACAAAAAAATCACCATTCAGTTTTCATTACTTTTTCAATTGTGGTCTCAAAAACATAACTCTTGATCCCAAACTTGAACGAGCTCATCTATCTCGTTTCAATGAGGGGTCATAAGCTATATTTTTGGCGCAAAAAAAATGAAATGATTTAGTTATTTAACCCTTAACCCTACGCAGACGATTTCCAAATTTATTATTTTAAATATCATTTTTTAAATTTTTTCAAGAAATTTCAACAAAACCATATCATGTGACCACTCTTTGGAACGAGCTCGACGAGCTCGTTTCAAAGAGGGGTCACATCATATGGTTTTGTTGAAAATTGTCGAAAAATAATATTTTTTCACCTGCTGAATTTGCATATAACACGGGCGGATGCGGACGATTCGTTGGGTAAAGGGTTAAGAATTGTGTTTATAAGTGTCGTCCTTTCGTATTAGGTAAAGGGTTAAATTGCTTTTCTTCATTTAAACTTCATTTTCCCTTCACGTTTATTCAATAGTTGATTTTACATACGTACCATAAGTCATTACTGTTATCACTTCTTATTTCCTCTGCAGTGTAATTTTTATGCTCCCTGAAAATTTTTCTTTTGGGCTCGCCCATATTAGGTGAGCATCCATCAGCTCTGCTGATATTTTCTTGTTTCTTGATTTTAGTAAATAAATAAATATAAATTGATCATGCATTGGCGGTTCCGGTAGCGTTTACTACGAAGGTTGGGGCTCTGGTTAGTGGTTGCTTTTGTGCGACAACGGTGCTCCAAGATTTTAAGTTGATACCTTTCGTGAACATAATGTTGAGAAGGTTAAAACACATTGGTAGAAGGAGGCTGGAAATAATTAATGTGATTTCGCGTGTTTATTCGCATGAATTGTCAAACAAATATTGTGTGAAAGCTGTTTGTATTGTTATCGACTTTAATGGTGACATATCATATCCACTTTTCGCAGATGTTACGTGTCATTAATAATGCTATTCTGATGAGACTTCAGATCAATATGCAGTCAGTAAGCGCAAGTCAAATAGAAATCCCGTGTGTTCAGTAACTAAAGGGAAATAACTCAAACACATGGTGGGTGGCTGACAAACACGCGATCCAGACCCCTCCGTTTTTCGTGTTGATGTGTTAGAAAGTAGTTTAGGACGCGAGCTCAAAGTTAGGCGTGGTTGTGAGTGACTAATACAAGGTAAAATTTGTTAATGTCTTATTTGATGAGGGAGGAATTCAGTCCTGACCTCTGGATAAAATGTGTCATATTTCTAGTGATAATGGCCATGAAATTGCAGAATATATCCATGTTAGGTTTAGTGACTCCAAAAAACGTTCTCCAGCAGAAGCAAGCCTTTTCTAACGTAATGTTTAAACATTGGTTAATCAGCCTGTAGACATGAACTTTCTCTTGCAGGGATCTCGGGAAGTTGAGTTGTGCTTCTCTTGACCAAGTTCTGTCTTACTTGTAATATAGATCCCGGTGTCCAGAGCCTGGGCGTGAAATCCTCTAATGTGGGCAGCATAGGATTCGACGATTGGCTAATCTTCACTTGATACAATATTGCGGTCATGAAGTAGCCACATATGCTTAAAGTGATCTTAAACCCCAATCAATAAATAAATAAATAATAGACCTGAAGTTCGTCTTGCGAACATTGGAACGCCAAAGTCATCCACTGTATTCACACAGAGCGGTGTAATAAGAAATAGGAGTCTTCAGGCTACAAATGTGTCAAACCCCTTTATCCACGTGGGAGGGGTGGCAAGGGGTTGTTTAGCTTTTCCATTAAAAAATATTGCCTTGTGGCAACGTAGTTCTGATTTGGATTCGGTTCGACGGAGCTTCGTGGATTGCCCAGTAATTCCACTCGCATGAGACCCTGTTGTGGCGTCTCCTATTCTGCCGAAACCCAAGTCTCACCCCTAAACGGCCGGAACACAAGTCTCTCCTCTCTAACCTAGTTTGTTCTCCACACTTTATACCTTATCCTGACAACATTTCAAGATGCCTAAAAATGGCACTCGTCATTTCTGAAGATAAAATCACCGTGCGCCAATACATATGCTATCAAGCGTATCTCGAGAAAATAATATACTTGATAGCCGTGACGATTGGAATTAATTTATAAGTGCCGGTCACTGCTAGATTAATTGACCGATGATAACAGGAAGACATCTTATTTTGACTAGTAATATGCCAAAGACGTATCCCACAGTGAATCGTCTTAGGCTAATTATCCAATTAAAACATGTGTGGTTACAACACAGAGAGAAGATATATATACATATATCTGAACTTGAAAATCGGGGAGGGGGCCTCCTTCCTTCGAAACTGGCTTTGCCCTGACAAAACTTCCACTGCCATGTGGGCAGCTAAAAGTCTTTGAGTTATTATCGACTACCGAGTCTTTCACTTCCCTGTATCCTGTTAATTGTGGTAAATCGTCATGACGGGGTAAGTTTCTGAGGTAATTATGCCATTCTCTGGCAAAGTTTGTTCAATGATTACCGCAAAATAAGGGATCTTCTATTTGGGCGATTTTGCTGTCGGGATGCCATCGTGATAATCGATACGATATTATTATTTGTGAGAATGTTCCGCGGGTTGTATCACGCCGATAATCTTCTACTGCAGCGACCGTCCAGTTTTCAAAACAGCACAGCCGAATTCCATTCCGTGACAAGAGAAGTAATAAACGAGGAACATTTTGTATAATTCCGTTTCATAACAAATACGTATGGTATTCTTCACGCAGAGTGAGTGATCATAGAACACATTCTTTCAATAATGTTAGGCAACATGGGCAATTTAGGCACCAGTTATTTTCTGTTTGAAAAGTCGACAACAATTTTTTCAAAAGTGTTCACAATGTATACAACCGTTGATCTGATAATTTGAGCTAAACTTGTAACATTAGGGCCCTGCGAAGCTTCGAGATTCGATTCGATTTCGAATCTTAAGTTGGTATTCGGTTCGATTCGAAATCGGCTGTCCGATTCGATTTCCTTCGAATCTTTCCACTGGAATTTCGCTTGGTATCGGTCATCTTAGTCGCGCCACAAAACGATCAGCTGAGATAGAAATTGTTCATAAATAATGCTTAAAATAAAGACTAAGTGTAATTCTCGCTCTAATAACATAAAAAGCATTTGAACCCATGCCACCATTGATGCTAATTCAAGTTTCACGAGTCACTACTACTTGCTGAAAGTAAATTTAAAATTCTCAACCAATATCGACGATGATCTCACTGATGTTAGCGGCTGGCCCTGTGCAGTGCCTAGTACAGAATTCACGCAACCTTTCTGTTTTTGAACAAAAATCCTTACTGGGTAGTATTCCAACTACATCATCAAGGCATGCCTTCGACTACGTTTCGAATAATAAACATGATGTGATTCGAGATTCGTTCAGAATCGAAAATATGCGATTCGCAGGATCCTATTTAACATTTTCTCAAGCTATCATGCCACCACTCAAATTCGGAAAGAAAATCGACGCTGTTATGGCCGGCAAACAGTCTAACCTTTAAATCGTCCATTTACATTCTGTCGATTGGAATATTTAGGTTGGTCGGAAATGACAAAATGAAATATACCATCCTCATTGAATTTAAAATGCCATAAACATCCACTTTCTTTGAATCAACACAAGAAATGTTTCTCAATCGACACGTGATTTGACTGAATCGTTAATGGCTTTACCAATATTAACAAGCCTGGAAATAAGCAGACTGTCATCTGCAGAGTGAAGTCCCCAGAGGGTGAATTTAGTGATGCTACCCCGCACAGCAGGGTAGCATCACTAAATTTACCCTCCGTGAACCTCAATCTGAATGAAGGTCACAAGCCTGAACAGAGAGAGGTACCCAGGGGATATATTGGTCCACAGTATGGGAGAGCATCAGCAAATTCACCCTCTTGGAACCTCAAATGACAGGTTGCTTATTTCCAGGGTTGAATACTAATATGTTTGTTTACAAAATAATTATGAATTAAAATTCACTTCAACTACTGTTTTATGATTACGCCACGTAATTCCACTAATTGTGTTCAGATTATTATGTTTTTAATGCGAATTAAACACTTATTTTGGGGAATGTCTATTGCGCGTGAAGGGACCTAACATCAAGAGTTGAATGCGTGCAAACTCCGCGAAAAGTGGGTAAACGAACAGCCCATAAGGATTCGGATTCTTTGCATAATTTGACTGGTGACCAAAACGCTTTTGTCTGTTCTAGGGATGATTTTGAGAATTCGTTAAAAATATGTTTCACCAGCTCTCTGAAGAATTTTCTTTAGTTTCTCCCAAAAACAATCTGTCGTTAGTTTGGGATGATCGCCAAGGTACTCTCAACATAATTCTTTGAAAAAAACAAAAGCTTTTTTATGAATGGTTAGTTACACCTTACCGACCCAATTCTCCAGTCGTTTACATTTTCTATTGCAGCAATAGATACATCATTCCGTGATATAGAAGATAACATTAACAGACAAATTTGGAGTTTTGCTCAAGAATTGTTTCGTACACATTACCAGAGTGGCAAATATGAAGTAGTTGTAGAAAAATACAAAAGTGAGTTTCATTATATTCGTAATACATATTTTGAACTCTATTTCTTCTCAATAAAACAACTAAATGTAGTTTTGATTATCTGTTGTGAAGCGAGTTTATTATACGAAGTCGTAGCTGTATTGTCGTCACCCTAGGCGCCCGTCCGCCTGATATTCTTATGCACGTAACTCCTACGTTTTCTAGCAGGTTTTGATCAAACCTCTCAAGCATTATGTCTAACAATTCGTCGCCTGAGTGCTAGAATGTTCTATGTCCCCTGTGGGACATAGAACATTCTAGCTCTCAGACGACGAATTCCAAACTTTCCAAACTTTTTGATCTACGACAATGTTTACCATGTTCAACATAGATTTAATATGGATTTCCAAATGTTCTTATTGTGTGCACAACTCCTACCTTAATGAACCGATTTCAATTAAACTTTTCAAACCTGACCACTAACGAGTGAACATGTGCATATTTCCAAAGCTTCCATCTTGGATGTCAGTGGACACCTCCGTAATATGTTTTTAAAAGACAAAGACATTGGATTCCATTTCATACGCAGATGACACCGCAGCTCTCTCTTCTCTGGTAGTGTTCTGTGTGGTTAGATCTACATTCTGCATTTTCAATCAGAAAAATTATGTTACTTTTCCTATCACCCACTTCATTTGATTACCTCTCGCTTCCATTTTCTTTGATGATTAACTTACCCATGTTACAAATATTTATCCCATAACTGGAATACCATAAGTTGTGAACGAACTCGATATATATGGCACTTTACAGGAACCAATTTTGGCCTCGCTATCGCTCTCAACTTTGGTGCGAGTATGGCCTTCATTTATAAACAATTTCCAAGAAAGTGTCCTCCTAATACCTATACTTATATAAAGTGAACACACTTCTGTGGACTTTGAGAACATAGATATGTGGGCAAGCTGGGTATTTTTAATGAGTTTATTAGTCTACGGGCATTAATGAAAAGGTAAGCAATTTGGACGTTTTTGCGGGGTTTATAACTTACTAATGAACTTGCTTCATCCATGTTTCAACATATAAACTAACTTTCAGATTTACACAAGAAGGCTGCTGTGAATAATTATCTTCAGGAATGGAAAATATGGAGGGGTTGTGAAGCGGAATCCGTTCGTATATTATTCAATAGTTTACAGAAATGTGGTCGACCAGAGATTATTTATGAAATTTGCAATAAATTGTCGCCAAGTGTAGGTAAGTATATTTAATTATAACACTTTATTCCACCTCATTACCTATCAGCACCTAAAAAGTGAAACTACCAATCAGCACCTACAAAGTGAAACTACCAAACAGCGTTGAGAGACCTCATAGAGCAAGACTAGTGAACTATTTTCATCCAACATCTTACATGTCGGAGATTTTCTAGGTACAAATGGACGACTTATCCTTGGGTTACAAGGGATCGACCACAAATTCAATTTCGGTAAAGGCAATATAGAATATGAGATTTTCTGCTAAAATCTTTGTGCCATTCTTAACTGGTAGAGTGCTGAATTATTTTTGGTCATCAAAATTTGTTCACATATGTTTGCCTAGTTACAATTTATGAGAGAGTGCCAATAGGCACTCTCCCATAAATTGTAACAAGGCAAACCCTAACAGACTAAATAATTTCACTTCAAAGGTGGTATGGACAATATCCACAAAATATGAAGCCTTTAAGTGCTGGTACTGACACTTCAGAGTAAAGCCCAAATATGGGTTTCCAACATTCTACTAGTTAAGAAATCGTGACCTGTGCAAAGTCAACGAACTATTGCTTCGTTCGCTTACCGTAAGAATTAGAGTACCCGTTTGCTAACTAACGGTTTGGGTAACTACTTTGTTTTTCTGTTGCATAATTCTTCTGAGAAAACGGTCACAAGAAAAAAATGAGTTGCCTAAAAATATTTGGGGAATCGTTTCTCTAGTGGACAACTTTTTAATTTATTCACGCCTGGAAGCCTCATTTGTCGGTAAGAATGCAATGAAACTAGCTGGAGTAAGAAAGATGTGGATGGAAAGCTCAGGAGTTCGATTCCGTTATTTTCTGCTCATGCTGTAAACACGCTTGAAGAAGAGTCCAAATCCAACAAGGACAGTGGAAATTCATTGTATTTTTCCTTTTTGGTTTATTACTCGTATTCTTATCTATTTTTTAGATAGGTGTAACAATGCACCGATCTATCGATGATTTGCGATGCAGCAGTTGAGGATATCGCCTTCGACCATGATCAAGATATTGTATTATTGATATACTGATTATGTTGGCATTTAGTAGCGTCTTTTCACTCTGATTTCCAGTAGAACTGTTTAATTCTTCTTAGTTAAGTTCCTTTAGAATAGCATTGATGACAAATGCCAGGGTATGATCGGGACCAAGAAAAGGAAAGTTTTGGCTAATATACCAACTTTACTTTGCGAATGTTTTAGCGGTAATAACCACACCAAGTCGTGTGAATAATGCACTCAGACTAGACTAATAGAAGAGCATGTGATCTGTGACGTTTTCTTTGTTATTGGTTGTTGCTAGGTGAGGTGGGATGGGATGTGGCGGGGTGGGATGAGTGGTTGTGTATGGCTTGTTAATGGAAATGAAATTACACGGAACAGTATGTAAATTAGTTAAATGTTCCATTGCATCACGTCGATCTCCGTATAAAGGGGCTATTTGGCGAAAGAAAAACGCGGAAGAGGTTCTAGGTCCTAATACGCGTGATTGGAGAAGACGAAAACAGATCCCAAGTTACTTCCAAACCAAAATTACCCGTATATGCCCCACTTGATACCCACATCTTCAAAACTGTTAACGCACATAGCCGTAAAAGTCGGGCAGAGAAAGTTTTGCATTTTTATGTATAGATAGAGAGTAATCGCTTGACTGGACTGGTTACGTGAAATAATTCATGAGAGGTGAAGGACGTTGTACAAACACGAGTGTGCGAATGACACTGTTTTACAATATAGTCTCTCGCCTCGAATAAATTTTTTCGCGTAACCAGTCCAGTCAAGCGATTACTCTATTTATTAGTCCCCTACCGGCATCGCCGGAAGGGACTATAGGTTTGCACTCTGTTCATCCGTCAGTCTGTCAGTCACACTTTAGTTTTCCGGACTTTTTTTGGAAATGCTTCAATCGAATGATTTCATTTTTGGTAACCTACTATAGAACGATGACTTACAGATCAAGTCAGTCTGTCGGTCGCAGTTTAGTTTTCCGGACTTTTTTTAAAAATGCTTCAACCGAATGATTTCATTTTTTGGTAAACTACTATAAAACGATGACTTACAGATCAAGTTTGAGTTTCATGCTGATTGCATGATTTTTGTGTGAGTTATGGCCCTTGGAAATATGGAAAAATGCCAAAATATCAGTTTTCCTGACTTTTTTGGAAACTCTTCAACAGAATGATTTCATTTTCGGTAACCTACTATAGAACGATGACTTACAGATCAAGTTTGAGTTTCATGCTGATTGCATTATACTTGTGTGAGTTATGGCCCTTGGAAATATGGAAAAGCACCAAAATATCAGTTTTCCGGTCTTTTTTTAGAAACGCTTCAATGGAATGATTTCATTTTTGGTAACCTACTATAGAACGATGACTTACAGATCAAGTCAGTCTGTCAGTCACAGTTTAGTTTTCCGGACTTTTTTTTGGAAATGCTTCAACCGAATGATTTCATTCTTGGTAACCTACTATAGAACTATGACTTACAGATCAAGTTTGAGTTTCATGCTGATTGCATTATTCTTGTGTGAGTTATGGCCCTTGGAAATATGGAAAAGCGCCAAAATATCAGTTTTCCTGACTTTTTGGAAACGCTTCAACGGAATTCAAGCTGATCATATCTAGGTTATAACATTTGTATAATTATTAATGCTCATTAGTCCGGTAGGGGACATTGTATTGCTTCAGCGATACCTGAGCTCTTTTTACTTTTCATTATTAACGATAATTGTATTATTTAACCCTTTACCTGACGTAACGGCCAAAACCGGCCAGCGCTATTCTAAAAAATCGCCAATTAATTTTCATTATTTTTTTAATCTTTTGTCTCAAAAACATAGGTTATGACCCCTCATTGGAACGAGCTCGTCGAGCTCGTTCCAATGAGGGGGTCATAACCTATGTTTTTGAGACAAAAAATTAAAATAATAGTTATTCAAGAATTTTTTTGCAAGTGTCGTCTGATTTTCATGTTAGGTAAAGGGTTAAAAAAAAACAAAAAACAGTGAAGTCCCCATTACATCCACGGCAAAGCGTCTTCGTTTGCGCGCACGGATACTTGACCCAATTGTTGATTGCATACTTCACTTGTTAAGTTATCGTTTATAATCAAACCGGGAAATCCCAGTAAATCACACTTTGGAACGTAATAAATGGTAATATTTATCTATCATATTGTGGATTCCTATCGTGCCGTGTGCATCACGATTCGATAATTCTCTAATACACCATTTCATTACATCGTATCTCTGAAGCTTCCTAGCATTGGAGACAAACTATATCTAAGAAGAAAACTTCAATATCCCTCACTAAATTGTTACTGTAGCGATATGGGATTTAATTATTAACTAGATCTCTCGCTCAACTGTTTGCTTTTCAGTAAGCCACCAGAACACCAACTGACACTTTATTCCCGTGCGCAAATTTGTAAGCACGTACGTGTGCGTTTTAACTTTGTGTTTTGGAGGGCAACAAAGAAGCCACGAGGCTAATGCTAATCATTTCTTTTATTTACAGAGGGAACCCATAAATTAGAGATGTGTAATTCCACTGCTCATAACCGTGCTCTTAAGCCGTCGATAAAAGACGATGTCTGTGACATTCTATTTCCTTGTGGAAAGAAAAGAAAACTGGATAAACAGAGGAAAGAACAGTCAAATACAGAAACAACAAAAACACTTCTTAGTGGACAACAGTCATCTGACGTGGAAATATGTAGTGCGGAAAGGAATCTCAGACCCTGCCCCAGTGCCCCAAATTTTCCTTCACAAGCTGCGAATGAATTTGGACCAATCCATGTGGACAGACAATTTTCTATTCCAATACAGGTTTCAGAATAACAACAAATATGCTCATGTTTTATTTTTTCGCAATTCTTGTCAACAAAGTTGGGTGCTTTTATTATCTTCATCGTATATTCATAGACCCCGTGATAGTCAATTTTGTCATAATATGTGTAAACGTCCAGTATTATATGAAATATTGACATCCTTTTACATGCCAGTACAATTCAAAATTGTATCGATCTGAAAGAAGAAAGAAACACTTTCGGTGCCAAAGTCACTACGCAGTCACTACATGGTGGGACTTCTAACTACTCCTAAGGTTCGACTGTCGTGGCAAATGACATCTGACCCGTCACTTTACCTAACATGAAAAGCAGACGACACTTGCAAAAAAAATTCTTGAATAACTAATTTTTTTCATTTTTTGCCTCAAAAACATAGGTTATGACCCCTCGTTGGAACGAGGGGTCACAACCTATGTTTTTGAGACAAAAAATGAAAAAATAATAAAAATTCATTGGCGATTTTTGAGAATCGCGCTGGCCGGTTTTGGCCGTTACGTTGTGTAAAGGGTTAAACATGAAGTCGAGTCTTTACAGCCGTGATGTAATACTGCAGGTGCTCAGTCATTGACTATCTGCATACTATTGAACAGAGAGGGCCTTAAAATCAGAGCCGTTGTTTGTATCCAAGGGTCGTCTGCCTGAACTAATCGACCACCCTTGACTAGAAACACTTAATTGTCCATAATTATTTTGGTCATGTTATGTTTACTAAATTCAGACTTGTTAAACAGACCCCAGTGAGATAAAAATCTTTTGTATTGACGAATTCGATTCGCCGAAGCAATAATCGGCATTAAATCGGGGGTTACAGCTCACATGCATAAATTACACTTAACATCGTCGTAGATGAGAAGATTGACCATATTGTGGTGCCTGGCGTCCTTAGGGCTGTCGAAGTACCGTGCCTGTGGGATAATTTCAGCAAAACTAAATGATCGTACTTGGAATAAATGGCAGCGTACTTCGATCATATCTCAACTTTCGCAACACTTCAAACCCAGGCATTAACACACAAAAGTCTTTATGTCGGATGTTTTCAAACAGCGTATATAATTACAAAAGAATTGTATTTGCTTTTGTCAGTGCGTAGAATTTAAGTAGATGAATATGGCACCAAAGCAGTTACCTTCTGCTAGGCAACCATTTTTTCAGGGAGTGTGGTGGCTCAGTGGTTACGGCTTTGGACTTCAAACCGAAAGGTCCACGGTTCGATCCCCACCAGGGATAACCACGTTGTGTCCTTGGACAAGGAAATTAATTCCGATTGCCCATATCGGGGCACGGTGGCGCTATGTAATAAGGCGTACAACACGTCAGTGGTGCACTTGTCTTCAGCTAATGCCAATCCTGCGTGTGCGAAGTGAGTACAGTTGATCCCCGCTGTTCGGTGGGTCTTTTCGGGTACTCCCTCTTACTCCACCCGTAAAACCTTCTGTCGAAAGTGTCGGTAAACCCTAATAAAACAATCGAACAAACCATTTTTTCCGTTAATGTTTTCCAGAAGTTCACATAAGGAAAGTTAATTTAATATTGACATGTGTACTACGTAGTGGGGCGGCTCGGATTATTAACCAAGAAAACTGCATGTTATTTCTTTGGTTTCGTTCGTTAAGTCGGTGATATACTGTAATGTACAACACATCTGAAAGGGGCTCGCAGTGTCATTTCTAACCGGTGTGGTATGTCACAGCATTTCATTGCGAAAGTAAAAAAAAATACTAAGTTTAATCGTCATTTTAAAGCCGATCATGGTTCTGTAAAAGTTCACAAATGAATAATACAGGCTGTTTTGCTAACATCCTTACTATTTGTATATGTTTAGTCATGTGGACAACGGGAAATTAGTCGCCCGTTCCATTGGAGGCAGGCGATAACCGAACGAAACGATGCTTCCAGTTTGTACAGATATGTTTACACCTTCTGATAAACGTTGTATCAAATGTGACCACACCTCTATATTTCATAGAGCTCTAACATGCCACTAATCCAAAGAAAGGTCAGTACCAGAGGTACGCACCGCTCGAAGTATGCAGCATCTGTAAAAACTCACTCACTCTTTCTTTGTGTAAAATACGTATGCTCATGTAACATAATCATACCTTTTTCCTGTTCTAGGAACTGAAAACAAGTAAGAATAAGTTATGTCGTAGTGTAGGGTTTTCAAATTCTGCCAATTGTACTGTTTGCGTCGTGTAAATCTTCAGACGTTTTCAGGAACTTATATTTATTTGAGGAAATAACCACACGAAGCCTTTCCTCAATTTTGTCTTTGTCATTCCAATCTCTGGATGATGTCGCATCGTTTATAAAAACCCTGTTGATAACAGATGTCCTGGAATCAATGTCAGGAATTGACATCATCAGCACAGGCACGACACAAAAGTGGTTGAATTGGTTGACTAGGTTACGTCCCTTATATCGAGCGTGGTGGCTCAGTGGTTAGAGCATA
Organism: Pictodentalium vernedei; assembly: GCA_031216915.1. Taxonomy (NCBI): domain Eukaryota; kingdom Metazoa; phylum Mollusca; class Scaphopoda; order Dentaliida; family Dentaliidae; genus Pictodentalium; species Pictodentalium vernedei. The sequence goes on along the minus strand of CM062290.1, from coordinate 142,876,859 downwards.
GGCTTTGAACCGAAAGTCGACGATCCTGACTGTGTTCACAAGCAATTATGAGTAATTCAAGGACGATTTAGTAGTTTTTTGTAGTTAGTTCAAATAGTTCTTGTGATAGTCTACGACAACTTAGAGCGAGTTTAGCCTGTTCTCTAAACATTTCTCAAATCGAATCACCATATTAGTTTGAGAAAGAGTGATGTACCATTTAGATAGTTAAGCGTGAATACTGCAACACAATCTGTCAGCAATGGTTGTCGCAAACAGATGCGACGGAGGGGGGCTTTCAGGAGGCACGTGCCCCCCCCCCCCCTCCCCCACTCGGCTCAACAGACTTGCTACATGAATACATTGAGTTAAATATCATTATACATACATACCTGTAATATATTGTCTGCAGTTGCAAACAACTTTGGTCGTATTTGGCCAGAAAGCAAAATTGGTCTTCCGGTTGGAAGATGGTTGAAGAAGAAGAAACAGACAAGCAATGTCCAGGCCGAGACATCGTCGCGGATATTAGAACATTTTCTGACAAAAGATTAACTTTTCACCCACCCAGCCAAACTATGGTAGCTTCGACACGTTTGGGAATTCTGCGATCCACTAATTGTAAAGAGTTTTCGCTGCCTTTCCTCATCTAAACAGAGACATTAAGGGGCACGAGCCGCGGTCCACCCCCCCCCCCCCCTCTTGAAACATACACAAGTGACAAAAGTAAGTCTGAAAATTATTTCTGCAACAGAAGCGTTAGGTGGGTAATGTACTTTTGGGATAGCCAGCCATTGCAAAATTACCGATCGCGATAGATGTGTATGATCGTTGATCAGTCATTTTATTTTCTAGCTTTCGATAATTATAGCCTTCTGACGTGGAAAGAACTATCAAAATTCCGCAATTATATATTGTCCCATAAGAGTAAAAGGTGCCAATGTATTGCACCTTTTATCCCTCCAGGGACGATATAGCTGTTTACCAGTTATCCTTTGTTATTGTACTGACATGTACAAGCTTTGATAATCCCGGGGATTATGTATATTTGTATCAAAACATAACACTGATGTCATTACTGTGCATTTCAAATCGGCAAATGTTTATTGTTCCATGTACCATTTATTTGTATATTTTTGTATGTTGGCAATCGCGTGGCACTTCTGTGCCTTCTAAACGCGTTTATCTGAACTATTTGAGTGCCGCGATTTGTTCTGGAATGATGATAACTCAATGGATTATTCATGCTTAGGGCTTTTACAAACTAGATGCGTTGTGAGATACGATAATACATAACATTTTTCTGCTTGATTTGGAATTTTTACACAGTGGAATACCTTAAATAGGAGCACAGTGGCTCATTGGTTAGCGAAAGATCACAGTACTCTCCTCAGCACATTACGCCACCGTGCTCCCTAAATGAGAGCACGTTGGCACAGTGTGCTAAAACGTACTACGCATCAATGAACACAAGCCTTCAGGGGGCGCGGTGGCTAAGTGGTTACCACCATGAACTTCAAACCGACCCATGGTTCGCCCCCCCCCCCCCCCCCGCCATGAGTAACTGCGCAGTGTCCTTGGGCAAGGCACTTAATCCTGATTGGCCACGTGGGGACGCTGTGGCACTGTGTACTAATGCGTTTACACGTCGATGGTGCACTTGCCTTCAGCCAAAGCTAACCCCGCTTGAGTGGAGTTTGTACGTTGGGGAGTCTGACAGCTGCTCGGTGGTTTTCTGGGGTACTCTGGCTTCCCCACCCGTAACACTGCCCAACACGAGGCTGTTGAAATTGTCGTTAAACCCCAATAAATAAATAACACAAGCTTTCAACCGATGCTAACCCTGTTTGTGCCAGGAGATTTCGACAGTTATTCGCTGTTACACAATAATTCTCCCGGGTACTCCTTCTTCCTCGCACTTGAAAGTGTCTTTAAACCATGCAATCTCCTCAATAAATAAGCCAAAAATAAAAATCTAGAACAAACATCTTAAATTTAGCCTTACCAGAGAACAACACAAAATCGACTATACTGAGACAAATGGGAACGTGGCCAGTGGCGCCGCTACGGGGGGGGGGGGGGGGGATGCCCCCCCCCCCCCAACGAAGTCTTTGCCCCCCAGTTGCCCCCCCCCCCCCCAACCATCTCGCATGCATTTCCATCCACCCTCACAACACAAACACCTTCAGTCACTCTCTCTCTCACACACACACACCCCTCTCTTTTTTATTCCCATACACACTTAGCCCAAAGCTTCAGGCTAGCTGGTGAACACATCCAGGCAGTAGAGATTTAAAGACTCGGATGCAGATACTTATAAGTTATAATTAAGTTATGAGCCAACAAAGGCATGTCTATCCATATCCCTTGTCTAAAAAATTCATGGATTTCGCATTATGACAGACGGGCATTATCTCCCTTGCACTGTTCAATTATTTCTCTCTCTCTCTCTCTCTCTCTCTCTCTCTCTCTCTCTCTCTCTCTCTCTCTCTCCACACGCACGCACGCACGCACGCACGCACGCACGCACGCACGCACCAGACGCGGATCCAGGATTTTTGAAAGGAGGACCGCTAATTACCATTACATTTAGTCGAAAACTTGGACCCAAAGTCCGTATATAATTTTTTGTTTGGTAAGGACGTACCAAACCAAAAAAAGTATATTACGGACTTTAGGGTCCAAGTTTGGACTACCTCATAACAAAGTAATGATATGAATCATATGACCCTTCATGGGAGTCTGCACCCCCCCCCCTTCATGGGAGTCTGCCCCCCTAGTTGCCCCCCCCCCCCCCCCCCCCCCCACAAAAAAATTCTGGCGCCGCCACTGAACGTGGCAACCGTTTCTTATTCCCAGTTCCTCATTCGACATTCGTTATCAACCGATAAAATCGGTTGATAACGATATCGAATAAGGAACTGGGTATAAGTAACTGTTGTCACGTCTATGAGACCAATATGCAAAATGAGACATAAATAGTCAAATTTATCTTCAACCACTGAATACTTAACTTTAAACATTGAAGTCGGTTTAGTTACTTACCGCTCCTGTTCGACGGCGAGGTTTAATTTGAGGTACCACACTTTGCCAGTTTCCAAACTGGGAAGAAAATCGATTAATATTACTTTATCGCATCTCGCACTCTTACGCTGGGTCCTCTATGCAAAAAACATGTCGTGCTCTGTGTGGTATATTCTTGGAAGGTATCTTGATAGCCCTTCCAGTGTTAATATCATTATGTTTGTGATGGAACCTCTAGGTGTGAAGTGCAACATTCTGGACTCGCCAGCGACCATGGCACGCGAGCAGTTAAACTAAATAATATAATCTCACCGCTGATGTAGTCGTCAGATTTGTCTCCTGTTCTTTACCCGCGCTGAGCGTTTGTGTTAAACCTTTACATGACGTTCAAAACCGATCGGCGCTTTCATAAAAATATTTTGTTATTTTTTTCTGACCCTTCATTGGGACGAGCCCAGTGAGCTTTTCGGAGAAACAAATGAAAAATTGAAGTTATTCCAGAATATTTTTACAAGTGTCTTCTCCTATTGGTGATGGATAAGGGGTTAAACCTTCAAATTCTTCACACCAATGTAATTCACTGGCTGTTCAGTGGTACGTACTGCCTCCAATTATACTCTGAATTGAATGTCATAAAGTCTTATTATTTAAGGCCTAATTTCACACCCAAAGATCAAAATATTACGGATAGATTAACTATCCGAACTGAAGACAAGGCGAGATTTTTCAGTCCAGATATATTGATTTTGGTCCGATTAAATTTTTCATATATTTAGTAAATCAGGCCATTAGCGTTAATCTCACTGTGCAACTACCACTGTGCAACTACCAACAACGTTCGTCGCACTGTGCAACTACCAACAGCGTTCATCTCACTGTACAACTACCAACATAGTTTCGTCTCACTGTGCAACTACCAACAGCGTTCATCTCACCGCAACTACTAGCGATGAGTGGGGGTAGGTTAAAGACAATCACTTCTTCCTTTCATCGCCTCGCATCCTTGATTTTTCGGAGAGGAAAGGGACACGTTTTGTTCTTTGTCTGGTTTCGTTCAGCAGTTCGCTTTTCAATTACCAAGAGAGGTACGAATTTCAAAATAATTCCCCATCTATATAGGAAACATCTGTATGTCCGCCCGTCGCATCCCGCCCCTCCGTAGGCCACTACACCCTGTCAGTCCAATTTCGTTCTCGTGTAAATTGCTGCTAGGTTTGTGAACCAATTCTGATGAAACTTCTGCTACATAATAATTGGTAAACGTACATGCGCTTGAAACGGACAAATTCATGCATTAAATACACGCCCACGCCTCAAACAATTACCATATAGCTAACGATGCTGAAAGTGACCTTAAACACCAGTAAATAAATAAATGTCTGGAATTCAAGAAAACAGTAAGGCCTGTTGAAGGTGGTGGGTTACAATCCGATAAGTCCTGAAAAGATCAACTGATCTCTTATATAACTCGCATTGTTACAGGAGTTTTCATTCTGTAAAATTATAAACGAGGGGGTTAACTCTCCCGAGTGATGAGGGAAAATAGGAATGGGAGGTTCTGCGTGCAAAGGGGAACAGTTCTCGTACCACGAGGCTTTCGACAAACGATATATTAAATTACCCAAGTATGTTACATTCATTTTATTGGATGTGAAAAACTGTTATAGAGCCATCTATGATTTTATAATCCTGAATTATTTTTGTTGGATTTTACAGAAAGTATGCTATCTTTTATTCTTTTTGCATTTTGTACTATTGCTCATTCAATTTCAGTCACTACAATAAAAACATGCGAAACTGAACTTCTTTGAATTGTTTTATACCATTTTCTCGCAGTGTCATATCAACAATATCCACCGACTGAGTTTGGTTGCACTGAAATAGCTCACCCATGAACACTATGTACTTTCCTGGTAATGCAGTCTGGCATATGAGAGTACGCCCCTTGGTAAACTGGTGTCTGGGGTCAAGGATCGGCTTCTCTTTAAAAAAGAGAGAAAAGTATTTGAAATAGGCCTTACCGATGAGACTTGGATGGTGTAGTGTTTACGATGGTTAGACCTTAAATGCACTGAAGCCAAAAAATTATATACTACTCAAAGTTTGCTGAGCACCAAATATTTGACACATCATTGTGAAATTTGCTTGTGACATATTTGCGACATTTTTGGTGGATATGATTGAGGAATGTATTGAGATGGTCCCCGGTGTTTACATTAGCTCTCTTGATAGGCAGACCTTTCATGACAGTGATGGAAAGCATGCACGCCTTGATTTCCACGATGTTTTCGTGTACTGTCTACATGTACATGACATGTGCAGGGTATTCAATCTTCATTTCAACACAAACCCGAGTGATTTAATGATTGAATAGGGCAAATGCAAGAAGACAGGGATGGTGGAGCAAGCGACTACTCATCGTCAGGTTGATGAAGCCCTTGATGTGCACCATACGGTAATCACCAGAGCCTGGGCAAGATTTTAGCAGTATGGCACACCAGTAAGTGGGCATGGTGGTGGCAGAGACGGGGAAACATCTGCAGTTGAAGGCCGGTTTTTGATCATTCAGGCCCGTAGGAACCGCTTTGCCACAGCAACCCAGCTTCGCAATGACCTTCAGAATGCATCCGGGATACATGTTTCCACGCAGGCTATCCGGGCAAGGTTGCACGAAGGTGGTCTCCAATCCAGAAGGCCATGTATTCGCATTCCGACGTCCCAGAACCACCGCCAGGCACAATGTAAATGGGCCATGGACCACTTTGGATGAACCAGAGAAGATTGGCGACCTGTTCTTTTTACAAACGAGTCAAGGTACTGTCTAGACCACGCAGATAAGCGTTCTAGGGTATGGAGAGGATCAGGAGAGCGATTCCATGCAGCCAACATTGCTGAGCATGACTGTTATGGTAAAGGGTCAATCATGGTCTGGGGCAGCATCAGCTGGGATGAACGTGCAGAGCTCTGTGTCCTTGAAAGTGGTGCATTGTCTGCAGAACGGTATATTGATGAGATGTTGGATGTCCACGTCAGATTGTATGTGGGTGCAGTGGGTGATAGATTCATTCTGATGGACGATAATGCCGTCCTCATGTTGCCCATGTTGTCGGGGAGTACCGACAGAGGGAGAGGATTGAACGTATGGGCTGACCAGCAAGATCCCCTGATCTCAGTCCAGTCAAACATATCTGGAATGAGTTGCAGCTTACAATTTCAGCCCGTCCAGTCCAGCCAAGAAGTGTCCAGGAGATTGGTGCCATGCTGGTCCAAGAATGAAACAACATCCCACAAAGGGCCACCACGAACCTGATTGGGAGCATGAGAAGGGGTTGTCAAGCTGTAATTAACAGTAATGGGTCTCATACTCGATATTGAAGCTATACCAGTTCGCTCTGTCAACTCTTTGGCATATTAAAAAAATCATCTTTTACCAAAAATATCCATTTTCCATGGTTATCGTATTCAAAAGCTAAAAAATAATGTCAAACACAAATGAAATCTTAATTTCTGTACTTAAATCATTAAAGATATAATTAAATAAAAAAATATATTCACTTTTCATTACAATATTTCAACTAAAACGTAAAACGGGTAGTTGGATGTCCATGGTGCTTAGCAAACTTTGAGTAGTATATTAAAACGATTAGGCAACGTTCCGCCGATAGGCCTCTAACAGCAAGAAGTTAATCAGTTGAAGTTTTGCTCACGCGTCCGTTTTGATTTTCTTCCATGACAAACTTATCCCATTTAGCCATGTAATTACCCAACAAAAGTCAAGAATAACGATAAAACAAACTATAAATTACAGGTTTCAATATTGTCTTGCATCTGCCGGACATTTTCTGACGCACCCGAAATAGTTGTTGTTTGCTTCAGTTCAAGCAAAAGATCCTTCAAACGACTTAGTAGGCCTCGTAATGACCATTCCTTGCCTCTGACATGAGAGATGTACTGTCCAACAGAATCTCCAAACTCTGATGTAAAAAAGTCGTTGGAGAAAACCTTGCCATATTCATAACAAGATCTTTCCATGGCTGGAACAAGAAAACTGCCAAAATTAAATCCAAATTTCAAATTAAAGTCATTTTCATCTTCATCCCGTTCACTTGCACCATTGTCGAGTGAAACTACTTCCGGTAAGTAGAAAGCCGAGATGCGGTAACGATTATAGTCCTGCAGAAAAGAGTGATGTAAAATTAAAAACAGCTCGATAAGTCTGTTGCCAAGATTTGTATCCGACCAGTAGAGATGTTCTGGATAAATATTTGACATGTAAAATATAATTGTTTTCAAAATAAATGAAGGAACGGAAGGATGCCAACACATTTGACAGGACTGATCTTGGAGACCTGCACTTCTTAAAAAATATGGACAATCGCAAAGAGTACATCCAAGTTTAGGGGTCCATTTCTCAGGCAAGAATTTAGTAATTATGCACTTTGCAAGACGATAACATTTAGATCGTGCACCACTGGCATCTTCGATTTTGAATGCATTCTGTTCCAATTCGGGAATTGCTATTCGAAATACTAGCCTATCGTACTCGTCACTTGTGTAAACGGCAGCAACAGAGCCGATAATTCCGTATAAACAATATTTGTGCGACAACTCTCGAAGAAATCTGAAATAAAAGTCAGTTTCAAACTCGTCAAAGCTGTGTTCAAAAGCAGAGGAATCCAGTGGTGCACAGAAACAAAGATCAGCCTTGATGTTAATGTTATACTCGGTATTGATGAAGGAGAATTGTGTTGCTACGCTTAATTTGTAAAATGAAGAATCTGAATATAGAGCTGACGGGTATGTCAGCGTCCAGCGGGGTAGTATATTTTGCAAGAGATATATTCTAAATATTTTGGCAATAGCAACTCGAACGTCTTCGATTTTACTACCCAAGTAATCGTTTTCTCCATCTGTTTCTTCACTAAGAGATGTTTGTTTTGGATCCCAGTCTGACAAAATATCGAATACAATATTTTTTTTTATTTTCGCAAACAAATCACAGTTCAAGTACTGGCAAGGAATAAATAGTTTTTGCTCGAGCAAATATGGAAGCGCAACCAAGAAATCTAATTCTCTGGGGTTTCCAACTTTTGTATTTTCAACTATGCTTCCTGTTGGTATCAGCAGGCAATCGACAAATAATTTACGTTCTTTTCGCAGTTGTTCTACAGTTTTGTTTAGCATTGTATTGACATCTGATAAAAACTGCTCGTCTCTCGTTGTTTTCACTGGAGTGCAAAAAGGGTCCAGTATATTAATAAGATGCTGTAGATCCGATTTTGGACATACTGGATCATTCAATGTTGGATCCCAATGTGGTAATTTGGATACGAGGGTAGGAGTCACCTTGTACTGAGATCTTTCCTTTGGTGTGGCAACCCACAAGCCATACGGCATTAACGGCCTGGTGAAAATTACTTCCTCGTTCTCTGGTGCGTTGTTTGTGACAGAGACATCTTTTGAGTTCCGTTCCATTCCTTCATTAACTTGAGCTGAATTCGAATTCCCCAGTCGATCGTACAACATCTCTTCAGTGTGAACGTCATTACGATCCATGGCATTAATTTTCTCGTGTACCTAGAAATAATTCCACTTCCAAACACGACTTACTAATTTCTTGACAGAAAGCTTCATTCCAAGGTGTTAGCGTCGCTCGTTTCTTTGCACCGACAATAGGTCGCTTCAAATTGTCCCTGAAAAACAAAATCATTATAAACTCTATTGTTTTAAAGCTGTCGTTTCACTGGAACATGACTTTGAACAAGTCACTTAATCCCCACTGCCCCCATATGTTCAGTCTGTGTACTAAGGCTTACTGCACGTCGATGGTGCACCTGTCTTCAAACAATGCTAATCCTGCTTGTGTGGAGTTAGTACGTTGGGGCGTCTGACAGTTGCTCGCCCTTATTCGGTGATCCTCTCCAGGTACATCGGCTTCCTCAACCCATAAAACTGTCCGGCACGAGGTGACCTTGACTGTCGAACATGTCATTGACCTCCAATAAATAAATAAATTAATCTGAAACAAAAAGGTGGTTGTTGTTTTTAAGTTAGATAACAAAATAAGTAGTAGTGGTTGTTGTTTCTTTTGCTTCTGACGTGAAACGAAAATGTGATGTAATAGGGTTGAACATGACACTGTACAATAATTTAGAAAAGTGGAATTACCAAAATATTTCAGAATCTATTCAGACATCTATTTCCCAAAAAAGTGAGGCCCCAATTTCACTATCATGAATGAGAAAGATTAACAGATTATTTATTCCTTGTATGGTGTAACTGACGATTGAAGGTGTGCAACTAACTTCATTCATCGTCCTTGTGCATTTTCAGTTTAAATGATTCAACATCACCCCAGGCTGATATTGCGGTAGCTTGCCGCAGCCATATATGTGGGGGGTTATATCAGAACATTGCACATGATTTTCTGAGGGATTGAAACTTGATTGTTTTTACTAGCCTGGCATCTGTTCATGAAGGCCATAACATATGCTTCCCATTGATTTATGGGGCTACTATGATGTTTTAGTACTTCCATTTCATTTGATGTTTAGCACTTTTTTATTCACAACATTATGTTAAAAAATTGAAAAATGTGTGTCTCGGACTGAAAAAGATTTAAATTATTGTATTCACCTTGCCCGACATCGTTTCACAAAAAGCAAAGATTGATCGACTTTTTACTTCCATTTCAGGTTAAAAAGAGTTATACAGTATGGGGAGAGTGGATTGTAACAAAATCACCCGCGAAGTGGAGTTATCACCAAAAGTATCACGTTCAAATTCTGTACATGTGGACAAAAAACAAGCAATGTTTCAGCCAATGAACCCCCGGGTTTAACCCGGAGGTCCATTGGCTGGAACTTTACTTGTGCTTTTTATGCATTGCAACGAATTTTCAATTATTGCTTAGATGGAATTTCCACTCCACGGGTGATTTAGTGATAATACACTCTACATGTACTGCAATTTAATCTCCGTTGTGATTTCAGAGATGTGTGCACGCTTATCAGACTGATAATATATTTTAGAATTATCAAACTTTCCGACGTGAAACAACTTAATTGCATGTTTAACTGGCAGTATTTAGGGAAGAGAAATTGAAAATATAGCTTGGAAAGTACATATTTATCGTTCGGATTGCCGTTCTAACAATTCCAATATTTTTGTTTCACCCCTGACTTATATCGAATGAAAATTGACTTTCGATAAAATTATCTCCCTTTAAATTATTAGACGAGTTTCCTTCTGTGCTTTTTAATAAACGAATACAACAGACAGATCCAGGGGTGTCTGTCGTTTTCTTTATTTTATGTAACAAAGGGAAACTTGGCTTTTTATGGCAAGCTAATTAGTGAACAGATAATCCGTCAATTCATATATATACCAGTATCACATCTCTCAACAGTAACATTCCACTTTGTTTCTTTGTTAGCTCATCTTGACAAAGTCAAGCTCAGCTAATCTCATCGCTCTCCGTCCGTCGTCTGTCGTCCGTCGTCCGTCAACACCATGTTTTGGTCTTCTCCTCAAAAGTCACTGGGCCAATTCAAGTGAAAGTTTGTATGAGTGATGGTCCCAAAGGGGCATTTCATTTTTGTGCAACTCAGCATGCCCAGCCCCATAGGGAGGGAGTGGGGGAAAATGCTCCAAAATATTTTTAATATCTTCTTCTCAAGAACCAGCGTGTACAATGACTTGATATTTGCTATGAAGCTTCAATATGAGGTGTAGAATCAAGTTTGTTCAAACGAAGTTCGTGAAATAATATTTGGCTTTGCAATAAGAGGGGTAAGATTTTTGGCCCCGCCCAAAATTTCTATTTTCTGAACCGATGTCCGGTATGAACCAAATTTGGTTTGTGGTAGTATTGGGTCATAAGTACTTGACCCCTGCAAAAAAAAAAAATTCCCGCATCCCCATGGGAACCCTGGGAGCTAAAAATAGAGATATTTTGAAACGCCCATATTTCCCAAACTCCACGGAACAGAGAGCTTTTATTTGGTATGAAGTATTCTTATGACCAGTAGAATTGAATGGTAAAAAAAATTGTCATCGGTTATGTTTGGGTGTTCTGTAATGGGCATCGAAAAAATGCTGAGTCAGCATATTTGCAAAAATTTTAAAAAATCTTTTCTCCAGAATCAATCATCAGAATCTTTTGATATTTGGTATACAGCATTCATAGGGGGGGGGGGGGGGGGGGGGGGGGGGGGGGGTCAGATAAAAGTTTGTTGAAATAAAGCTCATTGGTTCATATTTGGGCTCTCTACAGGAGCCCAAAGTTTTAACATAGGGTAATATGGGGAATATTCTTTAAAAATCTTCTTCTTCAGAACCACCAGTCAGAATCTTTTATTATTTGGTATACATCATTGTTATGGGGGTCAGATTCTAGATTGTTCAAACCAAGTCCCTAGGTTAATATTTGGGCTTCCTACGGAAGCCCAAATTTTATCTTTGTTCAATATGGAGGGTAATTTAAAAAAATCTTCTTCAGCTCCATCAGTCAGAATGCTTTGATATTTGGTATGCAACATCTCTATGGGGGTCAGATTCAAGTTTGTTTAAATCAGATCCCTAGGTATATATTTGGGCTCACTATGGTAGCCCAAATTTTTACTTAGTGCAATATGAGGAAATTTCTTTAAAAATCTTCTTCTTCAGATCCACCAGTTGGAATGCTTTTATATTTGGTATACAACATCTCTAGTGGGGTCAGATTCCAGGTTGTTCAATTCGAGTGCCTAGGTTAATATTTGGGCTCCATATGGGAACATGAAATTTAACTTAGTACAATATGAGGGAATTTCTTCAAAAATCTTCTTCTTCAGATTCACTTGTCAGAATGCTTTCACATTTGGTATACAACATCTCTAGGGGGGTCAGATTCAAGTTTGTTCAAATCGGATCCATAGGTTAATATCTGGGCTCGCTATGGTAGCCCAAATTTGAACTTAGTGCAATTCGAAGAAATTTCTTTACAATTTCTCTTCTTCAGATCCAACAGTCAGAATGCTTTCATATTCGGTACACAACATCTATAGGGAAGTCAGATTTAACTCTGTTCAAATCAAGAGCCTGGGTTAATATTTGGGCTCTCTATGGGAGCCGTTATTGGCCATTTTGCTGAAGAATTAAAAATTATGTATTCAGTACCCTCTAGAGGTACTAACATTAATCCACATAGGTTGTATCAAGGGGCTTCATAGAAGAGCTCTACATTTTACTTATGATCAACTGAGGAAAAGGCATGATGCCCAGATTATTTTTGTCACTCCTGAGGGACCCAAGGATTGACAGTGTAGCCTATGGAGATGGCTTGCTTACTGTAGACTCATTCTTGGACTCTGTTTAAATTGTGTTCTGTACAAGATGAGCGCTTCAGGCCCCGTGGGGCCTCTTGTTTTGCGAATATGTTTACAGGAATTTGTAGGTTTTTATTCTTCACAGGATAAATAATAGAAAATCTCACCCCTAGACTCTCATAGTAAGGGAAAGGACAGTGTCTGTATTATAGGTCACGTTGCGCATACTGTTGATATAAGGAACACAAAAACATTACAGAACACCAAAAGATGGTGATAATGTCGTTTTCCTGTATTTAAAAGGGGCTCCAACAGAGAATAACAGACACATTTTCAAATTCATCGAGAAAAGATTTTAAACGCCAGCTTCTGTATTTTTATACTACTCTACAGGAAAATGCCTGTACGCTCATTGAAGATACAAGTTCGCTAACATTTCGAATTTCAGTTATCATATGAAATTCCCGCACACTTCAGGGGTGGGGTGTGGGGGGTGGGATCTAAAAATTTGCAAGATGTGACGTCCTGTTTTTTATTCGGCTCCTTTTTACACCCACCCGCCCACTACGTGCAAATTTTCTACTACCGTTCTCAGACACCCACCCCCACTCTCCCATTAAAATCCAAAATAAACTTATAAACTTAGTAGGCACAGCTGTCTTTAGGAAGTTTTCATAATGTTTTTAAACTGGTACCACCAATTTAAATCTCTGTGGGCTGCTGTGGGCCCCAATCTACAAATGACAAGCTGTTGATTATCAGGCGTGGCCAGAGCAGGTGTACATATACAGGAACAAATTTTCATTTGAATTGTTCCCAAAATATTGTCTGCACATTTTCTACATTTTGAACAAGACACCCAACCCCTACTAACGTGTGTCATTTTCCCAGATTAAGCCCAATATTCTCACATATAAAGCCTCCTGGTGTTGTATTTATGTTAAGAGTGTGATGTACAACATCATCTTTAAGGTTTGAAACACAAATGATGGTATATATTAGCTGAAATATTGATATATTTTTAAAAAATTCAAAAAATTGCACAAGTTGAAAATGCATAATTTTGGCGCACTCAAGAGACCCACCCACCCCCACGTCACGGCTTGCAAATTTTTGGTGCCCCCCCCCCCCCCCACCCCCTGCACACTTAGTGTTAAATTTTCGAACAGCTTAAAGAAACTAAAGGGAGCTAACTTTCCGTAAATCTCTTCCAATGACGAAATTTGTTAGCTATGCACAATGCGTTGTGTCGTGTTGGTTTTTTATGAGAGACCACCTAAGGTGACGATGTTATCGACTAAGTCGTGAGGTAGGAAGCATCCTCCAAACACTCCTTCTATCCAAAAGTTCACAATTTTAGAAAATCACAACCATCGGCACACAGAACTGACAAAAGCCAAACTGGACTTCAAATTGCATAAAAATAAACGTGAACTCCAACTATCTCCCCTTTCCGACATCGCATTTCCTCGTGTTGAATATTCGAATCACAAATCAGATATGAAAATATGTTCAATCTTCATATCCTTCTTTACACCACAACTTACCATCAAGAAACCTTTGAAAGTGAAGCAGTGCTTGTGGTCAACAAGCTCAGTTTTACTGGTAAAATAGTACTCAAGCTGAAAAAAGATCCGTCCGAATCATAACTTGGAAAGCATGCAACTCACATACAGACCCTCTTTTCAGAGACTGCGGCATCCTAAACCTAACGATCTCTACAGCTTCCACGTCTCCCTCTTCATGCACGACTGGATGAACAAGAAACTTCCAATGCCATTCGATGTCACCTTTCAGGTTTACAGAAACCCTTCTGGGATAAATACAAGGCAGACACGATAAATTAGAAACGCACAAACCAAAAACCCAGTTTTTTGCAGAGATGCCCTTCCACTCTTTCCCACGAATTTACAATAGTATAGACCCGCTAACTCAGCAACACAGTAGAACCAAGTTTAAAAAATCACTAATGCGTAGAACCCCAAGCACTTATTCCCCTCCAAATTCCAAAACCGACAATCCAACTTGTCCCGACTGTATCAGCCGTCCAAATCCACTTGTATCTCGTCCTCCGTCTCCCAACATTTGATATTTTGATCCTGCCTAGCCCCATGAATCCTAAAGGACCTATCAGATATAACTGTCTTTGAAAAGAATCTTCGTTACACTGATGCCAAACAGACTTGATATATATTTTAATCATTTACCCAACGAATCGGCCGCATCCGCCCGCGTAATATGCAAATTCAGAAGTTGAAGAAATATTATTTTTCAAAAAAATTCAACAAAACCATATCATGTGACCCCTCGTTGGAATGAGCTCGTTCCAACGAGGGGTCACATGATATGGATTTGTTGAAATTTTTTGAAAAATTTAAAAAAATAATATTTAAAATAATAAATTTTGATATCGTCTGCTTTGGGTAGAGGGTTAAGCGAATGACAGGAAGACGGCCTTTACACTTGGCTATTTCCACGCTGTATGCCAGTTCATGTTCTCGTAATTTATAATGGTATATTGTTGTTAATGTACTGGTGGTATACTTCAGAAGAAAGATATATCTACCAATCTGTCCGGTCACCAATGCTTGGGGTTGAAGTCCTCTAAAATGGGCAACATGGGTATAAAGATTGGCTGGACATGACTTTATTCCCATGTTTAGCCATTGTGCAGACGTATGTGACCTAAAACACAAATAAATAAATAAATAAATAAATACACAACCATCACAGGCTCAGTGTTGTGAAGGCAGAGGCGGCCAAACATTTTCAGGATTGTTTTAATTTCCCTTCCAGGTGAGAATTTGTCTTCATGACTGCTACAATTTTAGACCAAAGATCCTTACTTAAATTTGATTTGCTCTGAAAAAATTAGGAGTCTTTGACCTGAACACTGCTAAATTCTCTTATCCAGGGGCTCCCCTCCCACCCTCTGGGCCATACGATTATTGAAACCATCATTTTCGGAGAGTGTGTCAGTGTATGAGAAGTTACCGGAGCAAGATGTCATTTACCTGATCTGTGATAGAGCGTGGCTTGTGGAGTTATGTGTTAGAGCAAGGTACATATCGAAAAATAAAATTCTTTATATTGAAGAGGGAAACCCAAACCGATCCACTGCAGCACGATCTTGGCTATAAAAAACGGACCTCATAACAGTCTAAGTAAACTAGCAATGGACTGTGTGGATTTATCGGACGTCATTTTGTGACACTATCTCCCTCACAGGAGGTTATACGTAGATGAGGTCCACCACTTTAATTATATAATCCGAATTTTCCAGGGTTTCTGGATCTGTATTGGTTGAATTTTCTGGCACTTAATACCCACGTCATATCGTAATGGGCAGTGGAACTATTCCTGGGAATCCAGTGAACTCACCTTCAACTCATTTCGCGTATGATGATTTACTTTTATGTTGACCCCATGGACGATGGGAACACGACAATAATCACATTCAGTGGGAAAGAAAGCTAGCGTATTCATAACACCCGAAAGAACGAAAAGTGCGAAAAATATTTCTCTTTGCTCCATTCAACCCTAACGCCACCAGAATTTATTTTCTTTGGGTTTATTTATTTTTTATGATATTTATTTATTTTTTGATATTTATTTATTTTCATGGTATAAAAAAAATACCGAATCTTCAGTTTCACGACTGCTGCGTCTTTCTCTTGTTTCACATTTTAACATGAGCAATGTTGTTTATATCCTTTTATTACTTTCCAAAGTGTGATTTATTGGGATTTCTGGGTTATATATTATTATAAACGATAAATTCACAAATGAATTATGCAATCAACAATTGTGTCATGTATCCGTGCGCGCAAACGAAGACGCTTTGCCGTAGGTGTAATGGGTACTTCTTTGTTTGTTTGTTTTGTTTTTTTTTGTTTTTATACCCCTTTACAGACGACAATTGCAAAAAAAATCTTGAATAACTATTAATTTCATTTTTATCTCAAAAACATAGGTTTTGACCCCTCAATGGAAGGTGCTCGACAAGCTCGTTCCAATAAGGGGTCATAACCTATGTTTTAGAGACAAGTAATGAAAAAAATAGTGAAAATTAATTGGCGATTTTTGAGAATAGCGCTGGCCGGTTTTGAACGTAACCTAAGGTAAAGGGTTAAATAATATAATAATCGTTAATAATGAAAAATAATAAACAGAGTAATCGCTTGACTGGACTGGTTACGTGAAATAATTCATTCAAGGCGAGGGACTAACTTGTAAAACACTCGTGCGCATTCCCGCAGTCGTGAATTATTTTACGTAACCAGTCCAGTCAAGCGATTACTTTCTATGAAACGCATGCGCGAAAATCAGATTTGTGTATTGCTCAAAATTTACTCCAGCGTTCTGTGAAGAAAATATTTGAAGTTTATATTAAAGACAAAAAACAATGATTATTTCTCCCTGGTGTGATTCATGAAGGCTATCAAGATTTATTTTCAATCGTATATGGTTTTAGGGGATAGTATGATGTTTTAGGAATTCATTTTTTGGGGAGCGCAGTGGCTTATTCGTTAGAGCATTGTACTTTCGATCGAAAGAAGATCGAAGATTCGATCCTGACATGCGCCTTTTGTATTGTGTATTTGGGCAAGATATTTAATCCCAGCTGCTCAAATGAGAGCACGTCGGCGGGGTGTTTTAATGCGCAATATACGTCGATTAGCAGCGCGGTGGTGAATTGGTTACTGCATTGGACTTACCGGAAGATTCACTTTTCGATCTCCGCCAGGGGTAACTGCATTGTGTCCTTGGGCTGGGCACTTAATTCCGATTGCACACGCGGGGGCACTGTTCGTCAATGGTGCCCTTGTCTTTAACTAATGCTAGCCTTGCTTGTGTAAAGTTAGAACGTTGGGGAGTCTGACGGTTGTTCGCCGCTGCTCGGTGGTTCTCTCAAGGTACTGTCGAAAGTGGAGTTAAGCCCCAAGAACAATATGTCGATTGTACACATGACTTCATCAGATGCTAATCATCTTTGTGCGTGTTCAGTAAGTTGGTGAGTCCGGCAGTTGTTCGCCGCTACTCGATGGTTCGCTCTGGGGGATCTGACTTTCTTCGCTCGTAAAACTGTCGGAAACGATATAATCCTGGAAGTTGAAAGTTTCGTAAAACTAAATAAATAAATAAATAAATAAATAAATAAATAAATAAATAAATAAATAAATAAATAAATAAATAATAGTATTATTCTGTGATACTAAGGCTTCCTTCCTTATGTTCCATATTAGTTCAATGACAGCAACTGGAAGAGTCCATGTTCATTATTTAGGGGTAGAACAATTAATATTTTCAACGTGTAGCCTTGGGGCTGCACGGTGAATATATTGATTGGTCTACCACACACATGCTGCACTTACCATACATCCTATTTAATGAAAGTATGACGTATCATGTTCCTGGCCAGAAAAACGCCGCTAGGATTCAAAGGGTTAAGTTTCACAAAAGCCTGATCAATCTGTTAAATATAAATATTTCTCTTGATGTTTGTGGACATGACAGTTTTAACCTTTGTGAACCTGTACTTGAAGAAACAGAGCTGCATATCTTTCAACAACCCGTGGACACACCACCTGCCTCTTTGTTAATATGTTTTTCTACCCAGGGTTTAGGGACCCTCCCCTTCCATCTAATGACTATTAAACCTTTGAACCCTAAAGGCCGTTTATCCAGCCCAGAAACATAATAATAACAACACTTTGGCCGGTTCTCGGATGAGAAGGCCTTGGTTACCCCTGCACCCCCAACTGCCTCCCTATTCCCACGCTTCTTCTCTCCTCCCATCACTCGGAGACGAACTGTTTGATGACATGTCTTGCCCCATTCTTCCCATTCTCTCCGATTAGCATATTAACCCTCTCCTTCGAGTCTCCCCCAAAACCACATGTCCTTCATTCTCCCATCCCACGTCTCCATTATGCTCCCAGTGAATCTTATTCTGTTAGACTGATATTTTGGGCATTCTAGAAGAAAGTGTTCCAGGTTCTCCATCACGCCCAAATTGCACATCTGGCTCTTTTTTCACTGCTTTTCCTAATTTTCCCGTTAGCTCCAGGGGCCGCGACCCCAGCTTGAACAACAATGAACCCGCAAAGGCACCATCAAGGTACTTTTCAAAACCAGGCTTCTCTTTATCACGATACGTCATAATTTAATTAAGTAGGTGGCTCGCTTAGTGAATGTGTGGGGTAGATCAATCAATATATTTAACGTTCTGCCCTGAGGCTGCAAGTTGAAAATATTATTTAGACTACCCCCCCCCCCCCCCCCCCCAAATAATGAATATCGACTCTTCCAATTGCTAACATTCAACTGACATGGGGGGACACTACCGGGGTTCAAATCGTTAAGACACTAAACCTGGGGGTCTAACAGGGTGTACCTACACTGCAAAAAATATATGATATTGTCCCTGAGATGGAACCAGTTCTGTTTAAACAGTATTTATTTCAAATCAAATAAATTTATAAAGATTAACATTAAATATTAACAGAATTAAACATAAATTGAGGGGGTTTCAGCCTTATGTTTAGATCTTATACGAGGTTGTCTCAAATCATTATTAAGTAAAGGAGATATGAACAGTTAGCATATCGAACCAGTTTTGGTTCTATACAGAACCAAAACTGGTTCGATATGCCAACTGTTCATATCTCCTTTGTTTCAAAATGTTTGGCGACTGCGTTGAATAAGCTCCAAGTTTACTGCTGAATCTACTTTTAGTTCATGTAATATTCTGTTAAAATTGAATGCTAATATTGGTAAATTTATTTGATTTGAAATAAATACTGTTTAAACAGAATTGGTTCCGTCTCAGGGATCAGATTAGAACCAGTTTTGGTTCTAAAGAGAACCTATATTTTTTGTAGTATATGCTATTCGCTACATTTTGATATCAAAGAGTGATAAGCAACCAAAGAAAAACGGAAAACGAAGCTTTGCGTATCATTAAAGCTATTGCATGCTACTATCGCTACTTTTCTGTTAAAGAGCGGCTATTATTTATTTCACAAGCACACTGTACATTAACCCTGTCCTTGTAGCCGTAGATCAGTACACAAATGCTGTGGACAGTTTTCAAGATACAGCACATGGTCGGAAAACGCATGTATTTATGAATTCAACCACGAAACGTGTTTATTCAGCTCGTTCCAGGGGCGCGGTGGCGTTGCAGTAACTGGTTCTCGTCAGATCACCAACGTCGAGCCCGGTTAATCCTTGGATGGGCGACACCCCGTGTCGTGTCCTTGGGCAAGGCATTTAATCCCGATTTCCACATGGGACACGATGGCGCCGTGTACTGAGGCGCACTGCACGTCGATGGTGCGCATGTCTTTAACCTTTCTAACCTTGTCTGTGCTGCAGTGCAGAGTTACGGTGTTGGGGAGCTGGCAGCTGTTCGTCTTGCTTGGTAGTTCTCACCTGGTACTCCGGCTTCCTCCTTCCGTAAAACTGTAGCCGACACGATATGACCTTGGCTGTTAAAGTGTCGTTAAAGCTAAATAAATAAATAAATAAATAAATAAATAAATAAATAAATAAATAAATAAATAAACTCATTCCGCCTTGAAACAGAGCACGAATGTCAGCCTAAAAGATTACTGGCAAGCCCAATAGTTTGTATATATTATTTCATAATTAAGTCAGCTTTGTTGCAGGCAAGTAGCAAAAATCGATCACTATTAATGTTCGCTATCGTACTTAGACAGTTCTGATCAAAATTTAACTAACTCTCCAAGCCAGGAAATAAGCAGACTGACATCAGAAAAATGAGGTCCCCAGGGGGTGAATTTAGTGATGCTATCCTGCATAGCAGGGTGGCATCACTAAATTTACCCTCTGTGAATCTCGATCTGAATCAGGGACTCAAAACTAAACAGAAAGAGGTACCCACAAGATAAATTGGCCCACTGTATGGGATAGCATCAACAAATTCACCCTCTGGGGACCTCATTCTGCAAATGTCAGACTGCTTATTTTCTGGCCTGTAAGGCTGTTACTATCGTACATTTATACCCTGAACAGACTTTGATGTAAAAAATTAATGGAAATCTTGATCAATCATAGGGATCGCGGTAGCTCATTGATAGACTGTTGGACTTCTACGCTAGAGGTCCTGAGTTCAACCCCCGTCTAGGACGACCCGCATTGTGTCCTTGGGCAAGGCACTTTCCCGGTTGCCTACATGAGGGCACGATGACGCCGTGTAGTAATGCGTACTGCACGTCGATGGCGCACATGTCTTCAACCGCCGTAACCCGACCTGAGAGGAGCTTGAACAGAGTTAGAATGTTGAGGAGCTGACAGTTGCTCGTCGATGCTCGGTGGTTCTCTCCGGGTACTCTGACTTCCTCCACCCGTAGATAATAAAAAAAAATGTCAAACAGTGTGGCAACCACCCAGTTAAAAAAAAATTATTTCGACTTTTTCCCAGATTCAGATATGAGCTTGAAATCCAGGTCCGCATTCATAAAAAAGTCGAACGAATCCGGACCAGGGAAAAAAATTACTGACAAGAGCCGTTTCTGCGCGAAAACGTTGAGGGGGGTGGGGTGGGGGGGTATAAATAGCATTGACCATAGCTTTACTGTTTTCGCAGTAAAGTCGAAATATAAACAAAAATTCAAACCGCTAATCATTCCCATTATACAACTATGTATACGAATTTAACCAATTCAATCTGATTTGATAGAGCTCATTGAGCCCTGTCAAGCAGTCTAAAATTGCTCAAGTTCCTAGTTTCTGTTTGGTTAAAATTTCGGTACTTTGACATAAGTGTGCACAGAGTTAATTTTGAAATTCTGTATTGATAATCGACCTCATGCGAAAAAATATCATTGTTTCCAAAAGAAACACACCCGTTTCTCTCATTGCATTTGATCGGTACAAGCCGAGTGGAAGATAACATAAAAATTGGTAACATTTTTTTGGTTCATTCTGCACAGAATCGATACAAAATGCCAAATATCTTCATGTTAGCTTTACAACCTGTGTCCAGCTGTTGTGGTCAAAGGCTGCGAAGCGGGGTGGGGGGGGGGGGGCACAGGAGGCACGGATCCCTCCACTTTTTTCCACAGATATGTTTCGCAGTTACACAATAAATTAAAATGGACACATGCAAACGAGTCAATATCCAGGCATTTCTGTAACATTATTTGCAAATCCAAACAATATTTAGCCAAAGAATCCCACTTTCGGTCGCTTCGTTCCGTTTCTTCCACTTCAACTATCCTCCAACCAAAAGGCTGGAGTAGAAGAAATGGACAAGACAGTGACCACACAGCGGCATATTTATCTTAACGAGAGACTATAGCGAGTCATGGTACATTTCCCCATTTTCTATTGTAACGTTTCTCACACTGGCTCGGACCATTGTGGCATTGTAAATTGGTCCCCCCTCCCCCTACACAAGCACACACTTTTATCGAGCTTCTGTCGCCCCTGGTTGTAGTTGTAGCGAAAACCACTTATCTGGCATCTAGCACAATGCTGTCGTACTGCTGAGAGTAAATCGTTTACTGAAATTTTTTAAGTGTGTTTTGCATGTTTCAGAGATGTAAAATATTCATTGCAAAATAGGTGAAGGGGTACAAGTTCTCTTCGAACTAAAATCTTAAATTGGTTCCTTGCAAAAACATGTGCGTAACGTAATAGGTTTTTTTTCAGTCAACGAGCAGACGACTCGATGACCAAGAAGTCTGCTCGATGACCAAGAATTTAGCAGTCATAATTTTGTCTAAAAACTCTGTGGAATGGATGGATTTTCCATCAACTTCATCAACCTCGCAACAAAATTAATGGAGAATGGGTTTGCCGGTTTACTCTAGACAATACTGTACGGATTGTAGCCTTGAACCCATCTCGTAACACATGGCTGAACAGTTTAAGTAGGAGTCTAGACAACTTTTTACATTACACAGGACCTCCACATTCGCAACGATCAAAGATGGGTGCAGTACGAAGTCGATCAAAAAGCTGTCGGTACACAATATTTTTGTTTCACTCTGCTTCCGAATATCAGTTCATTTGCCGAACAATGAGAAGAATCTCTTTTCAAACACGATGTTTATCAGGAATTACCATAAAAAACATGAAATTTACTTACCTTGATCTTGGGAAAAAGATTTTTACGTGTATTTTTATTCTCACATCAGAACATTCGACAATAGGGGAACTACTTTAATTTTCCAAAACCAGACCGCCACCTGTCTGTCTTTAATGGATTGAGTTTCAGATGGAGGCTGACGGGAGAGGAATTTAAATAATTTACACGAAAGCGGCTTTAACCTATTTTATTCGGTTTCGCTCAAACACAAAGACCTAATACAAACAATACAATACGGTAGGATTTTAAATATAAGACTAATCATTCATAGCCCTCTCTTTAATGTAGTCTGGTCGCTGTGTCATTTTCGACGTCTACCCGGAAGACATTTGCAACGAAGGTTTATTGGTGTTATTTTGAAGAGGAATATCTCCCCCATAACATATCAAAAATCCGCTGTGGGGTAAATTTTTTACAGCGCTTCCAAACTACCTTGTCATCTGCACTGTGGCGCCAACTTTTCGGTCAGATTTTCGTTATAAAGCTTGCACTTTGCGATATCGTACACTACTCAAAGTTTACTGAGCACCAAATATTTGACACATCATTCTGAAATTCGATATTTTTGGTTGGTATGTTTGAGGAATGTATTCAGTTGGTCCCCTGTGTTTTCATTAGCTCTCTGGGCAGACAGACTTTTCGTGACAGTCATGGAACGCATGTACCCCTTGATTTTCATGATGGTTTCGTGTACTGTCTACATGTAATTAACATGTGTAGGGTATTCATTCTTCATTTCATGTGTAGGGTATTTTCAACACAAACCCTTGTGATTTAATGATTGAATATGGCAAATGCAAATGTAAGAAGACATTTGTCTGAAACAAAAATGTGGCGGGCTGTACGGATGGTGGCGCAAGGGGGCTACCCATCGTCAGGCTGGTGAAGCCCTTGGTGTGCACCATACGATGTTCCACAGAGCCTGGGGAAGATTTCAGCAGAATAGCACACCAGTAAGTCGACATGGTGGTGGCAGAGACATGGCAACATCTGCAGCTGAAGACCGGTTTTTGATCATTCAAGCCCATAGGAACCGCTTTGCCACAGCAACCCAGCTTAGCAGTGATCTTCAGAATGCACCAGAGTAAATGTTTCTATGACCATCCGTTCAAGGTTGCACGAAGGTGCTCTCCGATCGAGAAGACCATGTATTCGCATTTCGCTGTCCCAGAACCACCGCCAGACACGATATGACTGGGCCATGGACCATGTTGGAGGACCAGAGAGGATTGGTGACCTGTCCTTTTTACAGATGAGTCAAGGTACTGCCTAGACCACCCAGATAGGCGTTCAGGGGTATGGTGAAGACCAAGAAAGCTATTCCATGCAGCCAACATCGCTGAGCACGACCGCTACGGTGGAGGGTCAATCATGGTCTGAGGCGGCATCAACAGTGATGGACGTACAGATCTCCCGTGTCATTAAACGTGATGCATTGACTGCACAGCGGTATATTGGTGAGATCCTGGATGTCCACGTCAGATTATATGTAGGTGCAGTGGGTGATAGATTCATTCTGATGGACGATAATGCCTTCCTCATGTTGCCATGCTATCCGGGAGTACCGACAGAACGAGGGGATTGAGTATATGGACTGGCCACCAAGATCCCCTGACCTCAATCCAATCGAACATGTCTGGAATGAGTTGCAGCTTGCAATTTCAACCATTCCAGTCCAGCCAAGTAGTGTTCAGGAGCTTGGTGCCATGCTGGTCCAAGAATGGAACAACATCTCGGAAAGGACCACCAGGAACCGGAATGGGAGCATGAGAAGGCGTTGTCAAGCTGCAATTAACACTAATGGGTCTCATACTCGATATTGAACCCATACCAGTTTGCTCCGTCAACTTTTTTGGCAAATTGAAAAACGTTTACCAATAATATCCATTTTCCATGGTTATCCTATTCAAAAGCTAAAAAATAATGTCAAACACAAATAAAATCATAATTTATGTACTTAAATCATTAAAGATATAACAAAATAAAAAATATATACACTTTTCATTTCAATATTTCAACTAAAACGTAAAACAGGTAGTTGGATATACTTGGTGCTTAGCAAACTTTGAGTAGTATATTACAATATTTTCGTTGAATAATCGATGTCCAACAGTGGTCCCATGATTAGAAAGTCAATACAATCTCAGAGGATCGTGTAGAATTATATAGAATAATAACTGGGATGCTTCGTTAGAGCTGAGAGGACAGCAGATTGGAAATTGCATCTTATCACAATCGGCAAGATGCTCAATCTATTTGCCACAACAGGGCATATCCGTTTTGCAAAAAGCTATCGGCTGTACCCCCAGATGATAGTAGAGTTACCCACTGAGCATCATATATTGTATCAGTAATTTCTGATGCATGGGTTTCATGCTGTACGCAGAAGCGACAGATATTGGGCAGGGCTATCCGCCGATTTGGTAATCGAACAGGTGTTGATGAGATCCATCAAAAGTAGAGGCAAAGGATTACCGAGTCAGTTCGTTCACAATGGGTGTATATTATGCATCGTTGTGCGGAGGTGCAAGAGGCAATGACTGTTTTGACAGATGCCAAGCATAGAACCTTAGGATAGCACATCGAGCTTGGTGCATCCAGGATACGACGCGATTATGATGACTTCTTAAAAAACCAAGATTGGTTTGATGCACACGAGCCGTTTGATATCAATGACAGTAAGTTTCACTCTCTCTCCTCTGGCCTCACTGCTGGTGACAAAGCCGGCATTAATTGTGAAAGAACAGAAGAAGTTGGTGAGAAAATACAGAAGCAGTTCGATAGCAAACTAGTCACGATAGTGACAGTGAAAAAAAAATCAACCACATAAAATTATTGGACCACTTAACACAAGCAGTGACAGTTGACAACGAGAAACTCCGCATCAGTTCCACAGTCTTACTTCCATTTCTATCGCACAGAGCGACAAAAATGCAGCATAATGCTTCGTATATGAACTAACAGCAATACCGACTGCTTTGTTTAAACATAACTTTTTGCGAAAACCAGCTAGGGCACAATTAGCAAAAAAAAGAAGGTTTTACAAAGACTTACAAGCAATCTGAACGTACCAAACAGACAACAACTGTTGTTCGTGATAGCGTCCTTCTCCGTCGTGGAAATTGGGTGAAAGGATCAATATGCCGAATGTGTCAAGACGAAATATGAAGTGGCGAACATCGTTTTTGACGAGAACGAAGACGCTCTCTCCGTCAAAGAGCATGAGTATTTCAGAACAGCTGGAAAGTCATGTGCTGATATAAAAGTGACTGAGGCCACCAAGGCCCATCTTGACCAGGAATTTGTTTTTTGCGAATAGTAAAGATAAAGCTCAAATCGTCAGGCTGCTTTCACGCCTGTTAGAATATGAATGGCATAATAATGCCCAGTGTAGTAGCGATGATGCAGACACAATGATAGTGTCTTGTGCACTTGAGATGATCTCTAGAGGATCAAATGAGACGTTGTCGCTGATGATACTGACCTGCTAGTGCTGCTAATTTATCATTGGAATGACGGGATAGCTGGCATTTATTTCATGTCTGGAGCCCATAAATCCACAGGACACGGTCCGACGGTCTTCAGAACTGCTGACATTGTACAGGGGG
This sequence comes from Pictodentalium vernedei, assembly GCA_031216915.1. Taxonomy (NCBI): domain Eukaryota; kingdom Metazoa; phylum Mollusca; class Scaphopoda; order Dentaliida; family Dentaliidae; genus Pictodentalium; species Pictodentalium vernedei. The sequence continues at coordinate 142,850,820 of CM062290.1, read as the reverse complement.
TAGGCTGTGAGAAAGCTGCACACATGCTTTTCATTCATGCCTAGAAATGGATGCGACTCAACTTCCACAATTTATGGCCAGGGTAATACAGTTTCTCTTTTAATGATTTACCGCGCGTTTATTGCGTTATGGCTGATCTGATTCCAATGCCAACAAGAATTAGAGGAAGTTGGTATCCAGTTGTTCAGGATAGTGCATACAGGAAAATAGATGACACGCTGAATGGCATACGATTTGCTAAATTTAAGGAGATGGTATCGACTAACAAAGAGACACTGCTCCCACAGAAATTACCACCCACAGAGAGTGAAACATAGTTTCATAGCCTGGAGATTCATCTCCAGGTAATCATTTGGAAAACGTTGAACAAAAGAACACTTGATCCTGGTGATTGGAAGTTGCATGAAAATCATCTCGTGCCAATTTTGATAGATATCGAACCGGCCCCCGAAATGTTTCATATTTTTGCGCTGCAAGTGTAAACTTACAAGCAGTGGAAATCAAGGGTGTAGCCAGGGGTAGTCATGGGGGCATCCCCCCCCCCCCGAATTCCAAAGGCCCGCGGCCGATATTCTCTTCAGCAATCTAATACATGCCAGTAGTAGTGCTCGCACGTTTCAGTCCTCATTTGGGGGACCCCGGTGGGGGACCCCGGAAGTGACGTCATGTCACGTGACCTAGTTGCGCCATGTTGTGTTGTCATGGTAATTCGCGTGAGAGGCCATGTTGTGACGTCATCTCCATAGTGATACGTGATGTGAGTGCGCATGCGCAGCGCGTGTTGTTAGGGTGATACGTGTTTCCGTCGTCCATTTTGTACACTGGAGGCCGCCATCTTGGTTTCTATGGTAGCACGTGATTGCTATGTTACCCAATTTTTCTGCAATAGGACAGGGGTATGTTCGGAGGGTATGTTCGATTGAATCGGAGTATTTTTTGGAACGACTTCCCTGGATAATTACCACAAACAACCCGACAACTTGTATTATTTCGAATTCTCTCAGAATTCTCTGTTTCTATCTATATATGCAATAGTTTACGTCTACCTAGGCATGTTCCTTTATTCTAGAGTATACTCCAGTAGCGTAGAAGAGCCTATTAATTGGAACAGCTTTACTTATTATTACTATATTTAGCAATTTCTGGTCTATTCTTGTTAGTTCTGATCCTATTCCAAGTACTCTTGTTGTTTCATTTATCTAGATTATAACTAACCAATCAGATTGCTTGATTTCCCATAATCTGTATGCAGGGTTATCTCCCTTCTGTATAACAAAAGACTATATCCAATGGCCATATCCCATGGAATCCGATTTTTTGCAAAACACCCGTGGCTATGGAATCCCCTTTTGTCGTATGAGGCCATGAGGGCCATGTAAAAGCCCTCAATGAGTCCTCATTTATTATTCCTCATACCCTCATTGAATTTTGAGGTTATGAGGACCTTGAAAAATCCCTCAATGAGGTATAATTTACTACGACTCTTATCCTCATTTCAGTATTTAACAGGTATATCCTATGGAATCCCATTTTGGAAAACGTCTATGACTGTGGAATCCCTTTTTCTCGTATGAGGCCATGAGGGCTATGTAAAAGCCCTCAGTGAGTCCTCATTTACTATCCCTCATAGCCTCATTGAATTTTGAGGTTATGAGGACCATTAAAAATCCCTCAATGAGGCATAATTTACTACGACTCTTAGCCTCATCTCGGCATTTGAGGATTCCCATGGCCTGGTATTGTATTAATCGAGGATACCTTTTATAGGATACTTATCTGAGGATACTATATAGGCTGTACATATCCCTATAGGTCTCTTGCTGGTACTTAGTACTATTAATCCACCTGATGCTTTATGTTATCCTATGACTGGTATAGGTAGTATGCAATGCTAGGCATAGGGGTAGGGGTACTGCCTGGTAGTTTAGAATGGTACTACAGTATGGGTGGTATATACACCTATAGGCCCCTGTTAGTGCTTGGTACTATTAACCAACCGATTGCTTTGTTTTATTATATGGTATATGTAGTACGTTATGGTAGGTCTAGTGATATTGTGGGGGTGGGGGTAATGCTTGGTAGTTTAGGACGGTAGTATAGCATAGGCTGTACATACCCATGTAGGTCTCTTGTTGGCCCTTGGTACTACTGATCCACCAGGTGCTTCATATTATCAAGCGGAATTCTGAGGTGGGTTTAATGCGTAGTAATACAGAACGGCAGCAGAGTATGGTTGGTATATTCCCACGTTGGTCCCATCTTCACCGTTAATAGTATTGACCTACCAAATGCTTTGTAGCATCCTGTTACTGGTAAGGTAGTACGTAATACCAGTAGTTCTTACCCTATTCCGAATACTCTTGTTGTTTCATTTATTTAGATCACCCAATCAGTTCACATTATTGACGCTAACTAACCAAACATATTGCTTCATCCCCGTAATCTATATGCAGAGTTATCTCCCTTCTATATAACAAAAGCCAAAATCATTTCCAAAGCCAGTAAACTATCGAGCAGTTACTGAAAAATCATTTCTAGAACGATTCGAAGCCCATCGAGCAATGTGCTATCGAGCTATTGCTCATTCGAGTGACTCGTACATACGACTCTCAGCCTCATTTCAGAAAAAATGGGTGCCCAAGACCTGGTATTGTATTATTTGAGAATAACTTCTGGAGAATCCCTTTTTTGTCATATGTACTTATGTGAAAAGGCACAATGTGACACATTGTGCACTAGCACATAGGCACATGCTGGACGTGCCGATATGTGCTTATGTGAAAAGGCACAATGTGACACATTGTACCCTAGCACATAAGCACATATGACAAAAAGGGATTCTCTATAAGGTATTCTCGATAGGTATTATCAATAATACTATACCAGGTTATAGGTATCCTCAAATATCCGTTTGTGCCCGGGCAAAAGTCCTGTTCTTATGGGAATTTAACACTAGCTGCACCGGCAAAAGTCCGGGTAATGGGGCTCGATCAGGTACATTCTATACTACTCTGCACAATGGCTAATCATGACCTCGGCAGTTTTACGAGTGGAGGAAGCCGGAGTACCCGGAGAGAACACAGAGCAACGGCGAGCAACTGTAACCTCCCCAACATACTAACTCCACACAAGCATGGTTAGCATTACTTGAAGACAGGTGACCATCGACCTGCAGTACGCCTTAGCACACAAAGTGACCTGTCCCCACGTGGGCAATGGGGGTGAAGTGTCTTGCACAAGGATACACTAATTGTAGGATATTACGCCTTTTAACATCATTGTGAAACAATCTTATTATGAAGGTAACGCCCCTTTGATTGTGTCACAAATTGTATAGAACCCGTGTTATTGTGTGCGAATGTATCTGTAACGCACCAAAGCTCTTTTCACGCTCTGTAGAAGCCATAAACATAGTAAATGTTCGATGTGTATTTATTTTGGTTTAACAACACTTTCTATAGCCAGGGTCATATCGTGTCGTACAGTTTTACGGGTGGAGGAAGCGCGAGTACCCAGAGAGAACCGCAGAGCAACGGCGAGTAACTGTCAGGTGCCCCAACGTACTAACTCCGAAAAAACAGGGTTAGCATTGGTTGAAGACAAATGCACCATCGACCTGCAGTACGTCTTACAACACAGCGCCACCGTGCCCCATATGGGCAACCGGAATGAAATGCCATGCCCAAGGACACAACGCAGTTACCCCTGGTGGGAATTGAATCGTGGGCCTTTTGGTGTGAAGTTCAGTACAATGCCGTAACCACTGAGTCATTGCGTTTCGAAGTGTAAATGAAAACAAGGAGAATGTACTTAATGCTCTTTGCGGTAGTTTCGACAGTCAAGATTTGGAGATGTCTCACTTCTTTTGGGTGGGCTTTTAAAAACATAAAATCTCTGCCTGCCTGCCTGCCTGCCTGCCTGCCTGCCTGCCAGCCTGTCTGCCTGTCCTCGGACAGGGGTTAACTTGGCCTCCATCTACCAAGTAATTTCTAATTCAAAATTTACGTATAAAGTTTTCACAATCTATTATTATCAACATCTGTCAGCTCTCTCCCGCCAAACAGTTCTACTCCAATTTCTTTGTCTACAAGTTCCATCAGCTCTTTGCAGCTCTTGGCTTTTTAACATTTAGAGGTAGCGCCCGTGAAATCTCTGCGGTTCATGGCTATCCATTCACAGCCTTTGTGGACCTTTGCGGATCTCCGAGTAGAGCTCACCGTGACGTAAGAGTTCCCTGGACATAAGAGACTGACAATAGACTTGCCATACCCCGTCGCATCCTAGATTATATCAAGTTTTAAGGCAATAAATTTGAAAATATGATGCCTTCTTTGGAACTAGAGATTCCCAGCTTGATTGATGTCATTCAAATTGGACTCCATTTAAACTCCTCAGTTTAGACATCTTCCAACCATAACGAACAACAGTTATGAGTGACCTGCGATCCTTGCATTTGTACCCTAAAAGAAATAGTTACACTAACTTAAAACCGGGACTCGCATTAGAAGCCCAAATACGGACCAAGCGATTTGATTTGAGCAAATAGAGAAATTTTGTCTTGACATCTCTCGACGCCTTCACAGTTACAACCCTTAGAAAAAACTACTTCAACAGAGACCCATACAAGACTTTTGGTTTATAAACAGTATGTTGAATTTAAGACACTCTCGGTATCAAGGAGCTAGGGTTCTTTCCATTCTTTCAAATTCTGTCCAGAATTGGAATTTAACAAATTCAATCTTGATTAACAGAATCAAGATTACATTGGTGAACACTTATCCTGCCAAAAGCGACTATTGTCACCTATTTTATGCTGCTTATCTGTACATTCTGGTCTGCACAGATCAAACCTACCATTTGATTAATTGTTGGAAAGAGTCCTTTCCAACAATTAATCAGGTGATAGAGTTTCAATTATGTCATAAATCTTATTAAACTTTCTCGCAACAGGCGTACATAGTCGTCGTCCATATATGGATAAAGTGGGCGTGGATGTAAAAGGGTTAAATTCCTATTTTGCATTATGAGAAAAATTGCAGCTTGAAATTTTGAAATGTCTCTGGAAACGGTTAAAATGTACGTCACCTTTTATCCTCCACCAACGCTCTTTTTACACCTGATAACAATGCCATTACAGTCATTTCCTTCTCCACATCTCAAAGTCCTGTTACGCCTGTCCACAGTACAGTTCCATAACCAGTGGGGGGGGGGGGGGGATAAAGGGTTACACAACGGCATTGATGTGGTTATGGAAACCAACTTTTCGAAATCTCCATCTTCACCTGTTCCACCGGATCGGGGAGACTTCCAGGGACACAGCAACCTTCACCAAAAATATCAAACCATGCAGCAGCGAATCCATAGCCACCAAGCGAGTAGACGAATTACGAGCTCGGGACTGCGAGAGAGGGAGAGAGAGCTGTAATAGTGACAGCCAGAACACCAACCAAGGCTCCTCAAAAAGGAAGAAACCTGCAAGACCGCGGTCATAGGTGCCATGAGTAGGACAGTCAAATGGGGATCGCAAGAGGGTGAACAACCCCAAACAGTCCCGGTGAGCTTTCGGTGCTCTACAACGTCATTTACTTTCGGAAGCCAGAGACATTAGCTAACTGTTATATATGATGGGATGATTCGTCCAGATATTTTGCACGAATTGTTTTGATTTTGAAATGAATAGTCCGGGACGAAACATCCTACGGCTTCTTCATTGACCACTCAACCCCAAACCTACTCGTTCCAAATGACGAGTCGGCTCGGCCTAGCTTCGCGGTCAAGTTGTCCCATGTCTGCAATCTACTCGGCCTAATAAAAATTTATACTAGGCGTCTAAGTGGGCGGGTTGACATACGATTTTTTAAAAATATTGGCATACACACTGTCCAGGAAGTTATAGAAAATATTGGAAATTACTGGTCCTTGGAAACTGATGGCGTTTCCATATATGTATATCCACCTACTTAGAGGACAAGTACAAAACTCACCCCACTGTACTGTAATATAATATCCATGTGTACACATTTTGGTCATGGATCTATTGCCGGGGAGAGGGTGGGGGCCCGGGGTAGTAAACCTCGGAGCCGGGAACTTTGAGGAGAGGGGGCAGGTTTGGCCCAAGAGTTAAGGATTCCTGGTTACGCTTGCCCACCCCAACCCCTAGTCCAAACATGCCCCGAAAGACTGTATTTTAATTTTTTTTTTTTTTTTTGGGGGGGGGGGGGGTGGGGTTAGTACATCCTTTCAAAGGGCCAAAGGGCATACCAAAACAAACTAAATATGGGCTTTCAAATCATGTTCGGCCTGATCCCTTCCCCCAAGGTTCTGACTCCTGTGCCAACAGTTAAGAAGGGAGCTATGCACTTGACCAACGGCTGTATTTCTGGACTGCATGATTCTTGAAGTAATAACTTTATTAAATCAACTTGTCGTAATGAATATCACTTCAAGAATTGTGCATTCAATAGCTATTGCTCTACGTCATTGGATACTCACTGATGAACTTGGAAATTTGAAACATGCTGCTAAAAACATCGTTTTGACGGACAAAAAATAACGTGTTTTTTTTTTATCCCTGAAGCCGCCAGAAGACTCCATTTAATAACCGACTTCAAAATTTTCTTGGGGGAGATCCCCCTCCCTTAACCACCCTATGGTCGATCGCGCCTTCAGCATTCACTAGCCGCTGCAGATGTCTATCTCATCTGTGCAATATCCCGATATCTTTAAGGAAGGGGGGAAGGGGGGGGGGTGGGGCACAGAATTAACACCGAGGCCAGAATTTCCTTTCCTCGGTCCTGCACGGATCTTCCACTTTGTGGGTGTTTTTTGTAACAAGACAGCTTCCACTGTGTGACAGGTAAGTTTGAGTTGAAGGAGAACATGGTCAGTAGTAGATGTACCCGACCGGCCCACATTGGCAGGACCCCGGGCAGGACCCCGGAAGTGACGTCATGTCACGTGACCCAGTGATGTCATGTTGTGTTGTCATGGTAACCCGCGTTATGTGACGTTATCCCCTCTAGTGAAACGTGGTGTGTGTGCATGCGCAGCACGTATTGTTAAGGTGATACGTGTTTCCGTCGGCCATTTTGTATACTGGATGCCGCCATCTTGGTTTCTATGTTAGCACGTGGTTGCTATGTGACCCAAAGGCATACAACAAGACAGGGGTATGTTCGGAGGGTATGTTCGATTGAATCGGAGTAATTTCCTGATTCGTAGAAATACCCCAATAAACCCGACCAGTTTTACTATTTCGAATTCTTTCTGAATTATCTGCTTCTATCTATATATGCAATAATTTTCGTCTACCTAGGCATGTTCCTTTGTCATGGAGTATATTCCAGTAGCGTAGAAGAGTCTATCAGTTGGAACAGTTTTGCTTATTATTACTATATTTAGCTATTCTGGTCTATTCTTCTTAGTTCTGACCCCATTCTGAACACTTTTGTTGTTTCATTCATCTAGATCATTCATATAAATTATAACTAACCAATCAAATTGCTTGGTTTCCCACAATCTGTACTTAACCGTACAGAGTTATCTCCCCTTATTACAACAAAGTCGTATCCGATTCTCGTTACATGTATATCCAATGGCCATATCCCCAGGCACCCCAATTTCGGCACCCCTTTTTGGAAAAAAACACATGGCCTTCGGCACCCCCTTTTTGTCATATGTGCTTTATGCGAAAAGGCACAATGTGACACAATGAGCCCTAGCACATAGGCACATGCTGGATGTGTCGATATGTGCTTATATGTGCTTATGCGAAAAGGCACAATGTGACACAATGTAAAAATGCTATTGTTTAACATTCATAACTGATTGACTTGTTGATTGTTGGCTCTATCAAGAAAGAGACTGATGATCAATGCTAGACAAAACCGTGAATTTATGGTCAATACTCAGCAATCTCCTGACACACAGGAGCCGTTCTCACAATTGCACACCCAAACTGAAACCCATAATCCTGAGCCCAAGAGGCGAATAGAATCCCCACTCCTGTGAATCCCAAACGTGGCTGGATGGGCATGACTAACATTGTTTCCACACAAAACCCAATTACATGTAGTAATGAAAAGATTGACCTGTCGCCCGACAAGTCTCAACGGTCCATACACCTTTCACACCCCTCCAAAGACATACCCGAAAGTGACAACTCCAATGGTGATGTATACAGTCCCGCGCATATATAGAAGGACAACTTGAACCCGATTCCCAGTATCTCCGAACAAGATGAAGCACCCCCAACGTCGTTTACTGCCACCCTTAACCAGCTGCAACATGGCACCCCAATTAACCATACGATCCTCCGTGATCATATACTCTCGCCCGCTCATAGGAGATCCCCCAGTACTTGTGACCCCACCCCCATCGTCAACTCATGAATCGGCAGTAATACAGGACATCCCGTCCCATAAGATTGATTGGTGCCCTATGTTCTCATCGGCTGAAACCCATTCCAACCTGGGAAACCTTAATTTCGCCATCCATGAGAGCATAGTTCCACCAGGACCACGCGCCACTCCCTCTTAACTCACAAGATGACACAGACACACACCCAATTTATGAGAGCAACATCTTGCCCACCCAAACCCCGATAGCGCATCACACCATTGATTTGTCCTCCAACAATATCCACCTATGAATACACGTTTCATACTTCTCCAGTGGGACTCCCAACAATACCCCTCAAAACGACACCACTGCGAACCACCCTGCAATGATAGTCGAAACTCAAACCCGTGAACATACCGCCCGGTTTGACCTATCGCTGCAGCAGCTCCCAAAAAATGTTTCACCCATTTGGCGGTCCTCCCAAAGTGAAAGTGTCCTTCCCGCCAAACAGTGAACCCCGCAATATTCTGTTGAAAAGATGTCCCCGAGACATTTGAAACAATAAGTAGCACCCCACTTTCTATTTTCCTACTCCCGGTCCCATAAAGGGATTTCCTCCTAAAGATACCCATAGTAGCATCCCCACCGTTGATTAACTGGCCATTTGGTGCCTCCCTCCAGCCTATATCAAACAAACCCGTCTTGGGGCGCAACAACAGTTCCCCTTTCTCCTGGTACCCCAAGAAGAAAGAGGGACCATCCTCCAGAGGATTGAATCCTGCCAATGATATAAGAGAAAGATGCTCTCATGACACGAGAGCATCGCCTAACCCCACCAGGTTACAACGCATCCACCCCCTCCTTTTCACAACACAACATTGCGGAGTTTACTGTTTGGTGGGAGGGGCATTTTCGCTTATTTAGGAGGACCGCTAATTGGGTCAAACATTTTTTGGGGGAGCTGTAGCAGCGATAGGTCAAACAGGACAGAATGTTCACGGGTTTGAGTTTCGACTATCATTGCAGGGTGGTTCGCAGTGGTGTCGTTTTGTGGGGTATAGTTGGGAGTCCCACCGGAGGAGTAAGAAAAGCATATTCATAGTTGGATATTGTTGGAGGACAAATTAATGGTGTGATGCGCTGTTGGGGTTTGGGTGGGCAAAATGTTGCTCTCATAAATTGGGTGTGTGTCTGTGTCACCTTGTGAGTTAAGGGGGAGTGGTCTGTGGCACGTGGTCCTGGTGGAACTATGCTCTCATGGATGGCGAAATTAAGGTTTCCCAGGCTGGAATGGGTTTCAGGCGGAAAGAACACAGGGGACCAATCAATTTATTTATTTATTTATTTATTTATTTATTTATTTATTTATTTATTTATTTATTTATTTATTTATTTTTTTGTTGTTGATTACGGTCACATATTTCTGCGCATTACGGTCACATATTTCTGCGCAATGGCTAATCATGACCATTACAGTTTTACGGGTGGAGGAAGCCGGAGTACCCGAAAAGAACCACCGAGCAACGGCGAGCAACAGTCAGCTCCCCAACATACTAACTCCACACAAGCAGGGTCGGCATTGGTTGAAGACAGGTGCACCATCGACATGCAGTACGCCTTAGTACACAGCGCCACCATGCCCCCATGTAGGGAATGGGGGTGAAGTGTCTTTCCTAAGGACACAACGCGGTTGCCGAACCAAGGACCTCTCGGCTTGTAGCTTGCACGTATACCTACTGAGCCACGGCGCCCCCAGGACCAATCAATCTTGTGATACGGGATGTCCTGTATTACTGTCGGTTCATGAGTTGACATTGGAGATGGGGGTCACAAGTACTGGGGGGGGGGGGGGGCTCCTGTGACCGGGTGAGAGTATGGGATCACGGAGGATCGTATTGTTAATTGGGGTGCCATGTTGTAGCTGGTTAAGGGTGGCAGTAAACGACGTTGAGGGGCTTCATCTCGTTCGGAGATACTGGGAATCGGGTTCAAGTTGTCCTTCTTTATATGCGCGGGACTGGATACTTTACTGTTGGAGCTGTTACTTTAGGGTATCTCCCTGGAAACGTGTGAAAGGTGTATGGACCGTTGAGACTTGTCGGGTGACAGGTCAATCTTTTCATTACTACATGTAATTGGGTTTTGTGTGGAAACAATGTTAGTCATGCCCATCCTGCCACGTTTGGGATTCATCGGGGAGTGGGGGGGGGGGGGGGTGATTCCATTCCAGGGTTATAAGTTTCAATTTTTCAATTTGGTCCTGGGGGTCAGGAGTTTGCTGGGTATTGACCATAAATTCACGGTTTTGTCTGGCTTCTGCAGCCTTGTACTGGGCATACCCTTTTTTAATACTGACGTTGGTAATACGTGAGGGCCTTAATCACTCGTCCGGAAGCATTATCCACAGGGGGTAACTAGTTACGCTTAATCCAGACTTTTCAAACCAAAGAGAGGAAAGGGAATCCGGCGGTAGGTTTATAGCTATCGCTGGTGTAAGGTTATTATACACCGAGTAGCATCGTCGATTTGCTCAGTCAAAATGGACGCGGGATGGGGTTAAAGTTATGCTGCATGACGGGTCCGTGGAATAACAGCGTGTCAAGAGACGATGTGTCTCAGTCACCAAAGTGGAAAGTAGGTGAAAAATCCACCAAGGGAGTGGGTGATTGGTTTCACTGTGGGGGTGAAACCTTTCAGCGTGGAGCTGGTGGAGCTATTTGGTATTTACGGGTCTGTATCTTGCAAAGTAGTGAGTACACTTTGTGAGTTGTGGTAAAAATCACTCCATTCAATGTGGAGCTGGAAGGAAATATTTGGTATTTATGGGTGTGTGTCTTGTAAAGTAGTGAATAAACTTTGTGTTTTAGGGTAAAACTCACTACAATCAGCGTGGGGCTGAGAGGAAAAGAAGTGAGAAAACATTGAATTTTGGGGGAAAAAACACTACAGTATGCACTAGGAAGTACCGGGTACTGGATCAAAACTTTGAATTTGGAGTGTTAAGTAGTGAGAAAACGTCGTGTTTTAGGGTGAAGGCGCTACAGTAGGTACTGGGAGGTACCGGGTGCTGGGTTGACACTTTGGGATTGGAGTGGGAACAAGACACCAACAAGTGCAAGCTCGGATGACGGGATTCGATTTATATTAGTGCTGGACTGAGATTTGGTGAGCTCTCATAACTAATACGCAACAAAGTGGTTGGTTGATAAGTTATTCACTTGTCTGAGTGACAGGATGGATTCGTGTAATTTTCATTGGAGGTATGAATATGTTGCAGTCAAAAAAGATGCGACAAGTAAATAAACAGTTTGTGTGACAGGAGTGAATTCATGCAAATGATCAAAGGGGGACACCGATTATATATGCTTATCTCGAGATCTCGAGATAATTATCTCAAGATCTCGAGATAGTTTCTCGAGATCTTGAGATATTATCTCGAGATCTCGAGATAAAAAAAGTATTGAGGGTGGCCTAAATCAGCCCGGTCCTACAATTTAACGAACACAAACGAACATAAACGAACAGAAGAGAAAATAATAGGAAGTACAAGTTAAAAATGGTTGAGGATGCATATGCAGGTATATGTGGGTATATATTATTCGTTTGTAAAATTTTATTCACTTCTGATGAGTATTTTGATGATTAATACGGTTTTTAAAATGTACGATGGCGCGAAATTCTTGTGTTCGTTAAGTAGTAGCCTGCTTGAAGCTGTCGACAAGATGCGCAAAGGCGTGAAATCAATTAGCTGTCTATCTGAGGAAGAATGTCGCTGAGGAAAACAGCGAAATTTAGGTTTAAGAGGATGGCAAGCGCCTATTTTAATCGTGTGTAAAATTGCATCCACGTCTGATGAGTATTTTAGTGATAAATAAAGATTATAGCCATTATTTGGATTGACAAACATGCATCAAACTCTCGCTTTGGATTCCGAGGACGCATCACGGCGAGTCGGGGACAAACCGTGATCTACCCTTAGAAAGCGGAGCAAGACTCGGATACATGTAGCATACTGTACACCCATATGATAATAATCTAAAGATCTTACAATATCTTGGGGATAAGTCATTAAAGCCCAGTTTAAGCTTTCCTGAAAACTTTCCCCGAACAAGCTCACCCTCCACCAACGCGGGCTCCAACTAACGAGAGAGGACAACCAGGCGCGTAGCCAGAAAAAGTTTCCTGGGGGGGGGGGGGGCGATAACTGGTGAAGGTGGGGTGGGGGGGGGGTTATAGCCATCAGATGCGCGAAAGGCGGGGGGTCCTTCCCCAGGATTTTTTTTTTTGGGGGGGGGGGGGGGTGGGGGTGGTATGGGGAAAATTTCCCAGGAAAATTTTAAAATCTAAGTCTAACTACTGGCGGGAAACATTTGGAAGGGGGTACAGCTACATTTTGGGGAGGGGGCACCTGCCCCTTGTGGCAACGACAAATCCCGGGGCACCTCCACCCACAGACTCTCACCAACGAGCCCCATCCACCCCCCGTTCATTCCAGGAAACGAGTTCCGTGATACAGTAGGCCTAACCGCTTCGCGATAAATGTTAGCCCAATAATATTAGCCTTCGCCTGTGCTCCGAATTTATTATTATTATTATTTTAAATGAGTTATCCAAAATAAATTTAAGAATTCTTTTTTCTTTTTGACAAGCAGTAAAAGCCGTGGAAATAAGTTGTATGATACCCACTAAAACGAAAGTGACCATTTTAGTGGGTGACATACAACTTATTTTCGCTAGTACTGTAGCAGTGCCTTTTTGGCTACTGTAAGCAGTGCATCTCCTGCTGTGCGGTGCATATTTCTGCTACCGCAGCCGTACAACATTCGGCTTTTTTGGTCATTTTTGACATAGCAGTGCCTTTGGCTACTGACAGTACAAGCCGCGGAAAATAAGTTGTATGATACCCACTAAAATGAAAGTGACCATTTTAGTGGGTAACATACAACTTATTTTCGCTAGTACTGCAGCAGTGCCTTTTGGCTACTGTAAGCAGTGTGTTTCGAACGTCTCCTGCTGTGCGGTGCATATTTCTGCTACCGCAGCCGTACAACATTCGGCTTTTTTTTTAATATATCTACCAAAGAAGTAAATATAATAAATGTTTGGAAAACATAAAAACTAAAAATCCGCCTGATTTGACTATATTAAGTCAACCGGTGACAAGCCCGGGCAATTTATTGATGTTTAAGGTCACATATTTATGCACAATGGCTAATCATGACCGTGACAGTTTTACGGGTGGAGGAAGCCGGAGTACCCGGAGAGAACCACCGAGCAACGACGAGCAGCTGCCAGCTCCCCAACATCGTAACTCCGCACTGCAGCACAGGCAGGGTTAGATTGGTTGAAGACATGGACGTGCAGTACGCCTTAGTACACGGCGTCATCGTGCCCCCACACGGGCAATGGAGATGAAGTGTCTTGCCCAAGGACACAACGCGGTTGCCGCAGGTGGGATTCGAACCGAGGACCTCTCGGCTTGCAGCCTGCACCTCTACCAACTGAGCCACCGCGCTCCCGACAAGCCCGGGCAAAGGATGAGGGGAGTTTAAAATTTATTGCTAATTTTTTTTTTTAATTTAAATAAAAAAAAAACGGGATGGGGCGTATGTAGAAGACATCACCGCGAAGCGGTTACTGTATCATGGAACCCACTTCCTGGAAAGAGCCCGGGGTGTCCCCCTCGTTGGAGAGAGTCAGTGTGTGTGTGTGGGGGGGGGGGCGGGATTTTTTTCTCGGGTCGCGTTTCTAGGAGAGTATGGGTAGGGTTGTCCCCAATGTCGTAGCCACGTGGGGCTGGTGGGGGGGGGGGGCGTTGGTGGAGGGTGAGCTTGTTCGGGGAAAGTGTTCAGGAAAGCTTAAACTGGACTTTAATGACTTATCCCCAATATATTTTAAGATCTTTAGTTTATTATCATTATGTGGGTGTACAATATGCTACATGTATCCGAGTCTTGCTCCGCTTTCTAAAGGTAGATCACGGTTTGTCCCCGACTCGCCGTGATGCGTCCTCGGAATCCAAAGCGAGAGTTTGATGCATGTTTGTCAATCCAAATAATGGCTATAATCTTTATTTATCACTAAAATACTCATCAGACGTGGATACAATTTTACACACGATTAAAATAGGCGCTTGCCATCCTCTTAAACCTAAATTTCGCTGTTTTCCTCAGCGACATTCTTCCTCAGGTAGACAGCTAATTGATTTCACACCTTTGTCGCATCTTGTCGACAGCTTCAAGCAGGCTACTACTTAACGAACACAAGAATTTCGCGCCGTCGTACATTTTATAAACCTTATTAATCATCAAAATACTCATCAGAAGTGAATAAAATTTTACAAACGAATAATATATACCCACATATACCTGCATATGCACCCTCAATCATTTTTAACTTGTATTTCCTATTATTTTCTCTTCTGTTCGTTTAGGTTCGTTTATGTTCGTTTGTGTTCGTTAAATAGTAGGATCCAATCAGCCACCGTAAGTGTGACAATATTTAAAAAAAAACATAGTTGCTTGTTAAATTACTTCGATCGGGGCCGAGTGGCCCCGATCGAAGGATCTACATGGTCTCGAAAAATGGGCAGATGACTGGGGGATGAGGTTCAACGCCAAAAAATGTTATATCCTCAGCACAAAGAAGACCAAAAGCAAATTTTACAGCCTGAGCAACCACATCCTGGGGGAAGTAACTTCAAACCCATACCTAGGCTTACAAATCCAAAACGATCTGAAGTGGAAAGAACAAGTTAACAGCACAAGTAAAAAAGCCAGTTCCTTACTTGGCTTCCTAAGAAGAAATGTACAACACTGCCCAATTGAGTGCAGAAAAATGGCCTATATTGCACTGGTAAGGTCAGTACTGGAATACGGTGCATCATCTGGGACCCCTATAGCAAATTAGATATCAACAAGCTCGAGAACATCCAACGAAGGGGAGCCTGATTCATCACGAAAGACTACAAGTCCAGAACACCAGGATGCATGACGGAAATGTTGCAGAAGCTGGAACTCCCTGAATTAGAACAACGGAGGAAAGAACTCAGACTTAGCTTTTTTTATAAAGTGGTTGAGGGGAAGATACCAGCAATACCCCCTGAAGAATACTTACACTTCACAAAAAAACAAAAAATTCCAACATTCTAAATAAATTTGTTAAAAACAATTCAAAATCAGTGACTGTAATGACACCAAAAACAGATCAGTACAAGTATTCCTTCTTCCCAAGAACCTCGATTGAGTGGAAGCACTTACACGAAGAGGTAGTCCAAGCCAACACCATAGAGGCTTTTAAGAAGGCAATTACCACCAGCCGGGACTAAAAGCGCCCTCCTCCCGTCGTATTAAATCCTAACAAGGATTCTACGACTATTCATACATATACAGATACAGAGTGGACTGTTGACTTGGGACGCGGTACTTTAAAGCTGGGCCGAGTAGCCTCTTCATTTGGAATGAGTTGGCTCCCATTTTGGACGAGTACGTTTCGGGTGATGTCAGGGAATATAACCGTTATATAGGAGCATACTCTAATCGAAAGGAACATGGTGAGGATTTCTGTCAGAATTTGCGAATGAATGCTGCAAATCACTTGTGTTTTCTGGTCTGTGCATTACTTTGAAAATATGCTAATCAGATAATCCATGAAATAACCTTCAGTAAGTGTCTGTACACAGAGTAAACAATGGACTGTTAATGTATTTAATGTGAAAGTATTGTCAAATGCTCAGTGTCGATTTACCGAAATCAATCGGGAAAGTGTGTTGTGATAATTGAGTACCGTTGGGTCAGTGAATTACACACTGACATATACACTAAGGTATCGACTGTTGATACACTTTGCTTCACTTATCTTTGCCGTTCCCCCCAAGACAAAGGTTTGTTTTAGCGCATGGCAGTTTTTTTTCATGGTTCCGTTTCAGTTTTATTTTTTAAGGGCCTATATAAGTAATGGAATTTTGTTTATTTTGAAATTCTCACCTCTCATATTCTTTAAATTCAGATTAAATATACACAAATTATACATCAGGTTGGGATGTATAGAACACGAAACACATATGTAATCAACTCGTAGAGTCGACTGTAGGCACCTCTGGTTCCTGGAAGTCTGCTACCGTATTCGCACCAGAACTGATAATAAAATAATATTTCATCAGAACAACTTGTGGCCAAATGCGCTTCATATATCCAACAACAGAGCTAGGCATTCAAAACACTTTTGAATACAGCGATAGGTCTGCATTTTGGAAAAAGACAACACTGTCTGCATTTTTTTTGAAGATTGTTTCCATGCTCGACAGACATGCGCAAATCACTCGTTACGTTACCATGAATTTCCATCAAAAAACAAAATCGTAATTCTAAGAAATTTCAACAGGTATCATAATACCTTGCATTGAATATGGCAACTGTGCACTCGCTATCTAATAACAGTATACTGTATGAAGGCGATCTTTTTCATTATTTGATTTTAGACAGCGTTGTTTTTACATGCTTTTTCTGTCCGATGACATCGGCCGGAAATCGAAAGTATACTCATATGTAAACAAAAGCAAAAGCATTGGAATTTTCCCCAATGCAGCTCTGTCGCCGTGTTTTGAAGAATTTTTATCCCCTAGCTTTGTTCTTGGATATGTAACGCACATTTGGCCACAAGTTGTTTTCGTGAAATATTATTAAATTATCAGTTCTGGTGCGAATACGGCAACAGACTTCCAGGAACCAGTGGTTCCTACAGTGAACTCTATGAGTTGATTACACATGTGTTTCGTGTTCTATATATCCCAACCTTCATTTTGATGTACATTTTGTGTATATTTAATTTGAATTGAAGGAATATCGGAGGTGAGAATATTCAAAATAAACAAAATTTCATTACTTATATAGGCCCTTAAGGGGTCATCCAACCTAACTTTGGTCAATTTTTTGACATTTTTCCCAATGCCTCAGAAACAGATAAGAGAAGCAAGGAAAGGCAAATTATATATCAAAATAATGAGTAAGATGCATAGAAAAGGTACATATAATTTTTTTCAGGAAAAATAGTGAATTTTATGATTTTGAAGAAGATTAATTTGCCAGTGGCATAAGTAACGAAACCGGTAAAACCACAAAATAATCGGTAATTCGAAAGCCTTGTCCTCAATATACAGTTAAAACTAGAAGTCCTGTCACGAATTGTGCGCTTATCTAGGTTTAAATGCGCGTAGGAATTGCGTGCAGTTGTCATATCGAATGGCATCGAACGCACAGCAGGTTCTCCTGGTTACTCATAGCAAACAGAGCAATGTTTCTACCAATGGACCTCCGGGTTACCCGGAGGTCCATTGGCAGAAACATTGCTTGTGCGCAGGCCATATGTGCAGAATTTGATAGCTTTACTATGGTCATAACGCGTTGATTAACGCACAGATCAACATGCTATTTGTGCGCATTTCATGACAGGACTTCTAGTTTTAACTGTAATGATAACATATACAGACTCGGAGAAAGCATTTTTTTGACACACACTCTGGTGGGTTTTGATGTTTGAATGTAATAATACCAACATAAATTTTGGCCATGTTTCAATGATGTTTATTCCAGTCATGTGATTACGATGTGGTTCTTGCAGAAATACTCAATTTGGGCAATCGTAAGAATGCAAGGATGTGATCACGCCCTTTATTTGTTCCAGACAATGTATGAGCGGATTTGCAAACAGGTGACAGCAAATACTTGAGCTGTTAATGTCACAACTGCAAAATATGGTTCGAAATTCCCTCTCGTGTTTACAGGCCATCTGAACTTTTTTGTTGACAAAAAATCTGAATTATTGCGTACTAGAAATACAACATGAACCACTTGTAAAAAAATAACCGAGTGTATAAAATCGGGACGATACACATAAAATAAGGCAATATTCATAATAAAGTAAGCAGAATGCTACAGAAATCACTTTTTCATGAAGTATATTCCAAGTGACCTGGAACTATATTGAGCACGTTGATTTCCCCAATGTTGTGAAGTTATTTACTTCACAGTTACCATGGATTTTCGACAGGCTGTCTTTGATGTCTGCAAAGGAGCCATTGAAGATTGGTTGAAAATGATGCATTCGCGCTTTTAAGTAAGGTGCGCTTGGACGGTGCTGAAAATTCAGTTTTTTCTTGCAACGAACCATACTAACACAAGCGTCGATCAGTGTCTTTTGTCATCGTTTTACACTGACAAATGTGACAAATCTTTACCGGAAACCATCCCCCAATTTGCATATCACAATAAACATAACCACTGTCACTGAGTGTCAGCGTGGCCGTGTGGTCAAAACCGAAATGAATTATCGAATGCACGGTCAATATTAGCTGCAATTGGCTTTTAAACAAATGAAATACACGAAATATTCGCAATTTCTTCATTATTCATGCCGAGTTACTTTTTAACCAGACCACATGCGTTCAGTTTCATTTGTCAGCATCAAACTGATATTGTTTGTGGTAATTAAATGGTACGAGAAGGCGAAGGAACCCAAATATTTTCCATCATCTATTAATTAATTAAAATTGATAATTTCTTTTATTTTACTGAAATTATGAATTGATAAGGTGGGTGTGTTGCGATTATTATGCCCCAGACCTGGAAGTTGTAAAATCAAAGGTGCATCTAGGGCCGTGCAGTGGTGACCTATGTCCTCTTAGTCTTACCCATTCATCATTAGTTACATGTACCAACTTTCTCCCTTGTATCTCAACCATTGCTTCTCCAATTTGAAGGATATTTGGTGTTGTGATCGAGCACCATGGGGACACAATGCCTGTGTAGCTGCTGTAGCATGTGTTTCTTTCCACATTTTTTCAGAGTTGTGGTACTTTTTCACTCTTTTGAGTTAGAAAATTTTGTTTATAACTAGTTGATTTGTTACAATTTGTTGCAAAGTGCCTGCTAATACCCTCAATTGTATTGCTACAGAATTTTCTGGTGAAGATTTTGTTCCTATTACTTATCAAGCAATAACCTAATGAATATTCTGTATAAAGCCACCAATCTGATGTTTGACACTTTTATCGGAGCTGTTTTGAAGGCTTATGGAACTCAAAATGTTGATTATGGCAGGACTTTTCTATTCACCCATTAATCGATAAATTAAGTGTTATAGTTGGAAGTAAGAAGCATGAAAGGTCCAGAACTAAAAGTCTAAAAAGAATGTTTTGCAATGTAACATGATTTTTGCAGATACACTTATTTGGAGGGTTACCTGTCTGATAGTGTTTGGAACGTGTGGCCAGGATGTTCAAAAAGAAAAAAGAGTTAAATTTTGAAAAAAAAGGCATGTGTCTTGAGTGCTGGAGGTAGAGTCATACAAGGAAGAGAGCCCCTGTCGATATCAAAATTTATTATTTTGAATATAATTTTTTTAAATTTTTCCAAACAGTTCAACAAAACCATATCATGTGATGCCTCATTGGAACGAGCTCAATGGGCTCGTTCCAATGAGGGGTCTCATGATATGGTTTTGTTGAAATATTTTGAAAAATTTAATTTTTTCAACTGCTCAATTTTCATTTTACACGGGTGGATTTGGGTGATTCGTTAGGTAAAGGGTTAACACTGTTGATCTTCAAAGAAACACCTGAATATTGAATCTAGGATTTTAATTTTTTTTAGTCCCCTACAGGAACCGTAAGGGGTCTATAGGATTGCACTCCGTCTGTCTGTCCGTTCGTCCATCTGTCTGTCTGTCTGTTTTTTATGTTACCTCCTCTCCCTCCAACATGCTTTAAGCTACACCTTTCATATTTGGTACATGGATAAATGGTTCTGAGGGGATGATGCACGCTCAATTTTTTTTTTCAAAATCCAAGATGGCGGAATGGCAGCCATTTTTGTTGTGTTTTTAGCTCACCTGAGCGAAGCTCAAGGGGAGCTTAACTAATCACTTTCTGTCCGTCGTCCGGCGTCCGTCGTCGTCCGTCCGGCGTTAACTTTACATTATCGACTTCTCCTCCTAAACCACTAGCCCAATTTTATTCAAATGTTGGCTAAATGTTTATTACCTAATGCCAATTCAGATTTGTTCAAATGAAGTTGCCCCTCCTCCTGGGTGGTGCCACACCCCCAAGGGGCACCAAAATCTTTGTAAATCTTCTTCTCATGAACCAGCAGTAGCAGAGACTTGATATTTGGTGTGCAGCTTCCTTTTGAGGTGTAGACTCAGATTTGTTCAAGAGAAGTTTGTGGGGCTATACTTGACGTTGTTATGAGAGGGGCAAAATTTTTTGCCCCGCCCAAAATTTCTATTTTCCAAACCGAGAGGCTGATTTGAACCAAATTTTATGTGAGGGCTTATTGGGTCATGAGTACTTGATTTATGCAAAAAAAAAATTTCCCGCAGCCCCGTGGGAACCGCAGGAGCTAAAAATAGAAAAAATTTAAAACGCCCATATCTCCAAAACTGCACGGCACTGAGAATTTTTATTTGGTGTGCAGCTTCCTTAGGACCAACAGAAAGGATTGGTAAAAAAAAATTGCCATCGGTTTTATCATAGGGTACAGTTTCGGGACTTTGAAAAAGTGCTGAGTCAGCACTTTTTAACACTGTAGGCAATGGGAAAAACATTAAAAAATCTTCTTCTCCAGATCCAGCAGGCAGAATCTTTTGATATTTGGTATGCAACATTGTAGGGTGGATCTGATTCAAGTTTGTTCAAATCGGCCCCCTGGGTTCATATTTGGGCTCAGTATAGGAGCCCGATTTCGAACTTAGTGCATTTCAGGCAAATTTCTTAAAAAATCTTCTTCTCCAGATCCAGCAGGCAGAATCTTTTGATATTTGGTATGCAACATTGTGGGGTGGATCTGATTCAAGTTTGTTCAAATCGGCCCCCTGGGTTTATATTTGGGTTCAGTATAGGAGCCCAAATTTGAACTTACTGCATTTCAGGCAAATTTCTTTGAAAATCTTCTTCTCCAGATCCAGCAGGCAGAATCTTTTGATATTTGGTATGCAACATTGTAGGGTAGATCTGATTCAAGTTTGTTCAAATCGGCTCCCTAGATTCATATTTGGGCTCACTATAGGAGTTCGAATTCGAATTTAGTGCATTTCAGGCAAATTTCTTCAAAAATCTTCTTCTCCAGATCCAGCAGGCAGAATCTTTTGATATTTGGTATGCAATGTTGCGGGGTAGATCTGATTCAAGTTTGTTCAAATCGGCCCCCTGGATACATATTTGGGCTTACTATAGAAGCCCGAATTCGAACTTAGTGCATTTCAGGCAAATTTCTTAAAAAATCTTCTTCTCCAGATCCAGCAGGCAGAATCTTTTCATATTTGGTAAGCAACATTGTGGGGTGGATCTGATTCAAGATTGTTCAAATCGTCCCCTGGGTTAATATTTGGGCTCAGTATAGGAGCCCGATTTCGAACTTAGTGCATTTCAGGCAAATTTCTTAAAAAATCTTCTTCTCCAGATCCAGCAGGCAGAATCTTTTGATATTTGGTATGCAACATTGTAGGGTGGATCTGATTCAAGTTTGTTCAAATCGGCCCCCTGGGTTCATATTTGGGCTCAGTATAGGAGCCCGATTTCGAACTTAGTGCATTTAGGCAAATTTCTTAAAAAATCTTCTTCTCCAGATCCAGAAGGCAGAATCTTTTGATATTTGGTATGCAACATTGTGGGGTGGATCTGATTCAAGTTTGTTCAAATCGGCTTCCTAGATTCATATTTGGGCTCACTATAGAAGCTCGAATTTGAACTTAGTGCATTTCATGCAAATTTCTTAAAAAATCTTCTTCTCCAGATCCAGCAGGCAGAATCTTTTCATATTTGGTAAGCAACATTGTGGGGTGGATCTGATTCAAGTTTGTTCAAATCGGCCCCCTGGGTTTATATTTGGGCTCAGTATAGGAGCCCAAATTTGAACTTAGTGCATTTCAAGCAAATTTATTAAAAAATCTTCTTCTCCAGATCCAGCAGGCAGAATCTTTTGATATTTGGTATGCAACATTGTGGGGTGGATCTGATTCAAGTTTGTTCAAATCGGCTTCCTAGATTCATATTTGGGCTCACTATAGAAGCTCGAATTCGAACTTAGTGCATTTCAGGCAAATTTCTTAAAAAATCATCTTCTCCAGATCCAGCAAGCAGAATCTTTTGATATTTGGTATGCAACATTGCGGGGTGGATCTGATTCAAGTTTGTTCAAATCAGCCCCCTGGATTCATATTTGGGCTCACTATAGAAGCCCGAATTCGCACTTAGTGCATTTCAGGCAAATTTCTTAAAAAATCTTCTTCTCCAGATCCAGAAGGCAGAATCTTTTGATATTTGGTATGCAACATTGCGGGGTGGATCTGATTCAAGTTTGTTCAAATCGGCCCCCTGGATTCATATTTGGGCTTAATATAGAAGCCCGAATTCGCACTTAGTGCATTTCAGGCAAATTTCTTCAAAAATCTTCTTCTCCAGATCCAGCAGGCAGAATCTTTTGATATTTGGTATGCAACATTGCGGGGTGGATCTGATTCAAGTTTGTTCAAATCGGCCCCCTGGATTCATATTTGGGCTTAATATAGAAGCCCGAATTCGCACTTAGTGCATTTCGGGCAAATTTATTAAAAAATCTTCTTCTCCAGATCCAGCAGGCAGAATCTTTTGATATTTGGTATGCAACATTGTGGGGTGGATCTGATTCAAGTTTGTTCAAATCGGCTTCCTAGTTTCATATTTGGGCTCGCTATAGAAGCTCGAATTCGAACTTAGTGCATTTCAGGCAAATTTCTTAAAAAATCTTCTTCTCCAGATCCAGCTTCAGAATCTTTTCATATTTGGTAAGCAACATTGTGGGGTGGATCTGATTCAAGTTTGTTCAAATCGGCCCCCTGGGTTTATATTTGGGCTCCGTATAGGAGCCCAAATTTTAACTTAGTGCGTTTCAGGCATATTTCTTAAAAAATCTTCTTCTCCAGATCCAGCAGGCAGAATCTTTTGATATTTGGTATGCAACATTGTAGGGTGGATCTGATTGTGATTCATGAACGTATTTATTTGTAAAGTTGATAGAATCTTAGACAAAATTTGCAGAAAAGATCTACTATAGAAGGGGTGGTATCCAGGGTGAACCGTTTACCCCAAATCTAGCAGTACTAATGCATTATTCACACAAATCTTCGTTCAAATTTTATGACCCCTCATTGGAACACACGCATTCAGCTCATTCCAACAAAGGTCATATGCCATGTTTTCGAGACAAAGGAATAAAAATTTTAGTTATTCATGAAATTTTTAGGCAACTGTTGTCTGTTATTCACATTGCTTCATGAAATTTCAGTACTTTTAGAAGTTACCTCAGTAATCAAGGGTTAATTCCCCTTAATTAAATGTCGCCTCTAAAAAACAACCACTTTGCATATCTTACCTTTTTACCAGCATAACTGCCAAAACTTGTCAGCATTCTTCGCAAAAATCGCTATTCAAATTTTAATTTTTGTCTCTTAAACATACATGTACTTATCGCTTGTAAATACCCCATTGGAATGAGCTTTTTGAGCTCATTCCAATGAGAGGTCGCACACCATGCTTTTTGAGTCAAAAAAGCAATTTTTTTAGTTATTCCAGAATTTCGTACGTAAAACACAGCTTTATGACTTCACATTAAAATGAGCTCTCTAAGCTTGTTCCAATCAACATTCACGCACTATGTCTTTCACACAAAAAATAAAATTTTCCATTTATTCAGGAATTTTGTTTGCAAGAACACTCTTACCCCCCCCCCCCCCCCCCCCCCCAACAAACACACACACACAAACACACACACACACACACACACAAACACAGACACACACATCTAAAAGTTCGTCAGCAAAAAAACAGTTACTTCAATTTTTAAATGCATTATAGGAACAACTTGCCTAATCAAATTTAAATACTTTTGCATCATTCTGTATCTAGAACAAACCATTTACCATATCTTTACGCAAAATTCTCCAGCATCATTCACAAAAAAACACCATTATTTATATATTCACATTTCTGTCTCAAAAATATACCTGATCTTCCCATACCCCTATTGGAATAAGCTGTTTGAGCTTGTTCCAATGATGATAAAAAAAAATAAAATTTGTGAAAATTTTTGTTTTCTTGCATGCAAATATATACATGTAGCACATGGAAGATATCCACAGTTGGGGAGAGATGTCCAAGGCTATCTCTTCACATTCCTTGTTTGTGCTTCATGCTAAACCAGTTTGTCTGCAGAGATAAATTTGCTTTATTAAAAATCATTGGAGATTGGCCACACACCAATGATTTTAAATAAAACTAATTTTAGGTAACAAATGTTGAACTTCAAACAAAATCTATCACTCAACCAGTTAATGTTGATGAGGCATGACATGGTGAAGGTGACCTAAAATACTTCTTAGAGTCACTTTGTCAGGTGAGCGATTAAGGCCACGTGGGGCCTCTTGTTTAAGCTTTTTTTCTCTATTTTCATGTTACCACTCCTCCCACCAACATGGTTCAAGCTACACTTTGCATATTTGGCACATGGATAGAGGGTTGGGAGGGGATGATGCACGTTCAATATTTTTTCTTCAAAATCCAAGATGGCAGCATGGCGGCCATTTTTGATGTGTTTTTTAAGCTTTTTTCTCTATTTTATGTTACCACCCCTCACTCCAACATGGTTCATGCTACACTTTTTATATCTGGCACATGGATAGAGGGTTGTAATGGGATGTTGCACGTTCAATATTTTTTTTCCAAAATTCAAGATGGCGCCATGGCAACCATTTCTGTTGTGTTTTTTAAGCTTTTTTCTCTATTTTATGTTACCACTGCTCCCTCCAACATGGTTCAAGCTGCACTTTTCATATATGATATATGGATAAAGGGGTAGTGAGGGGATTATGCGCGCTCAATATTTTTTTTTCAAAATCTAACATCTGTCTGTCCGTCTGTCTGTCTGTTTTTATGTTACCACCTCTCCCTCTAATATGCTTCAAGCTACGCCTTTCATATTTGGTCCATGGATAAATGGTTCTGAGGGGATGATGCACAGTCGATATTTATTTTTCAAAATCCAAGATGCAGGGACCAGCCTAGGGGGAAATTTTAGGGAGACTCCATGTCTCCCTCCAGAAAAAATAGGGAGACTGCAGAGTCATGTAGGGAGACTTCATAGGCAAGTGGGGAAAATTAAAAATATTCATGTACCACCCCCGCCGCCCCTTCATATTTTCAATTTGTGGTCCTCCATTAATGTCCCAATAATCCAGGTCCAGTTGTCTTTGAGGCATCTACATGTATGCCAGGTTAAAAAATCACAAAGTAATTATTGACTGAAAATCCCCCACTGCTACCCTCTCCTTCATGACCTCTCCCCTCTTCTTCATGCCAATCCCGCAGCACCCTCCTGTGGTTGCCTTTCACCAAAGTCTACTAAGCTAATAATTTCCTAAGTCTGAAAGTGTGAACAGGACCAGATGTAAGAAGGTTGCTTGGGAGGTTCTTTGTTAGTTAATAAACAAAATACATTCTGGGGTCGAGTATTTTGTAAAAGAAATGTCATTCCGCATCATTTATATGGCATTCTGGTGTCATTCCGCATCATTTGGTGTCATTCCGCTGTTTAGGAGGACCCTTTTTCAAGATCATCCACATGCACTCTTGTGTCCTGTACAAAGCTTTTCTTGTCATCACTAAAGCTTTTTTCATGTGTTTCAATTCCATTCGTGTTTTTGTGGGAATAGACGGCCCAACAGTTAACAGTCGTCAGCAAAACGAAATAAAAATACTGTGTTATAAAATACATCCGTTGTGTATGCATTTTCGGCATTGTAAGCGACGTAACCTACTTTCAAACTGAGTTATTTTGTTGAGTCGCGTAAGTCACCTATTTTCGTTTCGACATTTGAAGCTCCGACTGAAACGCAACAAAATAGAAATAAAAAAATACGCCAAAAGAGACAATGGACAATTGATTGTCGTGTGATTTCATTAAATGGACGTTTATTTGACGAATTAAAATGCCCATTTATCACACTCGAGCACATTCGATTTTTGAAAATAATCGTTTTCATGCAAAGCTCGCATCACTCAGTTCAGCCTTTCCTCATTTTGGCAAATTTTTAGAGGGCGACTTGTAATCGCCCTGACTATTTTTCTAGGCGACTTTGGGCTTAGAAGGGCGACATAATCTCCCTAGTTGCCCTCACGGCTGGTCCCTGCCAAGATGGCAGAATGGCGGCCATTTTTGTTGTGTTTTTTTAAGCTTTTTTCTCTATTTTATGTTACCACCCCTCCCTCCAACATGGTTCAAGCTATGCCTTTCATATATGGTACATGAATAAAGGGTTGTGAGGGGATTATGCACGCTCAGTATTTTTTTTTCAAAATCCAAGATGCTTATATACTCTAGTGTCTTCTTTGACAAAAACACCTTATGTCACAAAAGCTTTGTAGGGGACTAATACCACCTCGGTGGTCAAACACTTGTTTTTTAGCTCACCTACATCTGTAAGATGTGGTGAGCTATTGTGATAACCTCGGGCGTCAGCGTCGGCGTCCGGCGTGTCCAATATTGTAAGAGTTTATGTTAAGGTGAATTTCTGAAGCATCAGTGGGCTCAGGCCTTTGATATTGCATATGTAGGTTCTAGGGGACTATAAGAACAGTATTTAACCCTGAAACTACGACTTTTTTCCAAATTTCAGCTAAAATTTTCTGCCAAAAGTTGTTGTAAGAATTTGCGTTTAGGTGTTGTAAGAATTTGTGTTAAAGTCAGCTTTTGTGCAGATTGTGCTGGTTTAACTTCTCATTACTGTTGATTTTCATATTTCAATAACAACTGTAGGTATTAACCCTACTGTGTGCAGAAATTTAACGAAAATTTTCTTTTTTTTCACTCAAAATTTTCATGTTTTTCTCGGACTTAGTAAATTTTAAGTTGTAAAACTTTGTGTTTAAGTGAGTTGTGTTTCTATGTGTCTTTCCAGGTGATTAATATTCTACACTTGGGTTACTGAACTCCATTGCAGTAATATTTAACCCTCATTACATGCATATTTGAGGAATTTGAGGCTGATTTTCTGCCAAAACTTGTTGTAAGAATTAGCGTTTAGGTGTTGTAAGAATTTGTGTTAAAGTCAGCTTTTGTGCAAATTGTGGTGCTTTAACTTCTCATTACTGTTGATTTTCATATTTCAATAACAACTGTAGGTATTAACCCGACTGTATGCAGAAATTTAACTGAATTTTTTTTTTTTTTCAGTCAAAATATTCATGTTTTTCTCGGACTTAGTAAATTTTAAGTTCTAAAAGTTTGTGTTAAGGTGAGGTGTTAAGCTGAGTTCTCAAAGATCAGTGGGCTCAGGCCTTTGATATTGCATATGTAGGTTGTAGGGGACTATCAGAACAGTATTTAACCCTGATACTACAACTTTTTTCCAAATTTCACCTAAACTTTTCTGCCAAAAGTTGTTGTAAGAATTTGCGTTTAGGTGTTGTAAGAATTTGCGTTAAAGTCAGCTTTTGTGCAGCTTGTGCTACTTTAATTTCTCATTACTGTTGATTTTCATATTTCATTAACAACTGTAGGTATTAACCCTACTGTATGCAGAAATTTAATGGAAATTTTCTTTTTTTTTTCAGTCAAAATTTTCATGTTTTTCTCGGACTTAGTAAATTTTAAGTTGTAAAACTTTGTAAACTTTGTGTTTAGGTGAGTTGTGTTCTTTGTTTGTTTCCAGGCGATTAATATTCTACGCTTGGGTTACTGAACTCCATTGCAGGAATATTTAACCCTCATTACATGCATATTTGAGGAATTTGAGGCTGATTTTCTGCCAAAACTTGTTGTAAGAATTAGCGTTTAGGTGTTGTAAGAATTTGTGTTAAAGTCAGCTTTTGTGCAGATTGTGGTGCCTTCATCTCTCATTACTGTTTATTTTCTCGTTTCAATAACAACTGTAGGTATTAACCCTACTGTATGCAGAAATTTAACTGATTTCTTTTCTTTTTTTCAGTCACAATGTTCACGTTTTTGTCTGACTTACTCAATTTTAAGTTCTAAAAGTTTGTGTTAAGGTGAGGGGGATTTTTGGGACTTATATTCACTTTCTTTAAAAAAAAATTTTTTAACTTTTTTTTTTAATACTTTCTCATACTTGTTACTAGTAACATTAAGGCTTATTTTAGTTGTTGATGTGATGTATTTTTGTTGGGACTTATAGTCACTTTCTTGAATGAATGTTTTTCCGCAACTCCTCTTTAACCAATGAATGTACTTACAATTTCAGTGATTTATGAAAGCCTTGAATGAATGTTTTTCCGCAACTCCTCTTTAACCAATGAATGTACTTACAATTTCAGTGATTTATGAAAGCCTTTCCTAATTCTTATTTATGATTTAATATCTGGCCTCACGATTCATATTCTTAATCATAAACATTTCTAAAAGAAAAAAATGCTTTTATATCCAATGATTTTATGTTGAATTGATATATAATAAATGCAGAAATATAGACTTTCCAAAGCCATCACATAAACCACATTAATCATTTGATGCCTAGTTAATGATTTATATTAACTAAATATTAGGCATGTTACATTGGAACGACATTATCAAGCGTGAATGTAGGTGAGCGTTGGGATGTAACATCCCTCTTGTTTCTAGATGCGGTGTTGATTTCACAATATTTTAGTCATGAGATCTTGACCCTTTGCCCTTTGTTGTAAATGTGTTGCAATCTGAACATGAAAGAAGCTGCCTTTGTAGTCACAGTACTGTATGCCTCTTCTCTGGTGTTATGATTTCAGATCATCTATGTACAATCCATGAAGATAATGTTATACAGTGGTGTAGCCGGGGGTTTTGGGGTGGGGATGGGGGCATGGCCCCCTGAATATTTCATATTTCAGTCCCTCCCACAATCGAAATGGGAAAGTTAAAATACCAGAGGGTGCCAGACTCCCTCTCAGGGTATTGAATTTTCAAAATTTTTTCAAGACAGCCCCCCCCCCCCCCCTTTGAGCCTCCACTAACTAGAGGAGGATACTGTAGGCCTGAGGAGGGGTGGGTATGGCCCTCTCATTGGTGTGGGTTTGGGGGTGGTGGATGTGGCATATACATATTTATACTACTCAAAGTTTGCTTGTGACATATTTGCGATATTTTTTGTGGATATGATTGAGGAATATATTGAGATGGTCCCCAGTGATTACATTAGCTCTCTTGACATGCAGACTTTTCTTGACAGTCATGGAAAGCATGTACCCCTTGATTTTCATGATGTTTTGTGTACTGTCTACATGTACATGACATGTGTAGGGTATTCAATTGTCATTTCAGAACAAACCCTTGTGATTTAATGACTGAATATGGCAAATGCAAATATAAGAAGACGTTTGTCTACAGCAGAAATGTGGCAGGCTGTAGGGATGGTGGAGCAAGGGGCTACCCATCGTCAGGTTGGTGAAGCCCTTGGTGTGCACCATATGGTTATCACCAAAGCCTGGGCAAGATTTCAGCAGTATGGCACACCAGAAAGATGGCATGGTGGTGGCAGAGACAGGGCAACACCTGCAGCTGAAGACAGGTTTTTGACCATTCAGACTCATAGGAACTGCTTTGCCACAGCAACCCAGCTTTGAAGTGACCTTCAGTCTGCATCCGGGTAAATGTTTTGACACAGACTACATCCGGGCAAGGTTGCACGAAGGTGGTCTCCGATCGAGAAGACCACGTACATGTATTTGCATTCCACTGTCCCAGAATCACCGCCAGGCACAATATGAATGGGCCATGGACCATGTTGGATGGACCAGAAAAGATTGGCGACCTGTCCTTTTTACATATGAGTCATTGTACTGCCTAGATCACACAGACAGGCATTCTGGGGTATGAAGAAGACCGGGAGAGCGATTCCATGCAGCCAACATTGCTGAGCATGACTGCTGTGGTGGAGGTTTAATCATGGTCTGGAGTGGCATCAGCTGGGATGGGTATGCAGAGCTCTGTGACCTTGAAAGTGGTGCATTGACTGCACAATGGTACATTGATGAGATCCTGGATGTCCACGTAAGATTGTATGCAGGTGCATCGGGTGATAGATTCATTCTGATGGACGATAATGCCCGTCCTCATATTGCCCATGCAGTCGGGGGAGTACCGACCGAGGGAGGGGATTGAGCGTATTAACTGGTCAGTGCTGGAATGAGTTGCAGCTCGCTATTTCAGCCCGTCCAGTCCAGCCAAGAAGTGTCCAGGAGCTTGGTGCCATGCTGATCCAAGAATGGAACAACATCCCACAAAGGACCACCAGGAACCTGATTGGGAGCATGAGAAGGCGTTGTCAAGCTGTAATTAACATTAATGGGTCTCATTCTCGATATTGAAGCCATACTAGTTCACTCCGTCAACTTTTTGGCCTATTGAAAAATTTCCTCTTTTACCAAAAATATCCATTTTCCATGGTTATTGCATTCAAAAGCTAAAAAATAATGTCAAACAGAAATAAAATCTTAATTTCTGTACTTAAATCATTAAAGATATAATTAAATAAAAAATATATACACTTTTCATTACAATATTTCAACTAAAATGTAAAACAGGAAGTTGGATGTACTTGGTGCTTAGCAAACTGAGTAGTATATGTATCGACCTGGCACACCTAAAAAAATTATGGCCCCCTTCAATAGGAAATCCCAGCAATGCCCCTGATGTTATAATGAAAATAAAGTATTGAAATATGTATAGTTGATATAGAACTGATAATATACTATATATACTTGTTCCCGATGTTTCTTTCCGAAAACCTTTATAAACAAACATCTGACCTGAAACTCTTAACCCTTTACCTAACAAATCGCCCTCATCCGCCCGCGTAATATCCAAATTCCGCAGTTGAAAAAATATTATTTTTCAAAAAATTTTAACAAAACCATATCATGTGACCCCTCGTTGGAACGAGCTCGTCGAGCTCGTTCCAACGAGGGGTCAAATAATATGGTTTTGTTGAAATTTTTTGAAAAATTTTAAAAAAATGGTATTTAAAATAATAAATTTTGATATCGTCTGCGTTGGGTAAAGGGTTAAACAGAAGATTTTAACATTTGTTAACCAGAATATTATTGTTCATTACAACAAATGATAATTTGCACAAATCATTTCTTCTGACTCAGTAAATAAAACTCTATTTCCTTATTTTGTTTATTAACAGCTGCACTCTTCATAGACGGAGCACAAGACAGTAAATGGATCACATTTTCAATGGTTTTGAATTGCTACTTTTTAAACGCTTCCAGGAAAATCCTAAAGAATGGAGACTATGGCGCCAGAAGTTGATAGACTTGGTTGGCGAAAATGGTATCATGATCGACATTGAGGATGTTGGGGTATGCTTATATACCTTGTTGGCTTACTTCACTGAAAGTCAGAATGAGCAAAATTGATCACTCACCATCTGTCATCCGTCGTCCATGAACATGGTGTTTGCACTTGCTCCTCCTAAACCGCTGAACCAATTTTAGTTAAATTTGAGGTGATTGTTCTGACATCGCATTTTATTTTTGCTCAAATCACAGTGCTCACCCCCATAGCGAGAACTACTGGTCAAAATCTTTTGATATTTGGTGTACAGCATCCTGAGTGGGTGGGTGGGTGGGTGGGGTTGTCTCAATACAAATTTGTTAAATTGAAGCTCCTTGGTTTCTATTTGGGTTCAATACAAGTACAGTAAAGAGCCCAAATTTTTAACTTAAAGCAATTTTGGCAATAATCTCTACAAATCTTCTTCACAACGACCTGTCAGAAGCCTCAAATATTTGGTATACATCATTGTTGTGAGGGTCAGCTTCAGGATTATTCAAGTCAAGTCCCTCAGTTGATATTTAAGCTTCCTATGTAGGCCTAAATTTTAACTTAGTGCAATACGGGGGATAATCTTTAAAAATCTTTTTTCAGATCCACCAGTCAGAATCTTTTGGTATATTTTTATACTGTACCAATGACCCAGACTTAGCAGGTGCAAACTCCATTAAATTCAGGTCCAAACACAAATTTTGCCCCCCCCCCCCCCCACCCGAATCCCCAAAATTTGCATCCAAAACCGAAAATTTGATGTCCTGGTAGATCCTCCATACTTCTACTCCACTGCGCATGCGCAGTGTCAAGGAGGTCTCGAAATTGGCGCCAAATTGTCAATCTTTGTTTGGTCCTGAAAACAGTGTCACCTCACCAATATTTGTGCTGTAAATCTCAGTTTTAATGATGCCAGACACATAATTATGATAGAAATGGTGGATATGAAGTGGATATAGGATGAGGAGAGGAAAAAAACAGTGGTTTCAGATGTTCAGGGCTGTAACTTATAATTTTTTACGAAATTATTTTCATGTTGCCTATTTTCGAGGCATGGCCCTGTTGTTGTCATTCTTGCTATGAATGTTCCATTGTTTGATCAGTGTTTCCTCTCTCCCTTTCCTTCATTCCCCTCTAGCTATTCTCCCATGCTTTTGGCTTATTTTTTGTAATGTTTATTACCAAAATTTTTTGGGAGTTTTGGCTTGGAAACAGAATTATTTTCTGTTTTTTCCCCATGTTTACGTCCTCACCCTAGGGGTGTTTAGGCGTTTT
The DNA here is from genome assembly GCA_031216915.1 of Pictodentalium vernedei. Taxonomy (NCBI): domain Eukaryota; kingdom Metazoa; phylum Mollusca; class Scaphopoda; order Dentaliida; family Dentaliidae; genus Pictodentalium; species Pictodentalium vernedei. The sequence goes on along the minus strand of CM062290.1, from coordinate 142,817,857 downwards.
GGTCTGCATCTACCATCTGATGCTCTGCAGTTTCTTCTGGGGAAGGCTCTGTTTAGCATCAGATAGTGTTTAAATTAGTCACTGATTTCTGGGCCATGTTTACCAGTGCCTGGAGTCATGTATCTGATTTGTCTACACTTTTTGTTTCTGTTGAACGGTTGCTTCTTATAGTGATTGCTTGTCTTCTACTTAGTTTAGTTCATAGCAAGATACATTAATATTGTCCGTAAGTTTTACATTAATTTTTCAAAATGATTTAAAATTTTTGTCCACACTTAGGCTTTTTTTGGGATCCATTTGGGCTCAGGGTTCCCTTTGGTAACTTGGGCTCTTCTGAAAAAATTTTTTCTTTTTTTTTGAATAATTTTTTCGTATTATTATAATGGATTATTATATCATGTATCTTTGTTTTCAAGGCTTATTGCAGGTACTATGACTGATTATTTTCACAATGAAAGATTATTGTTCAAATTGTAATGGAAGGAAATCTTCCTCTGATTCTCATGCTTTCTGTATTAATTGTAATCAATGTACTCGCACTAATCCTTATTCAGTGTGTATTAATTGGGATGACAAACATTGGACACGTGTGTCACGGTATGTTGTTAGCGGGGAGAGGGCCATGCCAGTCCTCTCTCCGCAGGGTCACTCAAGTTTTTCACTCTCTTTTTCAGAGGAACAAGAATTGGGTGACGTTTCCGTGATGTCGTCTATGAGTGCGCGTCCGTCGTCACAATCTAGAGAAGAGCTAGCAGCAAAAGTGCTCATGGATATACGGCAATTGCCTAAGAGGCCCCTAGTAGGGTCGACGGCATTGGCATCTACGTCCGCTAGCTCGCCCGGTGTCGCGTCCATTCACCGAATGGGTCAGCACTCGGGTTCGTCTGTTGCTGTCCAGGAAGGAAATACGGGTGTTGCGAGCACTATAAACTTACCACAGGCACACCCAGTGACGACGGAACTTAGATTAGGACGGAAGAAGCCTTTGGGTTCGGTTCCTAGCTCGTCCAGCTCTGCACGGGCTGCGAGTGAGAGAGGTCTCTCTCTCGTACAACAACATCGCGGTCCGGATGTTGTTGTACAAAATGTTCCTCAGTTGGAGCTTACGTCTGCCCCTCGGGACGCTCCAGTGTATAGACAGTCCTCAGAGACTGTATCAGTGGCTTCTTCATCCTCACGACAGAGCACTCGACCGCACCTTGGCTACGTGACCGCCGATATCCAGCCAGCAACGCCGTCCAGAGATTCCTCGACAACCAGGTCATGTCATCCGGCAGCCAAGGATTCGAGGCCTACTTCTTCCGGACGTTTGCATAAAAGAAGTATGCAGGAGACAACGTCCAAGGAGCTTCCTGCAGCAAAATCCTGTAAGACCGCAGCTCCGCAGGCCTCATTGGCGGACGTGCTATTGCAGATAGCACAGATCATAGCAGCATCCCAGCAGCCGACAGAAGTTCTGTCTGAGCAGGAAGTATCTGATGATGATGGGTCAGTACGTTCCGCAGCTGAATCTGGAGCCGACGACCGAGATAGTCCTGAGGTCTATCAGGATGGAGAAAGGGAGGTTGACGAAGTTGTTCCACTGGACCAGGATGCTACTGAGCCAGATAGGAGGCTTATAGTGCCACTGGACACTGATTTTTTCAATCGGTTCTGGGACTCCATCCCTGAATTTCCGTCTCAGTCCAGGAATGTCTCACGGACATTCGAGCTTTTGAACGAAGCTATCAGTAAACTTGCATCTAAAACGGGCAAATCAGTCTTCCTTTTGGCTAATGCTCTCAATCTGCCTTTCATTAATTCTAGAAATAGGTTTGAAACGGCAGGACAGGGTGATCAGAGAGTTCCTCAGCGTCTAGACGACGAGGCTGAAGACCTCGAATTATCCAAGCCGTCGTCTATGTCTATTCATAGCTCTACGTTGGAAACGATAATATCTTCTAATAGAGCAAATTTAGATGCACTCTCGTACGCAGATCACCTTACCAGGCGTTGTCATTGCGCCTTGAAGGGCAAGAATTTCGGGACGTACAAACGTCTTTAAGAGTTCTGTCAAGGGCTATTGCCTTTTCCACGTACAACTCTGCCCTTTCAGTGGCTAATCTGGAGTTGGTTAGACATGATGCAGCCCAAACTACGTCCACCAGATTGGATAGTGAGGTGAAAAACTCTCTTAGAGTCACTCCGGACTCCGGAGAACTTCTCTTTGAAGGCAAGCTTTCTGCTATTTATTATCAGTTAACTAAGAAAGCTTCAGACTCTCTGCTATTTAAGTCCGCTTCTAATAAGTAGGAACCAGCGAAGAAAAGTAGGAAAGGATCTTCTGGGACGGGTACGTCCAGGGGAAGTTCCTTTAGAGGTGCGTACGCGCCCTCTAGGCCTAATTTTAGAGGCCGTCAAGGCAGCGACTCTAGTAGGGACCGTAATGCTGGCCGTAATAACAGGTCAGATGCCCCTAGGTCGACTACGCGAGGTGCTGGCCGTGGAGGACATGGTTTCTCCTTCTGCAAGCCTCGCAGGCCCAGGAAGTGATGGTGTAGACCTCTGTTGCGTTCCAGTGGGCGGAAGGTTGTCGAGTTTCTTAGAAAATTGGAATTTAATTACGGAGGACCCAAAGGTAATTGCGGAAGGACTGAAACTGTCCTTCAAAGGAAAACTTCCGTTAACTCGAAGTCCAAGATGGACTCAACTTCCGTCAAATATACAAAAGAGAGACACGCTTCTTTCAGAAATCCAGTCTCTTTTACTGGCGAACGCGATAGAGGTCGTAGAAAACCAGGAATCCCCAGGTTTCTACAGCCATCTTTTTTCTGGTTCCGAAACCAGATGGCTCATTCCGTCCAGTAATAGACTTAAGCTGGATCAACAAGCTGATTGTGGCTCCAAAATTTTATATGGAGACCATTTGATCGGTCAGAGCGAGCATTCGAGTGAACGACTATGCCGCGAGCATAGATCTCAAGGATGCGTACTTTCACGTCATGGTACATCCGGCGTTCAGAAAGTATCTTCGTTTCTCTGTCCTAGGTGTTGTATATCAGTTCCGTGCGATGTGTTTTGGGTCTGAATCTAGCGCCCCTGGGCTTTCACTCAAATAATGAACTAGGTCATGACTTACTTCTGAGCTCATTTGTCTGTGGTAACGTCGGCCTACCTGGACAATATTCTTCAAAGGTACGGCAACACTTAACACTTCAGAACGATGTGCAGAATCTGCTTCTATTGCTCTGATGTCTCAGTTTCATAATAAATGAACATAAGTCGGATCTGGTGACGTCCAAGTCATTCACCCACCTGGGGATGAGCTTCGAGATGCACAACAATCTCGTTTGTCTGCCGTTAAACAGAGCGAAGTTGGTCAGTTGTTATGCTCGCTATTGTCTAAACTCCGAGAAAGTTACAGCGAGAGAATTCATGAGAATTCATGAGGTTTGTGCGGAGCTGCCGTGGATCTCATTCCTATGGGGCGGCCACGCACTCGTCCTCTCCAAATCTTTCTGACTCAGAATTGGAAGGTGAAGATTCATTCGCTCGATATGGACATCCTCTTGTCAAAGCAAGTGAAACAAGAGATTCAGACTTGGGCAGACATTCAGTGGTTAACTCAGGGAGTTCCACTGGCCAATTCCATCGTGACGGACGGGACAAAAGATAAAAAAACAAATTTTAACATTAACATATTTCTAATGTGTCAGTGGAACAGCGTATGTATACTACTATTTCTCAAAGATTACAACTGCTAGAATAAAGAAATACCAAGTTAAACTTACTGGAACAGGGAATATTTTTGTGCTCATCAATCAAACACAGCGTGACGGACGGGACAGGATAAATGTACTTTTTGACGGTACCTTCAGATGTTTGAACAATTCTATCTCATGAAGCCTGATACAGTAAAGATGTTTTATGTGCTTTTGACCGAGATATGTCTTGCTGTATTACCCTTATATTTTTATACTGTACCAATGACCCAGACATAGCTGGTGCTAACTCTTAAAAATATAGGGCCAAACACAAATTTTGCCCCCCAATCCCCAAAATTTGCATCTAAAACCAAAGAAAACATGTCCTGAATGGCCCTCCATACTTCACCTCTACTGCGCATGCGCAGTGTCAAGGACGTCCCGAAATTGGCGCCATTTATCATTCTTTGTTTGGCCCTTCATCAGTTAACATCTGACTGATCTTTGTGCTTGTAAATCTCAGTTTAAATGATGCCAGACGCATAAATATTAGTGAAATGGTGATTCTAAGGAGGATATAGAAGGAGGAGAGGAAAAATGAGTGACAGAAAATAATCAGGGCTGTAACTTGAAATTTTTTGATGAAATTATATTAAGTTACCTATTTTCGAGGCAACTGCCTGTTGTGGTCATTTCTTGTTATCAAGATTACACTGCTTATTCAGTGTTTTCCTCTCTCCCTTTTCTTTAAGTCCCCTCTTGCTATTCTCCCATGCTTTTGGCATATTTTCTGTAATATTATTACTAAAATTTCTTGGGAGTTTTAGCTGGATAACAGAATGTATTCTGTTCTTTTCCCCATGTTTACGTCTTCACCTATGGGTGGTTAGGCGTACTGTTCTGCATCTACCATCTGGTGTTCTGCAGTTTCTTCCCTGGAAGTCTCTGTTTTGCATCAGATAGTGTATTATTGGTAACTGATTGCGGGCCAGGGTGCCTGGAGTCTTGATATGGTGTTTTTACATTTATTGTTTACATTTCCAACAGCCCTCTGTGTGAGGGGGGATTTCTTGAAAATAATATCTTGATGTTAATTTAATCATAACTAGACACATTATTATTGTTCGTAAGTGTTGCATAAATTGTTTAAAATATTTTTAGAATTTTTGTCCACACTTAGACTTGGGATCCATTGGGGCTTAATGTTACTTTTCAGAAACTTGGGCTGTTCTGAAAAAATATTTTTTCAAAAGTTTTTGATTCAATTATTTTTTCTATGTTAATGGATCTTGTTATTATGTATTTTGATTGTCAGGGGTTGGTGCGAGTACTAGGACTTTGTTTTCTTTTCACATTGAAAGGATATTGTTCAATTGTAATAAGAGGAAATCTTCCTCTGACTTTCATAATCATTGTATAATGCAGTCAGTGTACTCGCACTAACTCCTGTTCTGTATGTGTTGATTACGATGACAACATGGGAAGCGTGTGTCACGGTATGTTAGTGGGGAATTGGCCATTCTGGGTCCTTTCCCCGCAGGGTCACTCTACTTTATCAATCTCTATTTCAGACGATCATGATCAGGGTGATGTATCCGTGATGTCTTCCAAAAAGTGTGCCTCCGTCGTCACAATTAATGAAGAGCTAGCGGAAAAGTGCTCAGGTAATACGTCAATTGCCTAAGAGGACCCTAGTAGGTTCGACGGCCTTTGACGTCCGCTAGCTCGCCCGGTGTAGCGTCCATTCATCGAATGGTTCGGCAGCCGGGTTCGTCCGTTGCGGTCTAGAAAGGAGTTTTGGGTGATGCGAGCACTATAAACATCCATGTGCACACCCAGTGACGGCGGATTAGAGGGGAGAATGGAGGAAGCCTTTTAGTCCGGTTCATAGCTCGTCCAGGCCCATCCGGGCTGCGAGCGAGAGAGGCCCCTCTCTCGTACATCAACATCTGGCCCCAGATGTTGGGGTACAAAATGTCTCGCATTCGGAGCATACGTCCGCCGCTCAGGACGCTCCGTTATGTAGACAGTCCGGAGAGACTGTCAATAAGGCTTCCTCATTCTCATGGCAGCTCACACGACCGCACCTTGGCTACGTGACCTCCAATATCCAGTCAACTTCGCCAATCAGAGAATCCTCGGCGATCAGGTCACGCCATCCGATAGCCAGGGACTCGAGGCCTGCAGACTCCGGACGTTCGCATAAGAAAGTATGCGGGAGTCAACGTACACGGAGCTTCCAGCGGCAAAGCATCGTAAGACCGCTTCTGCACAGGCCTCGGTGACGGACGTGCTATCCCAAATAGCACAACTTATCGCAGCATCCCAGCAATGACAGAATCTCTGTCGCATAATATAATATCCGACGACGCTGGGTCGGGACGCTCCGCGGAAGCATCAGGTGCGTACGTCCGAAAATTTCATACGGTCCGACGGGATGCCGAAAGGGATTCGGAGGTTTTCGAGCTTTCCCTTTCGGAACAACATAAGCTGCTGTATATGTCATCCGACTTCATCTTCTAGAGGTTCTTCGTCGGACCAGAATGCTGCGATACCGGATAAGAAACTGATAGCGTCGTGGACTTAGAAATTCTTGGTTCGGTTCAGAGACATCGTCCCTCAGTTCCGACACAGTCCAATAATGTCTCAGATACGTTCGATTTATTGAACGACGCTATATATATTTTTTATATGCTTGCTATGTACAAGTATATCTGGTTTCTTGTTCGCAAAATTACTGAGATGTCTTTCAAAAGTGTGCCTCTGTCGTCATAGTTAATGAAGAGCTAGCGGCAATTAGTGCTCATGGATTACGTCAATCTCCTAAGAGGTCCCTAGTAGGATCGACGGAGTTGACATTCGCTAGCTCACCCGGTGTAGCATCCATTCATCGAATGGTTCGGCAGTCGGGTTCGTCCGTTGCGGTCAAGGATGGAGATTTGGGTGATGCGAGCACTATAATAGACTTTAGTACACACCCAGTGACGACGGATTAGAGGAGAGATCTGAGGAAGCCTGTTAGTCCGGTTCCTAGCTCGTCCGGTCCGTCCGGGCGGCGAGCGAGAGAGGTCCCTCTCTCGTGCAACAACATATGGGACCGGATGTTGTGGTACAGACATTTCACCTTCGGAGCGTATGTCCGCCACTCCGGACGCTCCGTTATATAGACAGTCCGAGTGACTGTCGATAATGCTTCCTCATCCTCACAGTAGCGCACACGACCACACATTGGCTACGTGACCTTGAATATCCGGCCAGCTTCGGCATTCAGTGATTCCATGGCGAACAGGTCACGCCATCCGGTAGCCAAGGGACACGAGGCCTGCACACTCCGGTCGCTCGCATAATAGAAGTATGCACAGGGTAACGAACACGGAGCTTCCAGCGGCAATGCATCGTAAGACCACTTCTCCACAGGCCTCGGTGACGGACGTGCTATCCAAAATAGCACAGCTCATCGTAGCATCCCAGCAAACGACAGATTCTCGGTCGGATCAGGAATAATCCGACAGCGCTGGGTCGGTACGCTCCGCTGTTGCATCAGGTACGGACGACCGAATATTTCATAGGGTCCGACAGGATGGCGAAAGGGATTCGGATGATTTCGAGCTTTCCCTTTCGGAACAACAGAAGCTGCCATACATTTCTTCCGGCATTATCTTCCGGAGGTTGTTCCGTCGGACTACATTGCTGCGATGCTGGATAAGAGACTAATAGCGCCATTGGACACGGAGTTTTGGATCGGTTCAGGGACATTGTCCCTGAGTTGCCGATGCAGTCCAATAATGTCTTAGAACATTCGAATTATTGGACGACGCTATATATATATAAGCTTGCTATCAACATGCTAGTATAGTTTCTTGTCCGCAATGCTCTATTCTGCCTTTCGTGAATTCTAGGAAATAATTGTTTATTGGCAGAACTGGGCTTACCGAGAGTTCCTTTGCGTCTAAGACGGCGAGACTCAAGACTGCAATTGTCTTTTTCGCCATCTATGTCAATTCCAACCACGATGTTGGAAATGACAATGATGTATAATAGACTTAACTTAGACGCTTTATCATACATACACCACCTTACTGAGACGTTATCATTACGTCTTCAAGAGAAAGAATTCCAGGATATGATCCCCAATGGGATTTCTTTCAGGGGCAGTAGTTTTCCATGTATAACTCCGCCCTTCAATGGCAACCTGGAGTTTGTTAGACGTGACGCAGCCCTAGCTACATCCGCGTGCGTGGATAGTAAGGTGAAGAACTCTCTCAGAGTCGCTTCGGTCTCCGAGAAGCTTCTCTTCGACGGTAACCTTTCAGCAATCTTGAATTGCTCGATATACACATTCTCTTGTCTATCAAGTGTAACAAGAGATTCAGACGTGGGCAAACATTCGGTGGTTGACTCAGAGAGTTCCACTGTAGTTGCCGGATCCGAGTTTTTCGATTATGACGGATGCCAGTCAAACAGGTTGGGACACTTTTTGATTCCAACGGATTCGAAGTGCCGGGGTCTTTGGGTTCCGTAGTTTTTAGGCAAGCTCTTTACTTCCAAGGAAGAATATTATATTGGCTTACACTACGTCATTGGATGAATTTTATTCAGAAACGCATGTTCAATCCTGTCCGATAATACAACAGTAGTTGCGTATATCCGGAACCAGGGAGGCACTCATTCGGTTCCGTTATTGATTTTAACGGAAAGAATCCTTCTGTTTGTTATAGAACACCAAGTTCTGTTTCGGTTTGTCATATTCTCGGTCGTCGGATCGTATTAGCAGACTCCCTTTCACGTAAGGGTCGTTTGTTGCCGTTGGAATGGACTATCAACTAACAAGTATTCAATCAGATTTGCTATCAATGGGAGCACCCAGTGATAAATTTATTTGTGACACAACTCTCCAATCAATTGTAGACATATGTGTCACCGTGTCCGGATCCCTGAGCATATGTAGTTAACGCTCTATCGGTCTAGTAGGACGCGATGATAGGATATACATATCCTCCAGCGCTGTTGATTCAGCAAGTATTGCTAGGATTATTCATTCACAATACAATTCTGTTGGTAGCATCTCTGTCCCACAGAGACGGTGGATAAATTTACTTAGATGTCTACTGTGGGACTTACCGCGGAAACTTCCTCCACAAGAGGATCTTTTTTCGCTGGGGAAATCGTGTCAACTCTATCACAACCCGCAAGGTCTCAACCTTCACGTATTCCGTTGTGCGGTCCTTCTTGCATAACAAGCACTGTATAGGACCAGCAGTGGACACGATTCCTAACTGTAGAAGGACCTCCTCTTCGCTATACTATGCGGCTAAAGTGGAGGGTCTTCCGTCGTTGTTGTAGGGATCTTTATGTTGATATTTTTAATTCCTCCATACCAGACATTGCAAACTTTCTAGTATACTTGTTTAACGAAATCATCTGCAGCCAGTTACTTTTATAGGTTATAGGTCTATGTTATCTGATACCTATGCACACCATGATAGTTTACAATGGAGCCTAATGTCTCTTTATCTAAGTTAGTTTGAAACTTTTCGATAATAGACCTAGAATCGTTAGATTAATTCCTTTTCGGATTTTAGCTTGGGTTCTTATTAACTAAAGCAACCATTTGAATCCTTGGGACAGCAGTTTCAAATTCTGGTCTTTTAAGGCAGCGATTCTTTTAGCCTTCTCTTCTGCTGAAGAGTTAGTGAGCTTCATGCACTATCGGTGGACGATTCTCACTTCCGTAGTATCGGGAACTCTATTACCTTTACTACTAATGTTGTATTTTTGGTTAAGAATCAGGCTCCTAATGATATCCGGAACCTATTGTTTTTAAGGTCCTTCCGTCTTCGAGCGGGCATAGGCCTTTACTCTGTTCGGATAGACCTTTATGTATTTATTAACAGATCTCAGTTTATCAGTAGGACGTAAAGCTTCTTCTGGCTCTGATGCCTAATAGAAAGGTCATTACGGTCCATTCTATTACTTAATGCATTCAGTTAACTATCGGTACTGCTTAGGATAATCTATCCTTAACTCAGCAGTCTGTGCTTAAGATTTCGGCTCATGAAGTAAGAGCTCTTCTACATCTTGGGCTGACATATAGTTTTGCTATTATAGATTAAGTAGGCTGCATATTGGTCTCAACCATCCACATTCATGAATTTTTATCTCAGAAATATTGTATCCATTTCTGGAGACCTGCATTGTTTAGGTCCATTATCGGCTGCTCAGAAAATCGATCACTTAACAATTGCAACTATAGCTATGTAGGCTTTATGTTCCGGCAGAGACTCCTTCCTGCTGCCCTCTTTGCTCTGGGCTATTTGACCCAGGGCAAGAAAAAGGGGGGGGGGAGGGTGTTCCCTTGGGTCACCTGTTTTATTATGAAAACAAGGGGATACCTCCTCCAGAGTTAGTAATTCTGAGCTGTTACTGGGATGGTTTCTTAAGTGAAAGTTATGTTTTTAATTCATTCATGTCATAGTAAAGTATAGCATTTGAATATGTCATGTGTCAAACGGATGTTATTATACTATCCTCGGACACTTTTAAAAGAGTATAAAGAGTCTCAATTCTTTGGACTAACTTTATTTATTGGCTTACTTTAAAAATAATTAGTATAAGAATTATACTGCATATTAATAGAGAACATGGATGTTATGATGCTCAATTATAGAAGGTATTGTGTCTTTCTAATTTGTCATAAATAAGAAAGATACACGTGAAGCCTATTTCTTCTTTTCTCCTCCAGGAGATGACTCTATTTTATATAGTTGAGCTTATTGCATTTTCCTCTATGTCCTGGGCCCTCCAGCCTTTTTACTATTCAGCTATGTCTGGGTCATTGGTACAGTATAAAAATCTTTAAAAATTTATAGTAATTTATATATTTTTTATACTTACCAATGACCCAGACAGGGATGGCCCTCCCAGGAGTTGGGAACTCATACCTCCCCGCTGAGGACATAGCGCTTACCAGGCACTGTTGGTAAGAATGATTAATGGCGCCAATTTCGGGACGTCCTTGACACTGCGCATGCGCAGTAGAGGTGAAGTATGGAGGGCCATTCAGGACATGTTTTCTTTGGTTTAGATGCAAATTTTGGGGATTGGGGGCAAAATTTGTGTTTGGCCCTATATTTTTAAGAGTTAGCACCAGCTATGTCTGGGTCATTGGTAAGTATAAAAAATATATAAATTACTATAAATTTTTTAAGTTTCATTGCATTTGCTCAAACCATATATTGGTTAACTAAGTTAAAGTAGTGTGACGGACAGGACAGAGAATTGTGACGGACAGGACATTATCTAAAAAAAACATACTTTTGACACTCCATGTTTTATAAAAATGACTTATAGTTGTTTCCTTGTGTTTTTAATTAATTCAGACGGTTTTTTAAAGTAATTTTATGGAGGAGCATTAACCTCATTAAAAAACTATAGTTATCTGTTTGAGTATGCCTACTATTATATGATCTCCACATAGCTATAAGACAGTTACAATTTCACATTCAGCTATTTATTGCAAACAAATTTCGAAATAAAAAAAGATTGCTAATTTTTTTTAAATTTAGCAATTTATTCCAAATAGATTTGATAATAAAACTATGTGAAATAATTTGCTATAATTAACAGGATAATCTTAGTATTCTTAATTTGATTTTAACCCTTTTCTAATTTTTAACTGTGTTTTCGTTGAATTCATACTGTTCTCAATTAAGTATTGAAAAGATTGCCAGCTAAAATGAATTTTTTAGTGACTAAGTTCCAACTGACATGAGATGCTAATAGAAATTTTTTTTCTGGCTATATAAATATAATATAATGGCTTAATTAGGCACTTTCTTTATTGGATAAGGGCTATTTGATGTTTAACCCCTGCACTCAGGGACCAGCCGTGAGGGCGACTAGGGCGATTAAGTCGCCCTTCTAAGCCCAAAGTTGCCTAGAAAAATAGTCGGGGCGACTACAAGTCGCCCTCTAAAAATTGGCCAAAACGAGAAAAGGCTGAACTGAGTGATGCGAGGTTTACATGAAAACGAGTATTTTCAAAAATCGAATGTGCTCGAGTGTGATAAATGGGCATTTTAATTCGTCAAATAAACGTCCATTTATTTGAAATCACACGACAAGCAATTGTCCATTGTCGCTTTTGGCAGATTTTTTTATTTCTATTTTGTTGCGTTCCAGTCGGAGCTTCAAGTGTCGAAATGAAAATAGGTGACTTACGCGACTCAACAAAACAACCCAGTTTGAAAGTCGGTTACGTCGCTTAGGATGCCGAAAATGTATACACAACGGACGTATTTTATAACACATTATTTTCATTTCGATTTGCTGACGACTGTTAACTGTTGGGCTGTCTATTCCCAGAAAAACACGAATGGAATTGAAACACATGAAAAAAAGCTTTAGTGATGTCAAGAAAAGCTTTGTACAGGACACAAGTGTGCATGTGGACGATCTTGAAAAAGGGTCCTCCTAAACATCGGAATGACATGAAATGACGCGGAATGACACCGGAATGCCATAAAAATGATGCGGAGTGACATTTCTTTTACAAAATACTCGACCCCAGAATGTATTTTGTTTATTAACTAACAAAGTACCTCCCAAGCAACCTTCTTACATCTGGTCCTGTTCACACTTTCAGACTTAGGAAATTATTAGCTTAGTAGACTTTGTTGAAAGGCAACCACAGGAGGGTGATGGGGGATTGGCACGAAGAAGAGGTTAGGGGTCATGAAGGAGAAGGTAGCAGTGGGGGATTTTCAGTCAATAATTACATTGTGATTTTTTAACCTGGCACAGATGCATCATAGACAACTGGACCTGGATTATTTGTACGTTAATGGAGGACCATAAATTGAAAATATGAAGGGGCGGCGGGAGTGGTACATGAATATTCTTAATTTTCCCCACTTGCCTATGAAGTCTCCCTACATGACTCTGCAGTCTCCCTATTTTTTCTGGAGGGAGACTTGAAGTCTCCCTAAAATTCCCCCCTAGGCTGGTCCCTGCCTGCACTCTGATGACGAAACGCCTGATTTGTCATCCATGGTTATCCCCCTGTGTTGTCAGAAATTCAGCAATTTAGATTTTGGTTGACAGAGCTCCAATTGAGCTCTGTCAACCAAATTCTAAATTGCTGAGTTTCTGACAACACAGGGGGCAGATATTATCCATGGATGACAGGGAGGTGTGGTGGGCTTGGAGTGGGGGAGGTGTCGAGTATTCTTGACATCAGAGTGCAGGGGGTTAACTGCATGCACTCTGATTATCAAAGCCCCAGATTTGTTATTCATTGATATCGTCCTTTGTGTTGTCAGAACTTTAGCAATTCAGATTTTGGTTCACTGAGCTCCATTTGAGCTGTCAACTAAATTCTAAATTGCTGAATTTCTGACAACACAAGGGGAGATAACCATGAATGACAAATCAGGAATGCCAAATATTTTCAACATCAGAGTGCAGGGAGTTAATACCAAATAGAATATTGTGGATTTAAAAAATATTTTGTCATTTAATTTCACTGCATTTCATTTTGTGACGGATGGGACAAATTTGCGTGATGGACGGGACAAAGTTGCATCATGCTTAAAGATGTGAAGGACTCATGATATTATCTATTTTTATTTTGTTCCTACATTGAGAAACAATAGTGAAGATAATAAAATGAAAGATGTATGGAAAGTTTATAACATAAGACTGTGCAAAAACTGAATGTGCTTAAATTGTGACGGACGGGACATTGCTTGGCCAGGTATTGTCAGTGCTATTTTTACCTCTATTTCTTTCACGGCTTTGTATATAACAGTGGAAATAAATATAGCAGAAACTTCTTGTTTAGGAGGAAAATAAATACTTATCTGAAACAGCTAATTATATTTTAATTACTGTTGGTGGAACCTAGTTTAAATTTTGCGCATTTTATATGGCAAAAAACATGAAAATGTTGATGAATGTAACTTTAGACTGAAAAAAGATGAGCACAAAATTTAAAAAGTGTTATAAACTTCGACCATTCAGCTTCCAAATGATTTGTGTTAAGACGAGATATAATAAAGAGGATATTTTTATACTGTACCAATGACCCAGACATAGCTGGTGCTAACTCTTAAAATATAGGGCCAAACACAAATTTTGCCCCCCAATCCCCAAAATTTGCATCTAAAACTAAAGAAAACATGTCCTGAAAGGCCCTCCACACTTCGCCCCTACTGCGCATGCGCAGTGTCAAGGACGTTCCGAAATTGGCGCCATTTATCATTCTAAGTTTGGCCCTTCATCAGTTAACATCTGACTGATCTTTGTGCTTTTAAATCTCAGTTTAAATGATGCCAGACACATAAATATTAGTGAAATGGTGATTCTAAGGAGGATAGAAAAGGAGGAGAGGAAAAGAATGTGTGACAGAATATTATCAGGGCTGTAACTTAAAATTTTTTAATGAAATTATGTTAAGTTACCTATTTTCAAGGCAGCAGCCATTTTGTTGTCATTCTGATTATTTAGTTACACTGTTTTTTCAAGTGTTTTTCCTCTCTCCCTGTCCTTTAAGTTCCCCCTTGCTATTCTCCCATGCTTTTGGCATAGTTTCTGTAATTATTATTACTAAAATTTCTTGGGAGTTTTAGCATAATAACAGAATGAATTCTGTTCTTTCCCCATGTTTACGTCTTCACCTACGGGTGGTTAGGCGTTGTGTTCTGATGTTCTGCAGTTTCTTCCCTGGAAGTCTCTGTTTTGCATCAGATGGTGTATTTTTGGTAACTGATTTCGGGCCTGGGTGCCTGGAGTCTTATTTTAGTGTTTTTACACTCATTGTTTACATTTACAACAGCCCTCTGTGTGAGGGGGGGATTTCTAAATAATAATATCTTTATGTTATTTTAATCATAACTAGATACATTATTATTGTTCGTAAGTGTTGAATAAATTGTTTAAAATATTTTTAAAATTTTTGTCCACACTTAGGCTTGGGATCCATTGGGGCTCAACGTTACTTTTCAGAAACTTGGGCTGTTCTGAAAAAATAATTTTTCAAAATATTTTGATTTCAATTATTTTTTCTATATTAATGGATCATATTATTATTATGTATTTTGATTGCCAGGGGTTAGTGCGAGTACCAGGACTTGTTTTCTTTTCACATTGAAAGGATATTGATCAATTGTTTTAAGAGGAAGTCTTCCTCTGACCTTATTATCATTCTATATGTGGTCAGTGTACTCGCATTAACTCCTGTTCTGTATCGTATGATTTCGATGACAATATGGGAAGCGTATGTCACGGTATGTTGTTGGGGATTTGGACACTCCGGTCCTTTCCCCGCAGGGTCACTCTACTTTATCAATTTCTATTTCAGACGATCAAGATTAGGGTGATGTATCTGTGATGTCTTCCAACAGTGTGCCTCCGTCGTCACAATTAATGAAGGGCTAGCGGAAAAGTGCTCATGTAATACGCCAATTGCCTAAGAGGACCCTAGTAGGTTCGACGGCCTTTGACGTCCGCTAGCTCGCCCGGTGTAGCGTCCATTCACCGAATGGTTCGGCAGCCGGGTTCGTCCGTTGCGGTCTAGAAGGAATTTTGGGGTGATGCGAGCACTATAAAATTAACTTAATGCACACCCAGTGACGGCGGATCAGAGGGAGAACGGAGGAAGCCTTTTAGTCCGGTTCATAGCTCGTTCCGGTCCATCCGGACGGCAAGCGAGAGAGGCCCCTCTCTCGTTCAACAACATCTGGCCCCAGATGTTGTGGTACAAATGTGTCGTTAGCGGAGCATACGTCCGTCGCTCGGGACGCTCCGTTGTATAGGCAGTCCGCTGAGACTGCTAAGGCTTCCTCTTCTCGTCAGCGCACACGACCGCACCTTGGCTGCGTGACCGCCGATATATTACCAGCTTCGCCGATCAAGGATTCTTCGGCGACCAGGTCACACCATCCGGCAGCCAGGGATTCGAGACCGATGGACTCCGGACGTTCGCATAGGAAAAGTATGCGGGAGCCATCTGATGCGGAGCTGCCCTCGCGAAGCAACGATAGTCTGCGCCTCCGCAGGTCTCGACGCCGGACATTCTTGTGCACATAGCACAGCTTATCGCAGCATCCCAGCAGCCGACAGAAACGGTGTCGGATCGAAAATTATCCGACAGCGCTGGGTCGGTAGCCGGGGACTCGAGGCCTGCAGACTCCGGACGTTCGCATAGGAAGTGTGCGGGAGTCAACGTACACGGAGCTTCCAGCGGAAATGCATCGTAAGTCCGCTACTGCACAGGCCTCGGGAACGAACGTGCTTTCCTTAATAGCACAGTTTATCGCAGCATCCCAGCATCAACTGAATCTGTCGCATATATTTTATCCGACGATGCTGGGTCGGGACGCTCCGCGGAAGCGGGTACGGACGTCCGAAAATTTTCATCCGATCCGACGGGATACCGAAAGGGATTCGGTGGATTTCAAGCTTTCCCTTTCGGAACAACATATGCTGCGATGCCGGATAAGAAACTGATAGCGTCGGTGGACTTAGAAATTTTTGGTTCGGTTCAGGGACATCGTCCCTCAGTTCCGACATAGTCCAATAATGTCACACAAACTATCGAATTATTGAACGACGCTATATATATTATTATTTTATGCTTGCTATCCAAGCATTTCTGGTTTCTTGTTCGAAGAGTTATGGAGATGTCTTTCAAAAGTGTGCCTCTGTCGTCATAGTTAATGAAGAGTTAGCGGCAATAAGTGCTCATGGAATATGTCTATCGCTTACGGAGTGACATTCGCTAGCTCACCCGGTGTAGCGTACATTCATCGAATGGTTCGGCTGCCGGGTTCGTCCGTTGCGGTCTAGGAAGGAGATTTGGGTGATGCGAGCACTTTAATTACTTTAGTACTCACCCAGTGACGGCAGATTGAGGACAGATCGGAGGAGGCCAACAACATAGGGGACCGCATGTTGTGGTTCAGATATTTTACATTCGGAGCATATGTCCGTTGCTCGGGACGCTCTGTTATATTGACAGTCCGAGAGACTGTCTTTAATGCTTCCTCATCCTCTCAGCAGGGCACACGACCGCACATTGGCTACGTGACCTCGAGTATCCGATCAGTTTCGGCATTCAGTGATTCCACAGCGAATAGGTCGCGCCATCCGGTAGCCAAGGGACACGAGGCTTATACACTCCGTTCGCTCGCATATTGGAAGTATGCACGGGGTAATGATCTCGGAGCTTCCTGCGGCAATGCATCGTAAGACCGCTGCTCCTCAGGCCTCAGTGACGGACGTGCTATCCGAGTTAGCACAGTTGTTTCGCAGCATCCCAGCAATTGACGGTTTCTCGGTCGAATCAGGAATTATCCGACGGCGCTGGGTCGGTGCGGTCCGCGGTTGCATCAAGCTACGGACGACCGAACGCTTTATAGGGTCCGACAGGATGGCGAAAGGGATTCGAAAGATTTCGAGTTTTCCCTTTAGTAGTATCGGAAGATGCCTTTCATATCTTCTGGCATTTCTTCCAGTGATTATTTTTCGGACTTCATTGCTGCGATCTTGGATAAGAGACTTATAGCGTCATTGGACTCGGATTTTTCGATCGGTACAGGGACTTTGCCCCTGACTTACCGACGCAGTCCAATATTGTCATTACAACATGTGTTTTATTTTTCGACGCTATATATTTATATATATATACAAGCCTGCTACTAAGCATGATAGTTTAGTTTCTTGTCCGCGTGGCTCATTTCTGCCATTTTATCTTTTTTACATATAGTTTATTTTGGCAGAGCAGGGCATACCGAGAGTTCATATGCGTCTAGACGGTGATTAAAGACTGCATATATTCTTTTTCGCCGTTTATGTCTTTTCCAATTTCAATGTTGGGAACGACATTATGTATAGTAGACTTAACTTAGACGCTTTATTATACGTAATCCGCCTTACTGAGGCGTTATCATTACGTCTTCAAGAAAAGATTTACGAGATATTATTCTCAATGTAATTTCTTTTGAGGGCAGTAGTTTGTTCACGTATAACTCCGCCCTTCAGTGGCTGATTGGAGTTGGTTAGACGTGATGCAGCCCTAGCTACATCCACACGCGTGGATAGTAAGGTTAAGAACTCTCTCAGAGTTGCTTCGTTCTCGGAGGAGCTTCTCTTCGACGGCAACTTTCCGGCAATCCATGAATTGCTTGAATTATACATTCTCTTGTCTATCTAGTGTTACAAGAGATTCAGACTGGGGCAAACATTCGGTGGTTGACTCAGAGAGTGCCGCCGCAGTTGCCGGACCCGAGTGTGGCTGTTATGACGGTTGCCAGTCAAACAGATTGGGATATATACTGATCCCTACGGATTCGAAGTGCCAGGGTCTTTGGGTTCCGCAGTCTTTTAGCTATCAGTTTAACTTCCGCGGAATAATGTTTTTTAGGCTTGCTTTATGTCATTGCATGAACATTATTCAGAAACGCATGCCCAAATTCCTGTCCTTTAATTCGACAGTAAGTGGCGTATCTCCGGAACCAGGGAGGCACTCTTTCGTTTCCGTTATTCAATTTAATGGAAAGAATCCGTCTGTTGGTTATAGTACACCAAGTTCAGTTTTGGTCCGTCATATTCTGGGTCGTCTGATTGTTTTATCGCACTCCCGTTCTCTTACGGGTCGCTTGTTGCTGTCAGAATGGACTCTCAACAAACAAGTATTTAATCAGATTTGCTATCTATGGGAGCGCCCAATGATGTTTTATTTATGACACAGCTTGCTAATCAATTGCAGACGTATGTGTTGGCTTGTCCAGATCTCTGAGCTAATACTGTTAACGCTCTATTGATCTATAGGACGGAATGATGGGATACGCGTATCCTCCGGCGCTGTTGTTTTAGCAGGTATTGCTAAGATAAACAACCACAATACATTTCTGTTGATAGCATCTCTATCTTCACAGAGATCATGAGTAATTTACTCTCTTGTCTACTGTGGATCTTAACGTGAAATCTTCCTCTATGTGAGGATCTTTTTTCACTGGGTAAATCGTGTCATCTTTATCACAACCAGCAAGGTCGCAACCTTCAAGTATTCCGTTGTGTGGTCCGTATTGCTTTGTAAGCACTGTACTGGACGAGCTTTGGACGCGATTTCTTACTATAGGAGATCCTCTTCTTCGCTATTCTATGCGACTAAAGTGGAGGCTCTTCCGTCGTGGTGTAGGGATCATTATGTTCATATGGTTGATCCCTCCATACTACTCATTGCTATTTTTTAGTATACTTGTTTCACAAGATCTACTGCAGCCTGTGTTATTTAGGTTATAGGTTTATGTTACCTCATACCTATGCACTCTACTATAGTTTACAATTGAGTCTTTTGTCTCTTTATCTAAGTCAGTTAGTAACTTTTTGATAAATAGACTTAGAATCTTTAGATTAAATTCCTATACGGATTTTAACTTCGGTTCTTATTTAGCTAAGTAATCATTTGAGCCTCTGGAAACAGTAGTTTTCAAATTCTGACCTTTTAGACAGTAATTCTGTTGGTTTCTCTTTTACTGTAGAGTCAGTGAGTTTCATGCACTATCGATGGATGATTTTCACTTTCATAGTTTCGGAATCAATACTTCCGTTACTATTTAGGTTGGATTGTTGCATAAGAGTTAGGCTCCTATTATCCGGAACCTATTATTTTAAGGTCCTTCCGTCTTCGTATGGGCATAGGCCTTTACTCTTTCCGGGTACAGTTTATGTATTTATAAACAGATATCTGTTTATTACAAGGGCGTAAGCTTCTTCTGTCTTTGATGTCTAGTAGAAGGACGTTACGCTCCATTTTTTTGTTAATGGATTCTATTAACTAGCGTACTGCTTATGGTATATCATTACCTTAGCAGTTGTGCTTAAGATTTCGGCTCATGAAGTAAGAGTTCTTCTACTTCTTGGGCTTACATTAATAGTGTTGCTATTATAGATTTTTGAAGGCTGCTCATTGCGCTCAGCCATCCATTCATGAATTTTATCTCAGAAATATCGAGTCCATTTCTGGAGGCCTCTATTGTTAGGTCTATTATCTACTGCTCAGAATGTCATTCACTTAACAGTTGCTACTATAGCTAGGTAGGCTGTCTGTTTCGGCAGTGTCTCCGTTCGGCTGCCCTCTTCGCTCTGGGCTATTTGACCCAGGGCAAGAAAAGGGGGGGGGGAGGGTGTTCCCTTGGGTCACCTGTTTTTACTATGAAAACAAGGGGATACCTCCTCCGGAGTTAGTAATTCTGAGCTGTTATTGGGATGGTTGTTTAGTGAGAAGTTTAAGTTTATAAAATTCATTCAAGTCTTAGTTTTTAAAGTATAGCCTTTGAATATTGCATATGTCAACGGACATGATTATGCAATTCTCACACACTTTTAGAAGTATAAGAGTCTCTATTCTCTAGACTTACTTTATTATTGGCTTACTTTAAAAATTATTAGTATAAGGATTATTGGATATTAATAGAGTACATGGATGTATGAAGCTCAATTTTTGGAAGGTGTTGTATCTTTCTAATTTATCATAAATAAGAAAGATACATGTAAGGCCTATTACTTCTTTTCCCTACAGGGGATGACTCTATTTTATTTTATTGAGCGTATTCCATTTTGCTCTATGTCCTTGGCCCTCCAGCCTTTTTACTATTCAGCTATGTCTGGGTCATTGGTACAGTATAAAAATGTTAAAAAATTTATAGTAATTTATATATTTTTTATACTTACCAATGACCCAGACGGGGATGGCCCTCCCAGGAGTTGGGAACTCTTGCCTCCCCGCTGAGTACATAGCGCTTACCAGGCACTGGTTATTAGAATGATAAATGGCGCCAATTTCGGAACGTCCTTGACACTGCGCATGCGCAGTAGGGGCGAAGTGTGGAGGGCCTTTCAGGACATGTTTTCTTTAGTTTTAGATGCAAATTTTGGGGATTGGGGGGCAAAATTTGTGTTTGGCCCTATATTTTAAGAGTTAGCACCAGCTATGTCTGGGTCATTGGTAAGTATAAAAAATATATAAATTACTATAAATTTTTTAACTTTTTTCAAAAAGTGAAACCTTTGCATGGAATTGGCCCACTGCAATTGCCGGATCCGAGTTTTACTATTATGACGGATGCCAGTCAAACTGGTTAGGGCGCGACACTATGTCCGTTGGATTCGAGGTGCCAGGGTCTTTGGGATCTGCAGTTTTTAAGCAAGCACATAAATATCAAAGAAATGATGTCAATTTGGCTTGCGTTGCATCATTGGATGGACGTTATTCAGAATGCACACGTCCAAATTCTATCCGACAGTACGGTAGTAGCATATATTCGGAATCAGGGAGGCACTCATTCCATTCCGTTGTTCAAGCTAACAGAAAGAATCCTTCTGTTTGTATTGGAACATCAGGTTCTACTATCGGTCCGTCATATTCTGGGTTGTCTGAATGTGTAAGCAGACTCCCTTTCACGGAGAGGTCGCCTGTTGCCGTCGGAGTGGACTCTCAACAAACAGGTTTTCAATCAGATTTGCTACCAATGGGAGCGACCAATGATAGATTTGTTTGCGACACATCTCAACAATCAGTTGCAGACGTATGTGTCACCATGTCCGGATCCTCGAGCATTTGCAGTAGATGCTCTTTCAAACTTGTGGAATGGGATAATAGGATATGCGTATCCTCCAGCGCCGTTGATTCAGCAGATATTGCTCAAGATAAAGCAGTCCCACTGCAAGATTCTGTTGGTAGCATCTCTGTCTCCACAGAGACTGTGGATAAATCTACTCAGGTGTCTGTTGTGGGACATGCCGCGAAAGCTTCCTCCACGGGAGGATCTTTTGTCGCAGGGGAAATCGCGCACCCTTCACCACAATCCGCAAGGTCTCAACCTTCACGTATTTCTGTTGTGCGGTCCTTCTTGCACAGAAAACGTTTTGCAGGACGAGCAGTGGACGCGAATTCTAACTGCAGGAGGACCTCCTCATCGCTAAATTATGCTGCAAAATGGAAGGTCTTTCGTCAGTGGTGTAGGGATCACTCTGTAGATCTTTATAATCCCTCCATTCCTGACATTGCTAATTTTCTGGTCTATTTGTTTGATGAGATCAAACTGCAGCCTGTTACTATCAAGGGTTATAGGTCTATGTTATCTGATACCTATTCACACCATGATTTATTGATGATTGGAACTAATGTCTCTTTATCTAAATTAGTAAGAAACATTTCGATAAATAGACCAAGAACCCTTAGATTAATTCCGAAGTGGAATTCTTAAGCATGGGTTCTTAAGTACTCTCAACGTGTATTTTGCATTTTTTGCGGTGTTCGTGAACGTGACTGTGTCGTGTCACAATCAATAGTCGCGTGAAAAAAAAACTGACTCCTGTGTCGGCAAAGAAGATTCGTGGCGCTGCCTGGATATCTCGAAGGAATAGTGTTGAAACATGACTGCTTAATCCTAGCGTAAGTTGGAGATGATTTCGGAATATTCGCGTTTTCAATTGTATGACATGTTGCATGACACGATACAATATGATAATTTCTCATTGATACGTTTATGCATGTATTCTAAACGTAAAAATTCTCGAAACTCGATTATCTGCGTATGCCCTACATGTTATCGACGTTTAATTTTATTTGAGTGTAGACAGTTCAGTCACGCTCCTGGGATAAAGGGTTCAGCAATTCCTGGACATGTACTGGTATATGGCGATATCCTACAATATGATAATTTCTCATTGATACGTTTATGCATGTATTCTAAACGTAAAAATTCTCGAAACTCGATTATCTGCGTATGCCCTACATGTTATCGACGTTTAATTTTATTTGAGTGTAGACAGTTCAGTCACGCTCCTGGGATAAAGGGTTTGGCAATTCCTGGACATGTACTGGTATATGGCGATATCCTAAACCCCCCCCCCCCCCCCCCCCCCCCCCCCCCCCCCACACACACACACACACACACACCATTTGTAGTCAATAGGCCCTACCAGACGATTCTAGGAGACTGGCTATTTTCTTTTACCTTCATTTGTGCTCACTTCAAGAGATCCCCATTGAATAGTTATCTAATAACTCCCTTACTTGGTGTATCCACCCTGTTTTAATATTTTGATTTCAAATATTCAGGAAAATTAATTTACACCATCAGATGTCAAGGAGATTTACCAAATAGTTAAGATAGCAGTACATGTATGTATGCTCGAGTTTTCATGTGATTAGAAATAAAGTGAAGCCCCTTGGAATCTCACACCTACTGTCGGTTTAATTAACAGATAATAAATTACAAAATGTGCCACTTGAAATATTTAGGAAACAGAAACCCCTTGAAAACGTTATTATTGTGGGTTTTTTTTCACATTTATTACCGTGTCCAGTATTTAAAAGACTTCATGAGACAATAAAGGGTGAAATAATATGCTAGTTTGGGCAGCTGGTTATAAAGTCGCACATAATACTTAATGTATTGGGTTAGCAAAATGTTATGAAAACAGCGAAAAGCTGTCAACACGATGAAACAAAAAGCCATGACATTCCAAGCCAAGCAAGCCAAACACTCAGTTTGCCTCGATTATCCATGGTGTTTTTAAAACAATTGAAGGACAGTGTGACAAAAAATATCAATACAATGCAGAGACTATATAACTCACTGTGCATTTGGGGAGTCACCAAACTTTTCATTTTATTCAGAGTCACCATTTCTGCTCGAGTCATAAAACAAATAACAGCCATTCTTCAAGATGACCCTAAGAATGTTAACAAAGCCACCATCACATTACTCAGTGTTTTTTGAATATGACAAGACATGGGCTGCCGTTAGTAAGGGAGCCATACACTCTGAAGATAT
Source organism: Pictodentalium vernedei (assembly GCA_031216915.1). NCBI lineage: Eukaryota > Metazoa > Mollusca > Scaphopoda > Dentaliida > Dentaliidae > Pictodentalium > Pictodentalium vernedei. The sequence goes on along the minus strand of CM062290.1, from coordinate 142,794,330 downwards.
TCCTCAAATTGGGGAAGAGTACCTGGTACAGTGGGGAAATAACAAGAAAAATGTGCATTCTGCAAAAGTAGAAGCTTGTGGAAGCTATAAAGAAATGAAAGACTTCATTCGACAGAGAGCCAACTCATGCACACATCAAAGTGAAAATGACAGGTCTGAGGTTTCGCCAAATCATTCGGACAATCCATCTGCAGAAACTTCAGAACAAGACAATCAACTGGATGTACTGGATCATTCGAACAACGTTCAAAATCAACTATCAGAAAATCACCACAATCAACAAACAGAAACTCCAAAGAGAGTAAATAAATCTGGATCCTCGAAAACAACCAAAAAGGTAACATTAAATTCTAACACTCACTTACATGACCATGCCCCAAATCATCCCTGCCCCTCCGATTTTTTCAAAAAAGTATCAATAGTGACAATACACATTTTTTGGATTGCCCCCCCCCCCCCCCCTTAATTTGCCTGGATTAGGCTTTCAAAATTTCCAAACTAGAGGGTGTCGGGGGGCAGGATGTGTTATTTTTGACTTTAATGTGCCCAAATTAGGGTAAAAGGGAACTTGAAGTGCCCAAAATAAATTAATTTAAAGGTTTGGAATGATTGGTAGACACCAGCCAGCCCCCCCCCCCCCCCTGCCCCCCGGTAGACATCAGCCAGCCCCCCCCCCCCCCCCCCCCACACACACACACACACACACACACACACACAAAATACCCTGGTAATACCATGGTGTTACCAGGGTATTTTGGGATTTACCATGGTACTTTTTTATAAGGGCTGGGTCAGTGGGCTTTCCACAATCATGAATGCTCAAGTCAAGAAAATTTCCAGTTATTCGGGTCTGAAATTCCAAAATTACACACATGTTCGGTCCACAATAGTCATTTGGATGCAGTTTGTGTACATGTACATTTTGAGTTTTGGAATTCCCGACTTGCAATTTCCATTGTAAATTCGCTTTTCAATAATAATTAGCAACATAATCGTTAAAAATTATAAAACCTCCCCCTTCACCTAAATGTGGACAGTTGTCTGGGTCAGTTGTGGTGAATTGACATTTTGTACAAATATTCACACACAACGAACAACTCCGCTGGGTCTGCCAACAGTTATTTAAAACAACGATAATTAACATTCAAATATTTATTTTAATTGGAGGGCAGGTTCAATTCGTTGTGAACCAGTACACCCGAGGACCAACAGAACAATGATTCACCTCTGCAAGTTCACATACGATGTGTTTCTTGCAACATGGAGTTTGTGGTGTGAGCAAAGCGTCCCTTCCAAAAGCGACCCGTTTGTGTTCGACTATGATATACTGCTCAAAATAACAGTTTGATCATACTTTCGGGCCATCAGTTAAATTCTCAGGAATCTGATGTTGTTATATATGCTAACATACCTTATGACCCCTAATAATTTTTGTAACATATGGTTTGGAAAAAAAAAATAAAACCTTGAAACTGTTAGACACAAAATAGTGATCAATTTCAAAGACAGATATAGTTTCGAAGAAGAAAATAAACAACCTTGAAACTTCGAAATATAGGAAAATCGTCGAGCATTTTTTTATTTTTTCATTTTTGTTTTCTTCAAAAACATACCTTATGACCCCTGAGCAGGGTCATAAGTTATGTTTTCAAAGAAAAAAAATCTGAAAAAATAAAACAGCCTTGAAACTTTGAAATATAGGAAATTCATTGAGCATTTTTTTATTTTTTCGTTTTTGTTTTCTTCAAAAACATACCTTATGACCCCTAAGCAGGGTCATAAGTTATGTTTTCAAAGAAAAAAAAATATGAAAAAATGAAACCCAGAGACTTCGAAATATAGAAAAATTGTGGAGCAAATTTATTTTTTCATTTTTGTTTTCTTCAAAAACATACCTTATAACCCCCTAAGCAGGGTCATAAGTTATGTTTTCAAAAAAAAAAATATGAGAAAATGAAACCTAGAGACTTCGAAATATAGAAAAATTGTGGAGCAAATTTATTTTTTCATTTTTGTTTTCTTCAAAAACATACCTTATGACCCCTAAGCAGGGTCATAAGTTATGTTTTCGAAGAAAAAAAAATATAAAAAAATGAAACCTAGAGACTTCGAAATATAGAAAATTTACTGCCGACTCTGCCATATGTTTCTAACATTCTACTGAAGACAGCCAGAGGTGGGAATATGGGGTGGAAGCTCATCACCACGTTTCCTTGAAAAACAAAATTATTTATTATTTTATCAACGAGTAAATAGTTTCAGACTTTTTCGTCAAGCAGTCGCCATACTTTCTGTCATATGTCATTTGTCTCCAGTTGATGTTGAAAGTATTTGAAACTTTTCCCCATTGATTGCTCTTTGAATACTCTGTTTGGAATATCACCAGTTGCCTTTCCTCCTATCAGAACACAAATTGGGGCAACTTTGAAGATATGATCAATATATTTTTCACACATGGCCATTGTCAACCCATCCCAGAATTCATAAATAACTTTCACCAAATCATCCTGCATTTTGGGTTCTTTACTTGAAACATATCTTTTCATTTCATTCCAGACCATCTCAATCAGGTTAAGATCAGGGCTTTCTGAAAACAAATTTAAATATTAGTAAGGATTGGTTGATCAGTATTGCTCGTGATTACCTAAACACTAAACATAGCGGGTCGTGCTTAGTTCCGACCAAAGCCGATTAACCCTTTACCCAATGCAGACGATATCAAAATTTATTAATTTAAATATAGTTTTTTAATTTTTTAGCTCAACTTGACAAAGTCAAGCTGAGCTATTGCCATCACTTCTCGTCCGTCGGCGTACGTTAGTACGTTAGTATGTTAGTACGTTAGTACATACGTCCACAATTTCCTTTGGCACACCTCACAGGTCGCATTTATGATCAGATGACTTTGAAACTTGGCATGCTTATTTGGGGTGACCTCTAGATGGGAGCTATCGATTTACTTCAATTTCCGTCAAAAAATGTTGCCGCGGCCAACGTTCTTAGAACTTAGTTTAGTCAAACCACAATATTTCCCTTTGGCACACCCTACAGGGCACATCTATGATTTGATTGCTTTGAAACCTGGTATGCTTATTTAGAGTGACCTCTAGATGGGAGCTATCGATTTTCTTCAATTTCCGGCAAAAAATGTTGCCACGGCCAACGTTCGTAGAACTTAGTTTAGTCAGACCTCAATATTTCCCTTTGGCACACCCTACAGGGCACATTTATGATCAGATTGCTTTGAAACCTGGTATGCTTGTTTGGGGAGACCTCTAGATCGGTGCTATCGATTTTCTTCAATTTCTTTCAAAAAATGTTGCCGCGGCCAATGTTCTTAGAACTTAGTTTAGTCAGAAGACTCAATATTTCCCTTTGGCACACCCTACAGGGTACATTTATGATCGGATTGCTTTGAAACCTGCTTGTTTGGGGTGACCTCTAGATGGGAGGTATTGATTTTCTTCAATTTCCGTCAAAAAATATTGCCGCGGCCAATGTTCTTAGAACTTAGTTTAGTCAAACCACAATATTTCCCTTTGGCACACCCTACAGAGCACATTTATGATTTGATTGCTTTGAAACCTGGTATGCTTATTTAGGGTGACCTCTGGATGGGAGCTATCGATTTTCTTCAATTTTGCGGCAAAAAATGTTGCCTTGGCCAACGTTCGTAGAACTTAGTTTAGTCAGAAGACTCAATATTTCCCTTTGGCACACCCCACAGGGTACATTTATGATCGGATTGCTTTGAAACCTGGCATGCTTGTTTGGGGTGACCTCTAGATGGGAGCTATCGATTTTCTTCAATTTTCATCAAAAAATGTTGCCGCGGCCAACATTTTTAGAACTCAGTTTAGTCAGACCACAATATTTAACTTTGACACACTCTACAGGGCACATTTATGATTTGATTGCTTTGAAACCTGGTATGCTTGTTTGGGGAGACCTCTAGATGGGAGCTATCGATTTTCTTCAATTTCTGTCAAAAAATGTTGCCGCGGCTAACGTTCTTAGTTCAGTCAGAAGACTCAATATTTCCCTTTGGCACATCCCACAGGGTACATTTATGATTGGATTGCTTTGAAACCTTTCATGCTTGTTTGGGGTGACCTCTAGATGGGAGCTATCGATTTTCTTCAATTTCCATCAAAAAATGTTGCCGCAGCCAACATTCTTTGAACTTAGTTTAGTCAGACCACAATATTTCCCTTTGGCTCACCCTACAGGGCACATTTATGATTAGATTGCTTTGAAACCCGGTATGCTTATTTACGGTGACCTCTAGATGGGAGCTATTTATTTTCTTCCATTTCCGTCAAAAAATGTTGCCACGGCCAACGTTCTTAGAATTTAGTCTAATCAGACCACAATATTTCCCTTTTATACACCCTACAGGGCACATTTATGATTGGATTGCTTTGAAACCTGGCATGCTTGTTTGGGGAGGCCTCTAGATGGGAGCTATTGATTTTCTTCGGTTTCTGTCAAAAAATGTTGCCACTGGCAAAAAAAATGACATTGGTACCAATGATCTTCAATTTTGCCATTTCATTTATAACTTACCAAGTTCAAGATTGTCAAGTTGAGCTACAGTGTCATTGACACTTTCATTTCGAAAAATTTCAACAAAACCATATCATGTCACCCCTCATTGGAACGACCTGTCAAGATCGTTCCAATGAGGGGGTCACATGATATGGTTTTATTGGGTAAAGGGTTAAAAATGTTATCACTACGGCATTGTTGAAATTTATTTTGCAAGTATTCTTTGGAAAAGCAATTCTTGGTACTTTTCCGGAAAACTGTCAACTTCGAGTATTTGGTGTAGCATAGGCCTACATTAGCAGTAGGGCCTACGACATAGCTAATTATTTTAGAGCAGGATTTCAAGTGAATAGCTAGAAAATATATTTCACAGTACAAATGTTTTTAACTAGTAGAGTGTTGGAAGCCAAAAAAAAAATGGGCTTTAACCTGAAGTACTGGCGCTGCAACTTGGTCTCACATTCTTTGGAAGTATTAATTTCATATTACCCTCGGTTTACCTTGTTACAATTTTTGGAAGAGTGTCTCGAAACACTCTCCCAGAAATTATAACAAAGCAAAGACAAGTATCCTGTATTAATAAAAAAAACCCCACTTACCAGCAGGCCAAGTCCACCAGTTAATGCCATTGTCTGTCATGAAGTTCTTTGCCAAACGGGAGGTGTGTTTTGGATCATTATCCTGCTGAAACCTGTGTCCGCCTGCATATTTTTCTTTAATAAAGCACAGTAACTTAGTCTCCAAAATTTTGTGTGTAAAGAAGTCGGCGTCCATTATGCCATCAAAGACAAAACAGTGTGTCGTGCCACGCCTGCTTATCCCGGCCCACACATGTACTTTGAGTGGATGTTTGGTTTTGGAACATGAATTGCTATGGTTCCTTTTTGGCGGAAAGCTGTTAACTGTCGGTTTTGGCAAAGCTGCACAGACATTTCGTCCGTAAAAATAACATCATCCAAAGTGTCATCATTGTTTATAAGAGTTTCACAGAATACAACCCGCTTAGCCTTGTTGACGTCGCGTATCATCTGGCAGTATCTGGGTGAGGAAGTCGTAAACCCCGCCTCAACAATAGCCTTTTTAGCAGTATTGTAACTTACATCGGTTCCTCGTTTGTGTAACAGTTTTTGAACATCTTTAACTGATTGCAGAGGATTATTTTCAAGGGCATCTTCGGTGCATTTTATGTCTCTATTATCAGTTTTAATAAACTTGGCAGCATACGTCTCTGATGTTGATGGCAGAGCAAGATCATCGAAATCGCCATTCACAAATTTTTTAATGTGGTATTGAATGGTTTGCCTTGATAATGAGATGTTCTTTTCGGCAAAATGTCTCTGGATGGACTTTGTCTTGAGCCCTTCTCTAAACAATCTAGTTATTTCAAGTCGCTTTAAATGGTCAATTTTAGGCATTGTTACGAATTATCACAGACTCCCTGGCACTTAATTAAAAACTGAGCATGGTTCTCTTTGAGGTGCTGGTATATCACTTTTTTTTACTGATTTGTCAAGCAGTTCAACCAATCATTGTGACGTGATTGGTACCACAGAAATAATTAATTTGATTGGGCAACTGCTTTTGCGCTTCGTGTCACAGCAATTACTGTTGTCTCTTCTTACCTTCTTCTTCCTTGTATTGTCCATAGATACACCCATGTCATTTTAATAGTTCAATAATATAAACGGAGAAGTGTGTGTGTGTGGGGTGGTGGGGGGAGGGTAATAGATCCCACAGTTACCATGTTTCTCAGTCGAATGTGGAAGATTGTGTCAATAAAAATATTCTTTTCCATTTCAGAAGGAATGTAGAGTTCTGTGTTCTGGTTCACCAGAACTAGATGCAAATGAACAAAACATACAAGTTGATGTCGGATGCACACAGGCAGTTAGTAAAGAAGAGATATCAGATATGTTAGGTGCCGCCATCCTTCAAATTCAGAAGACTGTCAGTGGACTGGAGGATAGGCTTATAAAGAGGCCGGAAGAAACAGATAATAAGTTATCAATTATGAGCAGAAGATTATACAGTGCAGAAACTTCTCTAAATGAAATGAGGCAGGTAGTGGTTGACATATCATCACAAAGAATAACCAACACACATGTTGACAATTCGTTTATTCCGGACTCACCTCGACCTATAGATGGATCTACTTTCAGTTCAGAACCAACGCCTGCAAATGAATCTGTAAATTTTAATGAAGGAATTCCTGGCAGGTTTCAAATTCCAATTGATATTCTTAGGATATTGATGAAAGACTCACAAGGACCAGGTAATTTCGCGTTGAAAGTGACGGAGAAGCTTTTCCCGGAACTGTTCTCAGTCGACAACTTGAGACAACGTTACAATTACAACGGTGGTGGTGCAAAGGGGAAAAGGGCACTAGATCCACTGAGAAAAGAAACAATGAGGAAGTATGTTGAATACTTCTACCCGGAGTTGAAAAACCCTAAGTTATTCCAAAATGTTGTGGTAAACACCATCAATAAAGGATTACGCCGACCGTCAAAAGAACAAAAACAGATCAACAGAGGTGTACTGCAGGAAAATTTTACGTATGAACATAGATTTCCAGAGTGTGAGAATATATTCACCAGTGTGCGCTCGGCAAATGAGTTATTGAATGGACATGAGTCTGGTGACTTTTTTTAACTTTGAAATATGTATACTAGGTTTGCGTGGTATTTGAAACAAAAAATACTACCATGTGCCCCCTCATTGGGGGAGTCACGTGATATGGTTTTGTTAAACATTTTGAAAAATAATATCAACTACTCAATTTATATATGACGCAACTGGATGCAGACGATTCGTTAAATTCTAGGTAAATAAACCGATAATTTTTTTTGTAATTACATCGTATTCAGCCAATACTGGTTTGAATACTAGTAGGGATGGCACAAAGGGGGCACGGTGGCTCAGTTGGTAGAGGTGCAGGCTGCAAGCCGAGAGGTCCTTGATTCGAATTTGACTGAGAATATAAATGGGGGTAATAATCCACCCCAAGTGAGGCATAAATCTCAAGGGAAACGGGGCTTATATGGGTACGGAGGCACCAGATTGCCGGTCAATCAAGGGTTCAATAGCGGGAGGGAAATGCCTTATACAGGTACGGAGGCACCAGATTGCCACTCAATCAAGGGTTCAAGACCGCCCACATGACTAGGGTCCAATATACCACAGCTGTTTTGCCACTAGGGTGTGTAATATTGGATCCTAGTCATGTGGGCGGTTTGAACCTCTTAATTAGGGCTAGGAGAGCTGATTGCTGTTCAGGGTTGAGACAGCGTTGGGTTGTTGATGCAGGGGTTTCACAAGGTGTAGTTACAATTTGGGGTTTCATTGCTACCTGTGCTAGCGTGACAAGGGAACAGGTGGCGGTTGATCTTATTCGGACGCAGTGGTAGCAGTCGATTGAGCTGGGCGGCATAGTTGTAGGGTAGAACTCATTGTATAACTGCGAAACATATCTGTGCCACCCCCTCCCCGGCTCTGCCACCTCGAAATATTGGTGTATATCGGTTTAATATCAATATACTGTGCAGCCCTTTATAAATGCTTGCGTATAATTTAAACATGTTAGTGCTGAATTTATTAACTTATAGGCATACTAGTCTTGTGTGATAAGAAGTCCTACTTGATGCACTTGATATAAAAATCAGAGGATGGTTGGGGATGGATGCGGATGTGCTTTTGTTAGTAACTGACAATTCTAAAACGCGACAGCAAAGCAATCAGTTGTGGTTTTATTTTGTTTTTTCTATTGAACATTTGCATTTAATTTTTCAATTTAATAAAAAAGATGCTACAGATGTTTTTTTTGTGTGCGTGAATATGCTGTGCTCATATAATAAAACAATGGAAATAAAGTATTTAAAAAAAGGGAACTGGTTAATTGAATTTGTTTCCATTTATTTTGCCATGGTGGTGAAAAACGTGCTGGTTACGTCTATAACAGGAGCCAGCAAAGAGTATGGACAGTAGCTTTTGACACCTTTTGTATTTTTGTCTCACCCCGATTAATTCAACAATACTAATCACTTCAAATAATCTTCGCCGATATTGCCAGTCGTAAAATACTGATAATCATTTTATTACCTATTATAAATAAACTACAATAATCTTTTGAATTAATTTCCAACGCTAATTTGTTTTTAGAGCAATCATCTGGCCCTGGCTTCTGATGAGTAGATTCTATCAGGCAATGATCTGTGTTAACCCTTCACCCCGCACTGATAAACATGTCCCTTATAAGCCAAAAACTAAAATTTCTGGCTTATAATGTTCCAACAAGCTAGGTTTTTGAGATGAAAATAATTCTATTTGAAAGGTGATTTTTGAGACAAGAAAATGAAAGATAAGCTGTTGGTACATCCCCATTATTTTTTCTAATCGCATTTTTCCCCACTTCTTGGAATCACTTGACCGTCGTTATACAGAGCATGAATAAAACAATCTTGAAGCAACTTGGGGAGAGACTGAACTTATGCCTGGTAACTTTGTGTGTGTGTGGAGGGGGGAGGGGGCTATATAATGCTAATGTATATTCTCTGAGAGGTGGGGGGGGGGGGGGTGACTAGATTTTTTTTTTATCGTTCCTGTTCTTTGTTATTCCTTTCTCTATGTGGTTATCACATGGCACATACTTGACGTCGCACGGTTTGAGAGGGTGCTTTTCTGTTGTCTTTCCACTTCTTGTGTCAGTTGGCAGTCTTCACGGTGATCATTTTTGCGATATGGTGATATTTGATGACTGCCCAAGGTCACAGACTTATATCAATTGGAGCATTTTCCCCTCTCCATACTTCAACCGTTAAATCAGTTTATTGTTTGCTCGGTTCAAATTTCACAAACAGAATGCCATACTGTCACTGTTTTTTTTATTTTATTGTGTGCTTCTGCTTGAGGCAGCAACGGTTTGACGGAAACGAAAAATCCCACACTGCATTCTGCATTTCTGTTTCAAGTGGTTGAACATCACATATGTTCGTCGTATTATCAGAATTTAACTAATTCTTCTATTATACTATCAATACTGTTTTCTCGGTGTTGATATTTTGAAAATGATTGAATATGTTAAATTCGGATAATACGACCACCCACGCTTCTGATCCTCCATCTTACGACAGCAGTGCGGTTCAGTGAACAGAAAGATGTAACAGGCGCCCGAGTCTGCAAATGAACACGATATACGCGATGTGGTGTACAAACCACGAGTACCGCAATGATATAATGTCTTAATGATGAAAGGACGCGTCCACGATGTTCGTGACTCCGGGGCAGTTTCACAAATTAGGGGTTCCGTAATGCTGAATTTGCACTCAATGCCTTATTGTTCTTCACCATCTTTCCCATTGTGAAAGATTTACGCGATGTGATGTACAAACCACGTTTACCGCAATGATATAATGTCTTAATGAGGAAAGTACCCGTCCACGATTTTCGTGACTCCGGGGCAGTTTCACGAATTAGGTGTTGCGTAATGCTGAATTTGCGCTCAATGCCTTATTGTTCTTCACCATCTTTCCCATCGTGAAGTAACTCGAAAAACCGACACGGCAGTATCGCGTCAAAACACCGTTAAAAAAATCGTGTAACACCGCAACATCGTGGAAAATGCAAAATGCACGTTGAGAGTACTGTAACTATACGCACTGCTTATGATAAGCTATCTTCATCTCAGCAGTTTGCTCTTAAGATTTAGGCTCATGAAGTTAGAGCTCTATCAACATCTTGGGCTTATGCTAATAGTGTTGCTATTACGAATCTAATGAAGGCTGCATATTTGTCTCAGCCTTCCACTTTCACGAATTTTTATCTTAGAAATATTGAGTCCATTTCTGGAGATCTGCATTGTTTAGGTCCGTTATCAGTTGCTCAGAATATTGTCCACTAATCAGTTGCAACTATAGTTATGTAGGCTTTCTCTTCCGGCAGTGACTCTGTCCTGCTGCTCTCTTCGCTCTGGGGTATTTGACCCAGGGCAAGGGGAAGGGCGGGGGGGGGGGGGGGGGGAGGCGGGGGTTCCCTCAAGTCACCTGCTTTATAGTGAAAAGCAAGGGAATACCTACCCCAGAGTCAGTAATTCCGAGTCGGTACCGGGATGGTTTTAAAGTACAAAGCTAATGTTTACTCATATCATGTAATATTTTTAATATTTGTAGCTCGGTGTGAAGCATTTGTATATGTCACGTGTCAAACGAGCGTTAATATACAATCCTCGGACACTTTTAATGAGTATATAGTCTCATTTCTAATCAACCTACTCACAATTGTTTACTTCAGGCTTGCACTACAGTGGAAGTCCCTAACTCGGATAAAATACTCTCTATTTTTGTCTTTCCCAAGCAAGTTGGGAAAGAAAAGTGGTGCAAAAGCACCAATAAAAAATAAGCCAAAACTGGGTCGAGTGCAACTGGCACAGACCCAGTGCGGGACGCTCTCTCCCAAGTACAACTCCACGACTTCCGTTGCCAGTGCGCATGTACCGTCTCTAAAGACTCATTCTTTTTATAATCCGCTTCGTGTCGAGATGTTTTTGCACGCTTATCAGTGTTCCACCAGCTCGATGTTTGATGATTCCTGATTCATTGTACCACAGTGTATCCTTTGTATTCTCAGGAACAGTGTTTTTTTATATTCCCTTTTCTATTATATATCCATAATGTATATTTAATTGTTCTCTCTCGAGTCGCGCGCGAATTTTGTGTGCCATGCGGTTCGGACTTATATTATTTCACAATTATTGTTAATGCTTTTTTTGCAAAATTTTCTAATTGTGTTAGAGTTAGGTGTCAGCGGGGTACCACTCCTACAGTTTTTCTTCTTTCTTTTGAGAGTAGTCATCCTGTTGTGTGGTTCCCGGTCGACCGTCTGGGGTCTTTGTTTCTGTCACCTTTCTCTCTTCTTTGGGGGTGTTCTGTTTTCTGATTTCACCTTCTCTGCTCCTCTCACCTCTATCATGCCCAGGACAATTCCTTGTGGGCAATGTCTGCTGCCAAAGCATGTGGACGATGTACATTCATCTTGTTCCTCCAGTAATGGGTGTTCGGCCGAGCGGCCATGTGGTGTCTGTGGATCATGGTCATCCACTTTCTGGGCGTCAGTTAACCGTGTCGTTCGTTCTCGTGGCTGTGCCTCCCGCTCCCGCGGGAAAGGAGAACATGGTCGTTCGGGGCCTCCCGAGCCGACCTTGTCTGGTGAGAGTTATTCCACCTCTGTGGGGGATGTGCAGTCTTTTCCTGTGGTGGATACTGCGGGAGCCGTTGAGTGTTCTGGTGAAGAGGTGCCTGGTTCCGGGACTACGGTCCCCCTCCAGTCGACATCTGAGGCTGTCACTAGGGTTGTGACTCCTCCTTCGGTGCCGAGCCGGTGTGCTCTCTGCACTATTTCACCAGCCTCAACGACTCTCGACGTATCTACAACTACTGCTGGTCCGTCTGCTTCATCGTCAGTTTCAGCCGGCCTCGGCTTTTCGCTGCAGGGGACTGCAGGAATGTCCGGTACTGTAGACGTGGGATATCGGCCTCAGCCTTCCCTGACTTCAACTTGGCGAAGTCGGAAGGGGCTGCCGGCCGAACCCATCTCTGTGGTCTCTTCGCCGTCGAGCACCACAGTTGTGTCTTTGGATTCGGATGTTCTTAGTGGAAACACTATGAACTCTGTGGCGTTTCCGTCTACTCATTCTGGCCTCACGGCCAGTTTTGGGGGACCAATGCCTTGTGTGCAGCCTGGACCTTCTGCCCCGCAGAGGTTCGCGGTGACTCTCATGAGTTCTCACCATATTGATCCTCGGGGTGCATCGTACCCCTATACACGTCTGCCTTCAGATGTTTCGTCTGTCGCCCATTGTCCCGCGTCGGGTGTTTTGGAGGATCGTGACCCTTCGCTGGTTAAGAGGGTCAGAGGTGAAGCCACTTTGCCGGTTCGCTTCCCTGTCGAACCGGTTGGTACAGGCAGTGAGCTTAGGGAGGCCCTCTCCTTACTCTCTCAGGTTCTTTCTAAGAGCCTTCCTGTTGCTTCCAGCGAGGCTATGAGTGGTTTCCAGGCGCATCCTATGGCGCCGCCTCCCGGGATTGGAATCAGGCCTGTTTCTGATTCCTCTGGTGTCCCGACACCATGGGAGGCGTCGACTGGTTTGCCTACGATGGGCTATGTGTCTTCCGACTCTGGGGAGGAGTCCGACATGCTTGAGGTCGAGGGCCAGCAGTCTTCGGACTTGGGGGCAGCTCTTGACTTTGTGTTTGGGTTTCTGCCTGATCTCAAACCTGCTAACCAGCCGACAGTGTCAGCCTGGCCGCGATCATTGGTCGCGCGCCAACAGCCTATGGAGCAACCTGCTTCTGGACGCCTTCGACCGTGCCAGTCGGTACAGGTGGTTGAAGCTTTTTCAGCATTGGATTCCAAGCTGAATTCCAAGGCTTTGAAGACTTCGTCCTTCACCAGGGTTGACACCTTTTTGCCTCCTGTGCGTTATCGTTCCTATGATTCCGCCAATCCGTCGGTCTGCCAGACTTTGACGGTTCTGGATCAGGACTCCACTTCCCTCGGGCTTTCCAAGCCCAAGTCTGCCGTCATTCCAATGACGACTCTGGAGTCCACGTTGGGCTTATCTAGAGAGATGCTTGGCATGCTTTCTCTCTCAGATCATGTCGTCTCAGCTTTGGCTGCTTATCTGCCTCCAGATAAGTATGACGAGCTACAGGCTCCTTTGCGTGTGCTGTCCAAGGCGCTTATGCACCTTACTCACACGCATGCCTGTAACACGGCTAATTTGGAATTAGTTCGAAGGGACGCTGTGCTGGACACAGGACGTTCCCTTCCCGAGGAGCAGCGTGCTGCTCTGCGAGCTGCTCCTTTGGCAGGTCCGCAACTTTTCCATGGTTCCGTGTCGACAGTCCGGGATGACGTCCTACGTCATTCCAAAGATCAGCTGCTGTTTCGTCAGCTTGATCAGCCTTCTCGGGGAGGCAAGGGCCATTCCAAGCCTAACAAGTACCCTTCTGCTTCCTCTGTGAAGCAAAAGGCTGGTCCTTCTGCCGCCGCCTCTACTTCTTACTCACGGGGTAAAGGTAGGGGTCGGCAGAATCGAGGGAAGTCTCAGGATTCTTCATTTAGCAGAGGAGGTGGTTTCTCCTCTCGCGGGCCTCGTCGGGTCTCGAAATGAAGTTCCTCACCTCAACTCGTCCCAGGTTGGAGGAAGGATAGCAGAGTTCGCAGACCATTGGGCCACCATCACATCCGATCCGTGGGTGTTAGATGTTGTTCGGTCCGGGCTGCGCATATCCTTCCGACGGCACCCCACTCTGTCAAGGGTGCCTCTTCCAACCACAGTTCCTTCAGACGTTTTACGTCGGGAACTTTTGTCCACGAAGATTGCCAATCTTCTGGCAAAGGGGGCGATCGAGGTCATCAAGAACGTTCAGTCAGTGGGTTTCTATTCCCGCCTGTTCTTGGTGCCGAAGAAGGACGGCCGACTCCGACCGGTTATCGATCTGAGTATCCTGAACCAGTCTATCATTGCTCCCAAGTTCAGCATGGAGACCTTCAGGCCGGTCCGCCAATCAATTCACCAGGGAGATTTCGCAGCCAGCATCGACCTGCGAGACGCTTACTTCCACGTTTCGATGCATCGGGCGTCACGGAAGTATCTCAGGTTCGCTTTTCTGGGGCGAGTTTACCAGTTCAAGGCCATGCCTTTCGGCCTCAACCCGGCTCCTTGGGCGTTCACCAGACTGATGTCGCATGTGATAGCATTCCATCGCACACAGTCCAGGGTGACTACTTCGGCATATCTGGACGATATCCTCCAGAGGCATTCCAATGCTGCCTTACTGGAGTCGGATGTCGCCACTCTGTTGAGCTTGCTCACGTCGCTAGGATTCAGAGTCAACGAGGAGAAGTCGGACCTGTTCCCTTCTCAGTCGTTTTGTCATCTGGGGATGTCTTTCCAAACCAAATTCAATTTGGTAGCGGTTCCCCAGGCCAAGGCTGTGATTCTCTCAGCTTTTGCTCTGACTCTGTCCCAGTCCATGTCCACGACCGCTCGGGGTTTTCTCTGGCTGATCGGTCTGTGCGGTTCGGTGACGGATCTCATTCCTCTAGGTCGGCTGCGTGTCAGACCTCTCCAACACTTTCTGCTCAGTCGTTGGAGGCCGAATGCAGATTCTCTGAATTAGGTGCTTCCGTTTCCGGACTCTCTGTATCCTCACCTTCTTCCCTGGACAGATGTTCAGTGGATTACGCAGGGTGTTCCACTGGACTTACCCATGTCCGATCGCGTTCTGACGGCAGATGCCAGCGATCTCGGATGGGGTGCGACGTTGGATCCTCTCGGTCTTTCCCTACACGGGATGTGGGACCAGGATCAAGCAGCTCTACACATCAACCAGAAGGAGCTTCTTGCTCTTCTTCTGAGTTTCAGGCAGTGGATCCCTCACCTGTCGAATCACCAGGTCCTTCTACTATCCGACAATTCGACAGTGGTTGCTTACATTCGGAACCAGGGCGGCACGCACTCGGTTCCGATGTACGAGTTAGCTCGGGATCTTCTACTGCTCGCTCAGGATGTTCACGCCGGAGTGGTTGTTCGTCACATTCCTGGTCGTCTGAACATCCTAGCCGACTCCCTGTCCCGACAGGGCAGGGTTATTTCCACCGAGTGGATGCTTCACAGGGCAGTGTTCCAGTCGCTTTGCGATCTCTGGGGACGTCCCCACATCGACCTCTTTGCGACTAGTTAGAACCATCAGGTGGACACTTTCGTGTCCCCATGTCCAGATCCTCTGGCTTTTGCAGTGGACGCTCTGTCACTCGATTGGAACGGTCTAGTCAGCTATGCCTTCCCGCCGGTTCCGATTCTTCCTCAGGTTCTCGCCAAAATTCGAACCTGCAGTTGTCGAATCATTCTGATCGCTCCCCTGTCGCCTCAGCGGGTGTGGATCAATCAGCTCCGCTCGCTGATGGCGGCGGTTCCGGCACGTCTCCCGCTACGTCGCGACCTTCTTTGTCAAGGTCGCCCGAGGAGGTTTCACGTCGACCCGACTTCGTTGTGCCTTCACGCATATCTTTTGTCAGGTCCTGTCTCCTCCGTAGAGGTTTTTCGAGACGAGCAGTGGAGTGCATTTCTTCTTCAAGGAGGCACCAGACGGGTTAGTGAGCTTCACGCCCTCTCGGTTGACCTGGCCTTTTTTAGGAGCTCTCCCAACAGTGTTACTTTTACCACTGATTGCTCCTTTTTGGCCAAGAATCAGTTACCAGATACTACTCCTCCTCCTATCTGTATCAGGGCTCTTCCTTCTGTTGAGGGTAATCGCCCTTTGCTCTGTCCGGTCCGTGCTATTCGCATTTATCTTGATCGGACACGCTTCATACGGAAAGGCAGGAAACGTTTTTTTCTGTCTCTCATTCCGGGTCGACAGAAGATCTCTCCTCAATCCATTTCTCGATGGATTTGTCTTGCTATTCGTATGGCTTATGGTCGTTTAGCAGCTGGCGATTGTATTACCAATCGTATTTCTGCCCACGAGGTGCGGGTACTGTCTACCTCTTGGGCTTATTCTAACTCCGTCAAGTTGTCAGATGTTATGCAGGCAGCCTACTGGAGAAATGCTTCTACTTTCTCCACCTTTTATTTGCGCCAGTTGCAGGAGCAGTCGGAGGACCTTTTTGCCCTGGGTCCTCTTTCTTCTGCTCAGGCTGTTGTCTGCCATAGCCATTAGGCTTCTTGAAAGTCACTTTCAGCCTTGTGCTGTTACTGCCCTTTTCTGTCTGTGTGTCACACAGGCTCATATGTCTCTTTTCATTGTCCTTTACCAATGATTGCGACATTATGGTTGATAAGCCTCGGGACATCTTACATCTGCTTCACGGTTCCAGTGCACTGGGGTTATGTGTGGGTTGGTTATGCGATTCCCTCCAGCCTTTTGTCTATTCAGCCTGAAGTAAACAATTGTGAGTAGGTTGATAAGAAATCTAAATTTTATAGTAAATTTCCTTTCTTATTATACCTACCACAATTGTTTACATGGAGGCCCTCCCGTCTTCTTTACGGGTAAAGAATCTTTCCTCCCCGCTGATCACATAACTCTAATGTTGACGGATTCAAAAAGAATGAGTCTTTAGAGATGGTACATGCGCACTGGCAATGGAAGTCGTGGAGTTGTACTTGGGAGAGAGCGTCCCGTACTTGGTCTGCGCCGGTTGCACTCGACCCAGTTTTGGCATATTTTTTATTGGTGCTTTTGCACCACTTTTCTTTCCCAATTTGCTTGGGAAAGACAAAAATAGAGAGTATTTTATCCGAGTTAGCGACTTCCACTGTAATGCAAGCCTGAAGTAAACAATTATGGTAGGTATAATAAGAAAGGAAATTTACTATAAAATTTAGATTTCTCTGGACTGCCTTTATTTATTGGCTTTCCTTTAAGAATAATTAGTATAAAGGGTTATACTGGATATTAATAGAGATCTTTGATGTTTTTGTGCTCAATTACGGAATGGTATTGTGTCTTTCTTTTTTGATAAGAATAAGAAAGATACATGTAAATCCTATCTCTCCTTTTCTCCTTGAGGGGATAATTCTGTTATATGTAATTGAGCCTATTGGATTTTCCTTTATGTCCTGGGCCCTCCAGCCTGTTTACTATTCAGCTAAGTCTGGGTCATTGGTACAGTATAAAAATGTTAAAAAATTTATGGTGATTTATATATTTTTTATACTTACCAATGACCCAGATGGGGATGGCCCTCCCAGGAGTTGGGAACTCTTGCCTCCCCGCTGCGTACATAACACTTACCAGGCACTGGTTGCAAGAATGACATTTTGACGCCAATTTCGAGACCTCCCTCCTTGACACTGCATATGCGCAGTGGAGTAAAAGTATGGAGGACCTACCAGGACATCAAATTTTCGGTTTTGGATACAAATTTTGGGGATGGGGGGGGGGGGGCAAAATTTGTGTTTGGCGGCTCTGAATTTAATGGAGTTTGCACCAGCTAAGTCTGGGTCATTGTTAAGTATAAAAAATATATAATTTACTATAAATTTTTTAACTTTTATACTATAAGACAATGGCCCAGACTTAGCTGGTGCTAACTCAAAGTTATCAAGGGCCAAACACAAATTTTGAACCCCCAATCCCCAAAATTTGCTTGCAAAACCAAAAATTAAAAGTCCTATCTGGTCCTCCATACTTTTACTCTCTGTGGATGCGCAGTCGCCAGGAAGTGACCGAAAATAGCTCCAACATCAGTCTTTGTTTGGCCCTAAAGTCATCAACAATGAAATGATATCTGTGCTTTAAAATCTCCTTTTTTGAGGATGCCAGACACAAATCAATGCAAGAATTGGTGGATCCAAGGCTGTTATTGGATGATGGAAGTGTTCAACGGTTGTATTTGACTTTCAGGGCTGTAACTTTATAATATTTATAAAATTATTTTATGTTTCCCAATTTCGGGACATATGCCTGACATCATCATTTTTAAAAATGATTATTCCACTGTGTGTTAAGTATTCCTTCCTTATCCTTCCATGAACCCTTCCTGTTAAACTCTTAAGCTTTTTGGCTAATTTTTATTGAAATTTTTTATTAAATTTCTTGGGAGTTTAACATCTATTACAGAATATTTATTTCTAGTGGTGTTAGGTCGTTTAGTCTTGCATCTTCAATCCGGTGTATTGTTTTTTCTTCGTATGAAGATCTAGCTTTGCATCTGATAGCATTTCAATTGGTTCTGACTTTGGGCCTTTTTGTTGGTCTGATGTCTTGTTTACATTGATGTTGTTTACATTGACAACATCCTCATATATAGGTAGTTTTTTAATAGATACATGGATTATTATTCCGGTAGTGTAGCTAAATAAATTTGGATTTGGTCCACACTTAGACTCTTTCGGGATGCCTTTGGGCTCTTAATGTTCCCTTTTTTAAAAAAAAAAAATTTTCCAAAAAATTTTTTGAATTTATTTTTGTTTGCTATTATTCATGTATCTTAATTATATATATTTTGTTGTGGAGTTTGGAGGTCTGCTATTGACTTTAGTCGATGCACTCCTGCAGACTCTTGTCACTTTTCTGTTCACTGGAATGACTAATGTTGGAGACGGGTGTTGCCACGAGGTTCTGAGGGCAGGTCTTTCACCGCATTATAATTCATTTTGTCAGTTTCTATTTCAGAGGAACCTGAACATGGTGGTGATATCTGACACCCATCTAAGTGTGCTACCATCGTCGTGCTCCATGGAACACATAGAGCTAGCTGCAGTGCTCATGATTGCAAGAGTTAGGACCTTTTGTTAAGGATTTTTATCTCTTGCAAGCAGCTAGCTCGACCGGTGAAGTGGTACTCCATCTGTGGGTGCTGTAACATCGGGTAAGTCCATTGCAGTCTAAGAAGTGGATTGGGTAGAGCGAGCACTTTAAATAGCTCACTCAGCGACGACGGAAATAGGGAGGAAGTCACCAAGTTTCTTGTACTCGGCGAGGTCTATAGACTGCGAGTGGGAGAGGCCACTCTCAAACCTAACAGACATTTGGGGCCAAATGTTGTTATGAGAAACTTCCACGAGCCGGAGCATATGTCTGCCCTCCACTCGGGATGCTCTGTTTAGTCTGCAGCCAGGGTTGGCTTCAGTCACGGCCTCCTCCGCCACGTTTCACAAGCTGAAATGAAGTTTTCTGGTTGGAAACTTGCACGAGACGGAGCATACGTCTGCCTGGGGGCATCTTCAGTTTTGGGTTCCTCTGCTACGTTATTAAAGCACACACGGCCGCATCCTAGCTACCCAACTCGGATATCCAGTCTGCTGCACGAAGAAGGAACTACTCTTCACCCATGAAGTCGGATCATCTGGTAGCTAGGGAGACGAGGCCTCGATCATTGGGACGTTCAGAGAAGAGTTCCATCTCCGACACACCATCCCAGGAGCAGCAAGCAGCTAGGAAACAGAAGACTGCTGCTCCTCAGGCCTCCATGACGGACTTGCTGTCGCAGATTGCGCAACTGATTGCAGTATCCCAGCAAGTGCAGATGCTGCCTCCCTCAGTCTCAGAACCTGAGCTGTCGGACGGTGCTCGGTCAGTCCAGTCGTCTTTTCACGTAGATGCAAGGGACCAAAATTCGCAACTGATTCTTTCAGATGGTGAAAAAGATAAGGAAGAGGATTACCCTTCCCTTTCGAATCAGCACAGGGTTGCGATGGATTTCATCCATCAATACTACCTTGAATTTGTTTTGACGAATCAGAATGCTACAACGACAAGGAAGAAACCGCTCGCATATTTGGACGCAGACTTCATCCCGACAAAGGAGGAAGTCCTTTCATTTCCGGTCTAGTCTAGACAGGTGTCGCAGGCCTTCGGCCATATAGACGACACCGTATTTAACCTCTCGAGTGCAAGAAGGAAAGGTGGTTTCTTAGCTGCATCTTCCATGAACATACCGTTTCATGGATTACGTTCATTTAAAAATGGTTGGAGAAGATTTTGGAGAGCTCCTCTGCGTTTTAATGAGCAGCCTGGGGATCTAGATGTATCCTTGCCTGCATCATTCACTATTCGCTCAGACACAATTACAACGGCAATTTCATCATGTGGAGCAAATTTGGAAGTAATGTCTTATGCAGCTCACATTACCAGAGCTATGGCGCAACGTCTCAACGGGAAGGAATTTTAGGACGTTTGTACCTCTCTTAGAGTTCTTTCCAAGGCAATTTTGTATACCTCTTATAACTCCACCCTTACAGTGGCTAATCTGGACTTAATTCAGACGTGATGCTGCCCTTGCATTGTCATCACTTATAGATGGCAAGGTGAAAAGCTCTCTCTGAGTCTCTCCGGTCTATGGACATACTATTTTGGATGACAAGCTTTCATCAGCCTGTGATCAGGCTATTTAGAAAACGTCAAGTGAGCTGCTATTGAAGTCGGCATTTCATCAACCCGCTTCAGCAGACAAGAGTAAGGAGGACTTTCCAGATCCAGCGTCAAAAGCGAACTAACTCCTCACGAGGGTACAAGACGCTCTCTTATAATTACTCTGGAGGTCGTCAATATAGCAACTAGGGAAAGGGGCGTAGGTCTGATCGGGACAAGGTTCTTCGCAGGGAGGACGTAGTTTGTTTCTCCTCCCGTAAGCCTTGCAGGTCATACAGGTGATGTTCAAGATCTCTATTGCTTGCCAGTTGGCGGAAGGGTATCATCTTCGTGCAAAACTGGACAGCAGTCATGGAATATCAGTGAGTGAGAAGTGTAGTCTCGGACAGCTTACACCTATCATTCCAAGCAGCACCCCCACTTACAAGATGTCTGCGTTGGTCAGATCTTCCGTCGGATTCTTTCAAAAGAGAGTCTCTCCTAGCGGAGGTACAGGCTCTAATAGCTCTATATTAAAGGAAGCAACAGAGGTCGCCGAGAATCGGGATTCTCAGGGTTTTTACAGTCACCTGTTCCTCGTACCAAAGCCAGACAGCTCGTTCCAACCAGTAGTATACTTGACCTGGATAAACAAGCTTATCATGGCTCCAAAATTCTATGTGGGGACCATTCGGTCGTTAAGAGCGAGCATTCAAGTGAACGACTATGCGGCAAGCATAGATCTAAAGAATGCATACTTTCATGTCCTGGTACATCCAGCATCCAGAACGTACCTCTGGCTCGCTGTACAAAAGACGGTGTATCAGTTCAGAGCAACCTGGTTCCCTTGGCATTCACTCGTATAATGAACTTGGTAATGTCATACTTCCGAGCTCATTTGTCTGCGGTAATGTTGGCTTACTTGGATGACATTCTTCAGAGATACGGCAACAGAATTATTCTTCAGAACGATGTTCAGAGTCTGCTTCTTTGGTTCCGACGCCTCGGCTTCATCGTAAATGAGAAAAAGTCAGATATAGCTCCGTCCAAGTCATTCACTCACTTGGGAATAAGCTTTGAGACTTACAACAATCTGGTTCGTCAGCCGTTACCCAGATCGAAATTTGTCAGTTGTTATGCTCGCTTTTGTCTACACTCAGACGCATTCACGGCAAAGGAATTCATGCAACTGATGGGGCTGTGTGAAGGGGCTTCGGATCTTATTCCCATGAGTCACCTGCACGTGTCCCCTCCACATATTCTTTACTCAGAACTGGAGTGTGATGACGCATTCGCTCGAAACCAGTATTGTTTTAACGGACTTAGTAAAACAGGGGGTCAGATTTAGGCAGATATTCAGTGGTTAACGAAGGGAGTTCTGCTGCAACTGCCAGATCTGGCTTTCATGATTATGACGGATGCGAGTCAGACAGGTTGGGATGTAACCCTAAGTTCCACAGACTTGAGGTGTCAGTGTCTTTGGGACCCTCGGTTCCTAGAGAAGTGCATAAACATCAAAGAGATGATGTTAATTTGGTTAGCACTTCAACATTGGATTCACATAATAGCGGATGTCCATGTTCAAATTTTGTCAGACAATTCGACAGTAGTAGCTTACATCAGGAACCAAGGCAACACTCATTCATTGCCATTATGCGAATTAGCGGAGAAGATCCTCCTATATGTCATGTATCATCATGTTCATCTTTCTGTCTCTCATATACCGGGTCGTCTGAATGTACTAGCAGACTCGCTCACTCGGAAAGGTCGCCTGTTGCCATTGGACCGGACTCTCAACAAGTGAATATTCAAGCAGATTTGCTACCAAATCGTTCCGTGATAGATCTGTTTGCGAGACACTGGAACAATCAGTTACCAGCGTTCGTGTCTCCATGCCACGGATGTACACAGTATATGCTCTGTTGATCTCATGTGATGGAATGATAGGATAGGTGTATCCTCCAACTCCGTTGATTTAACAGATTCTGTTTAGTTCAAACAGTCTTGTTGTGAAATCCTGATAGTAGCACCTCTGTAGTCACAGAAACCTTGAATCAATCTTCTCAGGTGTCTGTTATGGGACGTTCCCTGGAAGCTTCCTCCACGAGAGGACCTTTTTTTTATCAGGGGGAGTATTTGTTCTTCATGTCTTTCTCTGCCCTTAGTGGCATTATGGAGTCGGCCAGATGTGAGGGAGCCTTGCGGTTCCTATGCTATTTGATGACAAGAATGATTCAAGTAATGTGGGTGAAGGGGTTCATTATGATTTTGTTTGAATCCCCAAACACCCCCTCCCCTTCTCCCACTCACCGCCAATGTGTTAAGAGGCGATTACCGGGCAAGACGTAGTTTTCTTCCCGTGAGCCTCCTGTGCATTTAATTTCAAACATGCATTTCATGACTTCTCGATTGGCGGCTGGGTCGTGTTCTATGGCAACCTTATGGGCACATCCACTTTCTAGTTGTTTGGTTTCCTGTGGTTGTTCATCTATATGTCATATATGAGCATATGGTTCATCGTCAATAAATTGCTAACCTTGGGGTACCTGGGAGGCTGTCTAGTCAGTTAACTGGTATTCAGATGATTATATGTGGGATTTCAATGCTCACGTTCACATTAATCACATTATTAGGCAGACGTATTATTATAAGATATGAACCTTAGAAACTATGAATTATTTCGGGGGCGGTCCGTGGAGGGTCGGTTAATCATAGCTCGATCCATTTCTAGATCCAGATATCTATTAATGGCGGTACCCAATCGAATACATCTTGTCTTACATTCTTGTATATTCGCATTTCCAGGAACATAGATATCGGATAGAACACGTATAGGAGTGGTATTTACTGGAATTTATTGTAAACCAGAATGGGGTCACCTTGGAAGTGTGTTTACTCTCAGAGATCGTCCATTGTGATTCTATTGGACATGTGTATGTTATATATTATATAACCGGTTTTCGACCTATTTGCATATGCCGTCTCCGGTATATGTTACAAGTGGGTGATATTAATTACCGGGAATTGCCACTATAACCTTAGCTTCTAAAGTGGCGTTAAGCTCCGATTTATTAATAATAATTAATACGTGGGTCTCTATTCGACGAATATTTATATTGTTATTTGGTACTGCTTTTACTGATTCCAGAGCCCCCTCCTCTTCGTTTTGAAGATTCCTTCAAAAAGGGGAGGGGGAGGGGGAGGGATTTTTTTTTTACCTATCCTCTGACTTAATAAGTATGTGACTATGAGTGAAGCTGGGGGCACGGTGGCTCAGTAGGTAGAGGTGCAGGCTGCAAGCCAAGAGGTCCTCGGTTCGAATCCCACCTGCGACAACCACGTTGTGTCCTTGTGCAAGACACTTCACCACCATTGCCCATGTGGGGGCACGGTGACGCTATGCACTAAGGCGTACTCAACGATGATGGTGCACCTGTCTTCAACCAAATCTAACCTTGCTTATTTGGAATTAGTATATTGGGGAGCTGAAAGTTGCTCGCCATTGCTCAGTGGTTCCATCTGGGTACTCCGGCTTCCTCCACCCGTAAAACTGTTGTGGTCATGATTAGCCATTGTGCAGAAATATGTGACCTTATAAACACCAACAAATAAATAAATATGAATAAATAATATGAGTGAAGATGTTTTGTCTGTAGATTATATCCTGGATACAGCTTGTGTTTATTGAATATGGAGTATGTTAGTGGGGGATAGCCTCTCATTCTCATATATGCCATCCTAATTTTTGTGGCTTAGTCCGGACTAGCCTTAAAAAATTGGGAACTCGTTACATCCAGTTAGCATGGCCTTCATGCTAAGAATATGGAATTACTTGAATTTCGCTCCTTATTGATATGTCTTCTCTATTACTGTTTTGAGAGACATACATGTAATTCCTTTTAAATTTAATTTCCTTTCACCTTGGATTGCAGGCTATGGAACTATGTTGGTCTACTAATTCTGAAGTCCTAGGCCCTCCCCCTTTTTACGATTCAGCTAAGTTTGGGCCATTGGGTTATAGTATAAAAATATTATAAATTCAAAGTGATTTGTATATTTTTTATACTTACCAATGGCCCAGACGGGTATGGCCCTCCCATGAGTGGGCACTCATACCTCCCCGCTGAGTTATTATGCAGTACTCTTTTCTACAAAGAATGGTGTTGGCGCTAATTTCAGTCACTTCCTGGTGACTGCGCATGCGCGGAGAGTAAAAATGTCTACGACCAGATAGGACTTTCAATTTTCGGTTTTGCAAGCAAATTTTGAGGATTGGGGGGGGGTTCAAAATTTGTGTTTGGCCCTTGATAACTTTGAGTTAGCACCAGCTGAGTCTGGGCCATTAGTAAGTATAAAAAATATACAAATTGCTTTAAATTTATAATATTTGGTACACAGCATCCTCAGGGAGGTTAGATCTCAAGTTCCTTGGTTGATTTTTGGGCTCCCTATTGGAGCCCGAATTTTAACTTAGTCCAATATGAGGAGTAATCTCTAAAACACTTCTTCTCCAGAAACACCAGTCAGAATCATTTAATATATAGCATACAGAATCTTTACAGGGGTTGGATTCAATTTTTTCACCTCAAGTCCCTCGGTTGAAAATTTGGCTCTCAAAGGAACCTGAATTTTAACTTAATGCAATATGACGAATAATCTTTGAAAATCTTCTTTTTCAGATCCACCAGTCAGAATCTTTTCATGTTTGGTATACAGCATCCTTAAGGAAGTCAGATCAAAGTTTGTCCAAATCAAGTCTTCGGATTAATATTTTGACTCCCTATCCCTGCGCATGCATCTCCAAGATGGGGGCAAAAGCAGAAGAGGGTGCCCTCCCCCCCCCACCTCTCTTTGGCGGGGTTATTGGAAAGATTTCGAAATTTGAGAAACATAAAGATAATTTTGTTGACTCGAGTACGTTTGTCTCCTTAATTTATAAGTTGTGGAATGCATTAAAAATTAGGCCACTATCACCACCAAATAGAATCCGAATAAACTATGAAATGGTGGGGGGGGGGATGATTTTGCAAAAAGCCCACCCCCTCTGCATGGCTTTCTGAATATCAGCCCCCCCTCCCCCCCCCCCCCAAAAAAAACCAAGAAGGAAATAAAACCCTAAATGAACACTAGAATCTTGAAGCTGCCCCCCCCCCCCTCTCCCCCCTGCAGGTAATGCTAAGTGCTGCAACACACACATATTGCTGTCAGTGGTTCTGTGGTGGTGGATTGTTTACAATTTATGATAAGGGTATGCCTACCATTCAAAACTGAACAGTACTTTTTTCTGGAGCTTATTCTTTCACAAGTGGACAGTTATTATAATTCACACTACGGCGCTTTTAAATTTCACTCTGAAAGTAATGCACAATTAAACAAACCTCAACATAGTGCAGTGTTCAAAATGTAGACAACTGAAAAATGGTTTGCATTCTCACACTAGAAATCAATTAAAATCAGTTTTTCAGTTTTTCATTTTCTGTCCATGGGCGGCTTTTTTGGGTGAATTGATATTCTGACTCTATATCTCTATTTGATTGGTTAATATGGGGGGAAGCATTTCCAAAATGGAGCGCTTGGATCTTGTGGCCATTTTTTAACCATACTTGATTGTGTGACGAATCCACTATCCCCAACCCAACACAAGTCTAGATTCAATTTCTCCCTCCCAAAAACAGTTCGATCAGCCGAGGCGGTGCGGTTTCTAAAACCACATCACCCCAGATGGTCGAACTATTTTATAAGAGATATTTAACATTTGCGTTTCCGACCGGGCTTTAAAATAAGGAAAAGGGATCGCAGTTATAATGGGTAGGTCGGAGCCCCACATAAAGTTCTCGGGTAGATGACCCACCTTTAGACTGAAATTAAAAACTACAAACCATCAAGATGTAGCAAGGTAACAATAATTCAACACTAGGAAATGTTATGGTATAATTTATTGAATGAAATTAAACATTATTACATATCCAAAAAGCGTTTGTTTCACTATCTTAAATTGGGCTGAAATTCGGAGGCTAGAGAAAAAAAAATATCAAGAATCCGATAAACAAGGCCCTTTTTATTAAGTCCAGGCCACCCAGATTTTCTAATATAATATTAGGAGACTACTATTCTCCCATAGAGGACGTACCAATGACCAAAGGGAACTGTCATAAGAAGCTTCCACCCTCGAAGAACCAGAGTTCGTCGAGTGTGAAGTCTTCCAATATAAATGAGGAGTCACCTTCGTTCCTCCATAGATGTTATCTCCCAATAGTAATGATCAGGACTACACAGGTAAGAAGCTTTCACCCTCGAAGAACCAGAGTTCGTCGAGTGTGAAGTCTTCCAAATATAAATGAGGAATCACCTACATTCCTCCATAGATGTCATCTCCCAATAGTAATGGTCAGGACTACACAGGTAAGAAGCTTTCACCCTCGAAGAGCCAAAGTTCGTCGAGTGTGAAGTCTTCCACATATAAATAAGGAGTCACCTCTGCTCCTCCATAGGTGTTATACCAAATATTAATAATCAGGCCTCAATCAAGTAAGAAGCTTTCACCCTCGAAGAACCAGAGTTCGTCGAGTGTGAAGTCTTCCAAATATAAATGAGGAGTCACCGCTGCTCCTCCATAGGTGTCATACCAAATATCAATAATCAGGCCTCAATCAAGTAAGAAGCTTTCACCCTCGAAGAACCAGAGTTCGTCGAGTGTGAAGTCTTCCAATATAAATGAGGAGTTACCGCTGCTCCTCCATAGGTGTCATACCAAATATCAATAATCAGGCCTCAATCAAGTAAGAAGCTTTCACCCTCGAAGAACCAGAGTTCGTCGAGTGTGAAGTCTTCCAAATATAAATGAGGAGTCACCGCTGCTCCTCCATAGGTGTCATACCAAATATCAATAATCAGGCCTCAATCAAGTAAGAAGCTTTCACCCTCGAAGAACCAGAGTTCGTCGAGTGTGAAGTCTTCCAATATAAATGAGGAGTTACCGCTGCTCCTCCATAGGTGTCATACCAAATATCAATAATCAGGCCTCAATCAAGTAAGAAGCTTTCACCCTCGAAGAACCAGAGTTCGTCGAGTGTGAAGTCTTCCACATATAAATAAGGAGTCACCGCTGCTCCTCCATAGGTGTCATACCAAATATCAATAATCAGGCCTCAATCAAGTAAGAAGCTTTCACCCTCGAAGAACCAAAGTTCGTCGAGTGTGAAGTCTTCCAATATAAATGAGGAGTTACCGCTGCTCCTCCATAGGTGTCATACCAAATATCAATAATCAGGCCTCAATCAAGTAAGAAGCTTTCACCCTCGAAGAACCAGAGTTCGTCGAGTGTGAAGTCTTCCACATATAAATAAGGAGTCACCGCTGCTCCTCCATAGGTGTCATACCAAATATCAATAATCAGGCCTCAATCAAGTAAGAAGCTTTCACCCTCGAAGAACCAAAGTTCGTCGAGTGTGAAGTCTTCCACATATAACTAAGGAGTCACCTCCGCGCTGCCATCTCTGACACCCCGCACACTCGGTGACTACCCAACAAGAAGAACTCACACTCGACAAAAGTTTGTCGAAGGCGAAATTCTTCAAAAAAATATCCCCGGAGTTCCAGAGAAAAAAAACTACTCTAAAACTTACTTAACTCTGATTCCATTGATCCGACAAACGGAGAAAAAAGAATACCAAATAAATTCCTAAATAACTATCCCGGTCTCACCAATGGCACAGAGAATTCGGTGTTTAGTTTCTCATTCCGGAACTCCAAGGAATTACTATTTAAACTCATGACCAGCCGGCTCTTCCCAAACCTTCCAGAGAAAAGCTAAACAACCTACCCCAGTGAAATCCTATCTCGAACTGACTTTTTCGACGGTCCAGATCACCCACTTCAATTCATACACAACACGAAAAAATCATGCAACCTCTGAAATCTTGTATCGATTCAGGAAATCGCTGGTGTGTGCATTTCCCTCAGTGAAACTTGACAACAATTCAATCAACCGTTACTAGATCTCGTGCTACCTGACACTCTAATCACTGGTGGAGACAACCACCACAGAGAGAGCAAATAAGTAATATGGAATTAACCCCTGTTGGACGACAAACCCCCGACTCCATTTATCAAAAAACAGCACACTACCCCCACCCCAAGGTAAACGTCCTCGTTTTTGGATGGCTCAGATAGTGTTTTTGATTTCTTATTAATAAAGATAAAAATAAAAAAAAAATGATTAATGATTTATAATGACTATATTTACACCAAAAAAAATGGGTCCGAAAAAAAAAAATTGAGTACGATCTGTTCATACCTACTATCTAGATTAAATCTTTAGGCATGGGAAGTGCTACATCTGACGGAATAATCCGCCATCACATTTTATGTTTTATACAGCGGTAGGCAGGCCTGGGATACAGAAATCCAACCACCGACCAATTTCAATAAAAATTGAAACCGCTTACCGCCACGATCACTGACATGCGATAAGAGATGTTACCGCCTGGATTAGTTAAATCCCTGATCCGAAGAAAGCCACCACTATAACTTATATATTTATAAAACAATTAAACGGACCATACTTCATTGGAACACTACCCATAATTTACTACATATGAATTTTATCATCGTCCAGATGATGCTGCTCGCAGCGCCAAAAACTATCTTGGAAACCCTGCACACTACTGTATCCTTTTCATCACGACAACCCAGACAACAGCCACAAGATCCATTTATTGTTGGCGCGCTTGAATCATTCTAGATTAGAAAACAATTATCCAATATTTTTATGAATCCCGGAACTCTATTTCTCAATCGCCAACTCCATATTTCCAATTCAAAACAGTTGCAATTAATGCTTCGCTTGGGCAGCATAGTGAGCCCAACAAGGAATCACCATACCATGCCCAATCGAACCATCAACAGAGCCAACAATTGCCATCAAGGTCAATGTGAAATATCTCCAACTTTCACATTAATCACTTCTTTCCCACTTAATAAACCATCAACACATTCCCAATCACCCTGACTAGTGGGTTTTAAATTATAACATCTGGTAAATTTTCCTTTTTATTCTATCCCAAAAATTCTTTTGTGCATTCGGCCGGAGATGTACACCATCTGACAGAAAATGATGAGGATAAACCTGTCGATGGTGAAAATATAAAATATCTTCATCACCTACAGCCTTAAAAGCATCATTGACAGCCATACGTCTAAACTCATAAATCTCATAAGATACATTTCGGGGCTTTACTCTAGGAAATATACTACCTAATGTTATTTTCTTCACCCCAGCAAGCTTCCATTTCTTTAGCAATTCTCGGAGGTCCCGCAGGAAACATTCAAAAGAGAATGTAGCGCAATCAATATCATTACCCCCAATCTGAAGAACTATCCATCTAGCCCCTCTGACATTAATATTTTGCAAATGGCTAATCTTTCCCCCAGGTATCCCAACAAATTTCACGGAGGCAAACGGTATGGTACAATGCCATACTTCTGGGCACAATAATAAAAATCGGTACAATCTCGCCACAAAACTGTGTCCAGTCACCAGACCCTCCATTTTAAGGAGTCAAAATTAAATCCTAAAAAGCAAAGTTAAATTAGGAAGGTTTACAAGAACCAATTCACATTCAAGAGTCAATGTTAATGGACAACTGTCAATATCGTCTGAACTCATAACCATCAAATACCATGATACACCTACACAACTTCACTGTCACTGGACAACCATCAATATCGTCTGGTCTCATCGCCATCAAATACCATGATACACATACATAATTTCACCGTCAATGGACAAACATCAGTATCATCTGGATTCATCGCCATCAAATACCATGATACACATACATAATTTCACTGTCACTGGACAACTACCAGTATCGTCTGGATTCATCGCCATCAAATACCATGATACACATACATAATTTCAATGTCAATGGACAACATCAGTATCGTCTGGATTCATCGCCATCAAATACCATGATACACATACATAATTTCAATGTCAATGGACAACATCAGTATCGTCTGGATTCATCGCCACCAAATACCATGATACACATACATAATTTCACTGTCACTGGACAACTACCAGTATCGTCTGGATTCATCGCCATCAAATACCATGATACACATACATAATTTCAATGTCAATGGACAACATCAGTATCGTCTGGATTCATCGCCATCAAATACCATGATACACATACATAATTTCAATGTCAATGGACAACATCAGTATCGTCTGGATTCATCGCCATCAAATACCATGATACACATACATAATTTCACTGTCACTGGACAACTACCAGTATCGTCTGGATTCATCGCCATCAAATACCATGATACACATACATAATTTCAATGTCAATGGACAACATCAGTATCGTCTGGATTCATCGCCATCAAATACCATGATACACATACATAATTTCACTGTCACTGGACAACTACCAGTATCGTCTGGATTCATCGCCATCAAATACCATGATACACATACATAATTTCAATGTCAATGGATAACATCAGTATCGTCTGGATTCATCGCCATCAAATACCATGATACACATACATAATTTCACTGTCACTGGACAACTACCAGTATCGTCTGGATTCATCGCCATCAAATACCATGATACACATACATAATTTCAATGTCAATGGACAACATCAGTATCGTCTGGATTCATCGCCATCAAATACCATGATACACATACATAATTTCAATGTCAATGGATAACATCAGTATCGTCTGGATTCATCGCCACCAAATACCTCCCTCAACCTAAAACAAAAAAAAGGAACACCACAGCAGTATACAAAATTTCGCAATTTTCTGTTTCCAACAGCTGAAATTAATTTATGTAATTTATTAGTTACATTACATGAAAGGAATGACCTCCAGTATTAAAAAAAAAAAAACAATCTTTCTGTGACTCAGTCAAACTGCAACCAATAGGTTTCCAAGCAATCCAAATTTTTAAGTCGTAAATTTCTGGTGGTCTTGCATATTTACCACGGACACATCACTTACGAAAAGTTACATACTGGCGACGCCATCATAAATTACTTACGAAACCCATTCTTACCCTAGCAACATCAACCACCACCCATCAGACACAATCATACCTAACCCCCACCCCAAATGCCCATCCCACATGCGCGCCATGCAAGTCACACCAAAATAAACGACGTATTTGGAATCACTCTTCTACTGGCTCAATTTCACTAGCGTATAATGCTCCCGCTCACGAGCATTTCCAAGTGTAATTCCCAGGGGTCACATTTACAAAACACAAATAGCGCTAGTATTTTTGAGATTACTAAGGTAATTTTTTTACATTTTTAGAATTGCGCTGAGTTAGGGTGTTCGTTTACACAATTTTTCCTAATGGAACACCTCCATTACGACACCCCGTAAGGGAAACCATGGAATCAATTGATTTCCATCCTTTCCCTACATTATGTGACCCATGAGAATACTATATCATTTATCAATCTTTACTTTATCCAATCCACTACCATAGGACATAACCACCGGTCCAATGACCCTACAACTTGTCCTATATATGACTGTTTGAAAGTCAAAATTGAACAATTCTGATTCAAAAGTTTCCAAATGAATCGAACAGCAAATTCAAATGAATTTGCAGTTTATTTTGTCTCCGCCCATTAACCCTTCCTTGGATCCCCAGCACCATTCCTCCTTGCCTATTAATTACAACTTCCAAATGGAAGACATAATTTAACCCTTGCATCGACATAAAAGGCACACTCCGGGTAATTTAACAATTTTCCCATGATCACTGGGCACCACATCAAAAATTTAGCAAATCTTATCTTTGCTCGTGAGCTAGAGTTCTCGCCAAATGAATTCATTAAGCCAAATCTTAAATCATAAAATCACCGAATTTAGACCGGGGTCATTCCAGAATAATAAATACAAATCTTTTTTTTTTTTTTTTTTAAGACAGATCGTACTCATTTGAGTTCAACCAGCGGGGACGACGGACCCTTCGCCCCCGGTGGGTGACAGGATCTCCGCTAGGGGCAGGATTGTTTAAGTTGCTGGAACTGCCCTGAGCCGACTGGTCAGAATCTTCCTCCCGATCAATGAGTTCCGAAAAAGGTAACCTACCAGAATCTCCTGAATTGTCTACACTTGTTCCCATATTAGGTCGTTCAAAACATTTTTTTAATCTATTAAAGTGGACCACCTGCAGCCGACCACCATGCTCTCTACAAATAACATAATTTGCATCAGAGAGTCGCTTTTTAACCACAAATGGCCCAAACCAATATTTAGCAAATTTGGGGGTTTGACCTTGCTTTATTTTTGAAACATATAGCCACACTTTATCACCAACCTCATAAGGTCTTCCATGAACTCTACGGTCGTACAACCTTTTCCTATGTTTAATAGCAGTTTCACACTTACTGCTCACAAACTGGAAAATGGTTGCCATTCTATTTTCCAAATCCATCACATATTGAACTCGACTAAGATCCTTATCAGGAACTTTACCAGCCATAAATTCAATAGGTAATCGGATTTCTTTCCCAAAAAGGATCATATTTGGAGTAAGGCCCGTGGTCTCATGAACAGCACTACGATAAGCCATCATAACAAAAGGTAGATAGTATTCCCAGTCGTTATGATTATCTTCAACAAAACATGCTAGCATAGCTATCAATGTTCTGTTGAAGCGCTCAACCTGGCCATCAGACTGAGGGTGATATGGAGATGTTCTTGTCTTGGAAATCTCAAAATATTTACAGATTCCCAAAAACAATTCAGACTCAAAGTTGGCCCCTTGATCAGAATGGATAAACTTAGGCATACCAAAACGGGATATCCACTCTTTAACCAATATTTCTCCAATTGTACTTGCACGCTGATTAGGCATGGCATAGGCTTCAGTCCATTTAGAGAAATAGTCAGAAACAACCAGAATGTAAATGTTTCCACTCACAGATTCCGGTAGGGGACCCAATACATCAAGTGCAACCCTCTCCATCGGTTCCGAAACACGGTCGGTAACCAGGGGGGCCTTTAACGCTTTGTTGGGACTTTTCCGACGTTGACACACCTCACAAGTCTGCACCCACTGTTCTACATCCTTCTTTAGACCAATCCAAAAAAATCTTTGCCTAATTTTCAAATAGGTTTTCATCATACCTAAATGGCCTCCCACCACGGAATCATGGCAATGTTTTAAAATTTCAGATTTTAGTTTCCCAGGAACAATCCACAAAAATTTATTTTCCTTTCCAAATTCCAACCATTCTCGATAAAGCATACCTTGCCTAACAACAATTTGTTCCCATTGGGCTACATATTTTTTAAATATTAATTCTTCACCCTTCATTTGCTCAGCCGACGGCTTAGAATCATTTGTTTTATTTTCAAACAATTTCTTTAATATTGGATCACTCATCTGATCATCAACCGAAATTACACCTCCTGGAGACAAATCAATAGCATTAGTCTCCAAAGATATCCTACTCAAGGCGTCGGCATTCTTATGTTGCTCTCCTCTACGATGGATGATAGAAAAGTCAAATCCACTCAAATATTCCAGCCAACGAGCCACTTGCCCCGTTGGTTCTTTAAAATTAAACAACCACCTCAAAGATCCATGATCGGTGCGCAGAGTAAAGTGTTTTCCTATCAAATAATGGCGAAAATTTTTAATGCTTTTAATAACTGCCAATAGCTCTTTCCGAGTGACACTATAATTACGTTCTGGAGGAGAATGCACTTTACTAAAATATGCAATTACCTTCTCCTGTCCGTTAACTAACTGAGACAACACAGCCCCACTAGCCTGATCACTCGCATCTGTGTCCAAAATAAACTCTTGCTCAAAATTTGGAAATCCCAAGATTGGACTCTCACATAGTTTATTCTTTAAAATTTCAAAAGATTCTTTTCTAGCCTTATTCCACTCAAATTTTACATTCTTTCTAGTTAATTCCAACAGGGGACCAGCCAAATCTGAGAAGTTCAAAATAAATTTTCTGTAATAAGAACACAAACCGACAAAACTGCGTATATCTCTGACACATCTTGGAATCGGCCAATCCTTAATCCTAGCTATCTTTTCTGGGTCAGCCCGTATCCCCTCTGAGGACACGATATGGCCCAAAAAAGATACCTGTTTTCTAAAAAGAGCACATTTAGAAGGCTTGAGTTTCAAACCAGCTTCCTTAATTTTTGTGAACACCTCTTCCAATCTTTCTACATGTTCTTGGAAAGTTTTAGCATAAATAATTATGTCATCCAGATATATCAGACAGGTCTTCCAATGAAGGCCCTTCAAAACGAGCTCCATAAGCCTCTGAAAGGAATGGGGAGCCCCAGAAAGCCCGAAAGGGAGTACCTTGAACTCATAAAGCCCTTTACCTGTACTAAAGGCAGTTTTTTCTTGAGCTGAGGAAGCCATCTCCACCTGCCAATACCCTGAAGCCAAATCTAATGTAGAGAACCAACTGGCCCCCTGCATTCCTTCAAGGCTGTCATCAATGCGTGGCAAGGGATATGCATCCTTCCGAGTTACAGCATTTAACTTACGATAGTCTACACAAAAGCGTAGGCTACCGTCTTTTTTTTTAACCAGGACAATGGGGGCCGCCCACGGACTATCCGAGGGTTGTATTATCCCCTGTTCTAACATTTCTTGTAACTGCCTATCAACTTCCTGTCGCTTATGTACAGGAAGTCTATAGGCTCTTTGTTTTATGGGTGGATGTTTACCCGTGTCAATATCATGTTTTATAATACTTGTTCGACCTAAATCTTTATCATGGCGGATAAAAACCGACTCATTTCTATCAAGAAGCATTTTAACTTGAAATACCTGATCCGTAGTCAAAACAGTTTCATCAATTGTTTGCTGGAGAGAATACTTATCAACATTTTCTTGTTTTACATTTTCTTGAATTACACTATTTCCCAGAACCTCCCCTTGCTGGAATACTGCCACTGTTTCACCTTTTTTCAAGGACTGGGGTACCCCGGTGGTATTTACTAACCTCATTGGCACAACATCTCCATTTGAAGTACCCACAAAACTTCGCCCAACCATAATCCCATTATGTTTTTCTGAAAATTTTTGATCTACCTCACAAATTCCCTCTAAAAGAGAAACATTACGTACCTTACCATTAATTATAATCTCGGAAGATGGAGGTATAGTTACATTTTCAATAAGCATGACCTCATTACTATCGTTGTTATTGCCAAAATTTAGGGGAATTTCTTTTCCTGCTAATTTAACACAATTCCTCCCCAGATAAATGTCTAAGTCTAGGGCAGTCATCAGATCAACCCCCAATATTCCCTCAAATGATAACTCGGCAACATAAAACTCTTGATCAAAACTATTATTACCTATATTAATGGGAAGGTTGATAACTCCTGGCACCTGCAAGGGTTGTCCGCTAGCTCCACAAACCTCTCTAGGAGCTGCTTGTAATTCTGAAGAATCCTTTCCAAATACCTCTTCCAATACCTTAGTACTTAATATGCTAATGGCTGATCCAGTGTCCAGCAAAAATTTTACCTCTTTGTCACAAATGGTTAAGGGAAGAAAAAAATGACCAATCTTTTTCTCAGGGTGGGCCCCATTCTGTTGGAGCTGAGGTTTGACCCCAACCCCAGCTCTTATTCTTTTAAACCTTGCCTATTATTCCACCTTCCACCTCTTCGACCCCCATAATTCCGACGAACATTTCCTCGACCACGTCCACGAGAAAAATCTTCCCGAGTATTTTGTATTTCCGCTATTTTGTCAATTCCATCCTCCTTCCCCAATTGTTCTAAAAATTCGCGTCTCATTTCCCTTTGTTCTTTGCGCAAATCATCAATCTGAAACCGCAGATCAGTCAGCGTCTGAGTTAATAATTCCAATTGCTCGGAATTAACAGCTTCGTTGTCAGAAGGTTGGACAGTGGAAGCAACTTCCACTCTCCTATATGATTCTTCCTCTAATGCCAAACGAACCGCGGCATCCAACGTCTCGGGTTTTCCACGCAACACCTGCATCCGAACGTCTTTATCCGTTATGGCTTCAACAAAAGCTTCTTTTGCCAAATCGTCCCTTAAAATGGATGGGGCTGAAGGGTAAGCTTTCTTTACCAATCTACGTATACTACTAGCCAGCTCGGGGAGTGTTTCTCGAGCGGTTCGCCTTCTTGAACGCAATTGTGACCTATAAATTGCCGTACCTCTAAAGGGATCAAATCGATCTATCAAACTTTTTAATATTTGTTTTAGGCCAATCTTATCATTACTATCTAGATCTTCGTAAAATTGCAATGCGGCCCCTCTTAATGAAACTACCAAAAATCTACAAGCCACCACCTCTGACCATTCATTGATTTCTACACATTTTTCAAAATGCGTCACCCAATCAACCACATTGGTGGACCCATTAAATGTTTCTGGTGTAACCACCGGTTTTCTGGGCCCGTTATATTGTTCACCACTTTTGGATGGACGTTCCTTAAGAGCAGGAAGGTCCGCACCCGGTGCCACTAACGCCCGATCACCCTTATCTTGATAGCTGACCCTCGCAAGAGGAGTTTTAACTTTCTTAGGAATGGCACCCGAAGCTCTTCTTCTACAAAATTCACGCGCAGAACTTCCTACCTGTTTATGAATTCCATTGTCCAAACCATTATGTTTTGGAATTTCACTCACTTGAATTTCTACATTTTCATTAAAAGACGTAGGAGTGGCCTCTGGTGTTTCTTGAAAAAAATCTAGAGCCTCAGCCATGGGGTATCTCCTTGGTGTGCTAATATCTGGATTTGTAGCCAAATCAGTTAACTTTTTAGATGCCCCCAAGTATTCATCCAGCCCTTCCGAAATTCCCGTAGCCATATTAAATTTGAACCAATACCAAACAATTTACCTGTATTAAATTTCTATACATCAGTCTTATGGTATCATAAAATATCCTGTCGGCGACGCCAATAACTGTGACGAATCCACTATCCCCAACCCAACACAAGTCTAGATTCAATTTCTCCCTCCCAAAAACAGTTCGATCAGCCGAGGCGGTGCGGTTTCTAAAACCACATCACCCCAGATGGTCGAACTATTTTATAAGAGATATTTAACATTTGCGTTTCCGACCGGGCTTTAAAATAAGGAAAAGGGATCGCAGTTATAATGGGTAGGTCGGAGCCCCACATAAAGTTCTCGGGTAGATGACCCACCTTTAGACTGAAATTAAAAACTACAAACCATCAAGATGTAGCAAGGTAACAATAATTCAACACTAGGAAATGTTATGGTATAATTTATTGAATGAAATTAAACATTATTACATATCCAAAAAGCGTTTGTTTCACTATCTTAAATTGGGCTGAAATTCGGAGGCTAGAGAAAAAAAAATATCAAGAATCCGATAAACAAGGCCCTTTTTATTAAGTCCAGGCCACCCAGATTTTCTAATATAATATTAGGAGACTACTATTCTCCCATAGAGGACGTACCAATGACCAAAGGGAACTGTCATAAGAAGCTTCCACCCTCGAAGAACCAGAGTTCGTCGAGTGTGAAGTCTTCCAATATAAATGAGGAGTCACCTTCGTTCCTCCATAGATGTTATCTCCCAATAGTAATGATCAGGACTACACAGGTAAGAAGCTTTCACCCTCGAAGAACCAGAGTTCGTCGAGTGTGAAGTCTTCCAAATATAAATGAGGAATCACCTACATTCCTCCATAGATGTCATCTCCCAATAGTAATGGTCAGGACTACACAGGTAAGAAGCTTTCACCCTCGAAGAGCCAAAGTTCGTCGAGTGTGAAGTCTTCCACATATAAATAAGGAGTCACCTCTGCTCCTCCATAGGTGTTATACCAAATATTAATAATCAGGCCTCAATCAAGTAAGAAGCTTTCACCCTCGAAGAACCAGAGTTCGTCGAGTGTGAAGTCTTCCAAATATAAATGAGGAGTCACCGCTGCTCCTCCATAGGTGTCATACCAAATATCAATAATCAGGCCTCAATCAAGTAAGAAGCTTTCACCCTCGAAGAACCAGAGTTCGTCGAGTGTGAAGTCTTCCAATATAAATGAGGAGTTACCGCTGCTCCTCCATAGGTGTCATACCAAATATCAATAATCAGGCCTCAATCAAGTAAGAAGCTTTCACCCTCGAAGAACCAGAGTTCGTCGAGTGTGAAGTCTTCCAAATATAAATGAGGAGTCACCGCTGCTCCTCCATAGGTGTCATACCAAATATCAATAATCAGGCCTCAATCAAGTAAGAAGCTTTCACCCTCGAAGAACCAGAGTTCGTCGAGTGTGAAGTCTTCCAATATAAATGAGGAGTTACCGCTGCTCCTCCATAGGTGTCATACCAAATATCAATAATCAGGCCTCAATCAAGTAAGAAGCTTTCACCCTCGAAGAACCAGAGTTCGTCGAGTGTGAAGTCTTCCACATATAAATAAGGAGTCACCGCTGCTCCTCCATAGGTGTCATACCAAATATCAATAATCAGGCCTCAATCAAGTAAGAAGCTTTCACCCTCGAAGAACCAAAGTTCGTCGAGTGTGAAGTCTTCCAATATAAATGAGGAGTTACCGCTGCTCCTCCATAGGTGTCATACCAAATATCAATAATCAGGCCTCAATCAAGTAAGAA
Organism: Pictodentalium vernedei; assembly: GCA_031216915.1. NCBI lineage: Eukaryota > Metazoa > Mollusca > Scaphopoda > Dentaliida > Dentaliidae > Pictodentalium > Pictodentalium vernedei. The sequence continues at coordinate 142,755,271 of CM062290.1, read as the reverse complement.
GCTTTCACCCTCGAAGAACCAGAGTTCGTCGAGTGTGAAGTCTTCCACATATAAATAAGGAGTCACCGCTGCTCCTCCATAGGTGTCATACCAAATATCAATAATCAGGCCTCAATCAAGTAAGAAGCTTTCACCCTCGAAGAACCAAAGTTCGTCGAGTGTGAAGTCTTCCACATATAACTAAGGAGTCACCTCCGCGCTGCCATCTCTGACACCCCGCACACTCGGTGACTACCCAACAAGAAGAACTCACACTCGACAAAAGTTTGTCGAAGGCGAAATTCTTCAAAAAAATATCCCCGGAGTTCCAGAGAAAAAAAAATACTCTAAAACTTACTTAACTCTGATTCCATTGATCCGACAAGCGGAGAAAAAAGAATACCAAATAAATTCCTAAATAACTATCCCGGTCTCACCAATGGCACAGAGAATTCGGTGTTTAGTTTCTCATTCCGGAACTCCAAGGAATTACTATTTAAACTCATGACCAGCCGGCTCTTCCCAAACCTTCCAGAGAAAAGCTAAACAACCTACCCCAGTGAAATCCTATCTCGAACTGACTTTTTCGACGGTCCAGATCACCCACTTCAATTCATACACAACACGAAAAAATCATGCAACCTCTGAAATCTTGTATCGATTCAGGAAATCGCTGGTGTGTGCATTTCCCTCAGTGAAACTTGACAACAATTCAATCAACCGTTACTAGATCTCGTGCTACCTGACACTCTAATCACTGGTGGAGACAACCACCACAGAGAGAGCAAATAAGTAATATGGAATTAACCCCTGTTGGACGACAAACCCCCGACTCCATTTATCAAAAAACAGCACAATTGGAGAAGGAGAAAAACGTTTTTCAATCAGCATTAATAAATTATTTTGGCTCACCTCGGAAATTCTGAAGGTGTGGGTGCTGTGGCTTCCTTCCTCTTGTTGCCTGGATGGGTGGTTTGCTGTGTGGTGGCTACCATTTTTGTTTGCTTCCGACTGCCCTGACCTAGATTTTGGCAAATAACATCACTCCTTCATTCAAGGGGATCATGTTCGTCTAACATGAGAAAAATGTATATATGAATATCACGCAATAAACGCATGGGCACACATGGGATTTTTTTTACATTGGAGCAGGGAGGGGGAGGGAGCACTGATGCTATACAAAATTACCGTTAAATTATCAAGTTTTGTGTAGAATTTACCGATTTCTGCTCGTTCCCACCGTTTATAGCATTTATATCAGTAGGCTAGTAGAATAATATGGGAGGTGACATGCAAGTTATTTAGATTTCCTGGTACGTACAATGAATTTTGTGTTGATATGTTGGGCCGCGTGTATTTTTAAGACAATACATTCGATGAAAACAAATGTCAAATCTTTGACAAGTGGCTCTCAAATTAGTTCTGTTGGCTATCCTTGAGAGCTTTGTTGCTATCGGGACAACTCGTCTAATAATGTGGTATTTGGGACTGACCAAAACTGCGAAAATGGTCTGGGTTGAGTTACAATGGAATCACAAAACTGTGGGAGGTTTTAAAAAAAATTCATTGACAATATCTTATATATTCTTGATTTGATGCTACCTACATTTATATCATCGCATCAGGGGCAGCCTGAGGATAGGGTTGGGGTGGCCTATACAGTACGTGCCAAGTGTATCCTGTCTCAAACACCCGCCCCTGTGATGAGAGAAAAACGCAAATTTCAGCCGGTTGCACACGGTGGCTAATTTTCAAACACCGTGATTAATTGGATAAGGGATTAAATAGATTACCCCTTTCCACTTAAAGCCAACATTTGATGTTTTTCGGTAATGATAATGACTAATTAATGTCTATTATTCTGCCACGGTGTTCAACCATGTTTTATTTAGAAGCAGTCAAATCGATAAATGTTTCAATGATTGCATGTATATGTGCAAGGATAACAACAAATTAAGATGAGGACAAAGCCCTAAATGTGTACGCGGAGAAATACTGACCAACGCATGTATCATTGTATGTGTGTGCCTTCGATACATTTGCGTTTTCGTGGAACCAAACATATGCTTGAAAAAAGTGATGTGTGCATGCGACAACATGCATAAAAAAACAGAAATCTTCCACTTTGTTTTCAGCTGGTAGAAATTTGCGCTGTCTATTTCGTCCATATATAAAAGTTTAAAACAAACTTTTGTGGTGTAAATGTACATGTATTTGCATTCCTACGGCAGTGGGATAGACACCTTTCCATCACTACAAGTTACAAATTTTCCAACAAAAAATATTTCTATGTTTCTACTTATTCGGGGCGGCGGGGAGAGTGGGGGGTTGTAATCCCATCGCCCATGTAATTTTTTTAAAATATTTCTTTTTTCGCCTCATTGTGTGTTTTAGTTTATACGTGTCAAACATACATCTAACAAATTCATCTTCGACATCTGCTTGGGGGTGGTGCTGATTGGCACATACCCCTCCCCCATTTCAGTCGTGCCCCCGCCCCGGTGATGTGGCCTAATTATTGATGCCTTCCACAACTTATAAATTATGGATACAAGCAGATTCAGTCAAGGAAATTGAGTTTTTTTGTCTCCAATTTCACATTTTTCAGGGCATACCCCCACCTCCAGTGAGGGGTGCTTCCTCTTGTGCTCGCCCCCATTTCGCCGCTACGAGGATCGGGTAAATGGCTCGAACATGTTATTCTTCCCGATGGTCTCTCCTTCTCTCACCACTCTCTCACAAAATCCTTAGACTCGAAATTATAAGCCTTCGTATTAAGATGCAATGGAATTTCAATATTCAAATGCGTCATGAATTCAGAAAAAGGTAAGGCTGCTATTGAATGTGATGAGAATAAAATGTCACTGTGAGTACACTGAACTTAAGAAATGCAGAGCGTCTGAAAACAATACACAAGTCGGGAATGGATTAATTAAGACCATTCTCAAAATATTTAATTCAATTGCATGAATACTTAATTACTTTTTGGGGTGCATTGTGAGATCCAGAGCATTGTTTTTTGTGAACAATAACTTCAGAAGGCCTGCACAATAAAAGGAAACTGATTGATTTGTATGCCCGGCACTTAATCCAATTTCGGTGAGTGTCTAATTGCCACCAGTTTTATTGCAAAACAAACTACTGTAATTAACCACCTGTGAAAACACGAAAGGGGGGTGGTTTCTGCTAGTCTAAGAGTGCCTTTTCCATTGTGTTTTTTTTCTTTTTATCTGAACTTCCCGCTCTTTGAATGGCAAAAGGAGATTTGCTGCATTTAAATGATTGACATTTTTTAAAATGTTGGCGTTAAAATCTAAATGCACCCACAGCCATTGAAATATTTTGTAATGTACAATATACCGGGGCACTGAAGCCTTTATTAAGTGGTAAAATTAATGTCATCCAACATAACTAAGCGTTGATGCCGTCATCAAGTCATTCAAGACAACACTGAGGCAATGAAATAGAAAGTATTTTTTCTATCAAATTGGAAACTTCAGGACATTCAATCGTCAGAGTTTTGGTGAATGGAGCAATAGAGGGCGGTTTAGTAAAATGGGGTATTGGAAGTTGGTGGGAGGGACAATTGATGTATAACTATGTTCATGTTTTTCTGTCCATAACGTCTATGCCGGCATTTTCGTAGGAGGGGGGTAGGGGGGGGGGGGGGGGGGGGGGTGGTAGAAAACAACAGCTGAGAAGTAGAAAACATTATGTAAAACTAACCAGTACCTATTTACAGACCTTCCTCTGTCTGTAACTTGTCCTGTACCGATATCTTGTTTTTCAGGCTTGTTTATTTAAATTTAGTAGCACGGCGTTGCGCGACTGATGTTAGGAGCTTGTAATGCCTTTAGTTTCAGTTTCTCAGAATATGATCGGTTGCCGAAATGGCTTCCAGTGGTTGTTTTGATCTCGGTGTTTTACCCGGCACGTTTTCGTGTTGAGTTTTCAAAAATATTGGGGACACATTGTCCCAGGGTAAATTGAAACGTCTCGGACTCCCAGTGGGCCGAAAACGCCCCCCCCCCCCCCCCCCATCCTTCTATTCCTTTCATCAGACCAACCTACTTCAAGTTTCATCAACACAAGCCGAGTTCTTTGGTGGGGGTGGTGGTGAGGGGCTTCGACTGGTCTGAGTTCTCCAAGGAACAAATTTCTGAGATGTGGCGTGCAATGGGATGAGGTCATTGTTAACACAACGTTACATTGTTTTCAATCGGCACATTTGAAGAGAATGAAGAAATTTTCTGTTTAAATAGACATCCGATTGAAAAGTAGATTTTGCCATATATATTATTAATTATTATTACCGCCAAATATTCTTTGTAGACTTGTGTGAAAGTCCAACAGATTTTAAGGTGGATTTTTTACTCGTCCCGCTGCAGCTGCAGGTTGCAGTGGAAAAATCAGTGAATAACTGCGTGATCGAAATCGGCCATGACATTGGCAGATTTCCTGAAAACCTCTGATGTCAGAATTCTGTTGCGTTTTGTAACCATTATCCCTTTATGGCCAGTGTATTGAACAAAAATGAAATGGACTTGTTGGTACAATCATTTTCATGCAGATAACGTGTGCGGTAATTTTTATTTTTTCTAAAATTGAATGCACATCTCTTCGTCACAATGTGACATCACCAGTTTGAATCAACACACGTTTAAATAGGCTTCGCCTGTTTGCCAAACCCCATTTCAACACACGTTTTTGCAGTAGCGCAATTGGTAGCCAGTTAATTATATTACCAAGAAGAAAATAATCCTTTTCACACTGAATCACCGTTGCACACAGTGATTTACCAAGAAGGAGATAATCTTTTCCACACCTAAACACCGTTTCACACGGTGATTAATTTGGTAAAATTACACCGTGTGACACTCTGTTGGCCGATGATTTTCAGAAAATCGTCCACGGTGTCGGGTGTTTGAGACAGGATATACTGCACTATCGAGTTGACAATTTTTTTTTTTCAACATTGTTCGATCCTTTATTCTTTTGGTACATTTGTCCAAGCAGGTTTTAATTTAATTGCCACCGAGCACAGGATCAGTATTCAATAATAAATGACGAACTATTAAATGCAAAGTCGTCAAATCAATTCATCAAACTCAAAGATAGAAGATTTATTCAAATGACATGTACCTGGTGAAACACAAAGCCACTTCAATCAACAGCATGAATAAGCCGCCACCTCTGTTTATCACATCGTACTTGAGCGGCTAATCTTTTACGCACAGCAAATGCGGTGTGTAAAAGTCAACACAGTTTTCCAGAGTCATTTTAGGTAAAATCACCCGGCATCGCGCTGGGTAAATGAGATGCTATACAATCTGTACTTACTGTAAATATTTTTCTTGCTACTGCTGAGCAAACAAAGCTTTCAGTACTTTTCAAGAGAGCCAAAATAGTGACTTCTTGCACTCAACCAGTTAAAATAAGTCTATAAATTATCTTTCTACATAGTTTAGTTATGATGCTTTCACTTTTTTCACACAGACTTGAATTCACTGATCACAGTAAATTCTTTTTCTCCAGTTTTTGCAGTTCTGAGTAAGTTGCCAGATTTGGGTTTTTATGCTAAAAAAGGGGTTTGTACCATGGATAGTGTTCAACCGATGATCGGAACCGGCCACCACAATCGGCTGATTATGGGCAATCGGATGACAACGGCAACGGCTCCTGGAACATCGGTTCAACCGATTGTTGCTAAGCAATTTGTGATTTTTCTGAATCGCATTTTATTATCTTCTGCAATTGTTCAATAGTTAATGTAAAATGATGTCGATGATACCATTCAATAAAGTTGAGAAACAACCACAATGTGTATTCTTAATCTCTCTAGACGACCCTTTACGGGATATACGTGTTAAACGACATGTAAAGCTTACAACTGAGCAAACTTGCAGCAATCGCCAGTTCATACCGAAAAAGTGAAGGATACACTCCATTGACTCAGGTCGCAGTAAAATTACCAGTCGCGCGCACTTGGGCGGTAAACGTAGCTCTGAGAGCCACGTTTACCGCCCAAGTGTGCGCGACTGGTAATTTTACTGGAACCCCAGTCAACGAAGTTTAACACTTTGAAAAATGTTCAGTTTAATGTAGTTCTTTCGAGCCTCGACTTGTCTTGTAGTGCACGGTATTACAATCGGAATCGGCATCAGAAACGGCCGATTCTGGGCTCAAATAACCAGTAATCGGTCAGCGACTGTTTTTGGTAATCGATTGGACTCTAACCATGGACACTTATTATATTTTGTAATACACATTTCAGGAAATACCCCAGAACTTATGGTTTCTGTCAGTCGCCTTGCATAAAAGACAGAAATATGTGTTGCAGGTTGTTCATGAAGATATGAAGAGAGAACTGAATGGGATGATACGCAAACCCAGCAGTAAATACTTTTTATCTTACAATAAGTATGTCTTGGGTCTGTAATTATTTGAATATAGTGGAGCCCACTTAACTGGATATCTCTAAACTGAATAACCCCATTAATTGAATATAATTTCCCAACACAAAACCATTTACCATACCTCCAGTACAAATTTGACCTGTTATTGCTTATAGAGTAAACTCCTGTTGATTGAAAAAAAATCTTGTATCCTGTCGAGAAATTACCTAGACTCTCCCAAGTTTTCCTTTGTTTATAGACCTATTTGGCCTCAGTACATCCAGTACATGCATTTAATCTATTATATCTTGTTTGGCAGAGCTCATGGAGCTCTGTCAAACAAGATATAATAGAATAAATGCTAATTTTATCTCTTGGATACTGGAAAATAACACAATCCCTGTTAATTGAATATTCATGTTAATTGAATAATTTTCATTGGCAAAGTCTTTATTCAATTAACAGGGTTCCACTGTACAGCATGCATCGGGCCACTAACACAAAATTGGTATCTTGCAAATGCATAATTCAACCTTGTGCTTGTTTATGATTTCTTTGCATAACTATTTATTGTACATTATAAGCTTCCGAAGCAAGTCTGCGAGGGACCTTGTAGGTTTCTCTATATGAAAAGAAATAAAAATCGCTTCCCAAAAGTACAATTAATAAATTGTGGAACCACATTGTTTTTATGCTTTTGTATCTGAATCATTGGAAGCATTTAATCTGGAACAACATGAAGTTATACTGTTACAGCACTCTGTCTTGTCAGAATGTTGAACGTGTACATGCTCAGTAAGTTTATCAGAGGAGTTTAGGGTAACTGCATACAGTATTAACGACAAATATATTTATGACTCTGAAAATAAAATCTGAAACTAAAATTAGGGCTGCACGGTATATCGATAAACCGGTACATACCAGTATTCAAACCACTATCGATTGAATACCGGTGTAATTGCAAAAATATTGGTTTATCGTCATTATTTATTTACCCACATTTCAATTTTCAAGATTGTTCCAGTGAGAGGTCACTTGATATGGTTTTGTTGAATATTTTTTGAAAAATTTGATAAACTAATATTCAAAAGAATAAATTATTTTAATATCGTCTGCGTTGGGTAAAGAGTCATTCGAACTGTATCATCAAGACATACTGATTTAATTTTTCTCCGACTGTGAAGGATCAAGTCCCGATTATGGTACTTATGTTCAGATATCTGAACAGTCTTTCAATACACCGGTATGCCATGGTCTTTTTTGGAATACCAATACCGGTATTCAGTTTTGAATACCGTGCCGCCCTAACTAAAATGCTAGTTAACCCATTACTTAACACACACCATATCACAATTTAGTCTTTTAATTATTTTTTGTAAAAAATATTTTCTAAAAATTTCAACAAAACCATATGGAACGATGGGAAGGAGCTCGAACTTGTTCCAATGAGGGGTCACATGATATGGTTTTGTTGAAATTTGTGGAAAAATCAAGTTCTTTTTCAACAGCTCAGTTTTAAACTAGGTGGGAGGATGTGGTTGATTCATTAGGTAAAGTGTTAAGTTATTACAGTTGAGAATTGTAAGATAAATCTATCATCACCGTCATGTTATGTACAAATGTTGTATCAGTCTTGCTCTTGTTTCTTATGCTATATCTCGACACGTCTTCTACTCGTTGAGAGATGGCCTTAGAAAAAAGAGCTTGAGTCTGATACAATATTTTGTACATAAAGCCTAAAGAAGTTAAAAATCTGTTTCTCATGCCCCCTGTATTTTCCTTTTGGCTGCCATCTGCTCTCTTTTTATAACCAGTGAAAACTTTAAAAAATAATATTTAAATGATTTATGTCTGATATTTTACCCAAGTTAATAAGTTAAAAAAATTGATAAATTTGTCCCTTGTGTGCAACAAGGCTTTGCAGTGCTTTAGCATTGCAAAGCCTTCTTGTGCTTAAGGGACAATATACACCACCATCCATGCTAATCTGTAGATTAGGCAGGGTTTCCGCTATACCGTCAGCGGGTCCGTCGACCGGACCCATTCCCCTCGCCAATCATACTATGATCAGTCAGAAAAGCTGGTGGTTAAAATGTCGAGTACAATGCTGTATCGTAACGACACTCAGGATCCTTTGTTTCCACGTTATATGGGCACAATTATGTTGTATACTATTACTATTACTGGCGACAACCTGATACCTTATAACCCCCAGTCGAGAGGGGGAAACAAAGTTCAAATCCTAAACAACGCCTATAAAATTTCGGACTCAAATTGTCGTGTTTGGTCCGAAATCACTGGCTTTTATTTTGAACGACAAATGATGTACTCGTTTTGGAAGCTGTCACTTGTTTCAAATGAGTGTGCAGGCTGCTGTCAGTAGTTGTCTGAAACACTCCCACAACATATAGTTTTCACAGTGGTTGAATATCATCACAAAGATACTGATTGAACACTGCCACTTTCGAGCGGTGCACAACTCATTGTGAAAGAACACTGCCACTTTCGAGCGTGCACAACTCATTCTGAAAAACGGGTGTTCAGAAATTAATGAGAAAGTGGTAATTGAAAATAAAAAATAATTACAACTCTGGTATTTGCTAATTATATAACAATATAACCAGGGATATGATTTACGACTTATTGGTTCAATAAAACATGCTCATTTATCATTTCATCATGCCCTGCAACATGTGAAGTTATGACATTCAGGGTAAAATCAATTTTTCGAATGGTGCCAACTGAGGCAACTATTTTGTTATTCATATTTCGCCGTGTAAATTTTATCTGGTCTTCATATTATGATTCTTTTATTGAGTTTGTGTGAAGCAATATTTTGTTTTATTCGTAAATATTTTTTAAAAATGTACATATTTAAAAAAAACCCTCTATTTTTAAACAGACAATGTTTGTCTGTTTTCAAGGGGGTGGTTTGCAGTGCTGATTGACATGCTTAACGTCCATTTCTGGCTTCGACTTTCGAGAGTAGCCTGTACAAAAAAAAATGAAAACAACACCGCATGGTTTTCTGTTTGCTTTATTCATTAAATTGAGGATTAAAACCCAAAATCTGAAAATGAAACGTATGTACAAGATAATTATGAGAATTTTTAAAGCAAATTCTATAAAATTGGTAGGCGGTTTCCAAAGAAACGTAACATACCCAGTGGATATTTACTTGCCTTATATCGCCAATTTCAGACGCATCTCAACGCGTCTTGCAAGCACTATTACTCGTCCCGAACCCCCCCCTCTCTCCTCCCCCCACACACACACTTTGGAATTTATCCACTACAAGCACCCCCTGGGCTTCTACACGACTCAGTACGGTAATTGCACGTGCATGCCGTCACATGTCAGCATCATGGTTCTTTTCGAATATTACTGCGAGCAGTTGTAAACAAAGCTCAGTCACTGTTAGGATTCGTGGATTTTGTGTTGTTTTGGGTTTGTATTTTTATGAAACCTCCGACCAGATGTAGTATTGTGTGTCCCGTGGGAATTTTGAGAATTGTAGGAGGAAAAAATACATATTTTCCACATCAATTATTCAGCATTTTAGCGACCAGAATGTCCCCAGAGGCCACCAGAGAGCACCTAAAAATCAAAATTTCCCCCCCCCCCCCCTCTATACGCACCTGCCTTTGGCACGTGCGGCACACGCCTTCGGCGTGTGAGTTTCACTTTCTTTAAACTACCGGACCCACAAATTTTTCCCTAGCGAGAACCCTGGATTAGGTGACATAAAACATAAAACAAACCAAGAACATGAACTTTTGTTGACAAAGAAATAATTACAAAAATAAAATGAAAAAATGCTCGCCCACATTCAGTTTTACAAAAAAAAAATGGCCTGAGAAACAGATCTACTCTGTATGGCATAATGGTGATGATGTATATTTATATATTTTTATACTGTACCAATGACCCAGACTTAGCTGGTGCTAACTCCACAAAAACCAGGGCCAAACACAAATTTTGCCCCCCAATCCCCAAAATTTGCATCCAAAACAAAAAGAAATCATGTCCTAAAGGACCTCCATAGTACGACTCTACTGCGCATGCGCAGTGACGCAGTCGTCCCGAAATTGGCGCCAAATATCATTCTCTGTTTGGCCCTTCATCAGTCAACATCTCACTGATCTTTGTGCTTGTAAATCTCAGTTTAAAGGATGCCAGACACGTAATTCTTGGAGAAAATGTGATTCTAAGGAGGATAGAAGGAGGAGAGGAAAAAAGAAGTGGCAAAAAATAATCAGGGCTGTACTTAAAATTTTTTGTTGAAATTATGTTAAGTTGCCTATTTTCGAGGCAAACGCCTCTTGTTGTCATTCTTGCTAATTGTTGCACTGCTTATTCAGTGTTTCCTCTCCCCTAACCTTCTAAAGTCCCCCCTTGCAATTCTCCCATGCTTTTGGCATATTTTTGAGAAGTTTCATTTCTAAAAATTCCCTGGGAGAGTTGCTTGGTTACAGAATGTTTTCTGTTATTTTCCCCATAGTTACGTTTTCACCCATGGGTGTATAACGTTTGTGTTCTGCATCTTCCATCTGATGTTCTGCAGATTCTCCCCTGGGAGTCTCTGTTTTGCATCAGATAGAGTGTAATTGATGACTGATTCCGGGCCAGTTTTTTTCAGTGCCTGGAGTCATGTTTTCTTCTGTGTTTACACTGTTTGTTTTCATTGGCAACAGCCTTTTTTGAGGGGGGCTGTTTGCCTTTGAGGTAGTTTATCTCATTATAAGATACATTTATATTATCCGAAAGTGTCTCATTAATTATTTTATATAATTTTAAAATTTTTGACCACACTTTGCCATCGGATCCATCGGGGCTCAACGTTACTTTTCAGCAACTTGGGCTTCTCTGAAAAAATATTTTTTCAAAATTATTTTGTTTTGCAATTGTTTTTTCATTTATTAATGGATCATGTTATTATGTATCTTTGTGTCAGGGGTTTTTGCGAGTAACTAGGACTTATTGTTGTTCTTTCACAATGAAAGGAACTTGTTCAAATTGTAATAGGAAGAAATCTTCCTCTGACTTTCATGATTATTGCATTAATTGTAGTCAGTGTTCTCGCATTAATCCCTGTCCTGTATGTGAACATTGGGATGAGAAACATTGGAAACGTGTGTCACGATATGTTGTTTCTGGAGAAAGAGCGATGCCGGCTCTTTCTCCACAAGGTCACTCTACTCTCTCAGTTTCTATTTCAGAGGAACCAGAACAGGGTGATGTTTCCATGTTATCTTCTTCAAGTGTGCGTCCGTCGTCACAATTAAATACAGAGCTAGCGGCAAAAGTGCTCATGGAGATTAGACAAATGTCGTCCGCTAGCTCGCCCGGTGTAGCGTCCATTCACCGAATGGTTCGGCAGCCAGGTTCGTCCGATGCGGTCCAAGAGGAAATTCTGGGTGATGCGAGCACTATAAAAATAATAGATGCACACCCAGTGACGGCGGATAGTGAACGAGAACGGAGGAAGCCTTTTAGTCCGGTTCCTAGCTCGTCCAGGTCCAGCCGGGCCGCGAGCGAGAGAGGCCCCTCTCTCGTACAACAACATCTGGGACCAGATGTTGTGGTACAAAATGTGTCTTTAGCGGAGCATACGTCCGTCGCTCGGGACGCTCCGTTGTATAAGCAGTCCGCAGAGACTGTTAAGGCTTCCTTTTCTCGTCGGCGCACACGACCGCACCTTGGCTGCGTGACCTCCGATATTTTGCCAGCTTCGCCGATGAAGGATTCTTCGGCGACCAGGTCACACCATCCGGCAGCCAGGGATTCGAGACCGATGGACTCCGGACATTCGCATAGGAAAAGTATGCGGGAGCCATCTGATACGGAGCTGCCCTCGGCGAAGCAGCGAAAGACCGCTCCTCCGCAGGTCTCGACGTCGGACATTCTAGTGCAGATAGCACAGCTTATCGCAGCATCCCAGCAGCCGACAGAAACGGTGTCGGATCGAGAATTATCCGACGGCGCTGGGTCGGTACGCTCCGCCGAAGCATCGGGGGCGGACGACCGGGAACATCGGGAGGTCCGACCGGATGGTGAAAGGGATACGGATGAATTGGAGCTATCCCTTTCGGAACAACACAAAGCTGCCGTGGACTTCATCCGGCACTTTCTTCCTCAAGTTGTTCCGTCGGGCCAGACTGCTGCGCTTCCGGACAGGAGAATTATAGCGTCATTGGACTCTGATTTTTTCGAGCGGTTCAGGGACATCGCTCCCGAGTTTCCGTCACAGTCCAATAATGTTGCAAGAACATTTGAATTATTGAACGACGCTATTTTTAAACTTGCTTCCAGGACGGGGAAAGCAGGCTTCTTGTCCGCAAATACTCTCAACCTGCCTTTCATTAATGCAAGGAATAAATTCGACACGGCAGGTCAGGGTATACCGAGAGTTCCTCTGCGTATGGACGACGAGGCGGAAGACTTAGAGCTATCATTACCGTCGTCAGCTTCTATTCCAACCGCAGTGTTGGAAACAGCTATTGCGTCTAACAGAGCCAATTTAGATGCCTTATCTTACGCAGATCACCTTACTAAGGCGTTATCACTGCGTCTTCAAGGGGAAGAGTTTCAGGATATACAATCCTCCTTAAGACTTCTTTCAAGGGCAGTAGCTTATTCCACGTGTAACTCCGCCCTTTCAGTGGCAAATCTGGAGTTGGTTAGACGTGACGCAGCCCTGTCTACATCCACACTAGTGGATTCTAAGGTGAAGAACTCTCTTAGAGTCGCTTCGGTCTCAGGAGATCTTCTCTTTGACGGCAAGCTTTCCGCTATTTATGATAATATTAAAAAGAAAGCTAGTGATTCTCTGTTGTTTAGATCCGCTCCTAAAAGGTCGGATACAGTAGACACGAATAAGGCGGGCACTTCTGGGTCTTATCCGCCCAAGAGAGGTTCCTATAGAGGTTCCGGTGCGTCCTCTAGCTCTTATTCGAGAGACCGTCAGGATAGTGACTCTCGTTCGGGACGTCCTTCAGGCCGGGACAATCGGTCGGACGCCCCGAGGTCGACGAGGCGAGGTGCGGGTCGTGGAAGACGTGGTTTCTCCTACCGCAGGCCTCGCAGATCCAGGAGGTGATGGCTCAAACCTCTATCGCGTTCCGGTTGGCGGAAGGTTGTCGAGTTTTTCTCAAGAGTGGGCGTCGATTACGGACGACCCGTGGGTGAGAGGAGTGACTTCGGAAGGTCTAAAGATATCCTTCAAACGAAAGCCTCCATTAACTCGAAGTCCAAAGTGGACTCATCTTCCGTCAAACCCTCAGAAAAGAGACGCTCTGCTATCAGAGGTGCAGTCTCTTTTAATGAAGAACGCGGTAGAGGTCGTAGAAAACCAGGAATCGCTGGGATTCTACAGCCATCTGTTTCTGGTTCCGAAACCAGACGGCTCGTTCCGTCCAGTCATAGATTTGAGCTGGATAAACAAGCTGATCGTCGCTCCGAAGTTTTATATGGAGACGATTCGATCGGTCAGAGCGAGTATTCGGGTGAACGATTATGCAACGAGCATAGATCTCAAAGATGCGTACTTTCACGTCATGGTACATCCGACATTCCGAAAGTATCTACGCTTCGCAGTCCTAGGAGTGGTGTATCAGTTCCGGGCCATGTGCTTCGGATTGAATCTAGCACCCTGGGCTTTCACTCGGGTAATGAACTCGGTAATGATCTACTTCCGAGCTCATTCGTCTGCGGTAACGTCGGCCTACCTGGACGACATTCTTCAGAGGTACGGCAATGAGTTAACGCTTCAGAACGATGTTCAGAATCTTCTTCTATTGCTCCGACGTCTCGGTTTCATAGTAAACGAGGAGAAGTCGGATCTGGTGCCGTCCAAGTCATTCACTCATCTGGTAATGAGCTTCGAGACGCACAACAATCTCGTTCGTCTGCCGTTAACCAGAGCGAAATTAGTCAGTTGTTACGCTCGCTATTGTCTGAATACAGACAAAGTCACGGCGAGAGAATTTATGAGACTGATAGGTCTGTGCGGAGCCGCCGCGGATCTCATTCCGATGGGACGGCTACGCACACGGCCTCTTCAAATTTTCCTGACTCAGAATTGGAGTGTGAAAATTCATTCGCTCGATGTAGACGTTCTCTTGTCAGATCAAGTGAAACAAGAGATTCAGACTTGGGCAAACATTCAGTGGTTAACTCAAGGAGTTCCGCTGCAGTTGCCGGATCCGAGTTTTACCATTATGACGGATGCCAGTCAAACAGGTTGGGGTGCATCATTAATCCCAACGGATTCGAGATGCCAGGGTCTTTGGGATCCGCAATTCCTGTGCAAGCACATAAACATCAAGGAAATGATGTCAATTTGGCTTGCATTACGTCACTGGATGGACATTATTCACGATGCTCATGTCCAAATCCTATCCGACAATACGACAGTAGTGGCGTATATACGGAATCAGGGAGGCACTCATTCAGTTCCGTTGTTCAATCTAACGGAAAGAATCCTTCTGTTTGCGTTGGAACATCACGTTCTTCTTTCGGTCCGTCACATACCGGGTCGTCTGAATGTGCTAGCAGACTCCCTTTCACGAAAGGGTCGCTTGTTGCCGTCGGAGTGGACTCTCAACAAACAAGTATTCAATCAGATTTGCTACCAATGGGAACGGCCAATGATAGACTTATTTGCGACACATCTCAACAATCAGTTGCAGACGTATGTGTCCCCGTGTCCGGATCCAAGAGCATTTGCAGTAGACGCTCTATCGATCCCTTGGGACGGAATGATAGGATATGCGTATCCTCCAGCGCCGTTAATTCAACAAGTATTGCTAAAGATAAAACAATCTCAATGCAAGATTCTGTTGGTAGCATCTCTGTCGCCACAGAGACCGTGGATAAATCTACTCAGGTGTCTGTTGTGGGACCTACCGCGGAAGCTCCCTCCACGAGAGGATCTTCTTTGGCAGGGGAAATCGCGCCAACTACATCACAACCCGCAAGGTCTCAACCTTCACGTTTTTCCGTTGTGCGGTCCTTCTTGCATGGCAAGCACTTTACAGGACGAGCAGTGGACGCGATTTCTAACTGTAGGAGGACCTCCTCTTCGCTAAACTATGCGGCTAAGTGGAAGGTTTTCCGTCGTTGGTGTAGGGATCATTCTGTTGATATATTTGATCCCTCTATACCAGACATTGCTAACTTTCTAGTATACTTGTTTGACGAAATCAAACTGCAACCTGTTACTATAAAGGGTTATAGATCTATGTTATCTGATACCTATGCACATCATGATAGTTTACAAATTGGATCTAATGTCTCTTTATCGAAATTGGTTAGAAACTTTTCGATAAATAGACCCAGAACTCTTAGATTAATTCCTAAGTGGAATTTAGCTTGGGTTCTCCTTAAATTGAAGGAAAAGCCATTTGAACCTCTTGGGACAGTAGATTTCAAATTCTTATCTTATAAGACAGCTTTTCTCTTAGCTTTCTCTTCTGCCAGAAGAGTCAGTGAGCTTCATGCACTATCGGTGGATGATTCTCATTATCGTAGTGTTGGGAACACTATCACCTTCACTACTAATGTCGGTTTTTTGGCTAAGAATCAGGCTCCTAATAAATATCCGGAACCTATTGTTATTAAGGCTCTTCCGTCTTCAGACGGGCGTAGGCCTTTACTCTGTCCTGTTAGAGCACTACGTATCTATAAACAGAGATCTCAGTTCATCAGAAAGGGACGTAAACGTTTCTTTCTGTCTTTGATGCCTAATAGAAAGGACATTTCAGTCCATTCTATTGCTAGATGGATTCAGTTAACTATCCGTACTGCGTATGAAGATTTATCTTCTTCTCAGCAGTCTGTGCTTAAGATTTCTGCTCATGAAGTAAGAGCTCTTTCTACTTCCTGGGCTTATGCTAATAGTGTTGCTATTACAGATTTAATGAAGGCTGCTTATTGGTCTCAGCCATCCACATTTACTAATTTTTATCTCAGAAATATTGAGTCCATTTCTGGAGACCTGCATTGTTTAGGTCCGTTATCTGTTGCTCAGAATGTCGTCCACTAAACAGTTGCAACTATAGTTATGCAGGCTTTCTGTTCCGGCAGTGACTCCGTCCGGCTGCCCTCTTCGCTCTGGGCTATTTGACCCAGGGCAAGGGGAAGGGGGGGGGGGGGGGGGGGGGGGGGGGGGGCGGGTGTTCCCTTAGGTCACCTGCTTTATAGTGAAAAGCAAGGGAATGCCTCCTCCAAGACAGTATTTCTGAGTCGCTTCCGGGATGGTTTTAAAGTGTAATATTAATGTTTAATTTCATTCATGTCTTATTTTTAAAGTGTAGCTCGGTGTGAAGCATTTGTATATGTCAAGTGTCAAACGGGCTTTAATATACAATACTCGGACACTTTTAAATGATTATAAAGAGTCTCAATTCTCTGGACTACTTTATTTATTGGCTTGCTTTAAAAATAATTAGTATAAGGGTTATACTGGATGTTAATAGAGAACATGAATGTTATTGTGCTCAATTATTAAGGGTAGTGTATCTTTCTAATTTAAATTTTAAATAAGAAAGATACATGTAAAGCCTAATACTCCTTTTCTCCTTAAGGGGTTACCTCTTTATTTTATAATTGAGCTTATTGGATTTTCCTCTATGTCCTAGGCCCTCCAGCCTGTTTACTATTCAGCTAAGTCTGGGTCATTGGTACAGTATAAAAATGTTAAAAAATTTATAGTAATTTATATATTTTTTATACTTACCAATTACCCAGACGGGGATGGCCCTCCCTGAGTTGGGAACTCTTGCCTCCCCGCTGAGTACATAGCGCTGACCAGGCACTGCCAGTAAGAATGATATTTGGCGCCAATTTCGGGACGACTGCGTCACTGCGCATGCGCAGTAGAGTCGTACTATGGAGGTCCTTTAGGACATGATTTCTTTTTGTTTTGGATGCAAATTTTGGGGATTGGGGGGCAAAATTTGTGTTTGGCCCTGGTTTTTGTGGAGTTAGCACCAGCTAAGTCTGGGTCATTGGTAAGTATAAAAAATATATAAATTACTATAAATTTTTTAACTTTTATTCTAATAACCAATGGCCCAGACTTAGCTGTTTCAAACTCAATATTATCAAGGGCCAAACATATATTTTGAACCCCCAATCCCCCAAATTTGCATACAATACCGAAAATTTAAAGTACTATCTGGCCCACCATACTTTTACTATCTGTGCATGCACAGTACTCAGGAAGAGACCAGAATTGGCACCAACATCATTCTTTGTTTGCCCCAAAGACAGTAAACATCTCAACTAATATCTGCTTTTAATCCTTTACCCAACGAATCACCCGCATCCGCCCGCGTAATATGCAAATTCAGCAGCTGAAAAAGTATTATTTTTCGAAAGATTTCAACAAAACCATATCATGTGACCCCTCTTTGGAACGAGCTCATCAAGCTCATTCCAAAGAGAGGTCACATGATATGGTTTTGTTGAAATTTTTTGAAAAAATTTGAAAAATGATATTTAAAATAATAAATTTTGAAGTCGTCTGCGTTGGGTAAAGGGTTAATCTCTCTTTTGGTGGATGCCAGACACAAATCAATGAAGTATGTAGTGGATTCAAGGCAATAAATGGATGATGGAAGTGAACAACGGTGGTTTGAGATGTTCAGGGCTGTAACTTTTAAATAATATGAAAACTATTTCATGTTATCCAATTTTGGGATATACGCCTTGACGTCATTAGTATTGCTGATGATTTACCTACTGTTGATTAAGGGAATTTAGGCGTTTTCAAACAAATGTTTGGAAAAAAATTTGTTTTAATTTATTTCGAAATTATTTTTGATTGTCTTTGTCATTTATCCTTCTATTATATGATTATATGTTAGATGTTAGGAGTTCAGTGATCTTATTGGATTATAATTATTTATGAATTACAGCTCTCTGTGTAGGGCGTAATAGTCTACATCGGATTTACATGCTTGTTGCCTTGCCTGTAGTCACTGCACTCCTACTCATTCTGGTCCTATTTGTGTAGTCAGGGTCAACTCATTAGGACACTAACATTGGAAGCGGGTGTCGCACTATATATTCGCAGTGAAGTTTCGATGTCGTGGCTGTCACCGCTAGATAATTCAATTTTTCAGTTTCTTTTCCAGAGGAACAAGAACATGGTGATGGTATTGTGACACCCATCCAAAATGTGCTGCCATCATCGAGCTTTGAGGAGTAAATAGAGCTAGATGCTGAGGTGCTCTTGAATATAAGGAATAAGGCCTCTTATTCCAGAAGCTAGCTCAAATGGTCAGGCGGTTACCCAATAGTGGATACCGGGTATGTCCGATGGTGTCGAGGAGAGTGCAGATTTGGGTAGAGCAAGAACCAAGTCTGCAGGTTTCTCTTCCCGAAGCCCTGAGAGATCTGCATCAGGCCGCGGGCAGCAGTGCCTTCTCTAACCCAGTAATAGTTGGGGTCAACTATTGCTTTGAGAAACTTGCACTGAGCCAGAGCTAACGTCCACCCTGGCTGCTCATTCTACACTGCAGCCGGGGCCGATTGCAGTTACAGCTTCTTCCTCCACTCTAGCGAAGCACATGCGACTGCACACTAGCTACCCGACTATAGATGTTCATGCAGCCGAGCAAAGACACTCAAGTCTTTACCCTTGAAGAAAGAAGATAAAGAAGAAGAAAAAGAAAATCGGTCCATCCAGTAGCTAGTCATTCGAGGCTTGATTCATCGGGGCATTCGACAAAGAGATCAACTGCCAGATCTCAGTCCCAGGAGCAACATGCGGCAGAAAATAAGCTGCTGCACCACAAGCCTCTGTAATGGATGGGCGTTCAGCTAGATCTGGGGTCAGATCACTGATTGGAGAACCCTCTCCATCCATTAACAGTCAGGGTGAACTGTGTCCATTGTGAGAAACCATATTGAGTCGGAACACGCATCAGAATGTTCCTTCCACACCACAGCCAGGGCCGACAGCAATTATGGCTTCTTACATGGAAGCGCACGAAAGGGGATTAGCCTAGAAGTTTCTAAGTGGGATACTCAGCAAAATCTGGGGAGCGTTTTTCTTCCTGTTAACAGTCGAGGATGACTATTTTGTGTTGTAAGAAACTTCAATGAGTGGGAGCATCCGTCCTATGTGACGGGTCTGGATGCTGCTTCTGCACTTCAGCCGGGGTCAGCTGTTGTTGTGGCTTTCTCTTCTCCCATTGATATGCACTGTAAGGGATAGATGCCTACAAGTTATACGGAATGCTTGGCGAGGTCTGGAGCAGACTGCAAGCTTGGGAACCTTCTCCTTTCTGTCAGCAGTCAGGGTCGACTGTTTTTGATTCTAGAAACTTTGGTGTGTTGGGATGCCTGTCCACGCTTGCAGTTCGGGATGCTCCTTCCACACTGCAGATGGATCCAGTTGCAGTATAACATCTTCTCCTGCTTCATTAATGAAGCACGTTGACTGCAGACTAGCTGTCCGACTTTGCATGTCCGGGTCGATAGCTAGTCGTTCAAGGCATTTTTATATGAGACAAGGTCGAAGATCTGGGGCCAGATCTCTGTCCCGTGAACAGCTTATAGTAACAAGTGGATTGTCATTGCTCTACTAGCCTTGGTCATGCAACGGCTGCCGCAGGTTGCTCTGCATATTGCAGCATTCCAGTAGTCGCTAGTACTACTGTTTAACAGGCTCCAATGGTGAGCTGTCAGACAGTTCTGCGTTGTTCCAGTTATCCGTTCAGTCGGATGGAGTTGACCATATTTTCTCCATCCCTCACAGAAGGACACTTTAAGATTATGAAATTTTAGTCATAAGCTCTTAGAATCTTGTTCCATCTGAATATAAGTCTGCATTTGCTAGGCAAAAAACAGCTTATCATACCGGGTGATGGAAAGATGAAGATCTTTCATCCCCAGATCTTTTGGCTCAGGTGTCGAGGGCTTTTGTCCCGATTAATGACACCTTCCTTGCCTTAGCAATAGTATAAGAAATGCTATGCCCTATTCTTTACAAATAGAGGTTCCATAGTGCATAGTTAGGCTGAGACAGCTGTCTTGTTTGGAATAGAGCTGTTAGAGGGAATAAGTACATCTTTTCCTTCTCGGTGTTGTATTCCTTGGTGTCAGGACATTTAATGCCATTGTGGACGCCATAGTAGCCTTATGTACTGTTACAGCAGTCTGTTCTTATACATTAGCGGCTAGTGTTGTAAGTCTCCATTTAGTGAGCTTTCAAAGGCCGCAAATGACACAGATATGTCTTCACACAGACGTAGACTCATAACTGCATAGCTACCTTGAGACTACTGTCTATTCGGGAATTACGGCTGTTAGAATAGCGATTCATCATTCCCTACCTTGCACAACAATGGTTGTAAATCTCCTTTTAGTGAGCTTTCAAGGTCGCAAGTTACGCTGAGATATCTGTCTTCATGGAGATGAAGACTTCTAAGCTCGTTAGCTAGGCTCTGACTGCTGTCTTTTGGGAATAAAACTGCTAAAGGAAGAGTACTTTTTGGTTTGTTTTCCAAGGTGTCATAGACTTGAGTCTTATTGTTTACACCATAGTAGCCTTGCTGGAATCATGAGCAATGTTTTTCAGTAATTATGCAATGACATAACTGAAATAATTATCTCTTGAGACTACTGTCTCTTTTGGAATTTAGGGCTGTTAAACATTATTCCCTACCTTATGCGATGATAGTTGTAAGTATCCATTCAGTGAACTTTCAAGGTCGCAACTTACACCGATATATCTGTCTTCACGGAGATGAAGACTTATAAGCTACGGCTGGCATTGTAAGTCTCCTTAGTGAGTTTCTAAGACTGCAGACCTATCGGACATGATACCGTTATGTTAGAGGAGGTTATTCTCTTCCTACCAGTATGGTTTGGTGATAGTTATATGAGGTGATAAGTCCTATTGATGACGCCATATTTACCTAGTGTGATTAATGAGCGTTTCTTCAAACGCCTATACTAAACTCCTTCTCAGGAATTTATTTCCTGATATCAGATCGAACGTAAGAGTCAGAACATTGTTTTCATCTCCCTTGTCATTTTTATCCAACCTATTGCTGTGGATTATATTTCCACCTTAGAGACTGGATATTAGGTCTATATGGTGTTTTATTTGTTCATCACATCACTCCATCCTTAGTGACATTATGGAGTTGTTCAGACATGAAGGAGCCCTGTGGTTCCTATACTATTTGATATCTAACACAAGAGCAATTCAAGTAATGTGGGTGAGGGGGGTTTGATGGAATTATACGTTGAACCCCCCTTCCCCGGCAATGTGTTAAGAGGCGATTACAGGGCAGGACGTAGATTTCTTCCTGTAAGCCTTGAATGCATTCAAGTATATGCATGCCTTTCTTGGCTCCTCGATTGGCGGCTGGGTCATGTTCTAACGGTGACCTTATGGGCAGCGGTCTGGCCTTTTCTTACAAGGTATGAGTTTATAACTCAGTTAACTGCATAATAATATCATATAATTCATTCAGTTTCCTGGTTATACTTATGTCTCTCGGTCCTACAGTGGATACAGGTTGTATTTAGATGAGTACACGTGGGATTCCATTGCTTGCGTGCATAATATGTGTATTTATTAGGCAGATGCATTATTGAACAGATTATATAAATTCTTGCTCTGCTTTATAGAGCCCATGAGAATTTTGGGACTATTTGGATCAGTTATGGAACTTCCAATAAGCTGTCTATGCATACGTTCTCAATTTTTGGCATCATTACTCGGAGTAGTATATTCTTTCTCTGGACAGTCATTGGTTGTTACGGACCTGGGAAAAAGTGAATTATATTTTGGGGATGGTCTGTGATGAGTCTGTTAATCATAGCTCATTCCATGTTCTAATTCCAGGTTTCTAGCAGAGACAGTACACTGAAGAATTCACATTCTCGAATATTTGCACTGTTCAATTTGAGTTTTATTATTTGAATTAATTATACACCTGAACATGGTCGTCTGTTGGTTGCCTTAGACGCGTGTTTGCTATAACAGATACTTTCCATTGGGATTCAATTGGACAAGAGTAGGGTTGGACAAGTTATATCACTGGTTTTTTACCTATCTACGTATTCCGACTCCTGTATATGTTAAAAGTGTGCGCTGTTAATAACTGGGATCGCCATGAT
The DNA here is from genome assembly GCA_031216915.1 of Pictodentalium vernedei. Classification (NCBI taxonomy): domain Eukaryota; kingdom Metazoa; phylum Mollusca; class Scaphopoda; order Dentaliida; family Dentaliidae; genus Pictodentalium; species Pictodentalium vernedei. Next base: position 142,732,754 of record CM062290.1, on the reverse strand, counting down.
TGCCTTAGCTTCTGAAGTGGCATTAAGCACCAATAATTAATAATAATTAATAACTAGGTGCCTGGTGGGCGAATATGTATATTGATTATTTGCTACCGCTTTTCACTGATTCCAGAGTGCTTCCCTCTTTGTTTTGAAGAATATTCCTTTAAAAAAAAGCAGTAGATGATTTTTCTTCATCTCTTCCAGCTTGATAAGTGTGTAACTATGAGTGAAGCTGTTTTGTCTGTAGATTATTACTGATCCTAGATACAGCTTGTTTATTATTTATATGTGGCGTATGTTTGTGGGGGTTAGTCTCTCACTCTTGAATATGCCATCATAATTTAAGGGGATTTGAAATTGGGGGCTTGTTCCACCCAATTAGCACAATCATTCATGCTAAGTTTACGGAATTACTTGGATATGGCTCCTTATTTATGATATGTCTTCTCTATTATTGTATAGAGAGACATACATGTAATTCCTTTTAAATTTAATCTCTTTTTTCACCTTGGAATGGAGGCTTAGGAGCTGTATTTGGTCTGCTAATTCTTAAGTCCTAGGCCTTCCGCCTTTTTATGATTCAGCTAAGTCTGGGCCATTGGTTATCAGTATAAAAATATGATAAATTTTAAGTAATTTGTATATTTTTTAAACTTACCAATGGCCCAGACAGGGTTGGCCCTCCCTTGAGGGGGCACTCATATCTCCCTGCTGAGTTAATATTTTAGTAGGCTTGTATACGAAGAGTGATGTAGGTGCCAATTCCAGTCTCTTCCTGAGTACTGCACATGGTAAAAGTATGGAGGGCCAGATAGGACTTTTAATTTTCGATATTGTATGCAAATTTTGTGGATTGGGGGGCAAAATTTGTGTTTGGCCCTGGATTAATTTGAGTTAGCACCAGCTAGTCTGGGCCATTGGTAAGTATAAAAAATATACAAATTATTTAAATTTATCATTTTAGAACCAGGAAGCCAATTTGAATCAAATTTATTGAACCAGTATTACTTGGTAACATGTACTTGATTTATGCAAAAAAAAAATTGTTTTCACATCCCCATTGGAACACTAGGAGCTTAAGATAGAAAAACTTTAAATGTCCATATTTTTAGAACTCTACAACAAAAAATTTTACTATTTAGTATGAAGCTTCCGCAGAATCAGTTGGGTTGAAAAAAAAGAGATTTTTTTTATAGCGCTTGCTGATTTTGTCCATTACTTTGGGTAAAGGGTTAATGCTATAAATCATCAACGGTGTGGCAATAATTCAGCTACCTACTAAAACAAGTGATTAATTGGTTAACCATGGTTAATCCATGTGATTAATTGATCAAGAAAAGCCTTTAACCGTTTCAGCTCTATGTAGTTCCCCATTTGACACTGTTGTTAATAGGAAAATATTGTCTGTAATGATTCAATATACCGTGTGTAGCCTTTTTAGTGGTGTATACGCATGTTTGTTCAAAAGTATCTTGGGAGGAGCAACATTTTCAGTTTTGAACTGGTTTGCTGATTTGAACCTAAGTCAGTATGCAGTATTAATGAGGAATATATACCAAAAATTTCTAGGGGCATCAGAAAAGCACTGCCATTTAATACTGTTGGTAATAGGAAAAACACTGAGCAATCTTGTTCCCATGAAGTACTGCCTGCAAAGATTTATACACTCTCCTTTAGTGGGTTAGATTCATGTGCGTGCAGAGAAAGAATGTTCCTTGGGTAATTTGTGGGCTTGTCCTTGGTGGGTATAGTTATTGGCTCCTAGAATTTTAGTTTTTTCTACTGGTCAGCCAGTTTGAACCAGTATGGGTATTTTCTCGTTTTTCTCTCCCATGCTTCGCAACTTCAGTCGATTGTGGAGTGATAAAGCCAATGTTTTGAATGGAAAAAATTAAAAGTTTGAGGTATTTGGGAAAAAGTTTTTATCACCATCTTCAGCTAAGGCTAATCTTTAAATGAGTTTGTCTAATTTTTAGCTCAACTTTGACGAAGTCAAATTTGAGCTATTGTCATGGCCCGTCGTCCGTCTGTCCGTCCATCCGTCTGTCCGTACGTCAACAATTGGCTATGGCTCGGGCTAGAGGTCGTATTTATGAACCGATCTTTACGAAACTTCTTGGGTACCTTTGTTATGACCGTGGGACGAGAACGAGTGTTTTTGGGTGCGGTCCGAAATTCAAGATGGCTGCCAGCCGCCATTTTGTACCGATGATGCAGAAATCTGTTTTTTGTACAGAACTTCCATATGAAAGCTCTGATTTGAATAATTTTTTGTATGAATGTTTAGTACCATGGGGTACATCACATATAATATGGGTTTTTTTCTCGTGCGTAAATTGTGCAAATTAGACTAATTTTGATGTTTTTTGGTGTTAATTTCAGCACTGTAAGTGCAAATGCCAATACGGCTCGGGCTAGAGGCCGTATTTATGAACCGATCTTTACGAAACTTCTTGGGTACCTTTGGTATCACCGTGGAACGAGAACGAGTGTTTTTGGGTCCGGTCCGAAATTCAAGATGGCCGATGGCAGCCATTTTGTACAAAATTAGGTGCAATCAGATTTTTGCACAGAACTTCCATATGAAAGCGCTGATTTGAATAATTTTTTGTGTGAATGTTTAGTACCATGGGATACATCACATATAATACGGGGTTTTTTCTCGTGCAGAAATTATGCAAATTAGATGAACTTTGATATTTCAGTGCGACTTACACACATTAAGTACACATGTCAATACGGCTCAGACTTGAGTCTGTATTTATGAACTGATCTTCACGAAATGTCTTGGGTACCTTTGTTATCACCTTGGGACGAGAACGAGTGTTTCTGGGTGCGGTCTAAAATTCAAGATGGCTGCCAGTGGCCATTTTGTACCGAAATTAGGTCTAATCAGTTTTTTGTACACAACTTCTATACAGCTCAGACTAGAGGCCATATTTATGAACCAATCTTTACGAACCTTGTTGGGTACCTTTGTTATCACCGTGGGATGAGAGCGAGTGTTTTGGGGTGTGGTCCGAAATTCAAGATGGCCACCAGCAGCCATTTTGTACCAAAATTAGTGCAATCAGTCTTTTGTACAGAACTTCTGTATGAAAGTTCTGATTTGAATAAATTTGTGTATGAATGTTTAGTAACATGGAATACATCACATATTCTAAGGGTTATTTTTCGTGCAGAAATTATGCAAATTAGATGAACCTTGACTTATTCAGTGCTACTTGCACAATGTGAGCACACATGTCAATACGGCTTAGGGTAGAGGCTGTATTTATGAACCGATCTTCACAAAACTTCTTGGGTACCTTTGTTATCACCTTGGGACAAGAATGAGTGTTTCTGGGGACGGTCCAAAATTCAAGATGGCTGCCAGTGGCCATTTTGTACAAAAAATTAGGTCCAATAAGTTTTTTGTCACAAGTTCTATACACTCGTATTTATGAATTGATCTTCACAAAACTTCTTGGGTACCTTTGTTTTCACCTTGGGACAGGAACGAGTGTGTTTTGGGGTGCCTTTGTTATCACTGTGCTATGAGAACAAATATTTTGGGGTTCAGTCAGACCCACTCTGGGACTCAAAGTTTTCTTTTCTAGTTTAGCATCTGACTGTCACCCACCTTTACAATACTTTACCTATACATTTGTTACAGGCAATGGTCAGTATTTATGTACAGACCATTACAATACTTTATATGTACCTTTGTTATCAGGTCATTACCTAGATGTTTGTCATTGCTGTGTCACATACTATACATGTGCATGTCTTTGTCTTGACAAGTTGAGCTACAGTATCATTGACACTTTCATTTATGTCATGAATCCATAATTTCAGGAATTGTAATGTTGATGACTTGTCCATTCTTCTGTTTCAGATTCTCTTTTATCAACTTACTTGTCCCATCATCAGTTCACAGAACTACATTTGGATAGTATATTCAAGTATGGTGAGGACAACACATTACCAAAGGAAGTAAGTATAGTAAAGACCAGGTGGGAAAATAAACATTGCTTCTCTGTTTTACTACACCAGCCATGCTTTTTATGTTGCTCAGTGAATAAGCTCAGTGGTTCATCAGCTGTATTTGTATGAGGCAAAAATTGAATAAAAACCTAAACAAGCAAAGGACAAATTTGTGCCGACATCTGCCAGTTATGATCGTTACGTTCGGTAAAGGGTTTAAATTAAATTCTTTTTCCCTGAAATCAGACAAATCCATCTAATGGTATATAGAATATATGGAGAGTATATTTGCCCTGAAAGTGTTTAGGGGATCCTTCACTTTCTTCATGCTATATTATTATAAGAATGTGAAAAAGTTTACCTGATTTTTTCAGTTTCATTTTAAAAATGAATTCTTTCAACCCTTGACTGAAACAAGCTTGTCAGACTCACTTTAATGTGTGGGTAACAAGAAATAAAAATTTGAAATTGAACTAGAAACACTTTCCTCATAAAAACACATTGGGGAATATAATCGTGCTCCAAATATCTGTCAAGGCACCCAGTTTTCCATGCTCCTGGATTTCCCAACAGTCCAGCCCTGCCCAGGTCCATTGGTTGGAACATTGCTTGTGTGTTGTATGCCTTTTCACAAAAATGAGTTATATTATTGGTGGAGACTACATTCTGTTGTTATTTAAGTGATAATTAATTAACCCTTTCAACACGGGTGGTATCTTCCATGCCAGTTAAATGGCAGAAATTGGAAGAGTCAATATCCATTATTTGGGAGTAGAGCAATTAATATTTTCAACGTGCAGCCTTCAGGCTCTACCACACACGTTTACTTAGTAGCCATCCTGCTTATGACGTATCGTGTTCCTGGACTGGAAAAGTGGTCTCTTGTGTTGAAAGAGTTAACTCTACAAATACATGAACTATATTGTTATTTATCTGAGAAGACTCCTACAGAGAGAAATATTACAGTGAAACGCTTTTTAACTCTTGGTCTAACATGCAAAGCAGACTACACTTGCAAAATTATTTATTGAATAACTAAAACTTTGGGGGCAAAGTGGCTCAGTTGGTAGAGGTGCAGGTTGCAAGCCGAGAGGGGTCCTCGGTTCGAATCCCACCTGCGACAACCATGTTGTGTCCTTGGGCAAGACACTTCACCCCCATTGCCCACATGGGGGCACGGTGGCATTGTGTACTAAGGCGTACTGCACATCGATGGTGCACCTGTCTTCAACAAATGCTAACCCTTCTTGTGTGGAGTCAGTATGTTGGGGAGCTGACAGTTGCTCGCCATTGCTCGGTGGTTCTCTCCGGGTACTCCGGCTTCCTCTACCCATAAAACTGTTGTGGTCATGATTAGCCATTGTGCAGAAATTTGTGACCTTAAAACACCAATAAATAAATAAATGACTAAAACTTTTTATTTTTTTCATTAAAAACAGAGCTTATGCCCACTCATTGGAACAAGCTCAGTAAGCTTGTTCTAATGTAGGGGCATAAGTTATGTTTTGGGGGCAAGGATTGAAAACACAATAAAATTAGAATGATGAATCTTGTGTACATACGGCTGGCCAGTTTTGGCCATTATGCAAAGGGTTATAAATCAATAGCCACTTTACCATTGCAAAATATCCAATCCAGAATTGCCCCCCCACCTCCCCCTCCCCCATTTCAGGTGAGTCCCACTGCCTAGTATACTACATGTACTTGAGCTTATATTCTTATGTTAACTGCTCCAGTGCTCTGATCTGTCTACATTAGATTCAGCATTTGTTATTTCCATGGGAATCCCACAAGTGGAGCAGTGCTTGATTCCTGTGGTAAACATGTTCTGTTTCAACTAGTTGAGTACAAGAAGCCATTACCAAAGCTCCATTGAGAACTGCTGAAGTCTACTTTAGTTGCTTTATATTGTTCAGTTTTGCTTGTTATTTGCTCAGCAGGAGAAAAAAAGTGTTTATTAAAATTATTTTATGACTGTTTATTTGAGAGGACCATGTGCACTCTCCAATAAATTTTAACAAAACAGTTATTTATTACATGTCACATAATTGTGCTAAGACCCAACCCCCCCCCCCCCCTCCCTCCTGGTAGCAAAGTTTCTTTGAAACGTCTATCTTTGATAGTGTTCAACTGATTACCAAAAATGGCCATTGACCGATTACTGGTTATTTGAGCTCACAATCAGCCAATGCTGATTCTGTTTGTAATACCGTGCACTACTAGACAAGTCAATGCTTGCAAAGAACTACATTAAATTGAACATATTTTACAGTGTTTACAGTCCGTTCACTACCAGAAAAGTCAAGACTCGAAGGAACTACATTACATTGAACATATTTTTCAGTGTTAAACTCTGTTGACTCAGGTCCAGTAAAATTAACAGTCATGCACACTTGAGCGGTAATCGTGGCTCTCAAAGCCACGTTTACCAGCCAAGTGCGCGCAACTGGTATTTTTTACTGCGACCTGAGTCAGTGGAGTGCAATCTTCACTTTTCTGGTATGAACTGGCGATTGCTGCAAGTACGCTCAATTGTAAGCTTTACATGTCGTTTAACTTTTATAACCCATAAAGGAGCATCTAGAGATATTAAGAATACACATTGTGGTGGTTTTTCACCTTTATTGAATGGTATCACTGATATCATTTTACATTAACAATTGAACAATTGCAGAAGTAAATAAAATGCGGTTTATGAATAATCACAAAATGTTTGGCCACATTCAGTTGAACCGATGTTCCAGGAGTCATTGTCATTGTCATCCGATTGCCCACAATCAGTCAATTGTGGTGGCTGGTTCCGATCATCAGTTGAACACTAATCTTTGAGAAGTAGTTTGGCACTGTAACAGTTAGTGGTTTAATACTTGATTGGCTACAGTCAACTTTATGCCTGTGTCGCTTTCATGATATACATTCAGCTGGAAATACTAAAAGTAACCATAAACGCCAATAAATATAACCTAGCATTTTTGAGAACCTTGGCCGCATTAAGGAAATATGGTTTGACAAAAATCTTTCACATAAATGGCATTTCATCAGCTTATCTACTAAAAACCTCAAGGAAGGACTGCCTTATTCGAAGCAGCTCAGATTAGCATTGACCCTGGAACAGTTTGATATGTAAATAAAATTTCTAGGCATGTGAGAAATTTCTTTCTTGTGAAACCTGTTTCATTTTCTTTCTTTAATTTTCAGATTTTTAAATGTTCCCATGTTTCTTACTTGTCACTGAAGTATAACAGTTTGGACCATATCCCACCAGATATTGGACGAATGAAGAATTTAGATTGCTTAGCATTGACCAACAACAAGCTACAAGTTCATTCCTTACCTTATACTCTCACATTCTGTAAAAACCTGAAGTCTCTTTTACTTGACAATAATCTTCTTGATGCTCTACCAGGATTCCTGTTGCAGATGACATCATTGGAAACAGTGCATCGTCATGGAAATCACAATTATTTCAAGGCCACATTCATGTGGTATCATACAGATGTCAACTATCGGATCATTCAAGTGGGTGTGCTCAGCAACCCTAAGGGTTCACTGTACTCTCAACATAGTCTGCAGTTTTTGGCTGCTAAAACGATAATAGGGCAGAAGAAGGACTTTTTCAGTGATGCTGGCATTGCTGTGGTGTTAAAAGATTATTTAGCAGATATTTATGACATGTTCCATATATGTCACCATTGTTGTAGTGCTCAGCTGAAACATTTTTCAGGTATGTAGGGTGCACTCCACCCAGTTGGTTAATTAGGAGATAAATGTTTCTTGTTGAGTTCGACATTCGGGAATTTGACTTTGGAAAACCATTTGTTAACGAAGGTGTGAGTTAACAAAACAAGCTATTAATTGAAAATGGATTATGTTTTCATTGTTGGAATTCTCTGAAAAACCAAATGAGGTGTCTTAAGCTGAGTTTGTATAGTACTTCTGGTTTTGTCCATTACGTTTGGTAAAGTGTTGATTTAGATGAGATTTAGAGTAAGGCTGTACAGTGCACAGGATTAGTTACTCAGTTAAAAATGAAAAAAATTTTATAACCGGAAAGTGTGACTAACCCTGTGCATTGCACAGGGTTAGTCACATTTTCTGGTTATAAAAAATTGGGAACTGTCATATCACACACTACATGAAATTATACACTTAATTAAGGCTGTAAAAATACACAGGGTTAGTTGGTTACATGTTGTTAGATGAGTGCAGGATTTCAGGAACTAATGGATATACTTATACAGGACTGAGGAAATATTTTTAAAGTGAATTCCAAAAATGAAAAAATATTCTATTTTCATTTAATAGCATGTTACAAATGGTTTTCCATAGTCAAACTCCTGAATGTCTTAACGAAACAAGAGATGTTTATCTCCATTGTAATTCCTGTCATTGTTAGAAGTGAAAAAATTCTCCAAACCCATTTTATTTAAGAAAAACAATCAAAAAATGTCATTTTCGATCTCCGTCTATTTGCCATGATCAAATTTACAAGGTGTACTTCGAAGCACAGATGCTGACAACCATTGCCAAAGAACACAACTCTGGAGTGTGTTTGATTTATGGTATGAGTGGTTTAGCGCTGTTGCTCATGCATAGCGTGGATATAGACATGTTTTAATTGACCCTCTTCCAGCAATTAGAGCGTGGTAAGAGTGAATTTACCTGAGATTAGAACACCGAGCCAACCGGCTCCCAGCCAATCAAATTACGGGTTCAGAAAGAACAATGAGGTCGAATTTAACTGATAAATTACATTATAAAATATTTTAGTGACATTTCCAATTTGAGAGGCCCTGAAAAATGCAGTTCCTGTTTGAATTTTCTTTCTTTAACTGATAGAGTGCTGGAAGCCCATACTTTCCCCTGCCAACTAATAGTGATGTCACTATTGTTAACTTTGAAAAAAACATTTTGGCCATCACCTTTATTTGAAAATGAAACAAAGAGTGAAAATACCATTACTATTATTAATTTTGACCAAAAATGCCGGACATCACTATTAATCAGCTATCACTAATAAATGTATTAGGTGGGTGAGAGTATGTGGACTGAAGTGTTAAAGACTTCATATTTAGTGGTAGTGCTTCATATATCTTTCAAGTGAAACAATTTAGTCTGCAAGGATTTGCCTTGCTACAATTTATGGGCAAGTGCCATTAGGGGCTCTCTCAAAAACTGCAACAAGAGAAAGACGTGTGCACAAATTTTGATGACGCAAAATAATTTAGTATTCTACCAGTTAACCTTTAAAGTACTGGAGCCTTTTATTCATTATTTTTTACACCTTGACAGTCTACTTCCTGTGGCTTTGAAGTTGTTTATAGGCAAATCTTTGCTGTCTGTATAGGAACTCTCCCATAAATTGTAACAAGGCTAAGCATGTGAACATATTTTGATGACTCAAAATAATTTAGTACTCTTCATGTTAACCTTTAAGGATCTGTAGCATTTTATTGATTGTTGCTACACCTTGACAATCTACTGCCTGTGGTTTTTAAATTGTTTCCAGCCAAGTCTTTGCTGCCTAGATGTGCAGCCAAGACTTGCCTAGAAACAACTACCAAGTTACTTAAAATGCAAGTTTACTCAAATACTGCCTATTGGGGCATCTGTTTTATTGCCATAAAATGTGATCAAAGGTCAGAATTAGGCAGTCAAGGTTTGAATTAGTGATATCCTATTATGTGATGGGGATTTTTCTTTTGTTTTATCGGGTCTAGTTATTGGACTATTCCCATTGCTATTTAGTTGATGTTATTCTCATTTACCAGCAACTAATTTCCAACTTCCCAGCTTGGACGTACCACTCACTCTTAACCGACTGAGTATTTCTTATCAACCTACCTCAATTGTTTACAACAGGCTTGCACTACAGTGGAAGAACCTAACTCGGATAAAATACTCTCTATTTTAATCTTTCCCAAGATTTGGGAAAGAAAAGTGGTGTAAAAAACACCACGAAAAAATAAGCCAAAACTGGGCCGAGCGCCATCGGCGCACACCCAGTATGGGACGCTCTTCCATAGTACAAATCCATGACTTCCGTCACTGCGCGCAATGCATTAATTTGTCATTCTTTAACTCTCCGCGGCATGAGCAGGATGTGTTTCCGCCATATGCATTATGAAACAGTGATAATTCAACTCGTGGATAATGGTTTTCCTGTGACTGGAATTATGGATCTGAAGATCGTATAATAACAGGACTGTGTTTTATATATTCTCGTTTATATTTTCAACCACATTCTCATTGTTTATTAATTACTATTCCGTTTTCACGAATGTTTGGCGACATCGTGTCATCGCGATTCGACAATGAATTTTTTCGGTTGATAAAAAAATTTATTGGAGTCGGTGTCGGCCTTCTGGGTTCTGCCACCTTCTCTCGTAGTTGAGGGTGTTCTTCTACTTTCTGTTTCTGTTGAGTTCACCTTTTTCTTCTACTGCTCTCACCTCTGTTCTTTCCAGTTCGGTTCCTTTAGGGCAATTCCTTTTGCCCTCGCCATTGGTGCGTTCTCGTGTCCGTTTCGTCCGCACACGCGGGTGGTGTGGAATGCAGTCGTTTCGGGAGCGTCCCGACTCGACCACGTTTGATGTGAGTTTACCCCCTCCGTGGGGGATGTGCAGCTCCTCCCGCACCCACGGGGGGTGGGGGGTGGGGGGGGTGGGGTGGGGGGGGGGGCATTGTCGTTTTGGCCCCCCCCCCCCCCCCCCCCCCCCGACTCGACCACGTCTGGTGTGAGTTTGACCCCCTCCGTGGGGGATGTGCAGCTCCTCCCGCTCCCGCGGGGGGTGGTGAACGCTTTCGTTTCGGGTCGACCGATTCGACCACGTCTGATGAGAATTGCTCCTCCTCCATGGGGGATGTGCAGCTCCTCCCGCACCAGCGGGGGGTGGGGACCGCTTTCGTTTCGGGGCTTCCCGATTCGACCATGTCTGGTGAGAGTTATTCCCCTTCAGTGGGGAATGTGCAGTTTTTTTACCGTGGTGATACTGCGGGAGCTGTTGGTTTTCTGGTGTAGAGATGCCTGGTTCCGGGACTATGCGCCCTCTCCAGTCGACATCTGAGGCTGTCACTAGGGTTGTGACTCCTCCTTTGGAGGCCGAGCTTGGTGGCTCTCTCCGCTTTTCCGCCAGTTCCAACAGCTCCCGTCGTATCTGCTGCTACTGCTGTTCCGTCTACAACGTCATTGGGCACCGTTTTTAGCCGGCCTCGGCTTCTCCCTGCCAGGGTCTGCAGGGATGTCTGTAGTATGGTTGTGGGGTTTCGGCCTCAGCCTTCCAAGACTTCCACAAAGTCAAATGGGGCTGCCGACTGAACCCCATACTGTGTCCTCTGAGCACAGTAGTTTTATACCTGCAGTGGTCTGCTGCGGTGTCTGGTTGTGTAGACGTGGGGGTATCGGCCTCAGCCTTCCCTGACTTCAACTGGGCGAAGTTGGAAGTGGCTGCCGGCCGGACCCTCTCCTGTGGTCTCTGCGCCGTCGAGCACCACAGTTGTCTTTGGATTCGGTTGTTCTTAGTGGGACACTATGAACTCCGTGGCGTTTCCGTCCCTCATTCTGGCCACACGACCAGTTTTGGGGGTCCAACGTCTTTTGTGCAGCCTGGACCTTCTGCCCTGTAGAGGTCAGCGGTGACTCTCATGAGTTCCTGCTATGTTGATCCTCTGGGTGTGTCACACCCCTATACACGTCTGGCTTCAGACGTTTTCGGCTGTCGCCCGTCGTCCCATGTCGGGTCTTTTGGAGGATCGTGACCCTTCGCTGGTTCAGAGGGTCAGTGGTGAAGCCACTTTGCCGGTTCGTTCCCCTGTCGAACCGGCCAGTACGGGCAGTGAGCTTAGGGAGGCCCTCTCCTTACTCACTCAGGTTCTGTCAACGAGCCTTCCTGTTGCTTCCAGCGAGGCAGCGAGTGGTTTCCAGGCGCCTCCTATGGCGCCGCCTCCCGGGATTGGAAACAGGCAGCTTTCTGATCCCCTGGTGTTCCGACACCATGGGAGGCGTCGGCTGGTTTGCCCACGATGGGCTATGTGTCTTCCGACTCAGGGGAAGAGTCAGACATGCTTGATGTCGAGAGCCAGCAGTCTTCGGACTTGGGGGCAGCTCTTGATTTCGTGTTTGGGTTCTTTCCGGATCTCAAACCATCTAGCCAGTCGACAGTGTCAGCCAGTCCGCGATCATCGGTCGCGCGCCAACAGTCTATGGAGCAACCTGCTTCTGGGCGTCTTCGACTGTGCCCTTCGGTACAGTTGGTTGAAGCATTTTCAGCCTTGGACTCCAAGCTAAGTTCCAAGGCTATGAAGGCTCTGTTCTTCACCAGGGTTGACACCTTTTTGCCTCTGGCGAGTTATCGTTCCTACGATTCCGCCAATCCGCTGGTCTACCGGACTTTGACGGTTTTGGATCAGGACTCCAATTCCCTCGGGCTTTCCAAGTCCAAGTCTGCCGTCATTCCGATGACGCCTCTAGAGTCCACATTGGGCTTATCGAGAGGGATGCATGGTATGCTTTCTCTCTCCGATCACGTCGTCTCAGCTTTTGCTGCTTATCTGCCTTCAGATAAGATTGACGAGGTACAGGCTTCTTTGCGTGTGCTGTCCAAGGCGCTCATGCATCTTACTCACACGCATGCCTGTAACACGGCTAATCTGGAATTAGTTCAAAGGGACTCTGTGCGGGACACAAGCCGATCCCTTCCTGAGGAGCAGTACGCTGCTCTTCGATCTGCTTTTTTGACAGGTCCGCAACTTTTCCATGATTCTGTGTTGACGGTCCGGGATGACGTCCTACATCATTCCAACGATCAGCTGCTGTTTCTTCAGCTTGATCAGCCTTCTAGGGTAGGCACGGGCCGTTCCAAGCCTAACAAGTACCCTCTGCTTCCTCTGCGATGCAAAAGGGGCTGATCCTTCTGCCACCGCTTCTACTTCTTACTCAAGGGGTAAGGGTAAGCGTCGGCAGTCTTGAGGGAACTCCCAGGATTCTTCATTCAGTAGAGGTGTTTTCTCCTCTCGCGAGCCTCGTCGGGGTTCGCAATGAAGGTCCTCACCTCGACTCGTCCCAGGCTGGAGGAAGGATAGCAGAGTTCGCAGACCGTGGACCACCGTCACATCCGATCCTTGGATGTTAGATGTTGTTTGGTCCGGGCTGCGAATATCCGTCCGACGGCACTCCACTCTGTCTGGGGTGCCCTTTCCAACCACAGTTCCTTCAGACATTTTACGTCTGGAACTTTTGTCCACGGAGATAGACAATCTCCTGACAAAGGGGGCGATTGAGGTCATCAAGAACATTAGGTCAGTGGGTTTCTATTCCCGCCTGTTCTTGTTGCCGAAGAAGGATGGCCGACTCCGACCGGTTCTCGATCTGTGTTTCCTGAACCAGTCTATCATTGCTCCCAAGTTCAGCATGGAGACTTTCAGGTCGGTCCTCCGTTCAATTCACCAGGGAGATTTCGCTTCCAGCTTCGACCTGCGAGACGCTTACTTTCACGTTCCGATTCATTGGGCATTACGGAAGTATCTCAGGTTCTTTTTTCTGGGGCGAGTTTAGTTCAGTTTACCAGTTCAAGGCCATACCTTTCGGCCTCAACCTGGTTCCTTGGTCTTTCACCAGACTGATGTCGCATGTGATAGCTTTCCATCGCATACAGTCCAGGGTGACTACTTCGGCATATCTGGACGATATCCTCCAGGGGCATTCCAATGCTGCCTTCCTGGAGTCGGATGTCGCCACTCTGTTGAGCTTGCTCACGTCGCTACGTTTCAGAGTCAACGAGGAGAAGTCGGACCTGTCCCTTCTCAGTCGTTTTATCATCTGGGGATGGCTTTCCACACACAATTCAATTTGGTGGCGGTTCCCCAGGCCAAGGCTGTGATTCTCTCAGCTTTTGCTCCGACTCTGTCCCAGTCCACATCCGCGACGGCTCGGCGTTTTCTCCGGCTAATCGGTCTCTGCTGTTTGGTGACGGATATCATTCCTCTAGGTCGGCTGCGTGTCAGACCTCTCCAACACTTTCTGCTCAGTCGTTGGAGGCCGAATGTAGATTTTCTGGATCTGGTGCTTCAGTTCCCAGACTATCTTTATCCTCACCTTCTCCTCTGGACGGATGTCCAGTGACTTTCGCAGGGTGTTCCATTGGACTTCCCCATGTCCGATCGCGTTCTGACGGCAGATGCCAGCGATCTCGGATGGGGTGCGACGTTGGATCCTCTAGGTCTTTCCATTCACGGGATGGTGGACCAGGATCATGCAGCTCTACACATCAACCAGAAGGAGCTTCTTGCTCTTCTTCTGCGTTTCAGGCAGTGGATCCCTCACCTATCGAATTGCCTGGTCCTTCTGTTGTCCAACCATTCGACGGTGGTTGCTTACATTCGGAACCAGGGCAGCACGCACTCTGTTCCAATGTACGATTGGCTTGGGATCTTATACTGCTCACTCAGGATGTCCGCGCCGGGGTGGCTGTTCGTCACATTCCCGGTCGCCTGAACGTCCTAGCCGACTCCCTGTCCTGTCGGGGCAGGGTCATTTCCACCAGGTGGATGCTCCACATGGCGGGTTCCATCGATCTCTTGTGACTAGTTGGAACCATCAGGTGGACACTTTCGTGTCCCCGTGTCCAGATGCTCTGGCTTTCGCCGTGGAAGCTCTGGCCCTCCTTTGGGATGGTCTTGTCGGCTACACCTTCCTACCGGTTCCGATTCTGCCTCAGGTTCTCACCCAGATATGAACCTGCAGTCGTCGAATCCTTTCGATCACACCCGTCGCTTCGGTGGGTGTGGATCATTCTGCTCCGCTCTCTGTTAGCGGCGGTTCCGGCATGTCTCCCTCTACCTCGCGACTTTCTTTGCCAAAGTCGCCCGGGAGGTTTTCAAGTTGACCCGACTTCATTGTGCCTTCGCACATGTCTTTTATCGGGTCCTGTCTCCTCCGTAGTGGTTTTTCGAGACACGCAGTGGAGTTGCTTTTCTTCAAGGAGGCACTCACTCCACTGGTTTAGCCTCTGTGGCTAAGTGGAAGGTTCTTCTGTCGATGGTGTGTGATCACTCTGTTGATTCTGTCACTCCTTCGATCACACTGCTTGCAGAGTTTTCTGGTATATGTTTGTTTCTGGGGGTCTCCAGCTATGTGTACTTGTCCATGCTTCGGAGACATTTTTTCCTATGTGATACCGCATTGTTTCGACACTCATCCTTGCCTCTCCAAGCTTGTTCAGCTCTTTTCCTTGAAAAGGCCTAGGACTTTGCAGTTTACTCCAAGATGGTCACTTTCTTGGGCGCTGCTCTGCTTGAGGTGGGGGGCGTTCACGCCTTTATCCTGGATGAATATGCATTTCCCACATGCCAGATCTCTCCTGCATCCATTTCTTGATGGCCTTGTCTTGCTATTCGTGCAGCTTCCGCTCGTCTAGCTACTGGTGATTGTATTACCAATTGTTTTTTCTGCCAGGAGGTGCGTGCATTGTCTTCCTCTTTTAATAACTCTGTCATGTTGTCGGATGACTGATGTTATACTGGCAGCCTTCTGGAGAAATGCTACATTCTCCTTTTCTCTGCGACAGTTGCAGGAGCCGACAGAGACCCTTGGGGCCCTCTTTTTTCGGCTCAGGATGTTGTCTATCCAAGCTTTTCAGCTTTTTTCAAGGTCGGTTCCAGCTTTGTGCTGTTATTGCCCTTTCTGTCTGTGCGTCGCACTTCACCATACGCCTCATCTTTCATTGGCTTTTCTAATGTTTGTGATGCTATGGTTTGATAGGCCTAGGGATCTCTTCCTCTGTCCATGGTCCCAGTGCTATTGAGTTATGTGTGGGTTGGTTATGTGATTCCCTCCAGCCTTTTGTCTATTCAGCCTGTTGTAAACAATTGAGGTAGGTTGATAAGAAGTATAAATTTTATAGTAAATTTCCTTTCTTATTATACCTACCGAAATTGTTTACATGGAGGCCCTCCCGTCTTCTTATTCGGGTGAGAATCCTTCCTCCCCGCTGATCACATAACTCCTGTGTTGTTCGGAATCAAAAGAATGACAAATTAATGCATTGCGCGCTATGACGGAAGTCATGGATTTGTACTATGGAAGAGCGTCCCATACTGGGTGTGCGCCGATGGCGCTCGGCCCAGTTTTGGCTTATTTTTTCGTGGTGTTTTTTACACCACTTTTCTTTCCCAAATCTTGGGAAAGATTAAAATAGAGAGTATTTTATCCGAGTTAGGTTCTTCCACTGTAGTGCAAGCCTGTTGTAAACAATTTCGGTAGGTATAATAAGAAAGGAAATTTACTATAAAATTTATACTTCTATTTATTTATTGTTTATTTATTGGTGTTTAAGGTCACATATTTCTGCACAATGGTTAATCATGACCACGACAGTTTTACGGGTGGAGGAAGCCGGAGTACCCAGAGAGAACCACCAAGCAGTGGCGAGCAACTGTCAGCTTCCCAACATACCAACTCCACACAAGCAGGGTTTGCATTGGTCGAAGACAGGTGCACCATCGACGTGCAATACGCCTTAGTACACAGCATCACCGTGCCCCCACGTGGGCAATGGGCTGAGTATTTTTAAATATATATTTTTTACCACATCTTGTCATGGCTGCTGTGAAACTAGATTTGATGAAAAATTCTTATAAATTTAACTGAAGAAATCACTTGTTCAAGCAGATAATCCAATACAAGGGAGAATTTGGTTAAAAGTGTTCACATTGTACTTATTTCACTGACAACAATTCCTTGTTCTTAGCAGGAATATCCACCACCAGCATGCCAAGAGTTAAGGGCCTTAACTGTTTTTGAGAAATTTTACTGCATCATAACCTGTTGATATAATGTCCAACAATATAGAAAGCTGAGACTTAACTAGAATCCACTTCCAGGATAATTGTTTTGACCTTCCTCATCACTCCATGTAGAAACACTTGTTATGAGGTATCAAAATTTGATGTTGAAATCAGGTCTCAAAGAGTTAACCAGTCTTGACACATAATCATCAAGGAAAGTGACAGGAAGTAATAGAAAATGTATCTTTTAAATTCCCAATTACTTCCCAATGATACATTACGATAGTCAGTCTTCTCTTTGGAGGTCCAAATTCTCAAAGTTGTTAGTGTAAAAACCTCCAAAGACTTTTTAATAGTGTGTCATAAAACAGTATTTTATTGGTAAAAGCACAGTATATTAAATAATAGCATATTTTTATACAACAACCAATGGCCCAGACTAGCTGGTTCTAACTCACAAATATCCAGGGCCAAGCACAAATTTTGCCCCCCTAATCCCCAAAATTTGCATGCAAAACCGAAAAAATTATGTCCAAACTGGTCCTCCATCCTTTTGCGAACCTGCGTATGTGCAATATCCAGGAAGACACCGAAATTGGTGCCAACCATCATTCTTTGTTTGGCCCTTCTGTCAGTGACAACAGACTGACATCTGTGCTTTCAAATCTCAGTTTTAATGATGCCAGACACAAATCAGTGGTAAATTTGGTGGATCTTAGGACACATTTGGATGATTTAAGGAAGAAATGGTGGTTGGAAATGTTCAGGGCTGTAACTTTATAATTTTTACAAAAATTATTTCATGTTTCCCAATTTTGGGACATGGGCCTGATGTCATCATTCTTGCTAATGATTTTTCCACTGTTTGTTAAGTGTTCCTTCCCTATCCTTCCTTGAAGCCCCCCAGTTAAACTCTCAAGCTTTTTGGCTTGTTTTATTGAAATTTTGTTTATAAATTTCTTGGGAGTTTGACGTGTTATACAGAATGTTTATTCTGTATTTCCCCATGGTTACGTTCTCACCCTAGGGGTGTTTGGGCATTTTGGTCATGCATCATACATCCTATGTATCGTTTTTTCTTTTGCTGAAGATCTTGCTTTACATCAGATAGTTCAAAATCTGTTACTGACTTCGGGCCTTTTTTATTCAGTGCCTGGAGTATTGTTTCTGCTTTTTCTTCTGACGTTGTTTACATTGACAACACTCTATAAATATATGTAATTTCCTATTTATTATCATGGTAGGATTGTTGGAATTTTGTCCACACTTAGGCTCTATCGGTATACATTTGGGCTCATTGTTCCCATTGGGGAACTTGGGCTCCTGTCCAAATTTTTCGAAAATATTTTTTGAAATTATTTTTCGATTTATATTTTGAATGTTATTTATTATGTATCTTTTTTCATATATTTATTGTGGAGTTAGTGGGAGTACTGTCGACTTTATTTTGAATCATTATGAAAGCTTATTGCACAAAATGCAATGCAAGGAAGTCTTCCTCAGATTTACATGCTTGTTACCTTGCTTGTAGTCGATGTACTCCTACTAATTCTTGTTCAACATGTGTCGGATGGGATGACAAATGTTGGAGCTAGGTGTCACGATACATTGTTAGCAGCGAGAGGACAATGTGGTCCTGTCGCCACAAAGTCAATCTAATTTCTCAGTTTCTTTTTCAGAGGAACAAGAACATGGTGATGTTTACGTGATGCCTAGAGATAGTGTGCTGCCGCCGTCGCATTCAGATGAACAAGCAGAGCTAGATGCAAAGGTGCTCATGAAAATTAGAAAGGGGAAAAAACCACTAGCTTGTGGTTTTAGTCCCTTGTCGCCAGTTAGCTCGACCAGTGAAGCTGTTACTCCTTCTGTGCGTACCGTGACACCGGGTGTGTCCGTTGCAGTCGAGAGGAGTGGATTGGGTAGAGAGTGCACCTTAAAATATAAACAGGCTCACGCAGCGACGATGGAACAGAAGAAGAAGCCGGCAAGTACCGTGGGAAGCTCGGAGAGCTCTGAAAGGACCGCGAATGAGAGAGGCCCCTCTCTTTCCCAACAACATCTGGGGCCAGATGTTGTGATTAGAAACTTGTGTCAGTCGGAGCATAAATCCGAACCACCCGTCTGGGACGCTCCGTATAGTTCGCAGCTGGCCTCGCCTACAGTTACGGCTCCTACATCGGCATCATCAAAGCACTTACGACCACACCTTAGCTACACGACTTCGGATATCCAGCCTGCATTTCTGAGAAGGGACCACTCATCGTCTGCGAAGTCAGACCATCCGGTAGCTAAGGAGACGAGGCCTCATTTATCGGGACATCCGGAGGAAAGAGCTGTCTCAGACACACTGTCCCAGGAGCAGCCGGCGGCCAAGAAACAGAAGACTCTTGCTCCTCAGGCCTCTGTAATGGACTTGCTGTTGCAGATTGCACAGCTCATCGCAGTATCCCAGCAAGTGCAGGGGTAGCCTATGGCAGTCTCAGAACCTGAGCTGTCGGATGGTGCTGGGTCGGTCCAGTCATCTGCACGTTCAGATGCCGCTGACCGTGAGTCTCAACTGATTCAATCGGATGGTGAAAGGGATCCGGACAAAGATTACCCTTCCCTTTCGGAACAGCACATGGTTGTGATGGATTTAATTCATCAATACTACCCTGAATTTATTCCGGCGAATCAGAATGCTGCGACTACTAGGAAGAAACCACTGGCGTTGTTGGATGCAGACTTTATCTGGACAAAGGAGGAGGTCCTGTCTTTTCCAGTTAAGTCTAGACAGGTGTTGCAGGCCTTCAGCCATTCAGACGATGCCATATTCAAACTTTCCAGTGGGAAGAAGAAAGGCAGTTTCTTGTCAGGCCATACAAAGTTGGTTGTCTGTTTCTCAGGCCATTTTTGTGTCGCCTGCCCCACGAAGTGGGGAGCGACATATAGGGATTACTTTTGTCGTCTGCATCGTCTGTGTCGTCGTCTGCATCTCACTTTCTCTTATCCGCCACTCCTCTTTAACCTATGAATGGATTTTGATGAAACTTTCAGTGATTCTTTATCACATAATGGCATTGTGCACCTCCTATTTTATTTTTTGTTCCGCTGTATTTTTTCCAGAGTTATGCCCCTTTTCCACTTAGAATTCTGTCTGAAATATTAAAATATAGTGCAGGCGACACACATCTTCCTTGGAAGACTCACATCTAAGTTTTCAAAAAAGAATGCGGGTGGACGTTGTTGTTTTTTTTGTTTTTTTTTTCCCCAGAGGCTTTTATAGAACATTTGCTTTATGTTTCAGGGTCTCAAATATACAGAATACTGCAAAAATAGTGTTAGATGTAAAGCTGTACATGTCAGAATAATGGTCTGACAGTTTGACTAATAAAAAATGCACTTGTATATTTTAAATAGAAGCTGTATTTTTATTTCAAATAAAACAAATCAACAACAAAAAAAATGTCTTGTTTCACTTAATATGCTTTCTACCATCTAAGGTAGTCACCAGTGACGATACTCATATTTCAATGGCATCAATTCTGATATCAAAATCCCCCACCTGGCAACCATAGATATCAAATTAGAGCTGAGAAGCTGGAGGGTGGGGGGGGTGGGGTGACATCAGGGTGAAGGGAGTTGAAATATTGCCTTCAGCAATTGTTCACCAGATAATATCTGATGGAAGTTATCCAGTGAGGAATCGTTGAAGGCAATATTTTAACTCCCTTCACTCTGTGGTCAGGTTCAGTACCAGAAGTTCTGTCATAATTATCAATGCAAAATCGGAAATACTTTCCAAACTCCTCTGCCACGTCACTCACGGTTGCTTGAAGAAATACACGTTGGAATTTATCAGGCTATCTACTTTTGCCCACAAAACATTCCATGTGTGACCAACTGTACCCCACAAGACCAGGTTTCAACTCCCCATTTCCCACCTGTCCCGTGCACAAACCCTGAAACAGTTCGTTGAGTGTGCCATTTGGATTCAAGTCGTCCACAATGCACCAACCTAACACAACAGTCAGAGCCAACTTCATTTGAACAGAAATGAGACAGGGCATTTTCTTTCTTTTCTTTATTCAAACTGATATGATTATTATTAAAAGAAACAAAAGTGTGAAAATATGAATGTTAAAACATCAAATGGCTGTCAACCTTGACCTGCACATTTGTGTTTCCAAACAACTCAATGCTGAAATTGTTGAGTAAAAAACACAACATGGAAACGAAAGTTTGTTGAAACCAGTCAATCGCCCCAAACGAGTTCGCCCCTGAGAATATATTATTAGAAAAACAGTCGACTGGCACCACCTCCAAAATCGTTTCGCACCATACTGAAGTCGATTCGCACCATCTCAAAAGTCGAATTGCACCATTTTATGGGATGGTGTGAAGCAACTTTGGGTCATTTGGGGTTGGTGCAAATTGTGACTGTTGTCAGTCTGAAACAGTGAAAGACACTGTCATTCTGGCTGTCGTTATGACTTACATCTTGCAGAATAAAACATTTTCTGTCGTGAATATTGCTAAAATCCACCTACTTTATTAACGTATGATGAAGAATAAGCTTGAAATGTGTTAATTTTGATTTTGCTAACCCAAGCATTCGGTACCATTGATTTACCGAAATGAGCACAATATCTCGATTTTTATACGCCCGTTTAAAAAACGGTCGTATTATGTTATCAGCCTGTCTGTCTGTCTGTCTGTCTGTCTGTCTGTCTGTCTGTCTGTCTGTCTGTCTGTCTGTCTGTCTGTCTGTCTGTCTGTCTGTCTGTCTGTCTGTCTGTCTGTCCGTCCGTCCGTCCGTCCGTCCGTCCGTCCGTCCGTCCGTCCGTCCGTCCGTCCGTCCGTCCGTCCGTCCGTCCGTCCGTCCGTCCGTCCGTAAACAATTTGGTTTCTGTTCATTTAAAGTCGAACGCCTTGATGGATCGACATCAAACTTTCCAAAGTTCTTTTTAGCATTAAAATACAGGTCAAGTTCGATATTGGTGTTTCTCAGTCCATCCGTTGCAGAGATATGGCCCTTTGAAAACACAATTTTTCTAAAATAAAATTGGTTTCCGTTCATTTAAAGTCGAACGCCTTGACGGATCGACATCAAACTTTCAGAAGTTGTTTTTAGCAATAAAATACAGGTCAGGTTCGATATTGGTGTTTCTCAGTCCATCCACTGCAGAGATATGGCCCTTTGAAAACACAATTTTTCTAAAAAAAAATTGGTTTCCGTTCATTTAGAGTCAAACGCCTTGACGGATCGTCATCAAACTTTCAGAAGTTTTTTTAGCAATAAAATACAGGTCAAGTTCGATATTGGTGCTTCTCAGTCCATCTGCTGCAGAGTATGGCCCTTTGAAAACACAATTTAAAAAAAAAAATTGGTTTCCGTTCATTTAAAGTCGAATGCCTTGACGGATCGACATCAAACTTTCAGATGTTGTTTGTAGCAATAAAATACAAGTCAAGTTCGATATTGGTGTTTCTCAGTCCATCTGCTGCAGAGTTATGGCTCTTTGAAACCACAGTTTTTGAGAAAAAAATGGGTTTCCGTTCATATAATGCCGAACACCTTGACGGATTGACACCAAATTTTTCAGATGTTGATTTTCTACACCCGTTTGAAAAACGGGACGTATTATGTGAATAGTCTCTCCACCCGTCGGTCTGTCTGTCCGTCCATGGACACATTTCGTTTCCGGACGATAACTTTAGTTGTAATGGATTGAGCTGAGTTAAATTTGGCATGTGTATTTAGTATGACAAAATACAGGATGGGTTTGATTTTTGTTTCTAGTGGCCCATTTGCAGTAGAGTTATGGCCCTTTATTTATGGGAATTTAGCCCAACTTTTCGTTTCCGGACGATAACTTTAGTTTGCCTTGACCGATTTATTTCAAATTTTAAGTTTTTTGTTTTTGACCACAAAATACAGTTCAAGTTCACTTTTGACCACAATCGCATATACCTTTCCAGAGTTATTCCCCTTGAATGATTGCAAATTTGTGGATTTTGTGGTTTCCGGATGATAACTTTAGTTTGCCTTGACCGATGTTTTTCAAATTCTCAGATTTTGTTTTTGACCACAAAGCACAGCTCAAATTCACCTTTGGCCATAATCGCATGTACCGTTTCATAGTTATTCCCCTTGAATGATTGCAAATTTGTGAATTATGTGGTTTATGGATGATAACTTTAGTTTGCCTTGACTAATTTGTTTCAAATTCTCAGATTTTGTTTATGACTACAAAGCACAGCTCAGGTTCACTTTCGGCCAAAATCGCATGTACCTTTCCAGAGTTATTCCTCTTGAATTTGTGCATTTTGTGTTTTCCGGATTATAACTTTAGTATGGCCTAGCTGTTGGACATAGAATGCATCAAATATTTGGTTTCCGGATGATAACTTTTATTATTTGTTTTCCGATTGGTTCCAAACTTGGTATGTTGTTTAATCACAACAAATACAGGTAAAGTTCGAATATGGGGTTGGTCCAAACAATTTTCACCCTCACCCCCATCCTTACCCCAACCCTTCAAAAATACAAAACGGGCGTATATTGTCCCGCTACGCGGTGCTCTTGTTTTAAAAAGAGTTTTGGAGGTGATAAAAAGGTTGCATGCACACCAAAAATGAGCATGCATGCGGGCCTGAGAAACAGAGGTTCTGCGTTTGGATGAGCAGGCTGAGGATCTAGAGCTATCCTTGCCTTCGTCATTCACAATTCACTCAGACACAATTGAGACGGCAATTTCTTCAAACAGAGCGAATTTAGACGCTATGTCTTACCCAGATCACCTTTCAAGAGCTGTGGCGCAACGTCTCAACGGAAAGGAATTTGAGGATGTTCGTACCTCTTCAAGAGTTCTTTCCAGGGCTGTTATGTTTACCATGTATAATTCCGCCTTAACAGTAGCTAATTTGGAGTTAATCAGACATGATGGAGCCCTTGCGTGGTCATCTTTAATAGATGACATGGTGAAAAACTCTCTACGGGTCTCTCCGGTATCTGAACAAACAATTTTTTGCCAATAAGCTTTCATTGGTTTATGACCAAGCTACAAAGAAAGCATCTTATACACTGCTCCTTAAGTCGGCGTCTAATCGACCCACGGCAGCAGAAAAGAGTAAGGGAGGACGTCCTAGACAGAAATGGTCTAAAGGGGACTCCTCGCGAGGGTATAGGAAACCCTCCTATAATTACTCTAGGGATCGTCAATACAGCGACTTGGAAAGGGGGCGTAGGTCTGATCGAGACTACCTGTCAGACACCCATAAGCCGGCGGGTCGAGGCTCTTCGTGAGGGGGACGTGGTGTCTCATCCCGTAGGCCTCACAGGTTCTACAGGTGATGATCACGACCTCTGTTGCTTGCCATTCACGTGAAGATTCACAACAAACTGAATAACAATTACGGAAGACCAGTGGGTGAGAAGTGTGGTCTCGGACAGCCTACGGCTATCTTTCCAAGCGAAACCACCACTAACAAGATGTCCACAGTGGACAAATCTTCCGGCAAATCTTTGCAAAAGAGAATCTCTCCTATCGGAGGTACAGACTCTCTTGGCAAAGGAAGCAATAGAGGTCATCAAGAATCAAAATTCTCTAGGATTCGACAGTCACCTGTTTCTTGTATCAAAGCCAGACGGCTGGTTCCGACCGGTAATAGACTTATCGTAGCTCCAAAGTTCTATATGGAGACCATTCGATCAGTGAGAGCGAGCATTCGACTGAACGGCTATGCGGCAAGCAAAGATCTAAAGGATGCATACTTTCATGTCCTGGTACATCCGGCATTCAGAAAGTACCTACGGTTCGCCGTTCAAGGGATAGTATATCAGTTCCGAGTGATGTGCTTTGCTCTGAATCTAGCTCCCTGGGCATTCACTCGAATAATGAACTCGGTGATGTCTCACTTCCTAGCTCATTCATCTGTGGTAACGTCAGCTTACTTGGACGACATTCTTCAGAGATACAGCAACAAAACTAATCTTCAGAACAATGTTCAGAGTCTGCTTCTCTTGCTCGGCTTCATCATAAATGAGAAGAAGTCGGATCAAGCTCTCCTCTAAGAAGTGATTGAGTAATTGGATTTTCCTTTATGTCCTAGGCCCTCCAGCCTTTTTACAATTCAGCTAGTCTGGGCCATTGGTTGTTGTATAAAAATATTAGAAATTCAAAGTAATTTGTATATTTTTTATACTTACCAATGGCCCAGATGGGGATTGCCCTCCCATAAGTGGGCACTCATACCTCCCCGCTGTTGACAACATTTAGCAGACAATTTCTAGAAAGAATGATGGTTGGCACCAATTTCGGTGTCTTCCTGGATACTGCGCATGTGCAGTTCGCAAAAGTATGGAGGACCAGTTAGGACATAATTTTTTCGGTTTTGCATGAAATTTGGGGGGCAAAATTTGTGTTTGGCCCTGGATATTTTTGAGTTAGCACCAGCTAGTATGGGGCCATTGGTAAGTATAAAAAATATACAAATTACTTTGAATTTATAATTTTTTAAGCAGAGTGACATACTTCATCCTTCAATCATCATTGTAAAATCGATACTTCTGTGTAGGAAATAATCGCAGACTTTTCTCAGAATTAAATGTTATAAGTATGGTACATTTAATTGACGGATGCAGTATCACAGGAGGCAAAATGAGAGAAATATTAAGTGAGACTTTGCCTAGTATTGTTCTCGCAGAGCCTCATGTGGCACCGTATCCATCAACTGAAATTCCTGTAACATATTTATTTTGCCAGCCCTTTTTTTCTGTGAAATTTCAAGGTGATTGTATATGCCAACCATTTCATGTTTTTGTTATATTGTCCTATGGACATTCATTTGTTTACAAAGCAGATGAGTTGTGATGCAATACAAGGTGGAAATCCAGCAGCTTATTGATCGCTAAGTAAATTATTAATTTATTACCATTTTTGGCAGCTTTTACAGTTCTGCCTGCTTTTGCTTTCCAGGCCTTTGAACTGAAAACAAACTTTCTGAAGTGCCAGTTAGCCGAATTCAAATTGCATTTTCAGTAATAAAAACAAAATAGTGGTCTGTAACCATTAATATACCACCAGTGTCAGTATATTAAATTAATAGGGTTGTCACTGTTGACCATTATTGTCTGTGTATTCTTCAGTCTTTGGTCACTAGTTTTGACCATTCATTAATTAATCTATCAGGCTGGCGTAGTAAAATAAGCTATGTAGTTAATTTGGTGAATCATATAAGCTTGGGAGTGAAACATAATTTTGTTTGTGAGATGCAGATTGGAAGGAGGTGCTATATTGTTAATAAGTTGGTGGAGAAGGTTATCACAGTTATTGGTGGGGTAGAATGAAAGACATGTGGTGGATAGAAAGAGGGGGTGGGGGTGGATGTTCTGGCAAACAATGTATTGGAGTTTTTTTTACAGCCTAACAGAAGGCATTATATGAATCTCTGCTTGTTTCTCTATCCATTTAGGCATCTTTTATCAGGTTTTGGATCAAGTAAGAAATAGAATCTTCAACAAGTTTATAGTGAAATTTATAAAACTTGCCAAGTAAATTAGATCTGAATCTCACTGGATGCTCAGTCCAGACTGAATTTATTGAACTGGTTTCATAGATTTCACTTTTTATTTGAAACCATACCAGAAAATAAGTGGTCAGACAAGGACAATGCCAGGTACAAAAAGGCCAATGTCAGACTGAGGTTTAAAATCATCAGTCAAAATGTCTGATGCCAAAATTATCAATGAATTTCAGTGAACAGAAGA
Source organism: Pictodentalium vernedei (assembly GCA_031216915.1). Classification (NCBI taxonomy): domain Eukaryota; kingdom Metazoa; phylum Mollusca; class Scaphopoda; order Dentaliida; family Dentaliidae; genus Pictodentalium; species Pictodentalium vernedei. Next base: position 142,706,269 of record CM062290.1, on the reverse strand, counting down.
TCATGCATGCTGGAAATCGTGGTCATAACTAGCAAGCCTAAAATTAATGATTATTGTGATTTCTGGTCCTGGCAAGTTGGGAAGTGTGAAGAAAGTGACTGTACAACTCATCAGTATTAACAGCATGTGAAGAAATACGATTTGACATAGCCATAAATGTATCTAAATTATGTCTGAAGCGTATTTCAGTTCCAATTCTGAATGAAACCAATCATACCTTGTTTGGCAGGGCTCATTGAGCCCTGCCAAACAAGGTATGGTTGGATGAATTCTGAGCAGTTTTAAGAAGGTACATGTACACCCAAAACACATTATTTTGAATAATACTCAAATTCCATTTTGTAATATGTCAGATGTCATTCTTAAATGACAGACATGATTCATTTGGTGTCTTGACATTTTGTCTGGAAGCACAATGAAAATTATTTTTAGGCTTGTTTGAAACTCATTGAAGATACTCTATTTAATAATTGATTCTGTACAAAAATGTTAAAAGAAATGTTAATGTTAGATATAATTTTTGATCTTCTTTGCTTGTGCTAACTGCTACACTACAGAGGGGTAAATTACCCTTCATAAATATGAAAATATATACTGCAAAAGGTTCCAAGGGGTAAAAAATACATTACAACAATGTTGAAAGATACATGTAGATACAGTATTGTGATTATAAAAAAGCATATAGAGAATTTTGACTGCATCCTTTCTGGGTTGCGATCCAGTTTAACCCTTAAGGGCCTAATATAATTCTGACTTGGATCACATATTTTGCAACAGAACAGGTGCCCCTACATGCAGTTTTTGGGTAAACTCAAAAGTTACATTCTAAGCACTTGGGTAGTTGTTTTTTTAGGCAAGTAAGTCTTGACTGCCTATATAGACAGCCAAGTCTTGCCAAAAAATGGCAGCAAAGTAACAGGATGTAGACTGTCAAAATGTAGCAAAAATATGTAAAAATCTCTAGGCCTGTAAGGGTTAAATTCTCTGTGTGCTTTTCTGCCCGCAACCAAGCAGACTCTAACCCATTGAAACAGAAATGCAAAAATATTTTCCTTTGATTTTCATTATTCTATGTTCATATTGTTTTATTTATGAACTCTCATTTCACCAGTGTAAATATGTTACTATCAGATTGCAGTCCTATCATGATCCAATGGAGAAAGAGAATGCTTTTACAGTGTGGCCGTCGTGGACTGGTCACTTTCCATGGAGTAGGAAATATTTCCACGGATCCAATAATATTAGATTCCAAGTACTAATTATAAGATTAATCATCAAAAATTTAATTAATGTAGCACCAGGTATAACCTGGTGCTTCATTAATTAAAATTTTACTGATGATGATTTTTATTACCTCGTAAATGCATGCATGGCCATGCCCACACATGGATAACGACCATTCCACGGCAACTGCACTGTACAATCAAAGTTTTGTACCTTCATGCTTATAGTTGATCTGGACTTTCTTTAGGTGCCTTTTATAGGCATGAATATTTCACTCTGAGACTATGATTTATGTGATAAATGATATTTATTTTCTTCTATTTGTAGGATATAAAGTGATAACATTTAAAAATCCGTATTTAGGAAATACTTGTGTACCATTCCAGCACTGGACTTGTTCTCTGGATTGTGCTAAAGCTCTTGAAGTTCCTGCAAGAGTCGAGCAAATTGCAATGTCACAAAACTTAGATCGAATGTATGAAGACTATATAAACACCTGTCAACGAGAATTTGCAAACAGTCATGGGTTAACCAAAATATTGTCTTGTGCTTCAAGGAATTCCACACTAGCCTCACATTCCTCAAACCAGAGTAGATGTTTGATTTTGTGATTTTTCCAGATTTTGTGATTTTCCAGTTATGTTGTGCATTGTTCCACCAATAGACCTTTTAACACTTTACCTTACAAAAGTTGCAGGCAAACTTACTGATGTTTGATTTCTAGTTTACTAAAAACCTCATCAATATTTATGACATGAACATACAATCACACATTGTTATAAGCTGACAGGAGGTCATGGTCATGGGTGTATGTACTACAGTTAAAACTAGAAGTCCTGTCCCGTATTCTGCACTAATTTGAAATAATAGCGCGTTAGGTTAGCGCAGCAAATCATCAGAGAATTACATCTGATGCACGGTAGTGTATCGCGATTTCTGCAGAATTGTAACGCGCGACGGCTGATTGATATTCAGTACTTGAAACAGGCAATCAACAGTTATTAAGTCGCACGTCCTACTGACATGAGGTGGCAATTAAATATTAGAATTAGATACTAAGAGGACGAAATGATGTTCATTCATCTGCTCCCCCCCCCCCCCCCAACACACACACACTTCTCATTATCAATTCATTTCGCGACAATACAAGAAGTATTTAAAAACGCGTATTGCGTGATTTTTGTTTTCGAAGATTAATGAGAAAATCATGCTGGTTGATTCAAGACTGCTAAACCTTGAGAAGGTAGAAGTAATGACGTTTTTATTTCGAGAATTTTTAGCCTAGTATGTATGAATCGCAGCCGTTCTTATGGAGGAACTATGAGAAAACAAGCGTGGTTGGAAACAAAAGAACGCTCTCCACAGCCTACCGAACTGACAGTGTATCGAAAGTGTTGCGAGCGAATTAAGAAATCGGAATGCTCAGATATTTATAAAGAAAGTTTCAATTTCAAGAGATAGTTGGTGTTCTGTAAAAAAAAAATATGCATTTGGGTGAAAGCTGAAAAAGAAATTAATTATTCGTCGAGAACTTTGAAAATCAACAAAAAGAAAAAAGATCCCCCCCCCCCCACCCACTCCCTTTCCGGGGCAGAACCCTCAAGTCCTCATGTACCCTTATCCCCACACAGAGGAAAGCATGAGCAGCAAACTGCCAATTCCTCACACACCACAACTCCTCATCCCCACGCTAGCTTTTTTAAGTAAACGCTAAAAAAAATTCTCAAATTTGGCTGGTGGCCAATGCCACGTGCACCTTCGATCATTGAAGGTAAAACAAGGTTAACATTATGAGTTAGATTAAAAACGGCGATGCGTAATTATTTTGTGTGATTTCATGTGATGGGGGGGGGGGGGGATTTTATATATGCCCCCCCTCCCCCCCCCCCCCCCCCCCCCCCACCCGCTAACACAAGTTTCCACCACTGCATGGTTCGAATCGATGGGCATGCGGTGTTAACAATTTATGATTGATAAGGGTGGGCCTACCCTTCACAACACTTTTTCTGGGACCTACATTTCTACTCTTCCATATGTGGTCAGTTAAATTTGGCCTTTTAAAATTCATAGTACGGCATTTTTAAATTTCTCTCAAATACTGGCAATAGCTATGGAATATTAAACCCTTGGGCTTGCCATGTATATATATTTTATTTTTATTTTAGAAAGATATCAATGAAACATTTCAAACAATCATTGTCAATATTTAATGGAGTGTTGAAAAAGCTTGGGCAACTGAAAAATCTCCACATGCTCATGCTAGAAATCAATTAAAATCAGTTTTTTTTATTTTCTGTCCGCGGGCGGCTTTTTTGGGGTGAATTGATATTCTGACGCATTTCACTTGATAGGTTAATATGTCATGAGAGAGCATTTCCAAATGACTGAGAGCAATCAAAAGCCTGTAACAACTATTTATTCGTGAAAAATATCTGAAAGAATGTTTTAGAAAGCTCAGTGAGCATGAACATTGTGAACAATTTTCTCGTCCACATCTTGACACGTGGTTTGAGACGTTGAAACTTCATCTTTCTGTTTCGTACCACAGGTGACTCGACCCATCGTTCTTGTGAATTTCTCGTACACCGTTAACGACTGTACTTCTGATTGTGGATATTCTGTGACGTGTCTGAAACCCATCCACGGTACATGGTATATGCTTTTGTACTGAAACACCAACAAAGTGGAATTTCCACGCATTCTGGATTGTGTTATGTGGAAGAAACATTCTCAACTTCAAGTGAGCTTCGAACCAATATAAAAAAACCCAATCAACAGAACCATACTGTGAGTTCCTTGTGTTTGCTTTGTCACAGAAACTGAGAATATCATTCGGGTGGATATTCCACCCCTGGAGTGATTTGCAGACACCCCAATTATAAGGAGAAGAATAACTCGGGTCATCTGGCGAGTAGATGAGTACAAGTGCCAAGTGGTGTTTCCTCGAGTTGAAATTTGCAGGACTTCAGTCCGATATTCCAAACACTGGGTGGGGGAGGGGAATTGTATAGACCCATCCCACACAAGACCCTATCATATCTCTAATATAGGCGTACAGTTCGTTTACAATGAACTGCCATTAAACCATGTGCATGGTGAAGTTTTTACTCTGCACACTTGAAAGTTGTTAGTTTTAATTTTCATAAAATGTCACCAGTTCTTTTGATTATTCAACTTTCTTGCTCCACATTTATGGAACAAACATGATTATTATTTATTGGTGCTGAAGGCTACATCAGAGGATTGCGCTATATTGTGGACTGAACAGGGAGGATTTTCTGCGGCAGTTTTTCAGGTAGCAATCAGTAATGTTGGCAATTACCATCTGTGCGTTTTTTGAACAACAGAAGGTGTGAATAAGCTTTGAAAACACTCCTGTCAATATACTAAGCTCCCGTTTTATGACTTCAATTTGGAAATGGGTTACTTAATAACAATTAGGTGTCAAATTTATATTTATGTTATTTTATCATCAGTGATTAAAGAATAATGATGAAGAATGATTGAAAAGAACTGATCCGGAGAAAAATCCGTTTGGGATAAAAAATTAAAATAAAAAAACTCATTTTTCCGGCTGTTTTATTTGTTTAAAGGGATTGAAATTCCTGTCCCAAACGCTGAAATTTTTAGAAATTAAATATTTCAAAATCAACAGGTTCACCCTGTGTTCTTATATTTAAAAAAAAATCCCTGATTTTTACAAATTTATTTTGAAAACGGATTTTTTGCAAATTTCAGCGAATTTTGTTGCTTAGTGTTCTCATCTACGGAAGCCTATTAGCTTCACATTGTTTTTAGTTATTAAATTGTAGCTACAATTTAATAAATTGTACTTACAATTTAGCTAAATTGTCTCATCCCTATTGTTTACTGATAATTTTATAAGATACACTTCACTTACGGTGAGAAGGACAAGACGGTTCGGAAAAGTTGAAGATCGGGTGTGTGTGTGTGTGGGGGGGGGGGGGGGGGGGGGGGGGGGTTCAAGTAAGTCGTGTTGGCTTATGACCTATTTTTAACCAGTCTGCACAGGAAGGGGAAGGGCGTTTTTCAATCAACATTGAAAAATTATTGTTTATTTAGTCCTTAGACTAATATGAACAAGCGTGCCGTTTGCCAAAACAAGAACTACTACCTCCTCAAAAACCCAGCTTGTGACCACCCAGTCATTATTTCAAAATCTTGGGGAGGGGGGGGGGGGGGGGGGGAGGTGTCGGTCTAGATATTCTGGGGACGATTTGACTCTGGGACGGGCGGGGTGAAATCGTTCGCCAGCCTTTATGGCCTTGCCACTGAAAATGGGTTTGGGTCAAATAGTGGAGACGGGGTTCGGATCAAAACGGTGTGGATCAATTCGGCTGGGGGAGTCTCTGGGTGATTCCCATCGTACTGAATAGCAAGTCACGGCCTCACTGTGTTTGTTATTATTTGGTGTAGCAAGTGATATGAACAAGGCCTTATATTGGAATGAGAAGGTTTTAATTGATATTGAAAATTTGTTGCGAATTACTTGTTGAAATTCAGACGGAGACTGAGCGGTATTAACGGTATTTGGATGATTTTTTATGGTGATTTTACGAACAAATTTATCCATATTTTCTAAGTCGAACAGAGTCAGAGATATTAATTAATTGATAAAATGTTGTTGTCAAAACATTTTTATTAGGTTATTTCAAAATGATCACGTGCCGGGCTGTTCGTACATACACATCTCACACAAGTCTCGTCCCCGTGTTCATCAATAGCATGGAATAAAATCATTTAAAAGACGATTATATCCGATTTGGCAATGACTTTGATTTCACTGTCTGGGCTTCTTGTGAAAATGAAAACTGGTCATTTCGACATTTTTTTCTGCGTTTTTGCATTCATTGTCACGACTAATTTACCCGGCGAACCTGATTCGAAATAATATCAACTGATGTCTGAGTCCACTTACCACACATTTCTTTTCCTAATGATATGTGTCGGAGATCGATGTTAATGACCTCGGGAATAGCGCACTACGTTCTGCATTACATAGCGCAGAAGTTATCGCATGTTTAACGAGATTTACTTGACTGTTCTGCACTAGATAGCGCATTAGCTAACGAGCGTTTTCTGCACTAGACGTGACAGGACTTCTAGTTTTAACTGTAAGGGGTCAAAAATGGTGCTTGCCTCCTCTGAATGTTTTGAATATCAAAATTTCTCGGGCAGCAGCATCAAAATTTGTTTCAAAAACCAAGGCTTAAGTTGGAAGACAGCATTGAAATTCTAATTTTCCTGGTGAGTAATTTTATTTTGGTACGAATAGTGTCATTTTCTGCTCTGTCCAACATTGGACTCTGAATAAAAATTAACTTATTACCTTCCCATCTAAGTATAGTCTGCATTCTATCCATCACAAGATATTTCAAGATCATGGCTCTTCTACCTTGAAAAGTTTGTGATCCCATATTTCTTTGGCTGTTGCTCAGATGAAATGATGAAAGGATAGCAGTGCTTAATCCTTTACCTAACACAAAAGGCAGATGACACATAAAAATAAAATTCTTGAATAACTGATTTGTTTGGTTCAAAAGCATAGCTTATGACCTGTCATTGGAACAAGTTTGTTCATGTGAGGGGGTCATAACCTATGTTTTTGAGATAAAGAATAAAAAAATAATGAAAACTGAATGGTGATTTTGGTGAATAATGCTGGCCGGTTTGGGCAATTACATTGGGTAAAGGGTTAATGTTGATGTTTGTGTACACTACTGAGCAGATTTTTGTTAATTTCTTAGATGTTGAGTTTTCTCGTAGAGATGTCTTCTTATAAACACAAAACACTTTCTGAGCTCACCTTGACAAAGTCAAGCTGAGCTTATCAAATTACTCTCCATCCTTCATCCATCTGTTGTCTGTCAACATGTTGTTTTGGACTTCTCTGCCAAAGCCACTGGGCCAATTCAAGTGAAAGTTTGTGTGAGTGATGGTTCTGAAGGGGCATTGCATTTTTGTTCAACTCAACATGCCCAGCCCCATGGGGAAGGTGGGAAAATGCTCCCAAATTATTTTTGAAATCTTCTCATGAACCAGTGGGTACAATGACTTGATATTTGGTATGGAGCTTCCATTTGAGGTGTAGAATTGAGTTTGTTCAAACGAAATTTGTGAAGCAATATTTGCCTTTGTAATGGGAGGGGCAAGATTTTTGGCCCTGCCCAAAATTTCCATTTTCTGAACAGATGGTCCAATTTGAACCAAATTTGGTATGTGGTGTTATTGGGTCATAAGTACTTGAATTTCCCTGTGGGAACCACAGGAGCTGAACACAGAAATATTTTCAAATGCCCATATTTCCCAAAGCACGCAGAACAGGGAACTGTTATGTGGTATGAAGCATCCTTAGGACCAGCAGAATTGAATGGTAAAAAAAAAAAATTGGGTGTTCTGTTGGGGATGCATCGAAAAATGCTGAATCAGCATATTTGCAAAAATAATTTTGAAAATTTTCTTCAGAACCAGTGTTCAGAATCTTTTGATATTGGTATACTGCATTCATAGGGGATGGGGGGGGGGAGTAGATACAAGTTTGTTGAAATTAAGCCTGTTGGTTCATATTTGGGTGCAATACGGGAGCCCGAATTTTTAACTTGGGGCAATATGGGGAATAATCTTTAAAAATCTTCTTCAGAACCACCAGTCTGAATCCTTTAATGTTTGGCATACACCATTATTATGAGGGTCAGATTCAAGATTGTTCAAATCAAGTCTTGAGGTTAATATTGGGCTTCCTATGGAAGCCCAAATTTTTACTTAGTGCAATATGGGGAATAATTTTTAAAAATCTTCTAAAGATCCGCCAGTCAAGATCCTTTCATATTTGGTATGCAATATCTCTTTGGGGGTCAGATTCAAGTTTGTTCAAATTGAGTGCCTGAGTTAATATTTGGCTCCCTTTGAGAGCCAGAATTGGCCATGTAACTGAAGAATTATAATTTTTTTTATTAAGGACATTCTAGAGGTGTGTAACTAAGATTAATCCACATAGGTTGTATAAAGGGGCTGCATAGGGGAGCTCCACTTTTTACATTATGATTAACTGAAAAAAAGGTATGATACTTGGACTATTTTAGCCACTCCCGAGGGGCTCATGAATTGATAATGGATCCTATGGAGATTCATTGCTTAATGGACTCGGTTTATATCAGGTTCTGTTCAAGGTGGGCTCTTCAGGCCCATGGGGCCTCTTGTTTATCTTAAAGAATCTACACATGTCTGTTTTAACACTTTCCTGAATGTAATGGAAACATGCAGACAGCTCATTCACAAAGATCACCACTCAGAATTAAAAATTTTTTGCACTTTTGGTCTGGAAAATCTAGCTTATGATCCCTCATTGGGATAAGCAATTGGGCTTGTTCCAGTGATGGGGTCATAAGCTATGTTTTTAAGGATGAAACCGAAACTTTTTAGTTTAGAAATTTCTGTGCAGGTAATGTCTTTAAGTTTTATTAGATAAAATGTTAAAGCAGACATGATGGTCTGACAATTTTTTCTTGAAAATTTCGCGAAGATATAATGTTACTAACTAATTGAATCATCCGAATCATGCAAACATGATAAATAAAACACCCAACAGTTCTCTAAAACAAAAAAGACCCATTACAGACTACACATCCAGAGGACAAGTGCATGACATCAAGTACTTATTCCAACAAAAAATCTACTAATTCAGAAAAACTTAAGTTATAACATTGTAATATACTCATAATAATATACAAAGTAAAGTACATTTTTAAGAATTCTCACTATGACCTAGAATATGAATGCAACAAAACTCACTTGGTAAGTTATTTTTAAACTGAATAACAATTTTAAGTTCAAATAAATTCCAAAACACCAAACTATTTGCCATAGCTTTGTTACAAATTTGACTTGTAAATTGCATATAAGCTATAGAGTAAACTCCTATTAATTGGATAAAAGAATCTTGTAATCTAGTAAAGAATAACCACTAAACTCTTTTTAGCCCACCTTGACAAAGTCAAGCTGAGCTAATCTCATCGCTCTCCATCTGTCGCCCATCAACACCATGTTTTGGTCTTCTCCAAAACCACTGGGCCTGTTCAAGTGAAAGTTTGTATGAGTGATGGTCCTGAAGGGGCACTGCATTTTTATTCAACTCAACGTGATACAAGTTTGTTAAAAGAAAGCCCATTGGTTCATGTTTGGGCTCAATACAGGAGCCTGAATTTTTAATTTAGGACAATATGGGGAATATTCTTTAAAAATCTTCTTCAGAACCACCAGTCAGAATCTTTTAATGTTTGGTATACATCATTGTAATGAGGGTCAGATTCAAGATTGTTCAAACCAAGTCCCTAGGTTAATATTTGGGCTTCCTGTGGAAGCCAAAATTTTAACTTAGTTCAATATGGGGGATAATTTTAAAAAATCTTCTTCAGATCCAGGGGGTTCAGATTCAAGTTTGTCTAAATTGGGTCCCTAGGTATATATTTGGGCTTGCTATGGTAGCCCAAATTTTAACTAAGTGCAATATGAGGAAATTTCTTTAAAAAAAATTCAGATCCACCAGTCGGAATGCTTTCATGTTTGGTATACAACATCAGGGGGGGGGGGGGGGGGGGGAATTTTGAATTCCACAGTCCAGAAACCCCTATTTCCTTTCATCTGTGTGGATATTTTGAGTTTTTTCATGGCTTAAAAGATTTCACATTTTGAGAGCCTGTAAATGCAAGTGAATAGGGGCTGAAGAAGAAAATATAGTCATTCAAGTGAAAAATAATTCATACAGATTACAGTATTTACCATCCTAAGTTATGCAGTGGTGCATGGATGATCTAGTTCAATGATTGCTTGCAAGGGGGAAAAATATGCCCTGAAGGATGTAAAATCACAGTGAGCTTTTGCCACACTGATCCACTCTAGCATCGGAACACCGATTCCTATCCTTGTTGCCACAGTTGATGAGGGTTTTGATCTTTAAACTAAGTAATAATTAAATTTTGCAGCCCTCACTTGCTAACTTTGTTATCAGATTTCACTTTGCTTTGCTTTTTTGAATGGTTTCTTTTCAGCCCCATGTGTTGATGCTTATATGTTCTCAAAACCATCAACACACAAGTCTGTAAAATGACAGGCCGAAAACAGAAGGGTCTAAATTCCTTGTTGGCCTCAAGGTGTTTAAAGTGCATTCATTCAGGCTGTTTCCGGACATTTATTGACACGAAAATGGACAGAAAATGAGGCACCATGTATTTTGACTCATCCGAGATTACACCATTTTCTTTGATGCTTGTTGTCCGATTGATGTGCTGAGGTGCTCTTATATTCTCTGATAAAGAAATGAACATATTGTTATCCTGTTTCTTGTGGCCATTTCAATAGAATGGTTAACAATATTGTCTCTGCTACTTCGGAGATAAAAGGCTTTGGGAATCAGGTCACTGGCCAGAACATTTAACCTTTCCTCTTGTGCCAAGTTTCAAGTTTTTTTGAGGAGCAGGGAATGCATCTGGTCATGGCCGATCATCTGACCTAGTGGAAACCCTGCATTTATAGACCTGTTCATCACATTAGTACAACAATATAAGCATTGACCAATCCTTTTCTTTGTATACTGCAGAATATATTTTTACACTGTAAACCAATGGCCCAGACTAGCTGGTTCTTAACTCAAAGTTATTAAGGGCCAAACACAAATTTTGAACCCCCCCAAATCCCCAAAATTTACTTGCTAAACCGAAAATTAAAAGTCCTATCTGGCCCTCCATACATTTACTCTCCCCACATGCGCAGACGTCAGGAAGTGACTGGAATTGGAGTCAACATCATTCTTTGTTTGGCCCTAAAAGTCATCAACAATGAAATGACATCTGTGCTTTAAAATCTCATTTTTAGCTCACCTGACTGAAAGTCATTGTGAGGTTTTGCCATCACTTGGCGTCCGTCATCCGTTAACTTTCGCAACTCGGTCTTCTCCTTCAAAACCACTAGCCCAAACCTAAACAAATTTGACATACAGTATATTGGAGGTATCCTCTTTCCAGTTTGTTAAAATGAACTTGGTCCCCCCACTGGGGTGGGAGTGATGCCCCAAAAACATCAATTTCTCCTGAAATCTTCTTCTTATGAACCACCAGTCAGAATGCTCTGATATTTGGTATGTAAGCTCCTTTGGTACTCAAAATTCAGATTCAAGTTTGTTCAAAGAAATTTTCCCAGTCAATATTTGGGTGCGATACGGGAGGATCCCTAATTTGTGCCCCGCCCAAATTTTCTATTTTTCGAACCAAGAGGCCGATTTGAACCAAATTTGCTATGAGATATTATTGGGTCCTAAGTACTTGATTCATGATGAAAAAAATGTTCCTGCTGCCCCGTGGGAACCTCAGGAGCTAAAAATAGAAAAAAATTCAAACGCCCATATCTATTTATTTATTTATTGGTGTTTAAGGTCACATACTTATGCACAATGGCTAATCGTGACCGTGACAGTTTTACGGGTGGAGGAAGCCGGAGAGAACCACCGAGCAACGACGAGCAGCTGTCAGCTGTCCAACATCGTAACTCTGCACCGTAGCACAGGCAGGGTTAGATTGGTTGAAGACATGCGCACCATCGACGTGCAGTACGCCTCAGTACACAGCGTCATCGTGCCCCCATGTAGGCAGTCGGGGTGAAGTGTCTTGCCCAAGGACACAACGCGGTTGCCGCAGGTGGGATTCGTACTGAGGACCTCTCGGCTTGCAGCCTGCACCTCTACCAACTGAGCCACTGTGCCCCACGCCCATATCTCCAAAATTGTATGGCACTGAAACTTTTTATTTGGTGTGAAGCTTCCTTAGGACCAGTAGAAAGGAATGGTGAAAAAAAATCGCTATCGGTTTTGTCCTAAGGTACATTTTCAGGACTTTGAAAAAATGCTGAGTCAGCATTATTTAACACTGAAGGTAATGAGGAAAAATATAAAATAATCTTTTTTTCCCCAACCACTGCTCCAAATGCTTTCATATTTCACATATAACATCTATGGAAGATTGATTCACATAGTTGTTGAATTTAACCCCTGGGTCCATATTTGGGCACTCTGCAGGAGCCCAAATGTTCAAATTAGTGCAATATGAGGGATATTCTTTAAAAATCTTCTTCTCCAGATCCAACAGTCAAAATCTTTTGATGTTTGGTTATACAGCATCCTTAGGAAGGGAGATTCAGGTTTATTCAAGCCAAGTCCCTGGGTTCATATTTGGGCTCCCTGTGTGAGCCTAAATTGTAACTTTGTTCAATATGAGGAATATTCTTTAAAAATCTTCTTCTCCAGATCCAGCAGTCAGATTCTTTTGATATTTGGTGTACAACACCTCTGGGAGGGTTAGATTGAAGGTTGTTTGAATCAGGTCTCTGGGTTAATATTTGGGCTTTTTATTGAAGCCCAAAGTTTAACTTTGTCAAATATGAGAAAATTTCTTGAAAATTCTTCTTCGGGTGCCTTTGGTTGTGTCATAGCAAATCAAAAAATTACTCTTGCTTCTGTTCACTTACTGATACACTCATCTCTTTTGACAGTTTGAGCCAGGTGAGCATTTTAGGTTTACTTAAGCCTCTTGTTTGAGGATGCCAGACACAAATCAATGCAATAATTGGTGGATACAAGGCTGTTATTGCATGAAGGAAGTGTTCAATGGTGGTTTTGGATGTTCAGGGCTGTAACTTTATAATATTTATAAAATTATTTTATGTTTCCCAATTTCAGGACATATACCTGATGTCATCATTTTTAAAAATGATTATTCCACTGTGTGTTAAGTATTCCTTATCCTTCCATGAACTCTTCCTGTTAAACTCTTAAGCTTTTTGACTAATTTTTATTGAAATTTTTTATTAAATTTCTTGGGAGTTTAACATGTATTACAGAATATTTATTCTGTTTTTCCCCAGCGTTACGTCCTCACCCTAGGGGTGTTAGGCCATTTAGTCTTTCATCTTCTATCCAATGTATCGTTTTTTCTTCATATGAAGATCTAGCTTTGCATTTGATAGCATTTCAATTGGTTTCTGATTTTGGGCCTTTTTGTGTGCCTGATGTCTTGATTACATTGACGTTGTTTACATTATCAGCGTCCTCATATATAGGTAGTTTCTTATATTCTATTACTGTAATATACTGTAGAATACATGGATTATTATTCCGGAAGTGTACGTTTTTCAAACAATTTTTTTGTTTACAAAAAATATTTTGAATTTAATTATGACTGCTATTATTCATGTATCTCAATTATATATATATATTGTTGTGGAGTTTGGACGACTGATATTCAACTCTTGTCATTCTTGTGTTGCCCTGGGATGACTGATGTTGGAGTCGGGTGTCGCAGTACGTTGTTGGTGGTGAGGTTCTGAGGATCAGAGCCTCTTACCACATTTTAATTCATTCTGTCAGTTTCTTTTTCAGAGGAACGTGAGCATGATGATGATATTCTGACACCCATCCAAGTGTGCTACCGTCGTCGCATATAGAGCTAGCTGCAGTGCTCATTATTGCAAGAGTTAGGGCCTTTGGTTAAAGGTTTTAATCTCTTGCAAGCAGCTAGCTGAACTGGTGAAGCGTCTGTGGGTGCCATGACACCGGGTAGGTCCATTGCAGTCTAAGAGGTGGATTGGGTAGAGCAAGCACTATAATATAAATAGCTCACCCAGCGACGACGGAAATAGGGAGGAAGTCTGCAAGTTCTCGTACTCGGTGAGGTCGGACCCCTCTGTAATATAGCAACGTCTGGGGTCAGATGTTGTTTTGAGAAACTTGCACAAGCTGGAGCATATGTCCGCCCTCCACTCGGGACATTCTGTTTTGTCTGCAGCCGGGGTTGGCTTCAATCAAGGCTTCCTCCGCTACGTTTCACAAGGCTGAAATGAAGATTTCTGGTTGGAAACTTGCACGAGATGGAGCGTATGTTCGCACACCGCTCAGGATGCTCCATCTAATCTGCAGCCCGGGTCGGCTTCAGGCACGGCTTCCTCCGCTACGTTATTTAAGCACACATGACCACATCCTACCTACACAACTTCGGATATCCAGCCTGCTGCATGAAGAAGGAACCACTCTTCGCCCGTGAAGTCGGACCACCTGGTAGGTAGGGAGACGAGGCCTTGATCATCGGGTCGCTTGGAGAAAGGATCCATTTGCGATACACCATCCCAGGAGCAGCATGCGGCTGAGGAATGGAAATCCGCTGCTCCTCAGGCCTCGATGGTGGACTTGCTGTCACAGATTGCACAGCTAATCGCAGCATCCCAGCAAGTCCAGATGCAGCCTCCCTCAGACTCAGAATCTGAGCTGTAGGATGTTGCTGGGTCGGTTCAGTAGTCTGTTTGCGCAGATGCAATGGACCGAGATTCACAACTCACTCTCTCAGATGGTTAAAGGGATAAGGAAGAGGATTTCCCTTCCCTTTCGGAACAGTACATGGTTGCGATGGCTTTCATCCATCAATACTACCCTGCTTTTGTTCCCCCGAATTAGAATGCTGCAATGACAAGAGAGAAAGTTTATGTTCAGTTTATGCAGGTGTCGCCGGCCTTCGGCTATATAGACGATGCCATATTTATCCTCTTCAGTGCGAGGAAGAAGACGTTTTCCTTATCTTCATCTTCTGTATACATACCATTTTTTGGACCATGTTCATTTAAAAATGGCCAGGGAAGATGTTCAGAGACTTCTTCTGCGTTTGGATGAGCAGGCCAGGGATCTAGAGGTATCCTTACCTTTATCATTCTCTATTCGCTCAGACGCAATTGAGACAGCAATTTCTTCAAATAGAGCGAATTTGGACGTTATGTCTTATGCAGATCACCTTACAAGAGCTATGGCGCAACATCTCAAGGGAAAGGTATTTTGAGGATGTTCATACCTCTCTTTGAGTTCTTTCCATGGCAGTTATGTATACCACCTATAACTCCACCCTAACAGTGGCTAATCTGGAGATAATCAGATGTGATGCTGCCCTTGCATCATCATCACTGATAAGATGACAAGGCTCTCGAGAATCGCTCTGTTTCCGAACATTTTATTTTCAACAACTAGCTTTCGTCAGTCTATGAACAGGCTACTAAGAAAGCGTCTAGTGCTCTGCTTTTGAAATTGGCATATCAACGACCCGCGTCAGCAGATAAGAATAAAGGAGGGCGTTCTAGACAAAAATCGTCAGGAGGATACAAGAAACCCTCTTATAATTACTATGGAGGTCGGCAGTATAGCGACTCGGAGAAGGGGTGTAGGTCTGATCGGGACTATAGGTCACATGCCCCTAGGCTGACAGGACGAGGTTTTTCGCGGGGAGGAGGTGGTTCCTCCTCCCGTAAGCCTCACAGGTCATACAGGTGATGGTTTAGACCTCTATTGCTGGCCATGGTTTAGACCTCTATTGCTGGCCAGTTGGCAGAAGGTTATCAAGCTCCGCAAAAAACTGGATATCAATCACGGAAGATCAGTGGGTGAGAAGTGTAGTCTCGGATGGCTTACAACTATCATTCCGAGTAAAACCCCACTAACAAGTTGTCCACATTGGACAAATCTTCCATTATTTCTTGCATAAGAGAGTTTCTTCTACCAGAGGTATAAGCTCTCTTATCAAAGGAAGCAATGCAGGTCATCGAGAATCAGGATTCTCAAGATTTTTTTACAGTCACCTGCTCCTAGTACCAAAGCCAGATGGCTCATTCCGACTGGTAATAGACTTGAGCTGGATAACAAGTTTATCATGGCTCTAAAAGTTTATTTATGGAAATCATTCAGTCGGTAAAAGCGAGTGTTCGATTGATCAACTATGCGGCAAGCATAGATCTAAGGATCCGTACTTTCATGTCCTGGTACATCCAGCATCCTAAAAGTACCTGTGGTCTGCCGTACAAGGGAAGGTGTATCAGTTCAGAACAATATGCTTTGGTCTGAATCTGACCTCCTGGGCGTTTCACTCGAATAATGAACTCTGTAATGTCTTTCTTATGAGCTCATTTGTCTGCGGTAACGTCGGCTTACTTGGACGACCTTCTACAGGGATATGGCAACAGAATTATTCTTCAGAACAATGTTTAGAGTCTGCTTCTATTACTCCGACATCTCGGTTTCATCGTAAACGAGAAAAAGTCAGATCTGGCTCCGTACAAGTCGTCTGTTTACTTGGGATTGAGCTTTGAGACTCACAACAATGTGGTTCACCTGCCGTTTCCCAGAGTAAAATTATTCAGTTGTTATGCTCGCTTTTGTCTACACTCAGATGCATTAATAGTGAGGGAATTAGTGCGACTGTTGGAGCTGTGCAGAGCGGCTGTGGATCTCATTCCGATGGGCCGCCTGTGTGCACGTCCCCACCAGATATTCTTTACTCAGAACTGGAGTGTGAAGATGCTTTCACTTGAACCAGTATTGTTTTAACAGACCTAGTAAAACAAGGGTTCAAATTGGGCAGATATTCAGTGAGTAACTCAGGGAGTTACGCTACAACTGCTGGATCCGGCTTTCACGAATATGATGAATGTGAGTCAGACGGGTTGGGGCGCGACCCTAAGTCCCACAGTCTTGAGGTGTCAAGGTCTTTGGGACCCTCGGTTCCAGGAGAAACACATAAACATCAACAAGATGATGTTAATTAGCTAGCGCTACAACATTGGATTCACATAATAATGGACATCCATGTTCAATTTGGTTGGACAACTCGACGGTAGTAGCGTACATCGGGAACCAGGTTGGCACCCATTCATTTCCGTTATGCCAACTAATGGAGAAGATTTTCCTAATACGTCATGAATCATCATGTTCATCTTTTTATCCGTCATATACCAGGTCGTTTGAACTTACTAGCAGACTCGCTCTCTCGGAAAGGTCGCCTGTTGCAATTGGAATGGACGCTCAACAAGTGAGTATTTGGACAGTTTTGCTACCAGAGGGATCGCCCCATGATAGATCCATTTGCGACGAACCGGAATGATCAGTTACCGTCGTTTGTGTCGCTAAGCCCAGACCATTGAGCACATGCAGTAGATGCTCTGTCAATCTCATGGGGATGGATGATAGGATACGCATATCCTCCAATTCATTTGATTCAGTAGATTGTGTTTAAGATCAAACAGTCTCGTGAATCCTACTAGTAGCACCTCTGTTGTCACAGAAACCTTGGATCAGTCTTCTCAAGCGTCTGTTATAGGACGTTCCCTGAAGCTTCCTCCACGAGAGGACCTTCGTTGTCAGGGGAAGTTTTGTTCTTCACGTCCTTCTCCACCCATAGTGGCATAATGGAGTTGGTTAGACGTGAGGGAACCATTGCGATTCCTATATTATTTTATGACTAACACAAGAACGATTAAGTAATGCAGGTGAGGAGGGTTCGCTATGACTTCAAATCCCCCCCCCCCCCCCTGCCAATGTGTTTTGAGGTGATTACTGGGCAAGACATAGTTTTCTTCCCACAAGCCTCATATGAGTTTAAATACATACATGCATTTCTTCACTTTTCGATTGGCTGCTGGGTCGTGTTCTATGGCGACCTCATGGGCGCATCCACTTCTTAGTTGGATTGGTTTTCTGTGATTATTCGTCTATATGTCATATACGAGCGCATATTTCATCATAATTAAATTACTAGTCTTTGGGTACCTCGGAGGCTGCAAAACCAGTTAATTGGTTTTCAGATGATTACATGCAGGATTTTAATACTCATGTGCATAATAATTATTAGGCTGATGCTTTATTGTATATTATGGACCTTTGAAATTATGAATTATTTCGGGGGTGGTCCGTTCGGAGCCTATTAATCATACCTACTTCCATTTCTAGATCCAGGTTTCTATTAATGTCGGTACCTCAATTGAATACACCTTGTTTACACTCTTGTATATTCGCATGTTTATTGTGTCATAGATATCAGATAGTACATGTCAGGGAGTGTTGTTACTGGAATTTATTGTACACCTGAATGTGGTCACCTGTGGGTTACCTCGGAAGCGTGTTTACTGTCCAGAGATCGTTCATTGTAGTTCGATTGGACATGTGTATGTTAGATATTATATCACAGGTTTTCGACCTATCTGCGTATGCTGTCTCCGGTGTATGTTTTATAGCGGGCAATATTAATTACCAGAATCGTCGCTATAGCCTTAACTTCTGAAGTGGCATTAAGCACCATTTATTAATAATAAATTAATACCTGAGTGCCTGTTCGACGAATATTTATATTGTTTTTTGGTACCGCTTTTACCGATTCCAGAGCACTCCCCCTCTTTGTTTTTGAAGATTCCTTCAAAAGAAAGGTGGGGAGGGGATTTTTTTTTACCTCTCCTCCGACTTGATAGGTATGCAACTATGAGAGAAGCTGTTTTGTCTGTAATTATATCCTGCATACACCTGGAGTTTATTGTGTATGGCGTATGTTTGTGGGGGATATTCTCTCATTCTCAAATACGCCATTCTAATTTTTGGGGCTTTGTCCGGGCTAACCTTAAAAATTGGGAACTTGTTACATCCAATTAGCATAGTCTTCGTATTAAGTATACGGAATTACTTGCACTGGGCTTCTTTTGTAATATATGTCTTCTCTATTACTGTATAGAGAGAAATACATGTAATTCCTAATAATTTTAATTTCCTTTCACCTTGGATTATAGGATTGGAACTATGTTGATCTAGTAATTCCGAAGTCCTAGGCCTTCCACTTTTATACGATTCAGCTAGTCTGGGCCATTGGTTTACAGTGTAAAAATATTATAAATTCATAGTAATTTGTATATTTTTATACTTACCAATGGCCCAGATGGAGATGGCCCTCCCATGAGTGGGCCCTCATTCCTCCCCGCTGAATTTTTATGTAGTACTCTCTTCTACAAAGAATGATGTTGGCGCCAATTCAGGTTACTTCCTGACATCTGCATATGCGCGGAGAGTAAATGTATGAAGGGCCAGATAAGACTTTTAATTTTCGGTTTTGCAAGCAAATTTTGGGTATCGGGGGGTTCAAAATTTGTGTTTGGCCCTTAATAACTTTAAGTTATGCACCTGCTAGTCTGGGCCATTGGTAAGTATAAAAATATACAAATTACTATGAATTTATAATTTTTAACTAATAACTTTTTGGCCATCCACTGGTTTTTCATGGTTTTCTACCAAAGTATGTAGCTGTTCATTCAGGAGAGCCACACTGTAAATGGTAATTTTTCAAGCCAATCTTATGGCAGCTGTGAGGCAGTCATGGCTCGATTGAATATTGAAGTTAAAAAACTTTTCAACAACATGTAAATGGCATGGACACTTTTTATTCTTTTATTTCATTAATGTTTAAATCCTCAAATTATTTTTTACGATAATAACTACTGAATGTACAAGGACAGCAGCAGATGACTTAACAGTGTTTCTACATCATTGTTGACAACCTAACATGCAGCTAACAATTATGTAATGACATTGTCAAGATAAATGCAACCTTCCAGTAGTGTTCTCAAGGAAGAATACAATTAGGGCAATTTTTCAAAGCAATGTGGCAATGGCAGTTTGTGGCTGTATGTTAACTTAACCCTTTAAACTTTAGTGGTATCTTCCATACCAGTTCAATCGCAGCAGTTAGAAGAGTCCATATTCATTATGTGTGGATAGACCAATCAATATTTTCAACGTGCAGCCTCCAGGCTGCATGTTAAAAATATTGATTGGTCTACCCCACACATTTACTAAACGGCCGTCCTAGTTAATGACGTTTTGACATTTCATGTTCCTGGCCGGAAAATCGGCCACTGGGGTTCAGTAGGTTAAAGGTTAAAAAGAATAATAGTCAACAGGGGCATTGACAAGTAAATAATATTGCCCCTGTTGACTATTATCCTGTGCCTCCTTGAATTCTTTGAAACTTCAGACATTTAGAAATCCTGTGCCAAGGACATGGAAAGTCTGAATATTGGAACCTTCCTCAAAAATCCTTAAAAATGAGATATCAGGCAATCAGGAGATTTATTTCAACAATATTTAGAGGTTATTACTTAGTTAGTTTCATATTGGCTGATCTATTAGCCCGAGGTAACTTCATAGCAGCCTGAGACCGAAGGTCAAAGGCTTATGTGAAGTTACTGAGGGCTGATATCTCATATGAAACTAACCAAGTGATAACTTCTTTGTTTAATAAACTAAAACAAATAATTACAAAAAATTCTGTTACAGTTTTCTGACAGTGTTATTGTTTCTCATTCTTTTCACAGATTCTGAAGTTTCCTCTTCTTCTACTCCTAGTACTGCTATCAGAACGTCTTGGTTCTCCACTATGGAAGCCTCGACTTTCAGATAGCTAAACTACCTCTTCTCGCAATTCAACGAAAATCTCCACTTATGACTGAATTTTAATTTGTGATGAATTTTCTGTACAACTCTCTTCATTCATCTCTTCATCCACATAATCCTTACTTATTGCCATCATTAATTTCTCACAATACAAAAACTACTCCCTTTTGCATGTAATGCTCATTTTACTAATTGATTGCTTCCAGTGAATAACTGTGAACAATTTTGTTGTAAAGTAAATGGCTGCATCTAGTAATGCATCAAGGGGGGCAACTCTAGCTTGGTTCACGTTGGCTGAGATCAGCATCATATCAGCCGAGTTTGAAGTCACATCTGTTGTGTATTGGATTAGTGTTCAACCGATTACCAAAAATGGCTGCTGACTGATTACCGGTTATTTGAGCTCGCACTAAGTCCATTCCGATGCCAATTCCGATTGTAATACTGGGCACTACTAGATGAGTTGAGGCTTGAAAGAACTATATTAAACTGAACATATTTCACAGTGTTAAATGTCATTGACTGAGGTCACAGTAAAATGACCAGTCACACACACTTGGGCGGTATACATGGCTCCCAGAGCCATGATACCGCCCATATGCACGCGACTGGTCCTTTTACTGTGACCAGAGTCATTGGAGTACAGCCATCACTTTTTCTGGTATGAGCTGGCAATTGCCGCAAGTACGCTCAATTGTAAGCTTTACATGTCATTTAACTTGTATATCCCATAAAGGGGTGTCTAGAGAAATTAAGAATACACATTGTGGTTGTTTCTCAACTTTATTGAATGGCATCATTGACATCATTTTACTTTAACAATTGAACAATTGCAGAAGATAATAAAATGTAGTTAACCCTTTACCTAACGAATCGCCCGGATCTGCCCGCGTAATATGCAAATTGAGCAGTTGAAAAAATTAAATTTTTCAAAATATTTCAACAAAACCACATCATGTGACCTCTCATTGGAACGAGCCCATTGAGCTCGTTCTGATGAGGGGTCACATGATATGGTTTTGTTGAAATATTTTGAAAAATTAAAAAAAATTATATTTAAAATAATAAATTTTGATATCGTCTGCGTTGGGTAAAGGGTTAATGAATCATCACAAAAAATGCTCGGCAACAATCGGTTGAACCGATATTCCAGGAGCTGTTGTTGTTGTCATCTGATTGCCCACAATCAGCCGATTAGAGTGGCCAATTTCGATCATCGGTTAAACACTGTATTGGATGACACAACAGGTGAGGTTAGAAGGCTTCTTAATAGAGTAGCATTTTATTCTAAACTAAAGGGTCTCTGCATACAGCTCAGGATATAAGACATTCATTAACAAACATGTGTTCGCGTCTGTGTGTGGCCTGTTTAGATCCCAAAGTCAGGTTGTTTATATTAATCATTTAAATGTAACTCAGAGATGACAACTGGATAATGGGGAAATCTGGTAAAGAATATCATATCTAATAAATAATCTTTTCTCTTTACAGTGATCTGACTATTGCTGGAAAGGATCTTCTCTGTCCAAATATGTCTGCCTGATAGAATTATATCCATGCATTTAATTGCAGATACAGTACGTGGAGAGTGGATGGTAACTAAATCACCCACAGAGTGGAGTTATCACCCAAGCTATAACTTTCAAATTTTGTACATATCGACAAAAAAACACAAGCAATGTTTCAGCAAATGGACCTCCGGGTTAAACCCGGAGGTCCATTGGCTGAAACTTTACTTGTGCAACTTATGCTTTGCAACAAATTTGCAATTATTGGTTGGGTGAAATCTCCACTCTGTGGGTGTTTTAGTGATAATACACTCTCCACGTACTGTATGACTGAGATACAGTGGCGAATATTAAACATAAATTGCCTTGACTTACATTTCAAGTAACTACATGTATGTGTAGCTTTTGGAAGGGTACTCTTGTGTTTTTGCCCACTAAACTCATTTTTAATCCTTGAATTTCTCATTTCTTTCCAAATCCTATAACATATACCAGTAAAGTACTGGAAATCCTCGAATTGTTTAACTCCTTTCAGTGCTGGAACCATTTTGCTTCACCTTTAGTACCTTGGGTATTATCAGAGAAAATGTTAAAGTTTTCAGATACATATTTTATCAGAATATTTGTATGTATATGTATGATAGGGCACTGCGAATCACAGATTTTGGGTCAAATTGGATCCTGAATCAAATGAGGCAGATTATTTCAAATCGAATCATAAATATTGCCAGTCTCCACTCAAATGTTGTATTCAACAGAGATTTATCTGTACGAACAAGTCAGTCATTCCAGAATGGAATTAAATTAGTTTTGGAAGAACTTCCTTGAACTTTTCTTCTATTTTGAGGTCCCCTGCATAGGAGACAAGATGCTAGAAGAAGACTTCAAGAGAAAACACTAGGTAGGATTTTGAGAAAATTTTCAGGATTCAAATATTTCTGAATCGGCACAGCTTGAGTCAAATCAAATCATCCGGATGATTTCAGATCAAAGTGAATATCAAAGCTTTGCAGGGCCCTTATGTATAAGGCACTCCAAAAAATGTTTGGATTCTCGGGAAATCTCTCACTGAAATTGGACCCCCCTCACTGGATGTTGTTATTGTCCTTTATTGTCTTTATTCCCACAAAATCGGGAGACTCAAAACTTATTACCATTTTTGATTAATGTATTTAACTGAAATCTGAAGAACATAACTAAAGACAGTCTACATCCTGTGGCTTTGCAGTTGTTTATAGGCCAGTCTTGGATGCCAAGATGTTACTTGAAACAACTGCCGAGTTCCCCCATGGGAATCCAGGGGAGAGAAGCAGTGCTTGTAATCTTCTGGTAAAAAACTCCGTTTTACTGGTAAAGTAGGACTCAGTCACCAATGCTTGGGGTGGAAGTCCTCTGAAATGGCAACATGAATATAAACGATTGACCAAACTTGACTTTATCTCCATGTTGTGGTCACAATTAACCATAGTGCAGAAATACATGACCTCAAACTCCAATAAATAAATTAATTGATTTTGAAGGTCAAAGGTCAAGGTCATTCACCATATCCATCTGCCTCTCTGTCTCCCTGCTGTGTCTGTTGACACAACTTTTTCTGTGATCCACCCAGGAATTGGAAATTACATGGGCACATTCCGTATGGCGTAGGATAACCTCTCTTCATTTTGAAGGTCAAAGGTCAAGGTCATTCGCCAGTAAATAAATGAAAAACTGCCAATTCACTAAGAATTTAACCTGCGAGCTTCCATGGAGACAACATGTCTGGTACCTGTTCTGTTTCAGCAAAAAGTGATTAAAAGTCAGAATTAGGCCCTCGAGGGTTAAAATGAAATGAGTTTATATAATTATGCACTTTCTGTATATTCTGTTCATGAGAAAACAACAGAAAACATCTCAATCCATGGTCATTATTATATGCAAGAAAAAATTAAAAAGAAAACCCTCCCTCCCTCACAGATTTGAAAAAAAAATTGCATGAGATTCAATTAATTTATATTGTGTGGCCTAATCATTATGTTTTTGTTTTAATGCAACATTGTGTTTTTCTTTCCCCAGTGAAAATTGTGTAAATTTGTAGTCATTTGAGCTGCACTTATGATCATTTTTAAATAGTATGCAGAGTGATATATGTGTGTGATAACACTGACTTGTTTAATTCATTGGTCAGTAAGACCATTAGTTGTGAACAAACTGAATGGCCGAGAAGTAGGATGTATGTTTGTTGATTTCTTGGAAATTTTAACATTTCTTAATCTATATTTCTGTGGGAACCTTTGTACGTCTAGCTGTGCTTTTGCTTCCAGATGTACTGTACTAGTAGAATTGTGATGTTTGGTAAACTAAAAAAAATGTCTCTTAATTTTTTCTCTCAAATGATGTCCACCTTTGGCACATGATGCTTGATAAACTCTCTGGAAGAGCTTTTCCAGAAACATTGCTTGGGCTGTATTATTTGAGAAAAAAATTAAAAGTGTAATTTTCTGCAGGTTTTTCTGAACCCCTTTTTGCTGGATTTGTAGTTAAGGATTTCTAGTTAAATCGTAAAAGATTGACTGTGGCTTCTTTTCAAGTCCTCTAAAGAAAGACAACTTCAGATTAGTAAAGTAGATTCCTCTTAATTTCTCATTGATGAGTTTACTGTGAGCATAATTGGTTTTCTGTGAATGGAATTTTATCATCAAGTGCTTTGTTCCCAAATAACATTCCATAAAGATAAAACTGTGAGGACATTATGGTCTTCTGAGTTAGTGCTGTGGAAATATGAGGAAAAATGGAAATTGTAATATTTTTTTAAACAAAAGGATATTCTATATTATTGCAATATTCTCTGGGGTTATTTTTCTTCAGGTTAAATATATATACCTTAGAATGCCTGAATTTTGTCCAGAGATTTTCTCAGAAGTTTGAGGGTTGATTCCTTTGAAACTTGGTTTGGATGTTCACTACCATGGGATCCTCTGCCCCTGTGATTATAGTTTCAATCAGACATTTTTGCCAGTGTTATACCTTTTCATCTTGGAATGCCTGAATTGCCTAGAATTTTGTCTGGAGATTTTCTCGGATGTTTATGATTCATTTGAAACTTGGTATGCATGTTCACTACATGGATACCTGTGCACCTGTGATTATAGTTTTGATCCGACTTTTTTGCCAGTGTTATGCCCCTTTTCATCTTAGAAAGCCTGAGTTTTGCTTTGAGATTTTCTCACATGTTTATGGGTCAATTCCTTTGAAACATGGTATGGATGTTCACTACCATGGGAACCTGTGCACCTGCGATTATAGTTTCAAACAGACTTTTTTACCAGAGTTATGCCCCTTTTCATCTTAGAATAATCATGGTGGATGGGGGATATGGACAGGCCCATGTGGGACAGTCACAGCTCTAGTTATCTTCAAGCTTTTACTTAACAAGACTGGCAGACAGTACTTTCAAATAAATTTCTTGAATTAGGCTATTCAAAAAAATTCTTATTTCTCAAGAAATTTTTAGCTTAACTTGACAAAGTCAAGATAAGCTATTGCCATCACGTGTGCAGAAGTCTGTTAGTCTGTGAGTCTGTTCACATTTTTTCTTTAGCACAGGCTACACCCTGTAGTTCTTGTCCAATCCTCACGAAATTTCATTTGCAGGTTTGAGGTCATGTCTAGATGAAAACGCCATCTTTTGGTCGCAATCAGTCAATCGTGATGGCTGCCCAAGCCCAAAACCCAAAAAACTTTAGCAGAGTCTACAGGGCGAATTTATGAAGGGATTTCATGGTAACTTGGTAGGATGACTCTGTATAATATCTAGATGAGAACTTTCCCATTTGGTCGCGACCTGTCATTCGTGACGATTGCACGAGCCCAAAACCTTTAGCACAGTCTACAGGTCGTATTTATGGAGGGATTTTACTGTAACTTGGTAGGTCTCCATATAATGTTTAGATGAGATCGTTCCCTTTTGGTCGCGATTGGTCAACCGTGATGGCTGCAGGGGCCTGAAGCCCGAAACCTTTAGCACAGACTACAGGTCATATTTATGAAGGGATTTCATTGTAACTTGGTAGGATGACTCAGTATAATGTCTAGATGAGGACGTCCCCTTTTGGTTGCGATCGGTCAACCGTGATGGCTACACAGGCCTGAAGCCCGAAAACCTTTAGCACAGTCTACAGGCCATATTTATGAAGGGATTTCATTGTAACTTGATACGATGACTCGTTTTGGAATAATTTCACTGTAACTTAGTAATTTTGGTTGACATACATTAACTGTGAGGGCCACATACATTAACTGTGAGAGCCACATTAACCCACCTCTCAATTCTTTAGTACAGTCTATACCTCAGATTATTTTTATTGAAAACATAGTATATAGGGAACAGAAATTAACATATTCCCAATTATCACAATTCTTGTCTTATTTCTTAATCCTTTCATAAACATTGAACATTTTACTTTTCATCAAACACAACACACAGTTATGTTAAGTGTCATTGACACTTTCATTAGTTTGAAGGAGGGGCTGGCATTTGGTTTCCCTAGTAATCCCTGTACACAGTTTGAAATGTCTCAGAAATTTGAAATATTTATTCTGGGAATCATTAGTCAATAATTGATTTTTATTATATGTCAGGGTTTCCATCATATTAATCACACATCAAAGTTTGAAAAGAATTTGCTTTAGTGTGTGCAGAATTTGACTGGGTAAAATGCAACATTTTAATGACAAGAACGGGGCCTGAGAAACTCCGGCCTAACAGTTTTTATTTCTTGCATCAAAAACATAGGTAATGACCCCTCATTGGAATGAACGTGGTGAACTCCTACTAGTGAGAGGGAAGGGACCTGCAAATTGCCAATTTTGATTGAATTTAATATTGAATCGAATCACAGTTAATGGATACGTCATCAAAAGATAAATAATAACCCTGATTATTGAAAGACACACAGTTGTGTAGAGTGCATTATTCACCTTACCACTTCCCACACTATAAATTGAGATACAAACCAATATACTAGCTATTTATTGAAACTATTCGAATTGTTGACTTTGTAGCTTCGAAACTGCAGCAATAAACATTTTTAAATGAACCTGGCTGATAGATACCTCACTTTTATCACACATTTTCTTGAAAAAGAAATTTGTTTCAAATCGGATCGACTCCATTCAGTCGTGAAGCCATTTGTTTTAAAATGTGGAATGACTGAAATGAAATGATAATTCAGTGCCGAATGGAGCCGATCCACTTGTAAATTGAAGCCTGCTCTACTTCTGTTTATATAATAATCAGGGGTATTCTTTTAGAAAACTATTGCTTTTGACGATGTATCCAGTAACTTTGTTCGAACCGAACAATACGCATTATAAAATGATGTGATCATGTCGTGGAATAAATCATTTATTGAAGTTGAACGGCTGAATAACTTTTCAAAGTTCAAAACTTTTTATAAATAGTCACTGGTCATAATGAAATGAACAGTTGTAGCGGTAATAGTGTTTGTAGCAATGTAGCTACAACTATTGTACTGTTGTGGCTACATCGCTACAAACACTGTTACCGCTATAAGTCAATTAATTTTCTACTCAGAACAATACTTAATATAAAATAATGTGATCAGTTACAATCTGCAAACATTCACTGTTATGGCCGAAGTATATTCAAAAAAATTTGAATTTCCTATTTCGAATTGAATTGAATTGAATATTGGCTTTCAAATCAAATTTTGAATCGAATTTTCGCAGGAGCCTATTAGGGGGTCATAAGCTATGTTTTGAAGGTAAACATTAACAAGATACATGTAATAAAAGTTGATTGGCAATATTTTTGAATGGCTAGTTGGATATTTTCAGCATTAGGTAAAGAGTTCATGATAAAGGACACTCCTGTACTGTATATGTGAATGGAGAGGAATAAAATGTTTAAAAAAACATTGTGATTATATGTACATAATAATCAATTTTCACAATAAAACATAAATATTAATTGTTCTTCAGACTAAGTTTTTGACCCATTACCCGCAAAAGTCCAAAAGCAGCCAGTACAATCCACAAAAATCACTATTTAATTTTATTATTCTTTGGTGTTTCCACCTAAAACATAGCTTATGACCTCTCTATGGAATGAATGGTCATAAGCTATGTTTTAAAAGCAAAATAAGTACAATTTTTAGTTATTCAAGAAATCGTTTTGCGAGTCTTCATTCCTTTTGGAGTTGGGTAAAGGTTTAACTCTGTCAAAAATGAGAATATTTTTAAAAATCCTCTTGTGAAGTTGTAACATACAAATTTTAAATATCTGATGTGAAGAATTATTTGGAATGGCAAAATCAAGTTCGTTTTAGTGATACCCATGGGTACATGTTTGGGCTCACAATGCGAGCCTAGATTCTAAAATGAAGCTTGTGTGAGATTAATTTCTTTAAAATTCTTATTTGTATATTTTTGCTCCTCATTTTCTTCTGGATAGTTTTTACTCATTGTAGGGTATCTATTGATATGGACTCCTTGTCTTAACCCTTTGAAACCTGATGATATATTTCATGCCAATTGAGAGCACTCAGCTGGTAGAATCAGGGATTATACAGTGGGCTGTATTTATGAACCGATCTTTACGAAACTTCTTGGGCACCTTTGTTATCACCTTGGGACGAGAACGAGTGTTTTTGGGTGCAGTCCGAAATTCAAGATGGCTGCCGTCGGCCATTTTGTACCAAAATTGGTGCAATCAGTTTTTTGTACAGAACTTTTGTATGAAAGTTCTGATTTGAATAAACTTCTGTATGAATGTTTAGTAACGTGGAATACATCACATATAATGCAGGTTTTTTTTCTCGTGCAAAAAATATGCAAAGTAGATGAACTTTGATTTATTCAGTGCTACTTATACACAGTAAGTGCACATGTCAACACAGCTCGGGCTAGAGTCTGTATTTATGAACTGATCTTCACGAAACTTCTTGTGGTACCTTTGTTATCACATTGTGACATGAACGAGTGTTTTTGGGTGCCTTTGTTATCACTGTGCTATGAGAACAAATATTTACCCAACGTAATGGCCAAAACCGGCTAGCGCTATTCACCATTCAGTTGTTATTACTTTTTCATTTCTTATCAACCTACCTGATAATTGTTTACTACAGGCTTGCACTACATTGGAAGATCCTAACTCGGATAAAATACTCTCTATTTTAATCTTTCCCAAAAGATTTGGGAAAAAAAGTGGTGTAAAAAACACCATGAAAAATAAGCCAAAACTGGTTCGAGCGCCATCGGTGTACACCCATTAGGGGACGTTCTTCTCTTAGTACAGGCACGACTTGCGTTAATCAGAGTGCAAGGCAGTCATCAAACCATTCTTTTTTTGTCCGCTGCACATGAAGGACGTGCCGCCATTTGCATTACGAAACAGTGATAATTCAACTCGTCGATAATGGTTTCCTGTGACTGGAATTATGGATCTGAAGATCGTATAATAACAGGACTGTGTTTTATATATTTTCATTAAATTTTATATATATTTTCCGATGTCGCGCTTGATTTTCGAAAACGTTCCGTGCTGTTCAGACATAAAATTTTTCGGTTGATAAATTTTATTATTATCATTATTGGAGTTGTCAATGAGGGACTGTATGGACAGGATTTCTTCACTCTGTTGAGGGCTGAATTTCTGTTTTTTAGGTCCCTGTCGGCCATCTGGGTTCTGTTGTGTACCCACCAGTTCTTTTTTCTGCCACCTTTCTCTCATAGTTGGGAGTGTACTTCTACTTCCTGTATCTGTTGAGTTCACTTTTTTCTTCTACTGCTCTCACCTCTGTTACATGTATGTCCAGTTCGGTTCCTTTAGGTCAACGCCTTTTGCCCTCGCTTTTGATGCGTTCTCGTGGCTGTTCCTCCCGCACCTACGGGAGGGAGGGAGGTGGTGGGAGCGCTGTCGTTTTGGGCCTCCCGACACGACCATGTCTGGTGAGAGTTATACCCCCCCCCCTCCTCCGTGGGGGGATGTGCAGCTCCTCCCGCACCCGCGGGCGGGGTGGAAAATGCTGTCGTTTCGGAGCCTCCCGACACGACCACGTCTGGTGAGAGTTATACCCCCTCCACATTTGATGTGCAGTTTTTTTACCGTGGTGGATACTGCGGGAGCTGTTGGATGTCTGGACTATGCTCCCTCTCCAGTCGACATCTGAGGCTGTCACTAGGGTTGTGACTCCTCCTTTGGAGGTCGAGCTAGGTTGCTCTCTCCCCTTTTCCGCCAGTTTCAACAGCTCCCGTCGTATCTGCTGCTACTGCTGTTCCGTCTACAACATCATCGGTCACCGTTTTAGCCGGCCTCAGCTTATCCCTGCAGGGGTCTACAGTGATGTCTGTAGTGTAGATGTGGGGTATCAGCCTCAGCCTTCCCTGACTTCAACTCGGCGAAGTCAGAAGTGGCTGCCGACCGAACCCTCTGCTGTGTCCTCTCAGCTGTTCAGCACAGCAGTTTTATCTCTGCAGGGGTCTGCAGAGGTGTCTGGTAGTGTAGACGTGGAGTATCGGCCTCAGCCTTCCCTGACTTCAACTCGGCGAAGTCGGAAGTGGCTACCGACCGAACGCCCTGTTGTGTCCTCTCTGCCGTTGAGCACAGCAGTTTTATCCCTGCAGGGGTCTGCAGAGATGTCTGGTAGTGTAGACGTAGGGTATTGGCCTCAGCCTTCCCTGACTTCAACTTGGCGAAGTTGGAAGGGGCTGCCGGCCAAATCCTCTACTATGGTCTCTCAGCCGTCGAGTACCTCATTTTTTCTCATTGGATTCTGATGTTCATGGTGGGGTCACCATGAGCTCTGTGGCATTTCCGTCCACGCACTCTGGTCCCATGGCCAGTTTTGCATGACCAACGCTTTTTGTGCAGACTGGACCTTCTGTCCCGCAGATGTCCGCGGTGACTCTCCTGAGTTTCCGCTCTGTAGATCCTCGGGGTATGTGATACCCCAATACACATCTGCCTTCAGATGTTTTCAGCTGCAGCCCGTCGCCCCTCGTTGGGTGTATTTGAGAATCGTGACCCTTCGCTGGTAAATGGGTCAAGAGTGAAGCCACTTTGTTGGTTCGTTCCCATGTCGTACCGTTCCGACACAGCCAGTGAGCTTAGGGAGGCCCTCTCCTTGCTCACTTGGGTTCTGTCCAAGAGCCTTTTCCGTTGCTCCCAGCGAGGCTACGAGTGGTTTCCAGGTGACCTTGGGGAAACAGGCCGCTTTCTGATCCCCCTGGTGTACCTACATCATTGGAGGCGTCGGCTGGTTTGCCCATGATGGGCTATGTGTCAGGGTTGACACTTTTTTGCCTCCGGTGCGTTATCGTTCCTACGATTTCGCCAATCCGTCAGTCTGCCAGACATTGACGGTCCTGGATCAGGACTCCAACTCCCAAGCTGGCCATTTTTCATATGGAGACTCTGGAGTCTGTGTTGTGCTTATCGAGAGAGATGCTGGAATGCCTTCTCTCTTCGATCACGTCGTCTCTGCTTATCAACTCCCAGATGAGTTGGACAACAAACAGGTTTTTTCTGTGTGTTCTGTCCAAGGCGCTCATGCATCTTCTCACACACATGCCTGTAACATGGCTAACTTGGAATTAGTTCGCAGGGACTCTGTGCTGGACACAAGACGTTCCCTTCTTGAGGGGCAGTGTGCTGCTCTTCGAACTGCCTCTATCGGCGGGTCCGCAACTATTCCATGGTTCCATGGCGAAGGTCTGGGATGACTCCCTTCGTCATTCCATTGATCTGCTGCTGCTAAGTCAGCTTGATCAGCCTTCTGTTGGAGGCAGGGACCGTCCAAAGCCCAACAAGTACCCTTCTGCTTCCTCTGCGAAGCTAAGGTCTGATCCTTCTGCCGCCACTTCTACACACTCACAGGGTAAGGGTAGGCATCGGCAGTAGTCACCTCGATTTTGTCCCAGGTTGAGGCATTCCACTCAGTCGAGAGTGCCTCTTCCAACATGAGTCCCTTTCAACTTTACACGTTGGGAACTTTTGATCACGGAGATGGGCAATCTCCTGTCAAAGGGGGCGATCGAGGTCATCAAGAACTTTCATTCAGTGGGATTTTATCCCCGCCTGTTCTTGGTGCCGAAGAAGGACAACCGACTCAGACAGGTTATCGATCTGAGTATCCTGGCGCAGTCTATCATTGCTCCTCAGTTCAGCATGGAGGCTTTCAGGTCGGTTCGCCGCTCCATTCCCCAGGATGTTTTCCAGTTCAAGGCCATGCCCTTTGGCCTCGACCTGGATCCTTGGGCCTTCACCTGTCTTATGTCGCATGTCTTAGTCATACATCGCACACAGTCCAGGCTGTCTTATTCAGCTTATCTAGTTGATATCCTCCAGAGGCATTTCAATGCTGCCTTTCTGGAGTCTGATGTCGTCACACTGTTGAGCCTACTCACGTCACTCAGGTTCAGTGTCAATGGGGAGAAGTCGGATCTGGTCCCTTCTCCGTCGTTTTGTCATCTGGGGTGGACTTCCGTACTCAGATGGATACGGTGGCGGTTTCTCAGTCAAGGACTGTGGTTTTCTCAGCCTTTTGCCCTGACTCTGTCCCAGTCCACATCCGCAACAGCTCGGAGTGTTCCCCGGCTGCTCGGTCTCTGCGGTTCAGACCTCTCCAACACTTTCTGCTCAGTCGTTGCATTCCGAATGTCGATCCTCTGGTTCTGGTGCTTCAGTTACCGAAGTCTCTTCCTCGTCACCTTCTCCCCTGAACGATGTTCAGTGGATTATGCAGGGAGGTCCGTTGGACTTCCCCATGTCCGATCGTGTTCCGACGGCAGTCGCCAGCGATCTCTATGTCTTTTCCTTCACGGGTCATGGGACCAGGATCTAGCAGCTCTTCACGTCAACCTGAAGGAGCCTCTTGCCCTTCTTCTAAGTTTCCGGTAGTGGATCCCCCACCTTTCGAATTATCAGGTCCTTCTGTTGTCCGACAATTCGACGGTGGTTGTTTACATTCGGAGCCAGGGCGGCACGCACTATGTTCCAATGTACGTTTTGGTTCAGGATCTTCTACTGCTCGCTCAGGATGTCAATGCCGGAGTGGTGGTTCGTCACTTTCCCGGTCGTCTGAACTTCCTAGCCGACTCCCTGTCCTGACGGAGCAGGTTCTTTTCCACAGAGTGGATGCTCCACATGGCGGTGTTCCAGTCTCTTTGCGATCTCTGGGGTCATCCCCACATCGATCTCTTTGCGACTCGTTGGAACCATCAGGTGGACACTTTCGTGTTTCCGTGTCCAGATGCTCTGGCTATCGCCGTGGACGCTCTGTCCCTTCTTTGGAATGGTCTTGTCGGCTACGCCTTCCTGCCGGTTCCGATTCTGCCTCAGGTTCTAGCCCAGATACGAACCTTTATTTGTCGAATCCTTTCGATCGCACCCCCTGTCGCCTCAGTGGGTGTGGATCAATCTGCTCCGCTCACTGTTAGTGGCGGTTCCGGCACGTCTCCCTCTACTTCGCGACTTTCTTTGCCAAGGTCGCCCGAGGAGGTTGCACGTCGACCCGACTTCATTGTGCCTTCGCGCATGTCTTTTGTCAGGTCCTGTCTTCTCCGTAGTGTTTTTTTCGAGACGAGCAGCGGAGTTGTTTTTCTTCTTCAAGGAGGCACTCACTCCACTGGTTTAACCTCTGCGACTAAGTGGAAGGTCTTCTGTCGATGGTCTGTGGATCACTCTGTTGCGTCTGTCATTCCTTCGATCACACAGATTGCAGAGTTTCTGGTATGTGTTTGATTCTGGGGGTCTCCAGCAATGGGTTCAGGTCCATGCTTCGAAGACCTTTTTCATATGTGGGACAGCGTCATATCGGCACTCATCCTTGCTTCTCCAAGCTTGTT
Organism: Pictodentalium vernedei; assembly: GCA_031216915.1. NCBI lineage: Eukaryota > Metazoa > Mollusca > Scaphopoda > Dentaliida > Dentaliidae > Pictodentalium > Pictodentalium vernedei. The sequence goes on along the minus strand of CM062290.1, from coordinate 142,672,384 downwards.
CTGCACTTTTCCTTAAAAAGGCCCAGGACTTTGCAGCTTACTCCAAGATGGACTCTTTCTTGGGTGCTGCCCTGCTTGGGGGGGGGGGGGGGGTCGTGCCTTTATCCCAGGTGAATATGCGTTTTCTCACATGCAAGACAGTTTTTCTGATGGCGCCTCAACCAGACGGGTTAGTGAGCTTCACTCCCTCTCGGTTGCTACTTTCTCCACTTATCTGCGACAGTTGCAGGAGCAGGCAGATGACCTTTGTTCTACGGGCCCTCTTTCTTCTGCTCAGGCTGTTGTCTATCCCAGCCATTCAGTTTCTTACAAGGTCAGGCCTAGGGACGTCTTCCTCTGTCCACGGTTCCAGTGCAATTGAGTTATGTGTGTGTTGGTTTTGTGATTCCCTCCATCCTATTGTCTATTCAGCCAGTAGTAAACAATTGTAAGGTAGGTTGATAAGAAATATAAATTTTATAGTAAATTTCCTTTCTTATTATACCTACAGCAACTGTTTATATGGAGGCCCTCCCATCTTCTTATTCGGGTAAGAATCCTTCCGCCCCGCTGATCACATATCTCCTATGTTGGTGGACTCAAAAGAATGGTTTGATGACTGCTTTGCACTCTGGTTAACGGAAGTCGTGGAATTGTACTAAGAGAAGAGCATCCCCTACTGGGTGTGCGCCAACGGCGCTTGAACCAGTTTTGGCTTATTTTTTCGTGGTGTTTTTTACACCACTTTTCTTTCCCAAATTTACTATAAAATTTATATTTCTTGTCACAAAAACATAGCTTATGACCCCTCATTGGAGCTCGTTCCAGTGAGGGGTCATAAGCTATGTTTTTGACTCAAAAAATAAAAAAAAATAGTGCTTCAAGAATTTTTTTGCAAGTGTCGTCTGCATTTCGTGTTAGGTAAATGTTCACACAACCACAATTTCCATTATGCAAATATTACCCTCATGTTTTATATATCATTTGTATGATAGCATCCAATTTAATTAAATATATTTACTTGAATTTGAGAATTTATGGAATATTTGGAAAAGGCTGGCAGGCAAGAATTTATGGGATATTTGAAAATCAGTATTCAGACTTTATCATTTCTAAAATGTTTGTTCCCAAAACAGCTTGTGATGCCCTCATTGGAACAAACTCATTGAACTTGAGGTGTCATGAGGTATGTTGTGGAAGCAAAAAATGAAAATTTGTAGTTATTCAAGACTTTTGTTGTCAATATATCCCTCCAATAATGTTGAGTAAAGAGTTAACCAACTGTACTCCCCCTGGGAACCCCGGGAAGTGAAGCAGTACTTGTTTACTGTGGTAAATAATCTCTATTTTACTGGTGAAATAAGACACAGTCACCAATGTTTGGGGTGGAAGTCCTTTAACATGGACAACATTGGTATAAACGATTGACTAGACTTGGCTTTCTCTACATGTTGTGGTTATGATTAGCCATTGTGCAGAGGTATGTGGCCTTAAACACCAATAAATAATAACCCACTGCACCCTGATAATAAAATGGCAAAGTTTTCAGCAGTAAATATTTCCCATAAGGCAGTTTGGTATTTAACCAAATATACCTTGTTTGACAGAGCTCAGCGAGCACTGTCAAACAAGATATAATTGGTTAAATTCATAAACAAGAGAAAAACAGACTGACTGGAGAAAATTATTTTGCACTACCAGAAGTTTAGGAGTAAATATAGTTTTGGGCCTGAAGTCACCAAACTTGCTCCACTGGGACAGCTTGGAAGGGCAGTGTTTTTACCAACTTCTTGCCACGAGTCTTTGAAATGGAGCAGTGCTTGATTACTCCAGTGAACAAGTTCTGTTTTGCTGGTATAATTGGAGCCAGTAAACAAAACCTGGAACTGGAGTCCTCTAAAGTGGGAAGCATTGGCATAAACAATTGGATAAGGCCTAAAAAAGTTACAAATATGTTTATCAGGTCCTCGATGGTCATTTTGGAAGCCACATACTCTCTTTTTATAACCAATACAAACTTTAAAAAATACAAACTAAATGGTTTATGGCTGATATTTTACCCAAGCATATAAAATTGATAGCATTGCAAAGCCTTCTTGCTCTCAAGGGACGAAATACACCACTACCCATGCTATTCTGTAGATTATGAGGTATAAAACAAAACAAAGCAAGAATATGAACTTTTGGTGGCAAAAAGCAAGAATATGAACTTTTGATGGCAAATAAATAATTAAAAAATAAAATAAAAAACCACCCACCTACATGCAATTTTACAAAAAGTGGCCTGTGGAACAGAACATCTACTTTGAGGGACCTACCTGGTTGACTGTTAGATCAACTTTTGTTGATAGAATGTGTTGGGAATTTTTAAAGATTTGAGGTTATTTGAAGGCACTTTCAGAAAATTGTGACAATACAAATTTATGTGAACACAACCTTTTATCTTCTAAGAGAACATTTAGCACACACATAGATCTGAATAATATAATAAGTAATTTAACCAATTCAGTCTTGATTGACAGAGCTCCATGAGCTCTGTCAAACAAGATTGAATTAGTTGAATTCCTGGTTGAATTATGGGAAAAATTTGTTGGTTGAAATTTAGATATTTCAGCACTAGCATGCAGAAGGTTAATTGATACTTGCAAAATATTATTTGACACATGTATCCCAAATATGGGTTTCTAGTACTCAACCAGTGAACCCTTTAGTTAACATAACGGCCATAACCGACTACTTCTATTTACAAAAATCGCCATTCAATTTTGATTAATTTTTTTAGCTCATCTGACTGCAAGTCAGTGGGAGCTGATGCCATCGCTTTTTGTCCATCGTCTGTTAACTATTGCAAACTTCATTTCTTCTTCACAACCGCTAGGCCAAATTCAAACATATATTGCACAGACCATCTATGGAGTATACCCTTTCTATTTTGTTCAGATGAAGCAGCTGCCATATTCGGGCTCTGGTTAATGCCCCAAAAGCTTAAAAACCTTTAAAAATCTTCTTCTCACGAACCACCAGAGGGAATGCCTTGATGTTTGGTATGGAACATCCTTTGGTGTAGACGATTAAATTATTTATCTGATTCCTGTATGCATGTCTTTAATTTGACCATGTCTTTAATTTGACAAAAGTCTGCAATGTGGATTCCACAGATTTTATTGATGCCATGATCAAACCCCTTCAACGATGTGCACATATATGTAATTTATAGTTCCTTGGAAAAAAATTATCTGATTTTTGTATGGATATCTTTAATGTAACCAGCTGATGACTTCAGTCTGTTTTCCAATGATTTTATTTCATGTTGAGCCCTTTCAATGCTGTGCACATATGTTTTTTTCTGGTTTCTTGGAAACATTTATCTGATTCCTGTGTGCATATCTTGAATTTAACCCTCTCAAGACTGCAATGTGGGTTCCAATGATTTTATTGATGCCATGATCAAACACTTTCAGTGCTGTGCACATCTATCTTTATTCTGGTTCCTTGGAAAAAATTGCTGTGATTCCTGTATGAATATTTTTAATTTAACCCTCTCATGACTTCAGTGTGTTTTCCAAAGATTTTATTTTATGTTGAACCCTTTCAATGCTGTGCAAATATATGTTTTTTCTGGTTGCTTGGAAACATTTATCTGACTCCTATATGGATGTCTATAATTTAACCCTCTCAAGACTTCAGTGTGGGTTTCAAAGATTTTATTGATGCGTTGATCGAATCTTTTCAATGCTGTGCACTTATATGTTTTTTCTGGTTTCTTGGAAAAAAATTTCTCTAATTCCTGCATGAATATCTTTAATTTAACCCTCTCTAGGCTTCAATGTGGGTTCCAAAGATTTTATTTCATGTAATACTGTTAATGAAAACCTCTTTCTGATTTCTTTAAAAATATTTTATCCCCCCCCACCCCAAAAAAAAAAAATAAGCCTCCATAAATTATCTTTCTGTTTTGTTTATTTTTGATTCTTTAACCATTTTCACACAGACTTGAATTTGCTTGTGGCAGTAAAATTCTTGCAGTTTCTCCTGTTCGAAATCTTTCTCTTTCTTTAAAACCACTGGGCCAAATTCATTCATTTATGGCACAGACCATCTTTGGAGTAAACCTTTTCTCCTTTGTTCAAATGAAGCTGCTGTCATCTTCAGGCTGGTGGAATTTACTCTTCTGATTCCCCAAATCAAAAAATTGCTCTTGCTGCTGATCACTTACTGATACCCTCATCTCTTTTGACAACTTGAGCCAGGTGAGCGTTTTAGGCTCTCTTGAGCCTCTGGTTATGACCACTCATTCAAATGTGTTTTCTATTCAGGTGGAGTAAAGGGTTAAACACCAATAAAATATTAAAAAATATTTTCCAAAACTTAGTTCACTATGACCCTTACTTCATGTGATGTTGTAATATGAGAAAATCTATGAACAAGGGGAATATGATGATTGTCAACATTTGTTATTCAATTAACAGAACTTTTCTGTATATACCTTTGTGCAGTTAACAGATACAACTTTGTCCTGAAGGTATGGTAAATGGTTTTATATTTGGATGTTTTCTTCAATTAACAGTGTTATTTAACTGCTTGAGTGCTGGAAGCCATTATCAGGGCTCTACAGAAAAGTGTGACTCAGTGGTAGACTGTTGGACTTCTATGCTAGAGGTCCCGAGTTCGATCCCGCGATGACCCGCGCTGTGTCCTTTGGCAAGGCACTTTATCCCGGTTGCCTACATGGGGGAACGATGACGCCGTGTACTAAGGCGCACTGCACGTCGATGGTGCACATGTCTTTAATCGCTGTAACCCTGCTTGAGCGGAGCTTGAACAGAGTTAGAATGTCGAGGAGGAGACAGTTGCTGGTCGATGCTCTGTGGTTCTCTCCGGGTACCCCGGCTTCATCCACCCGTAAAACGGTCACGATTAGCCATTGTGCATAAGTATGTGACCTTAAACACCAAAAAATAAATAATAATGATATACAGAAAAGTGTTAAAAGCCACTATAGTGGCTTTACACTGTTTTCACTAATTTGTTGTTGGCTCAGCAGTGGACGAAAAATATTAATATAAAATTGTTTTGTTACCATTTATTGGAGAGTGCCAAATGGCACTCTCCAGTAATTGTAACAAAACAATTATTTAAGAGCAGCATCTTGATAAACTAAGCCTCCCCTTGCTAACAGTGTAGTATTTTTAAAGAAATACCAACGTTACAAATGACCATTGTAAAGTTAATTTCGTACTCTACCAATTAAATAAAGAGATATCCAATTAAGTGGGTCCCACTGTCTTACCTGACATAACTTTGTTAATTGCTCATTCAGCATTTTCAGCTGCAAGTCTCAAACCAGTACTCATCAGTTTAGCAGGAGTTATGCTAATGATGAGCAGGTATATTCCTGGCCATTTTGAAGGTTCCTCGGCATATACAGGAAGAGTTAAACAAAACTTATGTTTTTGAAACATTGATTTTTTGGGTGAATATGTTCATATTTAATTTTTATATTTTTTGCTATGATACTTAGAGGTTTGCTGAAATCCTATCTAATAAATAATCATATCTTAACTGGTTGAGTGCTAGAAACCATGAATGGGCGTTACTGAAACCTGACACTGGCTCAATTAAAGGCTTCTTATTCTGTGGATATACTTAATATTCTCTGATAACGCCACAATATTGCCATAGATGTGCAATGCAAAAAATATTGGTTCTCTTTAGAACCAAAACTTGTTCTAATCTTGTCCCTTAGATGGAACCAGTGCTGTTTAAACGGTATCTATTTCAAATCAAATAAATGTATAAAGATTAGCATTAAATATTAACATAATTAAACATAAATTGAGGGGGTTTCAGCCAAAAGCTTAGAGCTTATACGAGGTTGTCTCAAATCATTATTAAGCAAAGGAAATACGAACAGTTGGCATATCGAACCAGTTTTGGTTCTATACAAAACCAAAACTGGTTCGATATGCCAGCTGTTCATATCTCCTTTGTTTCAAAATGTTTACTGCTGAATCTACTTCAGTTCATGTAATATTCTGTTAAAATTGAATGCTAATCTTGATAAATTTATTTGATTTGAAATAAATACTGTTTAAAAAGAACAGGTTCCATCTCAGGGACAAGATTAGAACCAGTTTTGGTTCTAAAGAGAACCAATACTTTTTCAGTGTGGGAGCGTGATGACTCGGTGGTCAGGGCATTGAACTACAAACCTAAACGTACACGGTTCGATTTCAACCAGCGGTAACTGCGTGTGTTCTTGGGCACGCCACCTAATAACGATTGGTGATGTGGGGACACAATGGCTCTCTACTAAGGCGCACTTCACGTCAGTAGTGCACTTGCCTTCAAGCAATGCTAGCCATGCTTCTGCGGAGTTACTACGTTGGGGAGTTTGACAGTTGGTCTAAAGTTTTCTCCGGATATCCCGGCTTCTCCCCACTCGTAGATTTGTCCGAAACGAGGTGACCCTGGCTGTCGAAAGTGTCATAAATGCCAACAAAAAGCCACAGATGCCTATGTGGCATTAAGCTCCAATAAATAAATTTATAATCTCTTATAAGTAACAATTTTTTGTTAACCCTTAACCTAACAAGAAAAGCAGACGACACTTGGAAAGAAAATTCTTGAATAAGTTTTTTTTTTCATTTTCTGTCTCAAAAACATAGGTTATGACCCCTCATTGGAACGAGCTCGTTCCAATGAGGGTCATAACCTATGTTATTGATACAAAAAATGAAAATATAATGAAAATTAATTGACGATTTTTGAGAATAGCACTGGCCGGTTTTGGCCGTTACGTTAGGTAAAGGGTTAATAAAGATTTGTCTTTGTCATAATTTATTGGGAGAGCCTGCAGACATTCTCCAGTTAATTGTTACAAGGCAAATCCATATGAATCGATTTTAATCTAGCACTCTACTATGTAACTCGTTCAACAACCATCACCTGTTTGGCATGGTTCATTATAATATCTAGCGTTGATTGGTGAATCGCTTGTTGGATTTATGAGAAGCATGTCTGATAATTTGATCTTACCATACTATTGGGTTGTAGGAATAAAGTATCATTTCTCCGTTATACAAATTGCTGTGATGTCTGCTTACCGAAAGTTATTTTGGGTTCTGCTAATCTGAGATCGAATCAAGCAAGAAGATTTTGAATCGTATCGTATCTCACGCTTTCCAGGTTATAGATAGGTAGTTGGAAACACGGGGCCTCCTTGAACACTCCTGTACTGTCTTGGTGATAGAAAATCAGGAGACCTGATGATAGACAGGCCTGGCATTTTCAGGAAAGCGATTTATACGCTCGTCTACTACTCGCCCAAAAAATTGAGGAGGGCGAAAACTATCCCTCCTGGCCTCAGAAAATAAAGATTACCATATAACCGCATATTCCTAAAACCCACAACTGTTCAGATCTCTGCTATATTAGTGGTCTGTAAGAAGGCCACACTGCCACTCCCACATCTTCCGGCCTTTGCCGAGGCTCTGAGGCGTGGAAAGGCCAGTGTAGTCGTCTTACAGAGACTACCATATCAGCAGCACCGAATAAAGTGTACAAAACCCACTAGGCAGAATTCATTAAGAGTAAAATCTCATTTTGCAACTTTTAGCTTTTGTAAGCTTGAGGAGAGCTGCCCCCCTCCCCCCCCCCCCCCCCCCACGGCCATACGAGAGGAGCAATTTTAGCCCTTCTGCATTTTTAAGAATGCCCGGCCTGGATAGAAGAAGAGTTCTAGAGGACATGTAGGATTTTTAGAACATATTGATGATTCGAAAATCTCAGAATACACTCAACTCCAATCGAATTATTGAGACGAATCAAATTGAATTTCGAAACTCGACAGAGCCTAAATATTAGCGTTGCCTTGGATGCAGGAGCACTTGTATTCAGTGTTGGGAGGGTTACCAGAGGCATGCGTTTCTTTTTTGACGTTTTTGTTGTATTGAGAGAGTATATAATTGTACACAGTGAAGGTTTTATTAAAACCTATTTTTCCTTTGATCATTTTGATAGATTAACATTCTGAAGAACATAACTTCGACAACAGAAAATTGTGCTTCTGCCATTGCGTCCTGGATACCTTAAGCGATCGCTGCAGGCAATTTTATTTATCTCTATTCTTTCACCGCGGGAACCCCGAGAAGTGAAGCAATGCCTGTTCACTGCGGTAAACAGTCCATGTTTTACTGGTAAAATAAGACCCAGTCGCCAATGCTTGGGTGGTGCAAACCCTCTCTAAAATGGGCAACATGGCTTATTAACACAATAAATAAATAATAAATATCTCTATTCTTTAAACGGGTCATTATTGCCCCATTGCAACCCCAGAAAGTGAATCAGTGCTTATTTACTGTGGTTAACGAGTTCTTTTTTACTGGTAAAATAGGATCTGGTCAACAATGCCTGGAATGGAAACAAAGTGGGAGTATTGGTATAAATGATTGGCATATTTCATATTTGTGTTGCGGTCACGAAAAAGACAAAGATGGTGAAATGGACCTTAAACAACAATATATAAATATAACGGGGTATATGGATGCATATCTGTGAAAGGATGTGTTTTTATCGTTTTCGTTTGAATTGAAATCCAAAATGGCCTGCACTGGCCATCTTTGATCCGTCCAAGCTTATGTCTTTCTTCAATATCGTCTAAGTGACTCAAATGATTTCTTTTCTTTTCTTCTCTGATCAGCAAACTTGTTGACTGTTGGCATGTTTCTTAAAATTATATTTTAGGCTCACAAAGCATACAGCATATCTTTCCTAAGCAACGTTTTTTAAACAATAAGATTTAAATGGTTGCATTAGTTAAAGGATACATAAAGTATTTCGCCATGTAGTTAGATAACGGGTTGACAACCCTTCTCGTTTAATGGCCACATCGAGACAGCGCAATTCACATAAATTGTTTTTCAGTTTAAGTATATTTCTTCCCCGTGGGAACCCCGGGAAGTCAAACAGTGCTTGTTTACACTGGTAAAATAGGACCCAGTCACTAATGCTTGGGGTGCGAGTCCTCTAAAATAGGCAACATGGGGTATAAACGATTGACTGACCTTGACTTTATCTCCATGTTGTGGTCATGATTAGCCATTGTGCAAAAGTATGTGACCTTAAACATAAACAACAATAAATAAATAAATAAGTATATTTCTACCTGGAACCCCAGGAAGTAAAGCAGTGCTTATTTACTGTGGTAAATAACCTGTGTTTTACTGGTAAAATAGGACCCAGTCGCCAATGCTTAGCGTAGAAGTTCTCTACAATGATCTGCATGAGTATAAACGATCGACGTAACTTGATTTTATCTCTGTGTTGTTTGTGGGCGTTGTTTAATTTTTACCTCGAAAAAAGGCCAAAAGTAAAAAAAAAAATAGTTATTCAAGAAAATATCCTTGTGTCGTCTCCTGGTCGTGATGTGAAAAGGGTTAGTAAACAAATGGAATTGGTTATGCCGTCAGAAAATCATCTTAAGATACGATTTAAACCATATAATCAACAAAAGTAATCACAGAACAATAGTGAAAACTATGGACAATGTTTGATTAACTTTTGGACTGCTAAGTGCAACTTTTAGTTTTCATGAAATACAGTTATGATTGGTGTCGGCTTAGAGACTGCGATGAGCAAATGGGTTAAGGCAGAGATAATTATCCTGTAAACACCTCAAAGAACGATCCGAAAATAATTCAACATAAAAGAATAGCATTTATTACCTGTATTGTATCGTCACATAATTTATTATACATGTGGGATACTTGTTTAAGATACGATGGGTATATGAAGTATCTGATGCCCAACATGGCAACAGCATTTGATACAATAAACAAATACATTTAAATTATTTGTTGGGTGCAATAATATATGCTCCTATTTTGTGTGCAATTGTGTGCAATTCAAACATGATCAGTCCCTCCTCACTTTTTTGGAAACATTTCTGATTCTTGTCACTTGTGGCATCTATTTGGCCCAAGTGTTGTTAAAAGTAAAACAACAAAACCGATCCACGAACGGAACTGAAAGCTTCTTTGGTGATATGGCCATCCTTCCAGTTTGAGATACTTTTCTCTTTGTTATGCTGTCCCCGTGGGTGTCTGCAAGAAGGGCAGTGCTTGTGTACAGTTACAAACTAGTTCTGCTCTTCTGGTACAATAACATAACGCATCGAACGGCCGCGGTGCAAGTCTTTTAAAATTAGCAAAGTAATAGTGAATGATTGGCTAAATTTTGTACTTGTAATGTTGTGGCGATATGGTCATACAAGCTGAAAACCCCAATAAATAGTCTTAAACTCTAATAAACAATATATAAAACAACTGATATTTATATATTTATCTATTGGTGTTTAAGGTCAAATGCTTCTGCACAATGGCTAAATGTGATCGCAACATGGAGATAATGTTAAGTTCAGTCCATCGTTTATGCCCATGTTGCTAATTTTAGAGGACTTTGGGGATGGGGCTCCTATTTTATCAGTAAAACAGAGCTTGTTTACCACTGTAAACAATCGCAACTTAACTTCCCGGGGCGCCGATGAGGGTATACGCTGATAAGAAACTTGTGTGAATTCATGGATCACGAATTTGCTTCTTTGGTATTCTTGTTGATCCAAAAATAATGCGTGATGTTATTGGATTCCATTTAGACAAAAACAAAACAAACATCAGCATTACGGTTTTAGTAACGCTGGAAGTACTAAGTTTTTTGGAAGACTACTGCATGGTATTTCTTTTCAAATGACCAGTTTTTGGTGGCCTTTTTCAAAACTCGAAACCTATGACCCTTGTTTAATCCTCTGCGTACTGATGTCAGAATGCCGAAATTTCAAGTAGAATTTTTCCTCTCCATGCAAGTAGGAATTTAACTGGTAGAGTGCTAAATTATTTTTGATCATCCAAATAGTTCACGTCTCTTTGCCTTGTTACATTTTATGGGAGAGTGCCTAAATTGTAACAAGGCAAATCCTCACTGACTGAATTATTTTAATTAAAAAATAATATGAAGCACATCCACAGAATATGAAACCTTCAAGTTGCAGCACCTGCACTTCAGAATAAAGCCCAAATATGGGCTTCCAGCACTCTACCAGTTAACGAATTCATGATTGTTTGACAGAGTTCTGTAAGTTCTGTGAAACATGATTAAGTTGATTGAATTCCTAGTTGAATTGTTGGGGAAAACTTCGCAGGTTGGCATCAGTATGTGGAGGATTAACTCTTTTTACCCAATGCACGTGGTATCAAACTTTGTTATTTTAATAAACTTTTTTTTCAAAAAAAATTCAACAAAACTATACTATGTGACCCTCTCATTAGCACGAGCACGACCATAATATTGGTTTGTTCAATTTTTTCTGCTCAGATTGTAAATTACGCGGCCCATTCGTTAGGCAAATGATAACAGAAATCATTCTTGTATGGTTTGGACAAGTTTGTTGACATTATCTGACGATTTCTTTCTCCTGTTAATAACCCTCTTACCTAGCCTGCCTCTCCACGCCGACAAAAGGTTTGTTGGAATGAGAACACGTGATCAGAAGTTTCTCGGGCTGAGCTTTTCTGCACTTTAATGTGTATTTTTATGAAGCTTGTTGAGAAGTGATAGAACGAAATGTACGTGCACGTACAACTTTCGGGCCCAGCATTTTTTTCTTAGGCAGTGTGGACCTTTATCGACTCCCCCCCCCCCCCCCACCCCAATGTCTACCGATCTTCTACACCCTTCAATAGATTTAAACAAAACATCATAATTTGCAAATGCGTTCTGATTTTGCTGTCGATACATGTGAACAGAACGACACCAAACAATTATATTGCTATATTTGTGTCCAAGTTTGGACGAACTGAATGTCATTGATGTTCCATAAACCCCAAATTATTGCCCACCCTGAAAAGTCCTGGCTTCACGCTTGTTATCTGTGTGGAAATTCAATGCTCCGGTCCGATCTAATTGTACCATTACTAGAAGAAGGGTGCAGGCGGGGTGTGAAGGAGTAATGGAAATTTCCAAAAAAGAAAATTTCCCAAAGATTCACTCATGGTAAACATTAGTCCAAACCTCGACCCCAAGACCGTAATCTATTTGTTTGGTGTGATACGCCCATAGGACACCAAGGCCGTAATATAATTGTTTGGTTCGGTACGTAACTGGTCCCCATGAACTTAATATAATCGTTTGGACGTACCACACCAAACAATTATATGACGGCTTTTGGGTCCAAGTTTGGACATGGTAAACATGGGTTAAGGTCCCATATTAATATTGTAAATAAACAACTGGGTTTTACTTCAGGCCACACAATTTACTTACTTAGACTCTCAAAAAGAGCATTGAGGCCACAGATTAACTTTCGTGGGCTTGCAATTTCAAAACATATATCCTGGAACAGTGGCACTCCACCAACAAGAGGGGCGTCCCCTCGTTTAGTCTCCAGTTTTTGTCTGCTACAGTCGCGAGTGACCTTCAGTCATCGATGGTCCATAAAACCCAATTTATTACCCACCCTGAAAAGCCCTGGCTTCACCCTTGTTATCTGTGTGGAGATTCAATGCTCCTGTCCGATCTAATTGTACCATTACTGGAAAGACTTTTCATTACATCCGAGTTTATCGCGCATGTAGCCCACACTTCAGGATTGATACTTGAGTTACTTAGTCTTTCGTGCATTATTTCCAAACCCGTTTCTACTCCTGCTTCAAAAATCGATCTGAAGCCAAAGGCTCTCCAGTAAATGTATAGCACCATGCCACCAAGTGTAGAATAGAATATTATAAATACGGCAAGTATAAGGGCAAAGGAAGACGTTATAATGTTTCCCTCAGTCTGTGGCTGACATTTCTCCTTCAGGGTACTCTTTGTTGAAGAACAATACAATAAACCCACAATCGAGAAACCAAGCATGAGCAATCCAAGTAAACAGCTAACCAAACACATTCCGTTGTACACCACGATCTGAAAGACAGAAAATAAAAGAAAAGGTAGAATCAAAGATGAAATGATACGAACCTGCATTTGAATTTAAACTGAATGCAAAGTTGTTGCAAACTTGATTGATGCATATCTTTGTGAATCGAGTAAGTGTTTCCATCCGAGTCGTTTACGAGAAGCGGTAAAAGAGTTTGGTGTATTCCTTTATAGACCAGATATTTCACCATTCAATTCGTCTCCAACTGAGACAAGAAGTAGGAAGCACCATGCCCAACTGATATGTCTACTCCGTGTTGCCATAGATGCTTAACTTTTCCATCGTCATACACTGCTAACCGGAATAAGTTGAAGGAACAGCAGTGGATGACTAGTAAATTCTATTGTTTAAGCCCAAAAATTTTACTTTTGATTCTCCGAGACCGCTGCATTGATTTTTTTCGTTCGTGTTATTTCATTTTATTGGCACTTTTTAGATAGCACCGTTGGTTGGGTCACGAAAATAGGAAACGTAAACGCGCAAAGCCGCAAATTCCTGGATCGATTTCAACGGGATATTGAGCCAATTAAGAAGCGTGAATCTATATACCATATATATATATCATATATAGTGGAATTGACTTTTGTTGAAAAATTTGAGTAAAATTCAACAGTTACCGAAAATACGAAGTAGTCGAATTGAACGAAACTAACGCGTGCGTTTGTGTGTACAAGCATCCGAGTAAAAATGTCACTGTTTGGGATATTTTTCTAACCATGGGTTTATACGCATTGAATGACGTCCTCATTCGAGAGATTTTGTATGTTAGTTCAGCATGTGTACGGTATATACATCTCCTGATTCGCATTTTAATATCGAAAAAAAAAATGCATCTCTATATAACATTAGTTCAATGATCAGGTCGCCGAACTTTTTCTAACGGGTGCGTTCGGAGTCCTACCATTGGTAACCAATGGTAGCTATTCGGTATCATCGGTAAAGATTGGTACCAATTCCGCCATTTTTTTTCACCAGTGCTACATTTTTGAGTCCATGCTCGAGAGTGTGGAATTTTTCAAATCAAAAATGGCGAACGCAGACCGATTCAAAATTAAAATACCACCATGGAGAAGATTCTATAAAGAAAGAAAAAAGTTCTTGGTTGGCAAAAAGTAAGCAATTGACAGTGAATTGTTGTAATGAATGTTCAAGTGAATATACAGTTATTTCTGTGAGAAATAACACAAAATACCGGATAATGTCCAAATTTCGTGGCATTGAAAGGTAAACTTGGGTATGTACACGCCATTAATCCGTTTCCAGAGGCGTCCGAAGCACGGGGAGCTGTTCGACTTCGATACAGTGCGTAACCAGGGGTGGGGGAGGGGGGCACAACGTTTAGCTAGCCCAAAAAACATTGTCATGCGTTTGAAACACGTTGGGAACAAATATTCAGAAGTGAAGCGGCGATTATGCATTTTCTTTCCGCCATGTTGTTACCGATGACTACCAATTTCCGTTCGGAGTCGGAATACACCATCGGTCACTGTCGGTATACGTTCGGGTACCTGTGGTAAATGGTGGGACTCCGAACGCACCCAACATATGACACTGGGGGCTGGATCTCCATAGGTATGTTCCTTATAATTCAAAGTCCCGACGGTAATAAAAAATAATAAAATCCTCCCTCCCTCATTTACTTGAAAAAAACATTCTCAGAGAATCAAAACTATTTTTTCTCTTTTTTGGCCTTATGACAATAGTTTAGAAATGTCAGTTACCTGTCTGTATATATTAAAGAATCGATTCTATTCAAATTCCGATTATTGGGCATAAACGTGGAAGAGGAAAAATTAAATATTAAATGTGTCCCCTTCCTCGTGGGTACCCCGGGAAGTGAAACAGTGCTTGGTTACTGTGATAAACAAGCTGTTTTACTCGTAAAATAGGACCCGCTAACCAATGCCTGGGGTGGGAGTACTCTAAAATTGGCAACATGGGGTATAAACTATTTGCTGGACTTGACTTTATATCCATGCTGCGGCCACGATTAGCCAGCGTGCAGAAATATGTGAACTTAAACACCAGTAAATAAATGCGTGCCCTGTGGGAACCCTGGGAAATGGAGCAGTGTCTTTTTACAGCGGTAAACAACTTGTTTTTTGTTTCAATGGTAAAACAAGCCCCGATAACCAACACCACTAATGGCCTTTAACCCTTTACCCAACGAAGACGATATCAAAATTTATTTTAAATATCATTTTTTAATTTTTTTTTAAAAATTTCAACAAAACCATATCATGTGACCCCTCTTTGGAACGAGCTCGACGAGCTCGTTCCAAAGAGGGGTCACATGATATGGTGTTGTTGAAATGTTTCGAAAAATAATATTTTTTCAGCTTCTGAATTTGCATATTACGCGGGCGGATGCGCTCGATTCGTTGGGTAAAAGGTTAAATTGAGCAATGTAGATATAAGCGTTTATCTAAACTTGACTTCACGCCTATGTTTCGGTCATGCAATAGCCATATGTACCACAGATGACCTTAAACACAAACGACGGCCACGATTAGCCATTGTGCATAAGTATGTGACTTAAAACACCATAAATACAAATGAATTGCTCCTGTGGCGCAATTGAAACAACTGATCATTTCTTACTCAATTGTCCACTTTATACTTACGAACGTTATGAATATTTTGGAATGCTTCCTGATGATCTCGATTCAGACGCGCTGGTATTTGTATCTGAAACTTTAACTTCCAAGGAAAACCGTCTTGTTTTCAACCGAGTTGAACGGTTCATTCTCGCTACGAATAGATTTTGTTCTTCCACCTAGATCGTAACCCTCACCCCACTTCTTGGGTTGTCCCCTGTCCAAGTTGATGTCGATGATATCAGAGAATTTTGTATATAGCTCATCAAAGTTCAATTCTAGAGTCCCAAAACCTCCATTTCCATGCATCTGAGCGGGTATTTTGAGATTTTTCAGATGTATTTGACAGATTTAGCACTTTGAGAGCCGTTAAAAAACGTCGGTAAAGCATGCAGGTGAGGTCTATTTATCAGCTTTGGTCGTAACGACCAATGCTGAGAAATAGACCTCACCTGTATGCTTTACCAGACGTTAACGGCAATTATACTGTCCTGCCTGTGGATTATCTTGTCTGTGGGTGGATTTGGTACTTGTATGTCTGTAAGATTACGATCTATTTCAGTTAACCGATTTTTAGCGTTTTCTGCCACTTATTGCCAAAAAAATTATCCGAAATCTATCGAAACTGAACCAGTACGAGAGAAACATAGCTGGCGAAAATATGGAGGAGGCTCTGGATCATCCCTTTGTTTCACCAGTCATTGGTTGTGTTAAAATATATGCAGGCAAAAAAGTGTGGGGGGAGGGGGCTGAAGATCACACCCACCCCCACCTCCGGTTCCGCCGGCCCTGCAAGTGGAAACGGCTATATATAAGCTTGCATGCTTACTGCCGAATCCATAGATACTGTAACTTATTTTACATTTTGAGTTTATGAAATAAAATATTGTTTAAACTAAATGTAAAATGTCTTCAAATGTAAAAATATAAATGTGGGAGTCAATCGGCTTCCAAAGAACGATCTTCAGTTATATTAACTGAGCAGACACAAGACGGCTTTCTGATATTAACTCAAATACTCTTTGATTTTTCGGTTCTTTGACCCAAAGAGATCTGAACTGGTACTGGCGAAGAGAATTTTGGCATGCCGTCTCGGATATAAAAGTCACTTGGTACAAGCTCATGAAACGTGAAACGGAAAACATCTAAAATGTCATCATTTTCCCCAGTGTGAGTCCAGGGAAGTAGAGCAGTGCTCGTTTACTGTGGTAAATGGTAAATAAGTTCTGCTCTACGGGTAAAATAGGACCCGGAACAAACGCGTGGGGTTGAAGTCCTCAAGTGGGCAAAATAGGTACATACGATTGGCTAAACTTGATTTTATACCTATGTTGCGGTCATGATATAGCTAAAGATATTGAAAATGAACTAAAACACCAATAAATAAATGTCATTATTTGAGAAAGGAGGAGATCTCCTCTCAGACAGACTTCTGAAGACATTTTGCTTGTTTGGTGAAGTTTTAGGATATTTCGGGTTACAGTTTTATATTTTTATACATTGAAATTCGAGATAAATATTAAGACTCTAGTTTTGACTTGGAAAGAAAGAAAAGATTAACGGTAGTATTGCGTTGAGAGGGATATATATATATATATATACCACTTAACACGATAATAAAAATTGAGTAACAATCAAATCACGAAAGAGAACCCGATATATACGATTGAACTCAACCTGCAAACTACTTATCTTGTGTATCAAATTAAAAACCTTTAACTCGTACAGTGCTAACATATTTTTGGTCGTCAGAATTTGTTCTTGCTTCGTTACACTAACCAATAAATTGTAGCAAGGCAAATCCATACAGACTGACTACTTTCACATAAAAAAACACCTGAAACACATCCGCAGAGAATATTAAACCTTTTTATTGCTTTACTTGCATTTCAGAAGATAGCCCAAGCGTCAGCATAAAACTAAAAATCTGCTCAAGTTCACAATACGTTTTTTAAAAAACTGTCTTATTTAAACATGTGTCAAGAAAAGTCTCGAAACAACAAGAATCCCCAGTTTGTTTTTGAAAAATTGTGATTGAGGCTAGAATTTCACCAGTATTATTAGGCCCCCTCCATGTTATCACGTCATTGAATGTAGAATTTTCTTCCACTTACTGACATGGTAAAATATTGACCTGAATTAGCCACCCCCCCCCCCCCGCCCCTCCCCTGGGATACCATGTTTCATCAACATTTTTTGTATAATTCATCATTCAAATGATGTTTGCAAGAAACAAACTTCTTGCCATATTAAATTTCTTATTGGTGACAGTTTTTTAATCACATCTTGGCTTCTCAAAAGATTTCACATTGTGTTTGATGAATATTTTACAGTTTTTGGTAGAAAAAAGCCTCAGTTTTCCCAGAAAAGGAACCTAGACTCATTGATATGACATTTACAAAACCATGAACACAGCTTATTTTCCAACAGTATGACCAGTACTGCTTCTGTGGTATCTCTTACCCCTCTTATCCCAAAGAAAATCATGGAATAGAAAATTTAAGCTATTAAATCAGTCTAGAAAACATCCTGTATTTTCTTGCCAAATGTTTTTCATGAGCTGAGTGGTCCAATACGGGGTGGGGTGGGGACTTGTGCTGTAACATGGAAATCTTATCAGCACTACTACTGCACAATTCTATTGGTACCTAAGAACAAATTCACATCTGTTATTTTATTATGTAATTTTTTCCCAATTTTCCCTCCCAAATGCTCTTTGGGCCAAGAAATTGTCTTCTAACAGTTTTTCACTGCATAATTTGGTAAAACCTCCTGAAAATAGTGAATGGAAGTGTAATTTATGTTTTCTGGCAGTGTGATTGTGTGGTGATTTGGGAGGGTTTGGCAATTCAATTTGGAATTCCACTCTTCCCCTGGACTACAAAAGGAAACCATGGCTTACATAAATCTGTTTTAGGGTAGATTTTGCTGCTATTTTGGCATTTCATAGAGATTACTGAGTTTCTCGAAGCTAAATTTGGCCAAGATGATAATTTGTTTGCATCAAAAGCCTCATTTTTGACAATATATAGCTTTTATTGCTAAAGTATAAATTTTCAAATCAATAAAAAAAAGTATTGCCTGGTCTGTCGCATTCCACGGATCAACCCTTTACCGAACGAATCGCCCAAATCCGCCCGCGTAATATGAAAATTGAGCAGTTGAAAAAATTAAATTTTTCAAAATATTTCAACAAAACCATATCATGTGACCCCTCATTGGAAAGAGCTCATTGAGCCACATTGAGCTCGTTCCAATGAGAGGTCACATGATATGGTTTTGTTGAATTTTTTGGAAAAATTTTAAAAAATTATATTCAAAATAATAAATTTTGATATCGTCTGCGTTGGGTAAAGGGTTAAATATGAAATAATCTACAATAATGATAATTAGATATGAAAGCAAAAAAAATGAATTTCCTTTGGGTATAACAGTTCGGCGACCATTATGACGTTTGTGTGAAAAAATATGATGGCATCATATTAATTCGGGTATTCAAATATTTTTGTCGAGTATAGCACTTCAAACAAACTTTTTCAGCCCTCAAAAATGGGAATCATGGAAAAAATAAGAGAGAAAAATTGACAGAAAGGAAACTACCGGTCATGGGCGTATTTTTAGGGAAATTCCAACAAAAACCTAACAATAGTCAGCTGTATTTTTTAGGTCCCAAAATTCATCTCATCACCCTTCTTTTTACTCTGCAATATTCAGCAATGGTGCACGATTTCAGTACAATGCTTCAAAGGCTTTTTAAATCAATATTTTTTTCTCAAGGCTGCTTAGTTTCGGAGATTGCATCATTTCCGCAACTTTTCAAGGCGGATAACTCTAATTCAAATATTTAGTACCGTGAACCCAATTATCCAGACCGTCAGTTCCAGAGCACCTGCTGTATTACATCACGAACGAGTAGACTACTTAATGTATCTTAGTGTTAGATGACTGTTTTTCCTACTGGATGCGCAATGTTGGGGCATTTGCATGACACGAGTAATGCGTGTTACAAAATAATAACGACGTTTTTTCACTTTGTGTTACAAAATAATAACGACGTTTTTATCACTTTATGACTTCAGCACTGTGTTGCCTCTAATATGAGCCTTGCCGCCCAATAAAGAAAGCAGGAAATTAAAATGGGTACAACAGTCCAAAGGGAAAATACAATAACTGAATATACATTTTAAGCTACTTATAATCAATGACTGCATGTTTCAGTTTTCACATTGGTCTCGGAGAAGTCAATACATTGATCTCAGTTCATCTGGGTTGCTGGAACAAAATAATAACGACGTTTTCATCACTTTATGACTTCAGCAGTGTGTTGCCTCTAATATGAGCCTTGCCGCCCAATAAAGAAAGCAGGAAATTAAAATGGGTACAACAGTCCAAAGGAAAAAAATACAATAACTGAATATACATTTGAAGCAACTTATAATCAATGACTGCATGTTTCAGTTTTCACATTGGTCTCGGGGTAGTCAATACATTGATCTCAGTTCATCTGGGTTGCTGGAACGCCCATTAGTCACACAAGAAGTGTCTATCTTGCCACCAGCTTAGGAGAGGAGGAGATGGCAATATTGTTTCTATGAATAAACAGTGTTCAACAAAAATTAATATTTTCCAAGGTTTTACATTTTCCAACGCCTCGCAATAGACGACAGGGTTTTTTTATTAAAGATTAAACATTGCTGTCTGTGAAAGATGAATACGTTGATGATTTGCACATTTTTCGCAGCAAATGGAATGTATACAACATATTTTAGTTCTTATTGACAAAAAATATGACCTGGAACCAACACCAGGGGTGGAAGTTCTCTACAGTGGCAGCATGTTGTATAAATGATTAGCTAAACTTGACTTCATACCTATGTTGCGGTCATGATATAGTCAAAGATGCAGAAAGTGACCTTAGACACCAATAAATAAATGAATTGACAAAGCAAGTGTCGAGATTGTAAAATTGATACCGTGTTACTTGCTTTCGTGCTAGGCTTTCGTTTGATGTTTGACGATGTGATGGCTGTTACGCTGTGACTGTAGTCACAGCGCAACAGCTTTCACGCCATCAACCGTCACTTGTGAGAGGAGTTATCGCGTTCATTGACCTGATACTGTCTTGGGACAGGTTGAGGTTTCGTGTATTTTGCCGAAGTTCCAGCAATCCATTTGTTTTGCGACCAGTAAGTCAATATCAAGTTTTGTCGAAATTGCAGACTGAGACACAAAATCGTTGACCATAAGTTTATCGCTTCGAACGTAACGCTCCCATCGCGATTATTGCCACGAAACAGACCCGCTGTTATTAAAAAATTCGTTGTTTGTCGCAATGACATCGTCGATATTCAGTTGACTTTGGGCTGCAGTGATATCTATCATTTTGTCGGATGCAAAACATTTTTTTGCGCTCTGCACGTGAGTATTGCTCGTGTCGATGCAGCACATGGTGTGCACTCCATAGACAGTTCTCCCAACAAACCCGTGCTTGGTTAATGAAATTATCTGACACGGACAATCAAGGGTAGAACGACCATTCTCCACATTGAACACTATTTACAATTATGTATTGCCTTGATGATGTGAATGTTTTATCACTACCAGGGTGTTGTGTTTATCACTGTTACACAAAATGAAATGCCGAACCTCCACTTTCTTCTCACCATTCGAGGATAATTTGACTCTTGGCATGTATTGAGTTCTTTGCTTGCATCATCATAATCATGTTACACGGTTTACTTGCACATAAGACGTAAGGTGATTGGCGGTCAAAAATGTTGACAGGAAAATCCAAGAAAAGATAGTGCAGGCCGGCATAAAACCACAAGACAAAAAAAAACATTTAGTAAGACTTTCACGAAAAGAAAATTCATAGAAGTGTAATACCAGAGATTCAAAATCAGTATGTATTTTTTTATATATTAATTTTTGGTTTCGTTTTTTTTCTTTTTGTTTCTGATTTTCTTTTCAGCTCAATGTGATGGTTGTCTGTTTTTATCCCACCGAAAACATTTCGGGGGGGGGGGGGGGGGGTATAGCTGTGGCGCTGTCGCCCGCCGGCCCGCCCGTCCGTCCGTCCCTCCGTGTGGACGGAGTTGGTTTCAGCTGTTTAACTAAATTCCGCTTAGCCGACTGAAACCAAACTTGGCAGTTGGGTTAGGTACGATGAGAAGAAGAACCCTATTCATTTTGGGATCGTCGTTCCAACGGTCAAGGTCACAGTGACCTTGAACATTATTTTTTATCAGAGTTGGTTTCCGCACTGTAATTAAAATTTCGCTTGGCCGACTGCAACCAAACTTGGCATGTGGATTAGGCATGATGAGAAGAAGAACTCTATTTATTTTGAGGTCATTGTGTCAAAGGTCAAGGCCACAGTGACCTTGAACTTAAACATTTACCAGAGTTGGCTTCTCTAATTGAAATAGTGCTTGCCCTATCGAAACTAAACTTGGTTTAGGGGTTGAGCATGATGAAAGGAAGAACCCTATTTATTTTTGGTTTATTGTGTCAAAAGTAAATGTCATAGTGACCTTGAACTTAAAATTTTATTGGCCCGATCGAAACCAAACTTGACATGTCATCAAATACAGGTAATCTTATCTGTATTATTTGAGTAAATTCCACCAATAGTGGCTGTGTCAAGTTAATGTAATATATCACCAAGGTTACAGGGTGATTTTTCGGGGGGATTGGCGACCCATGGCGGCTACCTCTAGTTTACTTCTTTTTAATAGTTCGTACAATGCGGGAAATTCTTTCTGATGTATACCTCACTCTGTATGGAAATGCACCTTTCTTCCAGTGGGAACCCTGAGGAGTGGAGCAAAACTTGCTTACTGTGGTAAACATGTTCTGCTTTACTGCACAGTAAAATAGGACTCTGAAGGACTTAGTACGGTAAACAAGTTCTGCTTCACTGGTAAAGTAGGATCTTGTCACCAGTGTCTGGGTTATTTATTTATTGTTTATTGGGGTTCAACAACACTTTCGTCAGCCAGGGTCACCTCGTGTTGCACAGTTTTACGGTGGAGGAAGCCGAAGCCGAAGAGAATCACTGACAAGCGGCAAGCAACTGTCACGCGCCCTAACGTACCGTAACTCCACCCATGCAAGGTTAGCATTGGTGGAAGACAAGTACACCATCGTCGTGCAGAACGCATTAGTTCACAGAACCACCGTTCCCCCACGCAATGCTTGGGTTGGAAGTCATCTAAGTGGGTAGCACAGGTGTAAACGAATGGTTATATCTTTCTTCTTCATACCTATGTTGCGTCCATGATATGGCTAGAGATGCTGAAAGTGACCTTAAGCACCAGAAAATAAAGGCGCAGTTCTCTCCGTGGGAACTTCTGGTACGCGAACATTTTGGTAAACAAGTTCTCTGTCACCCATATAATATGATCCAGTAACAAATAACTGGATGCGAGTCTCCAAAGTGAAACGTAATTGTAAACGACTAATCAAACTTGGCTTTATACTTTGTGTTGCCGACACAATATAACCCACAGATGCTGAAAGTGATCTAAAATACCAAATAAATTAATAAATACTCATTTCTTTTCCATCATTGTTACCGTTTAGCTCCGTATGGTAACCACTTGAAATGGGGCTGCGCTTGTTTACTGTCGTAAATAAGTTCTCTGTTTTTAGAGGTTATTCCATGGTTAGTTTCATATCAACCTGAGATAACTTCATATCAGTCGAAGGCTGATGTAAGGTTGCCGAATGCTGATATCTTGGCTGATATGAAACTAACCAAGTACTTACCTCTTTATTTATTAACTGGTAGAGTGCTGGAAGGCCATATTTGGGCTTTATTCTTTAGTGCTGGTACCGCAATTTAAAGGCTTCATATATGGTGCATGTGCTTCATATTATCTTTGAAGTGATATTATTTTATCTGTTAGGATTTGCCTTGTTACAATTTATGGGAGAGTGCTTCCTGGCACTCTCTCATAAATTGTAACAAGGCAAAAATGCACAAAGAAATTTTAAGGACCAAAAATAATTTAGCACTCTACCAGTTAAACCAAAACAAATAAGTACAAAATGTTATCAGATCAAGTTTCTGGTAGTGTTATTGTTCCTCATTCTGTTCACAAAGTCCGAATTTTCCTCTTCTCCACGTTCAGCTGTACCGAACGTTCCGGCTTCCCTTACAGCGGGGGAGGAATTCGCTAGAATTGTGCACTTGGTGATACCTTCCTGAAATTTGGCATGATGTAAGGGTAGGCATCAGAGATTTCAAAATCGATCGGCTACAAGTTGGCACCATCCTCTAGCCACCACTAGCAGCGAAATCCAAAATGGCCGCCAAGCGGATCGAAAAAAAGCTATTTTCGCCGATCGCACAACTGAAGCTCCAAACCTAACACCATACATGTGCTGTAATTGATGTGAATGATGGAGTGAAGCCCTTGGAACAAGTTGGGGGGAAGATTAATGGATAATGGGATCAGAATTTCCGTCGATGTGTGCGTCTGTGTGTCTGACTGTCAGTATGATCGTCCGTCCGTAGATAAATTAGTGTTGAATGTTTCTCGGGAATGCAATGGTCAAATGAACATGGTATGAGAGATTCCTGTCAACACATGAACAAGGGTACTCGATAGTATGCAGCAGTGGGGATACTTGGACATTTGATAATCCAATTAAAGTGACAGTCTATTCTCAACTTCCGGCATTTTCGATAGATTTATTTTCTAAGAAAATAAAACTATCAAATTTCTAGAGGAGTTCTGGTTCAATCTCAACACCATAGCGACACGTCTGCCAGCAAGGGCAGTGCTGGAATGAACTCGGGATGCATTAGTTCCCGTTGTTAATTATACAATGTTATCTTGCCAGTATAGAACATTGGCAAAATGGGACTAGAAGGGGTGAGTGTATGTTTGCAGTCATTCGAGGTACAGGAATATTTTTTGACTACAAGTAGTATTCTTCATTTTCGGCCAGTTAAGATGTGGTGTGTTCCAAGTCAGGATTAATGTTGCCGACACTTAATGCCCATCCCTCATGGTATGCTACTTTACCAGGGATATAGAGATATAGCCACCACTGGGAGCCAAAACATGACCTTTGATGTCGATGAGTGGTCGAAATGTTTTAGCGAATAACTTATCGAAATATGATCCGGTATGGCAATTTGATACCTTACGTTAGATTTATTAGATCAACTCAGGTATGGATTCATTGAGACATGAGTGCGCTACAAGATGAAGGATTTCCAAGTTGATTTGCTATGGAGTAGGAACTGACTAGTCACATGTGGCCTATGGCCAGAGAAAGACAAGGATACCATAGATGAACACACGGGTGAACGAAGGTATCAACTGTTGTACAGAGGCAAAATAGTTGGGGATATTGTATCATGCTATGCATGAATTAACACCGTCTTGTGCAGTAAATAACAGACTATTTTCCGAAATCTAAAACTGTATTCCTATACCCCGGACAATGTAGCAAGCCACATGGGATGAACATTTGTTAGCAAAATCAACTCAACTAGAAACATGACATGTGTTAACTGGCCGAAAATGGAAAAAAAAATACCAGAATAGGAGATGACTGGTCCTAACATGACAGTATACTACTCAATATTGTTACAACAGCCACCTTCACACTTACACAAAGGTGTGCACCTTAATCCAGCTTTCAAGCATTTGCAATTGCCCTTGCAGGCCTTGGCACAACTACAGTGGAGCATCAGTGCACATGCAGCACTTGCGTCTCCTAGGTGAGTCCAAAATGGGACCAGAATATTGAGACGTGGATTCCACTCCCATCCGTACTGTGATGGGTCTGGCACACATAAGTGTTTCTGCAGAGCACGATGCCAAATGAAAGATGACACAAGAATTACCCTTTTTACATGTTGATACAGAGCTGCTTTGGTGGGCGGGATGTTTTCCATAGACTTAAGGCCATGTGTGAACATATGCCGTCTCGCATCATTGACACGTGTACTGACACAACTGTTACTGTACATCTGTATGGTGAGTTTTTCGATATGCTGCATATGAGGGGAATCCTCTGAAAAGACTTGCGGATTCTCAGTCAGTTCTATCATCATTTCAGTTGATGCGGGAAAATTCATCCATGCATTCCATCCTGTCTTCTTCCCAATGCCGAGCATGCTGGATGTTACATCACAACCTGTGAAGGCGTGGAAGAAAGTCAGGGCCTTACAGTAATCAGGTCCAAGTTGTGAAGCTATCTCATGAATTGGCATATCTTTATATGCCTTTCCAATTCCAAACCCAATCCACAGCTCACTGAGTCCAAGGTCACGGAATGTTGCGAAATGGTGCAAAGACAGAATGACGACATCAGAATCAACCGTGCGAAGAAAAGCTATTTTGTGACCTTGTGAGACTGCATGGTTGAGATGAAGCATCATGCGCGTGTCTGCTTCCTCGTGGTTCGATGGAGATATGTCACATAAGCTAACATCCTTATTGCATAGTACATATTCTCCTGATGTCGTTAACAACTGGTACTCGGATGTTGATGTTAATTTCAGCAGTTCAGCAGACAGGAACTTGAAAAATTCGTCTTTATTCTCACTAACTTTCAAGAATGCCTGCCAATTCTTCCCTTTAGGTAAAGGGACGTTCTCGGACACCCGTATCAACCTAACTGCTGTCTCACCGAGGCGTTTTGCTCGCGTCTGATTCTTCAAACTGCCTTCGGGGTAACAGTCATAGATCGCATCAACCCTTGTGGTGTTCGTGTTAATCAGAGATTCGATGTATGGCAATAATTGCAATCGAGCATATTCTCCAAACAGATCCGCTTTCTGTGGTTTGATTACATGGACTACAGCAGGCATATCCAAGATGACAACTGAAGCTTGTCTAGCTGCTGAATTCTTCCCTTGTGCAGGAATAGCTGGTAAACAATTGAGAATTTGAGATTTTGTCCCACTCCGTAGCTTACCTCTATCGGATAATGCTGGCGGATCACGTGCATTCTCGTGCATGAAAAACTCATCCATGTTTGAATCAGGCCGGGCTTGCAGTGAAACGAACATCTGGGTAACTATTGCGGCAGTTGCTTTACTTGACATGAGTTTGTCTCGGCCTTTGTCCAGGTTGGCTGGGGGTGGGTTAAGGAAGGTATATATATTTGCCTTGGGAATAACATCATTCAGGGGTACGGTGCATTCCACAAGCCTTTCCTTCAAGAAAGTGGAATATAAATGCTTGCCCCTTTCGGGTAATGACCGTAAACTCTTACTAACTTCGGGGTCCATATATTCACCAGTATCTAATGTCACCAGCTGACCACTAGTTTCATCATAAGGGTTGATAATGAGTCCCTGATTCACCAGATCGAGGAGAGATTTCAATTGATTCAGAAATTTTTTCTGCTCTGATACCGAACTTTCCGGGTGTTCCGTGTTATCTGATGATGTTGTGTGGAAACTTGCATATTCATACTCATCTATAACACGCAGAACTTCTGACCTTGAAAGCTCAATAACGACTTTCTCTTCAGCCTGGCCATAGAGACCTTTTGGACCACTGTCTTCTTTGAGTAGTTGGATACTATGTTCTTGGCTCTGATCTAAACCCATCATACTGAACTTCCTCTCACTACGCTGGACCACAAAATGGCCTTCCATGAATTTGTTGTGGATTGAAGGATGCCGCCTGGGTAGCTGAGACATGTCTCTCAGAAATACGGGGACCCACCGACAATAATTTGTATGTCCTAGGGCAAAAAAGTAACTGCACAACTCATCGATAGAACACAGTGTACCAGGCCAGTTACCGATTCGTTGGTTCCGAACGAATTGACAGCTTGTCAAGAGAAAGTTCCGAACGATTTCACCCCAATAGCGCGCAGTTGGAGATTGTGAAAGAATCCTCTGTTCCCACATTTCAAATGACTCATGGGGCCCAGTCTGCTGACAGTAAATCTCATAAGCATTCTTTCTGAGGATCTCAAGCCAAGCTAGAGTGAGAAGATATGCCTGTCGCGTCCTCTTGACATGTTTCCCACCAAGTAGGGATGATGCTACACCGGGTGTGAATATCTTTGCGAGGTGAAACATTCGCTCCCAACCAGAACCACCCATAAGCTTACCACCAGCTTCTTGGGTGCACATTTCAAGATGCAGGAATCCAATCATACACACCATTCGATCCTCACCTATCTCCTCTGGGAACAGCCATTGACATTTTTTCTGCCTGGCATACAACGGACAGTCACCTTCAATGACAGGTATCTGGCCGGGGTTTACGAAAGCAGTAGCTTCCCTGACCACATACATAGCATGCTTCTGCATACTGAGTGAGTCCGCTTTCTGCTCACTGAAAACAGGGAATACCCCAATAACTGCACGAGGTTTGACATTGTCTTGATCTTCATGTTTTGAAAAGAAGCCTGAAAAGGTCACAGGGACTTCATCAAGCTGCCAGCTGCCATCAACCTTCCCTTTATTGCTGATCTGTGACACATGAGACAACCAGTCATTCTCTCCCACGTTCAAATCTGCATATTCATTGGGCCGTACATTACATTCATCTGGAGATTCAAGCCTGATGTCCCCACCAAAGTCTTCAACGAAAGGAACAAATGCATAGTCGTCTGGGAGTTCAATTTGTGTGTCTTCTGGAACATCTAAACTCAGTGGTGGGGGATCAGTACCCACATTGTCCCTGCTCAGTTGACCAATGAGTGTGATGGACGTACCATGCATATCAGATCTACCAGATACATCAATGTTATCAGTGGTTCCTATCGAGAAAACATTACGTTTGCAGTTAGCTGGGACTACAACACCTTCGTTCTTGAACCGCAGTGAAACAGCTCTCGCGAAACTCCTGCGAACATCCATTACGCGATCATAAGAGACAGAGAGTCCCATTTGATGAAAATCTCTGATAAGATTTTTCATACGATCATGGGCATGCAACTTCAAACCCACATAAAGAGGCATTGGAGTTTCTCTGTCACGTCTCTGGTGAACATTTTGTGCATGTTCGGAGCGTTTCGCTGAATTGCTGATCAACATCTGTGAAATAGTACAAGCCACTCGAGTCTTGGCATTAACAGTCTCATCATCGCCTAAGTTCTGTATACTACATGTGCCCTCAAGTAGAACTCTAAGAAGAGTCAGGAGTGAGTTGGGTACAGGCTCGCTCAAGCAATAAGATGAAAATGATCCCGTGAAAGGAGCTTGAGATATGAGTATGTGTTTACGCAGAAGAAGACCCACATCAACTATCTTTTTTGCCTCTTCCTCAGACACTATACGAGTTAAAGATTCGGACAACAAGGAGCCAACTCGAAACCTACTTGAAATAAACACATCTCTACCCTGTGTGAAGGCGTCCCAGCCATCGCCCAATTTCTGCAACAAATGTTCTTTGAATCGAGTGGAATGTATTTCTTCACTAAGCCAATCAGAACCGACTTGCTTCAACCTCCGACTGTACAGATTCTTGAGATCGACAAGCTTCATCGCGGAATCGTTGTGTTCAACAAATGTTATGAGCTCTGCCATAACGAGAGGGTCATAGGGCAGGCCTGACGCGGAATGTTCGGCGTTCTTCGACTTTTTAGATTTAGCCGCTCGTGCTTCATTGGCAAGCTTACAATAACAGGTTTTGTGATAGTAAAGATCACTAGCAGCGGAATCAAATGCTGCATTGACCCGAGAAAAAACAACCCAGTTCTCGGCTTCCTTTGCCATAATTTTGAGTTTATTGTTATCAGACATTGATCTGCAAATAGGCTCACTGCTGTCACCTTCGCGTTTGTGACAATAAACACACTGGGGCAGTTTCCTGTCACAGCCAGATTCAAAACTTGTCCGTGTTCTTTTAGGACTCAGCGTGGAGCAGGATGCCACTGCCTCATTTCGCTCTCGCTTGTGTAGCACGCGCTGTACGATGTGAGTCCGAATACTGTCACGGCATGTCTTATGATATATTGCCTTATTCGTCAACAGTGACATCGACATACACTCATCACTCTCTCTCATCAAACAATCAATGGTCAAATTATATGGAAGCTCAACGCCATTATCTAGGAAGCGCGTTATGTCTTCCTCAATAGCTTTATAGGCGTCATGAAAACGAGATTCTCTATACGGACGCATCAATTTCTTGGAACTGTCTTGCTGGCAAAAGCAACAACGTTCCCAGTCAGTACTAGTCCGTACACGAAGAGGATTCTCACTCATTCTGTGAATGATTTTTGTGAACAATCGCGTTCTCGAATTAATTTCGACAGACAAATCAGAATTGCTTGCGGAATTACGCCAAACAAGAGATTGTATGGCAAAGAGACTGCTTCATAAAGAGCGTTGTTTCTCCGGGATCAGCGTCATTCAGGTTTGCCTGAATGACGCTGATCCCGGAGAAACAACGCTCTTTTCAAGTTCCAAGAAATTGATGCGTCCGTATAGAGAATCTCGTTTTATTCTACATCATCTCCCACGTCTGTTTCCAACACGTGCGTGGATCAGAGTTCACTTTCGCGCCCTTACAATCGGATGTATAGTCGGTAGACCGTCGAAAAGGAGGTTCCCTTCAGCCGCTGGCGGCCATTTTGGATTGTGCCGCTACTGGTCGCCACCGGTCGGTGTCAACTTGTAGCCGATCGTTTTTGAGAACCTCATAGCCTACACTAACAGTGTGCCAAATTTCAAGAAGGTATCACCAAGTGCACAATTCACCTGTATGTGACGAATTCCTCCCCCGCTATACTGTGAAAGTCGCGACGTTCAGATAGCTGAACTATCTCTTCTCCCACTCCGATGAATCTCTGCTTTGACTCTCAATCTAAGTTTGTGTTGGATTTTCTGTACAACTCTCCCCTTTCTTCTGGTTCATCCACCTAATCCTTACTTATTGCCATCTTTAATTCCTCATCATACAAAACTCGGCCTCAAGTCACCCCATTGTGCCTGGTCACACTAATTTTCCTAATTGCGGTCGACGAAAACTGTGAAAGATTTCCTTCCATGTAAACAAAGTTGTGCCTAGTAACGAATCAAGGGATCAACTCCAGCTCGGTTCAAATCGGATCGGCGACATACCGACCCTGTTTGAAGTCATATCAGACGAGGTTGATAAAGGAGAATTCTAGGAAAGAAAATCCTATATCTAATAAATAAACTGTTATAATTATATCCTGTCCGTCCTATAAAGTGGACAGTACTGTTACAAAATGCTGGCTAAACTTCAGTTTACACTTGTGGGGCTGTGGCGATACATCGCCGTGCTTGCCGAAATTTACATAACCCCCTCCCCCCCCCCCCCCCCCTTCCCCAGTAAACAAACAAACAACTGTTTATTCTTGTGTGTCCTCAAATTAAGCTCAAGATTTAATGTAAGCTACCCCCTGAATGAAAAACGACAACTGGCGTTGGAACCTATTGTATTCACAGTTAAATAAGGTAAATAAAATACACAAAGGGGAACAAGGATTTGATTACCGGATATCTGTAATGGGTGTCGTGGGAGGGGCGGTGGCTCAGTAGGTAGAGGTGCAGGCTGCAAGCCGAGAGGTCCTCGGTTCGAATCCCACCTGCGGCAATCGCGTTGTGTCTTTGGGCAAGACACTTCACCCCCATTGCCCACGTGGGGGCACGGTGACGCTGTGTACTAAGGCGTACTGTACGTCGACGTTGCACCTGTCTTCAACCAATGCTAACCCTGCTTGTGTGGAGTTAGTATGTTGGGGAGCTGACAGTTGCTCGCCGTTGCTCGGTGGTTCTCTCCGGGTACTCCGGCTTCCCCCACCCGTAAAACTGTCGTGGTCATGATTAGCCATTGTGCAGAAATATGTGACCTTAAACACCAATAAATAAATAAATAAATGGGTGACGGTGAAACTGGGACGGATGATGGGAGAGAGTGCCATTATTTATCTCTCGGGTACATTCATGGTAATGGTGGAACATGAATGTCTCAATGCTAGGGGCCACTCACTGTCTGCATCGCTTTACTGAAAGTGTAAAAATATCAAGAATAAAGGCTTCATATTCGCATTTCCATTGAGAACCCCGATATTTTAGCGGCACTTGTTTACTGCGGTAGACAAGTTCTGCTTTACCGGTGTAAAAAGATTAAGTAGCCAACGTCTATGGTGTTAGTCTTCTTAGGCGAGACATCATTATTGACATTAGGCTAAATTTGACTTTATACTTGTGTTGCGACCAATATATAGCCAATGATCTAAAACACATACCAGATCAGATAAATCATAGGATGTGTTTAACATATTTTGTTGAAATAAATTTGTTTGATTTTAATTGGAGAGAGCCGGGGACACTGTCAAGTAAACTTTAAGAAAACAATTTCTGATAAACAAAATAGTACTACCAAAATTAATCCAATACGGCATTCTGTTCTCGGATAATTAAATATAAAAGCATGAAACAGAGTCTAGGGAAGGGGAAGCGTTGTGGGACGAGGTGTAGTGGGGGGGGGGGGGGGGGGGGTTGTTGGGAGAGGGGGGGGCTGGTTCTCCCCACTCCCACAAGTTAAACTGGATTTTCGGAGGGCAAGATCGAACGGACCCTCAAAAATGATCGCATCTAATCGGCGAGAGTCTTGAAATAAAATGTATGCGCCACGCACACCCAAAATGGGGGTACTATGACATGTTCTGTCAGGAGTAGAAAATCGTTTCAGTCGTGGTAACCCTGGGAAGTGAAGCAATGCTTGTTTGGTGAACAAGCGCTATCTTTTACTGGTAAAATAGGACCCAGTCACCAATGCGTGGGGTGGAAGCCCTCTAAAATAGGCAACATGCGTATACACGACTGACTAAATTTGACTTTATCTCCATGTTGCCGTGTAGAAATATATGACTTTAAACACCAACAAATAAATAGTGTATCGTGTGCCAGAATTTTCAGACGTTGGTGCTGGACCTTGGAAGTGGCGTCATACTACCTTGTTTTAGTGGGTGTCAGTTCGGTTATCATAATACCTCAACGTGATTCGTCATGTTGTGACCTCATTATCATGGTGTTATGTTTTGTTTAGTGCACATGCGAAGCGCATGATGCTAGGGTGACACGAGTTTCTATCTTGGTTTTTACAGCGCTATGTGGGTGCCATGAACCTGGGCTACCTCTAATAGGCTGGTGTATGTTCAGTTTTATTGGGAGCATATCTAATTACCGAAAAAGACACGATAACACTTTAAGTACCAAAAGGGTGCTATTTAGATTGACATCTTGGGTTGATAAGAGTAGCACGTTGTGCAATAGGACCGAGACCCCTCCAAAACTGTGTTTCATTCAATTAGAGTATGTCGAAACACCATAAATAATCCGACAACACCTAAAATTATCCAAATGCCTCCTCCTCCCGAAAATAAATGGACTTACCAAGACTGTTATCTTGGGATGATAAGAGTAGGTGTCTTCGATTGTATTCGAGTATTTTACTGGTTCGAATTGTTTCAGAATCCTCGTTTTCTATCAAATACGGTCCCATTTCTGGCTACCCTCGGCCTCTATCTATTCCTAGCCACACCTTGCTGTTTTAGACCCTGTTCCGACATCTGCCTTCCAGCAATCAAATCTCATAGAGAAAGAAAAAATGTTTTTTGCGAGCCAAAGGCGCACAGGGACGCTGTGGGGCAAGCCCCCTTCGACTCTCATTGACAGTATAAGATGTGTACCATGTCTGAGCGAGGTCAAGGAGAAAAAGAGAAGGAAGCAGCTTATACCCGTCTATGCTTCTGGCGGGTCTTCTTTTTGGGGAGGCGGCTGTGATGGTGATATTGATGTTGAGTCTTGCTGGTGGTTTGTCTGCTGTTGACTTCTTTTTTCACGTAGTTCATTAGCCCCTCTGGAGTTTTCATCGGAGTTTTTCCTAAATTCTTGGGTGTCGGTCAGGAATTGATTGCATTCTTTCAACATGTTCTTTATGCTTTGTATGTTTTGTATGTCTGAGGTCTGTGGTGGTTGAATTACAGTACGTCCCTTGCCCGGGGTGTCCGGAAGCGAAGGAAGGGGGGGGGGGTGAGGGAAGGGAGGTGGCGAAAAAGCAACATCCAGTTCCTCCTCAATCTCCATAGGGCGTTCCTCATCCAACTGTATCGGCTGGGGAGCCGGTAGTTGGTCGGGTGTGCCTGTGGGACTAGGAGGGGAACTAGCGGCTGCCTCCGAAGCCTCCACCCCCTCACTCCTTTCTTTCTTCTTATCCAGGAAAGCCTCCAAACGTCGGGAATCTCTACGCTTGGTCTACGGGCTCTTTTTTTCTTCTTTCTATCCTTGTCAGGGTCTCCTGACACCCTCGAGAGAGGACCAGTGTGAGAGGGGTTCCTCTCACAAAAGGTACTACCTCTCCCCGAGGAGGGTGGTGATGTGGTGTTCTCTGCAACATTAAATTCCAGCGTCAGATGGACGCTCTTGCCTGTTTTCTGGATAGCCCAGGAGATGGGACAAGAGACTCTCAGAGGTGATGTGGCTTTCATCAATCTAGCTGGTACTTCCAGGTTTTCAATGATATTAATCAAGGTGTTCGCACTCTGAGGTCAGAGGTGTGAATGAAAACCACAAATCCCACAACGAAAACCATTTACGAAGAATATTGTACCAAAATCAACGCCCTCTTTCAGTTCGTACATATTTATCTCCCTTTGGAGATATGTGTGCTTTCTTTCGAATCGAATGAGCTGAAGAGCAATGAGAGTAATTCATCATATGTATAAATGCTCTTAATGCTCTTTGACTTGGGTATTTAGGAGCCACCGGCGGTCAGTTGTTTTTGGGTGACTAGTGGGGACCATTGTGGGGCAATTTGGGATCAAATACTCAAATGACCTGACGTGCAATGAGACTAATTGTTCTCAAAAGAAAAGTAAGAAAGAAAATTGTATTCAACAGAATGCAACAGTTCAAATTGTTTTTATAATAATGATTTACAACAGTAATGATATTCTGCTGAGAGAAAGCATGGCTACATAAGCAGTCTATCTGCAATCCCCTTTTCTATGAACGTAAATGTAAGGCAGTGTGTGCAAGAAGAGGTCTTGCGATCAACGTGTGTTTCCCAGGAGGAATTATGATATGCGACTAAGTGGACCAGTCAGGGGCGCAAGGGATGGAATTCCTATAAAGCGAGCAGCATTATGCTGCCAGTATAGGTATAAACGATTGGCTAAACTTGATTCCATCCCTATATTGCGATCATGATATAGCAAAAGATGCCGGCAGTGACCTTAACCATCAATAAATAAATAAATAGAACGATCAGTTTGATCATGTATCTATTGGCATGACAACAGAATGAAAACTTAAATAAGATGAAATGGAATTGAGGCGAAATCAGGTAAATGGCCATACTACTGTGGACGAAACTTTAGAGATACGTCTGTTACTTGATTAGTTATCTGTGTAGAAAGTGTTGAAGGTTCTTAAGATTTTGGATGTAACTCATCTAGATATTTGAAGACTACCGGAGACAAGTGGTTTGGCGACTCATGAGGACCACTGGGGACTGCTGTGGTCTGATGGGAAGTGGAATAAAGATAGTGGTTGGTTGGTTGGTTGGGGACTATTGTGTACTGATAGAGCCTAGTGGTAGGAGGGATAACAGAAGATAGCACCTACTTGTTTGCAAATGCATCATGCACCTGTAGCACATGCATCACATGGGTACATGCTGTGTGTGCCGATATGCGTTTGTGTTCTAGAGCACAATGTGTGTACAACACAAGTGGCACATACGGCAGAAGTGCACATGACGTTGACAGTTAGAAAAGGTGTGTGGGTGGGAATGGGGCTGGGGATATTCTATAAAAAATAATATATGCAAAAGATGTAGGGGAAAAGTTGTTGATACTTGCTAAAATACCCGTTTTTCAAAAATCCATTAACACTTACATTTGCCTTGATTGTTGATGTGAGAGCTTTGTTTTCTGGATAATATCTTGTTGTATAAATAGCCATTATTCCAGTACACATCATCTACAATAATGGTAAAGAAACTGTAATTTTAAAGTATCCACTTCTATGCCACGATAATATCGACGAAAAACTTCGAGTGGCTGATAAGTAGGTCTTAACCCTTTGAACTATAGTGGTATCTTCCACGCCAGTTCAATGGCTGCAATTAACCCTTTACCTAACATGAAAAGCAGACGACACTTGTCAAAAAAATTCTTGAATAACTAATTTTTTTCATTTTTTGTCTCCAAAACATAGGTTGTGACCCCTCAATGGAACGAGCTCCACGAGCTCGTTCCAATGAGGGGTCATAACCTATGTTTTTGAGACAAAAAATGAAAAAATAATGAAAATTAATTGGCGATTTTTGAGAATAGCGCTGGCCGGTTTTGGCCGTTACGTTGGGTAAAGGGTTAGAAGAGTCCATATTCATTATTTGGGGTAGACCAATCAATATTTTCAACGTGCAGCCTCGGGGCTGCACGTTGAAAATATTGCTTGGCCTACCCCACACCTTTACTGAACAGCCATCCTATATAATGACGTTATTATGTGTCATGTTCCTGGCCGGAAAAAGGGCCGCTAGGGTTTAGAGGGTTAAAATAGTTTTTGCGTGAAGTATGTTTATAATACGTATATACTTCTTGAGTTACTGTTAAAAATATGGTAAAATGACAACTTCCCGGGGAAACCCCACGTGATGAAGCAGTGCTTGTTTACTGTAGTAAATAAGCTCTGATTTACTGGTAAAATAAGATCCAGCCACCAAAGCCTAGGATGGAAGTCCTCTAAAATGGTCAACGTGGGTATAAACGTTTGACTATACTTGACTTTATCTCAATGTTGCGGTCACGTCACGACTAGACATTGTGCAGAAATAGTCGACCTCAAAAACCAATAAATTAAATAAATAAAATGACTGACAAATGGTTAGCAGCGGTGTTACCGAATATGTTACGATAAAAACTTCTAAATACTATTAGAGAAAGGAATGCCCTTGATCAGTGGAAGAAACTCTTTTTGTCAGAAAGAAAACCGCTTACGGCATTTAACGCTTCACCTTACGTAACGACCAAAACATTTAGCGGCATTTTCAGAAATTTCCATTTAATGGTTTTCTATTTCTACGTTCAAAAACATAGCTTATAACCCTAATTGGAACGGGATCTTTGAGCTTGATCCAATCAGGACTCATAAGCTATGCTAAAATGTTATTTTTAGTTATTCAAAAAATGCTCTGACAAGTGTTGTCTTCTATTCGTGTTAGATAAAATGTTAAATCTTTCATTCCTGTTTTTGCAAATTAGTGTTGTTCACGTCGAATGATGCCTTGTTTCGAGGGTCACACTTAAGGGAGATATTAATACGGTCTACTCTTCCTACAATTGGACAACCTTCTGGTGGTATGAAGCAAACCAAACATTTGGATTCTGCTCTTAGGTCGAACAAAAAGGTAATTGCAATAATACAGGGTTGAAATCATTTTTATGACAGCAGTGCCAGCAACTCAAAGTTAATTCCTGTTTACAACGTTTTGTTTCTGTTCACACTATATGACAAACGAGTGATAACTCAGAATTCATTATGCTACTACGTTGGGTGGAACTCCAGGAAGCTGCGTATAAGGTTAATAACATGCACACTGTGTGTGAATTCATTCCGTATCTTTTAGTGATCGCTGTCGGCCAATCTATTAGAGATTCACGCAGACATTAGTCTGAAGTGTGGTAAACTACAATATTATTTTGGACAGATACTTGCAAAGATCACCATGTCTTGAAATTTGCAGCACTCCCTCTTCATGAAGAGTCAACATGTTGTTGCTTGCTTTAAACATTCGAAAGATTACATCACTCAGATTCTAGGGACATTTTCGGAAAATTTCGGTCATCCTTCTCCATCCTTAAAATGGTAGGTTTGGTTACACGAAATATACAGTGATTAGTTTGAGCAGTAATTTGTTGTTTAATGTGGCTGTGCTTTACAAATCAGCTACCCCTCTCCGAACTTACAGAAATATCCTTCCAAGTTCCAGTTTAATGACATATGTCCATTTTCACATTGTAATTTTCAAAATTTATGTGCAAGATCATCTCCTATTAGGACCTTCATACCAGGAACGTTGTGAAAATTATTTTTATTGTGCGATAAGAAATGCTGGTCCAACATTGAGGCCATATCGCAGAGAACATTTCAATTAAAAAGTAGCAGACTTGGCGGTTCGCCGTCGCCGAATATTTTGGTCTTAGATGACTAAGAAATAGGTAATTTGCTATTTTTACAATCAAAGTTTACCACTTGACGGGGCTAAGACGACGGAGCTCCCCTTTTTACTGCCGTGTTCAGCTGGAAACCTATTGATAAAATCTAATTGCTGCACTTTAGTGGTTAATCGGCCCCAACGGTAAACCGTCGACGGAGAAACAAAGCTAAAACGTTGCTTTTGAGGACAGTTGATACTTACAATGATACCAATCCAAAGAGGAGCCGCTACGATAAACGGAAAGTGGGTAGCATCACCTGCGATCAGATACATACACACAGCACCGAGGATAACAGTAAATATACCAAGAACTATCTGTATACTTCCAAGTCTTCTTAGAGAATGGAATCCCTTCTTTCTTTTATTAGACAGATTACCTAAGTGGGAAGAATAAAACAAATAAATCTATGAAAGAGAAAATAGAAACATTCTATGCAAGGGGGCTGTGTGACGAAATATTTACAAACACTGGGTATTTTTTTGACATTTTTGGATCCATCCATCAAACGGAGCATGCTTTCATCCATCAACTTTTGGACACCCACCCCACCCTACGCCCACAAACGAAAATCTTCCAAAATTAAGATTGGAATCTCCATCCATAATTTGGAGATCCCTCATATTTTATTTGAATTCCAGTTGACATTTGGAGACCAAAGTGCTGGGTCACTAGTATTTGAGTCTCGATACATAATACATAATAAAATAAACAATAAAACGGAAGACAAGACACATTGGAGTATAGCGGTTTTTTATAAACTTAATATGAAGCGTATAAAGTCACTCCTCGTTCGAACCTTTTCGTTCTTCTGAAACATAACCTTTCGACTTTCAAAGCTCATTTGACGAAAGCATCTCAAAGTGCGCGATGCATTATCGTTGCCTGAGTGCTAGAATGTTCTATGTCCCCTATGGGACATAGAACATTCTTGCACTCAGGCGACGTTATGTCTTCACCTCCCCCCGCCCCCGTTTACGATAAAAAACTTAACATTTAACGGAATTCTCATCAAAGTTGAACGTAATTTCATGAGCGAGGTTAGTCATTGCTTGGATGGAAGACCCAAACCAGTTAATTTGGATATCATCCAGGAACTCACTTAGTTACTGATTCATTATAATGTGAAAACTTCATATAACAGATTCCCTTTTCCTCTTGGTATTGACAGATAATTCAAGAATGGCAGGAAATGTCGGAATGGCTCCCACGCTCGCGTGTGGCAGGGACGTCGCCAAGGGTGGGGTGTTTGGGTGTAGCACCCCAATAATTTGTCCACTCTGAGTATTTTCATCTGGATTGGAGTCTTAGATATCGATTCGCTCTTGCCAGTAATCATGTACTTTCTATCGAGACTAGATTTAACCCTTTACCTAACATAAAAAGCAGACGACGCTTGCAAACAAAATTATTCAGTAACTAATTTTTTTCATTTTTATGTCAAAAACATAGCTTATGACCCCTCATTGGAACGAGCTCGAAGAGCTCGTTCCAAAGAGGGGTCATAACCTATGTTTTTGAGACAAAAAATGAAACAATAATGAAATTATTTGGCGATTGTTGTGAATAGCGCTGGCCGGTTTTGGCCCGTTACGTTGGGTAAAGGGTTAAGTACTGTTTCTGTTGTCACATTTGAGATAAATCTCCATGGAACGTAAGTAATAGGCTAAAAAACTCGTTCCATTGAGAGGTCATACATTATGTTTTTGAGGCCAAAAATGAAAAAATAAAAATAATTGAATGGCAATTTTTGTGAATAGCGCTCGTCGAATTTGGACGTTACGTTGGTTAGAGGGTTAATAATACTTGGACTTTTGTCACACGCAGTCGCTCGTACAAATGTGGGTCTGTTAGTTTAAACAATATTTATTTAGCAAAAACTGATATTATACATACTACAATAAAGGTCAAACACAAAATCAAAATGACTGAACATTATGGCAATTAACCAGGTATGTATTATTCTCAAGATAAATGAAGGAAACAAGATATATATCGACAGGATTCGGCAGGAAGCTAAATAGCTTATGTTGATTCGTCTCGCTAGATAAACGGAATACTTGAGCAATTGAAAGATTTGGTCATACGATGAAACTAATATTGTTTAAACCTTAGCATATAGACGAGAATATGGAAGATGGGACAGGAGAAAGAGAGAGCAAAACGGAGAGAGAAGAAAGAGATAAAGAACTTGAAAGGAAATAATACTTGAACACAAAACGTTTCCATAGGAATAAATACAACCTGTTCGAAACTGTGTATGTATGTCTATTGTTTGTTAACTGGTTTAATCCACTGCGGATTAGCTCCGTTGGGCACAGCTTAGATCATCGTAACACACATCCTTGGCGCCACGCTAAAATGGTACCACCAGCCACAGGCTACGTTGGTATAGCATTACGACAACAGTAACTGTGACCCGCGAGGGCATCACCAACGCCGCGCCAAGGAAGTATGCTAGCTGGGATATAGCTTTCCAAAAAGTACTATAACCACAGAATAAGACACCGACCGCATCTGTTGTCAGGTCTGATAGGCCACGGAGACAAGACCTGGAACGTCACTTTATGCCTTACAGATGTAATGATTAAAATTAATCAAGCATTGATTTGTCATAGAACCGTTTGCGTTCAGTGGAAGCGTCCACTCAGTACGATGTAGTTTTGGAGTGTTTTGAAAACTTGGGAGTTTTCTGAGTTGTTCAATCTTTCCGAGCCAAAGAGAAGCATAGAGAGATCGACGTTAAGCGGTAGAACATTAATGGTGGAACACAGTCAGTTTTTTCGTGCTCACCACACTGACAAAAAGGAGAGGCTGATAGATGATTATTGTATAACTGGGCGTTAATACGACTATACAAAGCAACCTAAATCTACCATAGTATATTTGAGCTGGTCACGATTGGATGAAATCGTAAAATGACGGTGGATGTCGGCAGCCGTTATTTAAATAACTCTTAAAATGTCTAAAGGAGGAGTTATCTCTCACTGGAATGGGAATGCCAAATACACTGTGTGGTAACGGTGGTAACGGATGCAACGAAGGAAGGCTGGTACAGATTTGTGTGACATAACGGAATACGATGATTTAGAATGGATCGAAGATAATGACCTTGACTGATAGATGATGTAATGGGTGGTACCTTGTTGGGGATGTTTGGGGGTGTAAGCTGATGAATTTTGAAGAATTGGAGGAGTTTGTGCTTCCGGCGTCTTTCTTGGAGAGTGCCCAGCATGTTTCAGTATAAAGTGACGAATTGCTGGCACTGGTGGTGGCGCCAGTAATTCTTCTTGCTGCAGCTAACTGGATTTTCTCTAAGTCTGCGGCTTTAGTTATTGAACAGGTACCCGAACACAGTATGCATACTCTAAGAGAGGCCTACTTAATGCAAAATATATATTTTCCATGATCTTACGACTAGGGGTGAACTTATGCACTCTAAACATGTCTGTATGAGTTCACGCTTTGGAGCTGATGTTTATTCCATGTACAGCTGCTATTCAAGATTACCCCAAGGTACTTGTGCTCGATAACTTCAGAGATTTGGCTTCCTCCAAGGTGTAAGGGTGGGTGTATCGATTGGCTGGTTTTACAGGTTATGATCATAGTTTCTGTTTTTGAGGATTCAACTCAACCAACCATGTCTTAGCCCAAGTTCAGTTGTTGCCAAGTTACGGTTGATCAAGATCGAAGCCTGATCAGGGTTTTCAGCTATGAGATATAGTGACGTGTCGTCTATGAAAAGATGTATACTGCTAAGTAAGTTATCGGTGATGTCGTTAATGTAGATAAGAAACAGCAGAAGACCAAGGATTGACCCCTGGGGAACACCAGAGTTGATAGGTCTCCAGGAGGATGCCTCAGAGGCTATCAAGACACGTTGATATCTATCAGAGATATAAGATTTCAAGAAGAGCAGTAGATATCCTGAAATACCTATCATCTCGAGTTTGTGAATAAGACCGACATGCCATACCTTGTCGAATGCTTTACTGACGTCACAGAACACAGCCCGAGCTTCTTTGCCCTCTTCAAGAACATGCCAGAACCCATCATAAATATCTGTTAGTTGTAGGACCGCTGAATCGCCTGGAGTGAAACCTGATTGAAATTGACTCAGAATATAAAGTTCAATGAAATACTTCCAAAATTGTTTAAAAATGCGCTTTTCAAACACAGCAAATCAGTGAAATTGGACGGTAATTCGAAACTATGTTTGAAGGACATTTTTTTCAAGACGGGTATGACGTTGACTTTTTTCCACATAGAAGGAAAGTATGAATTCTAATACAATTACTATAAATCTCGAAATTTGATTGGTTAATCAATAAAATTTGCGACAGTAAAATCGGCGTAACCTGTCGCAAATTTTGTGTTGTCGAAAACTATTTCAGGAAGTCAAGATGTATGTATTCGTGGGCGTTCTATTTTCGTTCCATTTGGAGTCATTGACTACCGTATCCAATGTAAACAGACGCTGTGAACGCGTTGACTTGCTGTAAAAAAAACGTTCTCTATCTGTATTTAATGTGGATGAAGTTGGAAAGTTTAATATTAATGTGGAATAGGCAGAGACTGCTGAGTAATGAAATGAGTGTTGAAAAAACTTATTTCGACGGGCTTAACGGCAATCGTGTGGAACCAGTAAGCGATATTAAAATATATAATATAAATAGCCATTTTTCGTACGCGATGAAGAATTTATGGACGCTATGTGCGAAATAGAAAACCAAAACTCCGACAACTGGCAATATTAATTTTAATTGTTCAAGGCCAAATATTTCTGACAGATCCGCTAGCGATGTTATAACATCGAGTTCAAGTGCAAGCGGTCCTTTCGTTTTCTAATTTGTTACCTGCGTTCGTGGCACCACATTACAGCTACAGAAATGCGTTCACCACTGAGAGAGTTGAACTATTCGTTCTGCAACAATTATGTCAATAGTAGTAGCCCAATTCCACAAGACATCACTTCCTAGAAACAGTTTGAAATGAACAATTGTTCTGTAACCATAAGTAATTATTACGCTTAAACAAGTGCTTCCAATCAAAGATCTCTTTTTTTTTAACTTTAATGATAAATCCTCGAGTGCTTTCCGACGCCGACTGAATCATCACAGGGTGAACTCTAAACTTTAAACAAAGAAAGCAGCCGGCGTCATTTGTTTTCAGATTGTCACAAACATTTAAACATGATAAATGTTATCAGTACAAATATAAATATATTTTGTTATTGGTGATAAAATGACTAAAACGTTTGGAATTATTTGTATTGTGGCAGCGTAAAATATATTTCGTGATGTGGTTCGGAAGTCCCAAATGACGTCACGAAGACTGTATTTTTAGTTTTAAATTGGTGTCTTCAACAAGGCGTTGTTTTATAGTTGGGAGATCAAATACTATCTCAGTTTTCAGCCGAATTATATTAGAATGGGGATGACTATGTTGTATTTGATTTGATGGTTTTACTGTCGCAAATATCCGTTTTACCGGCTCCGCTAACGCGTCGCCGGCAAAACTCAATTTGCGACAGTAAAACCATCGTTTACGGCCCCAAACAATCAAATACAACATAGTTATCTCCTAATTATTCAGTAAGATATTGAAGAGGATCGTAAGTGATTCGTTCAGGGAAGGGCGACATTCCTTTAGGAGACGCAGATTTATCAAATCGGGACCTGATGGTTTGGTTGTTTTGATAGATTTGATCGCTTCGTGGATTTCGCTACTTTGAAGGCATATACTGTTAATCGTTTTTGGAACACGGGTCGGGGGGTCTGGC
Organism: Pictodentalium vernedei; assembly: GCA_031216915.1. Lineage (NCBI taxonomy): Eukaryota > Metazoa > Mollusca > Scaphopoda > Dentaliida > Dentaliidae > Pictodentalium > Pictodentalium vernedei. The sequence goes on along the minus strand of CM062290.1, from coordinate 142,628,865 downwards.
ACGGAGGCATTAGAGTTATTAACAGAAGAGATGGAACAGAAGTACTCATTAAATACTTCGGCTTTTTCTACGTTAGTAGAGTACATTTTGTTCAAGTGGTGAATGGTCGGAAGCCCTGGGACATTGTGTCCAATGAATGTTTTTTAGGGGGGGGGGGGGGGGGTCCACTACCGGGACGAAGGGGTATGAAGGCTACTTAGTGTGTTCTGAACTTTTGATATATATGACTCTTTGGCCTTTCTAACAGCTGATACAACGTAATTCCGTTTGGGTGGCTTATCAAAGAGAGTGTCTAATTGTTCGTCACTAAGGTCCATGTTTAAATTTTCGTAATTCCCCTGCGGATACAACCATACAAGCCCATTGAAGCTTAGAGGTTGTGGCTTTGTAAACGCAATTTCAATAGAAATTGGACAATGGTAGCGAATTAGGTCAGGGATTATTGGGTCTAGCACGGCACATCCTAATACGTTGATGGAGCTGCTAACAGCGAAGAGATCAATCAGGGAAGCAGACGACCCGGTAAAGCATGTCAGTTCATTAACAATCTGTCTCAAGTTAAAACAATCAGTTATATCCTTAATGTGGCTTCTTGGAGAGTTACTCTGGTTATCGTTAAAATCGCCGGTTTTTACTAAATCCGAAATTGTCGTATTTTTTAGTATAGATAGTATCCCACATGTCTGCGGGGCTATTGGGCGGGCGATAGAAAACACCTAATAATAATGATCTCCCATGTTTTGTAAACACTTCCATCCAAAGGCACCCCATGCTTGGCATTTCAAGATCATTTCTGCGCCGGAAGCCTGCATTTATAAATCGACGAGCGATCGGAAGGAGGTCTGCTGTATCCTATTCGCACAGTTGAGGTCCAACATTACCAATTCAGAATACCGGCACAGCGCGTGTTAATTAACTTCTTGTATGCTGCTGAAGGATATTCCTACCAAGATGGGTTTTCTCCTGCTGTTGAAATATGTTTAATTTAGTCATATTTAAACCAATTTTCACTCTGTGAACTGAATGGATTTTCTCACCAATGATTTCTTGAGTTAAATTCAGACACATTTTTCATCAAATCTAGTCATGGCTGCTCCATAGCCATAGCGGCCATGACTAGATTTGATGAAAAATATCTTAAAGATACTCAGCGGGTTAAGAGTTAAATAAGATATTGCGTAACGACTACTACGTTTATATTTTATTTATCCACAAGTCTCGATTTTTTTTTTATCTGTAATCCCGACTGACTAATATCTCAACAACGTCACCAAGGCAAATGCCTTTAACGAAGGTATGTCTTGTTGATGTAATTTGAATACTTGATCATTTGTGACTTGAACCACCTCAGATGAGACAAATCAGGTTTACATCTGCCTCTCCTCCACCAATCGGACATCTCCGCGACGTCCCCGAGGAGGGGTGACATTATCTGTTTCCACGTCGTGTTAAATTGTAGCTTAGTACATTATATTGATATTTTGTCATCTTCCCTTGAGTGCAACGAGGCGTCATCTGCAATGCTAAAACATTGCAGATGACTCATCGTTGCACTCAAGGGAGGTTGTGTGCGAGGCGAAGCGTTGGTAGACCTCTCTACACAGAGACGAGTTGGGAGCCCTTGGAACGAAGGCGTGAAAAACACAAACTTAACCCTTTAACGGCCAAAACCGGCCAGCGCTATTCTCAAAAATCGCCGATTAATTTTCATTATATTTTCTTCTTTTTTTTGTCTCAAAAACATAGGTTGTGGCCCCTCTTTGGAACGAGCTCGTCGAGCTCGTTCCAATGAGGGGTCATAACCTATGTTTTTGAGACAAAAAATTATTTATTCAAGAATTTTGTTCGCAAGTGTCGTCTGCTTTTCATGTAAGGTAAAGGGTTAAGTTATTCTTCAAAATGTATCATCGCCTTGCTCCTGCATACCTTTCAGGACTTACTTCCCAGATGTTGTCTGCGTCTCACGATTACAACTTACGTTGAACACGAACTTAAAAATCCCATTCTGTCAAACTCACTCGCATCAGAGGTCCTTTGTACCATCCACGACACGACCCAACTCATGAACAAATTACCAAACGAAATACGTGAAAATAACTCTGGTTGGCGTTAACTTCTAAACCGCTGGGTATTTTCAAAATATTTTCATCCAATATAGTCATGGCTGCTACGAAGTAGCCATTGCTAGATTTGATGGAAAATTAATCTTAATTTAATTCAAGAAATGATTAGTCAAAACGTCCATTCAATTTACAGGGCTGGGGTATTTAGTTAAATCACAGTTACTGGAAGTTGTGGATACAACCACTTTTTTCACTGATAACAAAGAAAGCACCACGTCAGTCCTGACCCCGTGTTACACATACAGTAGTCTATATAATATAATAGACAAGTAATGAAAGCCCATTTTGCCCTGACCGATACCCCCTTCCCAGTTCATTTGTGAATTCGTTCATTGAACAAAGATTCATCAACACAGTTTTCTTGTACAGCTATCCACAAGGAATTCAACTTCATGTTTATCATACATTAATAATCAAATCATCATACTACGGCTTCTTTATTTGATAAAAAAACTCTCCGTTCGACTTTTTTGCCCGCGACTCGACGCCATTAGAACAACAATGATGACGTAACGTTTCTAATGTCTGAAAATACCGTCTAAAAATGATTGCGGAATACTGAAACGGATCAAGTTCTTGTCATCAGCTTTCCAATGATAGTTTGAATTATTAGAATGCAGTCGTATGTTTTATGCTATTTATGATAAGAAAAAGGAAGTACTTAGAAGTTGGACATGTTGGCAGCAGTATCTGCGTGTGTGGAAAATGTGCAGCTAATGTTACGGTTAGTTCAAAGGAAAAAATTAAATAAATAAATAAAGTCTAGGCCTACCCCCATTTATACACCTCATTGGTGTTGCTTATTTCGTTCTCTCAGGTTATTTGACTTTGGAAATGCGCCGCAATCTAGGGGTGGCGCCCAACATTCCCCCGATGTAGGCGTATGACCCCCACCCCGGGGGGGTCTAGACAATTTATTTATTTATTGGTGTTTAAGGTCACATATTTTTTAACAATGGCTAATCATGCCCACAACATGAATATCAACTCAACACCAGGGGTGAGCGTTAATAAGCCATGTTGCCCATTTTAGAGAGGGTTTACACCTCCCAAGAATTGGTGACTGGGTCCTATTTTACCAGTAAAACAGAGCGTGTTTACCGCAGTGAATAGACACTGCTTTACTTCCCGGGGTTCCCGCGGGCAGGGGTCTGGAAATCCCCGCACCGACCATGGTTTGGCCATCTCGATGTGTATAATTTTTGTTTTAATTGGGAAAAAGTCACAATAGGCTTATCCATGAATCTAGAGGCAAGAAAGCCAGTAACTGCGAGCAGCCAAGTTAACATAAACTACAGATTCTGAAGATATCTTCCAATAATGTAGCAATAGGCCTACCATGAGTTTGGAGGGCCTTGCGGTTTATTACCGGCCCGAGAGGAATGAATAAAAGCCCGAGGGTTTATTACCGGCCCGAGAGTCGAGAGCCGTTAATAAGGCAGAGGGCTGTTGATCTTCATCCACCAAGCGCCGCATCTGAAAGTCTGGGCCTACAAGCCCCCCCCCCCCCCTCCCATTCACCAGCTTCTAATTTTACGTTTCACTCATCATGCAAGTAACAGGTAATTTTTGGTGTAGCCAGTTCAAGTTTGGCAATTGAGGAGGAAGAACGTTTGCAGCAGGAAGTAGAAGGGTCAAGTGGAACGGCGTTCCCCCAAAAGCATCACTGCCCTTGCCCTTGCCTCCCCACCGACTCCCAAACGCACGCACAGATGCCCACAGTGGGTTTTCTAGAAAGGTTTTTCTTTTTTTCAAAAAAAATGTCTCCGGGAAAGATTGTTTGTCGAGACCCCGAGATATCTTTATCGGTCAATTGCTTCGTCTGAATAATATGTGCCAACAACAAGCCTCGCCGCTCCCAACCAATCCCCCCCCCCCCCCCCCCCCCCCCGCTCCACGTCTCAAAAAGCATGTAGGCTATAGTGGGCCTAATACACTATTATAATTAAGGTTGTTCAGCATTACATTTAAATGTTGTCAATGTCACGATTCCTAGCTGGCATTGTAAAAAAGAGATGCAATAGAATTTCCTTTTTATACAGGCCACGAGATCACTCTGACCCCTCCCTGTCTGTCATATAGGCCCATAGCCTAGATCTAATACCCTTTCCACCCGCCAATACATATTCCTTTCAAAGCTTCCTGCATTTTCAACTTCTGACAACAAGGTAGCGCTGTCTTAAATTAACCACAAGTTTTTTTTTATTATTAAAGTTCGGACAAGTTGGTTGTGCCTTGACAATAAATAGAACTCGAGGACAGGGGTGCAACAATTGTTTTGCAGAGAAGACTCTTACATTATAGCCCACATCCATTATCCTTCTGTTCTGTCGTCTGCAGCACAAGTGCGTAGTTTCGTTTTCCGGGTTAACTTTTGTACAGCCTAGCAACGAAATGTCACGCCATCATTGTTGTTCTAATGGCATCGAGTCGCGGGCAAAAAAGTCGAACGGAGAGTTTTTTTTATCAAATAAAGAAGACGTAGTATGATGATTTGATTATTAATGTATGATAAACATGAAGTTAAATTCCTTGTGGATAGCTGTACAAGAAAACTGTGTTGATGAATCTTTGTTCAATGAACGAATTCACAAATGAACTGGGAAGGGGGGTATCGGTCAGGGCAAAACAGCTTTCATTACTTGTCTATTATATAGACTACTGTATGTGTAACACGGGGTCGGGACTGACGTGGTGCTTTCTTTGTTACCAGTGAAAAAAGTGGTTGTATCCACAACTTCCAGTAACTGTGGTTAAATCTGCCCAAATGATATCCATTTTAGTTGCAAGAGATATATCCCGGAAGTAACATCCGACTGCGGCAAATAAGGTGTGCGCGAGTGCTAACTTTCTTGAACACAGTCCAGTCGTTCTCCATTGACAAATAATTAATTTTACAAACGATAATCCCCATGAATGCAATCTTAATAATTGATTTTCTATTCAGGCTCTATAAATATTACTTTGACCCACTCGGCTCGTGCAAATGTTTCTACGATTACAGCAATATTCCTTTAAAAAACGTTCTTGTTGTTTTCCCATAATTTTTTATCAGTATAGGTTATTACCATCATGTGAGTTTCCGAGATGGTGTGTTGAAGTGCAGACCTCGTCTCTCGGCTTATATCGACGAGACCGTTTTTACCCAGAGGTGAGATCGAGACTTCAATACACTATCTTGGAAACCCACTTGGTGACAATAACAAATTTATCTTACAATACTCCTCCCTTTCTTCACTTGTTTGCATATATTTTGACAATCATTCAGCGTCATTTTTAAGAATGAGGACGATGACGCCATGATATTACGTTCTTGGACTGTATATGACGTAATCCGAATTCATTGTTCCACCTGTACTATAATCGGCGAAGTTTATAGTAGGGTTTCAGCTGTGTGTTTCTTTGTTTTCATTTTCAGGTTTAAGGCATGGTAGACCTCTATAAAAATATTACCATTGCAAAAAATGATCTAGTTTAGTCTAATATATTTCGTCGAGTTCATTATCTATTTATTATCAATATTCTGTTATCAAAAACGGTGGCCTCGACATGTGTAATCAGCTTTTGATGAGTGAAGGTGAAAAACGTTCTCTTTATGAATCGAATGCCTGCACGTGCGGTTGCACGCCTCAATACTGATTTCTATTTGGCCTAGACGTTTTAATTTGTATTGGGGAAATACGTTGTTGTGGTGGGGGGGATAAATGCAGATATTCAGAATATTTTAAAGCATATACAAATAAATACCCCAATGCATTCCCACGTCAGCTCTACATCGTTTCAAAAAATTGGTACTAGGGCCCATAATCAGATTTAAACTACGAGTAGGATACGTTTTTTAACCACTCGGCTTGCCTTGTCAAGGTGATAGCTAAAAGTTACGATTTTCTTGTTTAAAAGTGTAAATATTTTCGATAATCTTTGTGACTGGGTTAAACATAAAGAGTAAAGATAGGTATATGACGGACCCCGAACACCGATTTGTCACTTAAACAGACCAGCAATAATTCAAGCGCTGCTAATTGAACATGAAATTTAATGTCCATTATGGAGCACTTGTTGAACGCCACATGGGCTATCTGATAACTGTTTAAAAGGAGTAAGAGAGACAATATTCTCCTGTAGTCATTATCTGCATCTAGCCTGTCACGAATGTCATGAAATATCGAATTTCGAGTCTTTCAAAGGAACTTTAAAGCGAGTGTTAAATTAAGATAGATCTCGAAAAATTAATTCCAGTCTGAAGGTGTGTAAGGCTGTGGGTCGTTGCGAGTAGATGGGGATGTCCTATGCTATAGGTTAGAGGAGGTGCTGTGTCGGTGCGAAAGTATAGGCACGTTGTGATGTAGGGGAGCCACAGATCTCATATTCAGAATAGGATTAGTCGCGGGCCACGTTGGTGGTCATATTTGAGAATAGGATTAGAAACACGAAGTACCAGCTCAGGGAGCTATTTGCATTTAGGTAACCGGCATTACCTGTCTTAGAAGGCAAGCCAAACGTAGGCTTTGCCTGTATGAACATTATTCTGAGATAAACGTAGGGGAGCGTTTAACCCCATTGGTGGCGACTGCTTGAGTGAAAAGTGTCAACTAAAGTGACAATAAGCTAGTGGCCGTGCGACGGCAGTGGTAGAGTGACATTACGTTACTCGTTGGGGGAATGCGATATAGTGAAGTGACAATACGTTAGTGGCCGTGCGACGGCCGTGAAAGGGTGAAGTGAAGAGGCGACCAAAGAACAAACACCAGCGAGAAGGAGGAAAAACCAGCGACAGCAGAGTATGTGGGCCCGCGAGTGACTCAAAAACTGTGTGGGCAGGGGGTGACTGACGTTTTGTTTTTCATATTCATTGGATTCCATGTAAGTCACAAATTACCATATTCATTTATATATATATGTGTGTATTAAATTGTAGTTTTCAGTGAACCCCTGTTGATTCCCCAACAAAGTGAAACGGGCGGGTTCGTTACGGCGAGACATATGTTCGCGCACGGATTCAGGCGACACTCCTTGAGTTTTGGCTGAAAACGCGGCGTGAATCTATTCCCCCCAGCAGCGACAAAGCCCGGTTTCCGACAACCCTTATTCTACGAGTGGTTTAAATCTGATTACCGACCCTAGTACCTATTTGTTTTATTTATACCATGCTCTTAATAAATAATTGACTTTGTCACTTAAGATGGAGTAAAAATGACACTTTCTATCGTAAATACACGGGTTTGTTTTGTTTACATCTGCGCCGGTGGGCAGTACTACCGGATATACGTGCATGCTTGATTGACAGCTATACACATCGTCAAAGTTGATTGAATGTACCTTACTTTTTCAGTCAAATTATTCTTAACAATTCTTAAATTTTATTTAAAATATTTAATTGTGGGTATTTTAAACTTAATAAGTCATTACACGTAGCAGATAGTACCGCAAAATGTCGTATGTTTGAATGAAACATCGCGAAGTGTGAACGTATCGAAGTTGGTAAATTGCGACATGCCAAACGTCAATTTGGATAAACTTCTGACTGTAGGTGTAAATTTTTTTTAACCGCAGTACAAGCTTTACACCGGTAGTGGGGTTAACCCTTTACCCAACGATTCGGCCGCATCCGCCCGCGTAATATGCAAATTCAGCAGTTGAAAAAATATTATTTTTCAAAAAATTTCAACAAAACCATATCATGTGACCCCTCGTTGGAACGAGCTCGTCGAGCTCGTTCCAACGAGGGGGGTCACATGATATGGTTTTGTTGAAATTTTTTGAAAAATTTAAAAAGATGGTATTTAAATTAATAAATTCTGATATCGTCTGCGTTGGGTAAAGGGTTAAAAGCTAAAATTTAGCATACAGGCTTTTCACAGGTAGTAACATAGACGAGCATGGTATAAACAACTAATTTTTGGTTCTTTCATGGCTTATAACAACATTTTAACCGGTAATTCATCTTTCGTAGTGTTTCTAAGTAACATTTATTAGTTATCTCTATTCAAACCCATTCCAAAGTATAAATTCCCACATTTAAATTCTATATTTTTATGGTTCATTTCTGACCGGATGATGTACTACTGATATGAAAAGAATTCGTGATATAAACGCCAAAAACTTTCTGTTTTTTCCTGATGCCTTCTTTGCGCGCTTGTGCATTAAACAAACACTTCCTTATATTATTATGCCATTCTTACCTGCTCTCTTTCATTTGGGGAATTTCTTTACATTTGTGCGGTATATTTATGTCTTAATCTGGGTTTATTTTTTCTTCGCGTAAGTTGACACGGATAGCTGTTTTCATTTTCGTTTTAAAATGCTATTTTGATTACGTTTACTGCTCATCTGAGCGAAGTGCAAGGGGAGATCTACTGACCACTTTCGTTCTGTCGTCCGCCCATCAGTCGTCTGACATGAACTTTGCATTATCGACTTACCCTCAGAAACCACTAGAGTCGATTTAACCAAATTCGATGTGCATGTTCCTTATCATTTATCAATTCATGTTTGTTCAAATAAAGCTGCCATGTACACGATGGCACCACATGGGCCATAACCATGGTAGCAATTAAAAAATATTCGTCCTCAGAACCACCAATCAGACTCTTTTGATGTTTGTCATACACCATCGTAAGAGGGATCAGATTCAAGTTTGTTCAAATCAAGTCCCCGAATTCATCTTATTAACACAGTGAAATATAAGGAAAATTCTTTAAAAATCTTCTCCTTTGGACTCACCGGCGAAAATATTTTGACATTTGATATACAACATCCTTACGGGGCAGATTCAATTTTGTTCACTTCAAGTCCCTGGTGTCATATTTGGGCTTCCGTGGGAGCTCAAAGTTTGACTTAGTGCAAAATGAGGAATATTCTCTAAAAATCTTCTTCAGGCCCACTGGTCAGAATCTTATGATGTTTGGGTTACAGCATTATTATGAGGGTCAGATTCAACATTGTTCAAAGCAAGTTACTCAAGTCGTGTTTCAGCTTCCTATTGGAGCCCGAATTGTAACTTGGGCTGTAGGTTTAACCCTTTACCCAACGCAGACGATATCAAATTTTTTTATTTTAAATATCATTTTTTTTAATTTTTCAAAAACTTTCAACAAAACCATATCATGTGACCCATCGTTGGAACGAGCTCGACGAGCTCGTTCCAACGAGGGGTCACATGATATGGTTTTGTTGAAATTTTTTGAAAAATAATATTTTTTCAACTGCTGAATTTGCATATTACGCGGACGGATGCGGCCGATTCGTTGGGTAAAGGGTTAAATTATTAGTGATCCTCCTAAGTAATTTGTTGTTTGGTTTGTCTCGTTCTTACGGTCGTCGGGATTTTATCAGCGTACAGATTTATGCAAAAACTAAGTTGAAGGGTTAGAAACACGTATTAGTCAGCTACACGTTATTTATATTTTTCCGTTCATATGAACAACAAGAGGAATCTCAAGATTTATCACACAGTTTACATGTGCGAGTACTAATTAGTATCCATGGTTATTACCGGTATATCCGATATCGGGAAGATTTTCGATTAGGTCGTGATGGTAATGACAGGTTGCAGACAAGTCATATGGATCTGTCATGAACAACAATTTATAGATTTTTCTTGGAAATGAAATCACGACAAAAGATATAAATGTTGCTAGGAAATAACCATAAACATCAGGAGCTATCTTGACGTGTATTTTCCCCATTTCTGGTGAGAATATTAACAAAAGTGCGGAGACATTATTTAAATCCGAGTTTGGTATTGTTGTTCTTTTACGTTGGCTGAATTTCGAACTGATAAAACGAGTTTGCCGACAAGAAAACGGATGCGTCGGATGAACGACTCATGCTTTTTCCACCTATTATTTCCGATTACTTTCATTGATAATAATAAAAGACAAGACCCGATTATTATCTCGTCACATCCCTACACAATATTTCGGGCTGGGTCGAGTTTCATTTTTTGTTTATGATACGTTCATAACCCCTCAACTGTTTTCAGCTTTGTTTGAAAGAACCATTTTGTCAATGTTTTAACACTTTATCGATCACGAAGGCGATGTTTACAAAAAAAGTTCTTCATTAACAAGAAATTTCTGTCTCGAAAACATATCTTATTAGCTCTCATTGGAACGAGCTCACGGAGCTCGTTCCAATGAGAGTTCATAAGATATGGGTTTGAGACAAAAATTAGAAAACAATATAATTTGAATAACGATTTATTTTTAGTTAAAACAATATTTTTATTACTAGAAGTATCACTTGTATACATCACGCAAACAGATAAGAAGGAACAACCCATGATATTAATAGTATACAATATAACAAAATAAGAGAATCAAAGAATACATGAAAGGGATTCAACAGTAAACTATAAGCTTTTGGAAATTGTCTCCCTTCTTGGATACAGTATTTAACTGGAAGATGACTTGAAGCATTTGGTGGACTAATAATGTTTAAACCAGTAGAAAGATAACAGGAAGAAAAAAGTAGAGATAAAACAAGAGAAGAAACAAAAAGAGGAAGAAGATGAGGATGAAGCCAACTTAAATTAAAAAAAAAATCCTTTGGTGATTTGACTTAAGCAGTCATGAATTGGGTTGGCAGCTCGGTAATGCACTTATTTAGTGGCGCGGGAAGCGCGGTGGCTCAGTAGGTAGAGGTGCAGGCTGCAAGCCGAGAAGTCCTCGGTTCGAATCCCGCCTGTGGCAACCTCGTTGTGTCCTTGGGCAAGACACTTCATCTCCATTGCCCGCGTGGGGGCACGGTGGCGTTGTGTACTAAAGCGTACTGCACATCGATAGTGCACTTGTCTTCAACCAATGCTAACTCTGCTTGTGTCGAGTTAGTATGTTGGGGAGCTGACAGTTGCTCGATGGTTCTCTCCGGGTACTCCGGCTTCCTCCACCCGTAAAACTGTCACGGTCATGATTAGCCATTGTGCATAAATATGTGACCTTAAACACCAATAAATAAATAAATATATAATAAATTTAGTGGCGCGAAAAAATAAATAGCTGATATCGACTGGTTCAAGCATTATACCAAATCATATGCACACGTCCCTGTGTAGGTCACGAATTCATTGCAGCTAACCGGACCATTTGCTAAGCACATTGAAATCTTCGACAACTTCAAATATACAGCACTTATCAAAGAATTCCGAACCAAACAGATTTTTTTTTGTAAATAGAGCTAGCCTATTTTGGTCGTTAAAGCCCCAGTCATACAGACAATGCGACCTCGATGCAACCTCTTGGCGACTGATTTCATTTACGACAGACCGGGGATCACTAAGACCGGTGTGAAAGGAATGGAAGTCCGTAGGAACGTTAGTCCCTCTGGACTATTATTCCGCGGAATTATAGTCCTAGGTCTAACATTTCTAGGAATAGTAGTCCGGCGGACTACTATTCCTAGAAATGTTAGACCTAGGACTATAATTCCGCGGAATAATAGTCCAGAGGGACTAATTTTCCTACGGACTTCCATTCCTGTTACACCGGTTCAACCACTTCTGCCTATATTTGGAATTAGGGTATGGTCGCCTCAATCAGCGATAGGTTTTGCAACTTGTTAGTGATTGATCGGCAGCTGTTCACTATAGACACGGCGATCGGCCTGCAACTAGTTGAGACCGATCGGTGACTAGTCAGCGAATCTTCGGTGACTGGTTGTAATTGAACAGGAACTGGTCGGTGACTAGTTGTCGATCGATCACCGATCAAAACATAATGCATACAAAAAGGGTGCTTTTCAGAATCAAATCATTTCCATATATCATGCCCCCTCCCCCATTATAGAATCCTGACTACGCGCCTGACTTTGTCATATTTGAAATAATAAAAAATCGTTGATGTGAACTCTTTGAATACTTGTGACAAAATGATTCTGTAAAGCGCAGACATGTCTTTTTATAGACGGTGACATGCTGCAAACCCAACGGCGAATGATCGGCGCACGCCTGTAAACACTTTGCAACCGATCGACAACCAGTCGCCGATGAAGCTCCGGTCGATCACCGCCTTATCACTGACCAATCACAGATAGGTCGCCACTAGGTTGCAAAGAGTCAACGCCCTTGTCTAGACGAAGTCGATCGCCGCACAGTGCAACCCAATCTACGATTAAAATAACACCGCTTGGAGACCTGTAGGAGAGCAATGAAACCTCTGAACGACCAAATCGGTCGCAGCCACTCTTTTGTGCATGCTCAAAAGACTGGTTGCGACCGAATGGGGTTTTCGACCGCTCTGAAACCTTGTAGCGACCTCAGTGAAACCTTTCAGAGACCTCTGAAACCTCTTTGCAATTGTCAATTTCTTGGTCGCCAAGAGGTCGTATTGTTTGTGTGACTGGGGCTTAAGATAAACGGTTAAGCCTTTACTCAACGTAACGGCCAAAACTGGCCAGCGCTATTCTCAAAAATCGCCAATTAATTTTCATTATTTTGTTCATTTTTTGTCTCAAAAACATAGGTTATGACCCCTCGTTGGAACGAGCTCGTCGAGCTCGTTCCAACGAGGGGTCATAACCTATGTTTTTGAGACAAAAAATGAAAAAAAATAATTATTCAAGAATTATTTTTGCATGTGTCGTCTGCTTTTCAGGTTAGGTAAAGGGTTAAACATATGGTCAGGCAATCCTCCTTCGGGGAGCTAAAAGCACAAACACACTTTCATCAAATCATCACTTCCAACTAAGTTATCATAAACGTTGGATTGTAATATGGGGGTTTCAAACATAGACTAAAAATAATAGTCTTGTGATCTAAAACCGTCAACAAACAATTACGAATCCAATTATGTCTTGAAATAAGGCCACCTGCTGGTTGCTGCAATTGAATACTGACAAGCGATAGCTTCATTGGCAGTGACAACCAAAGGTGTATTGAAAGTGACGTCAGTTTGTGGAGTGTTCAAGTGTTTTTGAGTTTCCTCTAAGAACAAAGCATATATTTTCTTTCATGTTTGCTTTTGACAAAGTACATACTTTACTGTCATCTAAAATTTATCACTAAACATACCATTATACACTTTCTGATATTTACCCTAGCTACTGTGTACTGTCGTAAGTTACCGATAAGGAATGCACTAGCGCTGGTGGTAGACGCTTCGAAACGATGTTTAGTTACGACCGGAGGGCGCAGTGGCTCAGTGGTTACAGCATTGAACCGAAAGGTACATGCTTCGATCTCCGCCAGGGGTAACTGCGTTGTGTCCTTGGGCTAGGCGCTTATCCCGTTTGCCCAAACGGGGACACGGTGGCGTTGTGTACTAAGGCGTGCGTACTACAGTACGTGGAGAGTGGATTGTAACTAAATCACCCGCGGAGTGGAGTTGTCACCTAAGCTATAACTTTCAAATAGTGTACATATCGACACAAAAACACAAGCAATGTTTCAGCCAATGGACCTCCGGGTTTAACCCGCAGGTCCATTGGCTGAAACTGTGCTTGTGTTGGTTATGCTTTGCAGCAAATTTGCAATTATTGATTGGGTGGAATCTTCACTCTGCGGGTGATTTAGTGATAATACACTCTCCACGTACTGTACACGGCGATGGTGCACTTGTCTTCAGACATGCTAACCCTGCGTGTGTGGAGTTAGTACGTTGGGGAGTCAGACATTTGCTAGCCGCTGCTCGGTGGTTTTCCCCGGGTACTCAGGCTTCGTCCACCGGTAAAAGTGTCTGACACGAGGTGACCCTGGCTGTCGAAAGTGTCGTTAAACCCGATAAATACATAGTTACGACTGAAAGGTGTACAGCTCAAAAAGTACTTTGGGGAACAGGGAGCACGTGCCTCCCTCTCCATATTTCTTTTTATGAGTATCCATCTTTTCACCGCGTTTTACCTTTCATTTTCATTTAAGTATTTCGGTGATGAGTTTGATTTGCTAAAGTTTGCTTGGTATCGATAAACTGGCTGCTCGGGTGCCATATTATGCTGCTAGACGTTTTGTTTGACTCAATGGGCTTGTCACGGCGTGCGTTCAATGTCACTAAGCCAGTATGCGGGGAAATAAGACCGCTCGCAAGAACATCTTTTTTTAGCTCTTGATAGCACGATTGTTGTATGTATTCAGAGTTACCTGGTGCAATACAGTCATTGAGAAATGTGCTAGATACACCACGCGTAGAACCCGTCTTGTGTAAGAATGCTTCAGATTGATTGTTACGCATAGGATTTACGTTTGTTTTGACGTGAATGAAATGCATTAACACAAAATAGCTTCAAGGAAGCAAGTAAACAGAACGCTGAAGGTGATATTTATCTTTAATAATCCAAGATTCATTCACTAATTGAAGTTTAATCGTGGTATAAATACAAAATATAACTCAGGTAGAGTGCATGCGACAGGAATCCCCCCCCCCCCCCCCCCCCCCCCTGTTAGATTTGTCCCTCTATTTCGCACGCGCCTTCGGCGCTCGTGAAATTCAAGAAAACTCCAGCTCGGGTCGTTGATTCCTGTCCCCCGTACTCCACCAACATCAATATGAATATGAGAACATTGGAGAGAGTCCCAAGTTTGGCATATCTGAAATATCTGGGGGCATAGTGGCGTTGCGGTAACCGTTCTCGTCAGATCACCGAAGTTAAGCAACATCGAGCCCGGTTAGTCCTTGGATGGGTGACAGTCTGAGCGATCGATTCGGACTCTTGCGTTGTGTCCTTGGGCAAGGCACTTCACCCCGAATGTCCACATGGGGGCACGATGACGCCGTGTACTAAGGCGTACTGCACGTCGATGGTGCGCATGTCTTCAACCAATCTAACCCTGCCTGTGCTGCAGTGCGGAGTTACGATGTCGGGGAGCTGGCAGCTGCTCGTCGTTGCTGGGTAGTTTTCTCCGGGTTTCCCGGCTTCCTCCACCCGTAAAACTATCATCGACACGATATGACCTTGGCTGTTAAACTGTCGTTAAACCCTAATAAATGAATACATAAATAAATTGGAAATATCTCATGTTTCAAGTTCAAGTGAACAAATATAAATTTTCTTGAAAAACTCTGATGCTGGCAATAATGTGAGAGAATTTTCCAGTTTTTAGTTCACCTGACTGAAAGTCAGGGGGAGCTTAAGTGATCATTTTTTGCCCGTCGTCCGTCGTCCGTCCGGCGTGAACTTTACATTATCGACTTCTCCTCATAAACCACAGAGACGAATTGAACCAAATTTGATGTGCATGTTCCTTATCATATGTCAATTCAAGTTTGTTCAAATGAAGTTGCCACACCCACAGGGGGAACCACAAGGGGCATTACTCTGATAGCACCCATAAATTGTTTTCCAAAATAAAAAAATCTTCTTCTCCAAAACCATCAATTAGAATCTTTTGATATTTGGTATATAACATCTTTAGGGGGGGGGGGGGGGGGGGGGGGAGGGGAGGTCAGATTCAGGTTTGTTCAAATCGAGTCCCCGGGTTAATAATTGAGCTCTCTATTGGAGCCCGAATTTTAACTTAGTGAAATATGAGGAAATTTCTTTAAAAATCTTCTTCAGATCCACCAGTCAGAATGCTTTCATATTTAGTACACAACATCTCTAGCGGAGTCAGATTCAAGTTTGTTCAAATCGGGTCCCTGGGTTAGTATTTGGGCTCTCTATTGGGGCCCAGATTTTAACTTGGTGCAATTTGAGGAAATTACTTTTAAAATCTTCTTCTTCAGATCTACCACTCGGAATGCTTTCATATTTGGTATACAACATCTCTAGGGGGTCAGATTCAAGGGTGTTCCAATCGGGTCCCTGAGTTAGTATTTGGGCTCTCTACTGGAGCCCAAAATGTATTTAACTTGGTGCAATTTGAGGAAATTGTTTTTAAAATCTTCTTCAGATTCACCAGTCAGAATCCTTTCATATTTGGTATACAACATCTCTAGGAGGGTCAGATTCAAGTTTGTTGAAATTGGATCCCTGGGTTGATATTTGGGCTTCCTATGGTAGTCCAAATTTTAACTTAGTGCAATAAGAGGAAATTTCCTTTAAAATCTATTTCTTCAGATCCACCAGTCAGAATCATTTCATAGTTGGTATACAACATCTCTAGGAGGGTCAGCTTCCAATTCGCACAAATCAAGCCCCTGGCTTATTAAATTGGACTACCTATTGGAGCTGAATTTTAACTTAGTGCAATATGAGGGAATTTCTTTTAAAATCTTCTTCAGATCCACCAATCAAAATCCTTTCATATTTTCTATACAACATCTCTATGTTCAAATTGGGTCACTGGGTTAATATTTTGGCTCCCTATTTGAGCCTAAAGTTTAACTTAGTGCAATGTGAGGACATTTCTTTAAAAACCTTCTTCTTCTGATCCACCAGTCAGAATTCTTTCATATTTGGTATATAACATCTCAAGGGAAATCAGATTCCCGTTTGATCAAGTTGAGTCCCTGGCTTAATATTTGGGCTCTCTATGGGGGCGGGTGGGGTTGAGGTGGGATTGGCAGGGGGTTCAGGTTTGTTCAAAGCCGTCCCAGTGTTTTTCCATAAAATTTGCCTTTCATGCCAGCATTCCTTTGTAGTGTTGATGAACTAGGTCTAACTGAATGTGACCCCAAATACTTCTTTGAACCACTTTGCAGGTGAGCGATTAAGGCTTCTTGGGGCCTCTTGTTTAGAAACACAAAGAAATCTTCCATACCGTCGCATTACAGAGTTGCCAGCCTTTTCGGTACCGGCTTAAAGCAACATAACTCATCATCTATCAGCAATATACGAACTCTCTTCGGAAGTCTCTACACGTGCATGACTTTCCTCCCACCACCCCCCCCCCCCCCCCCCCGCCCCAAATCACGGTTCTTTTTCGACCAACCTCCACTCTGTGGTTCGTACCGTGGAATGATATATCTTCAACAAGGTTTTTGATGCAAAAGATGGTATAACCATTTGCCTAGCACGATACATGCAAAAATGAATAACTGAATATTTTCATTTTTGACCCCCAAAACATAGCTTATGAGAACTCGATGAAACGAGCTGAACAAAACTATATTGTTTTTGAAATGGGCCATTTGTGTAATTAGGGCTGGGCGTATCTCGCCGTTACATTTGGTGAAGAGATAAAAGGGAAATTGTTTGAGCTTGAGGGTTATTCCCAGAAACCAATCGCGAACGTTTTTGTTGGTTTTATTTTTTAGAAATAATACCTTTTCGTTGGGGTAAATGGAGAACAAGGCTCTTATTTGAGCATGATGATTATCCCGAGTCACCATCGAAATAGTATTTAAAAGTTCAAATGATCCAATCCACATCAACGCTAACAGGTATTTCAACTCAGTGTCTTTGATTTGTCGCTCTGGCTGTGCAATCAATAATTACATTCAGGTGTCCATCTTTCGTTCGCTTGCATTTATTCTCTTTCCCGTTGATTGAAGAGAGTAGCATGAGGCAGAAAATCGAATCACAGTGGAGTTAGAAAAAAACTGAAACAATAAACCTAATTATTCATTCTCCTCGCATTTATTTGCTTATACTTTTCATATACACACCTTACAGTTTGTTTATTCTCTGTTATCACTGAGAGACAAAGGATCGAAAGTCCCCTTTTCGCGTTTTTTTTATGAAATAGCTATGAATAGAAAATACGGCACATAAACATTGCCTTCATCATTACATTTGGATTTGTTTTTACACGTCGTTCTGGAGAAAATACTATAAAACTTTTACAGTTGTATTTTCTAGAATTGTATTTTCTACTTATTAATTTAACTGACTAAAATGAATCATTAGCATTTTTAAAGACATGGCAATATGCCAACTGGCAAATTGCCACATCTTTGAAAATGCTATCTGTTCATTTCAATCCATTTATTAAAGTCATAACTAGAAAATACAATTCTAGAAAATACAATTGTAAATGTTTTATAATATTGGCCCTGGTTATCAGCCCAAACCCGTTTGCCAAACGAGCAAATACAGTTTCGAAGTTTTATGCCACGATTGCTGTGGGTATTCAATGTTACCCGATGAAATACAATATTTGGTAAATGTGCTAGATACAACACGCGCGGAACTCAGCATATGTGTAAGAACGTCATGTAAGAACGCATCTGATTGGTCGTTACATATCTCATTGACGCTATGACGTGAATGATAGTAATAGTTTATTCAAGCAAAATAACACCTACAGAGAGGCAGATTGCATAAAGAGTTGACAAAGATATGATATAATTATAATATGTATCATACATATAAGTATATAATGTCAAAACCCTAGGTCAGTTTAATAACCTACTATTTTGCAATTATTGTTTCTCTTTTCCTGAAGAACAGCAGGATTATGTTGCAGATGGTGTGACATAATGAGGCCGTATTATTTTTCATAATAAATTCAAACCGATCTTGTTTGCTTGCATTTGAGAAGTCTGCATTATTCCTGTTAATTATTGCAAACAACTGTCTCCTGATGTTTGTATAGGCCGGGCAGTCCATGACAAAATGCATCTCGGATTCCACATCACCGGCGTCCTTACAAACACCAGAATCATTGCAAGTCCTATTTTCTAAAGGTATTGGCGGCTGTGCATGTCTCCCTTTTCAATTGCCAAATTATGATTACTAATCCGTAATCTTGTAAACATACTTTGCGCTTCTCTTGTTTTTGAGTAAGCTAAATAGGGCTCGAATTTAATGTCATTTTTGAAGGCGCGATAAGTACGCAATTTATTTTTACCGTTCTTTTTGTTGTCATTGTCAAGACATTCCTTAAAATAGAGTGTGTAATCATTTGTTAAATTTCCAAGTAATTTACTGAATTTAATATCGTGCATTGCAGCCGATGGTATATTGTAACCTTCCAACATTTGACGGAATTCGCTATATTCCGTCGTTAATTTGTGCTTTTCCAGTAAATCACGGAGCAATGTACCTGGAGTTGCACAGTGAAGCCTGGCCATGAATTTGAACTTTTTGACGATGCATTCGAGGGAAAGTGGGAATCTGCCAAGTTCAGCTCGAACGGCATGGTTGGAAGAATTTTGATTAACACCGAGTGTCATTTTACAGAACTTGATGCGTACAGCCTCAGCGGGAAGTCTATCCCACTTTGTAAGTTGATACTCTGTATCCCATAGTTCACTACCATACAGCAATGTGGGTTTTATTAATTGATCAAATAATTTGGACATCACAGCAGTGGACGGGAGGTGTCTGCTTTTAAAGGAATTGAAAAGACTGTAAAGTGCTTTCATCCCTTTTAGTTTTATAGCATTTTGTGCCTCTCCAAATTTCCCATTAGAGAAAAACGTTATACCCAGATAAGAATAGCTTGGTACAATCTCCAACGTTTTGTCAGCCAATGTAAAAACCAGGGAGGTTTGTACCTTTTGGGGGGAAAACATTAAGCACTTAGTTTTCTCGGTGTTTACCCTCAGATGGTTATTCTTCGCGTATATTTCTAAATTTTCTAAACATGTTTGTAACCCGTTAGGGTACTTGAAAACATAATTAAGTTATCTGCAAACAAAAGATGACTTATGTACTTATTATTCACAACTATAGGGTCGCATTCTCTAGTAAAGCTTTTACGAATGTCATCTATAAATATTTTAAACAGGGTTGGGGAGATCGCGCAGCCTTGGCTAACCCCGATTATGGGTAGTAAAGGCGGACCTAGGCCCTTGGCAGTTTTAGTAAGATAGTAGCTCGAGGAGTACAAGGACTGTTAAATTTCAAGTGTCTTACCAGTTACACCGCATTTATGTAATTTGTTAAACAGCAATGGTCGGTGGACTGTGTCAAAGGCTTTCCTAAAGTCAACAAAAGCTGCATATAGAGGCCTTTTTTCTCGTTTGCACTGATTGATAATATTTTTGAGAACAAATGCACTGTTGACCGTGCTATGGTGTTCACGGAATCCAAACTGCTTGTTGCTTATAAGCCGGTTATCTTCAAGGAAATCATTTATCCGGTTATTTATAACCTTGTTTAATAATTTCCCCACAGCAGAGCTAACGGCAACGGCTCTGTAGTTGTTAGGGTCGTCCAGGTTACTCTTTTTTGTACAATAACGTTAGGGCGGACTTGCTCCATTCAGTTGGATAATGACCAGATTCGGGGACTTGGTTAAACAACTTTACTGTTTCGTCTAGCATGTAGGGAATTAGTTTTTAGGAGTTCGTTGGATATATTGTCGGGGCCTGGAGACTTTTTATTTGTCGCAGTGCTTTCCTGATTTCCTCCGGGGATATTATGTCACAGTTTAATATTTGGGTCAAGGTTCGAGATGAATCGGTCGGCATGCTTGACGTTTCAGCGCTGTATGCAGGGGAAAAAAAGTTTTTCAAAGAAATGAACAGCGGTGTCGGGATCAAGACTATTATTGTCACTCCTAGCAGATCGAAATTGTTGTATAATTTCCCAGTAACTAGCTGGCTCCTTACATTGTAAGTCGTCCAGTTGGTCACATAGTTTTTTATAAAACATTTTTGATTTGTATTTCACTTCTGTCTTATAAGCCTTCTTCGCAGTGAAGAATTTAGCAATGAGTGATCTGTCACTGGGATTTAGCTTCATATCTTTTATAATGCTTTCCATTGTACGTTTCAAGTCTTTGCGCCTGTGATCGAACCATTTCTTTTTGGGGGGTGTTTTTCGACTAGTCAATTGGACTCGTCGAGAAGCAAAATTATTGATAGATTGAAGAATACTCATCCAGTCAGAAGCAGCCTTCCCTGTGTCCTCCTGGTTGGATGAGTATGGCTTCATTCGATAGTGTGAAATATTTGAGGTTATATCTGGTCGTGTTAGAATCAGTCTTGCACGTGTAGCGCTCTGTTCTGTCCACCTCGAGGGGATCGGATTTCGGATGTACTGATACTTGGTAGTCTCGCTGTTATCAAGAATATCAGTACATTCGAGGTCTAGTACCAACTAGCAATGATCCGAGAAAACTCTCGGCGCTTTGATACAGAAATAATCAGTATCCGAAAGTACTCTTCCGATATTATGATATAGTCGACAATACTTGCGCCATTGTACTGGTATGAGGTAAAGTTGCCTAGTCTATCCCTGAGGAAGCGGCCATTCAAAATTCTTAGTTTTGTTAATTGGCATAGCTCTAGTAAAAGGTGTTTGTTATTCTATCAAGACTTTCCCTGTCTTCTATGCAATCTACAGTGTATGCCTCCGGCAAGGGAATGTATTTGTTGTTGTCAACCACAATATAATCTGGCTGTCCTCCAGTTCGAGCGTTGAAATCCCCTACTAAAATCAACATATCCCCAGGACTACTGCTCAGTAACTGCTGCTCTAAATCCGAAAATGCGGAAACATTAGGCCTGGGTTTCGATTTCCAATAAGACGAATTACTGGGAGGAATATACACAGATACAAAAACTATCGTCGATGGTAAATTAAACATTTTCCCATCAAATTCAACCCAGAGAGTAATGTCGCCAATATAGTTTATATTACAAAGGAAATCGTCATATTTAGAGTTGAAATAAAAGCAAATTCCACCCTTCTTACGCGAGGAGTTGCCACGACAGAGATCGGCACGCGTGTAACCTGGTAGATCTAATTCAGTCCCATCACAGTGCCAAGTCTCTGTGAGGGTAATGCAATTGTGCCGAGTTAACAGTGTTTTAAACTCAGTGTCGTTCAATTTATTGGAAAGGCCTTGAATATTCCAAACTGTATAGCCTATTTTCCTTCTTGTGCTATCAGTGATATAAGAATGAAACATCAATTGAATTGCTTGGACCACTGAAGATAACATTTTAAAGTACTTTGATAGAGAGGGTTTTTGTAGTAACGCTTCTGACAAGGGGCGTCTAAGGTTAGGTCGCACCCTGTGAGAAACTTCACGATAAAATACCCTCAACGTTTATGCAAGATACGCCCGAACCTGGGACACTCGTTATTTAAATGGAGGGGGGGGGGGGGGTGGTTGTAGATTGATTAATCCATTGCAGTCAGCAATTTTTATAGCTACTGACCAGAAGGAACAATCAACAAAACCGTATATATCTGTTCAAGTGACGTATTCCCTTAAAGTGCGGGGCGGGGTGGGGTATTCGGAGAAAAAAAAAAGTTTCGAAGTTATATTAATGAGGGATTGGGTCTTGCGGTATGCAGTGTGCACTGTGGGTAAGTCGGATTGGTTAACTACGCCATTGCAGCCAGTCGCTTTGCTTTATTTATTCATTCAAAGTGTGGAGCGAAAATATGGATGATATTATGTTTATGTGCCAGTTAATGATATGGTTGTGCAATAAAATTTATCTTATTTTATCTTATCTTATCTTAATGAAACAAAAATATAGAGCTAGTGCCACGAACAACTCGCCTCAGCAATTAGACAAATTTTGAATTAATGTAATCCACTAAATTGGTCATTTATTGTCGCAGAAATAAAACTTCTTTGGGTACGTTTTTAAGTGGAATGCCTGTCGTCGAGCTCCATACAATTAGTAGTACCCAGAGTGTTCCCTCTTAGCGTTCGGGGAGTTCCGTTGCGTAATAGAGGGTAGTCCTGTGGCGAACGAGTTGCATCTTGGATGATATTTTGTTTACTCATGCCATTAAACAATTGTCGGCCACGTGTTTGAGACCTTTGAATATGTCTGCTGGCAGTAGATGGATTGTTCTGGGAATACTGAGGCAGGGCTACACTATCGGTAACACTTTCATGTCTGTGGTGATGCTTAATACTTTTAGCAATGATGTTTATGCCAATGTCATTAACGTGCCAGAGGTCTCGAAACAAGTGTGTTTTGATTGAACCGTCTGGTGAAACAAAGCCACTTGTGTTATCAATAAAATCACATCCCATATTTCCACAAATAAGCCTGTATTGATCATTTGTTTGTTTTATTAAACAATTAATTCCATTAGAATGTGTTGTGGGTACGATTGATGAAAATATGACAACAGCCTTAGGGTATTTCTCACGTATCCTAGTTATTTAAGAACTGAATGCAATTTTTATAATCTTTATTGGAGTATGAACGTGTGGGAATGGGTACAAGTTATGTATGAATCCCGGGATTCAAACATAATTTGTACCCATTCCCACACGTTCATACTCCAATAAAGATTATAAAAATTGCATTCAATTCTTATAATTACATTCCGTAACTGTTTAAACTACTTTTTACCAAACAACAAAGTAGAAAGACGAAATAAAACATGTACGAACGAACGAGGCGAAAAACCACCCTCACGAAAAAGACAAAGCGCACAAACACCGCCCGAATTACATTCTGTCAACTGAGCTCTACCGTAAATGCGGGTCAAAGTTTGACCAAATCCATTCATTGGAAAATGAATTACATTTGGTCATGACGTTTTCACCCAGCTTACCAATGGGAATTGAGTATTTGGACCCAAAACGTATAAATATATTAACAATGTAATTATTAGTTGTTGAATCTCGCTGTTATCAGTTTCCACATTGTTTCTACAAGAGTTAATTCGAACATGAATGGTTACTTTCTTTATTTGCTGGCCTTGATTTGCACCATTAACCCATTTCAACAACCCCTTGATTCTCTGTCCAGGTGTCATGACAATTTTTACTTTTTCGCCCCTGAGCGCAACTTTTTGGGCATTCACTGGCCGGGGGGGGGGGGGGGGCGGTGGCGTCGCGGTAACCGGTTCTCGTCAGATCACCGAAGTTAAGCAACGTCGAGCGCGGTTAGTAGTTGGATGGGTGACCATTTCAGTGACTGATTCGTGCCTCCGCGTTGTGTCCTTGGGCAAGGCACTTAACTCCGATTGCCTACATGAGGGCACGATGACGCTGTGTACTAAGACGTACTGCACGTCGAAGGTGCGCATGTCTTCTACCAATCTAACCGTGCCTGTGCCGCGGTGCAAAGGTCAGCGTTACGATGCTGGAGAGCTGACAGCTGCTCGTCGTTGCTCGGTGGTTCTCTCCGGGTACTCCGGCTTCCTCCACCCGTAAAATTGTCACCGACATGATATGACCCTGACTGTTATTGTGTCGTTAAACCCTAATAAAAAAAAATTCAGGGGCCGAATTACCGAGTCACCTAATATAAGGTGGGTGTTTTGAGTGGGTGGCTCGTGAAAACTTTTTGATAAATCACAATTCGAGTCAGGTAAAATATCCCCCGACTATATACTGTTGTCCTCGTTGGAAAGACAGTCATATCTGTTACCGGTAGACACACTGATATTATACCCACCGACAGAAGACTGACTCGTCGATGCGGCAATGTTTGATCCTGTTTTATTAAATTCTGGTGTCACATTGCTGCTATAGTTTCTGGTTGGAGTTTTTTGGAAGAACGGCTCCGAATGTGGGTTGAGGAGTTTGGGTTCCGACCTGGGTTTGTTATCTTTTGAGTTTTTCCTGAACAAACATTTCAAGCGTGCCTTCGGCGCACGTGAAGTACAGGCAAAATCCCACCTCGGGTCATCGATTCTAGTCCCACGTACAACACCTTCGTTGTGTTCTGTCTTAATGTACCAAGAAGTGTTTTTTTCTGATCGTCTACGAATCGCAGGCTGAACCACCTAATAGGATTTCCGATGGTTCATATTTGCAGGTTCGCTTAATGGCTCCTCACATTCATACTGCATTAGCAAGTTACTCATTGGTGGATATTGACCACATACCTAGCCACACCGTGTATGTTTTACATCCAATTACAGTAACTCTGTGATACGCATGAAAATACTGAGATTGGGATAGGCTTTGGCGTTCCAATGTTGAAAAAAATAAATAAAATTCAATAGTATTCTGCCAGTAAGTTCTTCGCCACCCGACTGTGAACAGTATCTAATTATTTGAGGTACAAATGGCTCAACCAAATTTTTATCTTCCCCGCCCTACACATAAATCTAACGAACCAAGCCCCACCTCACGGCCCCCTCCCCACACCAAAATAGTCGAGTGCATTAGCTGTCTGTGCACACGTCCAAATGTTTTTAGATTGACGCGTGCAATCCATCAAGACACACACATACTGCAGTGATTATGACGTCTTCATTGAATGCCCAGTGTACACCATCTCCTCGTGGTAAAGTAAAACCGTAGAGCCAAGAGTAAAACAAAGGAGTGGTCCACCAACAGACGAACCAGACACGTTTATCTTCCTATTAAATCGACACTTACTGGATAATTAGTGTAAAGTCCATTACATGTATTCAGTTAAAATTTAAAAAAAAAACCTATAATGAATTCTATAACGAAGTATAGGAAAGTTATTGAACATTTTTGTTACAGTAACAAAGGGGAGATACTTGTTTTCAATTTGAACGTTCTACACCCCGGATGTTCATGAGAGTGAATGTATGTTCACCTCTATCTCTGACCTATTAGCAGCTTGTATGTTTATACCATTAAATCCCGACCCATTAGCGGGATCGTAAACTATATTAACCATTATATTCCGACGTATTAGTAGGATCGTAATATATAAGTGTTATTATACGCTAGGGACAAGACTAGGTGCTGTATCATCGCCCCATCCTTTCATTTGTGAAAAAAAATGTTTAAGGGTTTTGAACAGAAGGTCATCTTTTCATTAAAGCTGTTTTTTGGGGTTTTTTTGGCAAATGATTATGGTATAAGAAATTATGTGAAACACACAAACAATTATGTTGTTTTGTATTTAGTTTATTGACTATTAGATATCTTAAATAAGTGTGGGATCTCGTACGACGTCAGATCAGGCTAATATACGTACATATTTTAATGATTTAGTTTTTTCATTAAAACTGAAAAAAAACAATGAAAAATGCAGAATTAGATCTCAAGAATTATCTGAAATTGCGTCTCAAAGCACCTTTAGCCCAAATGGCTTTAAATGCCTCCCATACACTCCAACTCTAGCCTGTACATTCTCTCATCTCTCTCCAACGAAAACATGCCCAGATACAGTCGCGAGTTAATACTTCGAAATTCTTGTCATAAGAGGGATGTCCCTTCGACTGATGGGCAAGTCAGAACCAAACCCAACTGTGGGCAGGTCAGAATCTAGCAAGAAATTTCCAACAGTGACCCCCACCTTGTAGTGGCTTATGTAGAACCAGCAGTACAAAAGTGGATGTTCTAGAAAACGGCGATATATTTGGACTGCACCTAGTTTTTTGCGTAAAACTTCGGAAATTTGAAGATAATGTTTTTATCCACGTATATTCATGGTACAAAGCGAATAACGAGTATTTCCTTCTTCAATGTGGAATTGAAGTTCAAATATTTACAACCGTCTGGAACATCACTAGTTCCCTTTTAACCCTTTACCCAAAATAACGGCCAAAAACTGGCCAGCGCTGTTCGCATAATTGCCATTCAATTTTCATTATTTTTTTTCATTTTTTGCCTCAGAAACATAGCTTATGACCCCTTATTGGAACGAGCTCCTTGAGCTCGTTCCAATGAGGGTCATAAGCTATGCCCTTGTCGCAAAAAATGAAAAAAAAAAGTTGTTCATTAATTTTGTGTGCAAATGTCGTCTGCTTTTCATGTTAGGTAGTTGGTTAATTAAACCTGTACAAAACGTAATGACTGTATGCGCCCAGCACTATTCACAAAAAAATGTCATTCAAATTTACTATCATCTTTTAATGTTTTGACTCAAAAATGTACATAAGCGATGTTTTGAGACAAAAAACTGAAAATGTTCAGTCATTCAAGAAATTTTTTACGAGTGTCGACTGCTGTTCGGGTCGGGTAAAGGGTTAAAATATACTCAATAAGTATACTCTTTATCAGTGGAACTTTTCTTTTATTTTCTCTTGAATTTGAAATCAAATCGAATCAACACCAGTTCGCCGCCAGCATGGCCTACTTTGGTGGCCACTGAAAAAATGAGTATGGTGAGAAATCAGCGGTGCAAGAGCTGATAGTAATCGAATGTAATTAACGCAAAGGAACGATAAGACAAGCATAACGTGCGAAATACTTACCTTCGTCTGTATATATCGACCAGTTTCTACAATCCATTGTTGTCTATCACGGATACATCAACAACTCCAGATTGCATTTTTGTAAAAATAACCCCTGCATTATTCTTGTAAACTTTATAAAACTGTGAATAAATACACTTTCTTCTACATGTTTGGGGTCTGTAAATCACACAGAGTCATTTTGCATTACGGATAAGCAACATTGTAGAAAGCATTTTGGGTGTCATCAAATCGGCGTAAAAAAGAGTCCAGTGGATTTTTTTAGTATTACAAATAAAAGCAGCAACAATTGTTGGTTAAATCAAGTGGGTCAGAACCACATTAAAATGAATTTTCAATTATGTAACTTCAAGTTACGTTGATGAATTGCCGTCAAAAAAGCTTCACATAATTTATTTATGCTATGTTCATATATAACTGGAAACTATATCGTTACGTCATTTTATCAGTTTCCGTGTCATTTTATCAGTTTCCGTGTACTTGCATATGGTGACATCGGTTTACTTGGGTCGCTGCACAATCAAATCGTGAAGTTTTGGGATATCAGCTCAATATCTCAATTGTGAATCTACGAAAATGAACCAAGCAACACGTTTCTTGTTCTTCATCCTGATAATACTTCCAATTTAGTCAGAAGGTGAACTAATTAAAGCACTTCTTAGTTCACACCGTGTTTATTTTTTAACAAGACCATTCCATAGCGTGGACTCCACGCGTCGGCCTCTCTTTCCAGATATGCCAGGAACGTGAAAATTGACGGTATTTTAATTGCTGGTATCTCAAGAATAGATGCCGCAGATACAAAGAAATCCTAATGACTCAAAACTAATGATTGCTTGCACAGGTCGACTGTTGTTGACATGTGTCGTATACAAGAGAGAAAAATGTATGTATATATGTTAGTATTGACCTGGTGCATTGAGCTTATCGAGTTCATTGTGCCGTTACTCCATTCTAGAACTGCTAATGATTGAGATATATATCGACCAATTTAATTCCAGAGCTTAAATTTTCAAGGTTGTTGTCGACGCTTGTCGTTGATAGTAGTGGTGTTTGCAGTGGAGTTTTCTGTTCATGTCAAAAGCCTTAACTCTTGCATTACCGAGATTTATTTAAAGGCACGGAGCCAGCGGAGTGCCCAGAGATTTAAACATGTTACTTCTCGTGCTCACAGAAATGTGCTTTTGCAGCCTGGCCTCTATATCGCGTTCATATACAAGCTTTTAATCCAGAGTACAGATAATACTGCCCTGTACATGTTTTAAACTTTGAGAACGAGCTTATAAATTAACGAAAGTGGGTTTCCATAGGAATCCCGGGAAGTGAAGCAGTGCTTGTTTACTGTGGTAAACAAGCTCTGTTTTACTGGTAAAATAGAACCCAGTGACAATGCTTGGGGTGGAAGTCCTCTAAAATTGGCAACATGGGTATAAACGATTGACTAAACTTGGCTTTATCTCTATGTTGTGGTCATGATTAACAGAAATATGCTACCTTAAACACCAATAAATAAATATAAATAACGAATGTGGGTATCCACAAACGACAAATATTATGGTAAAGCTGCCCCGGAGAGTACTATTTAAAAAGTATTTTGCAAACATATTTTAAAAATGAAAGCAGGCGTCCCCTTTCAAACCAACCCCATGCTTCATGTGGCTCGTCTCAGCCAGACAAACCACTTTACGGGTTGATCATTGTGCAACCGACGACACCACATACACAGCCGATAACAGATTCCTGTATCCGCGCCTGAATGCAAAATGCTTGTGGGACCTTCGCTGATGGAACCTCTGTTAATAATATAGTATTGTGATAGGATATACTATTGTTACCTTTATTGAAAAAGTCATCTCAGTCAGTCCAATCCATGTGAATGTAAATCGCACAACAGCACATTATTTGTACAGCAAAGTAGTACATCAAGTAGGCCAAGAGTTGTAGTGTTCTGGACCTTAGCATTAGAATCATCAAGACAAATAATCTCTATAGAACATTTCAATTTTATTTTTTTTGCTAACATTATCAATGTAGGTTTCGAAATTATAAAAGAAGTGCCTTTTCGTTTGCGTGTTTGAAGCAATTCTTGAATGGTTCAACTTTATAAAGACCAGAGGTACTTGAAATGGAAGTCGAAACATGTTTAATCGGAAATATTACTAAAATGGAGCTCTCCCCTCGTCTGGTTGTGCTTCCGGGTAATTTTTACTGCTAAACTGTGCTATAGACATTTGCCCACCATTCTTTAATACACTGACCAATAACGTACCCATATTCTTGTTTTTTGTGGGGGTTTGTTTGTTTGTTTGTTTGTTATTTTTTTTTACATTTTTCATCCCAACATATGGTTCGTGACCCTTCAATGGGACGCCCACAGCTCATGTTATTTTAAACATATTTTATTGTCATTAGATTGAAAACTGACAAAAGGATTGGAACACAAGTTATTAAACTTATATAAGTTCCTGTGCTAAAACATTCAATGGCAGTTAACAAAAATATAAAAGAACAAACCAAACAAAAACAAACCCATTTTATATCTACAATACAATAAACATGCTTCAAACCAATTCATAGTAGCTGGAGAGAAGTGAAAGATACGACATGCAGGTATGGGATAAGATGGTATAAAGAAAAAGAAAGCAGAGGATAGTTGAGTGTTGTGTCCTTATCGTACGGATGCGGCCATTGCAAGTCATCACCGAGCCATAACTTGATGTTGGAGAGAAGGCACACCACAAAGGAGTATGGTTGAGAGTTAACTAAAACGATTGCTACCTGAAATAAAGGACTGTACTAACATAAAAATCAGATTGTTTTCATTTTGTGATAAATTAGGTTTTTCGAAAAGAACATCGTCTGTGGAGGTAATGTTAAATTGAGAAAGTCGTCTAAAGAGGATTTCACGCTGGACTACGTAGTGAGTACATTCGAAGTACGTGTCCACAACTACACCTGGACGTATCAGATATATAATTTGCATATTTATCACCGTTCAGTTCGCTACAACCATTCCTTAACCTACAACGTAGAATGTTCAGTTTCCTTGTTCCGGAGGAGAAATAGAGCGGAGGTTTCACGACAGGACTTAATTTTAATAGCTTAATTTTAGTTTTAAACTCATTTACAGTTTCAGCTGATGACACATATTGAGGTAAATTGTTCCAAGCCACTACCATGGATGGCAAGAAGGATCTTTTAAAATGTTCGGTTCGGGATTGATACATGGTAAAATGATCTGCGTTGCGTAGGCTGTAGGCTCCTCGGTCCCCAACACGCGGAGGTAATAAGTTAACTAAATAAGCAGGGACTTTTTGATTTACTATTTTATACATTGCGCAGTGTTTGTGTATTTCACGACGCTGTGCTAGACTACACCAGCCTAACTCCAAAAGAATATTCTCTGTAGAGGTTGATCTTGTCAGACCTGTGACAATGCGTCCTGCTTCCACATGTAATCTATCGAGTCGTTTGAGAAGGTAATTAGGCGCACAGTCCCAAACAACAGCTCATGTTCCAATAGAGGGTTTGGATTCGAGGCGAAAGTAAACAATATAAATAATGGGTCTGACGACACAGAATATTTAGTTGTATCTACGATACGTTCCACAACTTTAACAAAAAACATTCCAGGAAAACGAACTCGCGTTTTAAAAAATCAACAGACAGCAGTTGGTCTGTCGTCTCGCGTTCTCAAACAATGTGCTACGGACAGTACTGTGACGTATGACTTTTGCCCAGGACGTGAACATGAGTTTAAATGATTTTAACCAGAAAGGGCAGATATGGCCGATTCGTTGGGTAAAGGGTTAACATTCTGTTGAAGAAATGCAGATGACGCCTTGTTGCACACAAGGGATGATATATAAGTCTCACTTAACTCTTAACCTACCACAGATAAGAGACTGCGCTTGTATTTTTTTCTCAAATAACTAAACATATTTTTTTGTTTACAGAGCATTGCTTATGACTCCTCACTGGAACGCTCTCAGCGAGCTGATACCTATGAGGGATCACATTTCACAAACTATCTTATGGAGACAAAAATTGAAAAAAATTGTAGAAATTGAAAGATGATTTTTATGCCTCCCGACTTAAGTCGGGTGGCATATAGTGATTGAAGTGTGCGTGTGTCCGTCCGTCCGTCCGTCCGTGTGTGTGTCCGTGTGTGTGCGTGTGCCGAGCCAATAACTCGAAAACTGTTATGGCCACAGTCATCAAACTTCACACAATTATAAAGGACCATGGGAGGATGTGTCACACACCATAGCCGGGTTCGTACCTTCAAGGTGAAGGTCACATTTCAAGGTCACACTAAAAATCGGTCAATATTCGTGTCTCAGCCATAACTCGGAAACGAATCATAGTACAATTGTTAAACTTTTTACAAATGTTAAGGACAGTCAGGTGTGTCGCGTATAATAGTTTCCGCCGTATCTGCAAGGTGAAGGTCACGGAGGGGGGGGGGGGGGCATGTGTTACCTTAGTAACATTCTTCTTGTTTGTAGCATTTAGCATATGATCATTACGTTTGGTAATGTTTTAACCCTTTACCTAACATGAAAGACAGACGACACTTACAAATAAAAGTCTTGAATAACTGTTTTTTTTTATTTTTTGCCAAAAAAAACATAGCTTATAATAACTGTTTTTTTTTCATTTTTTTGCCTAAAAACACATAGCTTATAATAACTGTTTTTTTTCATTTTTTGCCTAAAAAAACATAGCTTATGACCCCTCATTGGAAAGAACTCAGCTAGCTCGATCCAATGCGGGGTCATTAGCTATATTTTTGAGACAAAAAATGAAAAATAATGAAAATTGAATGGTATTTTTTTGTGAATAGCGCAAGCCGGTTTGACCGATACGTTGGGTAAAGGGTTAAGATCCTTCTGACGAGTCACTTTAGTGCCTGTAGTACCATGCACTAGGTCATTATTTTGTTCAAATGTTTGTGGAGCAAAAGCAATGTTCCAGAGAATGAACGTCCGCGTTGAGCCCGGAGGCGCATTAGCTGGACCTTTGCTTGTGTTATTTATGCTTTTCCACAAAATGTGGGTCATTATCTGTAGGAAAGTCCGCTTCGCGTTTTATTTGTTAATTTACACTTTCTTACAATATTGAATTTAATGCTTGCGGTGGCAATCGTGTGACATCATTCAGCCGAGTGTCGGGGTGGTCTCCATGAAAATTGTTTCGTCCAGAACAAGGAGCGCGATTGGAGGATTTTGTTACCCCATCGCGCTGACTGTCGGGTGCATCACAGCGATACTATGACACACGATACACCTACCCTGACAATGGAAATTTGGACAACACTCAGCCATAAGCAGCCTGCAATTGATAGTGGATGAATTTGAGACTCGTGAGAACATTCCGGTATCTTCAATGTTTCTCTCTCGTGTTTGTTCTCACCCATGCCTAGGGTGCCTGACGTCGAGGCTGATCTTGGTTTAAGTTGGGGATCTTCTGGAGTATGTGTGAGCTGGCTTGTCTGAAACTTTGGTGATGCCCAAATACTTATCAGTGTTATAGGCTGATTCATAGCTGAAAGATGCGTTCAATCCTTTGTGGATACCCAAGCTTATTTCTCGTGGACAGCGAATAAAGGCAGAGTGTCCTTGTGAGATAATATTTTCTCGAATGGCCATTCAAACAAATGTTTCCTTTCTTTATAAGTCCGATTCAACACTAACTGTTCAATTTTTATTACATTTATTGGAGAATGCCAAAATCACACCCTTAAAACTATAACGAAACAGAACACATTTACAAAATATCGTTTGCTTTCATCTGAATATGAAGCCCTTCTAAATAATATGGCGTCTTTATAGTGTATATATTCCAATACAGCCACGGAAGTCTTTTCCAGTACTGTGGTAGTTAAATCATTAGTTCGTATAAAAATACTGTTCAGATAACGCAAATTATGTGGAATAATCATGTATAGACATACACGTAGTGCGGCGGCCAGAGCATTTGTACACTCTAAAATCAGCTGGGTTATAAACGAAATCAACTGGGTTGAGTGAATATGAACCCAATTGGGTTCATATTCACTCAATCGAGTTGATTTGGGTTGATTTTATACCCAATTTATTTTAGAGTTACGACCAACAACACATGTTTCTAAATTAAAAAGCCAAGAAGTGAGTCATATTTGAAATCGATCTGTTTTTCAAGCGTTCGTTTTCAGTCATTGTGGAATATTTAACTTTTAACCTCGTTGGCATTTTTCTTAAATTTCTCATAAAATCAAGTCAGTCATGACTTGATTGGACAGGACAATCCATAGAATCTGGCATTCGAAAATCATTGTTACGGGGACTTCAGTTGTGGTGTAAAATTTTGCTTTAAAAAGTCCAGGATCCCTCTAATAAGCAATGGAATACTTTTATACAATCAGGAAAATCTATATGCAGCAGCCAAAGAGTTAAGCCACAAATAGCTATCGCGATTTTAAAACAAATTACTCATTTTAAAGAATAAAGATGTTTTCTACACCTCTTCTGCTTACCACCATGAAAAAGAGAGAACTTGCTGCTGACACAAATTTGAGGACATCTGTAACATCTTCAACCATCTGAAGGGGCTTTTTTCTCTCTCTCTTGTTTACCGGAGTGTGTTAAACAGTAGCTCACAAGGTATCACCAGGAACGCGACGCCAGAGAAGATTGTTTAACCGTAGACCTAAAGTAACGATCATCACTTTCTTCTAGAATGCCCAAAATACCAGTCTAAAAGAATAAGATTCACTGGAAGTATAATGGGGAAGTGGGATGGGAGAATGAAGGACATGTGGTTAGTGGGAGACTCAAATGAGAGGGCTAATATGCTAATCGGAAAGATTGGGAAGAATGGGGCAAGTGATGTCATCAAGCAGTTCGTCTCCTAGTGTTGGGAGGAGAGACGAAGCGTGGGAATAGGGAGGCAGTTGGAAGTACCAATGCCTTCTCATCCGAGAACCGTGACAAATCAAAGTATTATTATTATACGACTATCACAAAAATCGGCATTTATTTTTTATATTTTTTGCCTCCCTAACTTATTGCCACTCATTGGAAAGGGTTCGTCGAACTCGTAGCAATAAGGAGTCATGGGGTATGTTTTGGAAGTGAAAAAATTAATTTTTGTAGTTATTCTATTTTTTTTTTTTTCTGCAAGTGTCGTCCTCTGTCTTATGTGAAAGTTGAAGACCGTTACACGCTGAATACGACGCTAGCGATGCAACAAATACATTGTTAACTTTTTCAAATTGCAGTGTGGACTCCACGTAATGTTTGTAGTTGGTACCTCGGTGTAAAATCAAAACAAACACCGGTTACACTGAATTCATTGGACTTGAAATCGCTTATCATTTTGAAACACCATTCGTGACATCAAACTTTTAATCAGCTGTAGCAGGCCTGGAAATAAAGAGCTTCCATCGTAACCCGTCAATTGGTTACACTATATAATGTGGTGGTAACCTGTAGGGAAAAAGTGTTGTTATGCTTCTGTGTTTAATCACACCAGCCATGCTGCCATTTACGTCATAATCGAATTTCTGCCCAAATAAATAGCAATAAATAACCCGAGATCTCCCATTAGCGACATGGTGAGTTAGTTTTTGCCATTCTGTTCCTATGCGGATGCAATGCGCAATCTTTGAGCCGAGTTGGTCCCGAAAGATTGTCAGGTGTGACAGGCAACAGAGGCGGCGGAGCCTGGGGGGGGGGGGGCACAGGGGGCAAGTGCCCCTCCACTTTTCTCCATAGATATGTTTCGCAGTTGCACAATGAGTTAAAATGGCGCATTCAAACCTGTCAACATACAGGCATTCCTGTAACATTATTTGCAAATCCAAACAATATTTAGCTAAAGAATCCCACTTTCGGTCTACTTTAACCCTTTACCTAACAGAACGGCCAAAACCGGCCAGCGCTATTCTCAAAAATCGCCAATTAATTTTCATTATTTGTCTCAAAAACATAGGTTATGACCCCTCGTTGGAACGAGCTCGTCGAGCTCGTTCCAACGAGGGGTCATAACCTATGTTTTTGAGACAAAAAATGAAAAAAAATTAGTTATTCAAGAATTATTTTTGCAAGTGTCGTCTGCTTTTCAGCTTAGGTAAAGGGTTAACTATCTTCCGATCTGAATTGAAATAATTCAGTCTGCATGAATTTGCATTGTTACAATTTATATTAGAGTACCCATAGGCACTCTCCCATAAATTATAACAAGGCTGGTCTTCCGGTTGGAAGATGGTTGAAGTAGAAGAAACGGACAGTGACCTCATAGCGGCATATTCATCTAAACGAGAGACCATAGCGAGTCATGGTACATTTACCGATACACAACTGTAACCTTTCACACACTGGGTCGAACCATGGTAGCATTGTAAATTTGTGCCCCTCCACTTTTATCGAGCTTCTGCCGCCCCTTACAGGCAAAACATATGCCTGTATGGGATTACCGAGGTCAAATAAGCAAGGAATTCAATGACAATATAACATCTCAAGATATTACAGAGGTTTATTCAATTAACGGAATTTACTCTATAACGTATATGCAATTAACAGGTCAACTTTGTACTGAAGGTTTGTGTTTTGAAGATATATTCAATTAAACGGGTTATTCAATTAAGAGAAGTCAATTATGTGGGCTCCACTGTAGTTTATACACAGCTTACATGTCGCGATTTAAACCCAATGGAGTTCTCAGAAAATTGTTCGATATGTACGAATTTACGATGATCAGCTGTAAATTCCCGAGGCCTAAAAGTCATCACTCTTCGCCCGTTGTTCGTGGCGAACGTGGTGTTTTATCCTTCTTCTTCAAAACGACTGACACGATTTCATTAAAATATCTTTTCAGTAATAGTCTGGCTGTGGCATATCAGTTGCTGCCATCATTGCGAGGGTGCAGAGGGCAAAATATTCCCAATTAAAAAATTTCTTCTCATGCAACGATTGATGCAATGACTTTGTATTTTACGTTCAATTTTGTTTTGAAGTGTAGAGGAAGATTTATTCAAAGGTATAATGAGGAGTAATATTCACAATCATTCTGAGAAAGGGCAAAACTTTTGACCCCGCCAAGAGTTTTAATTTTGAGAACCTCTGGGGTGATTTGAGAGATATTTGAAACCCAATATACGCGCGTAATATGTACTTGATTCGGCCCCAAAATGAGTCTGGACCCCAGTGGGGCCCAAATGGACCAAAAAAACCTTGCTTCTCCATATAGCTACAGACCGCTGCTTTTATAGTGTACAGAAAAAGTTGCCCTCAAGTGTACGCTTCCCGGATAACTGAATTGTGAGACTCATTTATTTTGGTAATGTTATCACATCATTGTTGGTTGCCTGTACAGACAGCCATCAAAGATGTAGAAACACTGTTAAGTCAACTGCTGCTGTGGGCAGTATATACAATAGCTATTATAGTAAAAATCAATATGAGGCTTTATGGATTAACTGAACAGCACTACCGATCTGTATTTTGTATTCAGTATTCATGAGAGGAGTATAACAGAATTGATAGAAAAATCATTATCAGTTTATCTGGCGGCCCCCATATGGTTGGATCCACGTTTTAACCCTGTGGATTGTGGTAAAAACATTTTCAAAACCTTATCTCCTCAACCACGGCTATGAATGTTTTCTTGTTCGAAAAATAGCATCTCTGTTGGGTTGATTTATAAGTTTGTTCACTCAATCCCCTGGGGTCATATATAGGGATGTCGTGCCACCATCCCCACCCAGATTCGAACGCTATAAGCAGTGGAGAAAAAAAATTAACAATCTTCTTCTCAAAAACTCCTTGCGTCTGAAGCTTCCGCGTTTGGCCGAAAACATCTTTGTAAGGATAAGTTACAAGTGTTTTCTATTCAAGATTTTGGGGTTGCATTTAAGAGTGTCCTGGAGCCCTCGTTTTTAAAATTATGGGAAATAGGGGCTAACATTTTAAAAATCTCCTTCTCCCTAATCACTGTTCCGATCCCGAATGCTTCCATATTTGGTATCGAACATCTTTATTGGGACGATTTACACGTTTGTTCAAATAAAGCCCCTAGGATTATATATAACTGGTAGAATGCTGGAAGCCCATATTTGGGTTTTACTCTGAAGTGCAGTTACTGCGACTTAAAGTCTTCACATTCTGCTGATGTGCTTTATATGATCTTCAAAGTGAAATGATTTAGTCTGCATGGATTTGCATTGTTACAATTTATGGGAGAGTGCCTATGGACACTCTCCCATAAATTGTAACAAGGCAATGACATTCGAACAAATTTGGAATGTTGAAAAAAACTTAGCACACTACCAGTTAAGGGATGAATGGACCTCGTGATTTTAACATTGTGGGCGATGGAGAAAACATAAAAACAATTTAAACTATTTCTTCAAATGTTTTTATGTTTGGCGTATAAGATAACTATCGTGACTTACCCCAGGTTTGCTCAATTCAAGCCCCCCCCCCCCCCCCCCCTGGTGTCATATGTATGAGTGTTGGGAAGGGGAATTTCTGGTGGATTATGGGGAGAATTTTTTTTAAATCTAAAACACTAGCCAAATATTTCATGCTTGTCATAACCATTTTGTTTTTTGGGGTTTTTTTTAAAATTATTTTCAAGTTTGTAGATTGAAGCCACTGGGGACATTTAGAGAATGTTAGCCACCTTAGCTTGGTCTAACATGGTTGGTAATGGGGAAAAACATTGTGGCAAATCTTCTCCCAAACCCCGAAAATTTTATCAACCCGGCTATATCTGGTAAATAACGAGAAACTGGTGTATTTGTTTTAAGCTACTAATCTCTTTTAAAGCCCCTGTCAAACATTCACGATTCGGAAGCCGATTCGGTACGGCCTGAGAAGTCGTGGTGAATCGTAGACACAGTCGTGATGAAGCGTACCGACGTGGCGATGGAGCGTAGTTCATCGGCATGGATCGGCACTAATCGGCATTGGTCACGACCGTGCTATGACAAAGTATTCCTGTAATACTTTGTCGTGGTCAGTCGTGGTTGGGCCGGAAACCGTAGCGTAATCGTGGTTGATCGTGGCGCTGTCGCGCATAGTCGTACGGTTATCGTGCAGGCATTGCTGGCCTGTCGTGTAGCAAATCGCGTGTATATTTCGCACGACTGCACCACGATCTGCTATGTTAGCCGTACGCTCAGCCTACGACCTATCACGACATCGCTACGATACCAGAACGACGCATCACGTCCTGGCACGACTTCGCTACGCTCTGTCACGATTGTGCACGCTCCCAGTATGACAAGGCTACAACCAATCACGACATCGCTACGCTCTATCACAATTGCTCACGCAACTAGTACGACGGGTATTTAAAGGACAGCCCCATTGACTCTAGCCTCATTTTTCTTCCAGACATCATTGTTTCCAGATGCCAAGAAAATCATTCAAAACGAAAAATAATCCTGTAGAGAAGGTTCCACAGCAGCAACAGTATGATGTGAGATAGGGCAGATTTTATATCGGATCGGAAGGAATCCTGACGAAGTACTCGCTCATCGTAGCAATAGCGTGATATGTCGTAGCGCATTTGTGAGGGGGACGTGAGACATCGTACACAATCGTTTTTAGGTCTGGGAGGGTCGTTGGGAAATCTTTCCTAATCATGACAAGGCCTTAACAAGACCGTGCTCGGTCGTATCAAGAACGTACTGACGTCGTTGCGAGTCGTTAGGAGAGCGTACCAACATCGCAAAAAATGTCGTTGCTGGAGAAAATCCGGACCGACCGACCACCAGGACTCGCCACGATGTTGGAATTTGCGGACAATCGTGGTCTGTCGTGGACAATCGTGTGTCAGATCGTGAATGTGTGACAAGGAGTTAGAAAGAATCACTGTAGTTTTGGAAAGCAGGCGCTTCAGACCACCTGCAGCTATTGTTTCACTCGGTAAGATTTAGCTCAAGTCCATCTGGGTTTCTTCCAATTTGTTTTCATACTAATATTAAAGTGTATTTTAGGAAATTGTAATTTTTTTTTTATTATATGCGTTTGATATTTGTCAAACACAACTATTTATAAAAAATACACATTTCAATGATGAAGAGAGTTAAGGAAAAATTTCACCATGGCGGGGGTGAGTACTAGACTTCAGTACTCGAGTACAAGTAGTCTTAAAATGTGTGAGTAAAGTACGAGTACTTGGGGAAATGTATGAGTACGAGTACTAAGTACTTTGAAAGTACTCGAGTACGAGTATGAGTACATACCCTTACATGTAAAATGAATAACACTTGATATACCATATACCTTTTATTGCTAATACTTAATATCACCAGTACATTTATACATAGGTATAAAAAATTCACTTTTCCAACTGCCCTCGACTCGTAGACAAGTTCGAAGTAACCTTGAAGGTATTATGGGACAGAAAAAATTTCTAAGTGGAAAGAGTGAAAACAAAAGAAATTTCTAAATCGAAAAAGGGCCATAACTCTGGGGGAAATTATGAAACACTTTCTTCTAGAATGCCCAAAATACCAGTCTAAAAGAACAAGATTCACTGGGAGTATAATGGGGAAGGGGGATGGGAGAATGAAGGACATGTGGTTAGTGAGCGACTCAAAGGAGAGGGTTAATATGCTAATCGGAGAGATTGGGAAGAATGGGGCAAGGAATGTCATCAAGCAGTTCGTCTCCGAGTGTTGGGGGGGGGGGGGAAGAAGCGTGGGAATAGGGAGACAGTTGAGAGTACAGGGGTAACCAAGGCCTTCTCGTACGAGAACCGCGACAAATCAGCGGCCGCCCAAAGTGTTATTATTATGAAGAGGTCTGCATTCAAATTACTACAATTTAATCGCATTCTGCAATGGTATATTTGACTGCTTCCAGAGAAGCAGTGATAATAGAATTTAGGTGGCTTGTTTATTAGAGATTTGAAAGCTCGTGGCGATATTATTTCACGTGTTACAGATGACAAATCATTGTAAAGTTTTACTGTTGATGGTATAAATGATTTTTGCCCCAATGCAGTTCGGGAATGTGGTATAGTTAGGTTTTGGCTATTTCTAAAGTTGTAATTCTTTGTTTGGTTTTCGTGTCGTGGTACCAAGTTAGAAAGATAGCTTGGCAAATGGTTGCGGTACATTTTGTGGAACTGGATACGTTTGTGTTTTTGGCGTCTCTAATATAATGACTCCCACCCAGTTTCGATGTATAATTTAAATTTACTCGCACTCTTAGTAGCTCCAGTAACAAGTCTGGCAGCTTCTACCTGAATTGTTTCTAGCTCATCCGATTCCGTGTTAGTACAATTGTCCCAAACTGGCGACGCATATTCTAAGAGTGGTCTATCGAAGAAAAGTATATTTGTTCTACAGTCTTCCTATCAAGTTTATATTTGAACTTTCGGAGCATATTTAGGCGATTCCATCCTTTTTTGTGCCAAGGCTGTCAAACACTAGACCGAGATGTTTATGGGACGAAACATTTTCAATAGTTTCACCGAAAAATTCCAAAGAAGGGTGCAATGATAGACTAGTTCTCCTCGATACTGTCAGTTTTAAAGTTTTTGATGCATTAAAATTGACTAGCCATTGTTGAGACCACTTGTCAATTTTCCTTCTGTCGGAGGAGATTAATCTTCAAGCCTCAGATGGTTCTTCTACAATTATCGATAGCGAGGTATCGTCTGCAAACAGGCGTATATCACATTCAATGTCGTTAATGTAAATCAAGAACAGTGGTGGACCAAGTATTGAACCTTGAGGAACGCCACCAGATATAAATCTCCATTTTCAGTTTTTTGAACAGATTACAACTCTTTGTTCTCGTTGATCGAACCAAGAAAGCAAAGGACCGGTGATGTCTATCTTTTCAATTTTATTATGCAGCCCTTAATCCCAGACTTTGTCAAATGCTTTACTGATATCGGCAAAGACAAATCTGATTTCTTTATTTTCATCTAATGCCCGATTGATAGAATCGTAGATTGCTGTCAACTGGTATACTGTAGAATCTTTGGGTATGAATCCTGATTGGAATTTGGATAAAAGACTGTTTGATTCTAGGAAGGCAAATCCCGACAGGATGATGAGCAATCCAATCCAGAGCATAACAGTTATTGATAGAATAAAATACGAACAATTTGAACGAAATAGTACTGTAGTTTTTAGTAGATACGTTTTTCCAATACTTTCACCACATTTAGAAAGAGAAAGTAAATTGTTGGATTGTAGTAAGTTGTCGCGAAGAGTTTCGTGTTTAATTCGGGTATACATTTGGGAACGCTCGTCATTTATTATTAGAAATAAAATGTCAGAAGGGTACTGAATACTTTGGATAAACTAACTCCGAGTAGCCGTTGTATGAAATATAGGAGGATACCAATGGATAACGTACGAGAGCAGCAATGTCGTCGTCGACGTATCTGAACATGGAGATTGAAAAGGCCTATCCTTGCCCGATATATTGCTATATCCACCATGTCCGAAGCTTCACGACACCATGCAAGAGGAATTGAATAGGCCTTAACTCTCCAGCACACAACCCTCGTCGACCAATCTCAATCTGCTTGGCAACAAATTGACCTTCTGTTTAGAGAAAGCAATAAAGGGGGAATTGGATGGCAAAGCTATGTTCAGACAAAGAAGGACATAAAAGTATGGAACAGCAAAACTGGAAATAAAAAATAGGAACATAAAATATAATCAAGATATATATATATAAGAATTGCGTTTTCAGGCATAGGTAACTTTCTGGTGGGTGCTTTGCAAACAACTTAATGCTGAATGTGCAGCAGCATCATCATTATCATCATCATCACCATCAATGCTGGCATCACAAGCTGGCAGATTCAGTAGTTTTAATAGGCCGTCGAAAGACATGTACAAGACAATACAAATTGAGGCCGTCAATTCATAAAAGACACTGATAATATTATTCGTATTAAATCTGCCACTATCAGAAAGAAATACGAGCAATTGCGAATGGATAGCTTCAACACGGCTTCCCCACCGACACATTTGATGACGAAATAGACTTACCATCACACTTCGAAGGATGCGAAAAATAGCAAGAAGGTTTGTTTTTGTTTTTTATAATAGTAAATTTCTATCTGTCATACACGCTTCATGTTACATGATGCATGCAACGAGAATGGAAATCCACAATTAACGTTTCTTCCGCTACAGTTAAAACTAGAAGTATTGTCATGAAATGCGCACAAATAACACTTCGATCTGCGCGTGTTATGACCATAGTAAGGCTATCAAATTCTGTACATTTTGTCTGTGCGCAAGCAATGTTTCAGCGCTATGAGTAACCTGGAGAATCTGCCGTGCTTTGGATGCTATTCGATATGGCAATTGCGCGCAATTCCTACGCGCAAATAAGCCTAGATAAGCACACAGTTCATGACAGGACTTCTAGTTTTAACTGTACGTTGTGTGTCTTTGCTTCCACCTTGTGATAGAGTAACGTAATACACATAGTTCAAGGTCTAATCTAGCTGTCGATGTTTGATAAAGTTGTACTCTACATGGGTATCGTGTATTTTAGGGCAATACATATTTGAGCTGTCCATTCAGTTTTGACTTGGACACGACTACCCTTGATATTTAGGAAAACATGTAACTTTTCGTGGCACCTGTTGATGATAATTATTGGGAAACTTTTCAGCTATTTTGGATGCTTGTTCCTATTGATTGTGATGTGGAATTGACGGTTTGAACACATCTTGGTTTGGACTGTGGCTGTCCACATTGTCCATTCCATAAATCCGATGTTCTTAGCAGTACATGTCCATTTAATTTTCGACTTCGTGGTTCATTTAATCTTTAAAATCACCGACTTCCCAACAATCGGTCGTGAGAACGAAATAAGAAGTATAAATGGTTGTTTTTTTTCTCAAATTACTGACTACTCTATCCACTAAGAAAGACGTGAACACCGAAAACTTGGGATGGACACGACGTTCAGAATATATAGAAGAACACGATTCTTTGCATCGCGTCGACAAGTTAACCCTTTACCCAACGTAACGGCCAAAAACAGACAGCGCTATTCACAAAAATCGCCAATTAATTTTCAAAGAGGGTCATAACCTATGTTTTTGAGACAAAAAATGAAAAAAATTAGTTATTCAAGAATTTTGTTTGCAAGTGTCGTCTGCTTTTCATGTTAGGTAAAGGGTTAATAACGGATACGTTTGTTTTCAACAGAAATATAGAGGTCCGTGGGGATCATTTCTATCCGGATTGCTTTGATGAAAATAATTTTTATGTTAATTATCTTATGTGCGATTGTTGTTCTATATAACTAATTTTGTAGTGAAAACGTAAGCCATGAGAGAGTTTTATACGTCAACAACATGAACAATATGCATGCGCGCATGACCTCTGTGTTTTCTAATCTAACACTGGA
Organism: Pictodentalium vernedei; assembly: GCA_031216915.1. Lineage (NCBI taxonomy): Eukaryota > Metazoa > Mollusca > Scaphopoda > Dentaliida > Dentaliidae > Pictodentalium > Pictodentalium vernedei. Next base: position 142,585,484 of record CM062290.1, on the reverse strand, counting down.
TAGAGCGTCCCCACTTACTTTTCTTGTCGTTTTAAACAATTTTACTCAATTTAACTAACACTGAAGCTAGAACGCTAAACGTAACTTTGACCATATTGAACTATAATTACCCTTGTGGTCCAGATCCAAGTTTGGAGCTGTCAGGTCACTGTTTTCATGCATCTCCGAAACTAACAAAAATAACTCTTCGATTAAGATAACAACACAGATTAAGAGGACGTCCAACCGAACTTTGGTCAAATTTCAGGTAATTTTCTCCAAAGTTCAAAAAGGCCAGAAAGGAATAACCCCAATAAATTATATATCAATTTCTTTTGGAATGAAACATAGATCACGTGGAAACTAATATTTGCCATGAAAGTGTTACCATGTGGTAGAAAGCACTGCCCGAATGTCTCCTATGGCATAAGTAAGAGACCAGATTTTGTACAATAAAATACTTTAAATTTACTGAATAGTTATATTCTGCAATCCTTCCAGTACAGACTCGGAGAAAACTTTTTCCAATTCTTGCAAGGAACGGACAGAAGGACTAATTATAACTGAGGGTGTCTAAATTTCAGAGCTGCCATTTGTCCTGTGCTTGTTTACCTTTTATGAAGTTCACCAAGGGTCAAATCCACACAGTTCAAAGGGACAAGTATAGAGTCATGAAAGAGTGCATCAATGTAAAATGAAGAATGTCCAATGTGGCTTTTGTCAGTCTGCAGTGATCATACTCCCCCCCCCCCCCCCCCCCCCGACAATTCTGTGCTATTTTGCATGAGATTTGTGTCAAATTGGTAAAATAAGATGAGATTGATACACCTAAAAATGGGAAACTACCACACTATCCATTTGGTATTATCTGTGACCATTTCTGGCATTGCATGAGCAATGACAGCCCCGCCAAGAGTGCCATGTGAATGTTCACGTATGGCCAAAACAACACCTGCCCTGTATGCAGAATACTTACATCAACGGCTTCGTTAAGTTAGAAAGCATGGATTCTAATTCATTTGTTTTGAAACTATCTCCCTTCTGTAGTTGCTGTTTGGGGAAGCTTGACAGTTGCTTACTCGTGAGATTTAAGAACATTATTAACTGACCTGCTTACCAATACTAATTTTATAGACAATGAATTACATGCCTGAACAATATAGCAATTATGTTGGTTATTAAATTCATTTATCTAAAAACGTATGAGACTCTATGGTCTCACTTCGGTAATTCGTATCATTTTGTCCACCAGGTGGTTTTACGCTATTTCTATCAACAGATAGCACAATACACATAAAAGTTTGCAACCTTTTGGTGCCAATAGCGATGAAAATCGACGTGGATCCATCTTACCCACAATTCGGTTGTACGAGGAAGAAATTTAATTTTACGGTGGTACTAAATTTCACTATATTTGGTGAACAAAAAAAGAATTTTCTGAAGCTTTGGTCTTCTTATTCGATTAGCAGAATTCACCAAGCCTTCTTTACGTCACAAATATAGTTCAGGCTATAAGCAAACTATTTCTCGTAAGTATGCTATTGTGAAGACTGCAGTGTATGTTGATGTGAATATATTTTTGTTTTCAAACATAATTTTCCATTTTTGTGTTTTGCTCATCTATAACAACCAAATAATACCAGTTCGAATCGGTGGCGTAATAATCCTTTGCTGAAACTTGCGTAACTTTCTACAGTTTCCGGATTCAACATTGCTAATAATGACTGTATCTCGCAATTATTACATTGTCAGTTAAATATTTTCCATTGAATGTATCGTGTTTTATATATTACATCGCCTCACAGATTCGAAAACAGCAATGAAATGTTTGCATATTTCAGATCTTTGGAAATTAAATCATTTCCCAACTTTGCTGGAGAATCACGTGATCAAAACGGGCATGTCTTCCCAACACAATCTATATTTCGTGGTCGTTCATTTTCCTCTGAGAGTTTTCAACCCGTCGGTGACGAAATGGTGAATATGCTTTCTCCGTGTATGGAGTGTGGGGTCTTTTATTTACAACTCAGACAGTAGAATTACCGATCTATTCCTTGTTTTTCTTGTCGGTTACTTATTGGCAATTTCTTTAGGGCATTGTTAAAATTTTCAAAACAAAATGTCAGAAGGTTTGTTGGACGAACCCCTTAATGGTAATATGTCACTTATCCAGTGAATATTTAGGACAGGCAGGCAGGCAGGCGCTAGCAACAAAATGACCGACTGGAAAGATCGACTGGCCATCAAAGGGCCGCTTAAAAATAGGCAATTGAATATTTGGATGCATTTTGTTGGAAATCCCCAAAATATTTCGTCCTGATTGACATCAGCACGTACTTTTTGTTTCTTATTCTTTCTTCCATTCTGTTGGTTATTCTTTCTTCTATGATGGATGGCTGAGTACTGGGGTACTTTTCTGGGCAAATTTCTATCAATATCCGAAGAAATATGATTCGATAATCCGATTTCACAAAATTACAGTGGTAGCCCACGGGGAAATATTTTTGTACTGCTATGCCATATATATACGTTATAATTCACATTCATGCAGCACATTACGGACATTATCATTATGAAAAAGAGTTGAAAGTGTATTAAGTTGCTGGTTTGAATTTTGGCGCGCACAGGGTTCAGTACGATAAAACTTTTACAATTGTATTTTCTAGTTATGACGTTAAATGGTTTGAAATGAACCATTAGTATTTTCAAAGATGTGGCAATTTGCCATATCTTTAAAAATGCTAATGATTCATTTTAGTCAGTTATATAAATAAGTAGAAAATACAATTCTAGAAAATACAATTGTAAAAGTTTTATAGTATCGGTCCCTGGTCGTTGACTTATGTTTTTCCCGCGTTCGTCATCATTTCTTTGGGACTAAGAAAACCCTTGTGGCAAAAAGAGAAATCTATAGGGCTTACATACTTCAGCTTCGGCTTTTCATCGCTTAATCCTCGGTCGTTATTGCAAACACACAAAGCATATGGCGAGAGAGACATTGCGTACATATAGCCACTATTTCTAAGTATTTTTCTCTTTTAAATGTTTTAAAAGAGAGACAAACATTTTGTTAACCAAACTTTCTTGGCGCTCTATCAGTTGACTCTTTGAAAATCAATAAAACACTTTCATTATAATTTTACATACTGCTGTGTACTCCACAAGCCTCTCTCATTTGAACTAACTGGCCGAGTTTTCTACCAGGGTGTCATAATCTGTGGTTATAAAGGTGAATAAATCCTTCAGAATTCTTTCGGAACTGATGGGTAATGTGGATTGAAAGTTGTCAGGTGAACGAATGAAGGGGAAAAACTCCAGAGTTATTTCTCAAGAAGATCCCGCTTTCATGCGAGTTCAGCACGCAACCATTGTAACTATATGCCAAGTTTATAGGAACAAAACATGATTGCATGGTTTGAAGTCGGAATTTAAATACTTTTTGTTAATTACTAAGTCCCGCTTCCAGAATACTTCATCACACAAACGTCTATTTGAGTTAGAGTTTAGGTAAAGCAGGAGGTTATGGTTGGTTTCTGGTCAGTGTTAAGGTTTGGATTACCTTGTGTTACAAAAACATCTATAATTGTAATCTGTTCTATAAATGAATTATTGCCTCCAGTGAACCCTAACCATGTACTATCCAAACTCTTAACTTAACCCTACTGCAATTCTCTCACAAAGTGATCTCACTGATTTGTCCGTCTGCTTCTAACCGTCTGAGAGCATCGAAGCTCATTATGTTTACTTTGCTCCTGTACAAGTCTTTTTGTTGGTTTACAACGCGTTCGAAACGTAACGGTCCAGCTCTCCTAACTCTTTCCAGTTAGTTACAAATAACTCTTTGTGATTTCCCGTTACAGGTGAGCTAGCATTCAAGTAGATCAAGTACACAAAATCTCCCACCTCACAATTCCCTAACCCATGTTACTTTGGCTACAAGTGGAGGTTAGTGCGTAGTGGTAGAGTGTACGATAATTTCTAGATTTCGTGTAGGTCTTCAGTCATAGTAACAGTATGATAAATTCTGTACACAGCAAGTGGCGGAAAGTACAGATTTAGGTAGTACTTAACTTTGGGACATTGAAACCATAATCGCAGGTGCACAGGCGAAATCGACCGATAATCATCTGAGAAAAGCTCCGGACAAAATTCTAGGCAATTTAGGTCTTCTAAGACGAAAAGGGGCATAACTCTGGCAAAAACTGATCAAAACTATAATCGCAGGTGTACAGGATCCTATGGTAGTAAACATCCATACCAAGTTTCAAAGGAGTCGACCCATAAACATCGATACCAAGTTTCAAAGGAATCGACCCATAAACATCTGCGAAAATCCCCTGACAAAATCCACACTTTCAAAGACGAAAAGGGGCATAACTCTTGCAAACAAATTCAGATCGAAAGTATAATTGCAGGTGCGCAGGTTCCCATGGTAGTCAACATTCGTGCTAGGTTTCAAAGGAATCGATCCATAATTGTCTGAGAAAATCTCCAGACAAAATTCTTGGCCTGCTTTTTCAAGTCGAAAAGGGGCATAATTCTGGCAAAAATAATCCGACCGGAACTATAATCGGACGGACGGACTGACAAGGTGATTCCAGTGTGAAAAGAGGCATAATTCTGGCAAAAATAATCCGACCGGAACTATAATCGGACGGACGGACAAGGTGATTCCAGAGTACCCCCCCCCCCCCCAACCACAACTCGTTGCGAGGGTATAATAAATCTCGAAAGATATAGAACGAGAAACACAAATATTTATTGTTTGTTTGTATAGCTTTATTTACGTGACATGTACAGTAATTATAACGATAGCAGTATAATGAAAATAACCTTAATATATGCACCTGGCTTAAGGGACCTATATATCACCTATCGCTCTAATACTTTATTAGGCATGCCGAATATTGGCGAAAAAGTAAGAACAATCATGTCTTGCTGTTCATATAGGTCAACGTGTGATAAGTGAGGCCGAACAGTGGAACAAACAGTCTGAACAGTATTCCGTAACAAATAAACAACTCTCGTATATCATCAGCTGGATGCGAGCTTTAATTGCAAGATGGACATTTTTTCTTTGAAGATCCCCATCCCCGAAATGATGGCCGTTCACGAAAAACCAGAGGTAAAACACTCTGAAAAGTAGAGACGAAAAACTCTGGAAACGTGCGCTGAAAGACAAGACAGATACGTAATATCCTGTCATGCTATCACCATTTCTCCGGGGCAGACGTTCAGACCTCGTGCGTTCATGTAATAATTGAACACAGAAAACATAAATCATTATTCGGAGAAATCAAAACGTCATAACACAGCGTGACTTCCCCAGTTCTTCAGAAAACTGAACTGTCATGAACGGATGACTCGCAAGAACTGATTCAATTATCCAGTGAACTCTAACTGGTCACATCAGAGACATCACGTGATACACCCCAACACATTAACCCAGGAAAGACTACCGACCTTCCCATTCTGCTGTTACTCCAAAATGTCAAGACAACAGTTTCTTGCTATACTTGCGAAACGCAAGAAACTATTAATATCCTCAAGCTACCGCCCGGAAAACCTACACGAAATCTGGAAATTATCGTACACTCTACCACTACTTACTAACCTCCACTTGTAGCCAAGGTAACATGGGTTAGGGAACTGTGAGGTGGGAGATTTAGTGTACTTGGTCTACTTGAATGCTAGCCCATGATAAAACATGAATACATGCACCTGACTAGAGGAGATATATACAGCTTAAACATAATGTTTAACAACATGAACTCACGGCTAACTACTCCACGTTAGCGTTGAAAAACGGGACAAAAACAGCGTTAAGAATTTCGTCCCTATATCGCTGTCCATTCAGATTACCATCGATGAAGATCAACGGCGTTCGATCGTGCAAGGAAATTCCTGCCCAAACCATTACACTACCCCCGCCGAAACGGCCGCATTCTCGCACGCAAGCATCCGAAAACCGTTCTCGTCGACGATACACTCTTGCCCTATCATCAGCGCGCCGTAGACAAAATCGTGACTCATCACTAAAAAGAACTGTGTTGCATCCCTGCTGAGTCCAGCGAACACGCTGGCGAACCCATTCCATTCAGACGGTACGATGTCGTTGGGTAAGGATTGGTCCGTGGTATGGACGCCTACTTCGGATGCCGTGTTCAGCGAGTCTGTTGCGGACAGTTTGTGCACTGATTTTATTGTTCGTTCTACCAGGAGTAATTGCTGCTGTCCTCGTCGCCGGAAGGAAACGATCTCGCAAGTGAGACGTCCCGATGTGTCGGTCTTGTGCAAGGGTCGTAACTCTTGGTCGACCTGAACGCGGTCGGTCGGCAGTAGATCCAGTGGTTCTGTACGTTCCAATGAGACTGTAAATAGTGGCCACAGTGACTACGAACTTAGCAGCGATCTTATCAGGAGGTATCCCAGCCTCATGCATACCAATGGCACGCAACCTCTGATTTTCGGTTAACCTTGGCATTTTTTTAAATGTCGGAAGACAAAACCTAGCGTGTTTTCTCAATAACCCAGGCTTTCTAGCACAACATAACACAAAGAAAATCGTCGGCCACCCATTCCATTTCACATTCTCGGGTAGCACGTGCTATTCTGAAATCCGTAGCAAAATTGTATACGGTTGGGTGGACAACAACAACATGTCATTAAACTCTTGGCACGACTTCTTGTCCACAAACATGCAACATTAGAACTATTATATTTCATCCTTTATGCTATTTTTCACATTTGTTTCTATTATACTTTCTTTTTTGACTTAGTATATATGTTTCTGAATGATGTTGCCCAATCATCTAATACTTTAAATCTTTCTGTTATTACTGCCAGCATATTTCTCATGAACTCTTACGTAATAATGGCTGGATTTAGAATTTCTAACGTTAATAAATGAACGTACAATGTGCATTTTGTAAAAGATTAACAGCATTACAACCCCTATCGTAACACAGAGCATCTCCGAGGTACAATAAGAGTTGTAAAATTACTTACGCTCCCAATGACGATTACAGAAAAGTGATTTAATACACAGGTATTTAAATACCGGAATGATATATACTTTAATTTGGGTTCAGGTGCAATATAAGTAATGGAAAATTAGTTTGAAAATAGGCGATAGGTTATTTTCGATGTCGTCAAAAATCTAAACAAAATAATAATTTTTCAACTTTTTACAGTCCATCCGCACGAACAGTGCTTTGCAGTTTGAACACCAAAAAAAAAAAATTAAAATTAGAACATTTTTAGATATTTGACTGCATCTAAAATAATGTGTTGCATTTTCAAGCTAAATTTCCCAGTACTTATATAGCACTTTAAACAACACAACGGATTCACGAATCTAGTAAAGTTAGTTATAACATTATTAAGAATCAAATGACTGATTATTAAGTAAGCTATATAAATTAACACTACTATTAGCTGATTATTAAACCGAGACATTATCCCATTTATATTATTTAACCCGTAAACACTAAATTCTAAATTTAACAAATATGAATTTAAGTTTTGATTCTCAAGATAATTATTCCTATTTTGTAACACTGAATATTTGTTTTGAAACTAAATTTAGCTTTAAATTATTTATAATACTTGAAATTTAAAAACAGATATATTAACCGAAAATCCTACAATAATATAAGCCGTAGACATCTTCTAATGATTGTTGCTAAGGGCTTTACCTAACACGTATAGAAAATGACACTTCCAAAACCAATTTTAGAATAAGTAATTATATACATTTGTGGCCAAAAACGTCCGCTTGTGATCCCTCGTTGGAACGATGTTATGTTGGGAAAATATATTTATAGTGGTTATACCCGCTTTGGATATTATATCTGCTTTCCATCTTTGATAAATCTATGTCATGGTGTGATCACTGCTATAATTGCATGCCATGTTCATTCAACTGCATCAGTGGTGGTTTTGGGGTGTAAGTCGGATGTGGCTGTCGGGCGTGGAAATGCCGAATAGTGAGAAATTTTGACAGACGATAAGTGACGACCAGAGGATGCCGTCGTTTGTCGGAATTTTCGACATACAGCGGTAACCTCTGGCTATCACGTAACGTATGCCAGAATTAATGTTTCTCTATAGCGATAATAATATCTGAGGTAAATAAAATTTTACCTGCTGGACAGTTATTCTGCCGACTGAACAATTATTCTGCCAAACTGCTTAAAGGTGTTTGCCAAGCGTATATCCCACCCTCTTTCAGTTTATCACATTTGTTAAGTTTTTAATTTCTTTTTCTATGAAGTAAACGTTTTGGTCCACCTACTCGTTGATTGCATACCACACACCACCTACTAGTCATAACATTTCGCAATCAAATCATTTCCAGTAACTGCTCGATAAACTGGCACAGTCTAAAGACAATATTGTATTGAATGCATAATGATAATTACATGGGAGATGACAGGAAGACAGCCAATCTGGATATGTCATCTCCCTGTAGTATTCTTTTACTTTCTCATGATTGTAATCTAATATGTATATATAAACTTTATACGTATCCTAAAAAATAAAGAATCTAATCTAAAAACTAATCTTCTATTGTGGAAAAATTCATTTTTCTTACTGATTGTTTCACATGTCACACAGCAAAATCGCTACCGATTGGCACTGACAAACTTCCCGTGTGGAGGTTTCAAAACTTCGCAACAATTTGTAACATAGTAACGTTGTTCATGCTAGTGAATTTTATGGTGATGTGCATTGCAACAAGGTATACCACAGTCCTGTTTGGATATTAGGTGGTGTGAATGGTCTGCGATGGAGGGACCACGATCTCGATCTAGCAAATAGATGCTCTACTTTTGTCTTAGGTGGTGGTGAATGATTGATTGAGTTCGATGAACAAATTTGGTTGCATTTTGCACGCTAACTGCTGTAAAGGTGTAAAAAATAAATTGCTGCTCTATTTGCCTTTTCCGATGTGTTTGAGTATTGGTTAATAATGTTGAAATTAAGTCACTCCTGTTGATCTGGAGAACATGTCGCATTGTCTGTTTTAGTCCCTTGACGATTTGTGATGAATATCACATTTTCCCGTTTTATTCCCTGGGACTGGGTCATTCTGTTATGTGGCATACAGTTGGATAAGCTCAACTGGATCACGGGTACTCGGCACAAGCTGTGAAATCGAAAGAAAAATGATATTTGATAGCATTTTTGAATCGATGCTGACGTGCCCCCATAATGGTATATAAATATTAACAAGGTACACAACTCGCTTTTCGAAAACGATAGCACTCGTCTTTGTTATACGCCCCTCAAATTTGATCCTATCCAGCAGTACCCAGTGTCAGTGGAAAGGGGAATGAATAAGCTTTACAGTGGTGTATTACACGACCGTTGGGTTTCTTGAGTTGATCAAGATAACTGGGAGAAGTCGCAGAAAAGGACCAAAAAAAATTAGTTGGACAACATAGTGTACAGTGGAAAGTGGGTTACGAGCGACCTGTGAACTGGATAAGCTCAGAGTCTTTTGTTGTGTATGTATCCTACATAAAAGCATATCACTAGCAATTACAAAAATATAGCGAGTGTCAATCTCATTATAAACCATATCACACCATTAGAACTGTTAACATTATCAACAAAAATAATAATTTTGAAATCTTGTTTTTATAGATAGCCATATACGTCGAGATGTAGTCAGTCTACTTTTTGTTTGAACAAAAGGTATCCTATGGGTCAACCACATATGTTTCCTGGATTTGTGGGTACAAGACAACAAATAACTCTTAAAGTATTCGAGAATTGTAAGAGTGGAAGAATTACTCGAGTTGTACGGCTTACTACAATGGTTTAATTCCTGGAAAGACAGAGCATGAGGGACTCCTGGTGTCTGAAAGATTGGCTGAACTAATGGTTTAATCCTCATTATTTTGCAATATCAATGCATTACACGCTGCAAATTTTATTAAAACTCCTCGAGATTTCTATTAAAAAATATCGATTCCACATACCTAGGAACGTTTTGTCAGTTGTATAAAATTCCATTTCGATTTTTCAATGGCCACAATTTTGACGTTTCAAAGTATTGGAAACTTGCTGGCTCCATGCTGTTAATGAATCCGCTGCTCGTGTTAAATTTGACATATATTTTGTTTAATGGCATTCTCATTGTCTGTTTATTTCTCACGTCCCACCAGTTAATATATTTTATTTCAATCATATTTTCTAATATACAGTTCCTTTTGTTTCTGATATATGTTTCTTTGCCCATAGACCGACAAACGAGTAAATTCTCGAAGTCTGTTGTCGGGAACATAAAAGAGCACGGGATATCTGGAAAAAATGTCTAAGCATAAAGAAGAGCAAGAAGCACTATTTACAAACAAAAAAAACGCTAAAAGTTTGAAGAGAGCGAAAATAAAAGCTTTCAATGGGACGACTTCAGAGCACATTAAAATACACAGCGAAAGAATGTACGAAAGTGGTTTTACAAACCTTGAAAAAATTATGACTGATGTATAAACAATACAGGAACTCTATATTTAATACGTAGATGTTGTATTGTGAATATTAAAATGAACACTGACTGACAGTGTAATTAACAGAAGAGTGTCCGTCAGATGATGTGGAAGGGAGAGTCATTCTTAATGAGGGTAGCATTTTAACAAATAGGTTTTCCTTCTTTCTTTTGGTTTTGGTAAACAAGAGATCAATTGTGTTTCAAATGCACCATTAAGCTGCCATATTTTCTTATATGAGTTTTTCTTATAAGTTACCCGTAAATTTGTATTTATTTTGTGACTAACACTTCGAAAATGCATGTGGAATCGTTTGGGGATTTATGTCACGCTGCAAGTAATGACGGATCACTCCAACATCCATGGTAATCCGCGAATGGTCACCTAATGATGTTATGGTTTTAGGATTATGTATTGTTACAGTTCAGGTCTAGGTGGCATAGTGTTACAGTGCTCTAGTTTAGATAGGGACTGCCATCAATATGGTAGAGGTTTTTAAGAGTGGTATGTAGGAAAGAAAAACAGATCACATCATCTTTGTATAACATGAGTAGAATGCTAATAAGATACTTGGAATCTACACCCATTTCGCGCTTTTGACATGGATTTTGCTTCTTTTTCAGTTAGTTCACAACATATCCGTATATATGTTTAACCGGTTGACTAATATAAGCTGCGAACGATAGCACCAGTATCTGTTTCTGAGTAACTTTGAAATATACTTCTTCCTTTCGAAACACAATTCAGGAACACCCCCCCCCCCCCCCTCAATTTGAACGTGCACTGCAGTGTTTGGTTATATATATATATTGGAAAAGTCAGTTCATGAATATTGTTACAGTCAAGCTTACTAATTAAATCGGAGCAAGTGATTGCACCCGAATGGTCTATGAAGCATGGGGTTTGACTTACATGTACTCTGTTAGAAATTACCATTAATTTACGGTAATCTATTGGCAACCAGCTGCAGGTCTTCTCATCGTAACTTTTACGGTAACTACCGTTTCTAGGGAGCACGGTGGCTCAGTGGTTACGGAATTGGACATCAAACCGAAAGGCCCAAGGTTCTATCCCCGCCAAGGGTAACTGTGTTGTGTCCTTGAGCAAGGCACTTAACCCTTTACCCAACGAATCGGCCGCATCCGCCCGCGTAATATGCAAATTCAGAAGTTGAAAAAATATTATTTTTAAAAAAATTTCAACAAAACCATATCATTTAACCCCTCGTTGGAACGAGCTCATCGAGCTCGTTCCAACGATGGGTCACATGATATGGTTTTGTTGAAAGTTTTTGAAAAATTAAAAAAAATGATATTTAAAATAAAAAAGTTTGATATCGTCTGCGTTCGGTAAAGGGTTTTAATCCCGATTGGCCACACCGGGACACGGTGGCGTTGCGTACTGCGTATCGATGGTACACTTGTCTTCAACCAATGCTAACCCTGATTGTGTAAGTTAGTATGTTGGGGAGACTGGCAGTTGTTCGTCGTTGCTCGGTGATTTTCTCCGGGTACTCCCTAAAACTGTTCTACACGAGGTGACCTTGTCTGTCGAAAGTGTTGTCGTTAAACCCCAATAAAATAAATAAATAACTACCGTGTTTGCTTAAAGCGTGATCACGGCAACAGAGATGTGTTCATGTTTAGTGGAGCTTGTTGTGTGGTGGCGTTTAATTCTTTAATTACTGTTTTTGCGTAACATCAACGTCCGGGCCAGCATTTCTGTAAAGTGTCCATTCTCAAGGTAAACCAATTAATATCTTTAACCGATAGTCAATCAGCTGCAGGTTAAAGATGTTATTCGGTCTACTTTTGATGATGATTGAACAAGCGTCTCATGTTGTGAAGCTCACAATATACATCTCTGTGGGAAGGAAAATAGTATGGACGAAAAGCAGACGCCGCAATTAACAACAAATCGATAAGGAGGATCAAATTTAACCACTTATCTTACATGTCCAAACGACAACACTTTCAAAAACATTTTTGAATGACTAAAAATTTTCATTTTTGACCACAAACGAATACCTTCGAAACGGACATATCATGCTCGTTCTAATGAGGTTGTCATGAGCTGTGTTTTGAAGGGAAAAATTGAAATAAAAACAAAATTTGAATTGCGATTTCTGTGAAAAAAACCGTTTGCCGTATACGACCGTTTTGTGGGGTAAAAGGTTAATCCTTCATCACCATAGAGCTATAGGATGAATTATTACTGGGCTAATGCATATGAGCAAAGGACAGTATAGTTAACAATATTTCCATTTAGGAACACTGAGTTGAAAGCAGAAGGTGTCTCAAAACGAGGCGGGGGTGCAGGCATTTGGACAACCTCAGCTATTTTTCCAGCCGGGATATTTTCGTCAGGATTGCAGTCCAAGATATCAATTATCTCTTGCTAGTAATTTTGTTTGCAGGTTGTAGGTAAAGGATTAATTCGATATTTGGTCTTCTGTAAAACCCCATGCATGCATGATGAAGTTGGAAAGTTGGAATATTGTGTCAGTCGGGACTTCAGTCATCACAGTGGCAAATCACATTCAACCCCTCCCCCACCCCCCTATATCGATCATCTTCGCGACGCCCCTGGATAAAAGGATTGAATGTTACTGTACTTGTTGCTATCACATCGATGTCGGCAATACAAGGCAAATTTGTATCAGCAGCAGATAAGACTGTTCTGCATTTCGTTCTATTTTTGTACCTTTTCGAATACTGAGCCGAACTTCATTATTTTTTGCGGTTTTTTTTTGTGTACCAAATGTTTCTTGTCGAAGAACAATGTGTCAGTGAATTTAAGTTCAAAGAAGTTTATAATTTTCTCATCAGCAAAGTCAGTTATAATTCCCCCAAACAGCCGCCAATGTTATTTTGCGCCAGCGTGAATATTTGTCTGTCTGTCATATTATAATAAGGTGGAATTTTCAAGAATGTGTTTGTAGGATTAGGAAAGACAGATTTCCGTTTCTATGTACGACTCTTCAATCGTTATTCTGTTTGTTTAAACTTGTACAAGTTTTATTTTGCAATATATATTCAGTACGTCGTTACCGTGTGGAAGAATACAAAATTTGTAAACTTGAATAATGGAAGTCATTCTGTAGTCCCAGCACAATTCAGCGTTGAAATTATTAACTCTTCATCTTACGTTATCTGTGTTTAGAAACCTGTGTACTGATATAGAAATATCTAAATGTCAAGCTGTAAATTCTCCCATATTGTAACTAGTCTCCGGGTACTCTGGTTTCCTCCACCGGCAAAACTTTCCGACACGATGTGACCCATAGCTGTTGAAAGTGTAATTCGGCCCAAAATCAGAGGCGGACTGGCCATATGGTCCACCGGGAAAATTCCCAGTGCCCCCCCCCCCCCCCCCTATTAGGGTCCCACTGGGGCCGCAAAACTGATGCAGCCCGACACGTGTTGGTGCATGGAATTTTGTGAAAATTACCAATAGGCCAAATGGATCTGATTGCATAGATTGGCGGTATACCGAAATGGTCTCGGTGTGGACTTCCATAGACAGTCCATATATATAGACATTTCGATATATCAACAGTCTAGTCTGCATTTGATCGCTCAGATGAAAGGAAACAGCGTTCTGTCAGTTTGAAAAATCAAACTTTTCTCCCATTGGGTCGAACTATGGTCGGCTCGATCGGTCCACACCCCACCCCGGGTGCAACAATTTGTTTCCTGAAGAGCGACGAAGATGATATAAATATGCCTCGAAATGTTCTTTATGTGAACTGCAAATGAATGCTCAGATGCAGGCAAGAAGCGTTCTTTCAGTTCGAAAAATCAAAATATTTTCTGGGTCCAGGGACCACTTGGTGCATTTCCCGATAACGTTTCTTGGCCCAGTCCGCCCCTGCCCAGTAAATAAATGAATTCTGGCCCTGAGACTAATTTCATGGCTTCTCTTCGAAATTTGAGTGTCACTGGGAGGCTACGACATGCTTTTAGCTGTTCTAGAGGAGTTTATGTCTTTAGAAATGAAGATTTTTTGGGTATGTGAGGGTTGTCTTAGGTCCTCTCCTCTCCGACCCTTATTTGTAAAATGGGTGGTGGTGGGGAAATCATTAACACAAATCTTCCCCTAAACCCAAGCAATTTCATATTTTACATCTGGTAAATAATGAGAAGATGATTATATTTCGAAAATCATATTAACCCATTCGTCGCTGCGCAATTTTGGTTGTATCCTGAGCTGAACCCATTATTAGGGGAAATGGGGTCAAGATGAAAAAGGTGAAAACGCCAATTGTAATTTTAAAATTGTTAGTACATGTTTGAACATCATGCTGTAACCTTATTCAGAAACAATGTTATCTCTTTATATAATTACCCCACCCCATTCCCAACCACACTCTCCAAAGCTTATAAGAAACGACGTCTGGTCCAAGCTACCTACCCCTTGAATTTAACTCCTTCATGGCTGACTTTTTCGAGTCTGACATTTGAAGAATATCAAGAAAGGTAACTCTACCTTTTGTGGAATCATATTTACGAATCCAGATACGAAAAAATAAGCTGACCACATTGTCCAAACTTGGTCCAATAGGCCGTTATATAACACTTTTGTTATGTCCTCCTGAGGCGCGGACGACAAAACATAAAAAATATATAACGGACTATGGGGCCAAGTTTGTACTACGGTGCACGTTGTTGCTACCGGTATTTCTGTGTAACCGATCGAGAGAAAGGTGTGGAGCCGAGGCTTGAACCGTCGACCTCTAGCACACAAAGCGACTGATTTATCACAAAACTAACACCACTGGATCAACCAGGCTGATTGGTAAATTACCTTATATCTCGACAGCTACACTACTGCCATGTTCTCATCTGGAGAGGCGACAAATAGTGGAACAAATGTATGATGTCATATCGTCAATCGATTACATTTGTTACAACGTATTATTCCTTATATTGAGAATAACAGTGTGCTGTGGTATTCATTCCCTATATGTGATATCTCCGTACTCAATACGGAGTTATAGCACAGGGCATTAAAATTTGAGTCCGTAAGTAGTATCGCATGTACCCGAACGGATCTCATTGGTGGACCTATTGGGGGACCTGGGAAGTGACGTCATAGTCATCTAACTTAGTTACGTCATGTTTGGTTGCCATGGTAGCCCGCATGAGCGGCCATCATGTGACGTCATTCCCATAGCGATTGGTGATTTAGTGTGCATGCACAGCGCGTGTTGTTAGGGTGACAAATGTTTCCGTCGTCCATTTATTATACGTGAGGCCGCCATCTTGGTTTCTATGGTAGCATGTGGTCGCTATGAGCCCGAACGTCCTACAGTATGATGGGGTGTATTCAGAGGTTACGTAAACTGGAGTCAATCTAATTACTCAAATAGACCCAACAATGATCCCAAATCAATGTCAGGGACTCCTGAGGCCCCGTAAGGCCTGGGCTGACGTGGGGTTATTTAGTCCCGCTGATGAAGTTGCGGGAAAATTAGACCAACGTGGAGGGTCGGAATCCAAGTGTCGCGAACTCGGCGCAGAGAGCTGAGTTAGACCGACGCCGTGATTCCTTCTCTGCCAAATTGGCCTGAAATAGGTTCGATTTCCGTTAGGTGTGATTCCTAATCACTTCAGGCTGTATAATGGAAAGAATGATTTAAAGTAACAACGATTCTTTTATTTACACATAAAAATAAATCCGTTTCAATATTTCAACAATCAACAATTCAATTCTTTTCACAGAAAATGGGTCACTACGGTTAAATAATTCTAAACAATCATATAGTCATTCTATAGCCCTGTACTGGCACTATAGTCTACACACTGGAAATGTTACTACCGTGAGCTCGCCATAAGAGCTTCGCAAATCTGAAATGTTATTACAGTGAGCTCGCCATAAGAGCTTCACCCGCTTAGGCTCAAATGTCAACGTCTGCGCGTAACTGTACATCTGGCTGTCGGAGGGTTCCGACCAGCAATGTTCGTCATCTATAAACCACCGTACTTCTGATTTGGGTCAGATATTGTCTACTCATACCTTATGTGCCTTTTGAAAGTCCTCCGTGAAAGTCCTATTGAAATATCCACCGTTCCTGGTTGAATTCACGATTCACAAATGCCCTTTTTTGTGCTAGGGCGAAATTGTCACTCACACCGATCTCCAGTCGGTATTACGATGTTCCGACAGCAAAATAAACTACTCAGAACGCAATCAGGCTGACGCTTCAAAGGGTTAATACGCACAATACAATTAACCTACACTTCTGACTATTGCAGGACGATACCTGCTACTCGACAATCTAAACTTTAACGTCCCACCTGGGGTGTTCCTTCTCACGAATTCGGCCCCGTAGCCGCCTATCAACTTTAAGCTAAATCAATCATGGAATGCCCTCTCTGGCGATTCCAGCCGTTTCAGGGTCCTGTGATCGAAGGTACCCTTATGCCAGGAAACAGAGTCCGCCTGTCCTGGACTTCACCAACGTGTGTGTGACCCCAAGTGTGTCTAATGCTCTGCTCTTCCAGGTATATATACTTTTTACCCTAAACTGTCAGGTGGACCGACGCTCATCTGTCCACCTGTCAAAACGGTGGGAGATGACGTATATCGAGGCAGAATCAATACAAGTCATCTCACGCGTGACTTAACGCTGACTTCACTTGTCGAGAAAACCGATTCGTTCTTGCCATGATTGTTAGGTGACGATACGATAGACATTTCTATCGTTTTAGAATCTCGTTTCTTAATTGACCGTGACGATATCTTGACACCAACCGATTACGTCTCGTAAGACTCCGACTACTGTAGAAACTAAACGAGATTAGACCTTATCTAACATACCGTTTCTCCCCTGGGTCCCTGCGCTAAAGCTGGATATACACCACGTGTGTTTTTTTCCAGCTTTACAGAGAAGTGAAATTCATGTAGGTTTTTCGCCTTGATGCGGAATATATTTTGAACTTACAATATCTTTAAATATGAGGCCCCTTGCCCCTATATTTAGGCTGGCTTTGCCCTGACAACTCCCTTCCCGAAAGAAAGACCCTGAGGATCTCTTAAAACGCAAGGGGCAAAGCCACGCACGCTCGCCTCTCACACCCTTTTACAATCTACCCATCATGTTTAAGACTACAAAACTGTGCCCTAGTGGTCGTGGGGTTCATGACCGGGCTCATGCGTCGGCCATACCGATTCCCACGACTCACACGCTACCACATGCTCCCGTCTTGCGGGTTTACATATGGAGA
Source organism: Pictodentalium vernedei (assembly GCA_031216915.1). Lineage (NCBI taxonomy): Eukaryota > Metazoa > Mollusca > Scaphopoda > Dentaliida > Dentaliidae > Pictodentalium > Pictodentalium vernedei. The sequence goes on along the minus strand of CM062290.1, from coordinate 142,567,780 downwards.
GTAGCCTTATTCTTAGATTTGCAGCACTCTCTCTCTCTCTCTGTAATACTATATATTTACACCCAAACATACACATTTTTATACACGTTCGCCCATTTTGCAAACAGTTCACTTGGCACTCACTCCGACGAGTAACACCGTCCGCGCCTTTGCGTCAGATGGGTTAATTCCAACGGAGTGTAACCTCGCCTCCCGTTCCCCTATGTCTTGTGAAGGGGCAAACGACCCCTGCATTATGTTGAGCCTCACCCTCGCAAAGCTCAACCAGGGGATTAAAATTGTGCCTCACACACTCACACATTCAACACACAGATTTCCCGACCGCGCCTTTGCGACAGACGGGGTTAGTGTATCCCACACTTACAAAACTCGACACACAGGCTCCCCGTCCACGCACACGCGACAGACAGGGCAGTGTATCTCACATTCGCACTCACAAACAACTCTAGTCGGCAGTCAGAGCAATAATAATACTAAAAATAAGAAAATTTCTTCCGGGCCTTAACACCGGGTTTACGAAACTCATACCGCTATCCTTGGCGGCTGAGGTAATCGGCCGCCACGTTATCTTTGCCCTTAATGGCCTCTATCCTAAACCGGTAATTTTGCAGCAGGAGGGACCATCTCATTATCCTGCTGCTTTCTACCTTACATTTCTGGATGTATGTTAGCGGCTTGTGGTCCGTGTGGAGCACAAACTCTCGGCCGTACAAGAAGTTTTGAAACTTCTTCACGGCAAACACCAGCGCCAAACATTCTCGTTCGATCACTGAGTAGTTTTGCTCCCTCGGGAGGAGCTTCTTACTGGCGTACGCTACAGGGAAATGGCCGTCAGTGTGTTCCTGTAGCAGGGCAGCTCCCACCCCCGCATCGGACGCGTCGGTCTGGACGACGAATGGCTTTGAAAAATATGGGAGTCGCAAGACCGGTGAACTGACCAAGATATCCCTCAAGGTGTTGAACGCCCGGTCTTGGTGGGGTCCCCAGTTCACCTTGTTGGGTTGTCCTTTCCTTGTAAGGTCGGTCAAGGGTGCGGCTACCTCCGCAAAATTGGGCACGAACTTCCGATAGTAGCCAGCTAAACCCAGGAAGGATCTTACTTGACGTTTGGTCTGGGGTGGTTTGGCGTCGCGCATTTTCCCCAACTTCTCCTCGTCCATGGTTACTTTCCCCTCACCGACCTTATGACCCAGGAACTCTATGGTCCGGAAACCTATCAGGCATTTCGAAGGTTTCACGGTGAGTCCGGCCTTTCGCAGCTTGTGAAAAAGGGACCGGAGGACGCTGACATGTTCCGCCCAAGTCCTTGTGTTGCCCAGGATGTCGTCCACATAGTGTTCCACGCCCCTCAAATCCTCCAACAGTCTCCTCATCATACGATTGAACGTGGCCCCGGCGTTGACCATCCCAAACGGCATCTTTTTAAATTGGTAGCAGCCGTCGGGCGTGGTGAAAGCGGTCATTGGCCGATGTCTCGTCTCGACGGGGATTTGCCAGTAGCCCTTACTCAGGTCGATTTTGCTGAAATATTCAGCTTGCTGCAGTTTGGACAGTATGGCCTCTATATCACCCATAGGCTCGTTGTCAAACTTGGTGACAGAATTCAGCCTCCTGAAGTCGATGCAGAAACGGAGGCTACTATCCTTTTTCTTCACGAGGACCACAGGGGAGTTGTAGGGGGAGTTTGATGGCTCGATGACCCCAGCCTCCAGCATCTTTTTGACTTCCTCCCTCACATCCTGTCTTTTTGAGTAAGGGATGCTGTAGGGCCTCACCCTCACTGGGTCCGACGTCGTGAGCTCTATTTTGTGCTCGGCCAGATGGGTGGTTCCGGGACTATCGGAGAACACGTCCCCGAACTCCTGCAATAATGCCAAGGCTTCTTGCCTCTGGCAGTCGTCCAGTGCATCGTCGATGCGCACGTCCCTATACGTTTCCGCCCCGTCGACCTCCCCAAGGACAAGCAGGTTTTCGTCATCTACGACGCCGGCCTCGTCGTGGTAGTCGCTCTCGATGACGGCCATAGCCGCGGCCTTTTGGGGCACCGAGGGGTTGGGATTGCCCTCCCCAGCCTTAACAGGGGTTGGCTCTCCCTCCCTCTCCGGTATAGTCTGAGCAGGTTGGCGTGGTAGACCTTGCTCTTCCCCTCTACATTCACTCGGTAGTCCGTCCTGCTTATGACCTCAGTGACGTCGAAAGGCCCTCTCCACTGGAGTAGCAGCTTGTTGTGCTCAGTTGGGAGGAGCACTGTCACTTTCTGACCGACCTCGAATTGCCTGTTCCGCGTTCTCCGGTCGTAATGGTGCTTGTACTTGCCTTGGGCCTTGTGCAAGCTTTCCCTGGCCAGGCGACATGTTTCCTCTAATTTGTTCCGGAGGTCGAGGACATATTGGTAGGTGTTACGAACCTCAGGAGTCTCCGTCCCCGTCCAGAGCTCCTTCAATGCCTGCATGGGCCCCCTCACTGTTCGTCCATAGAGCAGTTCGAACGGAGAAAATCCGGTGCTCGCTTGTGGCACCTCCCTGTAGGCAAAGAGGACGGCCGGCAGGTAGCGGTCCCAATCCTTGAGCCGCTCCTGGCACATCCTTTTCAGCATATCCTTCAGAACGCCATTGAACCGTTCGCAGAGCCCATTGCACCTTGGGTTGTACGGGGTGGTGAAGATCTGCTTCACAGACACCAACCGACATACCTCGTCAAGCATCCCCGACGTGAACTGCGAACCTCTATCGCTAAGGATTTCCTTCGGAAAACCGAGCCTACAGAAAATCTCGAGGAGTGCTTCGGCAACTCGCTCGGCTTCGATCCTTGGCAAAGCTATCGCCTCGGGGTACCTCGTGGCGTAGTCCACGACAGTCAGGATATACCTGCTGCCCTTGTCGGAAACAGGAGAGATCGGTCCGATCAAATCCACTCCGACCCTGTCGAATGGCGCATCCATGAGAGGCATCTCTCCCAACGGTACCCGCTGGACTTTCCCCTTCGGGACAGTTTTCTGGCAGACGTCACATGACCTGCAGAACCTCGTGACGTCGCCTGTGATGCCAGGCCAGTGGAAGCTGGACGTGATTCTATCGAGGGTCTTCCTGGTCCCTAGGTGGCCCCCAACCACGGATTCGTGAGCCAGGGTCATGATCTGCTTCCTGAATTCTTGAGGCACCAGAATCTGTCGTGCCTCAATAATTGCCTGGCCACGGGGCTGCTCGTGTTCCCTGTAAAGCACCCCCTTCCTTACGGATAACTTAACTCGCCCCTTACCCCAGGTGGCGACACTGTCACCACTTTTGGCGAGGTCCCAAAATTTCTTCAGTGTGGGGTCACTGGCTTGGGCGCTCTTGAGATCGTCGGTATTAACTTCGCCCACGGCTTCGGTCGGAACATTCAGTGGTCGGATGGGCCTTTTTGCCTTTGCTGCCTGGGACCTCGTAACCACGGCCGATGCCTCGGCGGGTGCCGACCAACTGCTGTCTGGGTTATTGCTAACACCAGGGATATTTCCGATCACGAGATCATACACCGGGTCTTCCATGCACATGGCCTCCACCTCACCGGTGTAGAAAGGCGTGTCCACTTGCACCCTCGCCAGCGGAAAACGCCTAAGTGTCCCATCTATCAACACACACAGGTGGTCACCCCCGGTGAGCTGTGTGTCGCTCACGAGGCGCCTCCTGATCGCAGCGCTACTGCAGCCAGTGTCGCGAAGCAACTGTACCTCCTGCTGGCCGACGTACCCGGTGTAAATAGGCATGGTGCCCCCGGCGGAGGGGTGACTTTCACACATTCCGCTGATTATGGGAATGATTGTCCCACCTTCCAGCCTTAGCTGTCCCTCCTGGATGCAGTCGCGGAGAGGACTGCTTTCTGGGCCTATGGTTTGGCACAGCGCTGCGGTTTGCCTGTTGTTCCCTGGCCTCTCGCCACCCCTTCGCCTCCAGTCCTTCGGGGAGGGGTCTCTCCTCCCCTTTTGCGCTGTACCCCCGGCCCCCTGCTGGGGTGGTCTAGAGTTCCCAGTGGCCTTGGCCTGTCGCTGCCAACAATCTCTGGCAATATGACCCCGCTTGTTGCAGATAAAACAAGTGGTGTCCTTGGGAGCGCTCCCCTTCCGGCTGGTCTGCAACGCAGGAGGATCGGGGTGGTGTTGCCTTACGGGTGCCATTGCCAACCCGTTTGCCCCACCCCTAGCCGATTTGGGTGCGTTTACACTCCCACCGTGGGCCTCGATGTAGCGTTCTGCCACAGTTGCCATCTCATCATAGGTGGGCGGACCCCTTTCCTTGATGAACAGGCCCAACTCCTTGGAGCATGTAGTTAAAAACTGCTCCCGGAGAAATAGATCTCGCAGAGCTCCATATGACTCATTCACTTCTGCGAGATCAGTCCAGCGGTCAAAGTACCGCCTAGCTCGGGCAAAATACTGAGGTACAGTTTCTCCCTTCTCCTGCTTAATTTCTCGGAACTTGGTCCGGAATCCTTCTTCAGTGAGCTGGTATCTCCGAAGGATGGCATTCTTCAGCTCACTGTAGTCGTTAAGAAGTGCAGGAGGCATACTGGTATAAGCCTCGAGGGCTTTACCTGACAACGAAGGGCTCAAGCACATAGCCCATGTGTCTTCTGGCCACATTTGACTGGAGGCAAAACGCTCGAACCTCTCCAAGTACGAGTCCAAGTCATCTGTGTTTTCATTGAAATGAGCGAGATGGGGGCGTGGGGCATGAATTGCTACCCCTGCACTCCCATCCCCTGAGCGCCGACTTCCATTCTCCACATCGGCCCTTGCTCTGAGGAGCTCTAATTCTCTCGCGTGCCTCTGTTGTTCGAGCTCTCGCTCTGCCTCCCTTGCCTCCCTTGCTAATTGGGCTTCCCTCTCTCTCGCCTCATTTGCTAATTGAATCTCTCTCTCTTTCGCGTCATTACGTAAGGCGATCTCCTTGGCCTCACGTTTCTGCTCATCTTTAACGAACTTCTGAAGTTCGGCTCCCTCAAGGCCCATTTCCTTGCCTAACGATACCAGTTGGGCGAGGGGTGTAACAACATCCATTTGATTTTTTCTTTCTATCTTCAACACTCGTCAGAAAGAATGAAGAAGGAAAAGAAAGAAAGAAAAAAAAATATGGCAATTAATCCTAATTTACCTCTGTAATTTAACGTAATTAAACGCCCCAATACTCTGAAACCTACCGCAGTTATAATGGCTATTAAGTATCCTCTTGGGGACTACTGTATTGCGATATTAAACCGTTGAACGGCATCAACTGACCGAACGCGTCAAAGCCTAAACAGAACCGCCGTTAAAATAAAACAAAATTTCCATATAGCCATTTTTTACCTTTTAGAAATATCCTGGTTAGCGCTCGCCAATCAATGTCAGGGACTCCTGAGGCCCCGTAAGGCCTGGGCTGACGTGGGGTTATTTAGTCCCGCTGATGAAGTTGCGGGAAAATTAGACCAACGTGGAGGGTCGGAATCCAAGTGTCGCGAACTCGGCGCAGAGAGCTGAGTTAGACCGACGCCGTGATTCCTTCTCTGCCAAATTGGCCTGAAATAGGTTCGATTTCCGTTAGGTGTGATTCCTAATCACTTCAGGCTGTATAATGGAAAGAATGATTTAAAGTAACAACGATTCTTTTATTTACACATAAAAATAAATCCGTTTCAATATTTCAACAATCAACAATTCAATTCTTTTCACAGAAAATGGGTCACTACGGTTAAATAATTCTAAACAATCATATAGTCATTCTATAGCCCTGTACTGGCACTATAGTCTACACACTGGAAATGTTACTACCGTGAGCTCGCCATAAGAGCTTCGCAAATCTGAAATGTTATTACAGTGAGCTCGCCATAAGAGCTTCACCCGCTTAGGCTCAAATGTCAACGTCTGCGCGTAACTGTACCTCTGGCTGTCGGAGGGTTCCGACCAGCAATGTTCGTCATCTATAAACCACCATACTTCTGATTTGGGTCAGATATTGTCTACTCATACCTTATGTGCCTTTTGAAAGTCCTCCGTGAAAGTCCTATTGAAATATCCACCGTTCCTGGTTGAATTCACGATTCACAAATGCCCTTTTTTGTGCTAGGGCGAAATTGTCACTCACACCGATCTCCAGTCGGTATTACGATGTTCCGACAGCAAAATAAACTACTCAGAACGCAATCAGGCTGACGCTTCAAAGGGTTAATACGCACAATACAATTAACCTACACTTCTGACTATTGCAGGACGATACCTGCTACTCGACAATCTAAACTTTAACGTCCCACCTGGGGTGTTCCTTCTCACGAATTCGGCCCCGTAGCCGCCTATCAACTTTAAGCTAAATCAATCATGGAATGCCCTCTCTGGCGATTCCAGCCGTTTCAGGGTCCTGTGATCGAAGGTACCCTTATGCCAGGAAACAGAGTCCGCCTGTCCTGGACTTCACCAACGTGTGTGTGACCCCAAGTGTGTGTCTAATGCTCTGCTCTTCCAGGTATATATACTTTTTACCCTAAACTGTCAGGTGGACCGACGCTCATCTGTCCACCTGTCAAAACGGTGGGAGATGACGTATATTGAGGCAGAATCAATACAAGTCATCTCACGCGTGACTTAACGCTGACTTCACTTGTCGAGAAAACCGATTCGTTCTTGCCATGATTGTTAGGTGACGATACGATAGACATTTCTATCGTTTTAGAATCTCGTTTCTTAATTGACCGTGACGATATCTTGACACCAACCGATTACGTCTCGTAAGACTCCGACTACTGTAGAAACTAAACGAGATTAGACCTTATCTAACATACCGTTTCTCCCCTGGGTCCCTGCGCTAAAGCTGGATATACACCACGTGTGTTTTTTTCCAGCTTTACAGAGAAGTGAAATTCATGTAGGTTTTTCGCCTTGATGCGGAATATATTTTGAACTTACAATATCTTTAAATATGAGGCCCCTTGCCCCTATATTTAGGCTGGCTTTGCCCTGACAATCACCCAAACCACCCAAATCACTTTATTTGGTACGGAATTTTTCCAGAGTGCCCCCTTTTCCAATAATAAACGCGTTCCTTTGTAGAAGAGGAACTTCATTGGTTCGGATTTTCCTAAACTCATCGGTTACTTCCTATTTATCTAGTTCGGATTCCTTCGGAATCCCCTGCTTCTATCTGTTTATTTGCTCGGATTTCCCACTAAATTCTCGGTTTCTGCCTGTTTATTTCAAGTAGAATTCAACCAGAACCCTCCTTAACAGAGTACCACGTGGTGCTATATGGTGCCTTTTTGTATAAGATTATGCATATTTACCACACACAACCAGACAACTATTTATCTAGTTCGGATTCCTTTAGAATCAACTGCCTCCAACTAATCTGGCTACTCTCACTCCGATATTCCTGGACCAGTACTACCTATGCAATGACTTCTGTCTGCTTTACGGTACTCGATTGTTCCCGGAGTATACTTCAGTAGCGTAGAAGAGTCTTGCCGTTTAAACAGTTGCTTCCCAGGTCCGTTCTGACCTGTTCTAAACAATGGTATTCTTCATTTTGTAGTTCTGAGGTACTCTCTTATAGCGGAAAAACCTTTCACGTGGAACAGTTTTATGTTCCAAACCTAGTCTGTCTTTACTTACTATTAGAGACGCTATTCTGATTTCCCTGGTAGTTTAACAATGCCTCTGGTGCCACCCTTTACCTTCCTACGATTAAACCGTTTCATTTCTCATAATTTGTTTATACATATACAGAATTATCTCCCTTGTGAATAACGAAGTCATATATGATTCTTAAACCCGAAAGATAATCGAGCAGGAAAAGGTATTGCTCGAATGGCTCGAATCTTATCCAGCGAATAAGCTATTGGATAGTGACTCCAACAGGCATTGCTCGAACTCCTCCAATCTTATAAGGTACATAAGCTATCGAGTAATTACTCGATCGAGTGACTCCTCTTACGTCTCTTATGCCCATCGCGGAAAAGGGGGATTCTATAACCACAGATGTTTCCCCAAAAGGGATTCTATAGAGATTCCGTTAAAGGGATTTCATAAGTGGGATTCCATAAGCGGAATTCCAAGTTCCTATACAGTTCGTGGTAGTCTTACCATCGGTTCTACCGCAACTTCAGCTGTCTAACCTGTGATTGGCCTCTGTTGCATTCACCATTTCTAGATTGTTCTACCATCTTTGCAGCCTTGTACAATTACTGCTGCGCGTGCACACTAAGAACACGTATCACTATGGGGATAACACCACAATATGGCCGCTCACTCGGTCTACCGTGACAACCAAACATGACGTAATTAGGTCACTTGACTATGACGTCACTTCTTAGGTCCCCCACTAGGTCCCCAGTGAGCCCCGTTTGGGTACATGCTATACTACTTCCGTACTCTGCACGAACCTACAGCAGTGAAGGGTTAATTCTCTGAACGGAAAATCAATAGGCTTTTGTCATGTGAGTGCTTCGGGCTGCCCCGGGTCTCTTCATTCACACTTCTATTTTAAGATTCTGAATCTAGTCTCTGTCCTCGAATCACTCCAATGCCCCAGCAACCTATCTTCAAGACATTGGTGAGACCTGACGAAAATTTGCTGGATGAACTGCTGAATAATCCCTAAATATTTGAGAAATAGTTCAAGTATTATAGTCCATTAAGTGATATTTATTAGATTTTTAAAGGCTTAGAAAGACATGAATGAACTTTCTATGAAGCATTTGAAATTCTCTCGCCATACTTATTTCATGATTAAGTTTCTATCCATGAAATCCCAAGTTCACTACATAAGCCATTGTCTGTCTTTACTGATTATTGGTTAGAACAAAACCATCTTTGTATTACAACATTTTTACGTCCCCTCTGTAGCCAGCTGAAGTACAAAGTAAATATGTTAATTCTTTACCCAACGAAGTTTATAAATCCACGTAAGTATTGAACGATGTCCTCCAAAAAGTTTTCCAACGTTTTTCTCTTTTTATTTCATTCTTCTTCCTTTTATCCTTTTTTCTATTTTTGTCTCTGTCTCTCATTATCCATTCTCCCGTTAATGACGCTGGGCACATATAGGAATCACCCTGTCCGTTTGTCAGTCTGTTGGCTATTTGTCTGCATGTCCATAATCTTATTGTCGCACCCTCTTCTACAGTTCTTAATGGACTTTAGTTAAACTTAAATATCAATTGCGAGATGTGCATGAAGTAATCAGAGCTCTGTCCGAACATTTTTCAAGAATTATGGCCTAAAATCTTGTTACCATCTCTTCCTGAAGTTCTCAATAGGTTTTATGGGTTTTGATCAAACTTATGATGCATGGATATACATGAAATGGCCAGGTAGCCATCTGACAATTTTTCAAGGGTTCTGGCCTTTGACACCTAAAACATTTCCTCTCCTTCTCTCTTGTTCCTCTATGAAATGAGAATGTATTCCTCTGTTGTTTTGATTCTAATGTTGTTTACGCGGGTAGAACTACGTACCGGTATTTTTCTGCGTCACTGCCTTCTCCAGTTGAAAGATATTGTCTAGCGCACTGGTTTCAAAGATGACATATCCAATTTCACTCCAATGATTCTGATTTAAAGAGTTCTCGATGAATATTTGGGAAGGTTCGATCAATGATTTACACGCTCGGGACTTCATGTTAAAAATACATATTGGTCAATCCAACATGTTCATATATGAGTAGCAATTCAATATGATGAAATTAAGTCCTATCGCCAAGGCCGTAAATACTTCCCGGTATTGGGAAGAGGGTGGGGCAAGCTCTCAAGCCACGCGTCAAATTCTGTAAGGACATTGACGATGTTATGGCCTGGAACCAGTCTAAAAGAGTCCATTGACCAGGGGCGGACTGGGCCAAGAAGAGTTACCGGGAATGCATCAGGGTGTGGGGTGGACCCGGAGAAAAAGTGGACTTTTCGAACTGAAAGAATGCTGCTTCGCTCTGATGTATCAATTGCAGTCCGCATAGAGGACATTTCGATGGCATAATTATATCATATTCGTCGCTCATTCGTAAAAAAATGGTTGCATGAGGAGGGGGGTGGAGGCTTGGACCCACCGAGCCGACCATAGTTTGACCCAGTGGGAGAAAATTTTGATTTTTCAAACAGACATGTAGAACGCTGTTTCATTGCGTCTGGGCGATCAAATGCAGACTAGACTGCTGGTATATCCAAATGTCTATGTGGACAATGGTATACCGACGGTTTATGCAATCAGATCCATTTCGCCTGTTGGTCATTTTCAGAAACTTTCATGCGCCAAGACGTATTGGGCTGTATTAATTTATGGCCCCTAATAGGGGGAGGAGCACCATGGATTTTCGCGTTGGACTGTATGGCCAGTCCGCCTCTGCCATTGCCTATCTTTCAATTCAATCGAATGGAATATTTCAGTCAGTTGGTCCGACCTACTAACTTGTTCCATCCCATTCAATGTACAAAATACCATGAATATTCATTTTATTTGAACGCGAGAAATGTCTTTTTTTATAAAGACTTGATCTGGCCTAAACTCCAAAGACACCAGCAATGCAATTAGATATATTTGTGTACTAAATATTATGAATGAAGACTCGTCGCAACTGTAATTTTATGATTACGCCAGGTTGTTCCACGAATTGTGTTAACAACTTGATGTGTTCATTGATTGGCATAACTATAATTGGAAAACGAAAGAATATCAGTATATATGTGAGTAAAGAGTCATACCGTCACATCAACGGTAGTCTGCGTGCAACCGCCACGAAAAGCGGGTAAACAAACGACTCATAACAGTGTCAAATTCCTTACAGAATTTGACTGCTGTCCCGTAAACTTGGGGTGGTGTGACCCATGTTTGCACGACTATGACCATGACATAAATTTGCCCTTACGTACAAACATCTATGCTTTTCAGTGATCTATTATTCGAACGAGGAGTATACAATCACGAAATTAGCCCCGATAATCTGCAATGGCGTGACAAAAGCTGTGTGATTAACCCTTTGAAACCTGGAGGTATCCTCCGTGGCAATGCAATGGCAGCAATTGGAAGTGTCCATATTCATTATTCGGGGGTAGTCCAATTAATATTTTAACCCTTTACCTAACATGAAAAGCAGACGACACTTGCAAAAAAAATTCTTGAATAACTAATTTTTTTCATTTTTTGTCTCAAAAACATAGGTTATGACCCCTCGTTGGAACGAGCTCGACGAGCTCGTTCCGACGAGGGGTCATAACCTATGTTTTTGAGACAAAAAATGAAAAAAAATAATGAAAATTAATTGGCGATTTTTGAGAATAGCGCTGGCCGGTTTTGGCCGTTACGTTAGGTAAAGGGTTAAACGTGCAGCCTTGGGCTGCTCGTTGAAAATATTTATCGGTCTACTCCACCCATTCACTTAGCAGACCAATTAATGACATTATGACGCATCATGTTCCTCAGCCGGAAAAGCGGCCGCTCGGGTTCATTTCTAGTCTGACATCACATATACCCAAACTAGACATCACATTTGACAGTATTGTACGGCTATGCTGATATCTTTGAACATTCCAGCTGTTGGCAATAGTACCTTGCCCGTCGAGCCCCCTCCATCCCCCCCCCCCCCCACACCCACACATACACGTCGGGATTTACGCCTTAGTTATCATAGTGATAGAAAGCAACTGCGGACATAGGAGATTCAAATGCTTACTTCAAATTTCGGAGTGTTCAAATATTCCTTGCCAAAATAATGAATATCTTCTTGATTCACGCTGACATAAAAATACCGAAATATTACTAATCTCTGTCGAAAAGAGTTAAGGAGATGTATTTTGCTGATGTTTCATTCCCTCTGTGTTACGAACCCAACCCATTTGTTTAACATTTTATTAGGGTGTTGTGAAACCAGAGATTAATTTAATTTGTAAAGTTCTTTGATCTAAAGCTTCTCTGCGTCCTTGTTCCGGTGTTTAATCGAGGTCGAGAAACCTCAAATATTTCATTTGTTGGACAACCCTAACTAATTTAACAAAACAAATCACAAAGTTTAAATTTCAGGTATATCTAGGTGAGCTATACAGATTTATATGTGATAAAGTGCGCGTGATAACGAACAACTCATCAAAACTGCTGTAATGATCAATTCTACACACAAGGTCTTCACTTTTTCTTTGCTGGAAAGGAAGGTCAATAGACTCGGCTGTAAAGTGCAAGGGCGTGAGGTTTTGTCGAAGTTTTTCATCTTGTGGAAATGAATGGGCCAGATATCAATCTGCTTTACTGCGGAAGATTTAGCACAAATAAATCATCGCCCTCCTTTCGGGGCGGGATGGGGGCTGCTTATCCTGTGTGTGTGCGTGTGAGTTAGCATGTGATTGGATAAGGAGAAGGTAGTTGGAGAACAATTTATTGCAAAGTTTAAAACGAGTGGAAGCGTATAAAATATGAAAAGAAGTGAACTTTTGAGAATTTCTGTGAATTAGAACAAAGCTTTCGGTGTCCGAATATTATTCTAACTGTATGTCCAACCGACAATCAATTTGACATTAAATGGTGGCATATGTGGCTTTTTCTGGTGGGAGGTGGGGGAGTCGACATCGTGGAATGTCCGACAAAAATTGGTTACGCAAACCATCGTTGCGTGTCACAAGTCGTACTCGATAATCCTTTAATCGCTATTCATTGTGGGATATGTTATAGTCTAGCCCACCCCAACCCCATATACACAGGGAATAGCGCAGATCTGCACAAATTTAATGAATGATCATTTTGTTCACATATCGTTTGCCTCAAAGGAAATAGGACAACCCATTTTTCATTCGCCTCCACTACAAGATCTTACACAAATATCAAGAAAGTTAAACCCTGATGTACATTTGTTAACAATTTTAGAACCGTGAGCTACTATAATGATGAAACTTAGTTTTCTATGGTTTTAGTAGTGAACCACTGTAACGTTACACACCGCTGGAAAGGGCTCTCTAGCTCTCTGAACACTTTCCAAAAGTTCTTTACATCACATCATGTCGTCGCCTTAAATGAATATATTAAAGAAATTCAGCTGTCGTATTCTTCTTGTTTGTTCACATTTGCCTTCGCTCAAATCGACACCGGTTGATATGGGATTATTGCTTTGCTCGCCTCTTGTTTACAAAAAATTGAAAGTGGTCACACGAAAAAGCCTCCTTTTTCGGCCTACCCTAATTTCTATTTTGTGCAGGCCTCCATCTACGTTTTAAATTAGAGGTGTGATCTCCTCAACTTTTTTTTGCCACCACTTGCCGAATAAGATACGCGTCTCTCCTCCAGATCTCCTTTTCTTCGCCACTAACGATCAGCTCGTACAAGTCTAGGCAATAGGAGTAAATTTACTGAACATCACACGGCCAATCAGTTATTCCTAGTCGATGGAGTGCCGTCTTCCTCTTCGGGCAGACAAGAGTTGAATAAAAACTGCTCAGATTCTCCGTGGGAATCCCGGGAAGTGTAGCAGTGCTTGTTTACTGCGGTAAATCAGTTCTGCTTCACTGGTAAAATAGGATCCGGATCCAATGTACGACGTGGAAGTCCTCTAAGGTGAGCAGCATAGGTATAAAACATTAGCTAAACTTGACTTCATCCCAGTGTTGCGGCCATGAGATAGCCAAAGATGCTGAAAGTGATCTTCAATACCAATAAATAAATAAATAAATAAATAAATAAATAAATGAATAACTGCTCGGATTTTACAAATATTGAGGACGAGTCGACTCGATTTCAAGTTTATATGTGTTAAAATGTTATTTATTACACGCCTGTACTATGTAATCCCCATCTACAGCAACACAAAACCATGTGGAAAATGAAAATCTGTTCCGCACATATGTGCGGAACGAAAATCGTTGACGGACTATTTTTAAATTGAAGCGTAATTTCAATGTAATTTTCTACAAATCGTGCAACGTGATTACAGGTTGAATTGCTAGCGATAGCTGAAAATCGTTCCCTGAGTTCCAATGTGTTCTATGTGCCACTAGGCAAATAGAATACATTGGAACTCAGGGGACGAAATAGTAACACGGGTTCCCCTCGCAAATTTGACTGGTGATAAAATGTGTTCTTTTTTGTTGATGGTTGTCAAATGAATTGCTGAATGTCTTTCTTATAATTGTTTTTGAAGACGTGAAAGCATGTAATATACACAAAACGACACACGCGTGCGAATGGGTTAATCGATATGGCACTTGTGCCATCGCGGAAGGATAAAACTCGAGGTCTGCGGCCTCTCGTTCTATCCTTCCGCCCATATCGATTAACCCATTCACACGCGTGTGTCGTTCTGTGTGTGTATAATATCGTCTTGTACAATCGATACAATTATGGAATTTCACGAAGGGACGGAGAGAAGAACACGTGCGGTATCAAATAGGTATTATAGAAATCACCTGATTCAGATCAATGAAATTACCTCTCAAACTGCGATAAAGGTAATTTATTCAACTAGCTCATTTGTTCATTTGTATTGGTGCCTAACCCCCGTTTACTGCCACGCCCACTTTATCCATATATGGAGGACCTCTATGTACGCCTGTATGCGTCGAAGTTTAATAAAATTTATTACAAACTTGAAACTCCATTATCTGATTAATTGTCGGAAAGGGCTCTCCGAGCACTTTCCAGCAATTAATTAGGTGGTAGGTTTGATCTGCGTACACCAAAACGTACAGATAATCATCATAAAATAGGTACAATAGTCGCTTTCACAACACTGTCAAAACCTAGGGCCATATCGTGTCGGGCAGTTTTACTGGTGGTGGAAGCCGGACTACCCGTAAAGAACCACTGAGCAGCGGCTAGAAACTGTCAAACTCTCCGACTTACTAACTCGACGCAAACAGAGTTAGCAGCAGTTGAAGGTAAATGCACTATCGACGTGAAGTATGCCGTCGAGGTCGTTCCAATGAGGGGAAGACATGATATGGCTTTGTAGAATTTTAAAAAAAAACATTTCAAAACAGAAAGAAAAGAAAATTTGATATTGTGTGCAATGGGGAAAGGGCTATAATGAAATTCTTATTGAGCGTACTATGCTACAAAAAGTGAATACTCAAGATGTAATTAACATAATTTATTGAAACAAAACAAATACACAAAGGTTATAAAAATTCCCGTTGGTCATATATTACGTTTGACCTTGTTATGGCTGAAAGTAAAGTAATAAATCATAATTTTAATCCGTTGGGAACAATCAGTTAGTCTTCGTATTTCCACATGTACTCGACACCATTATCTGTTATAATTCTTTTTGCCTTAATATTGATAATCATACAACATAAAATAATTTGGTTCAATGTGACAAAATATATCATTTCTAGAGTGGACAAGTTGATTCTTTCATTTTGTGAAAGTATCAATTGGCCCAAACGAATTAATGAAAGTTAGTCTAAATCTGGAAAAGAAACCTTACAACATTCCGGTGCTTCGGTCTGTGGAATGAAAGCATTGGCTGGTCAGTTGATTAACCCTTTACCTAACATGAAAAGCAGACGACACTTGCAAAAAAAATTCTTGAATAACTAAATTTTTTCATTTTTTGTCTCAAAAACATAGGTTATGACCCCTCGTTGGAACGAGCTCGACGAGCTCGTTCCAACGAGGGGTCATAACCTATGTTTTTGAGACAAAAAATGAAAATATTTTGAAAATTAATTGGCGATTTTTGAGAATAGCGCTGGCCGGTTTTGGCCGTTACGTTGGGTAAAGGGTTAAATGAAAGTCAGTATGAAGCATCAAGAGAAGCATTTAAAATTAAGAGTTAACATTAATTATTGTATACGCCCCCCCCCCCCCCACCCACACACACACACACGTGAAACAAACTATCACACCCATCCCTAATGCTTAATTTATACATGTGCAGAGAAGCTGCAATTCGAGATCTATTCGAGAAGAAGGTTCAGTAATGCATTAGCGTCCAGGTAGTGTGGACAATCTGAACGGTAGTCGGTTCAAAGTTGCACTCCAAACAAGGTTTGTCACCACTGGGAAGATAAAAAAAATTCGGGTTATTTTAAGAAGAAATCATTTTCCGTATGAAAAGTACCAAGATAATTATTTGCTACCAATATGGAGTAGATATATTTCGAGCATCAGTAGATTGATATCCTGCTATATTTCAAAGCAATGTATACAATAGTAATAAGATGTTCTCTGTTGTAAGAATCCCCCAAAAATTCAGCAAGATAGCTACATCAGAATCGTTTTTCCCTCGGAGATTTGTATATTACTTCCGCCAACGATGCCGTCGAAAGGGGTGTGGGATGTGGGATTAATTACTGTGGTGCCTAATGTGTTTAATGAGCCCGAGACATGTCTTTCAAATATCAAGAGTTACATTATGGCAGTGTGCCGTCGCAAAATCACGAGAACGTATACATCGCCCGTGCCTATAACAGTAGCGGGCTGACATAAGCGGGACTTGTGGGTCCAGGTAAGAGGCACCCACACGAAATCTGAGGGAGAAAAAGATCATTAAAAAACATTTTAAAAATCTGACTTTTTGTTACACTAACCACTAAACAGAAGTTCAACGGCCTTCGTTGCTCTTTTAATAGTCCCCTTTTAAACATGCGGGGTCCCTTTTGATCAAATGTTGATTATTAGAGCAACTTGGGTTCCCCAACCCGTATGGTAGGGATTTTATCTGCAGTATAGATCCCTTGGGTCTGGGATATGAACCCCTGAAAGTTATAACGGTCCATATGGAGTCGTTGGGCTGTGATTTCTGCTGTGCGTGATCCTCGATTTGAGCCTAAGATAGGGCCCCTAAAAACATCAAGGCCTCTAAACGCAGGATTGGGGGGGGGGGCAATCTATGAGATATCCGAGACAACGGAGTTCTTTGATTTTCTCATTCTACTAGTCCAATCGAGCGGCAAAAAGTCTGTAATATGTCTCTGGGCCGGTAAATTCTCTCGACGGAACCTGCTCGTCAGATGATGGCGTCAACGAGTATTGTCCACCCAACGTCACTCACTGGTTCCACTGATTCCACTGTGCATATTTCCACTAAGCACCCAGAAACAAAGGTAGAATATCGATCATTGAAGTCTTTCAATCCATTTTATCTCCAAGATTAAAAGGAATTACAAGTTTTACAAAGAAAAATCCGTGGGAGCTGATATTCCTTGGTTGGGTAATGAACCACAGATGCATATTTTTCTTGAGGTGTTCACGCGTAGCGTTTTTCAATACAGTTATTTTACAACTATACTTTCTTTTCAAATCAAACGAATGAGCTGTTTCCAATACGCCAATATATCACACTCATTGGAAGCAACGTTTCATACTCATCTGATGGTTTTCCGGGGACAAAATGTAGGCACCCAAATATGCTAACATGCAATGTGACTGCGAGGAAGAATGGCGGAGTGAGCTGTCGAATTGTTTGCTGATACAATGAAGATAAATGCCCAGATCTTAGATGAGGATCCCTAGCGGGTCTCACGAACATGTAACTACTCCAAGATGAAATGTACTTCTGTTGTGATTCACTGTAAGATAGAGTGAACTGGCACACGAGGAAATCAATGAAGTCTAAGAAGCCAGAGGCACGGTTTGCCACAAAGCATGTCCTTCTCGGCGGATTTGTGGCAAGGTAAAGAAGGCTGTAAAGTTAAAACTAGAAGTCCTGTCATGAAATGCGCACAAATGGCACGTCGATCTGCGCGTTAATCTACGCGATATGACCGTAGTAAGGCTATCAAATTCTGTACATATGGCCTGTGCACAAGCAATATTTCAGCCAATGGACCTCCGGGTAACCCGGAGGTCCATTGGCGGAAACATTATCTGTGTTTGCTATGAGTAACCAGGAGAACCTGCCGTGCTTTGGATGCCATTCGATATGGCAATTGCGCGCAATTCCTACGCGCAATTAAGCCTAGATAAGTGCACAGTTCGTGACAGAACTTCCGGTTTTAACTGTAGCTTTGTAACGAGAGGACTCTAGCACGGTGTGCTACAACAAGTGGCAGAAACGAAAGCGGTGGCCCCAATTATATTCTTACCACCATCCGTTCTCTTGCATAAGCCTTTCTTTCACAACAATATAAAAATATTAACGATCCAGCGAATGCTGACAAGCCAATGTATGTGGTATTTGTATTATTATTCAATATATTTTATTTGATCAATATGAGAACGTTAAATTCTGAATAGAATAGGAGATATCTAAGAGAGGAAATGCATTCCCATACTTCCCAGTTTTTATCAGAAAACTTCCATTTTTCAACACTGAAATTGAAAGTAAAGGCCCCCAGCTCTGTCACTCTGCGTGGACGAACCAAACATAGATGTGATGTTTTACTAAATGTTGGTACACTTTGTTAAATGCGTCGAATTATTTTATTTATTATTTCTTTATTGGTGTTTAAGGTCACATATTTCTGCACAATGGCTAATCATGACCACGACAGTTTTACGGGTGGAGGAAGCCGGAGTACCCGGAGCGAACCACCGAGCAACGGCGAGCAACTGTCAGCTCCCCAACATACTAACTCCACACAAGCAGGGTTAGCATTGGTTGAAGACATGTGCACCATCGACGTGCAGTACGACTTAGTACAGAGAGTCACCGTGCCCCCACGTGGGCAATGGAGGTGAAGTGTCTTGCCCAATGACACAACGCGGTTGCCGCAGGTGGGATTCGAACCGAGGACCTCTCGGCTTGCAGCCTGCACCTCTACCAACTAAGCCACCCGCCCCCTAAATTCGTCGAATTTAAAGGAATAAAAACGTCTCTGTGTTAGTAAGACAAGCCTTCGGGATGATGGAATTTGGCTGGAGCATCGAGAGACTTAAAGTTTGTTATTTTATCCCCGTTACTGGAGATACTCTTCCATAATATAACCAGAAGACACAAGCTACACACACCCTCCACACAGCAAAGATGTCTGTCGAAAATGCATTGTTCTGTCCGATTATTAAACGTACTTGGTGGTTCATTCATACTAACAACCAGTTGACAAATGTCACGGAACTTACAATTTTAGACTTCCCTTTTATAACATTTCTAGGATAGTTCTTTATCTAACGAAACCGACATATCTTGTCAGTGTTTTTCACAAAAATCACTATTCAAATTTTTGTTTTCGATTTTTTTACTCTAAAGCGTTGTTCTACGCACTGGTTCTAATGGGAGTAACAAAGCTAAGGTTTGAAAGTAAAATCTGAAAATATTTAGTTATTCATTAAACTGTTTTTGAAATTGCTGTGTTTGGTAAAGGGTTAAGAACAGGCTTGTCCGACTTACTATTGTGGTGGAAATTAAAGAAGCGATGCATCGCTGCACGTCACTCGTAGTACTCGGTAATGCATTCAATCCATAATTTCTTTTAGGCAGCCACCATACGTGTAAGATAAGTGTGAAATGATAATACATTGGGTGCTGTTTCATTTAGAAAAGTACAAATAAAGGTTGTACATTGATGTGTAAAATAGAGAGCCGAGTATTACAGTGTTACACACCTTACACTGGATGATATTTAGAAAGTCGTAATTTTAGTGAAGTCCTGATTGTTTCTACAGGCAATGGACCAGTGTCTCTATGTTCTGAATATCAGCTATGAAATGGCATGGGCAGGGTGGATTATATTAAACTAAAGCCCATAATAAAATCGAAAGCTAGTGAGGCATGTAATGCCATAACAATGCCATATTTTCGCCATAATCTTACCACAATGTGACAGTATTAAAGAAGGAAAACTTGTCAATACACATTTACAATAGGATGTAAGGGAGTGTTGATTAGGCTTTGAAGCATGTAAGAACCTATAAATTACTTGATATAGTTTTTGTGGAAACATTCCGATAGATTGCTTTTCTGGGGATAACTGAACGTTGAGAAAATGCAAGAATCTTATCTTCACAACAGTATATGTTTGCCTCGGTTGGCAAGGGGTTAATGTTTCTCAAATGGCACACTTTGTTATAGGCTGTACTGTGACTGTCCTAGCGTTATTGAAATTTAATGATCCAACATGTTGGGGTTGGGTTGTGACGACAGTAGAATAAAAAGGCACTTTCCATCACCTGCTAATCCATTAAATCCTAGGGTGAACGGCGTGCATCCGGAAACATTGGTTATTCTGGGCATACAAGACAACAAAATAATAATAATAATAATTAATAATAAAAAAGGTATGCATAGGAGAGTGAAATGATAAAATGAAGGTAACTAGGCACAATCCAATTTTTCTTTGTCGATGCGAAAGGAAGCGTGGAAATGCTGTAACACTAACGTAAGGCTAAAGTTTTTTGTTTTGAATGAATAATGCACAATCAAATCATGTGCATGTATAGAATTAGTGTTTTGTGTTGTGACAGTGAATAAATGTTGTTGTTTTGAACTCGTTGTCCTTTCTGTTTACCATTAGATATTGTTTGTAAAAAATTAAGGAATTGTACTGAAGTAAAATGTTTTGTTTTTATTTCTTAGTTCTAGTATTGTGTTAAGGGAATGTGAAAAGTTATCCAGTTGTTTGTCATTTACTCTGTTCAGTTTACATACCGCCACAGTCAAACAGAAGCAAACAGTTGGTCGATCAGCTTTACGACAAAAAGTATAACAAACTTGACTCTCTGGATGACATATCCAACATTGGCGGAGATAGTTTCTTCTGGGGGGTGCGAGACAATGAAATATTAGCCAGAAATTAGCTATGCAAAGCACCTCACCCGGTCAAACTAATTTCAGACGAGTAAGCTACTCTCTTCTCTAATGTACTGCATCAACAGAATATCAACATTATCTTCTCTCCATTCCCAACGTGGATTTTTTAACGAGTTGAGTGCTAAATCATTTTCGGCCATCAATATGTCATCAGTGTATCTGCCTTGTTATAATTATAGGAGACTACCTGTAGGCAAACAGGCACCCTCTCGTGTATTATTTTCACAGAACGACACACACGTTTGAATGGGTTAATCGATATGGCACGAGTGCCAGCGCGAAAGGATAAAACGAGAGGCAACCGACCTCGAGTTTTATGTTTCCGCGGTGGCACAAGTGCCATATCGATTAACCCATTCAAACGCGTGTGTCGTTCCGTGTTTATTATACGCCCTCGCGTCTATAAAAACAATTATTAGGTCACTCAGCAATTCATTTGACAATGATCAAAAGAAACAATACATTTTATCACCAACAAAATTTGCGAATGGTACCAGTATTACTATGTGCCTTCTAGCACACAGAACACATTGGAACTCAGGGGACGATTTTAAAGTTATCGCTAGTGATTCAAATTGTAATTGCGGTGCACGATTTGCAGAAAATTCCAGTGAAATTTCACTTCTGTTTAAAAATAGTCCGTCAACGATTTCCGTGTAATAAAACAAGAAATGTCCAGACAGACTAAATAATTTCACTCCAATGGAAGGTATTGAAATCGCAAAGTGAATATCCAGAAGTCATCCAATGAAGCACGGCCAAAGCCGAACGCTCTGACATCGAGGAGAAGGTGTATGCCGCCTTTCAACGTACTAAGCCGCCCAATAAAGCACACCCCGTCGCTCATTTTTAATGAAATATGTCAAAAAATGGCTCAACTTTGAAGTGATGTAAAAATGTCAACATGTGTCCAAATCGAAAAACAAACAAAAAAACCAGACATCTCTTAATTTTTTTTTAGCTCTACAACACACTAAAATTTCAGAAAAATCCGGCGTATTTTAATTTTTGACCACACATGTATGACCCCATATAACGTTACCTCAGTGTTCGTGTATAACAGCTGAGAATTTCAAAGGACGGCAATGCATTTTTACATAACATAACATAACGTAATTTATCACATGACTATTGTAAAGTTCAATGAAAAAGTCCATCTGATATTCTTCTATATGAGAACACGTGTAATATGACCTGCAAGGATTTTCATTGGCTGAATTTTAAGCCTCATCACCTAATTAATATTCATATTGTACTACTCCATTGTTTACAAACAAAACATGTCGCGTGTACTTAACTATCGAGTGAACGAAATTGTGAAAATAGATGGAAAAGGAGAAGGGGAAATTGTTAAGATCACTGATTCCACAAAAGGCTTGTTATACACTGTGAAAATAATAGGTATCGACTTTGAAGTGACTCTGTCGGCAGAACGTTTGAGCCCATTACACGATGAACGCTACGAAACGCTAGATTGCCAAGAAACTGTTGCGGTTGCTAAGCAAACGGACGCTACTCAACAGCGTCGTTTTGTTAATATCAGCGGTGCAGATATAGATGGATTTGTTGAAAAAGAAACAAATAAAAACACTTTAAGCAAGACCTTTTATGATATGAAGTTAGTAAGAAATTTTCTTCAAAGCAACAATATAAATGAGCATCGTGAAATTCACAACATACCGCCCAGTGAACTGTGTGTTATTTTATGCAAATTTATCCTGTCAGTCAGAAAATCTGACGGCTCTGAATATGAACCAAGCTCGTTGCGTGGATTTATTTCCAGTATTGACAGAAATTTAAAACGTTTTAATTATGGCCACACAATAGTTAGCAGTGTAGAATTTGTGAAAGTGAGAGACATATTGAAGGCCAAACAACGACAACTGAAACGAAGTGGCTTGGGCAATCGGGAAAAGAAGGCGGAGCCAATAAGTGACAATGAAATTGACATTTTGTGGCAAAGCGGTCAACTGGGTTCTTCGACACCCGAATCTATAATAAACTCCTTGTGGTTTTTAAACACTATTCACTTTGGTTTACGGGGCTCAGATGAGCACCGTAAAATGTGTTGGGGGGATGTTAGTTTGCACAAGGACCCAAATGGCCAGGAATATTTACAGTTTATAGGAAGACAAACAAAAACTCGCCCTGGTGACAATGTGAGAGATGTTCGAAGTGTGCCACCCAGAATGTGGTGTAACTTTGATTTACCAGAAAGGTGTCCTGTGAATATTTATAAAAAGTACTCTCTTTTAAGGCCCTCTGGTTACAGTGACGAAAGTGACCCTTTTTATATAGCAACACATACTAAACAAGATATTATGAATGTCGGTGATCAGTGGTTTAAAAGACAGCCGATTGGAATAAATAAACTTACCTCCATCATGAAGCGCATGGCAAAAGCAGCTGGTCTCTCACCGGAAAAGAAACTTACAGTGTTCGCAAACATCTTGTTCAGAAACTTAGTGAAAATAACATCCCTGCTCACCAGATTATGCAAATCACAGGACACAAGAATATACAGTCAATTAACAATTACAGCCATATCAATGAACAACAACATAAACAAATTTCTCGTGTGTTATCTAACTCCAATCTTCAAACTGAAAATAGGCCTCAATATCCTAAATCCATGGACACAGATGTAGTTTATCAAAACCAGTCAATTTCT
This sequence comes from Pictodentalium vernedei, assembly GCA_031216915.1. Lineage (NCBI taxonomy): Eukaryota > Metazoa > Mollusca > Scaphopoda > Dentaliida > Dentaliidae > Pictodentalium > Pictodentalium vernedei. Next base: position 142,544,443 of record CM062290.1, on the reverse strand, counting down.
AACACAAATTCCACTGATCGAAACACACAATTTGCGGGTAGACTACAGAATATGTTCACAGGCAACATTTATGGTGGGCACTTTGAAATACACATTCATAACCCAGAAACATCATCAGCCCAACCCGCTCAGAAACGTAGGCGCATCATTGTGTCCGACAGCGACTCGGATTAAAGTTTATAAAATATAGAAATTGCAAATCCCTTCTTTGGATTTGCTTCTCTTATTGTTGACAATTGAATTACTAATGAGGGTTTTGTTGCAGTCTGTTTATTAAATGTCAATAAGACCGTTTGTTTTGAGAACTATTTTGTAAAGCGGAAGTATTGAACGTATTCAGTCAACATGGCGAAAGTAGGTTAATTTTTTTTTCTCCATGTACGGGAACACAGACTCGTTAAAAATAAATCGGTTCAAGTTCGTTTGTGTGTGTCATGTGTTAAATAGAATCTGAAATTCGTTTCTCTTTGACAAAAGAATTATGAAACTCGTTTCGACAATTTTATTTTAGCTCGCCAGAGGCTCGCTAAAATAAAATTGTCTACACTCGTTTCATAAATCTTATTTCAAAGAGAAACTCATTACAGATCCTCTATATAACATTTATTAGCATAAAACATCCTATACAGGACAGTATGCGATAATCTACAAGTAACATGAACAAAAGTAGTACTCAAAATATTACAATTTCATCCACCAATTTTCCATGATCAAAGTACTATATTTTTATTAATTTGATACGAAAAAGATCGTGGAGACGTGAACTAGAATTTCCAATACACATCACTAAACATATCATAATCGTCTGGCGAAAAAACATGTTTTTGTGGGGATTACAGTCCCAAAATTTCGAAAGGCTGGGATGAAAATGAGGTTGAAAATAAAAGAAAAAGACAAAACGTAAAATTGGCATCGGGTGTGCAACTTTGAAATGAAAAAATAACAGTGAACAATTTCAAATAAGTGAAAATCAGTGAATGAAGTTAGGTAGCTGTATCTTTTATAAATATATATGAATCAGAAGACAACTTTTTTAATATGTCAGAAATAGGCTAAACTTTGTAGTGACGTAAAAACGTCAAAATGGCTCAAAATTGAAAAACAAAAAACAGCTATCTATTTCTTTTCTACAGCCAGAGCGTGTATATAGAAAAATGTGATAGGTTAGAGTTGGAACTTACAGACTCGATGGAATGTACAAAGACTGAATTGGATTAGATCATTCGATGGAAACTTTGTAAGAAACGTAGATTTTCACAAGTTAAACGAAGGAAATTGAAAAAACTGCGGCGTTGTAAAACAAAGAATGCCACTCACGAATCAATGAGTGATTTCCCAACTGATTCTCGGCCGACAACTGCTAGGGATATGCGGGATCCCCCATTATTTGACTGGTTTTCCATGTCACCAGTTTCTTCTCCGTCCACTACAAACTAAAAATGAACCCAAATCAACTTGGTTGAGTGAATATGAACCCAATTGGGTTCATACTCACTGAACCCAGTTAATTAAGGTTGATTTCAACCCAAGTGATTTTAGAGTGTATATACACAATACTAATGCGATAAGTTCTCTTTTGTTATTGGAAATGAATATTATTTAAACCAAATATCTTTGTCATGTATAACCCTCCAGACAACCTTTTCTGTCCTCAAAACGGGGGGTCATGCAGCACATATGAGAGAAAAATCGACAGGAAGGAAATTACCGGTCACGGGCACATTTTTGTTGGGGAATTCTCATCAAAAACACACTATTACATAATTGTATTTTTAGGCCCCACAATTCATCAAATCACCCCTCTTTTTCCTCTGTAACATTCACCAATGATGCAAGATTTCAGTACCATGCTTCAGCGGTTTTTTAAAAACAATATTTTTTTCTCAACGCTGCTTAGTTTCGGACACCGCATCATTTCCGAGTCCCATTGCCCACTTGGGGGCACAGTGGCGGTGCGTACTAAGGCGTACTGCACGACGATGGTGCACTTGTCTTCTGCCAATGCTAACCCTGCTTGTGTAGAGTTAGTATGTTTGGGAGCTGTCAGTTGCGCGCCGTTGCTCGGTGGTTCTCTCCGGGTACCTCGGCTTCTCCCATCCGTAAAAATGTTCTGGTCATGATTCGCCATTGTGCAGAAATATGTGACCTTCACCCTTTACCCAACGAATCGCCCGCACCCGCCCGCGTAATATGCAAATCCAGCAGTTGAAAAAATAGTATTTTTCAAAAAATTTCAACAAAACCATATCATGTGACCCCTCGTTGGAACGAGCTCGTCGAGTTCGTTCCAACGAGGGGTCACATGATATGATTTTGTTGAAATTTTTTGAAAAAATTGAAAAAATGATATTTAAAATAATAAATTTTGATATCGTCTGCGTTGGGTAAAGAGTTAAACACCAATAATTAAATAATCATGTCCGTGTGCAACTTATGAAAGTGGGTTACTCTAATTCAAATATTTAGTACTGTCATACTTATTTTGAAGCTGCGTATAAAATATAGGTCGTTGTAAGTATATTGAATGGTATTTTCTCAATTTCCCCTCTACACAATGACGTCAAAAATTTCAAACAGCAAATTTTTCAATAATGCAACTAGGAATTTAACCAAGTCATTGTTCGAATCCCACCTGCGGCAACCGCGTTGTGTCCTTGGGCAAGACACTTCACCCCCATTGCCCACGTGGGGGCACGGTGACGCTGCACACTAAAAACTAAAGTGTTAAAACTGACACTTTCAAGGTGTTAAACCCATTCTTACTCTTAGGATTTGCTTTTAACACTCAAAGTGCAATGCTTTAAGCATTTAGACATTACAATCGTCAGACATCTGACACTTGAATGGATGGCACTTCCCATGTGTCTCGCATTGGTGGTTCTTCCAGAATCGTCCATAATTTGATTTGCGCTTGGTGGGTACATAATTAAAAGGACACAACGCAGATGACGCGGATCAGGCTCGAGAGTTCGAGTCTGATCCGCGTCATCTGCGTTGTTTCCTTTTAAGTGTCGCGACATTACACTTGTCAAGTTGTATTATTGTAACACCTGTCAAGTTCTGGGATATCTACACCTGAACAAAGTGCTAGTTCAGCACTTAGTAAGTGTTAAATACAGCACTTCAAGAGTAGTTTTTAACACTTTAGTTTTTAGCGTGTGTGTACTAAGGCGTACTGCACGTCGATGGTGCACCTGTCTTCAACCAATGCTAACCCTGCTTGTGTGGAGTTGGTATGTTGGGGAGCTGACAGTTGCTCGCCGTTGCTCGGTGGTTCTCTCCGGGTACTCCGGCTTCCTCCACCCGTAAAACTGTCACGGTCATGGTTAGCCATTGTGCAGAAATATGTGACCTTAAAACACCAATAAATAAATAAATAACCAAGTCATTATTTGACAGAGCTCAATGATCTCTATCAAACCACACTGAAGTGGTTAAACTCCTAGTTGTATTTTGGGAGAAATTTGCAGCTTGAAATTTTGATATTTTGTCATCAGAGTGCAGAGGGTTAATTGCAAAAACTTGATAACGAATACACATGGCAATGTAAATCACTTAAACAAAAATAATAAAAAAACCTCTCAATGCCTTGTTTCTTGTTAAAACACTGCAATATTGTCCTCGGCAAATGGATGAATCCATTTGCATTTTGCATTTGTGGAGTGATTCAGCAATAATTTAATAGGGCTGTGGGAATAAATTAGAACTGATCCTTCTATACTGTGTCGACAAACCAATTTTCCTTCTTGCAAATCTTTGTGCACACTGGCTTGAATGGGTTATTATACACCAGAATACTACATGTACCAAAGTAGTTTGCGTGGTTGGTGAAGATATAACTTTTTATCATTCACCTATGACGATTTTTACGAATTTCAGTCGATTTGTGAAAACTCGACTTATGGCTTTATAAGATCGGTTAGTGGATGGTTGGACGGTCATTTCGGTATTCCAACATTCAGGTTGTTGGCATGATAGCTCGAAAAAACATTAAGGGATTTAAAAATGTTGACATGTGAGTTGTTAACTTGATAGCTTGATCAAGTTCGAAAATCACTTTTGTCAGATTTTTTTATTATGAGTGTTATGACCCTAAGTTTAGTGATTTATCATGATTTTGTTCTTATTAGCGCGATAACTTAAACAAATATCAAGGGATTTCAACAATGTTTTTTTTTTGTGTGTCAGTTTGGTGCTATAATAGCTTCAGCAAGTTCGAAAAATAGTTATTTTCGATTTTACTTACTTGCACTTGCGCCATGGCCCTTAATTTGTCGATTTATGTTATTGTTAACATATTGGCGCGATAACCCAACAAAACTTCAATGGTTCCACCAGTTTTGGGGTTTTGTGAGTTTGCTGTCAAACTCCGTGGAGTTATAGTTCTTACTTTGTCGATTTATTGTGATGTTTCCAGCTTTAGTCCCCACAACGTAGATCTTCTGTTTCTCAAGCCATTTTCTGTAAAATTTCATTTATTTTTTATATTTGCATTGGTTATAAAAAGAGAGCATGCGGCAACCAAAAGGACCATGCGAGAGGGCCTGAGAAACCGATTTTTAACTTTTTAGTCCCTAATAATGAGCTTTATTTTTTTCTATTTATTTCTCTCTATTTCAAAAAAGCTCACCTAATCGGTTGCCATCATAACTCGGTTGAAAGCATCTACGATACCCGCATATTTGTTCTGTGGCTTGATTTCACCTCATTGCATAGGTCTCGTTTCAATTATTCAGGTGAAAACGTTGGTTTTCAAGAAATGCACGGCTTCTCATTAACAGGGCCGAGGATATTTCACATTGAAATTACCTCCCCTATTCACAACACTCACAATGAAAACAGTTTCTGGAACCTCTGGAGACAACTGAACACAATCAAAATCTTACAATATCACTCAAATACACTGAGCTGAATGACACAGTTAATGTCTAAAAAATGGCTCAAAATGGTCATAATTTTCTCATTTTGGGGATAAATTTCCAATTTTCGTGCATCGATTGTGATAAAATTGTGTTATAGGAATTCCTCATTCCTCCCCAGAGGATTTTACAGCACAAGATTATCATTCTGACTAATAAAAAACATATGGGAGTCTTATTCATTTTTTCAGAAGACTTTCTCAGAGCAAATTTACACAGAAATTGTCCCATTTGTAACCTGCAAATTGTCAGGTCCCAAACAGGTCTGGGTTAGTCATTGAACACTCCTGTTTACCTTGACCCCCAACTGAACTGCAAACTGAAAGTACACGGTTTGAATCAAGGCCATCAACAGATTATTTTGGCCATATCACCGATAATGAGAATTATTTACTTAATCCACACCACCACAAAATAAAACTATAGCTCAAAATAGCCATTTTGGCTGAGGTTATCCAATAACCTCGGATATGACCTTTTAATAGGAAATGAGACCTTAAGTGAAAAATAAAAAAATCCACACACTCTCAGAAACAGTATATATGCATCTGTATTTAATTCTGAGAAAAATGATGTATGGCACATACGAAAAAATGTTAACTTAGTGCCGTTAAGCCCCATGGATAGCGGCAGACCGAGCACTCATTTTTACGTTTCTTTGCACAGTAATGTTCAGTGAGAGAAGGCCTGTTCTTGCACATTTCTGACTCTGAGAAAAGCTCTGTAAATTAAATTTTGCATTAGATGAAAGCATGTAACACCAGTTCTTCCCCTATTCTGTCAAGGCAGTATGTTTCAACCTGAGAGAAGGAAGTTAGATTCCAATTTAGATGGATGCACAGTTGTATCACCAAGGACAAAAGCTCTCATGGCAGCTGTGTTGGTATATTGCCAATGATCAGACTTAACCAATGGTTATTGATTATTTATTTTAATCAATCAATCAGTCAATCAATTCTTTATTCACAGTATACATAATATACAAAATTTTGAGTGTTCAAGTTTTATACAGGTTATTGTATAATGCTGGGGGCGGCATAGCCTGATTGGCTGTCTTCCTGACATCCCATAAGGACAACATTAACTTGGGTTTGGCAGCATGTAATACGAACTTTATGCTTGGCAGCAATGTGGGAATTTATGTGGCTAGAGTACTTATTTCCGTTGATCAAAATGGATATGATACGTGCGTCTACACTTTTTACGCGATCATAATACAGTAGTACAGTAGAATACAGTAGAAGCTCGACAACCCGAAATCCGCGGGACCGACCGATTACTTCGACTTATCCTGATGTTCGAGTTATGCACTTCGGGTGTATTTGGGGAAAGTGGAAATCTTGAACACAATGACAATGAAGCCTGGGGTCAGGACCCACGAAACCATCTCCACACCTTCCGAGATTTCGAGATCGTCGTTGACAATGTCATCGATGGTCTGGAAATCCCGGGAAATGTTGATGGGGATTCTAGCACCTGGTTGCCCGGACCAGCTTCCGTCTTCGACTTATCCCTCATATTTGAGTTATCCGACATCGAGTTATCGAGCTTCCACTCTGTACTTTATCAGAACTATATTATGGCAGACATTTTCATAATGGACGCTGTAATGCTCCGGGTCCAACTAGGAAATGGAACAATTCACCACTCGGGAGACAATATAAAAAGATGGCTTGAAAATTTATATTTCATCCCTTAGTGTGTCTACATCTGGATTTGTCTTGCAATCGGGGCACATGGGATTATGACAGATTATAGTATCTGAGTACTTGTTTAATTAACCGTCTTGTATTGTTTTCTTGAATATGGAACGACTGTATTCTTGGATAGTGTGAGGTATTTCATTCCAAGCTCGGGGAACGTATGTAAGGGAAGAACTGCCGAAAATGTTGTTCTTGGTTTTCCAGGGTAGATTTTGCCACTCCGTCTCGTGGTCATGGCTCTAGGGTTTTCATATATTTTAAATGTTTCATGAAAACTCAAAGGGGGGTTGTTATGTGACCAACCATGCATAAATAAAAGCACTTGAAGATTGTAGAGATCGTTAAACTTTGGAAAGCGATGGTACCTAATAGAGGATCCGTATGGGATGAGTATTTCCTGTTACTGACTATGCGAATGGCCTTTTGTGCAGTTTGACGATTTTATTAGCGGAAGGAACATGACCCCAGATCTGTATTCTATAGAGCATATGACTATATATAAGAGAATAATAAAGCATTTTCAGAGCGCTTAAGGGAAGACTTTTGTTGGCCCTGTAAATAGAATATATAGCTGAGGCCATTTCTGTGCAAACAACGGAAACATGTTTTTTGAAATTGAGATTTTCATCCATGTGAATTCCCAGGAATTTTATACTTCTATTATCTTGTATGTTGCCAATCAGCGTTATATTAGTGTTGCTTAATGAAAGAGATTCATTGCCGATACAGTGGGGGTCATTTTTGGGGTGTAGAATGATGAAATTTGGGTTTTTTAGCATTTAGGCTAAGTTTGTTCGTACAACACCATTCGTTTACCTTCTTTAATTCTATATTTACATTTATAAACAAAGAAACAACATTATCACTTGAGGCATAGGCTGTGGTATCATCAGCAAACGATAGAATGTTTAGGACAGTTGAATGACTTAGGTTGTTGATATAAAGCAAAAAAGAAGCGGCCCAAGTATAGATCCTTGTGGAACACCAACAGACATACTCTCATGGGCCGATTTGGTATCCAAAAATTGTACAAATTGTTTACGCTCGGTTAAATAGTCTTTGAGCCAATTTAAAGCCGATCCCCCAACTCTATAATGTTCTAACTTTCCTAACAACGTCGGGTGGTCAATTTGAAAAATCTATAAAAACTGATACAGTGCAGTTTTTGGTTGGTTTATCGTTCTCACTGCCAACGGTATTTAGAAAATGCAATATAGGGTGTATAGTCGAATGTTTTTTTTCTAAAGCCGAATTGATAATTGTATAAAATGTTTTGAGAGTTCAGGTAGTTGGAAAGACGGCTGTGCATGATCTTTTCTAAGACTTTGGAAAAGCCGCTAAAATACATATAGGCCTGTAGTTGGTGAAAAGTTGCTTATCTCCGGATTTAAATATTGGGATAACTTCGGCTATTTTCATTTCTCGGGGGAAAATTCCTTTATTAAGGGATATATTAATAATGTGGGTTAGGGAGTTAACAATATCTGAAATGTTTTTTTTTAGTAATTTAGTTGTTAAATCGGTATAATCTCTGCTTGTTTTAGAATGCAAACTTTGGACAACAGAGATAATTTCCTCTTCACAAGTTGGTGAGGCAAAAATCGAATTGGGGCTGTTGGGGTTCATGTGGTTCGAGAAATGCATTGGTGAAGGTGGAATGTCACTGTGCAGTTTCTTTCCAATGTTTACAAAAAAGGAATTGAATGAATCGGCAATCATTTGAGGGTCGGATATCTCAATCCCTCCATCAGCAAAAGTAGATGGCAAGGATTCAGAGCTATTTGTTGTGTTAATGGCCTTACGAAGAATGTCCCAGGTTTTTTTAAGGTTATTTTTGCTTCTCATAAAGGCCATTTTGTAATATTCTTCCTTGCATTGACGTTTCAAACGATTAAATAGGGTGCTGTAGTTTTTGTATCTCTCAACGTTGATGGCTGTCGGGGACTTGCGTTTTTTCAGATAAAGTTTCTTTTTAGTGAATGACGACTGAAGGAGTCCAGTAGTCATCCATGGTTCACGTTTGATATATCGTTTGGGAACACGAGTCATTTTTAAAGGGAACGCTTGGTCCAATGCCGTACAGAATGTCGCGAGGAAACAGTCGTATGCACTGTTGGGACAGGTGAAGTTTACTACATTTGAGAAGTCACATTCACTCAACAGAGATTTGAAATGATTCATGTTTTTTCTCTAAATGATCGTTCCATTTTAAGGGCTGCATCAGACTTCTCCTCAGCTGAATCATTAATATAGAATGTACCAAAATGATCAGTAATGTCTGTAATAATGATACCAGCTTTGAATTTGTTAAGGTTATTTGAGAATATGTGGTCGATTACAGTCGCCGAAAAGCCCGTCACCCGCGTTGGTTTAGTTATTACAGGCATAAAACTTGAACTCAACATGGAATCAACATAAGTAAGTATTAGTCTTTGAATGATGGTTATAATTTAACAGGTCAATATTGAAATCTCGCATGAGGTATACGTTTTTGTGTTCCCTGTTTATGCTCTCTAGTACATCACTTAAGGTGGCCAAAAAAAGGTCTAAGTCTGCTTTAGGGGCCGTGTTTGGTCTATATATAATCCCAAGTATACATTTGTGTTTAGAAGTAATTTCCACAAAAACCGATTCAGAAACATGCGGGATGAAAACTGACACGTCTTTTCGTACTTTGAACGAAAGGTTATCCTTAATAAAACCCCTACACCCCCATGTCCGTCGTCCTCATTGGGTTGATTTTGTATGATAGGTGGGTGGTATCCTTCAAGTTCATAGCATATATTTTTTTTTATCTTGAAAACTTCGGTTAATCCGATCGCGTCTAGGAAGGTATGAATGGGCTGTATGTCGCTGAGTGGGTTATGCAGGTTATCCCAGTTTGCATTGAGACTACGACAGTTAAAATTGAACAGAGAGAAGGATTTCCTACTCGGCAATGCTAAACTGTTTACTCCCTCGGGACTATAGTAGTTGCAACTGTGGTTATCTAGATTGAACGGTGATGTCAGTAAATCATCAGTATCGGTATGAGCGTCGGTTAGAGAATCGTTGAATATATTTACAAAGTTGTAACAGGAATTATTTTCTATCTCATCCGAGAGTAATTTCATTCGCCATTGTTAATTATTCTTACGCATTGATACAGAGTTGTAGCCAATGGGAGGGGGTGGGTTCGTGCCAAGGAATCGGAGAATTGCAAATTGTCCGAAAACTAATGGCGTTTATACTGCCAAGCATAAAAGAAACAGGTATATAAACAAAGAACATTGGGTACAAGAACATCAATAAAACACGTATATATACAAATGTAATTGTCTACGAAAGTTTGTATAGGATAGACTGAGCTTGTCCTTCCAGCCCCAAGACCATTTCACGGGAAAAAATGTTTCGGAAAAAAGACTTTCTTAGCCCAGGAATATCCACGCATGGTGGCGGTAACATTACCTGGCGGAAGGGGGGGGGGGGGGCACCAATTTACATATCAACAAAGATCACAACACATAGCAGCCAAGGGCTAAAATTGGGCTGTAGTACATTACTACCATAATTAAAGGGTAAATAATGATACTCATACTACAAGTACAAGATAGTACTTGCTCGTATCGATTGCTAAATAACTTTCCGAGGACAGCTATGGTGTCACTGTAGAACGTTGTAACAGGCAACTGAAAGCCACAAAAGAGCCACCGTAGCTTTTGTTAATATTGTCGGTATCTGGGTTTTAATGTGACACGGCATAAATATAATATCCATCTTGTTCACTTAATTACGAATTGGACCACGGCAGCGTGAGTTAATATTGTCAGCATCTGGATTATATTGTGACACACCATAGTTATGATGCCTATGATGTCCCCTTAATTGGGAAATGGGGATTGCACGATATAGTGGCAGTTTTACGGGGTGGAGGAAGCCGAAGTAGCCGGAGAGAACAACCAAGCAACAACGAGCAGCTGCCGGCTCCCCAACATCGTAACTCCGCACTGCCGCACAGGCAGGGCTAGACTGGTTGGAGACATGCGCACCGCCGACGTGCAGTACGCCTCAGTATACGGCGTCATTGTGCCCCCTTGTGGACAGTCGGGGTGAAGTGCCTTGCCCAAGGACACAACGCGGAAGTCCGAATTGATCGCTCAGACGGTCACCCATCCAAGGACTAACCGGGCTCGACGTTGCTTAACTTCGGTGATCCGACGAGAACCGGTTACCGCAACGCCACCGCGCCCTCAGGCACTTAGTTATTTCTCGCATTTGTACATATAATTATTAGGTACAGTACTGATCCCTCAATTACCAAATTCTTAGTATAATAATCGCACATGAGAGATAAATTGACTTCATTTCTTCAATCGGGAGGCAAATTGTCCAACGTAATTTGGTAAAAAACTGATTCAACTCGGGGAAGTCGTCAATAGGTTATATCACATGTATCGCGCCGGGTAAAAAGTCATTTTTGACACAATCACTCCAATCAAGCGTCATGTAGGGCAAAATGATTTGACCAGTTATTGCCTGACACAATTGGATATCATCAAATCTATTGCAATAAACACGAAGACCTTCATTCTCAGTGCGTTCACCGTACATCCCATGGGGAACTATTACGTTGTCACGGAATGATTGTCACCAGGAGTATCAATTTGAAAACTGATTGGATCTTATTTATACCACACGCCTAATATTTGGGTCACTCAGAAAAATGTTCAGTATTTGACACTATTTTACACCATCGACATAGTAAAGATTTGCAAACGGACGGATAGTTTACTCGAGTAGTGGATGGCGTATATGATAATTATCACCAGCTGTAATACAATAATTGTGAATGTGGTACCTGTATTAATCATCCGCAGCTGTAATAAGATAATTATGGCATACGATATACTTTTGTATTGAGGTAAGTGGGTTTTGTAATCATACTCCGTGTGGTGTTGGTAGACAGACTTGAATCAGACTCAGGTGTATAGGGCACCGTGATTGGCTCTGTGAAGTAGCATACTTCTATTTTGTGGGCAACAGCTGTGTGACCATTATAAATAGTCTTGTGGTTGAGGGGGGGGGGGGGGGGGGGCATTATAAGCTAGATTCCATAAAGTGGTACAGCATACACATTCGGGAATATTACAATAAACTTGGTAATTAGGGGCTACAGCCGTGTAAATAGTCGCACTTGAGGGGCCATTATAAACAACGTGTATAAAAGGTTGTTGGCTAGACATAATCTCGGTAGTTGGCGGGGTTGGGGGGGGGGGATTATTAGCTAAATTCCAATGAGTGGTATAGCATACACATTCATGACTATTACAATATGTTATGTAATTATGAGCTACAGCCGTGTAAATGGTAACACTTGTGAACGATTATAAACAACTTATTTAAAAGGATGTAGGGTAGACATGGTCTTCTTGTTGTTGGGGGGGGGGGGGGGTTGGAGGAACTATCAACTAAATTCCATTGAGTGGTACTGCATGCGCATTAATGACTAGACAGAATAAATTACGGGCTAGAGCCATGTAGTTGATGGTTCTTGATAGGTACTACCCACAATTTCAGTACACTATTTATGGACTATAGCTATGTGAGTACAGTTGGACCTTCTTAAAAGCATTTCAGCTTGCAATAACGTCCAACCGTTCTTAGACTATCGGATAATCGGATAATAATGGACAGTACCACTGCGTCCCAGTTGGGGAGCCATTATAAACAAACCCAAATTATGAGGTTGTAGGGTATGCAGAGTGGAGCAGTTGGTGGGGCATTATCCTGTTGAGTGGTACAACATATACATTCATAACTGTTACAATATACTTGGAGATTAGGGCTACAGCATTGCAAATAATAGCATGTGGGGGTCTATTATGAACAACTTATTTGAAAGGTTGTAAGGTAGACATAGTCTTGTAGTTGAGGTAGACATAGTCTTCTGTTAAGTGATACAACATACACGTTATGACTATACAGAACACTTAGTAATTAGGAGCTACAACTGTGGACCTGGTCGTACTTGGCTGTACTACCTACTACTTCAGTACACTATTTATTACCTACGACTGTATGAGAACAGTGGGACGTCTTCACAAGCATTTCTATTGCAATAACGTTCAACTGTTCTCAGACTATCGGATAATGATGGCCAGTACCTATGGGTCCCAGTTGGGGAAATATTACAAATAACTTAAATTGAAGATTGTAGGGTGGACTAAGTGTAGTAGTTGGTGGGGCATTATCAGCTAAATTTCAGTGAGTGGTACAGCATCAATGAATATTACAATATACTTAGTAATTAGGGGCTACAGCCGTGTAAATTGTAGCACTTGGGGGTCACTATAAACAACTTATTTACAAGGCTGTAGGATAGACTTAATGTTATAGTTGGGAGGGGGCGTTATCAGCTAAATTCTATTGAGTGGTACAGCAAACACAATCATGACTGTTATAATGTATTTGGTAATTAGAAGCTACAGCCGTGTATATGGTAGTACTTGATGGATATTACCGGGCTATTACCCTCTATTTCCATACACTTTCATTGTGTGAATGGCATTACTTAATACTTAGCCTTATACTTATTAGCCACTAATACAAAATACTTGCTAATTAGGGGATCAGCTGTGTATATGATAGTACTTGGTACATTTTGGTCACTAATACAATATACTTGTCACTTTAGATTACTTTTGGGCTATAGCTGTGTGGTTATAGATTGACTTGGGGTGAGGGTGTTCGGGAAGCATAATCAACAAGCTGCTTATAGCATATAACAAGATGGGTTTTAAGATGGGTTAAGATGCTAGCAAAAGATGTCCAAGTTGAGGTGGGGGTGTACAGGCTAAAACATGAAACATGAGTTGGCTTGTGACTCATGGACTTGTTAATACGTTTTAATGCAGGGGGGGGGGGGGGGGGGGCATATCTGATCGAATATGACAAATTGTGATATATGACATATGAGAATGCCTCATCTGTGATATAGAACAATTCTTGAAAGGAGATCCAATGAGAGAGAGAGAAGAGGGCAGGAGAATGGATTGTGGAGAACTCTCATACACCCCTGAAGGGAGATCTACTAAGAGAGAAGAGGGCAGGAGAATGAATTGGGGAGGGGGGGGGGGGGTCATATCTGGTCGAAAATGACAAATTGTGATATATAACTCTATGAGAATGTGATATAGAACAATTCCTGAACAATTCCTGAAGGGAGATCCAACGAGAGAGAAGAAGATAGGAGAATGGATTGTGGAGAACTCTCATACATCATGTAAACCCTCGCGTCGTTCACTCATGTCTAATTATTATATTTATTAATATATTTTTATTTTATTTATTTTTATTTATTTTTATTTATATATTTACTATTCGATATATTCCCTCCAACGAACTGTTAATGACTCTCTCACCTCCAATACTACCCTGATACCAATGACACATATCCTCGTTTTCATTCCCTTCTTTGTACTGAGTTCGTAAGCAAGAGTTGAGAGTCGACCTCGCTCTCTCTTTAAAGAAGGAGGTAGGTCAGTTCTAACTGATTTTCTACTTTTGGTAAGGATAGAGGAGGCATTCAATAAACACTGTTTGTCACGGTCACTTCCAAGTTTTACAATGATTGGCTACCTCGGTGGAGATAACTGATCACTTCCTACTCCAACATTAGAACTTGGAAGCCTGTGGACGTTCACACAGCGATCCACGATACCAGAAGCAAGTAAGGGGGCAATTTTCAGGCCATCTGTGATAAACTCAATCTTACTCCAGAAACTTGAATACTATGGTATTAGAGGTGTAACCCACCAGTGGTTTCAAAATTATTTAACCGACCGAAGCCAATTTATCTCGTTCTCGAATATTGTTTCAGAAACCTTAACCATAAACACCGGTGTATTCTTGGTGCTATTCTATTCTTGTTGTACATTAACGATATTAGCAACTCCACTGTGCTCAATCTACCTTCCTTTGCCAATGATACAACGGCATATAGATCAGGCAACAACCTTAACACACTTACAGATAGTGTAAATTCCGAATTAGACAAAATAAATCACTGGTGTTCTGCCAACAAAATAGCCCTCAACCCCACTAAAACTAAATATATGCTTCTTCATCCACAAAATGCTTTGTATAGGGTAAACAACGTTAAATTATCTCTGAATAATACAAATATTGAGGCCGTTGGGAACGAACAAGATCGAGCTGCTCTAAAGTTCCTCGGTGTGCATGTAGACGAAAATATGAAATTTAAACACCATGTTTCTGCAGTATGTTCAAGAATGGCAAGTGCAATTTTTGCCCTAAATAGGGCAAAGAAATTTCTCCCCGCAAAGGCAACGAAAACTTTGTACTTTTCATTGATCCATTGTCATTTCGTATATGGTATTCAGGTTTAGGGTCATTCGACCTACACCAACAGAATTTTCAAGCTGCAAAAAAGAGCCGCCCGAATCATAACTAGGAAAGCATACAACTCACACACAGACCAAGAACTCAGTTTTCTGCAGAATTGCCGTTCCATTCCTTCCCAAGAATTTGGAACAGTATAGACCCGCTAACTCAGCAATATAGTAGACCCAAGTTCAAAAAATCATTAACGCAAAAAGTGTTAAGTACTTAATCCATCCCAAACTTCAAGTACGACAACCCAGCCTGTCCCGATTGTATCAGCCATCAAAACTCTCTGGTATCTCACCCTCCTCCCTCCTCTAGCTGCATGATTCATAGACAAACTATCAAATATTCCTGTCTTTGAAAAGAATTTTCGTTACACTGATGCCAAACCGAGTTGATGTATTTTTATGGGAATGGCAGGAAGACAGTCTCTTAGGCTATGCCATTTCCGTGCTGTATACTAGGTTATGTGCTTGTAGTTTATAATGTTATGTTGTTGTTAATGTACTAGTATACTGCAGAATAAAGATATATATATATATATATATAAAACTTGTTAAAAGTGTCATAGGTGTTTTCACTTTGAGCTTCTGGGATTCCATATAACAACAGATTATATTTTCTGTCGTGGATTTCATTCAACAAACGTTTCTCATCCAGTTCTGAGATCCTGGCTAGAAGACCCTTTTCGAGCCCGGGAATGAAGCTATTTTCCAACTCGCTGTGGTTCAAATTATTTTGCTCTTCAGTTAACTTTTTGATAACATTTTTAACGCTTTCATTATCTTTCTTTATAGATTTCAATTCCTACTTCAATTCTTTTATTTCTTCTCTCATTCCTCCCATCTCATCTTTGTATTTGTCAAAGTTAGCGATGTGCGTACAGAATTGAGAACTTAAGTCAGCTATTAGTTTTTTTAGTTCGCTGTTAGACACACTTTCCCGAATATTTTTAGAATTATCTCTACCAGCCATTGTCAAGCACGACAAAACAACAACAAGTGAATGACCAAAGTCCAAGGAGTAGAACGAAAATAGGTGACTAATGTCTAGATTATTATGTTTCAAACTCGCTAACAACCTCCATCACACGCATGAATTAGATTTAGTAACAGAGACTTAGAGCAAACCGCACTAATAACGACTATATCATGATCTGAAGGCCAAATACATCACCAACTGTGTATTTGAGGAAGGAGGGACAGCTCACACAAACCCGATCTACCTTGCCGCCATGTTATTATGTATAAAAATTTTGGATGTGCAAAGTCACTTTCAGTACCAAAAGCTACATCAGGATCACACATTAAATGACTAAATTAAAAAAAACACCAGAAATTACATTCATTTGTAAACTAAATCCTCCCTCAAAAATACACATTTCAGCCCCCACCCGTCCTTCTCCGCAGCATCCTCAATTCACTTTCCTCATTTGGCCAAGCATCATTCATTGATTCTACCAATTATAATATAATGTAATCATAAAAGAAAGATTTCTATAAATCTCTTGCAACCACATTTTCCTGTATAGCATAAACTGTGTTTGCTAAAGGGTTAAAAATAGACCCATGTTAGTTCCTGACCTGATCCAAAAGACTGACATTTGAAGTATATGCTATTTGAAAGGAGCTGTACAAATGTAACAATTAGGAACATTCAGTCCCAAATTATCTCTACTAATTAGACAGACTCTGATAATTCCCTGCAAAGTTCTTAGAAAGAGTTCCCCATATAACTATACCAGTGAACAGCATTGTGAAACAAAATTTTGAAAAGAAAAACAAATCTGCACAATTCTCTTGATAATACCATTACTGGACATAAAATACCTCAAGAGGGAGAACTTTCCAGGAAATTATGTCTGTGCAGGGTGCCACTGAAAAAAGAAAAATATGCTTTAATATTTCTTTTAGTTATCATGCAACATGTTCCCACTGATACAGTTGGTTGCTATGGAGATTGGAGGCCAGAAATTGCAATGAAAGCAAATACTGTTGTCTACTAAAGGTCACGTTACAGTTATTCAGGTGAAAACGTTGGTTTTTCAAGAAATGCACGGCTTCTCATTAACACGGCCGGGGATATTTTGCATTTAAATTACCTCCCCTATTCACAATACTCACAACGTATACAGTTTCTGAAAACTCTGAATATGGCCTTTTCTGGAGACAATTGAACAATTGACAATCAAAATCTTACAATATCACTCAAATGCACCCACAGTTGATGGCTAAAAACACAGTTGATGGCTAAAAAATGGCTCAAAATGGTCACAATTTTCTCATTTTGGGGGATAAAATTTCCTATTTTCGTGCATCGATTGTGATAAAATTGGGTTTTAGCAATTCCTCATTCCTCCACTGAGGATTTTACAGCATAAGATGATCATTCTGATAAATAAAAAACATATGGGTTTCTTATTCATTTTTTTCAGAAGACTTTCTCAAAGCAAATTTACACAAAAATGTCCCATTTGTAACCTGCAAATTGTCAGGTCCCAAACAGGTCTGGGTTAGTCATTGAACACTCCTGTATGACCTTGACCCCCCAACTGAACTGCACTTGACAGTACACAGTTTGAATCAAGACCATCAACATATTATTTTGGCCATATCACCATTAATGAGAATTATTTCATAAATCCACAGCACCACAAAATAAAACTATAGCTCAAAATAGGTTATCCAATAATCTCGGATATGACCTTTTAATTGGAAATGAGACCATAGTGTTTTATGGAAAGGCTGGCCACTTTTTAAAGCGAAGAGTTGTCAGTCACATCAGCTAACTGGTCGTTAATTCTGATGAGTTAGATCATAACTTGTTGGTTTCTTTTTTCTTTTTTGTATTCATTTTTATTTTTTTTTCATTAGTTTCCGATTTGAACGATGCTTTAACCTGTTTCTTAGTTAACACTTTACCTAGCATGAAAAGCAGACAACACATGCAAACCAAATTCTTGAATAACTATTTTTTTCCATTTTTTTGTCTCAAAAACATAGGTTATGACCTCTCATTGGAACGAGCTTGACGAGCTCGTTCCAATGAGGGGTCATAACCTATGTTTTTGAAAAAAAAATGAAAAAATAATGAAAATTAATTGCCGCGTTTTGAGAATAACGCTGGCCGCTTTTGGCCGTTACGATGTGTGAAGGGTTAAACCTAGGGATAGCGTAAGGGTTCAGGTATTGTTTTTAAGTATACACACAGACCATTTCCCGAAATAAACAAAGAGCGTGCAGCAATTCCGAAATTTTCTGAATGTTAGTACCCAGGAATCCAATGATTTTATTGGTGTCACTAAATAAATATGAGTAGCATAGCTACTATTAGTTGGTCATTGTATAGAACATCAACAGAGTTACATTCTGTACATACCATGACTGCTTGTCTGAATCTGACACACTCAAT
This sequence comes from Pictodentalium vernedei, assembly GCA_031216915.1. Lineage (NCBI taxonomy): Eukaryota > Metazoa > Mollusca > Scaphopoda > Dentaliida > Dentaliidae > Pictodentalium > Pictodentalium vernedei. Next base: position 142,526,025 of record CM062290.1, on the reverse strand, counting down.
GAACGTTTGGAGAACAACTAAATGGAGCACATTGCCCACAAATATCTCCAGTCGGTTTTCAAATCACCATAAACAAACATTACATAATTATCACACACTCGTTATTCGAATTGATCACTAATCCTTATGCAGCCAGTTAGTCAGTTAGTTATTGGTGCTTAAGTTCACATATTTCTGCACAATGGCTAATCATGGCCACGGCAGTTTTTCGGGTGGAGGAAGCCGAAGTACCCGGAGAGAACCACGGAGCAACGGCAAGCAACAGTCAGCTCCCCAACATACTAGCTTCACACAAGCAGGGTTAGCATTGATTGAAGACAGGTGCACCATCGACGTGCAGTACGCCTTAGTACTCAACAACACCGTGCCCCCACGTGGGCAATGGGGGTGAAGTGTCTTGCCCAAGGACATAACGCGGTTGCCGTAGGTGGGATTCGAACCGAGGACCTCTCGGCTTGCAGCCTGCACCTCTACCAACTGAGCCACCGCGCCCCCTCTCTATGCAGCTAGACTGCTGGAACGAAAAATGTTGGAAGTCAATCTGCCCCCCCCCCCCCCCCTCAATGCAGCGGGACTGCTGGAACGTCATCGAAAAATGTTGGAAGTCAATCTGTCCCACCCTCAAGACGGTACAGTTCAATCAACGCGGAAACTCCTCCAATCAGAAAACATTTGATGACGTGAAAGTTGTTACCCTGCTACTGTAGTCACAGCGTAACATCTTTCACTTTATCAAACGTCATTGCACGAAAAGTAGTTACATGTACACGGTATGAATTTTCTAATCTCACCACTTGTTTTCTCTTAACCCTTTACCTAAAACGAAAAGCAGACGACACTTGCAAAAATATTCTTGAATAACTAATTTTTTTCATTTTTTGTCTCAAAAACATAGGTTATGACCCCTCGTTGGTTTTGGCCGTTACGTTGGGTAAAGGGTTAATCAATAACAACTAAAATATGTTGTAAATATTCAATTTGTGTTGCCACAAAAATGTGCACATCAGTTAATTCATTTTTCACTGACATCAAAGTATATTCTTCAAACGCGACCGACGATTGCGAGGTGTCATAAAATTGAAAATCATCGAGAATTTTTTATTGTTGAGTAGGGCCCTGCGAATCACCCATTTTCGCTTCGAATCGAACCTCGTCTATTATTCGAATTCGAATCTAATCTCGAATCGAATAGAGGGTTCTTGAAGATGGCCAACTGGAGAAAGAGGTGCTGTAAACCTGATTTGTTCCGACAGTGATGACTCAGGTCTCGACTGATAAGATATTCCAACTATATCACCAAGGCTTGCCTTCGTCGAAGGCATGCCTTGGTGATATAGTTGGAATATTACCCAGTAAGGATTAAAGTTCAAAAACAGAAACGGGTCGAGAATCACCGGTACTAGGTACTGCACAGGGCTAGCCGCTAGCAACAGCTCATCCTTGACATCGCCTGGAAACTATCAATTTTCTTTCAACATTGGTAGTGTCTGTCCATTACGAGTGGAATTAGCATGGCTGGTGGCATTGGTACGGATGTTGTTCCTGTTTGGAGAGCGGAGACTACACTCAGTCTTTATTTTCAATATAATTTATGTACAATCTCCACCAGAATTATACGTATTGTGAGACGACAAAGATGACCGATGCCAAGCTATATTCCTGATGGACACAATCGAGTACTTTCCATTTTTTTTTAGAAAATTGTGTAATCACATTATCATGACTTTTAACTTTACAAAAAACTCCACTCTTTTCTGGAAGCTCATATTTGGGCATATTCTGAAGTGTAGTTGCCGCAGGTCAAAGGCTTCATATTCTGTGGATGTCCTTACATGTTATCGTTGAAGTGAAATTATTTAGTCTTAGTGGATTTGCCTCGTCGCAATTTATGGTAGAGCGCCTAATTATAAGAAGACAAAGGCATGTGGACAAATGCTAACTAAGGAAATATTTTAGCACTCTACCGATTATTAGAGTTCAGTGCTAGTAACTGTATATTTGAGGACAGCGTTTGAGAAAATAAATCCTTGAAACAGAACACAATAGTACACCAAATAGGCCCACTTTGGTGTACCAAGCTAATAGCCTAGTGGACCAGTATATTTAGGGACAATAACATGGTGTACCATACTACTTTCTTTGAGAAGCCCACAGAGCCTTCTAGCTTCCTAGAGTCTTTAGTTTTTCAGTTCGAATTTTGATGGACTTTTATTACGTTGCAAAAATCCGTCATTCAGAATCCATTGTGCACAAAAAGAGCTGAACTGTATTGTTGCCAACGTAAAGGCTCATGATTAGCAAATCAAGTGGAAACGATAAGAGAACTGCTTGAATTTCCATTAAATATGTCGTTTGCGAAAATGAACCATTTGTTATTTGTATATAACGGAACATAGTTTTGCTGGTGGTCGGATTAAAATAGCACGTGCAGCTAAAGGACAAAACATCGGGATTTTCTAATTGCATTCTAATCGCATTACCTTTTGGTATTCATTCTCTCAGTGTTGTTTCTCAGAAATCAAATAAAGCTGTTTGGTGGGGTTAAATAAAATTTGGAAATATCTTATTCATTTGCCACAGTGGGTGAGCGTAAATAAGATATAAAGCAGAAGTTGTAGATCGCGATCTCTTCTCGTGGCCAGTTTTCGAAGCACCTTCTAAATTCGATCTGATTTTTTAAGTTTTCAGCACAATTTCCAAAAGAAACAAACGCTAAGCTGTAACTATGTACGTGCCTCACCCATTTCCTACCCAATTCGGTCGGGATGTATCACAATTGTAGGTTTTAACTTAACAAAATCAGCTGAATTCTCGTGAATGGAAAGGCTCAGGCGACGGTTTGGACAATGATGAAACATGACGTGATTTCATAAGAAGTCGAGGAAACTGGCATTTTGATTACCAGAGATCGATAACCTGTTAATCAGATTTCGTCCATTCTAAGAGCCCGAACCGAATAATGATCTATTTGACATCAATGAGATGAAATCTTCCGCACACAAATGACATATTCTTCTCTTCCCAACAATTCAATGGGGATTGTGGGATACCAAATGCCTGTTCCCAACCAGGTAATGAATAAATGGAGACGTTGGGCGATAGACAGGAAAGTCAACAAAGCTTTGTTAACTTCTTAATTGTCAAAGCTCCCGCTGACACAGCAGAATTTCTGGTTATTCCGAGAAAAGCGCCAAAAATCCTAACATCACGTTAGTGCACATGTGCACTGACAGAACATATCACCACGGTAATGACGTCACAACATGGATTCTCGCGCGAGCTACCATGACGACCCAACATTACTTCACTGGGCCACATGACTATGAGTCATTCCCTTAGCCACCCACTTGGTCATCCAAAAGTGGATGGAAGATGACATTATCCACTATGGATGTTATTAGATGCCGTGAAGCTGTTTACTGGTTTTGACTTTTTTATGCTTTGTTTGGGGGTTTTCTTGTTTTGTTTTGTTTGTTTGTTTGTTTGTATTCGTGCAGATAAGGTAAAAAATCGTTCAAAATTAAATACAAATAAACGTACAAGATTGTACTATTTCTTTTCCCAACCACCGATTCACGTATACACCCATGTCTCCTGTGACTTGACTAATTTTGTTAACATCTCTCATGTCCTCTCTTTGCAGCCAGGCGAAGAATCATCTAGACCACTCGTAAATTTGAATGCCGAGCGAAGCGCGCAGTAGGGAAAGGGTGTGGTTTCCGTACGATTCAGTATATAGATATAACATAGTACTTACAATGACATCTATTCACAGAGAGACGAAATGATGAACAGTGATAAACCTGTGTCCTTTCGTTATTTTGGTTCGAATATTCAAAGACTAGTTCATTCTGAATTGGTGAGTTGGCCGAATTGATAAACGGCGTTGGGAAAATAAACTGGTTGCTGGCTGAATTGACCACCGTTTCTGAACGGTTGTGCAATTGAGCATTGGGCCGTATACAACTTAGCATACATTTACCGAGCTGAGAGTGCCGTCATGAAATGGCGTAGCTTCGCTAAGATAGAGATTGACAAACAATAATTCATACAAATATATACTACTCAAAGTTTGCTAAGCACCACATATTTGACACATCATTGTGAAATTTTCTTGTGACAAATTTACGATATTTTTCGTGGATATGATTGAGGAATGTATTGAGATGGTCCCCAGTGTTTACAGTGTTCTTACTATGGTAAACAAGCTCTGTTTGCTGGTAAAATAGGACCCGGTCAGCAATGCATGGGGTGGAAGTCCTCTAAAATGGGCAAAAACGATTTGCTGGACTTGACTTTATATCCATGTTGCAGCCACGAATGGCCATTGTGCATAAATATAGGACCTTAAACACCAATAAAAAAAATAAATAAATAAATTTCAAGCTTTGATATCCTTTCTCGGGAAGCTGTCACCGAGAGTTTCCCGATAGATGATATCAAGGCATGGAATTATAAAAAAAAAAAATTGTGACAAAGTTTCTTGTAACATAGAATATATTTCGGCGAATACTGTAAATCGATGTCACAAGAAATTGTCCGATGTGATATTGCAAAATTAAGATAAACAGATGCACTGGATAGATCCAAATAGCATTATTCATGCATGATTTCTAAAGAATTTCCATAGCAGAGAACATCAGAACACTCATCGATGGAAGACACCCTCCTCACAACCCAATGTTTTAAACTTCGCAGTTTTCCTGCAGCATGCCATATTAGTACCATTTTCAGAAACCTTCACCTACCCACCCCTCCCTGTTGGGCAACATTGCTTCGGTTAGGCTCGTAGCTGGGTATCTATATTGGAGGGGCACGGGGATCTTTGGGAGTGTGCAACCATTTTTATTGCAGGCATATCCGGAAAATCTAAATGTTTGGTTGGGGATGGAATGGAGATGGTGTCCCTTTCGCGTTCGTGTGACTGGGAGAGGAAAATTTTTCAAAAAAATTCTCTGGAAGGCCGCGGGCATGGGCCTCCCTCGGATAAATGTTTGAAAAATAAGCCCCAAATGGAGATATCAGGATTCATTTTGAGGCTCGAAAGAACTGCAATTTTCACCCAGCGTGGTATGTCATCTATAATTTCATTAGTTGACGTCACATGCAGATCGCAGAATTAAGATTTATTACACGCCTGTTCTATGAAATCCCCATTTACAGCAACACTAAACCATGCGGAAAATGAACATCTGTTCCGCACACATGTGCCGAATGGAAATCGTTGACGTACTATTTTTAAATAGAAGCGAAATTACAATTTGAATCGCTAGCGATAGCTAAAAAGAGGAACACGCGTTCCCCTCGCAAATTTGGTTGGCGGTAAAATGTGATGTTTTGGTTATAGTTCGTCCCCTGAGTTCCAATGTGTTCTATGTGCCTACGGGCACATAGAACACATTGAAACTCAGGAGATGAGTTGTTAAATGAATTGCTGAGTGTCCTTCTAACAACTGCGTTTATAGATGTGAAGGCGTGTTATATCGATTAACCCATTCACAAGCGCGAGTCGTTCTGTGTATTTATAGGAGACGGTATTTTAGAGGGACATGCACCCCTCCCGGCTCTACCACTTGCTTCGGTTCTGTTGGAACGACCCACTCATCATTTGCTTGTATAAGCTAATATTCATATACTACGAAACTCATGTATGCATGCATCTCATTTTATTATTACTATTACAACTCAGAGTAAAACAGTGTTCCGTACTAAAACTAAATTTATAAAAGAACGTTGAAAAGAAAAAAAAGACAAAACACTTATAATTGTTCGTTCTGAGTTTTATTTACGGTTAATTCGAACTGAGGTAAAGACATTGTCATTTCAGTGCAGAGTAGAATTTCTCTAAACAACTAACCATAGAAAACCCGAGTGATTATGATGTGTTAAAAGTATCCTTGTTTGTATTTTTATTTCTACCACGCACCAGAGCTCTTTTTACGGCTGTTTTCGAAATCATGATAATGTGGTGTTAACTGCAGGGGACTGGAAAAGAATAAGATAGAACACAACGAGGGGGAGTGTGGAGGACTGGAATCAAAGACCTAGGTTGGAACTTCTCCTGTATACAGGGAATTCTAACAAGGGTCATTGATTCCTGTTCTTCGTACTCTATCTGAGTTATATTCTGTATTTACACCACGATTAAACTTGAATTAAGCTTATATTTTTAAAGAAAAATATCATTTTCGGTGGGCTGTGTTTACTTTTTGCGTGATATTATTTTATTCACATCAAAATGTCCGTTAGGTGCGTAATGACCAATCAGGTGCCTTCTTACATAAAGTTCTAACACGGAGGCCGTATTCAACGCGTGGTGTATTAAGCACGTTTCTTACTGCCTGGATTTTAAAAGGTAACGTCAAATAGTATAAAAACATTTTTTATACGGACACGATTTTAGTCAATAAATGTCTCCTGCATCATCAGATGGAGTGTCATACTGCTGATATCGGTAAAAACGCACGCAGTATGATTCTGGAAAATCTAAAACGAGACTGGGTAAGAAGTGTGCTCTCTTTTTCCAGATTGCGCTATAAAATGTTCTCTAAATCCACGAACCATCGATTTTTTAGATTCTTCACATCGATTAATTTTTCATGAATATTGTCGAACTTACATTAGATTTGAGTCAGGTACACCAAGATGAATGGGTAGATCAAGTCCACCCATTCCAGAACGGAGATAAAGAACACGCCGAATCAATAATTACAATAAAAAGTTTATCACCCACTTTCGTCCAAATAAATTTCTCTTTTTCACTTCTCTCCAATGTGATACTATTCAATTATTACCTGAGCTCTGGAATATAATAAAAATATCAGTACAGTGAATTTTTCTGGTGTCCTATATTGCATCTCGTGGATGACATTTCGTCCCCCGAGTTCCAATGTGTTCGATGTGCCTACTGGCACATAGAACACATTGGAACTCAGGGGACGATTTGCCAAGCAGTATCCTAATCGTCGCGTTCGCCGACTCGTGCGATACTGCTTGGTTGAAGACCCTCAACTCGATGCTAAGCGGCACACCTTAAAATTTCACTGTACTCAAAATCTGCGTTTCCTCTGAATTCAGGGTTTTCGCTACCTCTACTTGAAATACCGTGACCTGTCATTCTTGATAGGCATACCTCCAACTATCTCCAGTAACCATTCCAACCCCAATTCCCTGAACAGGATTGCTGTAGCGATTGTGTGAATCTATTTTTTATTTGTAAGGGTGGTCAGTAACAATTTAATGCAACAGCCCTGGGCAGCTGTTCGATTAAACTATTATTAACCGCCATTAACTTTTGTTGCCCGTTATCTTCTTTACGAACTGACCATCGCATCTTTTACGGAGACATTCGTGAGTACCGAGTTGAAAGGGTCAACCCATTTCCCACTACATCCTGTCTGAAAGATAGTATACACATGTTGTGAAAGACATACATCATGAGTGTCGGTCGACCCATTCTGCATTATCTGGTTGAGTGCTGACTGCCCATATTTGGGCTGTCTTCTGAAGTGCAGGTGGCACAAAATAAATGATTCATATTCTGTGGATGTGCTTCATATTATCTTTGTAGAGAAATAATTTGTCCTTATGGACATGCCTTGTTACAACTGATGGGAAAGTGCCTTTAGGAACTCTCCCATACGATCTAACAAGGGAAAAATACGTTAACAAATTTTGCTGGCTAAAAATAATTCAGCACTCCACCAGTTAATAGAAAATTGGAAAAAAATTGTTGAATACAAAACCATCTCGCGGGTCCAAAGCTTCTCTCGAGAGTTTACAAATTGAGGCAAAACTGTATCACAAAAGTCGTGGCTTGACTGTAGGACGAGTTTATGAGAATTTAATTACAAAATAAATTAATTCGTGAAAGGATAAACCAACTGCAAAATGTTTGTGGTAGCAGAGACTGTGGTTAGTTTTGTAACTGCCATGTCTTGTTCCATAAATGCGTATAAGCTGATTCATCCTGGAAACGCTCCAAATAACGAAGCCTCCGGTCAGATTGACATTTCTACGTGTGTGATGCATTCAGTTCACAGTCAGGTGCCACCTAGTTACGTTCTAATAGTAATGTGATGTAGACATATGTTCAAATGTGAAAAGTCGAGATAGATGTACAGTTACATTGATGCGATAAAGACCGTTACTATCAGCCCTTTCAATGTTATCTGGTTAATCGTTGCTGAGGGGCAAATATCTAGGATAACCGCGGCAATGTCATCTTTGCGTATTTACCAAGCTTTATTACAACATGTCTATGGATGTTGCATGCGGTGCGAGTAACATTTTAACACCTGCTTTTGAATATTTGCCAGCCATTCAAAAAATAATATGAACAACGGTTGTTGTATTTTTCTGTGCAAGGGGGATGCCAGAGCTTCTAATGGGCTGGACTAGCCTGATCTGCGAAGGCATCAACTTTTTTCACTATGAAAAACAGTTTCCAAAGCCGACAGATGCCTTTTGAACTTGTTAAACAGATGTAATAACAGGGTTCAAAGAGCACTGTCTGACAAGCTATAGGCTCTATCGACAAATAGGCTAGCTAAAACTGATTCCACGAACTCAAATGCACTGTGGACACTAATATAAATTACTTGCGGTGGGTATGCGGATTTCTTTGTTTCAGAGCGTTTTCTGGTTTACATTGTGATGCTATTAACCATTTACATAACATGAAAAGCAGACGACAATTGTAAAAAAAATTATTGAATAACTAATTATTTTCATTTTTGCGTCAAGAACATAGCTACGACCTCTCATAGGAACGCGCTCAACGAACTCATTCCAATAAGGGATCATAAGCTATGCTTTGAGGCAAGAATGTAAAAATACTGAAAATTGAATGGCAGATTTTGTGAATAGCCTTGGCATGTTTTGGCTTGGTAAAGGATTAAATAGTTTTGTCAAAACTGCGATCATACCAATAGGCCTACCAGTGCGTGCGAAATTGTCTGCTATAATTACACTGACAATCTTGTCAACGGAAATGTCGTCGCCTTGTGTGATGTGCAGTGTACAAAAACCGATGTTGAGTGTTATGTCATATTGACTGTCATGTATATTTTTCCTAGAGGAGAACACCCCGAGAACGTCTCAACCAAACCACCCCGATAGCGGTGGATTGATGGAGGGTGTCCTGGGTGTTCTACTTTTGGAAAGAATTGAAAATGTGCGCTTAAAAAGAGTCGTATTGTTTACAATACCGCAAATACCAACCGGCGGTAGTTAGCCAAAGAACGACAACTCATTTTCCGATAGACGCTATACTGGTTTGTGCTGCTGATTCTGTATAAGATACGACATGCTGCAGACAAATGAACAAGTTTGACTGAGTTTGTTAGCCATACGTTGTTAAATCCTACGTTTTTGTTTTGGTTTTGTTTCTGTTTGTGGGTTATTTTCTTTTTGTTTGGTGGGGGGGGGGGGGGGGGATGTTGTTTGTTTGTTTTTTGTTTGTTTGTTTTTTTTTTCTTTTGTGGGTGGGGGTGTCAAATCGCATTCTCTAATGTCCCCACATTTTTTTTGTTCAGCACAAAATCGTAGATATTTCGATTTCAATAATGCGCTATGTTAAGCTACTTCAGTTATTAAAATATTTAAGGAACTATATACTGATCGCAACAATAAAATGACACTGTGACTGTGGTTTCATTTATGTCGGGTCTTTACATGTAGTAGGCAACAATAAATGCTGCCGCGCTCAGACAACATTCAGGTTATCTGTTAGAAAAGAACTGGCATCTTTAATACTTCTGATTTATATAAAGTGTGATCTGACAGTAGCGTAAATTTACTTGTTGGGTATGGTCAGTTTCATTGTAATTACCAACAGTGAACTCTAATAAAATAATAAAATGATAATGTACTCCTGCTCTCATTTGGTCCTGTATCATATGATAAAACGAACTTATGTGGAAGTTGAAGAAAAAAAACGCATAGGTTCAGACATATCATTTGAGTCGGCTCATTGAGCTGATTCTAATGATATGTCACACCAAATGAATTTTAAAACAACGAAAGTAGTATGATATATATGAAATACTGTAGAACAGTTTCAAGTTTAAAAAACATAATAGCCCTCGGAATCTTTCATTTTACACATTGTGTGCCTTATAGAATTTCTCTTGACAGTACGTGACAGTATAATGATTTTTGAACAGCATCACGTGACACTTACGGCACTGTCTAAATCAGTGAATGCGTTCTGCAGTTAATATTGGTGACGTTAGAAGCACTTTGGATACTGACTGATTTTAGTAAACAATGGAGACCAGCCGTAAGCACGCCTCATCACAGTTGTGGGAACGGTGCAAGAGACGTCACGTTTCCGTGTAATTATTCTGAAGAGAGTATGGAAAAGGATGATGCGGTTTCAGCAACGATCCTTCTACGAAAACCTCAACTGGGCACGTATTTTTGGGGGTTTTTTTTACTTTTTACTTCCTCCGCAGGAGAAAAATTTCCACAGCGGAAAACTTCTTTAAACGATAGAAAAGTTTCATTCGCGGGAGAAAAGTTTTCATCTCGAGAGACACGTTTTCTCCACAGCAGAAGTTTCCACCACGGGTTAAAAGTGAAAACAAGTAAAAAGTAAAATATAAAAAAAGCATGTCCCATTACCGCTTCAGTAGTATTTGGTAAGTAAAGGTTTGAAATGTTTTTGTGTACCGGGGTGTACGTACCATTTCAGACCTAAAGTATTTAATGCTTTCAATGGCAGGCAAATTACCGGAAACAGTTAGGGACATGAAGATGAAACAATTTGAGAGATCTAAAAAAAATCGGAACGCTGGCAAATTAGAGTTTGTGTGACCCGTAAACTACTGCTCAAAACCTTCTGATGTTGACATTCAACCAATCTGGCGGTTCGGCAGTGCAGCCAATTGCAACCTCCATTGTTAAATAGCAATGCTAACCTCTGTTTTTTCAAGTCCAGTGTCAATTTTTTCAGTTACGATTTTTATGGTATTGAAAGATGGAGGTTGGCGATAGGATAAAATTGTTCGTCCAAAGAGCCCCCCTAAAAGCACTTCATTGATTTTTCTCTTCGAAGCATAGTTTACAACCCCTAGAACAAAAAGGTATGTGAGTTTCAATAAGGCATCATTCGCTGTATTTTGAAAGGAAAATAAGAAAGAGTGATGGAGTGGGTGGCTTTAAATAGTTCATAATCTGGAAGTATTCTTGTTGAAGGGTTACTACGCTGCAAACTTTGCTGAACTGGAGCTGAAGGCCAATATAAATCTGAGAAAATATCATGATGTGGTCTGTATATATATTATTAATTATTCGGGTTGTTAGTGACGTAATATGGTATATCCGCCCTCGCCCAATATGTAATTAATTGACACCGTATAAACCATATCAGGTCACTTACAAAGTGTGCAATGAATATATTTTACCGACTACTCTTCCAATATACTGAATTATTAACTGCGATGAATATTAAAGGGTTGATTTTTACTTGTTTAACGCGAAGTAGTTACCACCTGCCGACATTTTTCAAGATAAACGAACAAAAGGCACACCACTCTGACTGACAGTCGTATATACGTTTCGGCTTGCATTCCACGTTTCAAAACCAATGAAATTCTCAGAAACTTGTTTTGGAGGTTATATGTCGATATATCATATAATCACCATCAAATAGATCATCATGGAAATATCGTACGCAGCACGTCTGATAAACGTGTGACGACAGACGTCAACGACGACGTCGTAACATTGTGGGCGGGTTGATTTCGAAAGTAGAATTGAATTAATCTTCTTTTATATTTCATTAACTGTTCACCTAATACGAATAGCAGACGACAGTTACAAAAAAACATTTCCTGAATAACTGAAAAATTTAATTTTTGCTTCGAAAACATAGTTTATGACCCTCATTGAAACGTTCTCGATGATCCTGTTACAATGGGGGCCATAAGCTATGTTCTCGAGGCAAAAATTGAAAAGGAAAAAGGATTTGGTGATTTTTGGGAACAGCGCTGCCGGTGTTAGCTGTAACGTTAGGTAAGGAATTAAACTAAACATTATGTGATAAAAAGAATCTCACATTCGTCATGATTTGACATAACATTTCTTAACCTTGTTCATTAAAAGCGATCTGAGCCTCGGTAAACTTCGGCTCAGGTCGGTTTTGGTGAACTCGTTTCAGAAATTTAATATTAAATTGTGCCTCATGAGGGATCTTCTATACAGAAGGAGATTATGGTTTGCCACCTGTTTCACCACTATTGTCTCCTCCGATCATGGCAACAACTTTACAGTCTTTCTGCATTTCCGTCTCAAGTTCCTCGTCAAGAATTCTACTGTTCTGTGTGAAATATGACCCTATACCACTATCTGCTATGCTCACATGACTGAAATCTTCCACCATACTTGTGGCATCGCCTTCCGTTGGAACATGTCCGTTTGATGTGAGGACGTCTGTTTTGCGTTCTGAACTTAGAGTTCGTGTAAGCATTTTCGTTTGCTGCCGAAGATGAGCGTGCTTCCATTCCTTGTAGGCAATTCGGAATGCTCTAGATAGAACAAGCGCCAGTGCCTTTGCTTTCTCCTTACTGCTGCACAACACGGCATAACATTCGTATCCCGAACGCCCATCTTCAGGTTTCCACACCCAACTGAAAATTCTATCATTCACACTCGCTTCCGCGTTGCAAAATGAAATGTTCTCAATGGGAAACAGAACTCCACCGGTAGAACTTTTTTTCTCCTCCTTTAATAACATACCCTCCGTGTTGATAGTCAAGGTTATCTTTTTTAAATTTTTCTCCGCAACAGAATTGTCACATATACGTTGAACGGGAATACTGGTGCACCCTCTCCCCGTGGCAACGAATGTCTCAGTACATCCAAGTAAACGAACCTGGAACACTGGATCTCTGTCCGAAATTTTCACTCTGCCTTTTAATCCAAACATTGTCTGTCTCAATCTGATATCCTCTAATGCACTGAATGATCACAACCTCGTTGTCGCTTTTGTTTGACGGCATTCACCACCAGAACAGGAGTAATTCACTACCATCTGTTACCACGGTAAAACCTGCATGGATAGAGTAAACTAATTTATTGGATAGTCTGTACAATTATTTTTATCCTTTACCTGACGAATCTATCAAATACACATTATGACATTGTGTTAGACACGAACAAAGATAATTCAAATTTTGCTATTCCTCATTGTCTCCAAGTAATAGCTTATGACCTGTGATTGGAGCCAGCACATTGGGCTTGTTGCAATGGCGGACCATAATCTATAGTGTGGGGGAAAATTCTGAGTGGTCTTGAAGCTATTATTATTAAAGTTAATTATTTTACAAGGATTGGCGAACAAGTTATGCAACTTATATTACGCCTATCCTTGGTCCAATGGCGCAGGTATGTGGGATGACCTCCGTAGCGGCAACTTTGTGGCCTCGCTCTTCTCGAATACTACGAAGGAATCTTTAGCCTGCACAGAGTGTGTCTCTTTCCGCACTGGGGCCAGCCATGTTTTACGTCTCCACTCGATGTGACGTACGCTGTGACAGCATCAACCTACAGGTGATGCTGACAGAGAGTGTTCGGACACCTCGAGATCTTTCCCCGACTGAGGATTGATCCCGGAACCTCTGGCATGAGAGACCAGTGCACTTAACCACTCGACGACCACTTTGAAGCTATGTTAGTTAAGGAATTAAGAGAGAATTTCATCGCGATGAACGCCACCAAATTCTTCATTTGTCATTTTCATAAAATGTGACAATTCCAACATGTGCACGGAAAGAAAGGGATGTGTGATAAAATTTTACTGTGACCTCATTCTATCCTAACTGATGTAAGGAAAAACCTCAAACCTCTGGTAATTATTGAAAAGAACAAACGTAGATGTCCTTCACCTTTTACCCTACGTAACGGCCAAAACCGGCCAGCTCTATGTACAAAAATCACTATACAATTTACATTATTTTTTCATTTTTTTGTCTCAAAAACATAGGTTATGAAACCCCTTTGGAACGAACTCATAGGTTATGAAACCCCTTTGGGACGAGCTCATCGAGCTCGTCCCAATGAAGGGGCATAACCTATGTTTTTGAGATAAAAAATGAAAACAATTAGTTATTCAAGAATTTTGTTTGTAAGTGTCGTCTGCTTTTCATGTTAGGTAAAGGGTTAATGTACCACTCCAACTATCTGAAGACTGTCTAAGATATAAAATTGTAATTGATATATTCCAATGCACATATTGTTAATCTATATATCTATTGTATTGGTGAGGGTGGGAGGGAGGGGGCGAGGTGCAGGATTGATTAAAAAACTTATCAAGTATCGTTCTTCCGAGTTCTCAGCTTTTGCGGTCATATGTGACCATGTAGTAGTTGCGTACCGCTGACATAATGCTCCAGTGATCCTATTTATAATATATTTTACCTGTCTGTCATTTAGAAATCACGAAACAAGCAGCAAGTATCCTTTAGATGACGAGTGAACTCTGCTTCTTTATCTGATCAAATTCCTTTTTGGTTTCTTGAATTTACCATACTCAGTAAATAATTAGGCATGGAGTTCCACGAAAGAAATAATGGACTGGTTAAGCATTAAGTAAACCCTGTGTGTTTGACAAAGGTGATGGTGTACAGTAAACGATTAGGGATTCGTGAACCGTATGAAACATATACACGTACACAAGCCGTTAACAATTCTAAAACAACATCATTTTTACATTTAGTGCCCCGGGGCTCAGACAGGACAGCTTTCGACTCACTGCTAAGAACTCTAATTTTTAAGAACATTTCCGGCGACAATTTTATCTCCCCACCTACCAATAATGGAATTGTTTCCAACCCCCCAGTCCTGAAACTGAAATGAAGAATTCGCTTAATTATTTAGCTACAATATTTATGATGTTAGTTGTTTTTTTCGTTTGTACACAAGTTCAATGTTAGTGTGAGAGATATCTTTTATTAACCAGTAAAGCAATGTGCCTATAGGGCGAAATGAAGACGTTTTTATTGCGCGGTGCATGAAGTGTATCCACGCAAATCAAAGAAAGATGACTGATAATTTTATTTGATTGAATATAAAAAGATTGCCCCAGCTTTTTTCCGGAAACAGTTGAGCGAGAGAGGGGTGGGGGGGGGGGGGAGAGGTGGGAGGGGGGTTAGGTGAACATTATCTTTTACGAGTATATTTTTAAACCATAATACCACCATCAGAGTATCGGGTAAGGTGGTTCTAACGACTAGGGCCCTGTGAAGCTTCGAAATTTGATTCGATTTGAAATAGTCCCCATGATTCGATTCGATTTCAATCGCGCCGATTCGAAAATTTTCGAATCGTCGAGAGATTCTCAAAATCTTACAAAATCCTTCAAAGTGTCTCCTCTTGAACTCACCTTTTATCATCGGGTCTCCTTTCCGCATCCGAAATTACATTGATTCCGTTCTGGAATATTCCGATTTTTCCTTGATTTGCACGAGTTGCCGTTGTACACAATATCTGGGTGAAGACTGACAATATTTATGGCTGTAAGAAGTTGCAATATCCACAACTTGATAAGTGGTGAGATTCAATTCGAGATTCGATTCGATTCGAAATCTGATGCCCGATTCGACTCGAGATTCGGTTCGACCCGAAATTTGAGGTTCGCAGGGCCCTACCAACGACTGAAATGCAGACACCTGAAACTTGTTTTTCTCTTTTGGGATCCCTTCCTTACAATCTTTTGGGGATTTAGCAGGAATAGGATGCACAGATTCTTTCCTCTTAGTATGTCACCGAAGATTTCCTCGTATGATTTATCATCTAAAATTAAGATAAATACACAGTTATGGCTCCATATTTAATAAATTTCTATACCGGGCCGAAGCAAAGTTTTGGCCTGGTAGAGAAATTTATTAAGACAGACGGGCTATCACAAATATATATCAGTGTGTGGGTGCCCTTCTCTGACCACGTGCGCCTCCCCCCCCCCCCTCCCAACCTCAAGTTCGAAATGCTTCCAGTGTGCTTAATGCCACCACAAGGTTATGTATAAACTCAAAGGTGTTGTTCATACGATCACTGGTCCATCGTAAGTATATTTTTTGGTGGAGATAGTGGAGAAGTACAAGCACTAACTCGTAATTTACAAAGGGATTCTGAAACCTTGAGCAAACTTTTACCGTCAAAGAGGTACGGATCGTGTTCAACTGTCTGAGATTCAGTCGCTTTTGATTCACAGAGAAAAATAACTAGCATTAGTGAAACCGAAATTTTGCAGCGTGCTGTTAGTCCAGCTTTGGTTTGGACTCGCTGGAGACTTTTCTACTTTTCTTCACAGAAAAAGTGAATGTTGAGTACAGATATTAAAAACCGCCCAAATTCTGCTTAAAATTTCTTAAGTCTTCAAAAGAAAAGTAAAGTGCAATGTTGAACTTTCGGGTTTATTTTCAGAGCAGTCACATACAGCTTTTTCAGAACACCCAAAATTATTCATAGAGCAGACGATTCTTTACAAACAAATAGTGAATAATTAAAACTAAAATTTTTGAAAAATATTATAAAATTGGGCGATTTTTGTAAATAACGCTGACCGGTTTAGTTCAGTGCAGGAGTAAAAATTAACTCCGCGATCGAACGGAGAGGTGGGAGTGTGGGTGGGGGGCGGGTAGGGAAAACCCAAATGCCCATCCATGCTTCCATCTCCATTGCTCCGCTGTTGGTATAGATGACACTGGAACTGTTCATTTTGTTAATAAAAACATCGGGTGCACACTGTTTCAAAAAGATAATTCCTGAACAAGGCTGGTATTAATAATATCTTTGTTTGCCTATACCCTACCCAGGTGTTAAAATTTGAGTAGGAATGTGGGGAAATATTTTTATTTAATTACTATATCGCACTTAACCCTTTACCTAACAGAGTATTTTAAAAAAATATATTAAATTTCACATTTTTTCGAAAACAAATTTCCCAATTATTCAATAAAACCATACAAATATGGATATCATTAGAACCAGCTCGTCGAGCTGGTTCTAATGATATCCTTATTTGCATGGTTTTATTGAGAAACTTCAGAGATGTTTTTGGTTGTGGTGTATTTATTCTGGTTAATTTTCTGTTCGTTTTTGGCAGCTATGTCAGGTAAAGGGTTAAAATGTCTGTATACCATTAGTTATTTTCCTTTTAATTTCACAATTGCGAGTAGGGAATAAATCTTGAGGACATACCATCCGTGGGTTCTCTCCACACAAAGCATGTTACGAAATTACACAAAATTCTATAGTGATAACTGTCAAATAGAGAAAAAATGTCTTTCATTTGGACATTGCATACTGTTGATCAGTTTAAACACAACTTTTATAACATTTGTTTAGTCATCAAAATAGCATTAATCTCATGTTTACATGTACAAGAAAAATGTAATAGGCACACCAGTTAATATCAACTTATGGACTTTTGAAAAAAAAGTATCTGGAAACTGGCAATAAAAATTTTCGAGTGTAGGGGTAATTTTGTCAAGTAGGTTGGGAATAAGCAAACAAAATTTTTTTTTTTAATCACAGCCCAAGGTATTCATATTGAGAGTCTATTCTTATAGTCTTAAAAAATTGTGAAGATATTGGGATTGTCACTCTTAGGCGAGCAATCAAATTTTATTAAATTTTTTAATTTTTATTTTCAAATCAGGTGAGCTCCAGTCGTCTTAGTAGGTAAACAGTTATGTGCATTTATTGGATAACCGCTATGAATGTTTTTGACTTCCATCAAGATCTGGCAAACCTAGATTGTAAATGAGTGATTATATAGACACCCCCACCCCACCCCCCCCCCCCCCCCCCCACACACATACACACACCATCACATACATCACCAACACAAATGTGGAGGGGGTCTACCCCTTCACCAACTCCGTCCCCAGAATCTACGCTCATGACTGAGATAACATAGCACTAAATATGCGTTATTCGTGTGCTTGGCCCTTTACCCAACGTGACGGCCAAAACCGGCCAGCGCTATTTACAAAAATCGCCAATTAATTTTCATTATATTTTTCATTTTTTGTCTCAAAAAAATAGGTTATGACCCCTCTTTGGAACGAGCTCGTCGAGCTCGTTCCAAAGAGGGGTCATAACCTATGTTTTTGAGACAAACAATGAAAAAATTAGTTATTCAAGAATTTTTTTTGCAACTGTCATCTGCTTTTCATGTTAGGTAAAGGGTTAAAAATAAATCTGAAATGTCGGACAAGTGGTCATAATGCCTGGAGACACAGATACATTGTATGTCACTGAAGAAGTGAAATTTTTAACCCTTTGAACTAGCTGGTGGTATTTTCCATGTCAGTTCAATGACAGCAATTGGATGAGTCCATATTCATTATTTTGGGGTAGGCCGATCAATATTTTAAACGTGCAGCCTTGGGGCAACACGTTGAAAATATTGATTGGTGTACCCACACATGCACCTAGCACCCATCCTACCGAATGAAATTATCACGTATCATGTTCCTGGACTTCAAAAGCGGCCTCTCGGGTTCAAAGAGTTGAGACGTGAGTACTACGTGTTATCAGCGAAAGCATTTTGGGATGCTTGAACAGTGGGGACAATGAAAGAAATCTGCTGATTAAAGATTCCTTTGACAATTGTTTTACCTTCCAGGAATTAAAGATTCCGTGCACATTCCTCTCACTCAGAAATTGTATATCTCCATCTCCATGAAATAAAACCATCCTTTATGCGGTAAAAGATAACTGACCAACATTTTTAAGTGTTAGGTCGAAAGGAAATTTTGCCAAGTTAGAGTGTATTTAGTACTGGACTCTGGCTGAACTTGTCTTAGCACGGTAACGCTGATAAGGTGTAATACAAAGATACGGCGATTTGTATGAGATTAAATGACTTGCGATGTTGAAAAGGTTGGTGGGCTGTCGATCGATAAGTCAACACTTTACTTCGTGTCACGTGGCATTTGGACTCAGTTTCGAATATTTCTCTGCTTAAATCCAATACAGTAGCCGGTGAAACGAAACTTGACTGTTGAACACGACTTGACTACAATTGACATCAGTTGTTGGGTGATCGAGGTTGTGAGACAATTGTAGATGACAAACAGTGGACTGGACGTTGTTGTGTAATATACTGCAGTAACAGCAATATCTGGACCAGCGGCGTAGACACAGGGGGGGGGGGGGGATTGGGTGGAACTTGTAACCCGCTCTCACATTGTATGCTATAATACAGCAATATCAATCGGGACCAGCAGCGCAGTCACGAGGTGTGGATTGGGTGAAGCGTGTCACCCGCCCACACACTTTTCTTAAAACATTTCCACCTTATATACATCCATGCCTCTCATCCTGATATTTCTTGGGTAATTTTGCTATGGTTATTCCTCTACATTCTGGGTACTTAAGCCTTCAAAAAGTACCCAGGGTGATCCAAATGGCGTAATTAGTTTTATTACACGCCTGTTCAATGAAATCCTACATCTACAGCAACACTAAACAATATGTGCAGAACATATGTGCAGAACGGAAATCGTTGACGGACTATTTTTAATCAGAAGCGAAATTTCACTGGAATTTTCTATAAACTGTGCACCCCAATTACTATTTGAATCGCTAGCGATAGCTAAACGTGGTGACACGGGACCCTCTGGCAAATTTGGCTGGCGATAAAATGTGTTCTTTTAGTTGATGGTTCGTTCCCTGAGTTCCGGTGTGTTTTTGTGCCTACATTGGAACTCAGGGGACGAGTTGTAAAACGATCTACTGAGTGTCCTAATAATTGCTTTTACAGACGTGGAAACTTGTAATAAACACAGAACGACACACACGTGTGCATGGATTAATCGATATGGCACTCGTGCCATATCGATTAACCCATTCACACGCGTGTGTCGCTATGTGTATATATTGTCCTGGTAAAGTCCCTGATCAGCTCACTCTGTCAAGTTGCAATATGATATCATATAATATGTCATATATACTATTCAGAAAAAAGTAGGGGATATTCAAACTGATGTTGATATTTTCGGAAAATGGTAATGGATACGCGTGATTGGACACATCAATATGTTACCAAGTTTAGCGTGGATCATGAATGTCACCGGACCACAAAAACTTCGTACAGGTTTTTCGCACGAGCGCCGCGTTAATGTCTGTGGGGTACGTTTTGAAATTATAATTTGTACTGGACGGACTTCTTCGGAGGCCTAATCGTTCTTTTCTTGGTATAAACTCGTTCATCAATAGTTTCTGGTCAAAACGTAACTTTTGAGGTATGCGAAGACTGACACGTGACGAACGTTTACGTGCCGTTGGCATGTTGGAAGCTGGCAACAGATAGACTGCAGCGGCTCAAATTCGCAACGTTACTCAATCGGTAATTAGCACGTTGTGGTCACGCTACCGTCAGACAGGAAATGTTGATGACCGACGTCGGTCAGGTCGTCAAAGGGCGACAACTGCTAACCAGGATAGTTCCATCCGAACCACAACATTACGTAACCGCCATCAAAGTGCCCCAGAAATTGGACAGCAGCTGCACCGAGCGACAGATGTGCGAGTCAGTGGTCAGACTATCCGAAATCGCCTACACAGCTAGAATTTGTATGCTCGACGACCTCGAATAATTCTACTTTTGACTAAACGTCACATCGCAGCAAGGCGTAGTTGGTGTGGAGCACGACAGCGCTGGAATAATCGTCGGTGGAGCAACGTCATGTTTTCCGATGAATCGAGGTTCACTCTCGACTTCCACGACAGGCGAAACAGGCTGTGGCGACGGCAGAACGAACGATACCATGACGTAACCGTTAGGCAGCACAATCGTTTTGGTGGAGGATCGGGTATAGTGTGGGGAGGCATAACCGTGACAAGCAGAACAGCATTACATGTCATCCAAGGACGTGTCACAGGGCAGTACTACCATGACAACATGTTAGCAGCTCATGTGGTGTCATTTGCGCGACGACACCGCAGTCGATTCATTTTCCAACATGACAATGTACGAGCACACAGGGCCCATGTCGCTACAGAGTTCCTCCAGGAGCAGAACATCACTACACTGCCTTGGCCACTGCTAAGTCCAGACCTTTCACCAATCGAGCACGTCTGGGATATGCTTGTCAGGCGCCTGCGACAACGCCAACAGTCCCACCAATATTCAGGAACTCGCTGCTGCACTGCGGGAAGAATGGAATAACATCAGTCAAGCTGATATTGGACGTTTGGTGAGGAGTATGCCACGTCGGATCCGCGCTTGTCTCGCGAACCGTCTAGGAGTTACAAGGTATTGAGGTCTTGGACTGAATGTGGTAAATTCCCTGACTGGCCGTCCATGTCTTTTACAGCTCAGTGCGTGGAATGTGTGCTTGTCAGAAACCTAACTATCGCTGAAATCATTCAACAGATGTCACAGTGCAACGCCTCAACTGTCTTTTTGATGAAAATATAAATATATTTCTTCATATATCTCACTTTAATCAAATATCCCCTACTTTTTTTGAATAGTATATAATATGTCATGTCCAAGCTTGTACACAAATTCCAATTAAGAGCGTAAATTCTGGGTGTGTGAGTGGGGGCACCTCCTGCCCACCCCTTCCACCCCCCCCCCCACCCCAAAAAAAAAAAAAATCTCCCGATCATGGGTTTCGTCGGACAGAGTTTGAGCTAGAAATTATGAAATACGAAGTTGGTCAGACGTCCTTTCTTGCCTGACGAAAATATACTCAGGTTTTGGTGCTCTCAGTTTAGCAAAATCTGTTGCTTGCCCGACAAAAATATAGATTAGAAAGCGCAATAAATGCCCGACTCAGTTTTTCGGTAGAGAGTAACTAATAACAACTGAATTTTATGACCATTACATGTTGAAAGCTCCCAGATGGTCGGGCATCTCCATCTTGCGGGTGTGTAATTGACAGTACTGTCATAAAACTCCAATAAATTCCCTGCCATGTAAGTATTTTATCAATGGAAAGTATATTTGTTGCGTATGAGTCTTTGATAAAAGCAATTAGGTAGTTGGACGGTATGAACGAGCCGTGAGGTACTAACTTCCTACCCCCTACCCCCCCCCCCCTCCCCAAGAAAAAATATTGTTATTTACGACCCTGCGTAGAATTTAAGGAGTTTCAGAGCCCTTTTCACTTGACCGATATGTTGTATTGTAATAAACTGTTGAAGAGGTCTCAGTCCGTTCCAACAGTGTATTACAAAACAGTATGTCATAGACAGGGTCAAAGGACGCCAACTTTAGTCATCAGTATAAAATATATCATTGCCTTGAAAGAGTTAACGAATGGATATCAAGTACAACTAATGTATTCTTTCTCGTTATTTTTGTCGAGAAACCTGGGCACAAATAAACCAGGCGAACAAAAACGCGGTCGCTCTAGTTCCAGTTAGGTGAATGAAAGGCGAAAGAAATAACCGTTCGCCAAATTTGTGCAGTTGGATACCTGTGTGTTAAGAGAAGAGCAGCTGCTGGAGAAGATGAGTTTCCCAACTCCGTCCGCACTTCATGCCTGTAGAAATTATCACTACATGAACCTTTCATACATTCAGCCATTTCGAAAAATCCAGATCGAGTAACTTTTATCTTTACAAAAATGCAAGACTTGGAGCCGAAAAGTGCATCTGGCATCTAGAAAACCATTCCTCTTTCAAAGACATGGTAGCAAAAGAAGTATGAATGAGAAAATTAAAAATAGTTGATCAAAGCCCATTTTTTTCTTCTTTCTTTCTCGTCACAGAAGTTTACAGGATTACTCTATTACAGTGGTTCGAGTAATTGCTTGCTTTCTACAGGAGTCATTGTTGTCCACAGAAATAGTATTGTGATAATAAAAGCGAATAGAGAATTTAGACCAGGAGTCAATACTATAAAACTTTTACAATTGTATTTTCTAGAATTGTATTGTATTCCACCTACTAATATAACTGACTAAAATAAATCATTAGCATTTAAAAGATAAGATCTTTGAAATTGCTAATGGTTCATTTCAACCCATTTAAAGTCATAACTAGAAAATACGATTCTAAAAAATACAACTGTAAAAGGTTTATAGTACTGGCCCTGTTACAACCGATAATGTTACTCCTCCACAATCTCCTCCTTCTCCCTATACTGCCTGTTCTAGTGATTCCGCCTTTTCCAGAACCTGTAATCCCAAATTCATCACTTCCACTTCTTCTAACATCTCCACCATCTATATTATCATACCGTCTAGCACTACTCTCTTATAGTATTCTCAGATAGCCTTCTCTGCACAATCACCCTGATGTACTAATCCATGA
The DNA here is from genome assembly GCA_031216915.1 of Pictodentalium vernedei. Classification (NCBI taxonomy): domain Eukaryota; kingdom Metazoa; phylum Mollusca; class Scaphopoda; order Dentaliida; family Dentaliidae; genus Pictodentalium; species Pictodentalium vernedei. Next base: position 142,502,748 of record CM062290.1, on the reverse strand, counting down.
CCTCCTCTCTTTCTCAATCTAATCCCTGCCCTCCCCTTTCAATCCTCCTAAACCTCATTCCTCTTCCTACCCAGTCTCGCATCTTATTCTTCGGCTTCCTTGCGACACTACCAACCCGCCACATCCACCATATGTGCCTCGCTCCATCCAACCTTTTGACCTCTTTTAACTCCACCTCATTTTTGTTGACTGTTAGTTGTTGAAATGTCAAATTAATGAACAATAAGATATTCTTATGACTAAGAAATATGCTACAAATGAGTTTTAGATGCCCAAAACAAGCAGAAACAGAGGCATTTGCCCATCCCTAAAGGCGTCAGGGGACTATGGTACACTACATTTCTGGAAGCGAAGATTACGCATGTTGGTAAACGTACCAACCGGATAAAATAGCACCCCTCCTCCACCACCCCCGCCTTCACCATGTTGGGCACTGGATGATCATGGTAATGACGTCATACGATTGAGTTACCAGGATAATCCGCGTCTATGTAATGTGACTAGGTCATTCTATGATAAATCCCCGGGAGTTGGGGGCGGGGGTGTCTCCTCGCCTCAACCAGAGCAGAAACATTTAGTATAAATATTACATACCTTTATGCGGCAATAAATGGTAAGTGGTAAAGTCCATCTACAAAAGCTGTAACTGGAATTAGTATACATTAGTTATAACATTATCGGTTAATTTGTTGTAACATAACGGGTTGAAAAAAGTTATAACATTATGCGTCGATTTTTATAACATAACTGGTTGAAAAAAGTTATAACATTATGCGGAGTTTATAACATTACCGGTTGTTTACTACATTTTTTGTAACATTATGTGTTGGTGTAACATTATGCGGCGTTGTAACATTATCGGTTGTAACAGGCCCCTGGTCGCGTCTAGGTCGCATAATTGAGAAAGAGATCGCTTTTGCGATCACGAGACTGCATGTCTCAGGTCCAACGTATTCTTGTTGGTGCGACTAGTGTTTTTCAGATCCTGTCGGTCTGTTGGTTTTTATGTTGAGATTATTTTGTTCCCATATCTTTTCGGGTGGCCTCCCGTATTTAATATTTTACAATACAAGATCATGGATCAATACAGGTTCGTGGATAGATTACCCATGACGCAAAACACCGATCACTTGTCTGAAGTCTGCGTGGGAATCCTAAGAGGAGAAGTGGTGTTTGATTACTGTGGTAAACAAGTTCTGTTTACTGGTATAATATCACCAAGTAATATGTCTGGGGGAGGGTCCTTTATAGTCAACAGCTAGTGTATAAATGAGGGACTAAACGTGACTTTACATCTTTGTTGCAATCGTGATATAGCCAGGGATGCTGAAAGGGATACAAATAGATAATTAAGCTTAACTGAAGCATCTCCAGAATTAGTTGAAAGTACGATATACAGTTATTGCAGGTTAGGAGCAAAATCACGAAGACGTGCAACGTCAATCACTTTTATAGCCCTAGAATCTATCGCGAACAGCCCACTTACTCTCTCACACCTTTCAGCTAATGCCATCTCACTTATGGTAACCTTATGTAGGATTTGACTAGTGGCTGCGAACCCTAAATCTTCAGATGCGTCCAGGAGTATCCCGACCAGTCAACCACATGAGTAACTGCACCAAGGCTTACGGGCTCTATGTGATGCATGGAATTTCCGTCCTGGCAATAAATCTCAAATTCTGTGAAAAAAGCATAAGAAACACGAGCACACTTTCAGTCAATGAACTTTTGTTTGCCTTATTCTGGTTTGTCTCCTGCTGCATGAACTGTTTCTCCACTCCACAGGTATTCCAGTATTAATTCATTCACACAGTACAAACAGTATTCAAGGATAAGCGAAGTCACTCGAACCGCTTAGATTATAGACTCATTCAAAAAAATTACCATCCACGTTTCTTGGCACCCGTCTGATAGGAAGCTGGGCTTCGGTATCCCTATTTGCTGATATGTTCTTATGTGTAAGCTATACATTTACTTAACTGGGAATTAGGAACCATAACCAAGAAATCGAAATCGGTAGATATAAGCAATCGAAAATCCAGGTAGAAAAAAAGACAATGTCGAAAATATAATACACAAGAAATTGAATCTGAAGAACATTTTATCATTAAATGCCCAGTTTACATTCAAGAAAGCACGCTAAAAGTTATGCATCTAGAGAAACAGAATTTACTGCATCTAGTAAATTCAAGTATGCGTGAAAGGGGTTAAAGCATCAGAAATAAACAAAATAGAAAGAGAATTTATGGAGGCTTATTTAGTGGGGGGGGGGGGGGGGGTATTTTTAAAGAAATCAGAAATAGGTTTTCGGTAATAGTATTTAAAGATATTCATACCGGAGTCAGATAAATGTTTCCAAGAAACCAGAAAAAAGCATTTATGTGCACAGCATTCAAAGGGTTCCATCAAGGAACCAGAAATGGACATTTTGAATGATGTTTAGAGCAGTAATGTGAGTATGGAAAGGGTTATCATTATGAAATAAAATCTTTGGAACCCACAATGAAGTCTTGAGAGGGTTAAAAGCATTGAACTGAATAATTTATACTTTATTTCCTTGTAAAGCAAAGGGTTTCTCTCAACTCGGTTTGAGGAACTGACATCTGATTGAAATAGCAGGTAGCATTTAATGTTTGACAGCTACCTCCACTTCTGTTTACATTGCCTCCAGTGTGAATATATAAAAAATAGTATTGCTTTAGGTTAATTTACTGTTACAGGAAATTAGAGGCTGTGGAAACTCTGTGGCCGGGTGGGCCTTACTAAGGGTTCTAGCGACCTGAAAAACACGAGGTGCCGAGAACTTGTGGCTGTCTATCAGTATGCCAAATATCAGCGAAATAGGACTCGTTTTCGAGTTATCGTGCGGACAAGGAAGTGAGGAGAAGACAGAAGACAGGAGAAAAAGAAGAAAAAGAAGAAGAAGAACTAGCGAAACAGAAAATTCAAATTCAAGTCTGTGTGAAAGGGGTTAAAGCATCAGAAATATACAAAATAGAAAGAGAATTTATGGAGGCTTATTTTTTTTTTTTTTGGGGGGGGGGGGGTGAATATTTTTAACGAAATCAGAAATAGGTTTTCGTTAATATTATTTAAAGATATTCAAACAGAAATCAGATAATTTTTTCTAAGAAACCAGAAAAAGCACTTATGTGCACAACATTCAAAGAGTTCGATCAAGGAATCAGAAGTGGACATTTTGGCTCTGCCACTTAATATATTTGAATCTTATTTGAATGGTCTATAGAGCAGTAATGTGAGCGTGAAATAAAATATTTGGAACCCACATTGAAGTCTTGAGAGGGTTAAAAGCATTGAACTGAATAATTTATACTTTACTTGCAAAGCAAAGGGTTTCTCTCAACTTAGTTTGAGAAACTGACATCTAATGAAATAGCAAGATAACATTTAATGTTTGACAGCTTCCTCCACTTCTGTTTGCATTGTCTCCAGTGTGAATAAATATAACATAGTATTGCTTCAGGTTAACTTACTGTTACAGGAAATTAAAGGCTGTGAAAACCCTGTGGTCGACTGGGTCATTCTCAAGGGCTCAAGTGACCTGAAAAAACATAGGGTGCCGTGAACTTGTGACTGTCTATCAGTATGCCAAATATCAGTGAAATCGGACAATTCGTTGTCGGGTTATCGTGCGGACAAGGAAGTGTGGAGAAGACAGAGGCCAGGAGAAAAAGAAGAGGAAGAAAAAGAAAAAGAAACCGTACAAAGACAATAGTCTGTGTGTTTCACACGGACTAAAAAAGAAAAAAAGAAAAAGAAATCGCACAAAAACAATAGTCTGTGTTTTCACACATATTAATAAAATTGAGAAGAAAACCCGAGAATTTGATAATGTGAATGAAAGAAAGAAATTTCTAGCAATCATAAGAAATAAAGATGCAGAAGCATACTGCATCATCGTTAACGTTGCATAGCTACCTTTTGAAGAACGAGTAAGTTGGCCAACTTCGATTACAAATTATTAGTTTTGTGTATATTATTATCATATTGGTCGTTAATATTACGTATTTGTGTATTTACAGCATTAACCCTTTACCTAACACGAAAAGGAGACGATACTTGCAAAAAAAATTCTTGAATAACAATTTTTTTTCATTTTTTTGTCTCAAAAACATAGGTTAGGACCCCTCATTGGAACGAGCTCGACAAGCTCGTTCCAACGAGGGGTCATAACCTATGTTTTTGAGACAAAAAATGAAAAAGTTTTGAAAATTAATTGGCAATTTTTGAGAATAGCGCTGGCCGGTTTGGGCCGTTACGTTGGATAAAGGATTAAACTTATTAGCTTGCCTGGCTAAAGGTCATGGTGAGCTATACTGGTCACTCTTCGTCCGTCTGTACGTTGTAAAGATTGTGTTACAGTCTTCTCCTTTAAAACCATTCGGCCGATTCCACCAGATTCCACTTATATTTCATCTTATTTATGGCTCGGTTGGGACATCATTTTGTCGACGTCAGTACGCTGCTCCCGTGAAGTAAATTGTCCCAAATTAAAAAAAAAATCTTTTTCTTGTGATCCGATGGACGCATAAGTTGATATTTGGTATATAGCATCTGCAGTGGGGCACATACATGTTTGTTCAAATCAAGTTCATATTAAGTAGGCCTTCAGGAAAGTTTGACGAACGATATTTTCAGTTGTTATGAGAAGCGAAAGATTTTTCGCCCTGTCTAAATGTCTATTTTCTGAACTGATGGGCCGGTTTGAACCAAATTTGGTGTGCAGTATTATTAAGTCACATGTTCTTGATTCATTGAAAAGAAAAATTCCCGAATTCCCGTGGGAACCCCTGGACTTAAAAAGAGAAAAGTTTTCAATAGTCCACATCTCCGGAACTTAAGGAACAGAATTATTATTTTGCATGAAGCATCCTTATTATCAATGGAATAATAGGATCGAATGGGCAAAAAACTGCAATAGGTTATGTTATTTTACCGTTATATTACCGTATGGGAACGCCTATTTTAACACTGCCGGTAATGAGAAAATGCAGAGTCAGCAGGTTTTCAAAAAAATTTTAAAATCTTCTCCAGAACCACTAGTCAGAACCTTTTGATATTTGATATACAACATCATTGGGGTAATCAGAATGAAGTTTCTTCAGATCAAGTCGAATTTGATAATATGGCTGCTTATGGGTGCCTGAATTTTAAATGAGTGAAATATAAGGAAAATTCTTTTAAAATATTTTCTGCAGATCCACCAGTCAAAATCTTTTGATGTTTGTTGTACAGCATTCTCAGGTGTGTGAGATTCAAATTTGTTCAACTCAAGTCCCTGGTTTCATATTTGGGGTAGCCCTAATTTTTATTTGGTGCAATATGCGGACATTTTTTAACATCTTCTTCATATCAACCAGTCAGAATCTTTTGATATTTGTATGGATTTGACCTTGCTGATCTGGTCTCGAAAAACAAGACCGAATACGACAACCCAAACTGATTGACTGTCCTAATATGTTTATTATATGACATTGGATATTAAAAATAAATTATAGAATACTTGTCCACGGTATTCAGCGCAGAAAGGTTTTATTTCACGTCGAAAATTTGCACACGACGGTGACGTTACGTCAGCCTCGTTTGAGAAAGGCATGATATTGATTTAGAAAAGATAACACGTTCCGGCAAGGCAGAATTTATGAGCTATACTGCATCACTGCATCACTATAGCCGTACCGAAGAGCTGTTTGTGGTAGTCACATAATAAACCATGGTATTGCCACAAATACCCTGGAATACGAGTGTATTTAGGGATAATACATGACGTATCATGGTAATCTTTATAGGGGTCTCCCTAGTGCATTCCCCGCCATTCCCTTGCACCTGAAGCTACTAGCATTGGAAGATATTAGGAGAAAAAATTATAAAAATAAGTGTCAGTACTATTATGGCATTACGCGATTTGCTAGAAAAAAATAAGAGCAAAGTATTTGTTTATCCTCACACGTATGCACTTTTCAGAAACTTGGAAAAACGTTCTAGTGTGAGGGTTACTGATTATGATAAACATTTTAGACATTTAAGCAGAAACACGAAGCTTTTTAGCCTTTCGCTCTTTGCCCCTGGTGAAGCGCTTACAGCTTGCACCTATAAGCCCATTTACATACTTGTCTACCTCACCTTCAGTTTTTCACCCTTCGCGCCTGAAAGTAAAGACAGTTTGAGTGAAAAAGATTTGTGTTGTGTTATCAGCAGGATCATCGTCGAGTTAACAAGTGTTCCTCGACAATCATCTTTCATCCTGTCTTTTAAAAGATAATCCTTTACTTTAGGTAACGTGATGGCCAGATTCTGACATCGCAATTAACAGAAATCAAATTTTATTGGGGTTTTTTTAGTGTTTGTCTCCAAATCATAGCTTATGAGTCCTCACTGGAACGAGCTCGTCGAGCTCGCGTCGAGCACGTTCCAATGATGGACCAAAGGTTACGTTTTGAGGCAACAAAATGAAGATGTTTAATTGCTATGTTAAGTAAAGGGCTAAAGCCGCTGAATAGTACTGAAATTGGGCAATTATTTTACTGCAAGTAGAAGATGTTTTTCTTCATGTCAATTGCATTTGACCTTGGACTAAATGCTGTGGAAAATGCATGCACCATGAATAACGCTCCTAGTAAATAAACTTTTATATGTACACCATTATGGATGTAAAATGTTATTGAAACCTGGCAACTATCAAAGAAGATAGAGCCTTTCAAAAAACTATGCCTCACAATTAAGCTTTGGATTAAATGTGTACTTACGATGGTCATTAACCCTTTGAACTCTAGTGGTATCTTCCATGCCAGTTCAGTGGAAGAACTTGGAAGAGTCCATATTGATTATCAAGGGTAGACCTATCAATATGTTCAACGTGCAGCCTCGGGGCTGCACGTTGAAAATATTGATGGGGCTACCCCACACATTTACTGAACAGCCATCCTATATAATGACGTATCATGTTCCTGGCCGGAAAAGCGGCCGCTAGGGTTCAAAGGGTTAAGAACAAGGTGATACCAACGTCTTCCTCTGTTATTACAGCCTAGCCAAAAATTCTGTTTGTTTGTTTGTTATATCATATCATGTTATGTCATATCATGTTGGACAGTTTTAGGGTGGAAGAATCCTGGGTACCCGAAGAGAACCACCGATCAACGGCGAGTTGCTGTCGGGCTCTCCATCGTACTACCCAGCACAAACAAATTGTACTGGTTGAAGGCAAGTGCGTGTACTGTGAGAGAGAACTACAGAGCAACAAATTAATGAAAGGAATGCAAAGCAAAGACAAAAATGGCATGTCAGAAAAAAATGTAACCAGAGTTGTCTGACCAATGGGACTAAAGATACCCCCTGCATTCCACATTATGTAGGTTGGAAAATACTGTAAGTTGAAATGGAAATTTCGTTCCGACTACAAAGACGTGGATTAAGTAAAACGTTATTGGAGGAAATTGCCTATGGAGAAACAATAAACAAGCTCGACAGTAACCTAACTCCCATTTAGCGTTTCGTGATTGCAAAATATCATTCGGAAGCTCTCGTGAAATCAAGAACTACCCGAAGGTCTATAACACCGAGAGGTCTGTAGGTCCAAAGCTGTTCAATCCAAAAGTTGTTTCGAGAAACCCGCTCAGTTTTAGTCCAGTCGGATTTAAAGTCAATGATATATCGTCGCCTGGGTGCTAGAATGTTCTATGTCCCATAGGGGACATAGAACATTCTAGCACTCAGGCGACGATATGCCTCGAATGAAGTGAATAGGTGGCCCGTGGACTTACAGTGTCTTGTTAAGGCACGGTTACGCTCTGTTCTTTTTGAATGGTCTGTGTTCATCCACACGTTATGAAACGGAGTACAGGTTTCGCCAACATACTAATTTTCACAAACACCGCATTGGAGAAGGTGAACCACATAGGAGCTTTCGAGATCAGCTTGGCAAAAAATTTTGACTTTCTCCAGTACTGGTGCTGTCGAAGGAATCGGTTGTAGGCATCATCACAAAAGGTTTACAAAAGGCCTTTCCACAAGCTTGTCCGACTCCAACTTCAGAACTGACTGACTTGAGGCTAGCACGAAAAAGAATATGTTTTGTGTTTTTGATGATGATGACGAAGTTCTCAGACGTTTATCTCTAAGCTCTCGTCAATTGTAGTTTGTGTGTCAGTTGTTTTATAGTTGTGTTCCCCGATGAAGGTCTTCTGTAGAAGAACGCTTGGTGAACGGTTTTTTATGTGTTGTTTGGAGCTCCGTAGAAATAAGCATATACGTGTACATATATTCACGCACCGTTGCCGCTCTTCACCTCACAAAATGCCTCTCGGCATGGACTCCTAATTTTTCAACCCCTTTCTCCCAGGAGATAGCAGGAAGACAGTCAATCTGTCTATGTGGGCTAACTTAGCTTCTAACAATACGATGTAATTAGTATATTCCTAAATCCTCAAGTTGTTATTGCATATCACTCTAAAATCAGTTGGGTTAAAAGTCAACCCAAATCAACTGGGTTGAGTGAATATGAACCCACTTGGGTTCATATTCACTCAATCCAGCTGATTTGGGTTAGTTTGTTACCGAGACCTGGTGAAGTTGGCCTTTGCCTAGATCAACCAAGATGCAAACAACAGAGGTAAACTTAATCCCTCTCACCTCTGAGTTTTAGGGGCTCACTTCTAGACTACCCATAGGCCTATTTGTGACACAAAATACACAAAACTATAGTGCTTTCGAAAGTGTTTCTCCCTGGAGGTAATTGATATGATTGTTGGGTACGTTTGTGGAGAAAGATGATAAGGTTAAAGTCTTGTCAAAGTCACTTTTTAAATATAATATGTAATTTACATACTGAGTTATAACTTAACAAAATATTGTAAAACAACGCGCCTCAGTCAGTAGTAGGAGAGCGATGAATCGGGCCCCATTGGGGGATCTCATATGTAACGTCATGTCACGTGATCTAGTGACGTCATGTTTGATTGTCGTGGTAACCCGCGTGAGCGGCCATCTTGTGACGTCAATACCATAGTGATATGTGGTGTTAGTGCGCATGCGCAGCGCGTGTTGTTAAGGTGATACGTGTTTCCGTCGGCCATTTTGTATACTGGAGGCCGCTATCTTGGTTTCTATGGTAGCACGTGGTTGCTATGTGACCCAAAGGCTTACAACAAGATTCGTAAAATTACCACAAACAACCCGACAATCCCTCCAAATCACCAAAATCCTTTTTTATTTGATTTGAAACCCCATTTTGGGCATATAAGAATAGCATGTAATGCTATAGTACAGAGATATCTCCGGGGGAGAGGTATGTTCTATTTAATAGGAGTACTTTTTCCTAGAATCCCATGATTATGCCTATTACAGATTCTGCTCTAACACTAACAGGCTATCCAATCCAAACTATCTCTGTTTCTGTCGTCCAAGTCTTATAATCACCAGTGCTTGATTTCCCTTAACCAGTATGCAGAGTTATCTCTCTTGTGTATAATAAAAGCCTAAATCACTCCGAAAGCCAAGAATTTATCGAGTAGTTACTGGTAAGTCATTGCTCGAACGACTCGAATCCCATCGGGCAAATGAGCTATAGAGCAATTGCTCATTCGAGTGACTCGCACATACTGCTCTTCAACTCATTTCGGTATTTGAGGATAGCTATGGCCGGGTACTGTATTATTTGAGGATACCTTTAGAGGATACTTTCTATAGGATACTTATCTAAAGATACTATTGCTATTTGGTCCACCCTTCTAGGCCACCCAAGACATACCTATTCCAAATTCCACTTATAAGCTATCGAGCAGTTCCTGAGAAGTCATTACTCGAATGACTTGAATCCCATCGAGCAAATGAGCTATCGAGCAACTGCTCGATCGAGTGACTCCACATGCTGCTCGAACGACTCGAAGTCTATCGAGCAAATGAGCTATCGAGCAATTGTTCGTTCGAGTGAATCGTACATACGGCTCTTAGCCTCATTTTGGTATTTGAGGATACCTATGGCCTGGTATTGTATTATTTGAGGATACTTTTTATAGGATACTTATCTAAGGATACTATTAACTATTTGACCCAACCTTTTAGCCCACCCCAAGACATACCTAACCCAAATTCTCCAAATAAGCTATCGATCAGTTACTGAAAAGTCATTGCTCGAACTACTCGAAGCTCGTCGAGCAAATGAGCTTAAGAGCAATTGCTCGATCGAGTGACACCACAAACTGCTGATAGTTTGGATTGGATAGCCTGTTTTGTTAGAGTAGAATCTGTAATAGGCATAATAATGGGATTCTAGAAAAACGTACTCCTATTAAATAGAACATACCTCTCCCCTGGAGATATCTCTGTACTATAGCGTTACATGCTATTCTTATATGCCCAAAATGGGGTTTCATATCAAATAAAAGTGGATTTTAGTGATTTGGAGGGATTGTCGGGTTGTTTGTGGTAATTCTACGAATCGGAAAATTACTCTTGTACAAAGGAACATAGCCTACGAACATTCCACTGTCTTGTTGTAAGCCTTTGGGTCACATAGCAACCACGTGCTACCATTGAAACCAAGATGGCGTCCTCCAGCATACAAAATGGCCGACGGGAACGCGTATCACCCTAACAACACGCGTTGCGCAGGCTCACTAACACCACATATCACTATGGTAATGACGTCACAAGATGACTACCAAACAACGTCACTGGGTCACGTGACATGACGTCACATATGAAATCCCCCATAAGATCCCCCAATGGGGTCCGGTTCATCGCTCTCCAACTACTTCGTCTTTTCCTTGTTCCGTGTCGTTTTCCATTCCTGGACGTAAGATTATTTCATATTAGGCAACAGAATCCTGATACCTGATTTGAAATGATCTTAAATCCAAGGGGCGGCTGATGGTCCTACCAAATGATGCAAATTGGGCCCCACTGCTTCTAAAACCGACAGTGGAGCACATTTTGCGACATTTAATACAGAAATAAATTGTTAGATGTGGAAATATGATATATGTGCCTGACTGTGACGGATGTTTTAAAAATAGAGAAAAAAAGTAACATCCCTTGGCACGAACCATCCTGTCTTTGACAAGACAAAGGGCTCTATAAGATGTTGGCTCTCACACGTTATACAAATGGTGGTGCTAACGGAATTATCTAACCAGGTTTGATTTGCAGAATCTGGTCTAGGGAAAGGAAAAAAGACCAAACGTCGGTAAAGTCTTCGTTCGTTATTTCATATTCAATTTTAAAATCGGGGAATGTACTCCGTATCCCCCCGAATAACAGCAAGATACCTCCTTCCACCCTCTCCCCGTCCATAATAGCGCTTTGGTAGCCGGCTGCGACAGATCGAAAATGCATGTTAGCCCACCTCATCAACCCAACACAGTGTTTTAGTATATTACCTCCAGGCACATAGAACACATTGGAACACGGGGAACGATATGGTGATGGCATGGACTTAACTCTTTAACTAACAGAACTAGAGGAAGACTCTCGAAACAATGTTCTTGAAAAACTATGAAGTTTCATATTTCGCCTTAAAAACGTTGCTTATGACCTGTCGTCGGAACGAGTTCGTTCAATGAGGATTCGTAATCTATGCTGTGGAGACAAAAATGGAAAAAATAATAAAATTGAAATGGGAGTTTTTGTGGATATGGGTGTTACGTCTGGTAAAGTTAACGTGTCTTTGTGTTTGCTGATATAATGCTATTGTGTGTCATACAGTGTTGGAAAGTGTCCCTGTCACTGATACTATTGTAAGTAAAATGGGCCACAGCAGAGGATATCACATTACCTGTCAGTTGAAGTAAACTTACTTTGGATGATAAACTTTGTGTATATAGTTTGTTTGCACTTCGTTGCAACAATTACCATGTGTGATAAAAGTTGTTAGAACGTATGGCAAGCAGCCGATGGAAAAATGGGAAGGAGTGCGCCCCTTAGTGTTTCCTGCCCCTCCCGATTCAATCGCCTTTGCTACTCATAATTGACGTGACCTGTGGAAAACTTACGGTGGGGCTGTGGAGATCTTTTGTAAAACTTTAGTTGCCTCCATAGCTTCCTAGGAGTAATTGTTAGCGTACTTTGATGAGCAACTGTGGCATTAGCCCCTTCTCAAACGAGACGAGTTATCTAATATCGCTTGTGTCATACACGCACATCTCTCTCTCTCTCTCTCTCTCTCTCTCTCTCTCTCTCTCTCTCTCTCTCTCTCTCTCAATCTGTCTTTCTTCCTTTCATTCAAGGGGTGATGTGGGACGCTGAATTCTCTACATACATAGCGCAGTAATAAAACGTGAAATACTGGAATGTAAAAGTGTATCACTGGCGAATAGTAGTCTGAAGCCAATCCACACATTCTTTCGTGGCAATGACTTTTGTACTATGAATTTAAATGGTACATCGTTTATCTCAAATATTGAACGAACGGGGATTGACAAGGAATGAACAGACACAACAAAAGACCTGTTGTCGATGAATAATGTTTAAAATGCACGCACGCACGTAAAGCACACGCGGTGTATACATGATTAAATTAAGTATTTTAACCCTTTCTCACACGAATAGTAGACAACACTAAATAGTTTAATGTTTTGCATCAAAAGCATAGCGGCTTAAATTCATGCGCCAATCAGAATCGATTCATTCAAATGATTCTCGCACAGAATACAATGATAATCAACTTTGATTCCAGCAAAATATTTATTTGTTTCTCGTCATAGATTCTGAAATTGTCCTTAAAGGACTGGAGAATTCTCATCTTTGCTCCTTCATAGTGGGGTAACCCTATGCTTTCGTTAGCAGCGGGGTCTAATGAAGTCTTGGCTGCCTAAACAGGTAACCAAAACTTCACTAGAAACCACTTCTAAGGTACTGTAACTACCAACATAGCGACCACCAAAATCATTTTAGTGGGAACAGTGTTCAAATAGGAAACAGAGACAAGAAACGTCCCAAAAGTGGGACTAGGCCCTTAAGGGTTTAACCCTTTACCCAACGAATCGCCCGCATCCGCCCGCGCAATATGCAAATTCAGCAGCTGAAAAAATATTATTTTTCGAAAAATGTCAACAAAACCATATCATGTGACCCCTCTTCAGAACGAGCTCGTCGAGATCGTTCCAAAGAGGGGTCACATGACATGGTTTTGTTGAATTTTTTTGAAAAAAATTTAAAAAATGATATTTCAAATAATAAATTTTGAAATTGTCTGCGTTGGGTAAAGGGTTAAACTCTAGCAAATACATGAACACGAGGTTTGATTTTAACAATGAAATATGTATTGCTTACACTCTCGGGGGTATACGAGAATTGATTTTCGCGGCAGGAGTTCACGAGAAACAAAACCGATTGTCGTGAATCGGGACAGATTTTAAGTCCTGTATAGCTTATGATCCCTCTTCGGAGTCAGCTGGTTTCAATGAGATATCATAACCTATACACTGGATGCAACAAGTGAAAAGAATAATAATATTTTAATGTCAGTTTTTGTTTGTAGTTTTGGCTGTATTTTGCGATTACGTTTGGTAAAGGGTCAACACATAAATTCCGAGGTTAATTCGATTTGAAAGTGTGCATTTATACAGATGGATGCAGGAAACACCATTTAACCCCAACCCGACCTAGTCGCCGTACCAAAAAAATAAAAAGTCTTCTAGTGTACTTTCACTGATTACAAAATAAAAAAAAATACTTAGTCATGCATACATCAAATAAAATAGAATAAGTTTCACCCCTTTCCAAAATCTACATATATCGACGATCGTCACTGCACACTATTTAAAATCAAATTATGAGAACTGAAACTAGAATACGAAGAGATATGTTTGCCTTAAATTGCAGGAACTGATTTTCTGTACTTGTCTGGGTTTCCTTGTTTGGGGAGGGGTGTTGGGTGAGGGGGTCTTCTTCGCTTTTTTGGCAGCATGACTATTTTTAACGACACATTCAGCAGCCATCCTTGTCCAAGAACACAACACAGCTGAAGCGTGCCAGGATCGCACTGCGATCTCTCGATCTGAAGTCACATGGAGTAAATGTAATCGCTGGTACACTCTAAAATCAGTTGGGTTAAAAATCAACCCAAATCAACTGGGTTCAGTGAATATGAACCCAAATTGGGTTCATATTCACTCAACCCAGTTGATTTGGGTTAATTTTTAACCCAACTGATTTTAGAGTGTAGTTACAGATTGACAGATACTCGACCTGAAGACTACGCAAAGCAGCATACATCAGATAAGAGCAGAGCACTGTAAAGACAGGGGGGAAACGGTCGTGGGTTTTCGTTCCTTGTTCGAAATATTCAACTTTGTGCTTCATAGACTGCCGAAAGATGACAACAAACCAAATTTACCGGCTATTGTAAATAGCTTCTTGGTGTTTGGACGTTGCGTTTAGTTTAAACATATTTTATTTGTCAAAATAAACAAAAGGGATTGGACAACAAGTTCTCAACACTTAAACCACGTCCTCTCCTTTGTGTACAATTAATAAGAAAATGCAGCATTTGTTCAATATATACACATCAGAATAAACAATACGCTACGTTGCGTTAGGTAAAGGGTAAAAGAATAATACGACACAGTGTATATGCTTTACAGATAATTATCAATTACTAAACACCAAATATGTCTAATGTTCACTCATGCATCCATGTACGCTTGCTTCACTTTTTGCATTTTCTGTCGTTGACATTTTCATTCAGCCAAATCAAATTTGTTTGAGCTTGCAATTGAAGGGAGGTCACTCCAAATTTTAGGAACACAATTTATATCTTTCCAGCAGATTTTAGTTGTCATTCACAGATTTTTCACTTCACATGTTTTTTATGCTGATTTCGAGTGATGGTCCAGAGAATCTTTTTCCATGGATATATCAAAGAACTGAATATTTTGTCGCACTATCCAACTCGAACGAACATTCAGTGGCCCTCTTTATACGTCCCCTTTTAATAAAATAAAATGCTCGGTGGGGTGAATTTTGTACCCTCAGAAACGTTTGATGCGGCCCGGTCGTGTGTTATCTCCAGCTTGGAGTCATCTGGGTCTGAGATGTCTGTCTAAAAATTGAAACGTTCGATATGGTTCCCTGGGGCTATGACATCAGTAGAGACAATCTCGGTCTGGGTAAGAGATGGCCCTCTGGAAACATCAAGGCCCCCACATTATTTATTTATTTATTTATTTATTTATTTATATATTTATGTATTGGGGTTTGACGACACTTTCGACAACCAGGAACTATCAGACTCCCCAATGTACTAACACCGCACAAGCAGGGTTAGCAGTGGTTGAAGACAAAGTGCACCATTGACGTGCAGTGCGACTTTGTACACAGCGCCATCGTGCCGTCACGTGGACAATCGGGATTAGGTGCATTGTCCAAGGACACAACACAGTTACCCCTGGTGAGGATCGAACCGTCGACCTTTCGGTTTGAAGTCCAATGCCGTAACCGCTCAGCCACCGCGTTCCCCCATTCCAGATACATGAGAAACCTGTCTCATTCACTCATTAACTACCAATTTCGCGCCCGTATAACATGTGGGAAATTCTTGACTGAAGATCGTTGTGCAGTATGTAAAATGAGGCCACCAGTGGGCCACTTTAACCCTCATTTTTTCTACATATCCACGGCGAGGCCGTAGCCCTACAACAGGAGAGAGTCCCTCTTCTCGTGATCGCCACATCGGTTCTGTTGATGCGTTCAGCATCATGTTGGTCAGCCTCCCCAAACCGATTTGCTGCATATCCTTTGCACGCCCGGTCGCCACTCTGGTAGTAATCCCTCTCGGGAACGAGCGCGAAACAGGAGGGGGAATTATGTTGTTAAGAAGAAAATAACTGTATCTAGTTTTGTTGGAGGAAATATTGTCCTATTGTCTTGAAACAGTCTAAGAGCATGGGTTCATGTTTTCCAGAGAAATATTTATTTATTTATTTATTGATCTTTAAGGTCACATATTTATGCACAATGGCTAATCATGACCGTGACAGTTTTACGGGTGGAGGAAGCCGGAGTACCCGGAGAGAACCACCGAGCAACGACGAGCAGTTGCCAGCTCCCCAACATCGTAACTCCGCACTGCAGCACAGGCAGGGTTAGATTGGTTGAAGACATGCGTACCATCGACGTGCAGTACGCCTTAGTACACGGCGTCATCGTGCCCCCACATGGGCAATGGGGGTGAAGTGTCTTGCCCCAGAGAAATTGAAAGACAAATTTAGTTTCACGATAAATACAGCCAGCTCACCTACCTCTTCTTCTCGGCATGGATTATTAACACTTTGAACCCTAGCGGCCGCTTTTCCGGCCAGGAACATGATACGTCATAACTTTATTAAATAGGATGGCTGTTCAGTAAATATGTGAGGTAGACCAATCAATATTTTCAACGAGGCTGCACGCTGAAAATATTGATTGGTCTACCCCCAAATAATGAGTCTTCTAATTGTTGCCATTGAACTGGCATGGAAGATACCACCAGAGTTCAAAGGGTTAAGTCGTCGCTTTACAGACCCAAGTTTAGTCGACCAGTCAGTTGCGGGACTTGTGTTGTACTGCATTATTGGGTCGCTTCAGCTGAAAAGTGTTATGATAGTTGTGAACTCCATATCAAGAATTTAGAGAAGGACTCGACGCGGAGTCCTTTCTGGTGCAGTTCTCTTTCAGTGAGGAGTCCTAGATTATATCTATTCGTGTTGACAAGGTGAATGAGGGGTGTTGGGGTTCTCTGATGGCATCATTCTAGTTCTTTTTTTGTGTTCACCTCGCTCGGGGGCGTCGGTATACTAATGTATTACTTTCCAA
The DNA here is from genome assembly GCA_031216915.1 of Pictodentalium vernedei. NCBI lineage: Eukaryota > Metazoa > Mollusca > Scaphopoda > Dentaliida > Dentaliidae > Pictodentalium > Pictodentalium vernedei. The sequence continues at coordinate 142,485,939 of CM062290.1, read as the reverse complement.
AGTGTGATTTACTGGGATTTCCGGGTTTGACTATAAACGATAACTTCACACGTGAATTATGCAATCAACAATTGTGTCATGTATCCGTGCGCCCAAACGAAGACGCTTTGCCGTGGGTGTAATGGTGACTTACATTGGAGTTTTTTGTTGTTGTTGCTTTTTAACCCTTTACCTGACATGAAAAGCAGACGACACTTGCAACAACAAAAAATTCTTGAATAACTATTATTTTCATTTTTTGTCTGAAAAACATAGGTTATGACCCCCTCAATGGAACGAGCTCGACGAGCTCGTTCCAATGAGGGGTCATAACCTATGTTTTAGAGACAGAAAATGAAAAAATAATGAAAATTAATTGGCGAGTTTTGAGAATAGCGCTGGCCCTTTTTTGACCGTTACGTTAGGTAAAGGGTTAAATAATATAATTATCGTTAATAATGAAAAGTACTAAACAGAGTAATTGCTTGACTGGACTGGTTATGAGAATAATTCATTCGAGGCGAGGGACTATATTGTAAAACACTTGTGCGCATTCGCGCACTCGTGTTTGTACAACGTCCCTCACCTCTTATGAATTATTTCACGTAATCTATGTAATGATTTCATTATTTATTCACAAGACACACAAAATCATAAGTTTTCCAGTAGTCAATCCAATACATTAACTCTTTACCAAAACGAAAGAAGACCACACTTCTCCCCCCCCCCCCCCCCAAATTCTTAATAACTTAAATTATTTATTTTGTGTTACAAAGACATCCCGAAACTAGGAGGAGGCCGGTGCGACGGACCGCCTCCCCAACACACCGATATTTGTTGTTGTCTGTCGGAAAAATCGTTGACTGCCCGAGCGCCAACTTTTTCTCGGAAGGCAGGAAATTGTTCAGCCTGTTCCTCGGAATTCCTCCACGTGGTGACCTGGGTGGGAATGTTTGCCGTTAATGACAGGTTCCTGCCTAAAGGCTAGCACGTGAGATTCCTAAACAAAAATGACAAAACCGCGAGAGACGTACATTTTAGTGCATTTTTGTATACAGTTGGATGGATTGCCGAATTTCGGTAAATAAAACAGAATATTGCTACCAAACATGTCCATTTTGTCATATCGGATAGAAATACATACACCTGCCGAGTTTGAAGTCGATCGGGCCCATAGAATTCACAACAAACATAATAACTCAAATTATAGTATACAAGATAACAAGCAAGTAAACAAAAAATGCTAGATTATTGTTATTACTTCAAAGAATTGCTTTTGTGTATTACCTAATTCGTGAAGGTCCTGCATATCCACATCAGAGGGAAGCTTTTGTTTCTTTGAAGCAACAGGAGACGAGGTGGGTACAGGATGCTTTTGTGTTATGTTTTGGTTCTGCTGCACAATGGGGCAAAGAAGCACTATGTGCTGAAAGACTTTACAGTATCCGCTACAGTCACATGACAATGGTACCAAATCAAGGATAAATACTGTTTTCCAAGAACCTGTATGTCCACGGACATTAGTACGGTGGCAGTCTTTGGCAGTTTGGGAAGAAATTGCTCCAGAGGTATCGCCGCTCACGTCATTCTGACTGATACGGCGGTTCCTGTCGTCACGACTGCTCCAACACACGAATGCGGCAAGTCTGCCATCCCGAGTGTTCATCGAGATGCAATATAATTAATGGTGCCAGCTGTACACATGCAACCCACAACAACACGATACGCAGTGACTAGCATTAACCTGGTACACTGTGCAGTGACACACATGTAACAGGGAATACAAAGTAGTCACTCACATGCAATCTTCTACACTATCAAATCACACAATGTAACTTACTGGGCCATGGAGTCACACACCTGCAACCCACTACAATATGCAACTACACACATCGAATTCACTACACTATGTCATCGCACACAGGCAACTCACTACATTGCGCTTCTACTATACTCAGCGGTCGCATACTTGCAATTCACTTCCATACACTCACTCCTATATATTTCCTATAATGCTCTGGCTAGCTCTTGGGTAGTCATAAAGGCGCCCACCTGGGTCGACTACATAAACTCCTGGGCCATTTTAGGCCAATGGCAGAGTTTGATATATTTTGTTGTGTCTTATGGTGGGACAAAGAACCACTACGTGCTGAAATACATCACAGTATCTGCCACATTCACCTGCAAATCCAGCATGTTAAGGATGAATACTGTTTCCCCACAATTGTCTGCCCACGTATAATAGCAATGTGGTAGCCTTTGGAAAGATGCTATACCAGAGGTATCGCTAAAACTCTCTCATCACACCCACCCTCAGCACAACACATAATAGAAAGCTGGCACACATATGAACCCTGTGAAGTCATGCAATGTAAACCACTGGACCATGCAGTCACACACGTCCAACTCACTACAGTATGCATAATGTAGCATAACGTAGTGAATTGCTTGCGTGTAGCTGCATAATGTAGTGAGTTGCAGGTATGTGACTGTATGGTCCAGCGGTTTATATTGCATGACTCCACAGTGTTGCAGAATTACATGTGTATGACAGCCTTGAATTATTCTTCCCCAACCGTGGATACCACCTCCTCCTTTCCCCGTCCCCGCCATGACAAAGAAGGCCATCCAACTTAAGCCAGATTGTACCGTATTCCAGGGGAAGCATAAAAACCCTCTCCGGCTGTTGTGGATGGGACCTGCGCGGACAGCAGCGACAGCCAGGCGACATGATCTTCAAAAACCATAGAGTGGTGCGGGACAAGGCAGTAGATCTGCTATTCCATGGAGACAAAGACCACTTCCAGGATGCTCAGAAAAAGCAACAGACAAGAAAACGTCATGATCACCATTCCGGGTTGTGAGTAGTTTGTTTTGCTGTCGAAGCATCGTAATGCCGACTGGAGATCGGTGTGAGTGACAATTTCGCCCTAGCACAAAAAGGGGCATTTGTGAATCGTGAATTCAACCAGGAACAGTGAACATTTCAATAGGACTTTCACGGAGGACTTTCAAAAGGCACATAAGGTATGAGTAGACAATATCTGACCCAAATCAGAAGTACGGTGGCTTTATAGATGACAAACATTGCTGGTCGGAACCCTCCGACAGCCAGAGGTACAGTTACGCGCAGACGTTGACATTTGAGCCTAAGCGGGTGAAGCTCTTATGGCGAGCTCACGGTAATAACATTTCAGATTTGTGAAGCTCTTATGGCGAGCTCACGGTAGTAACATTTCCAGTGTGTAGACTATAGTGCCAGTACAGGGCTATAGAATGACTATATAATTGTTGAGAATTGTTTAACCCTAGCAACCCATTTTCTGTGAAAAGAATCGAATTGTTGATTCTCGAAATATTGAAACGGCTTTATTTTTATGTGTAAATAAAAGAATCGTTGTTACTTTAAATCATTCTTTCCATTACGCAGCCTGAAGTGATTAGGAATCACACCTAACGAAAATCGAACCTATCTTAGGCCAATTTGGCAGAGGAGAAATCACAGCGCCGGTCGAACTCAGCTCCCAGCGCCGAGTTCGCGGCACCAGGATTCCGACTCTCCATGTCGGTCTAATTTTCCCGCAATTTCATCAGCGGGACTAAATAACCCCACGTCAGCCCAGGCCTTACGGGGCCTCAGGTGTTCTGACACAGACAACCACATAAACTCACGTAAAAATGACCAAACAATAACGAAACGGACACAACAAAGCCGCCATATTTGACTGCAGTTGGTTACTGTGTGGCTGAAGGTCCTACTATACGACGGGGGTGTTATTTGTGTTGGATTCGATAAAATATAGAGCCCAAAATATACAGTTTTCTCAACGCAGGGGTGCGTTAATTTCAAACAAAGTTTTGTTTCGTAGCCCTATACCATGCCATAAGGCGGTTGAGTCACCAATGATATACAGTTAAAACTAGAAGTCCTGTCATGAAATGCGCACAAATAGCACATCGATCTGTGCGTTAATCTACGCGTTATGGCCATAGTAAGGCTATCAAATTCTGTACATATGGCCTGTGCACAAGCAATGTTTCAGCCAATGGACCTACGGATATCCCGGATGTCCATTGGCAGAAACATTCTCTGTGTTTGCTATGAGTAATCAGGAGACACAACAAAGCCGCCATATTTGACTGCAGTTGGTTACTGTGTGGCTGAAGGTCCTACTATACGATGGGGGTGTTATTTGTGTTGGATTCGATAAAATATAGAGCCCAAAATATACAGTTTTCTCAACGCAGGGGTGCGTTAATTTCAAACAAAGTTTTGTTTCGTAGCCCTATACCATGCCATAAGGCGGATGAGTCACCAATGATATACAGTTAAAACTAGAAGTCCTGTCATGAAATGCGCACAAATAGCACATCGATCTGTGCGTTAATCTACGCGTTACGGCCATAGTAAGGCTATCAAATTCTGTACATATGGCCTGTGCACAAGCAATGTTTCAGCCAATGGACCTACGGGTATCCCGGATGTCCATTGGCAGAAACTTTCTCTGTGTTTGCTATGAGTAATCAGGAGAACCTGCCGTGCTTTGGATGCCATTCGATATGGAAATTGCGCGCAATTAAGCCTAGATAAGCGCACAGTTCGTGACAGGACTTTTTAACTGCAGGTGTGTAGGGTGCTTCTTTATGGTCTTGCGTCCCACCCCCACTTTCTACCAAGCTCTCAACCCACCGGCCTAATTCTGTAAGAAATTCGACGCCATTATGGCCTTGTACCAGTCTAGCACTCAAATAGGTCATCGCCCGTGTTTTGATACACTCGTCTGAAACATTTCAATAGACCATTTTTGCAAAGCGCCATCTTACATCCGGGACTCGATATACCCCCTCGAAACCAGCCATTCAGATTTGTTACTAAAAATGGCACCCACGTCTGCTGTACTGTACTGAACGCTGCATTGACATCGTTTGTTTCCACTTTATAAATATTTTTTGTCATTGCTGTCGTTCTTTTGAAACAAAATTCGATTGTGTGCTTTCCTGCCGTTCTTCGAACGAAACATTTTAGCTTTAAAGAAGCCGAAGGAACATTGTAGCTGAGAGTTGTGACGAACGTCGCAACGAACATGGAGGATTGTAACACGAAAATGATAAGTATGGAATATAACATCGCAAAATACACAAATTTCTAACACCCAACCTTTGTTGTCTTCCGGGATGAGAACAAACGTAGATTAGGTAAATTGTCGAATTTTAATTGATAAAACGGAGACGAAAAATGAAGCATCCAATGCCGATCAGCAGTTCAGTACACGTGTGTGCAATGTTGATAAATAAAGCCGGTTTGTGGAGGCAAATGGAGTCACGGATGTAAGATGGCGCTATGTAAAAATGGTCTATTAGTTTGAAAAGCGATCCTCCGGTTTTCTCAACCAACTGATATGGTCCGAGCGATTGTATCTGAAAAATTCTATGAAGATAGATTTTCTGTGAATCAAAGCTAGAAACGTTGCTCAGTCGAGCCTTCGTTTGACGGACATTTTGATGACATTACAATCAGAAATGAAGATTCACCATGTACAGCCGTAGCGTTATTATTACGCCGGAAAGTTTCACAAATTATGTTAAAATCTTGGCGTTTTTACTTATTGCTTGGAAGATTTATAACTGGGTCAGGAAAGAATACTGTATATCGTTGTAAGTAAAGGCACACCAGATGGAATCAACGGTCGTCTGCACGCAAATTTCCACAAAACTGCGGAAACAAACAACTACAATAGCGTCCAACTGCGAACAAAATTAGATTGCTGGCCTGAGAGCTTGCCTTCTTATGTCTGTGTGCCTCGTCACGTATTATAATCGTATATGAGCAAATGTATGAATATCCTTTGGTCTATCTTTTCCGTGTACATACCGCGGATTGGTCATGGTTCGTTTCTGTATTATATACCAACCCGAAGATGGAGATGGTTGAAGTGGAAGAAACAGGCCGAATAGTAAAAATGTGAAATTCTTTGGCGAACTCCAAATAAATTTCTTTGCATTTGCAGATTCTACAGGATTGTCTGTATGTTGACATATTTGTATACTTACTCCCCCAATCCCCTCCCTCCCCCCCAACCACCACCCACCACAAACCACCTCTGGTTCCGTCAGCTCTTGGTGAGATCTTAATTACATCGCGGTGCGTGTCGGAAGTTCTTCACAGAAAGAAATAAACCCAATGAAAGCATTTATCACAAAGCAGAATACTTTGATTTATAGCTGTGCCACCAATCGAACAGAAAAAGCTAAATTAGTTAATCCGGTTTCAAATTATGCCTTTAACGTCAAACCTATTTCAGACCTGCGGTACTTTCAAATAGACATGGGCGAATTGGGCACTTGTGAGACGTCTCTTCTAATTCGTGAACTGATCTTGTCTTGATATTTTTCTAATGGTGATTTTTTGGTGATGTGCTCAGCTTTTATATAAAGCACGCGCGATAAATTATGGGATGGGGATTAAGCCTATCCACTTCAAAATTCAGGACTAACGCCAAACCTTTCTGCGTGCACTGATAAGACAATTTTTTTTTATCAAGGTTTAACGACACATTAATAGCCAGGGTCATATCGTGTCGGTGTCAGTTTTAGGGATGGAGGAAGCTGGAGTACCCGAAGAGAACCACCGAGCAACGACGAGCAGCTGTCAGCTCCCCAACATCGTAACTCCGCACTGCAGCACGGGCAGGGTTAGATTGGTTGAAGACATGCGCACCATCGACGTCCAGTACTCTTTAGTACACGGTGTCATCGTGCCCCCATGTGGACAATCGGGGTGAAGTGCCTTGCCCAAGGACACAACGCGGAAGTCCGAATTGATCGCTCAGACGGTCACCCATCCAAGGACTAACCGGGCTCGACGTTGCTTAACTTCGGTGATCCGACGAGAACCGGTTACCGCAACGCCACCGCGCCCCAGACAATTAAATAGCATTTACCTTGCTGATAATACAAACGATTCAGTTTCCTGGGACGCCCAATGACATGATTAGGTATAGTCAGCTTGCTTTCAGGCCCAGTGTGTGGGACTTGAATGAGAAGGTAGCAGTGGCGGATGTGCGGTTGTGGATTTGATGGCGCCACATTTCTACCGTGATTCCTGATGCATCATCTGGCGCGTGTAGCTGAAAGTTGGGGCGAGTGCTAGCGTGTAAATTCCACTCTCTCTTGCTTTCAGACCCAGTGTGTGGGAACTGAATGAGAAGGTAGCAGTGGCGGATGCGCGATTGTGGGTTTTGATGGCGCCACATTTCTATCGTGGTTCCTGATGCATCATCTGACGAGTGCAGCTGAGAGTTGGGTCGAGTACTAGCGGGTAAATTCCATTCTCGTCGGTGTTGGGGAGGGTGGGGCTTCCAGAGGAAAAAGTCAGAGTGTCCTCCCGTGGCTTCTTTGCACATGACCACTCTGTTTTCGGCCAAAATATCCCCACAATTTTATACAGCCCATTCAAATTTTGAAAATGGGAAGCCAAGCCACGGGAGACCGCACAGATGCTATAACTGTGTGCACGGAGTGCAGTATTATCCGCGGTAACACATCCATGCATGTTCACGTGTTATCGCGGATAATACCGTGTCCCCATAACTGTGAGAAAGGCGTTAATGATATTCCACAGGTAAGATACATAGGAATCTCCATCACAGTGTTTTTAATCACGACAAATCACGACAAGTCACGACAAGTGGCGATTTTTCTCCTCGGTGTGCAATTTTGACACATTGCAATACCTTCAATTCACAGTCACGCTTTCGAACTAAGACAACGAAAAATTCAAATGACACCACTGTTAAAAGTGGATCATAGGCCTACAATCACCGAATATAATTTGACGCAATGATACACATACTAAATCCCATTACAATCCAATAATTACTGGTGAAGTTAGTGCAAGTTTATAATTTCGAACGGATGCCTCAATGGACGGGTGGATGAGCGAACAGATGGACTGACACACTCAGTGGTGATTTCCTTGCAAATGCCAAGAACAAAACCCAACTGATCGATCTTCTAATGCAGGAGCTATCTGCTATCAATATTCAGTCCAAGCAGGCCGAGGCCGATGCTGATGTACTGATAGCCGAAACTGCACTTGACATCGCTCAAGATGACAACAATGTTGTCGTTGTGGGAACAGACACAGACTTGTTAGTCATTCTTACCTCTCGAGTTCAACCGGGATGTAATATTCACATGATGTATTCCATTACCCCAAACTTACTAGTTTCAGTTAGTGAAATAGCAACCAAAATGGGTGACCATAGAAGCAACCTCCTTGTAGCACATTCTATAAGTGGTTGTGACACTACTTCTGCACTCTTTCGAGTTGGTAAGAAGAAAGTATTCAGTACAATTGTCTCCGATGTTACTAGCGACTCACAACAGTATGTCAACACAATTTTGGCGGATGACAGTACACCAAGTGCAGTAGCCGCTGCCGGGGAACAACTTCTCCTGATCTTATACGGGAGTAAAACTGTTTCCTCTCTCGACCAATATAGATATGTCACTTACAAGCGTTATGTAGCAAAATCTAAACTGAATAAACCCATCGACCTAGCCTCACTCCCACCAAGCAGCGATGGTGCACAACAACATGTCTACAGATGTTATCTCCAGGTCCAACAATGGCTGGGCACTTCGCTTCCTCCGACGGATTGGGGGTGGTCGCTAGACAATGGACTTCTTGTACCGACTGCAGCCACAAAGCCATGTGCCCCCGATAACCTACTGAATCTGATCAGTTGTGGTTGCAAGAGTGCTTGTACAAAAAGGTGTGGGTGTAAGAAGGCAGGACTCTCTTGCTCAGGTTTGTGTAATTGCAGTTCGGATTCTTGTAACAACCACAGAAACACTGTCCTGTCGGAAATTTCTGAGTTCGATGAATAATATGTATATAGATCATGTCATTTCTGTATATAGCGTTGATAATAGTCAATGTAACTTAATCCATGTTGATTGATTTGTACATTCTGTAAATATTATTTATTGATTTTTGTACATTCCGTAAATATTATTTATTGATCTAATGCAGCCAGACACAGACGTGTCTGTTCGGTCCCAAGCCCGAAAATAGTTGAGTTCTCATGCTGACGAATTTTATGCCAAAAGGGGAACTCGGCCAGAAGCAGAGGGGGTCTTCCATAATGTCTATTTTGTAAGCAATGATAAAAGTCTTCAAATGGTGGTGGATTTTTTATCGTCTGTCCAACTAACATCCCGTTCTGTACTACGACCCTTTGGGCAAATCCGTTAGGAAAATCGTCATTTTTTGCGTAAATCCGATACTTTTTTGTGAATTTTCAATAATTTTTCGCAGAAATTGTCACAGAATGCACATTTTCCTCTAGGTAAATGTATATTAGACATTATGTAGCTCGAAATACGCGTAAACAAAAAATACAGTTGGATCAATTCGAGGTTACAAAGTTCGTGCGATTTTTTTTGATTTTTTTCAAACGCGTTTTCGAAAAAAGGCTGTAGAAAAAAAAGCTCAACTGGGATATTAGGGGACTTTTGTCTAATCGTTCAGTGACATGTACTCGACATTCCCTGAAAAAATCAGCTTTCTCCGATTTTTTTCCCTAGTGAAACCTAATGTTCTTGGGCTATTTGGCGAAATCTCTAGGCAGCGTACTTTTCCACTGTCATTCTTCGGCAAGCTTTGAGGAAGATGGACTTCAACTTTTCTCAAAGAAAAAAAAAATGGACTTTCAGGCAAAGTTGGCCAACTCACAAAACAATTATAATCATTATCATTATATTATTTCAACAAAGGGGCATAACTCCTGAAAAAAAATCCTGCATCGTAATTTTACCTTGTTAGTATTCAATAATCAATCTGGCAGGCGAATTGAACATTTGATCACAATCCATCACCACGTGCTAACGGCGGGCGGACCGATGGATACATTGACGGACGGACCGATGGATACATTGACGGGCGGGTGTATTCCAGTTTCTTCGACAGAAGGTGAAAAAAGTAGTACTAATCAATAAAACTAGGAGCTGGGACAGGAATCTGACCCGACCCCCTCGACAACAAATGTGCACGGGGTGTGTGATTGTTACCAGTCGACAAAAAGAGGGCACTGGAAATGAAATGCGCTATGAAAATAAATACATAAATGTGGTAAATCCAGGTATATCCTAAAAACGGTAATTTAATATCAACAAAGCTTCTCAGTTTGAATAGCATTCGCGTGACTAGAATTCCATAATGGGGCGCCCTAGCCAGCCGGTGGGGGCTCATATTTGGAAGGTTGTTGGGGGTCGGGTCCTCCCCTAGTTTTAACTAGGACCCTTCAGTCGTTACCCCTTGGTGAGGTGCAACGACCGGGGGCCCTAGTTGGGACTATAGGCCTCCAACCTAAAGAAAATTTTACAAAATTCCGTGCTCAAAGACTAAGTGCGGATCTGAGGCATTCATGGCGTGCATAGTTTTATAATGGAGACCATTTCCGGATTCGAAATATAATGTGAACGTTGCATTGGGCCAATGTTATAGAACGCTGCGAAAAGTTCAGGGAGAGGAGGGGGCATGACCCCAAACCCCCGCCCTCCCATGAATACACCACTGTTGGATAATCAAATAAATCAACCAAGTTTATGCTCCAGTAAATTCCCCCATCATGTCTGTCACGCAACAAATGTTATTGCCGCTTTCGATTCTTCGACCAGGTTCTTTGCACTAAAATAATCTGGGATGTTCACACTGTTAAATATAGCACATGTCGGTTTAATTAGTTCCGCTGGGATGTCGTGCAGACATTTTATGTAAACAATTATAGTTCGTTCCAATAAAATGTTGATTTTACGACTGAGCCATGTCAGAAGAGGCAAAGTTCGTTTCTCGCTTCACAATTTTTTTTATATATTGCTGGTGCAATCTAGTTTTCTCAAGTGAAGAGCACATATGCATCAGTACGGTATGTAAAGGTAAACAGTTCTCTCGCGAACTGTGTTTTATAGCGACGCGGCAAAATTTCTTATTTTCTGATAAAATGCAAACAACATGGGTAGGCTTATCTCCATGCAACAAGAGAAAAATAGGCCCCTAAACCTTTGGGGAATTTTTCATGATAACCTAATACATGGAAAGTGGCTTATTTGAGGGTAGTATACTGGGAAAATTGAGATCACCAGGGCAGTGGCGTAGCCCTGGGGAGCCTGAGGGGGCACATGCCCCCCCCCCCCCAATTTTTTTTTTTTTAGTATTGCCCCCCCCCCCCCCCACCCTTACCCCCTAATTATTGATGCCTTTCACAACTTATAAATTATGAAAACAAACGGACTTGGAGTCAAGGAAATTGCGGGGTTTTTTGTCTCGAAATTCTTTTGTGGGGGAGACCCCAACCCCTCTCCAGCGAGGGGGGCGTCCCCTCTTGTGCACGCCACTACGTGGCTCGGATGATGCAGCGCATCCTATTCTGTATGCCCTCTAGTAGTTCAGCGATTTTGTATGGGGGTAGCCGCTACGTTCAGATCACTGCATTAGCCCCCCCCCCCCCCCCCTAAATATTACTCTTGCCCCGCCCCCCCCCCTAACTTTGTTATCCTGGCTACGCGCCTGCATCGGGGTTCAGAAACCTAAAGCACCGATCTACCTTTACAAAACTCGTGTAATAATGTGTGTTCGTGTGAGGTAAAAAAAAGACGCACTGTCACAGACATTTCCTACTGAATTGTTTTCCTTTCTTGTAGTGTGCCTCCGAAATATTGTTCTGTTAAATTTGATTTAAACTAAGTACCGGTACTGAGCTGGGGAACTGGTTAGACGAACTGGCAATAACTGCTGTTAATGTTATCCATTGATGGTCTCCAGCTCAGTCCTTACAGGGATGTTACGGAAGCTTTTCATTTTCTTATAAGCGATGCCAGGTCGGAGATTTAATGATTCTTTTAATTTGGAGTTGGTTTCATTCAATTCATCTTTCATTAATTTTGCTGTTTCGTCATACATTCTGTTGTATGTTAAAGTGAAAAGAATGATGGATCCCCTTTCGTATTCTTCCTCCGAAATGTTCATACCAAAGGGCCAAAGGGTTTTGAAGTGTATTGATTTAAAAAGCCTCACGTTTTTGTTGGTTTTTTTTTCTAAATTCATACGTTTCTTCTAATTATATTTAATTTGTTGTTGTCCAATCGGATGGGTTTCAAAATCTTCCAAAAACTGGCCGGGAAGGTTAAATGTTCTGCCACTGGGGTTTCAGCATTATGTGTTATATCCTGTTTGTGTCAAGTCACGCGTATTCGAAATGGTTTTGAGTTTTACCCACATACTGTTTCCTACAGCGTTTAAGGTGAGGTAAATGACAATGGATGAATCAAAATGAGGGGGGGGGGGGGGGAGGGTTACAAATCTGATAACAACTTTTCTTTTGTTCAGAGGAAATTCCTCTTTCTGATCACGCATAAAATTATACAATCTACAACGAGGCCTTATGTGCACCATCGACGTGCAGTACTCGGCGTCATCGTGCCCCCATGTAGGCAACCGGGATATAAGGTGCCTTGCCCAAGGACACAATGCGGGTCGTCCCGGACGGGGATCGAACTCGGGACACCTAGCATAGAAGTCCAACAGTTTACCACGGATCCACCGCGCTCCCGTCCGAAATCATTAATTTCCGCAAAAGTTTCTATATTTTTAGAGTCTATATTTATATATTTATTTATTGTGTTTAACCCTTTACCCAACGCAGACGATATCAAATTTATTATTTTAAATATCATTTTTTTTAATTTTTCAAAAAATTTCAACAAAACCATATCATGTGACCCCTCGTTGGAACGAGCTCGACGAGCTCGTTCCAACGAGTGGTCACATGATGTGGTTTTGTTAAAATTCTTTGAAAAATAATATTTTTTCAACTGCTGAATTTGCATATTACGCGGGCGGATGCGGACGATTCGTTGGGTAAAGGGTTAACAAAACATCAATAGCTAATTATCTGATTATAGCACAGAGCGAAAACGGAAGGAAGTAAAAATATTATTGTCAATTATGAAGTAAAATGATTGATTATACCTAGGAAATAACTACAACAGAATGGCAAAGAAAATAGTAACTTGGACGGTGATGACTGGTGATACTAGTAGTGTTGTGAATACCTTATAAATCAATCTGATGATTTTGGACTAGAAGAGTTTAGTTTCACCCTTTACACGCTAAAAACTAAAGTGTTAAAAACTACACTTGAAGTGCTGTATTTAACACTTACTGAGAGCTGAACTAGCACTTTGTTCAAGTGTAGATATCCCAGAACTTGACAGGTGTTACAATAATACCACTTGACAAGTGTAGTGTCGCGACACTTAAAAGGAAACAACGCAGATGACGCGGATCAGGCTCGGACTCTCGAGCCTGATCCGCGACATCTGCATTGTGTCCTTTTAAGTATGTGCCCACCAAACGCAAATCAATTTATGGACGATTCTGGAAGAACCACCAATGCTAGACACATGGGAAGTGCCATCCATTCAAGTTTCAGATGTTTGACGATTGTAATGTCTAAGTGCTTAAAGTATTGCACTTTGAGTGTTAAAATCAAACCCTAAGAGTTAGAATGGGTTTAACACCTTGAAAGTGTCAGTTTTAACACTTTGGTTTTTAGTGTGTACCTAACATGAAAAGCAGACGACATTTGCAAACAAAATTCTTGAATAACTATTTTTTTTCATTTTTTGTCTCAAAAACATAGGTTATGACCCCTCACTGGAACGAGCTCGTTCCAAACAGGGGTCATAACCTAATGTTTTGAAACAAAAAATGAAAATATAATGAAATTAATTGGCGATTTTTGTGAATAGCGCTGACCGGTTTCGATTGTTTCGTTGGGTAAAGGGTTAAAAGAATAAAAACAAATTTCAAATTCATTAAAGAGTTTGATTTCTTTGAGAAATGACATACTTCTGTGCGGGCTCGTATGAAAAAGAGATCTTTTTGAGACCCTACATGGAAATACTGATCTCTGACATGATTAAAATCAATGAAATGTAAAATAATGTGCTCCACGGTCATCACCTGTTGGCGAGGAACACACTCTGATCGCATATTACCCTCTTACAAAAGGAATGTGTTAGTCTTGTATGGTTAATATGACATCCTTTCAATATTACATGGTCTTTTCTACAAAGGTAACTAGACATATATTTATCATTGTTATTTGGTTGGAAACGATGGACTTTTTTATTTGTTGCTCAGTTCCACTCCGACTGCCACATAGATTTAATCTAACAATCGATATGTGATTTAAACTCACTGACAGGAATTTAAAATCGATGATAAGCTTGCTTAAATTGCTTAAAGTCTGTTTCGCAACACTCTCTGCACCGGTGTTACCTCATATACCAATATGTTCAGGTAACCAGCAAAACACGATATCATATTGATTCCAAAATGTGATGGTTCTTCAACTTGGGTAAGGCTAGGAAATAGGAAATACAGACAGAAAATATAATTGACTTCCTTTCCTGCACACTCTCGATGTTTTCAAGCGCTAGTTACAAAGCTTTAACTTCTGCTGTGCAAAATTAAATAGAAACTTTTATTTGATATTCTTATAGAAGTGATCTGATCATCGGTATCAACGGTCGATTATACTTTGTCACTTTCTTCAGATCCATCTGTATAGATCCTTTTATGTGTATTATACTTAGACTTTATTTCGGCATATTTTTGTTTGCATTGCAGAGAGTTTGTGTCAGAATTTTTCGAGGAAGCAAGATCCAAAATAACAGTAGGTTTCCTTAGATGCCAAGGAGAAATGTTTCTTTTATAAAGTCTGATTCAAGGATGGCGGATTCCACAAGAGGTGCAAATCAAATTCTCAAAAAAGGAATATGTTTCTGGTGTCTGTTTAAAAAAAAATCAACATTTTGAGGATGGAAGACACAGTTATTAGCGAGCTTTGATGGATTAGCCAAGTTAGAGGCGGACTGGCCGTATGGTCCACTGGGAAACACCACCCCCCTCGCCCCCCCCCCCCCCCCCCCCCACTGGAGGTCCGCGTGGTCCCCAAAATCCCCAAAATCGATGCAGTCCAACACCTATTGGCACATGAAATTTCGTGAAAATAACCAAAAGGCAAAAGGGATCTGATTGCAAAAACTACCGGTATATCAAAATGCCCTCTGTGTGGACTGCCATTGGCAGTCCACATGGAGGGCATTTTGATACACCAGCCATCTAATCTGCCATTGATCGCTCAGATGAAAGGAAACAGCATTCTTTCAGTTCGAAAAATCAAAATTTTCTCCCATTGGTCCGAACTATGGTCGGCCCGATGGATCTGAGGCCCCTTTGCTGCAACCATTTTAGCCTAATGAGCGACGAAGCTGATACAAAAATGACATCGAAATGCCCTCTGTGTGGACTACCATTGATCGCTCAGATGATAGGACACAGCGTTCTTTCAGTAAGAAAAATCATAATTTTCTTCGGGTCCTGGACCCCCTTTGTGCATTTCCCGGTAACATTTTTCCCCAGTCCGCCCCTGCCAACAGTTTAGAAACATATTCAAGTAACATTTTAATTTTAGCAGAGACTGCGATTTCAGGCTACGCAAAAAGTACATAGAGTCCCCAACCCCCACCCCGATTTGAGTGCGCCAAAAAGAAAATTTATCTCATCACTCGTATTGCGGTGAAAACGAATGAGCTGTGATTTGGCTTACTTGGTGGATGAATGGTTTTCTAATGATTTTCTAACGAATAACTGATGTGAATCAGTTTGTTTAAAATAGTCATTATAATGTAAATCACTAGTAAGCTGCATGTGGGTACTGTTTTTTGTCTTTTGGGGTGGGGGTGGGGGAGGATCTCAATCATAGTCATGCTGCTGGCCACTATCCTTCTCTCCACGACGGGGTCCAAGGGCCTCCCCGGGGAACAATTGTTTATAATGTTGGGTAAGTATTGGCCTCCAGTGTCTGCTCTGCAAATTTCCACAGTGTTACCAGCCAATAGATTCCAGCAAATTTATACAGACTTATTCAAATTGAAATGGAAGTCAGGGAGCTGTAGCTGTGTGCATGATCCATGGTATTATCCACAATTACATATGAACATGCATCACCTCTGGCTGTCGTGGACAATACCGCGTCCCCTGGCTTCAAGGCATGTCAGAAAATTCGAGTTACAAGGGGTTTGTCCCCTCCCACCATGGATTCGCCCATGTAACTAACACATTGAGAATGGACGTCACGCTTTTTCTCTTTTCACTAATGCCCTTTTACAGACTAGCCCTATGATATTTTCAACTATTCGGCATTGGATATGTGAACAATGAGAAGTATATCAAACCACAGATATGGAAAAGTATGGCAAATACTCTGAATTGGTTCATTTTCCCAATACTGGCATTTTGATGGTCATACCCAAAGTACTTAACTCTCTGCCTGACATACTGGAGGCCAACACCTGTGAAAAAGGAAGCGCGGTCACTCAGTGGTTAGAGCACTAGATTTTAAACCAAAAGGTCGACGGTTCGATTATGATCAGCGGTGGTAACTGCTTTGTGTCCTTGGGCAAGACATCTACCTAGTAACTCCTTGCTGTATCTGATCTCGACCTCTGAACTCGGCCAGTCAGATCACCCTATTCATCTAACCCACACTGTGTCTGGCTCTATAGGCCTCAGTTCGTCTGTAATCATATGAGGCTATGAGGATATTTCCCAATGAGGACTAACTTCAGGTCGTTCATATCCTCACCCAGGTACTTGAGAATATGAGGGTCATGAGGAAATCTCTCAATAGAGTATATATAATCCAGCATCCCTCATATCCCCAAATGGGTATTTGAGGATACCTACAAAATGGTTCTTATATAGCCCCAAGCTCATATATGGCTCCTATATAGCTCCTATACAATCTCAAATAGTGCTACCAATGGCTTCTACCTCGACTTCAACTATATATCCTATAATCACCTTCTAATGTATTTACCATTACTACAGTGTTCTACCACCCTTGTATCATTACTATTGACCTGTAGCACAACTACAAACTTGCTAGTCCTCCATGGCTCAACTTCGGTAACCTCAAGTCCTTTATATCCGTATAATGTATTATTCCCCATATCCTCATCTGGAATCGAACGACCATATTACGCGGAATTCCACTTTGGAATCTCCTGAATGATCTGTCTGTGTTTGCAGAATCCCCTTTTGCCGTGTGAGGCACGAGGGCTATGAGGAAATCCCTAGGTGAAGTATAATCTATCATCCCCCATATCCTTACCCCGGTATTTTAGGATACCTATAACACGATGGTGTACTATTCGAGGGTACCTTTTTAAGGATACCTTTTGGGGGGATATGTATCTAGGGATAGTTATGGCGCCTGGTCAACGCCTTCTTCCACTAGATGCTTTCTGCCTTCCACCTCTACTTCTACCTCACTAATAACCTACATTGACTAACCTCATGAGTATTGCATGTAATCACTCTTGATGTTAGTACCTGTCGGCCCTATGCTTGTTGACCCTTTCTACCACAGCTTACATCCCAAGTATCTTCTATTGATTCCCCCCTACGAACACCACCAGCAGGTTTACGGAATCGGCTTGGAATTCCACTCATGGAATCAACAAACTTAGGGAATCTCACTCGTTTAGATAGTACTTATTAGCTTAGCAAATTAGTAGTGAAGCAGAAAGTTGAAGCAGAGGTGGAAGACTGAAAACATGCAGTAGGGTGGAAAAAGTACAAGCATTCGGAGAAGGCGTTGGCCAGGCACCATAACTATCCTCAGATAGCTATTTTCCACAAGGTATCCTTTAATAGTAAATGTGTCATAGGTATACCCAAATACCGAGATGAGGATATGGGGATGATAGATTATACCTCACTGGGGAATTTCCTCATGGCCTCGTGGGCTTTTACGACATGAAAGGATTCTACAAGCATAGACAGCCCACAGAAGGGATTCCAAAATGGGATTCCGCGCACCGTGGCCGTTAAATACCGAGTTGAGGATAAGAGGGATTTTTTATTTATTTTACCTCACTCAGGAATGTCTTCGTGGCCCTCACGGCCTTATACGATAAAGTGGAATTCTGCGACACAGGTAGACCATGGAGGGAAAGGATTTCAAAGTGGACGTTCGATATCCAGGAGAGGATATGAGGGATAATAGATTTTACCTCACTGAGGGATTTCTCTAAGTCCACATGGCCTCATATTTTAAAGTGTCTGGATGAGAATATTTGCGACGTGATGTAAGACTTCACTGAGGGATTTCCTCATAGACTCATTTGATGACAGATGACTGACACACCTACATGTAGACACAATATGTAGGGATAGTGGGTGGGGTTAGATGAATGGGGCGATCTGACTGGTTGAGGTCACAGGTCGAGACCAGACACAGCAAGGAGTTGCTGGGACTAGATCAAATGCTTGGTTGCGAGTAGCCAGGAGAGATACTGGGATACGCATAAACTGGAGGATTCCAGAAGAATCTGATACAGCAGGGATACTTCAGTCAATCGAACGCCTCCCTACAGTACACCCCGTCCTATTGGAAGACTTTCAGGCTCATAGAACCATATGCCATCAAAGATGGCGGTCTGGATAGGTAGTAAATTGTCTGGTGTGGTAATTATATTTAATCCTATTCCATCGAACACAACCTCCGAACATGCCCCCTTCCTATTAGAGGACGTTGCGGGTCACATAGAAATCACGTGCCACCATAGCAACCAAGATGGTGGCCGCTGAAAGCAAAATGGACGATGGAAACACGTGTAATTCTAATATCATGCGCTGCGCATGTGCACTGAGGCAACTTATCACAATGATAATGATACCACAAGACACTGGTACCATGACAACTCAACATGACATCGAAGTCCCCCATTAGGGTCCCCCAACTGGCTCTGAAAGATACGCGTACTACTGCTCCCGCATGATTTGCAAATCAAATTTGACAATTGTTAGGTGATTGCTCGTCTCAAAGATGTGCTCATCAGCTCATGGCACCCACACATGAATAGAGTGGCATGCCGTTTACTTCTTGACAAAATTCCCGCCAACATGAATAGCAACAACTAATGCGCGATCTCGGTCAGTTGGGCCTTACCCGATGAGAATATCCGAAGGCGGAACCCCATTTTAGATCTGCTTTTATTGAATATTACAGTCCAAAAATTTCAAAAAGGATGAATCTCAAAATGGGGCTACAAATTAAAGATTAAGAAAAAACGTAAACCCCGCATCCCTGATGGAAAGGGAAAAAGTAACACTTGATAATTTCAAATGACAAGAAAAAGGTATAACAAGTTTCAGAGCTGTGTCCCTTATAAGTACGGAGGTCAGTTGGTAATAAAATTATGACTTTCTAATCAAAACTGTCCAAAATGGCTGAAAATATGAAGTAATTTGCTTGACGGTATTTACGTCATATCTCTGCCATTCTCTGATATTGGAAGTCGGATTTTAAAAAACATCATAAACTAAAATGTATCTTGCTTTCAACTTTATCCAGTGAAATAAAATTTTAAATCATTTTTGGTGTTTTTTAATTTTTATGGCTGTAATTTCTGGAGTTTCGGATGTAGCAAGGACAAACCACAACAATGCACTTTTTGGGTTATCGTTGCGACAAAATGCGAAAATTGGTAACTCTGTCTTTTTTAATTATTGCTGCAGGTGTAACTCCGACTCATACCTGTCAATGAAGCGAATGACATAAAAACATCGACAATTGTGGTAAATACACAGAACGGCACGCGCGTATGAATGGGTTAATTGATATGGCACGACTGCAAGCGCGGAAGGATAAAACGAGAGGCCCGCAGGCCTCGACATTTATCCTTCCGTGATGGCACAAGTGCCATATAGATTGACCTATTCAGAAGCGTGTGTCGTTCTGGGTTTATTACACGCCTTCGCGTCTATAAAAGCAATTATTAGAAGTACACTCAGCAATTCATTTGACAACAGTTACTATCAACAAGAAAACACATTTTATCGTCAACCAAATTTACGAAGGGAACCCTTGTTACTATTTTTAGCTATCGCTTGCGATTCAGATTGTAATTGCGGTGCACGATTTGTAGAAAATTCCTGTGAAATTTCGCTTCTATTCAAAAATAGTCCGTCAACGATTTCCGTTCCACACATATGTGCGGAACAAAGTTTCATTTTCCGCATGGTTTAGTGTTGCTGTAGATAGGGATTACATAGAACAGGCGTGTAATAAATAGAAAAATAAAATATAAGCTATTTCTGCTAATTTTTATAGCTCAACAACATACTAAAATTTCGTCCAAATCAGACAAACTTTAATTTTTTCGACATTAACATCAAATCTTCAAACTTTCTCCACCAGTAAACTTTTTTCTCATTATGTGAAAACTGACTGCATTTTTGGATATGGCTTGTATGGGAGATTATCTTCCCAAATTTTCAGAACCAAAAACCCTTTTTATTATATGCTACCCGCAAAATACCGGGAAATTGCTGAAACGGAAAATTTCTTTGACCGACACGAACAAAACGAAAGTCGTATTTAAAAATCCTGTTTATCTCTCGGTGCGACCGCTGATTGTGTTCATACGTTTCCAATCAATCGGCCATTGTTCTCAACATGGTTTCTCTGAAACTTCATAGTAAACAATGGCAGTTTCTACAAAAATAGTATTATCGAGCAACATTGAAGAGCGCACTGTAAAATTAATGTTTTTTGTTTGAACTCCATTTTAAGGAAGAATGAAATGAAACTATTGTGTTCCGCAAAACTACTCAATTTGGCCTTCATAGTGGTTCGCCGTCCATCAGCTGATTGAACTTGAAACGATTTCATTCAATAGCTTGTTGTTTCAAACATCATTTGGGCGAAATTCTCAGTAAAAAAATTACAACTGCCACAAAAATAGCAAATATATCATTAATACTGGGGTATATAATAAAATGAATACCCACGGTTTTTGTTTGAATACCTGAATCATCTCATTCATTACTGGAAAGAAATAAGGAATTTCCACTCGCTATAGCTTATTGGGGAACGTGGAATAGGTATGAAAAAGTTGTTCGAGCAACTTCTAGTAGTTGAAGATAACTTTGATAGTGATACCAGCTGGTAGAAGACTATAGTATTGGGTGACTACAATACAGGTTAATCAAAGGACAGATAGTTCAAGGCACGATCAGACTACTAGGAGCTGTATATGCACTTGGGGCCATATAGGAGCCATGATGTGGGTATCCTCAAATACCGATATGAGTCGTAGAGCAGTATGTGAAGTCACTCGGTGTCGAGATGATAGCTCAAATTATATTTTTGATAATTTGTCGCGCTCGGACCAAAGCATAAGAGTGTGTGTCTGTGTGATGAGCTCCGTAAACATATTTGCAACTTAAACAGACTAGCACAAACAATTCATGCGCTGATAATCAAGCATGGAATTTTATGGCCATTACTGCGCGCCTGCTCAACGCTATAATGAGCTGACTGATGAAAGATTAAAGGAAGTAAATACCAGTGGTCTCTGGCAGTCATTATCTATGTAATTATATGCAGTTAATAGGTAATTATTCTGAAAACAGTCCATCGCACATGTTCTGGACACAAACCCATATTCCGCAAGTGGGCTGTCACCGAATGTCAACATATACCGAAAATACGAGACTTTCAAAGAACCTTAAAAGAGAATTTTAAATTAAGACATATCTATAGCGGCCAAGTTCGAGAGAAGCCATTAAAATGGGAATTAATGTCCTTGCGATCGATTAAGAGTCGGGTGTTTTCTCGAAAATTTCTTTCCAGTTTCAAGGCGTGTATGACTGCGGGTCGGCGGCAAGAAGCGAGGTATGTCTCATTCTATAGATTCGAGGAGGTGCCACATCGGTGCGAAAGAATAGGCACGTTGTAATATAAGGGGGACCACAGAGCTCATATTTAGAGTAGGAACAATCGAGAGCCAAGTCGGTAAGCACATATGAGTGTAGGATCAGAAATAGATAGGAAGTACGAGCTCCGGGAGCTCACGAATACTGGCATCCAGGTTGACAGTATTACCTATTATAGAAGGCGAGCCATACGTAGACAGAGTAGGCTTTGCCTGTATGGACATTAGTCTGACGTAATTAGAGGGAAACAGTTAACCCTCTAAGTAGCGGCTGTTGGGCTAAAGGCGACCAGTAAAGTGACAATTCGTTAGTGGCCGTGCTACGGCAGTGGTAGAGAGACATTCTGCTACATGTTCGTGCAAAGGCAATCAGAGTCCAGTGACACTACATTGAGCCGAGAAGATCAAACACCAGCGACAAGGAAGAAGTAACCAGCGACAATAGAGTACGCGGACCCGTAAGGTGACTCGAAAACTATGTGGGTGGGGTGTGATTGACGTTTTGTGTTTTATTCATTGGATTTCATGTAAGCCACAAGTTACTATATTTTTCTATAGGTATTAAATTGTTATTTTCAGTGAAGCCATGTTTATTATGCTTTTTATGAAAAGTCACAGACCCCTTCAGGATAAGAACCACCCCAATAAAAACGAAACGGGCGGGTTCGACACGGTGAGACATACGTTCACGCGCGGATTCAGAAGGCACACCTTGAGTCTAGGCTGAATATGCGGCATGAATCTATTTCTCCCAGCAACGGCCACGCCCGGTTTCCGACACTCGGTCTAGCGATTGCTCGATAGCTCATTTCTTCGATGGGATTTGAGTAGACCGAGAGATGCCTGCTTGAGTCACTACTCCAAAGCTTATTTCAAGTAATACCTATCCCAGCTGGATTGTCTTTTGGGTTTGAGAAGCATAGACGCCTTCGTTGTACACAAGGGAGATAACTCTGTATGGGTAGGTACGGATTACTGGAAATCAAGCAATCTGACTGGCGATTATAAGACTTGGACGAGGGCAGAGGTCGTAACAAGGTGTAGTCAAGAGTAGCTAGGACAAGACGAAACAAGAACAAGAGTTCCTGGAATAGGATTAAAACTAGTCAGAACAGACCAGAAAAGCTAAATATAGTAACAATAAGCAAAACTATTCCAACCGATAGGCCTTACTGGAGTATACTCCAGAACAAAGGAATAGGGATGGATAGACAGAAAAGCAATAACATGGATACATAGGTAGAAGCAGAAGATTCTGAAAGAATCCGAACTATTAAAACTTGTAGGATCTATTTGGGTAATTTTAGGAAGTAACCACGGATTCTGAATGCTAAACTGCTCTTATACAATGGAACGCATCTATTATTGGAAAAAAGTAGAATTCTGGGGGAATCCACACCAAATAAAATGATTTCGTGTAGCTTTTTGGTGGTTTAGAGGGATTGTCGGGTCTATTTGGATAATTAGATTTGTTCTTATACAAAGGAACACATCATTCGAACACACACTCGTCATTTTAGAGGGTTTTGGGTCACATAGCAACCAGGTGCTACCCTGGAACCCAACATGGCGGCCCCCAGTATACAAAATGGACGACGTGTTACACAAACAACAAACCACGTATCACTATGGTAATGACGTCACCACAACATTGCCATTCACGCGGTCTACTATGACAACCCAACATGTCGTAACTGGTTACGTGAAATGACGTCACTTCCGGGGTCCTGCCCGTGGTCCTGCTAATATGATATGAAACATACCAGACATGCTCACATTATTTTAACATATCTAATAAACTTTGTCACTCTGGTGGGAGTGAGAAATTATATACCACTCTGGTAGAATCTGACTTTCGCAGACTAATGGTAAATATCTATTCATATGGATCTCTACGCTTTTGAATGAGACACCCCCTGACTGTAAGAGCGGATATCCTGCTGATCTGAAAATCAGCTATATCAGCTGATGTTGGTTATATTTTGCTGTTTCAACTGTTTCAAGCTAGAAAGTCTTCTAAAAATATATTGTTATTTTTATTTGTGCATGCGGTTAACTCTTTCAACACGAGAGGCCTTTTTTCCGTTCCGGGAAAACGATACGTCATAATTTCATTAAGTAGAATGGCTGATAAGTGAACGTGTGTGATAGAACAAAGAAGGCTGCACGTTGAAAATATTAATTGCTCTACCCAAAAATAATGGATATGGACTCTTCCAATGTTTGCCATTTATCTGGCATGGAAGATACCACCAGTGTTGAAAGGGTTAACTACGGTTCAATTTTAATTATCCCAGGTTTTCTCCAGCCCAAGCACTTTACAGGTTCTTTTCAGAGTAGGTCCGATTATTTACCCTTGTTACAACCAGTAGTGTATAAATTTACCAGTAATGTCGAAATCGACCAGTAATGTCGAAAAAATTAACCAGTAATGTCGAAATCAACCAGTAATGTCGAAAAAATCAACCAGTAATGTAAAAATCCGTAATGTCGAAAAATTAACCAGTAGTGTCAAAAAGTGACGACCAAAATGAGGAGCACTAACACTTGCCGACGGAAGAGGGGGTATAGCCACCCCCACACCCCCCACCCCGATGACACCCCTGGTCGTGTGCTTTAATGACTGACTATTATAATGTCAGTAACTACCCGATATTTGCTACATGTCTATCATCTAGTTCTACCAATTTGCTACCAGTCATTTTACCTACATCCATCAATCAGTCAGTCTGCGTCACCCGCATGTACCCGCATGTACGTGGGGAGCACTATTAGCTCAATCGAGAAATTGCCTCGCAATTCAAGTTGATGAATATCCGGGTTCTATACCTGACGAGGTCAGTTAAGTTGTGTCCTTGGGAATGACACTTTATCCCAGGTGCACGTTGACTTCGTGTGCCAAGCCACATGCCGAAATGACACGTGTATAGTGCGCGTGCTTTAAACTAAGTGTCGTAAACGAAATCAATCAATCAACCAACCAATCAATCTTTGTATATAGGTCTGCCTGTCTTTCCGTCATTCAGTTGTCTATCCACGTCTAGGAGTTATTTTTCACACGCCACATTGCTATCTGTCTGTCTGGATTTCTGTCCGTCTGCCTGGATGCTGCTAACCTGCCTGCCTGCACACTTGCCAGCCTACATGTGTGACTGTATGTCTGTCTGTGCGAGCGCTAAATACTAGACTAAATATTTCAGCGTCGTGTAAATTTATTATCTATCCAGAGAGAGAGAGGGCGGAAGGAGAGAGAGAGAGAGAGAGAGAGAGAGAGAGAGAGAGAGAGAGAGAGAGAGAGCGAGAGAGAGAGAGAGGGGGACAAATACAGAGGGAAAAGGGGGCAGGGAGAGAGCGATAGAGAGAGAAAGAAGGGGAGAGAGAGAAGGAGAGATAGAGGTAGGGGCAAAGGGACAGGGGATAGACAGATAGATAGATAGGTAGATAGATAGATATTTTTCAAAACAAAGAAGCACGGGCGCAGGTCGGGAAATCGATTTCTGTTGTAAATTATTTCTATGGAATTCAATGTTGTTTTAATATTTTTGAAGTTATATGACTTTATGACAAAATGAACTCATCTCAGAAGTGCTTTCACAAGAATGTTTCGAAGACTGGGATTTTTCTTATAAGCTATGATGCATCGTTTGTTAATGGCTTCTGGCAGTTTTGTGTTTAATTCCGTAAAGTTGTTTTTGAAATTTTTTGCAATTTCCACATTGCGTCGATTATAAACCAAAGGAAAACAAATAATTTTATTTGGTAACCCAGAGTACTCTCTATTGAGTCCGTATGGGAGATAGGTCCTGAGCTTACCAATCCAATAGTTTTCACGCTCAAGTCGTTTGTCTGTTGTGGTTTCATCATCGTCCAAAAACGGAATTTGCTCAATGGGTTGGAAACTGAAATGTGACTTAATGTCATGACCCGGGAGGTTAAAGTGGTCTGAGACTGCCTTTCCTGAATCTAAACGGATATTTGATAAATGGTTTTGCATTCTGACGCGCAGAGGGTTTTTCGTCTGGCCGACATATTGGATATGGCATAATTTACATGTGATTAAATAAATGATGTTTTCAGAATCACAGTTGAAGCTGTTTCTAACTTGGTAAAACATACGGGTTTGTTCGCTAAAGAATGTTTTACCGGTATTCATGTAGTTCATACGATGTATGTAACAAATTTTGCGTTGACATAGATTTACTGATCCATTTCCCAGAACAGGGCGGTTATGCCGAATTTTCGTGGGGTGCGTTGGCTCAGAGTCCCGAATGGGTGTCTCTATCTCACGGATTGTATCAGATTTAATTTTTCGCAAAAGTCGTTTTGAGTAACCGCGTTTAACAAGTGTTTTGAAAAGAATTGAACATGCGTGATTGAGGTCGCTTCTGTTCGTACAATTTCTGTGGAATCGAATGATTTGAGATTTTACCAACCCATTGAATAGTTTGGGTGGGTGGTAAGAAGCTCTATGGAGAAGTTGGTGAGAATCGGTCGGTTTAAAAAAGACTTTTGTGTCTAGTACGTTGCTATGCCGGAACTGAGGGCCCTTGAATACAGTCACATCCAGAAAATCAATGGTATTTTCTGAAATGCAGGGCTGTAATTTAATGGATTCATCGTGGTTGTTCAGGATCTCCAAGAATTCGTTGAAGTCATCACGGCCATGGGGCCATATGATAAAAATGTCGTCTTGGAACCTATGATAACATAATGGCTGTTTTCTTGCTTTAGCAAGAGCACCTCTTTCCCATTCTGCAACAAAAATATTAGCAAAATTTGGACTGAATTTTTTACCCATACTACATCCACTTACTTGGAGGTAAAATTTATTGTTAAATTCAAAGTCGTTACCTTTCAATGATAATTCTAACAATTGCAGGATTTCTTCCGATGGTCTGTTTGGGTCATCGTACCTTTTGAATGATTTTTTTATTGCCTCTAGACCAGCGTCAATACCAATGTTAGTATACATACTTTCAATGTCTAGGGTAATGAGGAGACTGTCGGAAGGAACCTGCAATTTGTTAATTTTCATTAAAAAGTCCTCAGTGTCTTTGAGGAAGCTCGGATGGCGGCAAGCAATTGGTTTTAAATAAAAATCAATATACTGTGAAATGTGGTAAGATTCCGAGCCACAGTCGCTGACAATAGGCCGACCAGGAGGGGTAAATTCGTCACTCCAACTGCTGAGTGGTTTATGTATTTTAGGCAAGAGGTAAAACTTACGATTGTTTGAATCCCTCTCTGCAATTAAATACTCGACGTGTTTTTTCTCAATGAAGTCGTGGTCCAGCAAGCTTTTTAGAATTCCATTAAATTTTGAACAATTTTCTTGCCAAATTGGTGCTTCTAAAGGTTTGTAATATTTTGGGTTATTTAACTGGCGTTCAGCTTCTTTAATATAATTATCTTTTGACATCAGAACTGTAGCAGATCCTTTGTCACAAGGCTTGATGACAATTTGTTTGTTGTTTTTCAGCGTCTTCAGGGCGTTTCTTTCGATTTGGTTCAAATTTTGTTTGTCTTTCAAAAATGATGCCGGGATTTGGCTTACTTGTTTTTTAACTTTTTGAGAAATCTCATTAATTTCAGGTTTTCAGGTGTGGGTGGGGTGTGATTGACGTTTTGTGTTTTATTCATTGGATTTCATGTAAGCCACAAGTTACTATATTTTTCTATAGGTATTAAATTGTTATTTTCAGTGAAGCCATGTTTATTATGCTTTTTATGAAAAGTCACAGACCCCTTCAGGATAAGAACCACCCCAATAAAAACGAAACGGGCGGGTTCGACACGGTGAGACATACGTTCACGCGCGGATTCAGAAGGCACACCTTGAGTCTAGGCTGAATATGCGGCATGAATCTATTTCTCCCAGCAACGGCCACGCCCGGTTTCCGACACTCGGTCTAGCGATTGCTCGATAGCTCATTTCTTCGATGGGATTTGAGTAGACCGAGAGATGCCTGCTTGAGTCACTACTCCAAAGCTTATTTCAAGTAATACCTATCCCAGCTGGATTGTCTTTTGGGTTTGAGAAGCATAGACGCCTTCGTTGTACACAAGGGAGATAACTCTGTATGGGTAGGTACGGATTACTGGAAATCAAGCAATCTGACTGGCGATTATAAGACTTGGACGAGGGCAGAGGTCGTAACAAGGTGTAGTCAAGAGTAGCTAGGACAAGACGAAACAAGAACAAGAGTTCCTGGAATAGGATTAAAACTAGTCAGAACAGACCAGAAAAGCTAAATATAGTAACAATAAGCAAAACTATTCCAACCGATAGGCCTTACTGGAGTATACTCCAGAACAAAGGAATAGGGATGGATAGACAGAAAAGCAATAACATGGATACATAGGTAGAAGCAGAAGATTCTGAAAGAATCCGAACTATTAAAACTTGTAGGATCTATTTGGGTAATTTTAGGAAGTAACCACGGATTCTGAATGCTAAACTGCTCTTATACAATGGAACGCATCTATTATTGGAAAAAAGTAGAATTCTGGGGGAATCCACACCAAATAAAATGATTTCGTGTAGCTTTTTGGTGGTTTAGAGGGATTGTCGGGTCTATTTGGATAATTAGATTTGTTCTTATACAAAGGAACACATCATTCGAACACACACTCGTCATTTTAGAGGGTTTTGGGTCACATAGCAACCAGGTGCTACCCTAGAACCCAACATGGCGGCCCCCAGTATACAAAATGGACGACGTGTTACACAAACAACAAACCACGTATCACTATGGTAATGACGTCACCACAACATTGCCATTCACGCGGTCTACTATGACAACCCAACATGTCGTAACTGGTTACGTGAAATGACGTCACTTCCGGGGTCCTGCCCGTGGTCCTGCTAATGTGATATGAAACATACCAGACATGCTCACATTATTTTAACATATCTAATAAACTTTGTCACTCTGGTGGGAGTGAGAAATTATATACCACTCTGGTAGAATCTGACTTTCGCAGACTAATGGTAAATATCTATTCATATGGATCTCTACGCTTTTGAATGAGACACCCCCTGACTGTAAGAGCGGATATCCTGCTGATCTGAAAATCAGCTATATCAGCTGATGTTGGTTATATTTTGCTGTTTCAACTGTTTCAAGCTGGAAAGTCTTCTAAAAATATATTGTTATTTTTATTTGTGCATGCGGTTAACTCTTTCAACACGAGAGGCCTTTTTTCCGTTCCGGGAAAACGATACGTCATAATTTCATTAAGTAGAATGGCTGATAAGTGAACGTGTGTGATAGAACAAAGAAGGCTGCACGTTGAAAATATTAATTGCTCTACCCAAAAATAATGGATATGGACTCTTCCAATGTTTGCCATTTATCTGGCATGGAAGATACCACCAGTGTTGAAAGGGTTAACTACGGTTCAATTTTAATTATCCCAGGTTTTCTCCAGCCCAAGCACTTTACAGGTTCTTTTCAGAGTAGGTCCGATTATTTACCCTTGTTACAACCAGTAGTGTATAAATTTACCAGTAATGTCGAAATCGATCAGTAATGTCGAAAAAATTAACCAGTAATGTCGAAATCAACCAGTAATGTCGAAAAAATCAACCAGTAATGTAAAAATCCGTAATGTCGAAAAATTAACCAGTAGTGTCAAAAAGTGACGACCGAAATGAGGAGCACTAACACTTGCCGACGGAAGAGGGGGTATAGCCACCCCCACACCCCCCACCCCGATGACACCCCTGGTCGTGTGCTTTAATGACTGACTATTATAATGTCAGTAACTACCCGATATTTGCTACATGTCTATCATCTAGTTCTACCAATTTGCTACCAGTCATTTTACCTACATCCATCAATCAGTCAGTCTGCGTCACCCGCATGTACCCGCATGTACGTGGGGAGCACTATTAGCTCAATCGAGAAATTGCCTCGCAATTCAAGTTGATGAATATCCGGGTTCTATACCTGACGAGGTCAGTTAAGTTGTGTCCTTGGGAATGACACTTTATCCCAGGTGCACGTTGACTTCGTGTGCCAAGCCACATGCCGAAATGACACGTGTATAGTGCGCGTGCTTTAAACTAAGTGTCGTAAACGAAATCAATCAATCAACCAACCAATCAATCTTTGTATATAGGTCTGCCTGTCTTTCCGTCATTCAGTTGTTTGTCCACGTCTAGGAGTTATTTTTCACACGCCACATTGCTATCTGTCTGTCTGGATTTCTGTCCGTCTGCCTGGATGCTGCTAACCTGCCTGCCTGCACACTTGCCAGCCTACATGTGTGACTGTATGTCTGTCTGTGCGAGCGCTAAATACTAGACTAAATATTTCAGCGTCGTGTAAATTTATTATCTATCCAGAGAGAGAGAGGGCGGAAGGAGAGAGAGAGAGAGAGAGAGAGAGAGAGAGAGAGAGAGAGAGAGAGAGAGAGAGAGAGAGGGGGGGACAAATACAGAGGGAAAAGGGGGCAGGGAGAGAGCGATAGAGAGAGAAAGAAGGGGAGAGAGAGAAGGAGAGATAGAGGTAGGGGCAAAGGGACAGGGGATAGATAGATAGATAGATAGATAGATAGATAGATAGATAGATAGATAGATAGATAGATAGAGAGAGAGAGAGAGAGAGAGAGAGGGGGGATGGGGAAAGAGAGCTGGGCAAAGACAGAGGGGGAGGGGTATAGAGAGAGAGAATGATGGAGAGATAGGGGGGAAGGCAGAGGGACATGGGATAGAAAGAGAGGGGAGATAGATAGAGAGAGAGAGAGAGAGAGAGAGAGAGAGAGAGAGAGCAATTAGGATGGGATATGTTGTGCATATGAAATTGTTAAACATAAAATTCCGTATTTACTGGGGTAAATGTGTTTAAACTTGCGCGAAAATGGTTAAAAGTCGATAAATATAGGCAAAAGTACAATTTGAGCAACCCGAAAAAATATTGAAATTTTTGCGAAAAAATCGTAATTTTGGTCGTCACTTTTTGACACTACTGGTTAATTTTTCGACATAACGGATTTTTACATTACTGGTCGATTTTTTCGACATTACTGGTTGATTTCGACATTACTGGTTAATTTTTTCGACATTACTGGTCGATTTCGACATTACTGGTAAATTTATACACTACTGGTTGTAACAACCCTCATCAAACAGGAGGTATGGACGATAAGAGATGATAAAATAGTAAGCTACTTACTATTAATGGTCTGTATTGACCAAAAATATGTTTTAATTAATATAAAATGCTGGATTTTATCATTAAAGGTAGGGTTTTAGGGTGAAACTAATGTATTTCCACCTTAAATTTCTATTCCGAGCTCACCCAACTCGCATGTCTCCACAAGTTGTTTTTTATTAATTCTGTCGTTTGAGATGTTCGCTTGGAAATTTTAGATGATTATTTGCGCTCCAAAATCTCAATCAATCTGAACTGATGTGAGCGCATCACTATAACATAAAAGAAACAGGTTATAACACAAAAAAGCGACAAAATAGATTACGTCAACTGGGACGCATTCGTGTAGGAAGATCGCATGGGATGTGAACGACCGGGTCAGGTCATCAGTCTGGAAATCTTTCAGTGACCTGATATTCAACTGGCCGTATTGGTTCACTGCGCCAACAAACAACCGAATCGAATTAGCATTGGAAGAATCCATTCCAAAATGGGTATCAACTTCCTATTTTTGCTCATCGAACAGTTCAATGAAATGCTCTTAGTAGTGTACACACAGAGAGAGACAGCGGGGAAAATCAACAAGAAGCTTTGTTATTTGTCGCGCATCCTAACTCCGAAGGGGGTGATTTTTATTATACATGCAGGTGGGGAGCTGAAAAATGTCATCGTTATTTACATTCATGCATGAAATTCCGAAAACTGGTTCATGTAGTCGCACCCCGATATTTCACTAGTCACTTTCCTCCACTCCAGTTGCAATTCCACCTTCTGGGTAGTAAACTCTTTGAACCCGAGAGACCGTTTTTCCGACCCAGGAACATAATCATGTTAAGTAGGGTGGATGCTAAGTGAGTGTGTGAAGTAGACTAATTAATATTTTCAACGTGCAGCCCCAAGGCTGCGCGCTGAAAATATTAATTGGTCTACCCCTCCCCCAACTAATTGATATGGACTTTTCCAATTGTTGTCATTGAACTGTCATGGAATACACCACCAGGGTTCAAAGGTTAAATAACCTTCAAAAGTATTCCACTCAGGGTTTTCCAATTGGCATGAAAAATAATTTTCCCCCGGGGAAGATCCTGGGCCTTCGCCTGTCGCAATATTAAAAATTATTATTTTGCATATTTTGTCATTTGTTTTGTAATTCAGTGAAACCATATCACGTGACACCCCTCCCCTGATTGGAACAAGCTTGACGGTGCGTCAGGAAAGTTTGAAACCTTTGTTGGCAAAATATTTGCACAATGGAAGAAAATTTATTGATATTTTGGATAAAATGAGCGTTTTTAGACTGAATTTCCAATAACTAGGCCACCTGTTTTGGGTAGCGAAACAGTAGAAATCAGTTTGCCCATTCTGTCAGAAAATATTTTAGGCTTGTCACCGTTGAAAAACCAAATCTTCGTTCCTACCTACCTCTACAGACTCGGGTGCAGGTGATTGCAGGAGATTCAATCTCCGAGTCCATAGAATGCATCGAATTCAATGTTGGCTACTGTTCATCTTCTTTACCTGTATTAAAACGACTATGAGACTTTACTTGCAAAACGATTTTTTGCCTGAAAAAGCTGCTAACGCCCCATAATTCGTTTCACTGGGGGGGGGGGGGGGGGGGGGGATATAGGCCCTGCACGTAGGTTTGAAACTATCAAGAGGAAAATATTACGGCGAAAATACCGAATTAAATTACTTTTGGCTATGCCGACTAGTTTTTGTTCGATCTTGGAGCAAAACCGAGGAACCGTAATTTGCTTTCTCTTCATTACAGATGATGACTGTTGTTTGTCATACAGAGTATACCATTTAATAACTGTTACCTGCAGCCGTGTGACTGAAGGTTAAAGCTGATATTAATTGGTGAACCTTAAAAAAACTGACTCTTAAAACAAGGTAATTTTCGTTTATGGACGATGCGATTTTGCAAAAAAGGAATACAAGAATTGAGTGCGTTCGTTTTAAAAAATACTTACTCCTCTATAAGTTTCCATTTGGTGAATGCGTTCGTTTTAAAAAATACTTACCCCTCAATAAGTTTCCATTTGGTGAAACTTTAAACAGTAACAGTCATGGCCGTAAATTATACGATAGAAGTAATGGCAACTGGAAGTAACTACAAAACGCATGGGGGTCATTATCGAGTAATAAGAGCAGCGGGTGTTCCTCGAAAAGGAATGACGCCCGATTAACAGGTGACGAGTGGCCGTTCTAGATTTCTATTTTGCAGTCTCTAAGCTGTACAATAACTATGAATCTGAATGGCCTGCTTAACCTGGATGATAACGGATTTGCATCAATGGAAAAAATGCTTTCCATATTTTCGTCACATTTCGTTAGTAGATGCATTTGAAAATACGGTGCCACTGACATAGTGGAGCCGAAATGCTGACGAGGTGTAGTGATTTCACTGAACGAAAGGGTTTTCCTAAATACCAGAACCCCCAGAACCGCCCAGAACCGCACAGCCCCCCCCCCCCCCTCCCCCTCTCTAAATTACACTTGCGCAGTGTTTTGGGCGGAAATATTTTAGTTCCTGTAAGATTTAGGCTTTGCAACCAGAATAGAAATGAATTCATTCTCAAAGTCGCTTTCGTTTGCATGGGCGGTTTCTGGTATTTAGTATTTTCCTCCTAAATACCAGAACCATATAGAATTCCCCCGAAAACCACCCTCTACACTCAGAAAAAAACAGGTTCTTCACAGGCATTCTGGAATACCCGGGCTCCTGGAATACCTGTAACAGTGGTTTTTAATAGCCTCCCCTTCTAATTTGCGCGCGAAAAAACAAAGTACCAGTTTATCATTCACGTGCGACAGTTGCAGTCCCTGATTCGAGCGCCATCTGAAAATGTCGTCTGTCATAATAGCAAGAGGTGTCTGTAATTAATTTCATTAAAGTGTTTTGTTGTTTCTCCTACATATTCAAACCTGATCAGTACAATGATTGACCGAGTAAGGTCAGTGGCATTCATGTATACTCATTCATGTGTACTGGAATTCATGTATACTCATGACATGAAGAGGGGTCAGCGAAGTTGCATATCATTCAATTCTGTGAAAACACTTTGAAGAAGAAGCTTCGTTTTCAGCTCAGTAGAAATTTATATTTTGTTTTTCCAAAAACACAGTGGTTTGATATTTTGAGTTTCTCGGTTTTAGCATGGCCACTTAAGGGAAACCTTTATATTTGGTATTCTACAGTACCCTAGAACCCAACCAGTATATTTAGTATTCTGGTAACCAGTATTTTTTTGTATTTTTTTTTTTTTTTTTGGTGGGGGGGGGGGGTGTATTCTGGGGTACCCAAAATGTTTTGATATCTTATAGTACCGATCTTGGTACTCTGGTATTCTGGAATACTAACTGTTGTTTTGTATTCTGTAGTACCTTTATTTTGATACTCTTATAGTGACAAGTGGAGTACCAAATTTGGTACTCTGGAAAACCTGGATTTTTTTTTTAGAGTATAAAGAAAATTTGCACACTGTTTTCAGAGAAAATATTTCATTTCCAGTTTGTTTTAGCATTCAAAGGGAAACTGAAGTGGCACCGAAAAATGATGCAGTGACAGCACTTCGAATTTACAGGTGAGAGATACATTTTTACATTTGTTCCGAGACATTTTTATATTTTCGGTGCCACCCGTTAGAAGAGACATCACTGCAAATGGTGAGAAAAACAGTTTAAACTTTCATTGGTTTTCACATTTTGGCAAAAACAACGAATCTGTAAATTCATTCCGTTCGTCTTGAACAGGAAAATCGCAAAACTTTATTTTTTTTTTTGATTTGGATTTAACGACACATTAACAGCCAGGGTCATATCATGTCGGTGACGGTTTTACGGGTGGAGGAAGCCGGAGTACCCGGAGAGAACCACCGAGCAACGACGAGCAGCTGTCAGCTCCCCAACATCGTAACTCTGAACTCTGCACCGCGGCACAGGCAGGGTTAGATTGGTTGAAGACATGTGCACCATCGACGTGCAGTACGCCTTAGTACACAGCGTCATCGTGCCCCCATGTAGGCAAGCGGGGTGAAGTGTCTTGCCCAAGGACACAACGCGGTTGCCGCAGGTGGGATTCGCAAAACTTTATTTTTTCTTGTCGAAAATTAGGGGATTTGTTACAAAATGGAGTAGTATTTTTAAAAAGTTCTATATTTTCTCGTACAAACAACGTGGAAATTTATTAAAAATTCGCTGATGGTGAAAAAAGAAGTTCGTTTTTTATTTTATTTCGTCCACCCAAAGTAGATTTCGTTTTCACGCGCTATGGCACCGAAATATAATTGAATTCTTTAAAAATGAAGAGGAATTCCTCATCGAGATATGTTACCAAAAAAAAAAATACTTGATCTTCGCGTCTTTTGAAAATATGTTTTACTTTTTGGCATTTTAATATATAGGTAGAGTATGAAGGGACATTCACGCCCACTTAGCAATGCATTTCAAGCCCACAATGGGAATTTAGCTTGAAAAATTTCCTAGGCCAGCTTAAAAAAAAACTTAGTCAAGTTTCACCAGGGCTGGTATTTCGGGCTAAGGTTAATCAATGGGGATTTATTTTAGAAAATAGAAAAAAAAAATAAACTCGAAGTGGGCTATAGAACCGTAGAACAACCGAACTCAGAGACCTGTTTTTCTATACAAATTTCCCATTGGAATTTGTAAAGTGCGAACAACGGCGTGAAATTTGCTCGCCTCAAATATTTGGGAAAATGTTTTTTTTCCCATCATCGCCTTTTTTGCTCAGTTTTATTCCAATGAGAAATACTTGGAGAATTGTACAGAAAGGAAATTTACTCCTTTCATTTTGCTCCTTTTAGGCCCTCTATATCCCTCAGATTTCCATTTTTTGTCATTTTGGTCAGTGCTAATCCAATGGGGAAATTTTGAAAAAGTGTAATAGAGGATGAATGGGTTAGAACAGACGTTCTCAAAGAACTTTTTTCCATACAAATTTCCCATTGGAATTTGTAAAGTGCCCTAACCTCGGCATCCGTCAGATTTGTAATTTTCCAATTATCACCGTTTCGTTCCGTGTTATTCTAATTTGAAAAATTGTAAGAAATGGCGGATTGTTCTTCTCCTCATTCACGAGTTCGAAAAATTCTGAATCTCTGAGACATCGCGAGACTGAGAGGAATAATAACGTCGCATTGCCACACAAAAAAAATTGATGCAATTTTTCGAGGTAATGAAAATATCAGCTGGTTTTTTTCTTATATATTTAAACAGAAAAAGAGAAAAAAATAAATAAATAAATTTTTTAAAAAAACTTAAAAATTAAAGCATGTCATTTTTAAAGATCAAAGATCCTAAGTTTAGAGACGAGACGGTTCGTCAATTTCTAGAATTGATGAGGAACATTTGAGAGAGCAATATAGCAAAACGAATGGGCGACAATGAGATTAAATGGGAGATGACCAAATTGTTCAAACTGGTGACAGAAACTCAGGAAGAGATAGATAGATATTTATAGATAGATATTTATTCGTTCAGTAGCATACAGGAAGTACAATGATTACAATCACGTAGTTCAATTAATATATGACATGCTGTATACTACTGGGAGGTGAATAAGCCAGATTGGCTGTCTTCTTGTCATCTCCCTGAGGAATGTATTGCAACACTGTTTACGGGCCCAGACTGGGGCCTTCTGACTGTGTGCTGCATATGAAGCGACCTAAGTTGGGTAGTTCGAGTAAAGGAGTTATATAAATTTGCTTCGATCCATTAATCATATTGAGTGCGGCCCACTACTAGAAGACATCCCCAGACGAGGTCATTTAACGCGGACAGGGTGGGTAAAGCTACTTGGGGGACAGGATGTCTTTTCGTCTAGTCATTTAATTTGTTCATATATAGGCAAAGTAAAGCAGGAGGACGTGTTATGACGGTGTCCAAATCAGCAACAGCACATGCCCTCTCAATCCAGGGGGGGGGGGGGGGGGGTGAGAACGGATAGTACTATACCGCCGATGTGCCCGCCGCCGCCACGGTGTCTTATATAATGCAACATGGGCAATAAGGATTGTTACATTCAACATTGTCTGAATAAGGTGCTAGAAGCCTAGACAACAGATTCTTTTTAAATGCGTTTCTATTGTTCGTCGTACGTAGGTCTCTATCTAGCGCATTCCAAATTCTAGGATATAGGTTAATAGGAAGGCAGTACAGGGGCTTTTGTCTTTGTTCTGGTTATTTGGAGAAGATCACAACGTCTGGTGGTTCTGACAGGCATAGGCCTACTAGCTACTCTGAAGAAGTTATCAAATCACTGGAGTAGATTGTTATTTTTCCAATCAAAGACGAATAGGGATACATGGAGTTTATACAGGTCAGTCACCTTGAGTGTTTTGTCCCTTTTGAAGAGTGGTTCTGTGTGGGCATTATACTTTTTGTTATTAATTATGCGCAGCGCACGTTTTTGAAGAGTAAGAATTTTATTGATAGAGCTCGAATTTCCCCATGCTTGGATTCCATATACTAAGTGACTATACGTATCAGAGCGAAGTATGGTGTTCTCATAGCTTCGTGAGGAAGGATTGCCTTTACCTTGTTAAGGGCAAAGTTTGCGCGTGCAATCTTGGAACAAAGTTGAGCTATGTGGACGTTATATGATTGACAATTATCAATGGATATACCTAGAAATTTCAGTGTTTTTTCAGCAACTGTCTCGCATATTTTATTTTTTCCATTACCCAAATCATAGTACAGACATTCGTCATCAACTCGGGACCAGTCACCCAGTAGCCTCGCCTAAGAAATTGTCTAAATCCAAAATTCCACATTCTTCTTCTTGGGTAACAAGATAATATATCTCGAGAAAAACGCCTCAAAAGTATTTTATCTTTCATGTTTTTACCACTTCTAACAAATCTATATTGGATAAGGGTTCATTTGGTAAATACAGTACGACACACGTGTGTGAATGGGTTAATCGATATGGCACGAGTGCCAGCGTAGGAGGATAAAATGAGAGGACGCAGGCCTGGAGTTTTATCCTTCCGCGGTGGCACAAGTGCCATATTGATTAAAAGCATTCACGCGCGTGTGTTGTTCTGTGTTTATTACAAGCCTTCACGTCTATAAAATAATTATTAGAAGGACACTCAGCAATTCATTTGACGATTTTCAACTATCGCTGGCGATTCAAATTGGAATTGCGTTGCACGATTTGTAGAAATTCCAGTGAAATTTCTCTTCTATTTAAAAATAGTCATTCAACGATTTCCGTTCCGCACATATGTGCGGAACAGATTTTCATTTTCCTCATGGTTTAGTGTTGCTGTAGAAGGGGATTTCATAGAACAGGCATGTAATAAAATAACACCGCCTACTGATATGTTCATAGTCTGCTTTTTATTTTAGTTTTCTCTTTCTTATAATACAAAAAAAAATTATTTTATTTTTTTCACTATTAGGAAGTACCTATATCTTCTTGATTTTGTGAAGGGATGAAATTATTGAGCAATGTCCATGTGTCAGGGTTCGATTTCCATCAGGTAACACGTTACAATTCAAGAGTCCCTTTTTGTTCACACTGACAGATTTGGTTCAAATCTAATCAGTGTGTATTCATTTCAAGATGGCTTTTCAGTCGAATATATGTTACAGTAAATCCACGAACTCAGTAAATACGTGTATTTACTGAAACATTTAGTAAATACATGTATTTCCTAAATGGGTCAGTAAATACATGAATTTACTGGAAGTTTCAGTAAATTCGTGTATTTACTGGAAAAAGACACCAGTAAATACATGAATTTACTAAAATGTTCATTCATTGATGGAAACTATCAAAACAGATAAAAAAAAGAATAACATTGTGCTAATATTTTATTCAGAAATGACACATATATGTAACATGAAACATAAAACATATAACATATAACATACAATACATTTTATATTTTGTTTTCGCAGTTAATGTTTTGAATTTTACTTCTCTTCACCATTCTCTCTGCTTGTTTATGCTGATCAACACATGCCAGTGCCCTCTTTCTGTTAATGTCATTTTTGTGATCCGTTATTTCTGATGACTGAGATACCTGATCAGTTATTTCTGATTCCAGAGATAACTGATCAGGTATTTCGGACATCTGAGATAGCTCATCATGGATTTCTGACTCCAAAGATGACTGATCAGGTATATCCGACACCAGCGGCAACTCAGTTGATATTACTGAATGCTGGGGCACATGTAATTCATCAGTTATTTCTAATGTCAGAGATGGCTGATCAGTTATTTCAGAGTCCAGAGACAACTGATCAACTAGATTTACAGAGAGCTGAGGCAGCAAAGAATGAAGTTCTTCCTCAGTTGTGAGCCTTGCAAGTATTTCTTTGGGTAGTGTGGAAGGGGTTAACCCTACTCTGGCATCACATCCAAACATTACAGAATACGGAGAGCACTTTATGCCGGAGTGATAGCCATCCAAGCCACGAGCATATCTTTAATGTCACCATTTGCCCGTTCTACTGAGCCTTGACCCTGCGGATGACGAGGCTTGCCATGCACCATCACTAGTTCAGGCCACATTTGTTTTAGTTCATTTGGTAATAACATAGTCTGCCCTTCTTTGTACCACTTAAACAGAGTTTCTTTGAAAACAGGTTCAAAATTTTCTGAAGACATGATGCTCATTTGGGGATTCTTAGATAAATTGAAGATATGATAACTTTAACCCATATTTATACCTTTATGTGTTTATCTTGAAGCCCGTCCTGTCAAAACAACTGCTCATTACATGAAACCAACTAAAGAAACTATGTCACTTAATTACTTTTTATTAATGCAAATAACTCATTGAAGCCCGTCCTGTAAAAACAACTGCTCAAAACATGAAACCAACTAAAATTGAGAACAATTCTAATTCACGGATTTACTAAACTCAACTTAGGAAATCTATGTATTCATAGATCTTAATTTTCAGTAAATACATGTATTTACTGCATTGTTTAGTAAATACGTGTATTTGCAAGGTGAATTAGAAAATACACGTATTTACTAAAAAAATCGGTAAATACGTGTATTTACTGACTTCATGGATTTACTGTAACATATATACATATGTTGCGGCCAATGAAGCTGAAAAGTCAGTTAAATAGATTTGTCCCTATATCCCGATAAATTCGGTCTTTTGATTGGTCAGAATGCCTTGGACAAATAGCCATGGCAAAGGATGCACCCAACATCCAAGGTATATGAGAGCGTGCAACATCCATGGTATAAGTGCACGCGAAACATCGGGGGTATATGGTTTAAACGAAAGCTTTCCGCTTTTGCTCGCCTCGAAATAAAAATTGAATCAAAAAACCCGAAAATAGTCACAAATATCATAAGATTTCCGACAATTCAATCATAAAAATAAAATAAGAGCAAATAATTCGTCCCCCGAGTACCAATGTTTTCTATGTGCCAGTAGGCACATAGAACACATTGGAACTCAGGGGACGATATGTCAACAAAATACTGTTTACTCGTTTCCTTAACGACCCAAGGGATGTAACTCTGTTTGTTGTCTTCTGCGATTATTAAAACAAACTGATTATCACGAATTTCGTCCAAGTGATTGTGGAGCTGAGAAATGTGTCCACAAATTTATTTCCACTGTTTGTATTGTGTTTCAAACGGGGCAAAAACGTTATCTCCGCCAACATGTATGGTATATGGAGATTTAATACCTGGATGTCTCATTTAAACACCTCGCCTGCAGATCGGTGTTTAAAAACCGACATCCGGGTATTAAATCTCCATATACCATACATGTTGGCGGAGATAACTTATATTATAGACAAAATCGGATTTTTCAGGGGAGGGATGGGGAGAGATTGATGTGATCTGAAACAAAACAAATGGCAAAGCTTGGTGAGTCAGGTGAACACTGCTCGAACTCACAAATGAATTCATTGATTTTTTCCATTCATGAACACAACCCATTCTTTGTGGCACAAATATTTTTGTGACAGTGGAGGTAATTATACATTCACAAAAAGCCAGTCGTATAATGGTCGAAGCAAGGCGTTTAATAGTGTGATACACATGTTGCAATTATGCATGCAGGATAATTCATCCAAAAATAAATGAATGAAATGGCAAATATTTTAATGAATGGTGACTAGGATATGGAAAGAAAAGATGAAACCAGAATTCAAATATGAAGTTGTCTTTATCGTTTATATGCATACAACATTGTGATATCAGCTAAGTCGTGTTTATCGTTTTTATGCCTACTGCATTCTTATATAAGCTATCTGATTTTTTTTCCCGCCAATCTGCAAACAATCCTCGGGGAATGGCAGGAAGACAGCCAATCTGGCTATGACATTCCCCGCAGCACCTGTAAGTCATTTTATATTGGTAGATAAATTGCTAATATTGTTCTCTGTGAAACTGTGATGCTTTAAATGTATTTGTATATAAATATATGCTTGTGCCGCAAATAAAGTTACAGTAAAGTTACAGTTACAGTTCAATGGCAGCAATTCGAAGAGTCCGTATTCATTATTTGGGGTACACCAATCAATATTTGTAACGTGCAGCCTTGGGGCTGCACGTTGAAAATATGGATTGGTCTGCCCTACACATTTACTGAACAACCATCCTATATAATGACGTTATGACGTATCATGTTTCCAGACCGGAAAAACGACCGCTAGGGTTCAAAGGGTAAGCTTGGTGGGTGTGAATCAAATGCCATGGTCTGCTAGAAAATATAACTCATACATATAAAACGTTTTTCCTTTAATAGGTATATGTTTTATCTTAATCGAGTCCGGGGACCCCTAAACTCCTGCCAGTATCATATGGCATATACGTGCACTGACTGAATGTAATGTGTTGGACACATGGGCGTACTCGGGGTATCACAGTTACTCTGTATACTTGTGATAATAGGACCTCCAGAACAAAATATGCCTGGGGCGGACGCCCCCTACCATGGACAACATGAATTTAAATGATTGACTAAACTTGACTTCATACATGTGTTGTGGTCATGTGATATCCAGAGATGCTGAACGAGATCTTAAATACCAATAAACAAATGAATACAAGAGCACCGCGTAGCGGGACAATATACGCCCGTTTTGTATTTTTGAAGGATTGGGGAAAGGATGGGGGTGAGGGTGAAAATTGTTTGGACCAACCCCATATTCGAACTTGACCTGTATTTTGTTGTGATTAAACAACATACCAAGTTTGGAACCAATCGGAAAACAAATAATAAAAGTTATCATCCGGAAACCAAATATTTGATGCATTCTATGTCCAACAAGGTCCATAAATCAGGGAAACTTCGAAGTTTGAACTGACCCCATATTCGAACTTGACCTGTCTTTTGTTTTGATTAAACCACATACCAAGTTTAGGAGTCAACCGAAAAAAAATATACTAAAGTTATCATCTGGAAACCAAATGTTGACGAACGGACAGACCGAAGGATGGACAAATGGATGGACAAATGGACAGACAAACTGACTGATTCCATAATTCGACGGTTTTTCA
The DNA here is from genome assembly GCA_031216915.1 of Pictodentalium vernedei. NCBI lineage: Eukaryota > Metazoa > Mollusca > Scaphopoda > Dentaliida > Dentaliidae > Pictodentalium > Pictodentalium vernedei. Next base: position 142,443,429 of record CM062290.1, on the reverse strand, counting down.
ACAGCTGTACAGTAGAACCTGTCTTGAGAGACCGCCCTTTGGGCCACACAAAAGTGGTCTCTCAAGGCAAGTGGTCTCTCAAGACAGGTTTCAGGTTTTCTCAAATCAGTGAATAACCAACCAGAAAATTCAGAAATGGAGAAGAATGGATTTTTGTAATTACTTTGTAGTTGTTCTTTTTTATGAAGTTTTTGTAACAAATTGAAACGGACTGTTATAAAAATTATAAAAATGCCGCTCAGGATCACCGATCCAATGTCGAGTTGTGACAACAGTTCCTCGCACCAAGGCCAACACACCTAGTTTCATGACTCTAGGTTGAACCACTATCAAGTTCTCATCCGGAAACCAATTGTTGCGCTATACTATGTTCAAGGTCACTGTGACCTTGACCTTTGACCTGGTGAGTCCAACATCAATAGGGTTCTTCCTCGCACCAAGGCCAACACGCCTGTAAAGTTTCATGACTCTAGGTTGAACCACTATCAAGTTATCATCCGGAAACCAATTGTTGCGATATACTATGTTCAAGGTCACTGCGACCTTGACCTTTGACCTGGTGAGTCCAAGATCAATAGGGTTCTTCCTCGCACCAAGGCCAACACACCTATGAAGTTTCATGACTCTAGGTTGAACCACTATCAAGTTATCATCCGGAAACCAATTGTTGCGATATACTATGTTAAAGGTCACTGTGACCTTGACCTTTGATCTGGTGAGTCCAAGATCAATAGAGTTCTTCCTCGCACCAAGGCCAACCCACCTATGAAGGTTCATGAATGTAGGTTGAACTACTATCAAGTTATCATCCGGAAAGGAATTGTTGCGATTTACTATGTTCAATAGGGTTCTTCCCCTCACCAAGGCCAATCTACCTATGAAGTTTCATGAATGTGAGTTGAACCATTATCAAGTTATCATCCGGAAACCAATTGTTTAAGATTTACTACGTTCAAGGTCACTGTGACCTTGACCTTCGAAGTAGCATGTCCAAAATCAATAGGGTTCTTCCTCCCACCAAGACCAACCTACGTATGAAGTTTAATGAATGTGAGTTGAACCACTATCAAGTTATCATCCGGAAACCAATTGTTTACGCCCGCCCGCCCGCCCGCCCGCCCGCCCGCCCGCCAGACATTCACCAAACTATAAGTCGAGTTTGACTTCGTCACAACTCGACTAAAAATAAATTAGTGTTGAAAATCTTCATTGAAGATATTCAACACTAATTTATTTTATAATTTTTATAACAGTCTATTTCAATTTGTTACAAAAAGATTTTCAACACAAATTTATTTTTATTCCTATCTGTCACATTTCAGGTATGTATGAAATTGTTTATTCAGCAATAATCCTAATCTTTTCACAGGGGTCTTATAAAAACATCTCAATCTTTAATGAGTTATGTAACTGAATAACAATTAAAACACAATTAAGAGCTTTTAATACTTTTAATTTTGTCAGTATATCCACAATGGATTTTCCAATTCCAGAACAGGTAAAAAGTTTTTGTCATGGTTTCAGTCTTCAAAGGGGCGGTCTCTCAAGACAGGTCCATTATGGAATAAAAATACAAGGTGGTATCAGGTCACAGTGGTATCTCAAGACAGGTGGTCTCTCAAGACAGGTGGTCTCCCATAGCAGGTCCATTATAGAGTAAAACCAATCGGTGCCTCACAGATGTGGTCTCTCAAGACAGGTGGTCTCTCAGGACAGGTTTTACTGTATAAAAATCAGTTAGGCCATACTAAAGTTATAATCCGGAAAACACAAAATGCACAAATTCAAGAGGAATAACTCTGGAAAGGTACATGCGATTTTGGCCGAAAGTGGACTTGAGCTGTGCTTTGTGGTCATAAACAAAATCTGAGAATTTGAAACAAATTAGTCAAGGCAAACTAAAGTTATCATCCGGAAACCACATAATTCACAAATTTGCATTCATTCAAGGGGAATAACTATGGAACGGTACATGCGATTATGGCCAAAGGTGAACTTGAGGTGTGCTTTGTGGTCAAAAACAAAATCTGAGAATTTGAAAAAAAATCGGTCAAGGCAAACTAAAGTTATCATCCAGAAACCACAAAATCCACAAATTTGCAATCATTCAAGGGGAATAACTCTGGAAAGGTATAAGCGATTGTGGTCAAAAGTGAACTTGAGCTGTATTTTGTGGTCAAAAACAAAAAACTGAAAATTTGAAATAAATCGGTCAAGGCAAACTAAAGTTATCGTCCGGAAACGAAAAGTTGGGCTAAATTCCCATAAATAAAGGGCCATAACTCTACTGCAAATAAGCCGCTAGAAACGGAAATCGAACCCATCCTGTATTCTGTCATACTAAAACCACATGACAAATTTAACTCAGCTCAATCCATTACAACTAAAGTTATGGTCCGGAAACGAAATGTGTCCATGGACGGACAGACAGACAGACGGGTGGAGAGACCATTCACATAATACGTCCCGTATTTCAAACGGGTGTATAAAATCAACATCTAAAAAATTTGGTGTCAATCCGTCAAGGCGTTCGGCTTTAAATCAACGGAAACCAATTTTTTTTCAAAAATTGTGTTTTCAAAGGGCCATAACTCTGCAGCGGATGGACTGAGAAACACCAATATCGAACTTGACCTGTATTTTATTGCTACAAACCACATCTGAAAGTTTGATGTCGATCCGTCAAGGCGTTCGACTTTAAATGAAGGGAAACCAATTTTTTCGAAAGATTGTGTTTTCAAAGAGCCTTAACTATGCAGTGGATGGACTGAGAAACACCAATATCGAACTTGATCTGTATTTCATTGCTAAAAACAACATCTGAAAAATTTGGTGTCAATGAATCCGTCAAGGCGTTCAGCTTTAAATGAACGGAAACCAATTTTTTTAGAAAAATTGTGTTTTCAAAGGGCCATATCTCTGCAGCAGATGGACTGAAAAACACCAATATCGACCTTGACCTGTATTTTAATGCTAAAAACAACTTCTGAAAGTTTGATGTCGATCCGTCAAGGCGTTCGACTTTAAATGAACGGAAACCAAATTGTTTATGGACAGACAGACGGACAGACGGACAGACAGACAGACTGATAACATAATACGACCGTTTTTTAAACGGGCGTATAAAAATAAATGCAGACTTAGGAAAATATCAGAGAGAACTGTTATACAATATTGTGACTTGGGATGATTGCAGAAAAGGGATAAGCTTTATACTGACAGCATTCCTGCATACATTTTAAAATACTCGAGCTGGGGCAGAGTGACAGTGAGTCTCAATAGGATGTTGAGGTAAAAAATTCATTATATACTTGGTGTATAGAAAAGTGGTGACAGATGTTGGTATAATGGATGTTTGGATCACATTGCTTTACATACTTTAATATTTGCACATCATTGTTAAGGGGTGACATGAAATGGAAAAATGGGTTGCATTCATTTATATGATTTAATATACGCGAATCATTGAAAAGAGGGTATTAGATGTTGCATTCGGCCAAGCCATGTAGCAGCTGCGTGTGTACCGTTATTATCCCCGCATTTGAAAAAATGCGGGGATATATTGGTTGTCTCCGTCCGTCCGTCCGTCCGTCCGTCCGTCCGTCCGTCCGGTTATGGTTTCCGGCGAAAAACTCCTAGGGGGTTCAATTCGAAGCATTGAAAGTGTGTTCATGTTCATTCATATGGTCTGTAGATGTGCATAAAGGTTTTGGATTTTTGATTCGGCCCTCGGGGGCGTAAGGGGCACCACTTTTGTCGTTAGAGGAATGGTTTCCGGCGAAAAACTCCTAGGGGTTTCAATTCGAAACATTGAAAGTGTGTTCATGTTCATTCATAGGGTCTGTAGATGTGCATAAAGGTTTTGGATTTTTGATTCGGCCCTTGGGGCGTAAGGGGCACCACTTTTGTCGTTAGAGGAATGGTTTCCGGCGAGAAACTCTTAGAGGTTTCAATTCGAAACATTGAAAGTGTGTTCATGTTCATTCGTAGGGTCTGTAGCTGTGCATAAAGGTTTTGTATTTTTGATTCGGCCCTCGGGGGCGTAAGGGGCACCATTTTTGTCGTTAGAGGAATGGTTTCCGGCGAAAAACTCCTAGGGGTTTCAATTCGAAACATTGAAAGTGTGTTCATGTTCATTCATAGGGTCTGTAGATGTGCATAAAGGTTTTGGATTTTTGATTCGGCCCTTGGGGCGTAAGGGGCACCACTTTTGTCGTTAGAGGAATGGTTTCCGGCGAGAAACTCATAGGGGTTTCAATTCGAAACATTGAAAGTGTGTTCATGTTCATTCGTAGGGTCTGTAGCACCACTTTTGTCGTTAGAAGACTTGTTTCCGGCGAAAAACTCCTAGGGGTTTCAATTCGAAACATTGAAAGCGTGTTCGTGTTCATTCATAGGGTCTGTAGATGTGCATAAGGGTTTTGGATTTTTGATTCGGCCCAGAGGGGCGCAAGGGGCACCATTTTTGTCGTTAGAGGAATGGTTTCCGGAGAAAAACTCCTAGGGGTTTCAATTCGAAACACTAAAAGTGTGTTCATGTTAATCAATAGGGTCTGTAGATGTGCATAAAGGTTTTGGATTTTTTATTCGGCCCCGAGAGGTGCAAAGGGGCACCACTTTTGTCGCTAGAGGAATGGTTTCCGGTGGAAAACTCCTAGGGGTTTCAATTCGAAACATTGAAAGTGTGTTCATGTTCATTCATAGGGTCTGTAGATGTGCATAAAGGTTGGGGATTTTTGATTCGGCCCCGAGGGGCGCAAGGGGCACCATTTTTGTCGTTAGAGGAATGGTTTCCAGAGAAAAACTACTAGGGGTTTCAATTCGAAACACTGAAAGTGTGTTCATGTTAATCAATAGGGCCTGTAGATGTGCATAAAGGTTTTGTATTCTTGATTCAGCTTCGGAGGGCGCAAGGGGCACCATTTTTGTCGTTAGAGGAATGATTTCCGGAAAAAAAACTCCCAGGGTTTCAATTCGAAACACTGGAAGTGTGTTCATGTTAATCAATTCGGCCTGTAGATGTGCATAAAGGTTTTGGATTTTTGATTCGGCTTCGAGGGGTGCAAGGGGCACCATTTTTGTCGTTAGAAGAATGGTTTCCGGAGGAAAACTCCTAGGGGTTTCAATTCGAAACATTGAAAGTGTGTTCATGTTCATTCATAGGGTCTATAGATGTGCATAAAGGTTTTGGATTTTTGATTCGGCCCTCGGGGGCGCAAGGGCCACCACTTTTGTCGTTGGAGGAATGGTTTTCAGTGAAAAACTCCTAGGGGTTTCAATTCGAAACACTAAAAGTGTGTTCATGTTAATCAATAGGGTCTGTAGATGTGCATAAAGGTTTTGGATTTTTGATTTGGCCCCGAGGGGTGCAAGGGGCGCCATTTTTGTTGTTAGAGGAATGTTTTCCAGAGAAAAATTCCTAGGGGTTTCAATTCGAAACACTAAAAGTGTGTTCATGTTAGTCAATAGCGTCTGTAGATGTGCATAAAGGTTTTGGATTTTTGATTCGGACCCGACAATAATCACAAATGCGAATGCGGGGATGCTTTGCACACAAATGACACCCCTCTAGTTAAAACATCAGAAGTGGAGACAAAAGAACTAATAGGAGTTGGGAGGGCAATGTCTGGCCAAAGTCTTTCGTTATGGTATGTAGTGTGTCCAGACATTTGCTTTTAAAAGTCGGGCAGTTTAAGGTCGAACAACCCTTTATCATAACAAAACACACTGAATGTTTATTAAGACGAGTGATGCGATAGGTCATATGTCTAGCCTTGCACTTGATACCTACAGCAACATGATTGTGTAGGGATTGGACTGTGACCTCACAATAGATATGTTTGAACTTGCATTGGAATAGCGGAATGTCTGTGCTGGAATTGGGCTGTGACCTTTCTTATGAAATAGGCCATAGTATGATATAAATATAGTCGATTTCATGCAATAGTATATGTAAATGATGTGGCAGATATAATACCATTATAAATGAGGTGGCAAACAGTTTTTTTACGTAAATATAACGGGGTAGTAATGGGGTATAGATTTTACCCACTAGAATACCTGAAGCAAATCATGGATGGCATGGCAGGTAATCCTATTATGAATGAGTTGGTAGGGATATTTTATGTAATAGTAGGTATAATTGGGGCGGTAGATAATCGTTAATACCGTTATAGATAGGCTGGCAAGGGATTATTATTTTCACCTATATATATGACACAACTCATGGGGTGTCATCAATCGATAAGGGTCATCCCTGACATCATTAAAAGTCCAGCTCTTGTTACATACTGTATATATAGCTTAGCACTTCAAGGGTACTTCTGAAAATACCTGCATTCTCCTGTGCGCCAAAGAGATATGAGCGTCAAAATTGCTGTTGAGATTTTGTATTTCTTAATTCTCAAATTAGTCAAAATCACGGTGCGATTCATTTTTTCATTTCCATTCTCCGACAGGGGTCTACATGGGGACGCTAAATGCCTCCAGAAGCCGAAATAGAGTGTACAAAATGCTTTGACTTTTGATTTGAGGTGGGAGTAGGGTCCTTAACCCTTTACCCAGAAGGTGTAGCCAGGATTTTATTTTTTAAAATGGGTATTAATTAGGGTTTTATGGCCCCTCAATGACCAAAGGCGACCCGGGACTGCAATAGGCAAAAGCTAGGAAGGGCATGCGAGAGATGTCCCTCTCGTTATTTATTTATTTATTGGGGTTTAAGGTCATATCATACTTATGCACAATGGCTAATCATGACCGTGACAGTTTTACGGGTGGAGGAAGCCGGAGAGAACCACTGAGCAACGACGAGTAACTGTCAGCTCAACATTCCAACTCTGTTCAAGCACCGCTCAAGCAGGGTTACAGCGGTTGAAGCCATGTGCACCACCGACGTGCAGTACGCCTAAGCACACGGCGTCATCGTGCCCCCAAGTAAGCAACCGGGATAAAGTGCCTTGCCCAAGGACACAACGCGGGTCGTCCCGGACGGGGATCGAAATCGGGACCTCTACCACTGAGCCACCGCGCCCCGTCCCTCTCGTTGGCGCAGTGCAGGAAATGTTTTTTGAAATTTCAACTTTCAAGCCCATGACAGTGGTCCCGATGCTCTTTGGGGGGATTTAAATTAGTATATTTTGTTGATTGACCCACCTGGTTTTCTTCAGAATTGATAGGGGACCTTAACTCATGCTTACCAAGTTCAAACTTGTACCCAAAGGGCATAAAATTATTTTTTTGGTATGGTTCGAGTTGTGGGCGTACCACACCAAAAAATCATATCACGGCCTTTGTGCCCATGTTTGGACTAATGTTTTCCACGAGCGACTTTCTTTGGGTTTTTTTTTGGGGGGGGGGGGGAGCAGTGGCGTAGCCGGGGAATGATGTGGTACATCCCCACCCCTCAAGGTGATGTGGCCTAATTATTGATGCCTTTCACGACTTATATATTATGGACACTATATAACGGACTCAGAGTCAAGGAAATTGCCTTTTTTGTCTCGAATTTCAAAATTTCTCCCGGGGGAGCCCTCTCCCTCCAGCGAGAGGGGATGTCCCTCTTGTGGTCGCCCCCATCTCGCCACTACATGACTCGGGTGACGCTGTGCATCCTATTCAGTACCCCCCCCCCCCCCTCCCCCATAAGTAGTTCAACGTTCTGAGCGTAGAGGCTATCCCCTACAATGGGGGGTAGCCGCTACGTTCAGATCGCTGAACCAGACCCCGCCCACCCCCCCCCCCCCCCCACCCCCCTAGATATTATATTCCCCCCCCCAACTTTGATATCCTGGCTACACGCCTGGGGAGAGGTACATTATCCCTTTAGCCCCCCCCCCCCCCCCCCCCCCCCCCCCCCCCGTCTCTACTGGCTACACCCTTGCTTGACTTAACGTAACATATTTAACAGACCAGCGCTTTTCCTAAACATTGCCATTCAATAGTTATTATTTTTTTTAAGTTTTTGCAATCGACACAAGGCTTGTACACGATGTGTTGTCCCAATATAACCATGTATTTCAAAGTATCGCCTTCGTTTCCCAGAGTTTGGGGACAATACATGTGTACTATGGTAAAATGTTATAACAGGTTCTCGGTTGCATTAGTGACCATTCTCTTGCACATGAAGTTACTAGCACCGAAAAGTATATCACCTCCGTCCACGGTATAAGCTCATAGTTGCGAATGAGATTGTAGCAGGTGATACCCGCGGATAGATTTAAATACACGAGACGTCAATTGGAGATAAGACGTTGTATTTTTGCTCTTTTCCGAAATCGGCAGTCTGTTTCTACGGATGTGGAAATCAAATGCCTCCGATAAGTAATTGAGTTGTTTCCTCCTAGTACCACGATACCCATTTTATAGTCTTTTGTCTGCTGGTTTCATGAGAATTGAACTCAAACCCTTATCAAATCAACATCATATGCCCACTGCAACAAAATAGTAACTTCAATGCAGCTACAATGATTTTTCAACCCATATACCCACAGTCGGTTTCAAGATAAACACAAACATTCTAGTTTGGCAGCCATTATTAATGACACAGCCTTCATATTTTCGAATGGGCAAATAGCAGTGGGGCCAAATGAGAGTTTTAGCTGGTAGTAATCGTCTATGAGCTTGTAGCAAGATAAGAAGACGCATTTTTTCTGTCAAAAGCTGTACCAAATCGACATACACTTGTAAAAAGTAATGGTTTTGAAATACAGTGGCACATTTCGGATCATATCAACAAGTGGTCATTGACCACCAAGCACCATCCACTCTCCTCCAGATCCTTGGGTACCACTCCCGGGTGAACCTTTCCCGCGTATTTCTCGATTCTACTCCTTTCATCGAGCACACGTTCTAAATAGATCAATGCACTCTCCGCATGGTTCTTTCGCTTCTTTGTGTTGTGATCGATGATATTTGTCAACGTCCTGCTTTTATCACCACGGTGAACACATTTGAAATTTTGAGCCATTCCTATCAATACAAGAGAAAAGAAAATGGATTAGGCATGACAGTAAAAGGTTCGTAATTCATACTCATGTGTGCAATTTGTTCGGACACAATTGAAATGAGGCCTTACAAAACAATAGTCTCCACAAGTTTATCTTGTTTCGGAAAATGAGTGAGAATAATCCAGAAACATGAACATTCAGGTTTGTCTCAATAGTGCTACCAGCTTATTTCTAAAATATCAGAGTCTCCTACCAGCAGATAGTCCAATGCTACCAGCTTACTGCACTAAAATGTTTACATGGCGTGAAATAAAAATGATTTTCAGTGGTCAAGCTTGTCTCATTCCCCAGCGCCTTTATATGTATTGTGTCAGTAAGATACCAGAGAACGTCAACAACAAAAATGTATCTTAATTGTTATTTGAATTTCAAAGACAGATCAGTATTTTGGGAGACAGTACGTTTTGTTATTGGATAAATCTCTATATTTGGGGAAGTTCGGAGGTCCCTGTGGTAAAGTGGCGCGAGCAAATGAGGCTATAGCCACAGCTTATCAAACCCGCAAAATGAATATATTTGTAAAATTCGAATTTTCCGTAATATTTCAAATCTTCACCTCCCACGTGTTCAAAAACGCTTCCCTGGGTATCATCTGCTACGACCTCATCCGCAACTATGAGCTTATGCCGTGGACGGGGGTGTGTATTATTACTAAAGAGATGTTAGCAAAAATAAATATCAAAATTATGATGTGATTACGTAATAATTTAAAAAAAAACATCAAAATTTTTAATTTGTTCTACATGTATACGCGGTTTAACCCTTTACCTAACATGAAAAGCAGACGACACTTGCTAAAAAAAATTCTTCAATAACTAATTTTTTTCATTTTTTGTCTCAAAAACCTAGGTTATGACACCCTCATTGGAACGAGCTCGATGGGCTCGTTCCAATGAGGGGTCATAGCCTAGGTTTTTGAGACAAAAAATGGAAAAATAATAAAAATTAATAGGCGGTTTTTGAGAATAGCGCTGGCAGGTTTTGGCCGTTACGTTAGGTAAATGGTTAAAACGTTTTTATAGGGTTTTATGGCCGGGTCCGCTCACTAATCCCTATACAAGTCAGCGAAAAACGTCGCAAAACAATCCTTCTCAACATGGCGAGAAGTCAATCAACGCGATAACTCCCCCCAATCTTTGACGTTAGATGACGTGAAAGCTGTTACTATGGTCACAGCGTATACAGCCTTCACTTCTTAAACGTCATGGTGTTACTAATCACGAAAACTAGTAAAACTGTATCAACTTTCCAACCTCGGCACTTGTTTTTTTTTTATCAGTAATAACTAAAACATGTTGTAAATATTCAAATTTTTATTGCCGCAAAAATATGTACATCATCCTGCATCATCAACATATTTACTTTTTACAGACATCAAAGTATGATCTTTAACCCTTTGAACCCTGGTGTTACTAATCACGAAAACTAGTAAAACTGTATCAACTTTCCAACCCTCGGCACTTGTTTTTTTTTTATCAGTAATAACTAAAACATGTTGTAAATATTCAAATTTTTATTGCCGCAAAAATATGTACATCATCCTGCATCATCAACATATTTACTTTTTACAGACATCAAAGTATGATCTTTAACCCTTTGAACCCTGGTGGTATCTTCCATGGCACGTCAAAGGCAACAATTGGAAGAGTCCATATTCATTATTTGGGGGCAGACCAATTAATATTTTTAACGTGCAGCTCCGAATATTTATTGGTCTACCTCATAAATTCACTTAGCAGACATCCAAGTGTTCCTATTTAATGAAATTAAGATATATCCTGTTCTTGTGACGGAAAAGCGGCCTCTCGGGTTCAAACGGTTAAAAGAGAAAATAACAACACGAAGTCTTGCATGTGCCCCACCTGCAATACCACGGATGGCATATGCTGTTAATTGGAGTGGTGGCATTTTTCAATATAGCAGAGAGGCCTGCCATTTTGAACAACCAAATGAACACACATGCAGACTAACTCGGTTAAACTCTCCCCTGCATACCTATTCGACATGGGCGATATAAAAATTATTCAATTTTGTGTTGCCATTCAATAAAAATTATTCCCATAGACAAAAAAAAACAACAATGCAAAATGGTCAGAGGAATAGTGTTTTTAGTCTAATAAAGAGAGTAACTGTAAAGAGAGTAACTGCATGTGCTAAGTTGGCGTGGATGAAGCCCGCAATAAGTGGATATTCTAGTCTATCGTGCTGGTCTATCACCATGCGAAGTACACCAAAGCTCGACAACGAATGCTCGAGTTATAATCCAAAACGTTCATTGGGACAATTTTGTTTTGTGTGTAAGTATAACAATGGGCGGTACTGTGGTATACGTACATGCGTGGATGCCCCCCCCCCCCCCCCCCTAATACGTGGATATCCCTATCTGTCTATTGTCATACCAGAGGACATAAAAACGTGACAACCAATGTTCGAGTTATGACGCAAAACGTTCACCAGGGCAGTTTGTTTGTCGTCAATAGGTTATGAACCACTAAATAAGTGAACACGTTACTTGGAGCATAAGTTGTGAATAGGATTAAATAGGGCTGATCAGCTGACTGGTTAAATATATTTGGACTTTGAAACCATTAATTAAAATTTTGATTCGTCCACTTTAGAAAGGATTAATAAGTTTGTTTGTAATTTGGTGCCGGAATGTGTGAGAATCTCTCAAAAACATAAGGCAAGGAAAAAAAGTGTGAAGGTCATTCAGTGCAAGACCATACAGTAGATATGAAAATTCGAAATTTAAACTGAAATTTCATGTGGCAATATATATTTTTTTCCAGTTTAATTTTTTCAAGAGATGATGTACTTTGTGGATGTATAGGTATTTTTTTTTCAAAACAACTTTATGTGTTGTACAGAGAGTGAAAGGTCAACACTGTGGTCAATGGGATTTATTTAGGCGTTCATAACCAATAAGTTGTAAGTATAACAAGGGACATTACTCTTGTACGTATTCGTGGACGAAACCCACAAACGTGTCATCTCCTCACCCACCACGCCTGTCTCTCACCACTCTGAAAGATGTCAAAATTCGACAACCAATGCTCGAGTAAATGTAAAATTTCCGTGTGGAAAATTTTCTTAGATTAACAAGTCTCAAACTCTGGCACGTACGTCACGATACGTGTGGACAAAACCCGCAATACTTGACTACCATTTCCCCAATGCTGGCCACTCGCCACACCAAATGACATTAAAATCTGAAAACCGATGCTTGCGTTATAAAAAAAGCAAAACGTATACCAAACGTTTTCCAAGTGTAGCACAGGTAATAATCCTGAGACGTGTGCATAGACGAATCCGCAGTATTTCGATATTCTTTTCCCCATGCTGGTCTGTCACCAAATCAAAGGACAACAAAATCCGATGCTTAAGTTATAATTATGGACGTTTGTATACGGAAATACGGGGCTTATATTTCATCTAAATTTTGGAGAATCTACTCGCGGAAATGGCTGCGAGAATCCGTACCTGCTAGGAGTGTCCCAGGATCCCAAGAGGCTACCATGGTTGAACCCCCTGTTGTATACTGATAGTACATGTTAACCCTTTACCTAACACAGTTTTTCAATTTTTAAAACATAAACTGAATTTGATAATTTGAAAAAAAAAAACAAACAATATTTACCAATAAAATTACAAATGTGGATGTCATTGGAACCGGCTCATTCAGCCGCTTCCAATGACAGCCATATTTGTACCATTTTATTGACAAAGTGTCAGGATATTTCAGGTCTTGTTTGCCTTGTATTGATTAATTTGTTGCCTATATGTTAGGTATAGGATTAAATTTACTTCTTTTCACAAGAATCCTACCAGGGGTGCAGCGAGAATCTACATGGATTCTCGCTATTTTTGTTGCGCGAATCTTTGCGTGAATCGATTTTCGGATTCTCGTCGAATTATAAGCCCTGAAATAATACGGACGTACGGAAGTGTGAAAGTACGAAAGTGTGGGCGGAGCCCTCGACTATATGCTTTGTTTCTTTATAGGAACGTCCGCGCCACCTCACTCCCATAAGATGACGGTGGTTGAGACACTTTTCTATATGTGACCAATGAGCAATTCAGCAATCCTGTTGTTTTGAGATGATCAGTAGGTCCGCTCGCCTAAATCCGTCACTGGATCTCTTTTATTTTCTCCTATACCAGTGGAAAGAAAGATGATGTTTAACACATCCTTCCAAATATCGCAATCGCGACTCAACGTGGCTGCTCTGATGTTTCGTGTTAAGTATTCAAATCCATACAATATTTAGTATGACCAGTCATTGCACTGTTTCACTTCGGCACTTCTCGTCATTGAACGTCTTCCAGTCAAGCTCGATTTACAATTAACACACCGATATTACATCACGGTACTTTCTACTGTAGTTCAACGATATGTTTGGAACAGTCCATATTTCATGTGTAGGGTACATAGGGGAATATTTTGAACAAGCTGTATTTGCCGGTCAAAATAACGGGTCGCGGCATTTCTGCTCAACAGCGAAAACCAAAGGAAACAATCCATCAACGGGGTTTAAATAGTCAGGTGACAATAAATGTACTGTGTGGAGCAATTTGGAGCATCGTAGCTTATTATTTACCGCATTGGACCTCAGATCGAGGGTCGTAGGTTAGCTGATACGCGCCACCCAACTGTAGTATCCTTGGGCGAGACACTCGATCCCGATTCCCAAGTGGGATCCAGGTTGAGTAGTACGCCAAGGCATACTGAACACTGATGGTACACATACCTTCAACAGTGCGTGCTCCTGGTTGGTAAGCTGAAGAGTCCCACAGTTACTAACCAGTTCTCTCTGGATTATCCAACGCACTCAAATAGTACACGAATTAATGTTATCAACCTACAGTCATAAAGCTACATGTTGAAAATATTATTACATTGGTCCACTCTACAAATCCATTCAGTTCATTCAATATGTATTTATCTGTCGGTACTGGACTGCAAAGCGGGCTGTGAGGTTGAACAGTTAATTCCCATCGGATTCCTTGCCAACTGAACGATGCTGACGTAAAACAAACTAAAGATCTGACCCGTATTAACCAGTATCTCGTAACGTCAGCCATATCGATCTCTGCAGGGTATGCTGAATGAAAATCCTTATCACTGACTGCCAGCACTAGGATCATCCGTGACAGATTTCAGAATATTTATCGATTAAGACTCTTTGACATTCACCTTCCTTTCGCATTGATTTTCTCATAAAGGAATTACTTACATTACTTACATTGGACACTGTTGTTCGCAGAATCTTGATGTTAGTTGTTTTTATGGAAAGATAGAGAAATTATCGAACCTGCTGGCCCATTAATGAGAACCACGTGACCCGCAACTTCTCCCAAACACTTGCGGCCGTAAAGGAACAGCAACAATGGCTGTGTTCAGACTTCAGAGGCGGCGGTGTCAGAGGGCACTGGGGACACGTGCCCCTCCACTTTTTTCACAGACATGTTGCTGTTATCCAAAAACGGCGAAAAAAACTTTTATCAACGGGATCTCAGTTTGCATTATCAAATCCCAAACTTGAGCCTTCCTGTAAAGCAAATCGAAATATTGGCTTTACTGCGAACAGTGTACAAATCGAAACATAAAAATTTCGAATCTTTGTGAAAAATTGTATTGGTTGATTGTATATTTCACTTTGCATCAGTAGTAGTATGTCATGTGGATGTGTCGCACTTCCGTGATGCATACAACGTTGTCAGGGCAAAGCCAGCCTAAATATAGGGGCAAGGGGCCTCATATATAAAGATATTGTAAGTTCAAAAGATATTCCGCATCAAGGCGAAAAACCTACGTGAATTTCACTTCTCTGTGAAGCTGGAAATGGAAAAAACACACGTGGTGTATATCCAGCTTCAGCGCAGGAACCCAGGGGAAAAACGGTATGTTAGATAAGGTCTAATCTCATTTAAGTTATACAGTAGTCGCGAGTCTTACGAGACGTAATCGGTTGGTGGCAGGATATCGTCACGGCCAATTGAGAAACGAGATTCTAAACGATAGAAATGTCTGTTATGTCGTCACCTGATCATTAGTTTTGCAATGAGATGGCAGGAACGAATCGGTTTTCTCGACAAGTGAAATCACCGTTAAGTCACGCGCGAGATGATTCGTATTGATTCTGCCTCGATATACGTCATCTCCCACCGTTTTGACAGATGGACAGATGAGCGTCTATCCGCCTGATACTTTAGGATAAAAAGTATATATACCTTGAAGAGCAAAGCATTAGACACACACTTGGGGTCACACACACGTTGGTGAAGTCCAGGGCAGGCGGACTCTGTTTCCTGGCATAAGGGTACCTTCGATCACAGGACCCTGAAACGGCTGGAATCGCCAGAGAGGGCATTCCACGATTGATTTAACTTAAGGTTGATAGGCGGCTAGAGTGCCAAATTCGTTAAGGAAAACCCAGGTGGAACGTTAAAGTTTAGATTGTCGAGTAGCAGGTATCAGCCTGCAATAGTCAGAAGTGTAGGTTAATTGTATTGTGCGTATTAACCCTTTGAAGCGTCAGACTGATTGCGTTCTGAGTAGTTTGTTTTGCTGTCGAAGCGACGTAATACCGACTCGAGATCGGTGTGAGTAACAATTTCGCCCTAGCACAAAAAGGGGCATTTGTGAATCGTGAATTCAACCAGGAACGGTGAATAGTTCAATAGGACTTTCACAGAGGACTTTCAAAAGGCACATAAGGTATGAGTAGACAATATCTGACCCAAATCAGAAGTACGGTGGCTTTATAGATGACGAACATTGCTGGTCGGAACCCTCCGACAGCCAGAGGTACAGTTACGCGCAGACGTTGACATTTGAGCCTAAGCGGGTGAAGCTCTTATGGCGAGCTCACAGTAGTAACATTTCAGATTTGTGAAGCTCTTATGGCGAGCTCACGGTAGTAACATTTCCAGTGTGTTGACTATAGTACCAGTACAGGGCTATAGAATGACTATATGATTGTTGAGAATTATTTAACCCTAGCAACTAAATTTCTGTGAAAAGAATCGAATTGTTGATTGTTGAAATATTGAAACGGCTTTATCTTTGTGTAAATAAAAGAATCATTGTTACTTTAAGTCACTCTTTCCTTTACACAGCCTGAAGTGATTAGGAATCACACCAAACGGAAATCGAACCTATTTCAGGCCAATTTGGCAGAGAAGAAATCACGGCATCGGTCTAACTCAGCTCCCTGCGCCGAGTTCGCGACACTTGGATTCCGACCCTCCACGTTGGTCTAATTTTCCCGCAACTTCATCAGCGGGACTAAATAACCCCACGTCAGCCCAGGCCTTACGGGGCCTCAGGTGTCTTGACATTGATTGGCGAGCGCTAACCAGGATATTTCTTAAAGGTAAAAAATTGCTATATGGAAATTTTGTTTTATTTTAACGGCGGTTCTGTTTATGTTTTGACGCGTTCGGTCAGCTGATGCCGTTCAAGGGTTTAATATCGCAATACAGTAGTCCCTCAAGAGGATACTTAATAGTCACTATAACTGCGGTAGGTTTCAGAATATTTGGGGCGTTTATTTAAGTTAAATTACACAGGTAAATTAGGATTAATTGCCATATTTTTTTTTTCTTTCTTTGTTTTCCTTCTTCATTCTTTCTGACGAGTGTTGAAGATAGAAAGAAAAAATCAAAATGGATGTTGTTACACCCCTCGCCCAACTGGTATCATTAGGCAAGGAAATAGGCCTTGAGGGGGCCGAACTTCATAAGTTCGTTAAAGATGAGCAGAAACGTGAGGCTAAGGAGATTGCCTTACGAAATGACGCAAGGGAGAGAGAAGCCCAATTAGAACGAGAGCGTGAGAAAGACGCAAGAGAGGCGAGGGAGAGAGAAGCCCAATTAGAACAAGAGCGTGAGAAAGACGCAAGAGAGGCAAAAGAGAGAGAGAGATTCAATTAGCAAATGAGGCGAGAGAGAGGGAAGCCCAATTAGCAAGGGAGGCAAGGGAGGAAGAACGAGAGCTCGAACAGCAGAGGCACGAGAGAGAATTAGAGCTCCTCAGAGCAAGGGCCGATGTGGAGAATGAAAGTCGGCGCTCAGGGGACGGGAGTGCAGGGGTAGCAATTCATGCCCCACGCCCCCACCTCGCTCATTTTAATGAAAACACAGATGACTTGGACTCGTACTTGGAGAGGCTCGAGCGTTTTGCCTCCAGTCAAATGTGGCCAGAAGACACATGGGCTATGTGCTTGAGCCTTTTGTTGTCAGGTAAAGCCCTCGAGGCTTATACCAGTATGCCTCCTGCACTTCTTAACGACTACAGTGAGCTGAAGAATGCCGTCCTTCGGAGATACCAGCTCACTGAAGAAGGATTCCGGACCAAGTTCCGAGAAATTAAGCAGGAGAAGGGAGAAACTGTACCTCAGTATTTTGCCCGAGCTAGGCGGTACTTTGACCACTGGACTGATCTCGCAGAAGTGAAAGAGTCATATGGAGCCCTGCGAGATCTATTTCTCCGGGAGCAATTTTTAACTACATGCTCCAAGGAGTTGGGCCTGTTCATCAAGGAAAGGGGTCCGCCCACCTATGATGAGATGGCAACTGTGGCAGAACGCTACATCGAGGCTCACGGTGGGAGTGTAAACGCACCCAAATCGGCTAGGGGTGGGGCAAACGGGTTGGCAATGGCACCAGTAAGGCAACACCACCCCAACCCGCCTGCGTCGCAGACCAGCCGGAAGGGGAGCACTCCCAAGGACACCACTTGTTTTATCTGCAACAAGCGGGGTCATATTGCCAGGGACTGCTGGCAGAAGCAGGTTAGGACCACTGGGAACATTAGGCCACCTCAGCAGGGGGCCGGGAACGCAGCACCAAGGGGTTGGAAGCAAGGTGGCCGCGTAGATCCAGGGCCCAGTAGACAGACGGCAGCGTTCTGTCAAACTATCGGTCCAGAACACAGTCCCCTCCGGGAATGTATACAAAAGGGAGAATTAAGGCTGGAAGGCGGGAAGGTTGTTCCGATAATAAGTGGCATGTGTGTGAGGATCACAACTTCGCAGGAGAAGGTTAATATGCCAGTGTACCCAGGGTATGTGGGACAAAGGGAGATCCGTCTGCTCCGGGATTCTGGGTGCTCCTCGGCAGCGGTTAGAAGGCAACTGGTTGACGACAAGCAATTGTTGGGGCGCGACCATTTGTGTATTTTGATAGATGGGACCGTTAGAAGGTTCCCCATCGCGAGGATAACGGTGGATACCCCATTTTACTGTGGCGAAGTAGAAGCCATGTGCATTGAATCACCTGTGTATGACCTGGTCATAGGTAATATCCCAGGGGTGAGGGCAAGCCCTGATGAGTTGTGGTCCAGGGGTAGGGGGCCAAGTGAGGGCCCAACGAGGGCAAAGGAAGTTCAAGTCGGTGGGCAAGGACCCCCGGCGGTTGCACTCAGTAACGTACCGAGTAAGGAAGGGAAGGTTCCCAGGGGGGAACCAATCCGATGGTCCAGGGGATGGCCCCTACACCACGAAATGTCGGAAAGTTTCAGGAGGGACGACTCCTGTCCAACTAGGGGGGAAGGGGCCGCAGGCGGTCCAGGCGAAACGCCAAACAGCGAGGGAACCCAATGAAGTCATTGGGGAAAGTCCCTCAAGCAAATTTAACACAAGTTGAGGGTATTAAAGTGGATGGGACCGCTAAGGTGGGCGCCCAGGGGGCCGAGGAAAGGGTCCACAAATCAAAGGAGAAGCATCCTAGGTGGCGGAGACCACGCAGTGAGTGCCGGGGGCGCACAGCGCCCAAGGTGCGCAAGAAGTCGTTGCAATGGATCGGGGGTCGACGGCACAAGGGCCAAGGACGGCCAGTGTCGTTCGAACGAAGGTAATCGCCGGGACGAGTGAGCCTGGGGGATATAGCGCCAAGGGAAGCTCTTGGGAATGCGACAATGACAGGGTATGGAGACCCTGGTGAAATACCCGTAGAAATAACGGGGCGAGAAGTAGGGGTGTGTCAAGGGTTACCCAAGGGGATACTGGGAACCGGGCCCCTACCAATGGTCGGTGGTTATAAAGAAGCAATAGTTGGGTGGCTGTGGGCCTGGTGTCTGGGACGGGGGCTCCAGTCGAAAATATTTTTGTGGATGAGGTGATGAGTTTCGTAAACCCGGTGTTAAGGCCCGGAAGAAATTTTCTTATTTTAGTATTATTTATTATCGCTCTGACTGCTGACTAGAGTTGGTTGTGAGTGCGAATGTGAGATACACTGCCCCGTCCGTCGCGTGTGCGTGGACGGGGAGCCTGTGTGTCGAGTTTTGTAAGTATGGGAAGCTCAAAACCGGTGTTAAGGCCCCGGGAAACCGCGCTTGTTTTTATTGACGAGAGTTTGTTGGGAAGGTGAGGCACACTAACCTCGTCTGTCGCAAAGGCGCGGTCGGGAAATCTGTATGTTGAATGTGTGAGTGTGTGAGGCACAATTTTAATCCCCCTGGTTGAGCTTTGCGAGGGTGAGGCTCAACATAATACAGGGGTCGTTTGCCCCTCCACAAGACATAGGGGAATGGGAGGCGAAGTTACACTCCGTTGGAATTAACCCATCTGACGCAAAGGCGCGGGCGGTGTTACTCGTCGGAGTGAGTGCCAAGTGAACTGTTTGCAAAATGGGCGAATGTGTATAAAAATGTGTATGTTTAGGTGTAAATATATAGTATTAGAGAGAGAGAGGGTGCTGCAATTCTAAGGATAAGGCTACTCTCCATATGTAAACCCGCAAGACGGGAGCATGTGGTGGCGTGTGTGTCGTGGGAATCGACATGTCCGACGCATGAGCCCGGTCATGAGCCCCACGACTACTAGGGTACAGGTTTGTAGTCTTGAACATGATTGGTAGATTGTAAAAAGGTGTGAGAGGCGAGCGTGCGTGGCTTTGCTCCTCGTGTTTTAAGAGATACACAGGGTGTTTCTCTCGGGAAGGGAGTTGTCAGGGCAAAGCCAGCCTAAATATAGGGGCAAGGGGCCTCATATATAAAGATATTGTAAGTTCAAAAGATATTCCGCACCAAGGCGAAAAACCTACGTGAATTTCACTTCTCTGTGAAGCTGGACATGGAAAAAACACACGTGGTGTATATCCAGCTTCAGCGCAGGAACCCAGGGGAGAAACGGTATGTTAGATAAGGTCTAATCTCATTTAAGTTATACAGTAGTCGCGAGTCTTACGAGACGTAATCGGTTGGTGGCAGGATATCGTCACGGCCAATTGAGAAACGAGATTCTAAACGATAGAAATGTCTGTTAAGTCGTCACCTGATCATTAGTTTTGCAATGAGATGGCAGGAACGAATCGGTTTTCTCGACAAGTGAAATCACCGTTAAGTCACGCGCGAGATGATTCGTATTGATTCTGCCTCGATATACGTCATCTCCCACCGTTTTGACAGATGGACAGATGAGCGTCTATCCACCTGACACTTTAGGGTAAAAAGTATATATACCTTGAAGAGCAAAGTATTAGACACACACTTGGGGTCACACACACGTTGGTGAAGTCCAGGGCAGGCGGACTCTGTTTCCTGGCATAAGGGTACCTTCGATCACAGGACCCTGAAACGGCTGGAATCGCCAGAGAGGGCATTCCACGATTGATTTAGCTTAAGGTTGATAGGCGGCTAGAGTGCCAAATTCGTTGAGAAGGAAAACCCAGGCGGAACGTTAAAGTTTAGATTGTCGAGTAGCAGGTATCAGCCTGCAATAGTCAGAAGTGTAGGTTAATTGTATTGTGCGTATTAACCATTTGAAGCGTCAGACTGATTGCGTTCTGAGTAGTTTGTTTTGCTGTCGAAGCGTCGTAATACCTACTGGAGATCGGTGTGAGTGACAATTTCGCCCTAGCACAAAAAGGGGCATTTGTGAATCGTGAATTCAACCAGGAACGGTGAATATTTCAATAGGACTTTCATGGAGGACTTTCAAAAGGCACATAAGGTATGAGTAGACAATATCTGACCCAAATCAGAAGTACGGTGGCTTTATAGATGACGAACATTGCTGGTCGGAACCCTCCGACAGCCAGAGGTACAGTTACGCGCAGACGTTGAAATTTGAGCCTAAGCGGGTGAAGCTCTTATGGCGAGCTCACAGTAGTAACATTTCAGATTTGTGAAGCTCTTATGGCGAGCTCACGGTAGTAACATTTCCAGTGTGTAGACTATACTGCCAGTACAGGGCTATAGCATGACTATATGATTGTTGAGAATTATTTAACCCTAGCAACTAAATTTCTGTGAAAAGAATCGAATTGTTGATTGTTGAAATATTGAAACGGCTTTATCTTTATGTGTAAATAAAAGAATCGTTGTTACTTTAAGTCATTCTTTCCATTACACAGCCTGAAGTGATTAGGAATCACACCTAACGGAAATCGAACCTATTTCAGGCCAATTTGGCAGAGAAGGAATCACGGCGTCGGTCTAACTCAGCTCCCTGTGCCGAGTTCGCGACACTTGGATTCCGACCCTCCACGTTGGTCTAATTTTCCCGCAACTTCATCAGCGGGACTAAATAACCCCACGTCAGCCCAGGCCTTACGGGGCCTCAGGTGTCCTGACAAACGTGTCACGTCAGTTGTCATGATAGCCACGCTAGAGGGCATGTGGCGTCATTACCGTGGTGATCTGCGGTTTTAGTGTGCAGACACAGCACGTGTCGTTCCGGGGAAATGGGGTTTTCGTCGATCATTTTGTTTCGTCTGAAAATACGCGTTTCATTTTCTCAAGTACACAATGTACACTAGTGAAGCTTTTCAATAGCCTCCACTCATGTACCACGTACCTTCGGTGGGAGATCTTTACCACAGAGCAACATTCACCGGATTCAAGTAAAAGATGCCCCCAAAATATGAGAAACTACATGATTAGTCAATGTATATCCAAATAGAATATAATACTGGGCTTTCTAAGACCTATTTTGCATGGAGCAAAAGTATTTTTTAACAAATATCTTCATTTTAGAATGTTACAACAAGCTGTTGGTAGACATCTCCTAATTTGAGGACACCCTTTACCGGCTTGAATTTGGGGTAATATAAAGGCCTGCATGTAGGCTAGAGTTTTATAGCTGTGTAATTATACCAGTGGAGTTCAAATGGTATCAGACCTTAAAATTCGCCTCGATTCACGCGAATCAGTTTGGATTCTCGCAATATCCTCTGAGAGAATCAATTTCAATTCTCAGTTCAAGATTTGATAGTACTGTTATACCCTTGTTCTTGTGCGTACAACCATAATTTCTAATAATAAAAAAAACAAACATTATATTTATATATAAAAATATTTACTACAGTTTAACCCGGCCTAAAGGGTCTATGTCCGATTTTTGTATGGCTCTTGCCTTGTGTGTACTGTAGAACACGTGTTCCAACATACAGATGGTGGTCTTGCTAATGGAAGTTACAGTACCATGGCAGTGGTTTCTGGTGAAGTCTTGGCTGCCTGCATAGGTAGCCAAGACTTCACTAGACACCACTGCTAAATCAAAGCTTTACCTTATTATGAGGGGTGAGGGAGCAAAAAATAAGTAGAATCCTCCAGGTATTCACGGACACTTTTAGAATCTATGACGAGAATCAAATGAACCTTTTGAGAGAGTCAGTGTTGATTCTCATTGTTTTCCTTGCGAGAATCCTTTGCCAGAATCGATTTCGATTCTGATTCTAGTGGGGATTTTAAATCCTGTGTTATACTGCGATTGTAAGCTTATTTTTTTTGCTTTTTCCTTCTGCCTCAAGTTTAGGGTAGAATGATAAATATTCAGGTAAAATGAACCCCATTTGTGAGATGTGCATCTTGGTTTTAGATTTCTGATGTTTCACTATTATCCAAAAAAGGGCGAAAAAACCTTTTTCCTAGAATTTAATTTCCGCCCATCCATAAAAGATACCCTTTTGAAATGTTGGTAATATAATCAACATGAAAAACTATATCTAAAAATGTGGTCCCGTCATACGAAATTCTCAACGGATGTGACCGATATGATCTGTAACGTCATAGGGGGGGGGGGGGGGGGAGGGGGTTGGTTGGTCAATGACCCAAAAATTTAAGTTTTTCCGATTTTCATTAAATTAATACGTTGTAGAGATCTCGAAAAAATAGAAATCCAGTATTTTTAGCTCACCGAAAGGAGCTTAACTTATCACTTGCCGTCCGTCGTCCGTCGTGAACTTTACATTAACGACTACTCCTCCCAAATAACTGATCAAATTGAACCAAATTTGGTGTGCATGTTCCCCATCATATGTCAATTCAACTTGTACAGATAAACTTGCCGCACCCACAGGGGGCACCACTTGGGGCATAACTCTGATAGCACCCATGAATTTCTTTCCAAAATTCAAAAAAATCTTTTTCTTCAGATCCACCAGGCAGAAGTCTTTCCTATTTGATATACATCATCTCTAGGGGGGGGGGGGGGGGGGGGGGGCAGATTCAAGTTTGTTCAAATCGGCCCCCTGGGTTCATATTCGGGCTCACTATAGAAGCCCGAATTTGAACTTAGAGCATTTCAGTCAAACTTCTTCAAAAATCTTCTTCTCCAGATCCAGCAGGCAGAATCTTTTGATATTTGGTATGCAACATTGTGGGGTGGATCTGATTCAAGTTTGTACAAATCGGCCCCCTGGGTTTATATTTGAGCTCAGTATAGAAGCCCAAATTTGAACTTAGTGCATTTCAGGCAAATTTCTTTAAAAATCTTCTTCTCAAGATGTAGCAGGCAGAATCTTTTGATATTTGGTATTCAACATTGTGGGGTGGATCTGATTCAAGGTTGTTCAAATCGCCCCCTGGATTCACATTTGGGCTCAGTATAGAAGCCTGAATTTGAAGTTAGTGCATTTCAGGCAAAATTCTTAAAAAATCTTCTTCTACGGACCCAGCAGGCAGAATCTTTTGATATTTGGTATGCAACATTGTGGGGTAGATCTGATTCAAGTTTGTTCAAATCGGCCCCCTGGATTCGTATTTGGGCTCACTATAAAAGCTCAAATTCGAACTTAGTGCATTTCAGGCAAATTTCTTTAAAAATCTTCTTCTCATGATCCAGCAGTCGGAATGTTTTGATATTTGGTATGCAGCATCCTTAGGGGGGTGAGATTCGAATTTGTTCAAGCCATGTCCCTAGGTCCATATTTGGGCTCACCATGGGAGCCTGAATGATAACTTAGTAGTTCAAAATGAGGAATTTGCTTTAAAAATCTTCTTCTTCAGATCCAGCAGTCGGAATGTTTTGATATTTGGTATGCAGCATCCTTAGGGGGTGAGATTCAAATTTGTTCAAGCCATGTCCCTAGGTTCGTATTTGGGCTCACTATGGGAGCCCGAATGATAACTTAGTTCAAAATGAGGATTTTAAAAAAAAATCTGCTTCTTCAGATCTAGCAGTCAGAATGTTTTGATATTTGGTATGCAGCATCCTTTGGGGGGGGGGGGGGGGGGGAGTCTCAAGTTTGTTCAAGCCATGTCCCTAGGTCCATATTTGGGCTCACTGTGGGAGCCCGAATGATAACTTAGTTCAAAATGAGGAATTTTCTTTAAAAATCTTCTTCTTCAGATCTAGCAGTCAGAATTTGGTATACAGCACCCTTAGTGGGTGAGATTCAAATTTGTTCAAGCCATGTCCCCAGGTCCATATTTGGGCTCACTGTGGGAGCTTAAATTGTAACTTAGTTCGAAATGAGGAATTTTTAAAAAAAATCGTCTTGTTCAGATCCAGCAGTCGGAATGTTTTGATATGTGGTGTAGCATCCTTAGGGGTGTGAGATTCAAGTTTGTTAAAGCCAAGTCCGTGGGTCCATATTTGGGCTCCCTGTGGGAGCCCGAATTTTAACTTAGTTAATATGAGGAATTTTTCTTTAAAAATCTTCTTCTTCAGATTTAGCAGTCGGAATGTTTTGATATTTGGCATGCAGCATCCTTAAGGGGTGAGATTCAAGTTTGTTCAAGCCAAGTCCCTGGGTTCATATTTGGGCTCACTGTGGGAGCCCGAATGATAACTTAGTTCAAAATGAAGAATTTTCTTTAAAAATCTTCTTCTTCAGATCCAGGAGATGAATGCTTTTGATATTTGGTATGCAGCATCCTTAGGTGGGTAAGATTCAAGTTTGTTCAAGCCATGTCCCTAGTTCCATAAAATTTGTCTCTCATGACTTCATTCCTTTGTAGTGTTGATGAACCATGTCTAACTGAATGTGACCCCAAATACTTCTTTGAACCACTTTGGCCGGTGAGCGATTAAGGCTCCGTGGGGCCTCTTGTTTATTTATAAGTTCGAAATACTGAGGCTCAAAATAAGGCCGAAATAATTTGAAAGGTCAAGAAAAAACGTAAATTGACGTCGCTGGCATCGGGGTTCGATATTTTGATTCAAAAAGGGGTGTGCACAATTTCAGGTGGCCAGAAAACAGTGTGTGGAGATTCATTCATCAAAGTGGTGTTTTTAATAAAATATGACCAAAATAGCCAATACTTTGAGTCTGGGAGTAAATCTTATTACCACAAACAACCCGACAATTTGCACTAGTTCGACTTCTTCGAATCCTCTGCTTCTATCTGTCTCTGCTTATAGTTTTCGTCTACCTAACCCTATTCATTTGTTCTGGAGTATGCTCCGGTGCAACAGAAGAGCATATCATTTGGAACAGTTTTGTTACTTCATTTAGCTTTTCTGGTCTGTTCAAGTTAGTTCGGACCATATACAGGGTTCGTACACCCTTGAGAAAGAAAACTCCAGGCCTTTCAAGGACTTTTTCCAAGCATCTTCCAGGACCTTCTGATAACATAATGCTGACCCTTTATGAAAAAACACCGACTTTATGCACTGGCAATCTACGCAAGTTATTACAGTAATTTTTTTCATAAACACGCTAGATTATTGACACTACATATTTTTCAAGCACTTTCCGGGACTTTACTACTGGAGATATGATTTTCAAGCACTTTCCGGGCCCTGGAATTTTGATTTTTTAATTCAAGCACATTCAAGGACCTGTACGAACCCTGCTATAGACCATTTTTACATCTCGCGCCATCTTACATCCGGGACTCCATATGCCCCACAAACCGGCCTTATTTATCAACATTGCACACACGTGTACTGAACTGGTGATCGGCACTGAAAGCTTCGTTTTTCGCCTCCGTTTTATCAATTAAAATTCGACAATTTATCTAATCTGCGTTTGTTCTCATCCCCAAAGAGAATAATGGTTGGGTGTTAGAAATTTGTGTGTTTTGCGAAAAGCATCAAACCCCGGGGCAGAAACCGATTTAAACGAAAGGCTGAAAAGCGAGCGAACCCTCCTCGACCATCCCTATCGCAGTATCGGGCGCAGTCTTAGGACAAACTCTTCTGCTACGTGGAGTTGGTAAACTGAAGCAATCCACTCGCTCGGTGCACGTGACGCCAAGCTTTGCTTTCAGCAGATGGCAATTTCAAGTGCTGACATTCAACTTTCAAGGCCACATGATATCGGATACAAAAGTAGAAACGTGGTAAACAAGAATATTGAAATATAGGTCAAGTAGAGTCCATTTGTTAATGAGGGATGCGAAACACAAAACGTAGGTAATACCATCGAGCAGAGAAAGAAAAAAGACAGTCCAACTGAAGATGAGTCCAACTGGGCATTTTAATTATATTCACATTCATTTTAGTCGCGATATCAGTAACAGAAGATGTTGATGTTAGAATACGCGGATAACCCCACCGAGAACCTTTCGGTTGGTCAAATCTCGCGTGAGAAATGTATTCACAAAAAGGGTGTTTGATATTTTCAAAACTGACATTTTTCCAAATCATGAATGGCGCATTACATAAAATTCAGTACTGAATTGTTATGTACGTTAAAATAATTCGTCTATTGCAAATAGGAGTGAAATGAGTGTAGAAAATCTTTCTCGAAATTGGGTCACGTTCTATGAACCCCCTTCCACCCCTTCAGATTGGTTGTGAACTGAAGAGCACATTGTGTGACGTCAGAATATATGAGCGGAATCGGTGCACGACAGCAATGCGATCTAAAATATATCACTACGCCTTTGTCCAATTGTCAACGTATTTCAGTGGCGTACTCGTCAAATTTCTCAATTAATTTAGTACTTACTAAGAATCGAACATAAATTCAATAATACAGTACATATTTATTGATACGTTACTTATTCACACGTGGATACGCAATCATTTTGACAGAAAATAGTCCGCGATTTCCATCTGACATGTCGTTCAAATGCGAAGGAGAACATTTCATGTTGAAGATAATTTCAATATTTTCGGGTGTTAACATTTGCTTTTAACTGTGGCGCAATTGACTATTGCATTTATGGACTTCTCTAGTCTTATGTTCAGACAAATCAACTCTTATTCAGATCCACACTAAGGTGTACATTGTGTTATAACTTCCTCTCTGAACTTTCATACCTTACCTTGTGACATTCTAAATAGGAAACTCGCATAGCAATTGTAAGTACACTATTTTTAGACATTACGGTAAACGAGGGTCTTCTCACTGGTCGCACATCGTACGTTTACTTACAACACAACAGAACGCTCATTCTTATCTTACATTACAAATGGCATGCCACTAACTTATCGAATTATTAACCAGATCATGTCATTACTTCAAAGTTATCGTTCACCTCGACTAAATAAGTCAGTATTGACTATTGTCATTGTAATTTATATGTTTATTGACTTTGACCGGCGAATGAGCATGCTGACTTGATTTGAAAAGAACAGAAACTCAGAAAGAATCTTGTTTCAAGTTGTGGACAGTTGACTTGAGCCTTGACTGATGCCACTAACAACAGTAATACTAATAATATTATATACATGTGAAACACTAACAACACGTCTTTGACTGGACGCTGATTTGTGACGGTTCTTAAGTGACAAAAGTGAGAAGGCCTAAAATAGCCCCATGCTGAGAATGCTCCCCCCCCCCCCCCCAAAAAAAAAAAAAAAAAAATTAGAGCTGAAACGGTTAACCGCTATTCAGATTGGAAACCCCCATCATGTTTGGACGACTGTTAAAAATAATGTACAAGATTTGAAAAGAGCCATCATCAAAGTTCAGATCTTGGTAGGTGTGTATACGTTGCAAGCTGACCGAGCTGTGTTTTATAAAGAATCCCCAGTCTGCAAGTTGTGTGATAGAGGGGAAGAAGATGTTCAACACTTACTGACATCATGCAGTCATCCTTCAATAAGAACAACAAGAGAAAATTTTTTAGAGAACTTATCTGAAATCTTAGGAACCTACAGCACTAAAAACTTCACCCCAAATCCAGCCCTACTAACACAACTATTACTTGACTGTTCCTCTGAATCTATTACTAACATTTTCAATTTTAACCTTTCCTTGCTGGACAAACTAGAAAGTTGGAGCAGAATCTACATCATGAACCTACACCTAAAAAGAGCAGCAGCCTTGACGGATCACAGCAGATAGAGTTTATATAAAATCAAATCAAATCAGAAAATTTGAAATATAATTTTTTATACAGAATCAGTGCAAATAAGATAATTTAACAATTACATTTTACTCTAGATAGATCTAGAGGTGCAGCGATTCAACGCTGGGATATCAATTGAAGAAGAAGAATCAACAATCAACATCTTGATCGATCCAAAAAGCAATTGATTGATTAGGCTAACCCGTTACTTTTGAACTACTGTATTATATGAGTCAACAAACGAACAAACTTGCTCCAAAACAAGCAGACATTATCACACTTGACTCACATCAATTATATGACTATGAGACGGAGTAAAGCATGCAAGTTACTTGCTAACATACATGTACTTGTTTACTTACATGATCATTATACTGTATCAGTAGCTGGAGATGGTAATTCTTAACCCTTTACCCATTAAGAGTTGCAGACGATACTTGTAAAGTAAATTCATGAATTACTAAAAATATTCAATTTTTGTCTCAAAAACATAGCTTATGATCCCTCATTGGAACAAGCTAAACGAAGTGGTTCCAATGAGGGGTCATAAGCTATGTTTTTGAGACCAAATTGAAAACGTAATAAATTTGGAGATTTTTGTATATAGGACTAGTCGGTTTTGTTTTTTTCTTTGGGTAAAGGGTTCATGCTGTAAATCATCAACGGTATGGCAGTTATTCAGGTATCTATTTGGACAAGTGATTAATCAGTTAACCAAGGTTAATCCATGTGATTAATCGATCAACAAAACCCCTTAACCGTTTCAGCTCTAAAAAAGCCGCCTTATCCCTACGCCTCTATTCTCCTCCCAACACTCTGAGACGAACTGCTTGGTGACATTCCATACTCCATTCTTCCCAATCATTCCAATAAGCATTACTAACCCTCTCCTTTGTGTCGCCCACTAACCACATGTCCCTCATTCTCCCACCTCACTTCACCATCATACTCCCACATTCCCAGTGAATCTTATTTTGTTAGACCGGTATTT
The DNA here is from genome assembly GCA_031216915.1 of Pictodentalium vernedei. Taxonomy (NCBI): domain Eukaryota; kingdom Metazoa; phylum Mollusca; class Scaphopoda; order Dentaliida; family Dentaliidae; genus Pictodentalium; species Pictodentalium vernedei. Next base: position 142,413,962 of record CM062290.1, on the reverse strand, counting down.
TGGAAACACTACGCCTCAAGTTAAGGTGTTGTATAAGTAATAGCTTTTGTTTATTTTGAAATTCCCACCTCTGACTTTCCGTAAATTCAAATTAAATATACACAAATTATACATCAAAATGAAGGTTGGGAGGTTTAGAACACGAAAAACATATGAAATCAACTCCTAGAGTTGACAGCAGGCACCACTGGTTCCTGGAAGTCTATCATATTCATACCAGAACTGATAAATAATATTTCACAAGAACCACTTGTGGCCAAATGTGCTTCACATATCCAAGAACATAGCTTGTAGGGTTGAAATGACTAGTCGACATAGACTTCCGCAGAACTGACTGTCGACAACGAAATCCACTGTTGACTAGTCGCTACTTGTAGTATTGAAAGAGTAAATTGTCCATCACTGGAAAAAGTGGGTAAAATTCGGCCTAAAATGCATTTAAAGCTTCGCACACCAAACATAATGTGCAAATGGGACATTAAAGCAAAGCTTGTGCACCTATGTGGATACCCTTCATTTCCGTGCGATTTGCGAGTCCGACAACATCAGAGGCAAATGCCAACTCTCAGTCTCTGAAATGTAATGCACGTGTTTTGAGTATAATTCAGGTGGTTAAATCAACCAACATAACTCCAGGACATTAAATTCATAGCTATCAATAAATATTGTGAAATCAATGATGACTTCAAAGAATGTCTAAACAATACAACTATACATACAACGCAATTTTAAATTCCAAGTTATGCAACGACATGGACAGTAACGTCTGTCTGATTTTGCTTTTTTGAATGCATGCAGATTTGAAATTGAAACAGTCTCATTGAGCTAAACAGCCTGGAACTGCCAATCTCAATAACCTCAAGAATGTAAGTTTTCAGCATTTTGGAGGTAATAGTGGATGTAACTTTGGGTCCCTGAAGAGTCGTCCTCGGATGCTTCGGACCCAGGAAGAGTCAGACCCGATTCTTTTTTAGGAAGACTCTGCCTCCATGCCTGATGGAGACTGAATCTTCTGACTTTTGATGTTGATTCTTCCTGGTGAAAAATCATTTTTAATAACCAGTTATCATCCAAGCGAATTGTCCCCCCTCCCCCGCCCCACCCTCTACTCCAGATTTTAAAATGTATGAGACTCCAGACGTTATGGACTGTCAAAGTGATAGCTAAAAGTTGTGATTTTCTTGTTTAAAAATGTAAATATTTTTGATAATCTTTCTGACTTTGTTAAACACAAAACATAAAGATAGGTATATAACGGACCCCAAAAAAGGATTTGTCATTTAAACAAACCAGCAATAATTCAAGCATACATGTAGTTCAAGCGCTGATAATTAAGCATGGAATGTAATGTCCATTACAGCACATTTGTTGAATGCCACATGGGCTATCTGATAACAGATCAAAAGTAAGAGTGACCGGTGTCCTCCTGCAATCATTATCTATGTAATTATGGACAGTTACTAGGTAATTCTTGTAAATACAGTACATCGCATATGTTCTGGACACACACCCATATTACGCATTTAGCCTGTCACGAATGTAAGGAAATATCAAAATTCGAGTCTTTCAAAGGAACTTTAAAGCGAGTATTAAATTAAGATAGATCTAAGCGGCCAAGTTCAAGAGAAGCAATTAAAATGAGAATTGATGGTCTGGCTATGGAAATAAAAATCAGGGGGTTTCTTGAAAAATTCATTCCAGTCTAAAGGTGTGTAAGGCTGTGGGTCATTGCGAGTAGATGGGAATGTCCAATGCTATAGGTTAGAGGAGGTGCCACATCTGTGCGAAAGTATAGGCACGTTGTGATGTAAGGGAGCCACAAAGCTCATATTTAGAATAGGAGTAGTCGCGGGCCAAGTCGGTGGCCATATATGAGAATAGGATCAGAAACACGAAGTACGAGCTCGGGGAGCTATTCGCATTTAGGTAAATATCATTACCTGTTTTAGAAGGCAAGCCATACGTAGGCAGAATTGGCTTTGCCTGTATGAACATTATTCTGAGATAAACGTAGTGGAGCATTTAACCCTATTGGTGGCAACTGCTTGAGTGAAAAGCGTTAAGTGAAGTGACTATAAGCTAGTGGCCGGGCGACCCCCGTGGAAGAGTGACATTCCATCACTTGTTAGAGGGAAACGACATAGTAAAGTGACAATACATTAGCGGCTGTAGTCATAGAGGGACATTCCATCAAATGTTGAGTAAAAACGTTCGGTAAAGTGACAGTAAGTCTGTGGCCATGCGACGTCAGTGAAAGTGAAGTGAAGAGGGGACCGAAGAACAAACACCAACAAGAAGGAGGAAAACCAGCGACAACAGAGAATGCAGGCCCTCAAGTGACTCAAAACTGTGGGTAGGGGGTGATTGACGTTTTGTTTTTCATATTCATTGGATTCCATGAAAGTCGCAAATTATCATATTTATTTATATGTATATGTATTAAAATTGTTGTTTTCAGTGAACCCCTGTTGATTTATGCTTTTTGAGGAAAAGTTATTAACCCCTTCAGGATAAGAACCACCCCAACAAAAGTGAAATGGGCGGGTTCGTTACGGTGAGACATACTTTCACGCACAGATTCAGGCGACACTCCTTGAGTTTTGGCTGAATATGCGGCACAAATCTATTTCCCCCAGCAATGACAAAGTCCGGTTTCCGACATGGACAACTCATGCCAGACGAAAGAAACACACATATATGCATCATCCCTTATTATGCCCCCGAAAATTTTTTTGAGGGTATATAGTCGAGGTCTCCATCCGTCCGTCCGTACTTGCGCACGTCCGTCCGTACAAACATTTTGTATTATAACTCGAGCATCAGTTGTCGGATTTTAATGTTCTTTGGGAGGGGAGGGGGGGGGGGGTGTGGCTCAGTTGGTAGAGGTGCAGACTGCAAGCCGAGAGGTCCTCTGTTCGAATTCCACCTGCGGCAACCACATTATGTGGGGGCATGGTGACGCTGTGTACTACTGCGTACTGCACGTCGATGGTGCACCTGTCTTCAACCAATGCAACCCTGCTTGTGTGGAGTTGGTATGTTGGGGAGCTGACAGTTGCTCGCCGTTGCTCGGTGGTTCTCTTCGGGTACTCCAGCTTCCTCCACCCGTAAAACTGTCACGGTCATGGTTAGTCATTGTGCAGAAATATGTGACCTTAAACACCAATAAATATATATATATAATGTTCTTTGGTATGGTGATAGGGCAGCTTGGGGGAACAGATGCCCTCGTACCTAGCCTTTCGTCCATTCATGTTTGGTAGAGTTATGGCCCCTGTTTGTTTTTGACCTCTGTTTCTGACTAAGGTAAATTGTACCATAACCTTTTGGGAAAAGTGCTGCCCAATCTTTAGCTTAACTTGACAAAGTCAAGATAAGCTATTGCCATCACGAGTGTGGAAGTCTGTGAGGCTGTTCACATTTTCCTTTAGCACAGGCTACACCCCGTAGTTTTTGTCTGATCGTCACAAAATTTCATATGCCGGTTTGGGGTCATGTCTAGATGAGAACGCCTCCTTTTGGTCGCAGTCGGTCAACCCGTGTGGCTGCCCAAGCCCAAAACCGTAAAACCATTAGCACAGTCTGCAGGTCGTATTTATGAAGGGATTTCATTGTAATTTGGTAGGATGCCTCTGTATGATATCTAGAGGACAACGTCCCCTTTTGGTCATGATCTGTCAACCCTGATGGCTGCACAAGCCCGAAACCCCAAAACTTTTAGCACAGTCTGCAGGTCATGTTTAATATGGACGGATTTCTTTGTAACTTTGTAGGATGACTCCGTATGATGTCTAGATGAGAACTTCCCCATTTGGTCGTGATCTGTCAACCGTGACGACTGCCCGAGCCCAAAACCTGAAAACCTTTAGCACAGTCTACAGGTCATATTTATGGAGGGATTTCATTGTAACTTGGTAGGCTGACTTCATATAATGTCTAGATGAGAACATCCCCTTCTGGACGCGATTGGTCAACTGTGATGGCTACAAGGGCCCGAAGCCCAAAAACCATTAGCACAGTCTACAGGTCATATTTATGAAGGGATTTCATTGTAATTTGGTAGGATGCCTCTGTATAATATCTAGATGAGAATGTCCCCTTTTGGTCATGATCTGTCAACCCTGATGGCTGCCCAAGCACGAAACCCCAAAACTTTTAGCACAGTCTGCAGGTCATATTTAACATGGAGGGATTTCTTTGTAACTTGGTAGGATGACTCTGTATGATGTCTAGATGAGAACTTCCCCATTTGGTCGCGATCTGCCAACCGTGACGACTGCCCGAGCCCAAAAACCTTTAGCACAGTCTACAGGTCATATTTATGGAGGAATTTCATTGTAACTTGGTAGGCTGACGTCATATAATGTCGAGATGAGAACGTCCCCTTTTGGGTGCGATTTGTCAAGTGTGATGCCTACGAGGGCCCGAAGCCCAAAAACCATTAGCACAGTCTACAGGTCATATTTATGAAGGGATTTCATTGTAACATGGTAGGATAACTCCAAATAATGTCTAGATGAGAATGTCCCCTCAGAACATGAAAAGAAATGTAATTATTTTATTATGTTGAACAGAAAAATAGCTTTCATTGTTAAGTGTTAACAGCAACATGCCATCAATCTTATAACAAGGTAGCCAAATCCAGAAGCATGCTTTTAGTTACGTCATTTCAAACGAATGACGTCACTGTAGGAGTTTCCCGATCACCAAATTTAAAAATGACTTGTGTAGTCTGCGTGAAACACAGACTATTGTTTTTGTACGGTTTCTTTTTCTTTTCTTTTTTTTTCATTTTCTTATTCTCCTGTCTTCTCTCTTCTATGCACTTCCTTGTCTTCACGATAACTCGAAAATGAATTGTCCTATCTCGTTGATTTGTGGCATGCTGATAGACAGTCACAAGTTCTCGACCACCTATGTTTTTCACATTCCTGGGGCATTAGTGGTGTCCGTAGGGGTGTTTTGAAAGTAGGTCATGCCCATATCTCAAGCTTGGTGATGTATGGACCTGGGACTAACACCAAATGAGTCGACACTCTATGGCGATTCAAAATATGGGTCAAGGTCACGGAGGTCACCTAGGGGGTCATTAAGTGCATTTTTCAGAACTGCTGGAAATCACATTTTTTGACCCACCCAATGCATTCCCAAAGGCCATATATGCATTTTACGTGAAAAAATGAGCGTGGCCAAAATCTTGGAAGGTGGGTCACGCTCATAACTCAAGCATGGTACGATGCATGGACCTGGGACTAACACCAAACGAGTCGACACTTGATGGAGGTTCAAAATATGGGTCAAGGTCACCCAGGGCTCAATGAGTGCATGTTCCAGAATTGCTGGAAATCACATTTTTTTACCTCCAAATGCTTTCCCAAAAGCCATTGCATGAATTTTTTCCTGAAAAAAGTGGGCGTTGCCAAAAATTTCGAAAGTGGGTCATGCTCAAATTTCAAGCATGCTATGATGCATGGACCTGGAACCAACACTAAATGAGTCGACACTCTGCGGAGGTTCAAAATATGGGTCAAGGTCACAGAGGTCATCTGGGGGTCATTGAGTGTATTTTTCAGAATTGATTGCTGAAAATCACATTTTTTGACACTCTGAAGCATTCCCGAAGTCCATGCATGTATTTTTATGTCAATTTCTGATTCGTGTATCAAACTCTTTGAATGCTGGTCACATATAAGCCTTTTCTGATTTCTTATAAATATTGTTCTGATTTCTGTATGAATATCTGTAAATGCTGCTAACGAAAACCCATTTCAGATTTTTAAAAAAATATTTTACTCACCAAAATAATCCTCCATAAATTCTCTTTCTATATAGTTTATTCCTGATACTTTAACCCTTTTCACACAGACTTGAATTCACTGGTGGCAGTAAATTCTGTTTCTCCAGTTACAAGTGCCTTTGCTTTGGGAGTTTCTATATCACCAAATGTCAGTGTTTACAAGTGCATCATGCTGTTCATGTTATAATTCATCATTAATGCTTGTGTGATAAGTGGTATAATGGAATATAAATTCATGTTTCTTGGACGACGACAGTTGTTAGAATTAACTTGAGTGGAGTGAAACAATTTATTTTGAACCTGAGGTGGAGACTCCATGACTGGTGAGGTCGAGGGGTAACACTACTAATACTAAACTTGTGGATATATAATTGATTGAAGTCAGTTCATGATTCACTAAAGTGGTGAACAACTCATAAGTTTTTAATATTTCTGATTGTTTTGAATTCATTGTTTGCAGTTAAAATTGAAAACACACCCACTGGCGATGACATATTTGTAGGTAAGTTTGTGTCTATTGGTGACGAAAAAAGTTAAACAGACACGGCGCCAGCATTTGGTGTTGAGAAATTCCAATCCGCGCGAGTCTAATCGATGCTGATCAATGGAAGTAGAGCTTACAATTTCTTTGTTCTCATGTCTCCAGGGAAGAATGTTCCGATAGTTCCCGTGTTTTTTAAAAAAACTCAAGTACTATGACTTTTGGAAGGTGTCAAATTAACCAGTCACGGCTGATGTCACAGACATGAGGTATTATAAATAATAGTATGCTGTGTTAAGGCAATCTTCTGCATTATTTGATTTTAGATGCCATTGTATATCAATGCTTTCTCCATACAATGACATTGACCGGAAAAACGAAAGTAAGAATATATGTCAACAAAGCCATTACTTTTGAAATTTACCCCCAAGTACCTCTGTCATTGTGTTTTTAATGATATTGATGCCCAAGCTTTGTTCTTGGATATATGAAGCACATTTGGCCACAAGTTCTCGTGAAATATTATTTAATCATCAGTTCTGATACGAATAAGGTACCAGACTTTCAAGAACCAGTGGTGCCTGCTGTCAACTCTGTGAGTTGATTACATATGTGGTTTGTGTTCTGTACATCTCAACCTTATTGTGATGTATAATTTGTGTATTTTTAAGGCACTTAATCTTGATTGTGCACATGGGGGCACAGTGGCGTGTGTGTACTGAGGCATGTGCATGTTGATGGTGCACTTGTCTTCAACCATTGCTAACCTTGCTTGTGTGGAGTTAGTATGTTGGGGAGTCTGACAGTTGCTTACTGTTGCTCGGTGGTGCTCTCTGGGTTCTCACGTGTCCTCCACTCGTAAAACTATCCGACATGAGGTGACCCTAGCAGTCAAAAGTGTTGTTAAACTCCAATAAATAAATTAATAACCTTGATTTTACATGTACAGGATTCGGAGTCAATAACGGTACAGTCTCCATGAACTGGTCATAATCCACATGTGGACAGTGATGTCCACCTATGTGTTTACCAGGTACTAAGAATCATAATCAGCAAAATTTTAATTAATGAAGCAACTTTTTTCAGTGTTTCAGCCGAAATAAAAATAATACAGTAAGTTGATATGGAGTAAAGTATGGTACAGTTTGAAAGCACCCGTCTAGTGGTATCTTCCTGACTAAAGCTTAGATACTTTCCTGCTTACTTCTGATTAATAGAAGTGCTTGAGTGTTGCATTACATACGTTACTCAGAGAGATATTTTTTTTCACACCTGTTCTATTTCGGTATGATTTCCTCTGATTTGGCTCAGTTTGATACAGATATTGCAATTCCACATTAGAAGAAATGTAAATTTAAAAAAAAAGTATTCTTGGCAACCTGTATTTTGGGTCTGGAACATTTGCTACTAAAAAATTCAATGTTACGTACGTTACAGAAAAAATGTTATGTACATTACTGTGTGACTACAGATTTTATATGTCTTGACAGAAAACTTACAAGCAACTGTGTATATTTTATTTCAAGTGTTTATTGCTCATATGGGTAAAAGAAACTTCAAAACTAGAGAAACAGAATTTACTGCACCCAGTAAATTCAAGTCTGTGTGAAAAGGGTTGAAGTATCAGGAAAAAACTATATAGAAAGAAAATTTATGGAGGCTTATTTTCAGGAGCAAAATATTTTTAAACAAATCAGAAATGGATTTTCGTTAACAGTATTTACAGATATTCATTCAGGAATCAGATCAATTTTTCCAAGAAACCAGAAAAGGTATAAGTGCACAGCATTCAAATGGTTCAATCAAGGAATCAGAAACGGACATTTTTTGACTCTGCCACTTATTTGAATGATGACATACATGTATAATCTTTAGAACTGCATTAGTTGTTATAATTAATTCCTAATATCTCTGGAAAATATTCACTTAATGACATCTATTGACCGCATTGAGGTGGACCATATTTTGAACCTCTAGCAAGTTTCAACTCATTCGATGTATGTCCCATGTCTACAGGTCATAACAAGTCTGAAGGATGAGCATAAACCACTTTAAAAATATTGGTTCTACCAATTCCAGATCTGTCATATTTTGTGATGATAGCAAATATTCACATTAGCTAAAAAATATTAAGGCATATAGTACATCTGGAAATATATTGTGAGTTAAACAATTCAGTAATGTTTGAATATAGACGTAAAAAGGACTTAAAGGCTCCAAGAGCCCCTCTAAAGGCCTACTGGCAATGGCAAAATATCGAGGTCTGATCGATGCCCATGTGTGTTAAGAGCAAAAATTGTTCCCCGTTCCACTGCGACAATGCATTATGAGATGAAAAAAATGTGATTTTCAGCATTCTGGAAAATGCACGCAATGCCCCTTGCGTGACCTCATCGACCTTGACCCATATTTTGAACCTCCAGCAAGTGTTGACTCATTTGGTTTTGGTCCCAGGTCCATTCGTCATACCATGATTGAGATATGAGCTCTACCCACTTTAAAAAAATTTGTCCATGCCCACTTTTTTGTGTAAAAATGCATGTATAGACTTTGGGAATGCATTAGGGGATCCAAAAATGTGATCTCCAGCAATTCTGAAAAATGCACTCAGTGACCTTGACCCATATTTTGAAACTTCATTGAATTTCAACTCATTTGCTGTTGGCCCCAGGTCCATCTGTCATACCATGCTTGAGATATGAGCGTGACCCACTTTAAAAAACTTTGGCCACGCCCACTTTTTTTACGTAAAAATGCATATATGGACTTTGGGAATGCATAAAAGGGGTCCAAAAATGTGATTTCCAGCAATTCTGAAAAATGCACTCCATGACCCTTGGATGACCTCAGTGATCTTGACCCATATTTTGAACCTCCATTGAGTTTAGACTCATTTGCTGTTAGTCCCAGGTTCATACGTCATATCATGCTTGAGATATGAGCGTGACACACTTTTCAAAATTTTTGGCCATGCCCACTTTTTCTCATGTAAAAATGCATGTATGAATTTCAGGAATGCATTTGGGGGTCAAAAAATGTGATTTCCAGAAATTCTGAGAAATGCACTCAATAACCCCTGGATGACCTCAGTGACCTTAACCCATATTTTGAACTTCCATCCAGTGTCGACTCATTTGGTGTTGGTCCCAGGTCCATATGTCATACTATGCCTGAGATATGGGTGTGGCTCACTTTCAAAACACCCCTACGGACACCCCTAATGCCACAGTAATCTGAAAAACATAGGTGGCCGAGAACTTGTGACTGTCTATCAGTATGCCAAAAATCAGTGAGATAGGACAATTCGTTTTTGAGTTATCGTGTGGACAAGGAAGCACATAGAAGACAGAAGAAGAAGAAAAAAAAAAGAAACCGTACAAAATCAATAGTCTGTGTGTTTCACACAGACTGATAAAAGTTTGTCTTATGCTGAGGACAAATCTCCATACTTATAGTCTTTAGAAGGAATACATTACGTTCGTTACAAGTGAAATCATGTTAACTGTCAAATGGCCTCAGAAATTTATTTATTAAAGTATATGCACACTTTTGTCCAGTAAAAGAGTTGAGAAAACAATCAATATAAAAATGTACTGCAGAACACTATATTATATGAGTCAAGAACACTCAGTATACCAAAGGCTTCTTTACACAAAAATCATGGTTTGCAGGTTTACTGTAGTACATTTTTATGTGAGCAATAACAGTTCATCATGAGTTCAGATTATATGGTTTGAGTCTCTAATGACACTAGTGGGCTGTATTTCACCAAATCATAGGAAGTCAAATTAAACTAGAGAAACAGAATTTACTGCCACCAGTAAATTCAAGTCTGTGTGAAAAGGGTTAAAGTATCAGGAATAAACTGTAGAGAAAGAGAATTCCTGAAGGCTTATTTTCTGGAGTAAAATATTTTTTAATAAATCAGAAACGGGTTTTCGTTAGCAGTATTTACAGATATTTATACAGGAATCCGAACATTTTTATAAGAAACCAGAAATGGCATATATGTGACCAGCATTCAAAGGGTTTGATACACGAATCAGAAATGGACATTTTTGGCTCTGCCCACTAATTTGAGTGATGAAATACATTCATAAACTTTGGAAATGCATTAAGGTGTAATAAAATGCATTTCCCAGTCTTTCTGAATAATGCCCCCATATTAAGATCTTCAGAGGGTTAACATATTCCCTTTAAATACTCCATTTTAATCCTTTAAATGGGGGTGCAGTGGCTCAGTTGGCAGAGGTGCAGGCTGCAAGGCGAGAGGTCCTCACTCTGTCCTTGGGCAAGACACTTCACCCCATTGCCCATGTGGGTGCATGGTGGCTCTGTGTACTAAAGCGTATTGCACATCGATGTGCACCCATCTTCAACCAATGCTAACCCTGCATGTGTGGAGTTAGTATGTGGGGGATCTGACAGTTGCTCATTGTTTCCCAGTGGTTCTTCCCGGGTACTCCGACTTCCTCCACCCGAACAACTGTCGTGGTCATGATCAGCCACTGTGCAGAAATATGTGACATTAAACACCAATAAACAAATAATCCTTTAAAAAATGAGCTCAATCCAATAAAGGGTCATAAGCTATGTTTTTCAAGCAAAAATGAAAAGGTACATGTAATTAAAACTGAATAGACATTTCTGTGAATAATGTTGACCGGTTTTCGCCATTATGTTGGCTAAAGGGTTAAGAATCCTTACTTTGGAAGGCACACTGAAAATGTGTCCCATTCCACATAGAATTAAATGTTACAGAAATTAAAGTGAAAAACATTGAGTTTCTCAGCCAACAGTACCTGCTTTTGCACTCCGGAGGGATGGAACGGCACAAATCAGAGACATTCTCTTAATGGCACTTTGGCACCAAAGGTTTCTGCACTCTCAGTGAGACAGAGTCGAGCGCAGTTAAAGACTATAGAACTCCTCTAACAAATGAGTTTTAAACAGTCATAGCACTAACACAGTTAACAGTACAGTCGACCATGTCAGTATTGCATTGTTACCGGCATTCTGACAGTTTTGTGATGGGTTTCAACAATTATTCAGTGCAGTTTTATGGAAAGGGTTAACTTTATTCTGTCTGAAATAAAATATGTGCAATCCACATTGAAGTCTTGAGAGGGTTAAAAGCATTGAACTGAATAATTTATAATTTATTTCCTTGCAAGGCAAAGGGTTTCTCTCAACTTAGTTCTAGAAACTTACATCCCATTATCATAGATCACATTTCATTTTTTGACAGCTGGCTCCACTGATGTTTACGTTATTTCCAGTGTGAATAACATAGCATCCTATTGCTTGAGGAGAATTTACTGTATCAGGAAATTGGAGGCTGTGAAAACCCTGTGGCCGACTGGGCCATACTCTGTGGCTCTAGCGACCTGAAAAACATAGGTGGCCGAGAACTTTTGACTGTCCACCAGTATGCCAAAAATCAGCGAGATAGGATGATTCATTTTCGAGTTATCGTGAGGACAAGGAAGTGCATAGAAAACAGGAGAAGAAGAAAAAGAAAAGAAAAAGAAACCATACAAAAAACAATAGTCTGTGTGTTTCACACAGACTAAAAGAACATTTCTAAGAAGTCTTAAGGCTACAAGCCAGGTTGGACAAAATGTCATGTTGCAGTGTTTCAAATTTTGATCTGCAAGCCAATAATTTTGAGAAGATTGATAGGAACATGAGTTTTCATTTTAATTCATCAAGAATTGACCGCCAAATTTAAAAAATGAATTCATTCAAACACTAAAGCTATGATAACGAATCAAACTGTGTCAGAAACAAGATTTCATAAGTCTTCAGATTTGAACTGTCCATGGCTTCCTGTAACACGAGGTGGACTAATAACTTTCAGAATGTTTTGTTGTCAAAAATAGATGTGGTCAAGGACAATTAACCATTTCCACCCACTACCAGATTTACACACCACACAAACTTTGTATTGGTACTTGTTATCAATAATTTTTGTAAGTTTGTCTGGGAACTAACTTTTGTCAGAGTTAACAATAACCCACTCTCCAACTCTCAGAAAGCACACATTCTCAAGTTCAGGATTGTCAAGAACATTATCACCATGACTGCTCTGTTCTCTGAAATATAAGGTTGAGTCAGGAAAAGTTCGTCCTGAGACATAAAACACTTCAATACTCTGCTCCAAATAGCTGAAATTCGCTTCATGCACTTTCCTTATTCCTGGTATCTCAGTCATGTTGGGCTATGCCATGGGTCATCTTCACTGATCATGTTGTCAATTTCAGTTGCAGACGTACAGAATGGTAGTCAATGCTAAGAGTTTGGATACCATGAGATAAAAGTCACAGGCAGATTGAACATGATCCTCATCGTTCAAAGCCATACACTTTGATCTGCCTTAAATGAGTTAGCTTGACCTCTGACACCATTACCCTCCACCAGCCCCCTTCCCATGGGAAGGGGCAAAATACTTACAAGACATATCCTTTTGTAGTGATGAACTGATTTTCAAAACTTGCTATGAACCGATTACAGGTTATTTCTCTGCCATTTGTGCCGATTTCGATGCCGATTCCGATAGTTGAAATAGGACCCAGAAGAACATCTGTTAGTGCCTGTTACACTGCAGAATTTCGTTGATAAATCACCAATTACGAAAGCTAAATACCACATAAGTTCTCAGAGTATGCATGTTTAGTGCTGGGCAATATTAGCTAAAATAATATCTGCATTTTTGGTAGTTGGGGTGGGGGAAGATCGTTGTAAACGACACAATCACACAATATTGTTCTCTTGTGAAGATTGTGGTTTATTGTGGTAAATAGTGTTAATACGGTTTTGTGTTAGAATATAATACTCTTGGCTATATTAACCGGGAAGATACTGAGCACACATACATTGCATCTTGATTGAATAATAACTTTGACGTTAATGTGTGTTTTGAAGTTGTTTGGTTCCTTGTTTACAAAAACTCACATGGCGTCAGAGTATATTATTTAATGTTCATTGTTCAACTTGTTACCTCCCTTGATGTGTTTCTTCAGTGTTAAAAAATGACATGACGTCAGAATATATTATTTAATGTTCATTGTTCAACTTGTTACCTCCCTTGATGTGTTTCTTCAGTGTTAAAAAATGAAATGAACTTGACAAACTGAAAACGTGTTTGTGACAGTCATGCAACTTATACATTTATGTTGCGTAACAAACAAAAAGAGAGTTTTTTAGTTTTTCTCCAATTTTAATTTCGTATTGTATTGTGATGCTTGCATCACGAAGTACTACAGACTACCGACTGTACACATTTTATTTATGCATGTACCCAGTGCAACGTTGTACAGCACCATGATTGAAGACCAGTGACTTCGATCAGCTGGGAATAGTTGCGATCTCGTACCGATTGCAGATGGTAAAACTCTGTAATATCTCGGCTCTACAAATCCCTAAATATCCTGATATGCACTCCACACGTTTTTAATGGGGAAACTTTATTGAAAAGGCCAGATATCAAACAGATTTTAATAGTCAGTGTTAAATGTTGAATAACCGGAAACTGCCGGTTGTCATAATCGGCCAATGCCCCATAACCGGCCAGTTCCGATTCCAATTATTGGTTCATCACTACCTTCTTGTATGGTTCCCCATTTGTACATTTGTAGGCCTTGTTTTCATAGAATCCACCATGTTCTCTCTTATCCATGCAGAAAGGAGTAATTCAACAAAAAGTCTCTGAAATCTAATAGTCAAGTGAGGCCAGCTAACAGCATTTACATAAAGGGAGAAGAAAGAGAAAAATGTAACGCACGTAACGTTACGTACGTTACAGAAATGTACCCCATGTGTCATTCAACCACATTATAACAATGAGGCCTCATATTGCAGCCAGATTATGTTGGCTTGAAATCCACTTATGGAAACCAAAAGGTTTTCTGTTAATAGCTTAGATGTCTGCATATGAAAACAATATCAACGATTTCGTTACGTATGTTACATTAAAATACCTTATTTGGTAAGCCTCAGCAAAAATTAATCCATTAGGAAATTACAATTTTCTAACTTTTTCCACTTGCTTTGTCATTTTTGCTTCAATTATCTAAAAAATATTTTTAACTTCACTCTAAATTAACAGAATGAACTGTTTATGGGGAAATTAGCAAAAAAAGTTGTATAAAGCTCATATATTTCCTGCAATTTTTAAAACGTTAGGACAGAAACATGAATGTACAAATGCCTCAGCCCTCAGGGTCCATTAAATATGGAAAATACAGGTTTTGTTTTCATAAAAAGTTAGCACTCAAACTGAAGTTGATTTTTCACTTCTTGGTTACAATTGCTGGAGAATCGCCCTGAACCACTTTTTGTTGTGTACCATACCGACTCACATCTAAATTGTGCATATTTTTAAACGATTCTTGATGCCCAACTTAAATGTAAATTGTTTTCATTCCCAATGTATTTCACCTTCAGCAGATCACCTAAAATTCGCAAATTATGCCTACAAATTGGTTAAAACTCCACCTTTTTGTCCACAAGACAGAAATTCTACCAGACCCCTCTTGGTTTGTGCAGCCTATTTAAGGCTATAAGGCTATTTTCCTGCGTAAAACATAACCTAAATCTCCATTAGATGAACTGAGCCTCAGTCGACAACCCTGCTACTTGATGAATGCAAAGGGGTTGATACATACCCCTCCATCTTATTCCGGTGACTAGAAATCTGCTCTACGACCGTATCTGCTATGAGAAAAAGATGCATTTTCAACACTGAAACTTTTGGACAGCAACAGAGAATCCTCGGATTGCTCTGACATAGAATCTGAGAACCAATTGGGCAGTGTGATACATGTTTGGTATCAAAATGAGAGGCTTTGTTCTTACTAATTTATATTCTCAAGCTTTTACATGTACAATGTATATTGGTTAATTTTGAGACATTGCGATTGTCTGAATTTTGAGGTATTGGACCCACCAGAGCGATTATGGTTGCTCCGATAGGTACAGTGCCTCCATCTTTAGTCAGTTTTTGGGGGACTGAAAGTTATTGAATAAGATTTTAAAGAATGACACCCGGGGGCAAGGGCCTTGAAATATTGCGGTGTACATGTATGTCTAAAAATTATTTTGGGTGGGTCAGAAGTTCACTTATTTGAGTTTGCCAGATTGGGCCAGTGTCACTTTACATGTATGAAGTTGCAGAGATCTAAAGCCGTCAGATCCCACTGAGATTAGTGTTCACCCAATGATCGGAATTGACCACCACAATCGGTCGATTTTGGGCAATCAGATGACAACAGCTCCCGGAACATCGGTTCAACCGATTGTTGCTAAGCATTTTTAGCTCAACTTTGGCGAAGCCAAATTTGAGCTTATGCCATGGCCCGTCGTCCATCTGTCCATACGTCAACAATTGGATACGGCTCGGGCTAGAGGCCGTATTTATGAAACGATCTTTACGAAACTTCTTGGGTACCTTTGTTATGACTGTGGGACGAGAACGAGTGTTTTTGGGTGCGGTCCAAAATTCAAGATGGCTGCCAGCTGCCATTTTGTACCGACGATGCTGAAATCTGTTTTTTGTTCAGAACTTCCATATGAAAGCGCTGATTTGAATAATTTTTTGTATGAATGTTTAGTACCATGGGATACATCACATATAATACGGGTTTTTTTGTCGTGCTTAAATTATGCAAATTAGACTAACTTTGATGTATTTAGTGTTACTTTCAGCACTGTCATTGCAAATGCCAATACGGCTCGGGCTAGAGGCCGTATTTATCAACCGATCTTCACGAAACTTCTTGGGTACCTCTGTTATCACCTTGAGACGCGAACAAGTTTTTCTGAGTGCGGTCCAAAATTCAAGATGGCTGCCAGTGGCCATTTTGTACCGAAATTAGGTCTAATCAGTTTTTTGTACACAACTTCTATACGGCTCAGGCTAAAGGCCGTATTTATGAACCGATCTTCACGAAACTTCTTGGGTACCTTTGTTATCACCGTGGGATGAGAACGAGTGTTTTTGGGTGTGGTCCAAAATTCAAGATGGTCACCAGCAGCCATTTTGTACCAAAATTAGTGCAATCAGTCTTTTGTACAGAACTTCTGTATGAAAGGTCTGATTTGAATAAGTTTTTGTATGAATGTTTAGTAAAATGGAATACATCACATACAGTACAGATTTTTTTCTCGTGCAGAAATTATTCAAATTAGATGAATTTTGATTTATTT
Organism: Pictodentalium vernedei; assembly: GCA_031216915.1. NCBI lineage: Eukaryota > Metazoa > Mollusca > Scaphopoda > Dentaliida > Dentaliidae > Pictodentalium > Pictodentalium vernedei. The sequence goes on along the minus strand of CM062290.1, from coordinate 142,397,478 downwards.
AGTGCAACTTATACACTGTAAGTGCACATGTCAATACGGCTCGGGCTAGAGGCTGTATTTATCAACCGATCTTCACGAAACTTCTTGGGTACCTTTGTTATCAACTTGGGACGAGAACGAGTGTTTCTGAGTGCTGTCCAAAATTCAAGATGGCTGCCAGTGGCCATTTTGTACCGAAATTAGGTCCAATCAGTTTTTTGTCACAACTTCTATACAGCTCGTATTTACGAACTGATCTTCATGAAACTTCTTGGGTACTTTTGTTTTCACCTTGGGGCAGGAATGAGTGTGTTTTGGGGTGCCTTTGTTATCACTGTGTTATGAGAACAAATATTTTGGGGTCCAGTCAGACCCACTCTGGGACTCAAAAGATTTCTTTTCTAGTTTAGCATCTGACCTTTGCAATACTTTACCTATACATTTGTTACAGGCTACGGTCAGTATTTATGTACAGACCGTTACAATACTTTTTTAGTACCTTTGTTATCAGGTCATTACCTAGATGTTTGCCATTGCTGTGTCACATACTGTACATGTACATGTCTTGACAAGTTGAGCTACAGTGTCATTGACACTTTCATTTCATTAACCACATTTTATTATCTTCTACAATTGTTCAATTGTTAATGTAAAATGATGTCAATGATACCATTCAATAAAGTTAAGAAACAACCACAATGTGTATTTATACCCCGATAGGTCACCTGAGTGACTCATGGATAGGGAGGGTGAGATATGACAACAAGACTAATTTGAATTGAATAATGGGCTAAAAACTGCTTTTATTATAAAACTTTATATCCTTAGTTACAGCAGTTTAGCCAAAAAACAGGTTGTATACAATAACATGAGAAAGAGTGGGCGACCGATACGTCTTATATCCTTAGTTACAGCAGTTTAGCCAAAAAACAGGTTGTATACAATAACATGAGAAAGAATGGGCGATCGATATGCCGGTTGGAGGTGGGGTTGGTGGTGGAAAAGTTTGATGTCTCGCTGGTAATGGTTTTTGATCTGAATGCCAGGAAAATGGTTACCACCTATCATTAAGATCGGCAAAAGATGACTTGTAAAATAAAATTCACCAAAGAAAATAGTCCCGAGGTCCATTGGATGTTCCAGTGGGAAGAAACAGATTACACTGGGTCAACTGCGATATTCATGCGCCTTTGTTTATTGTTAATTACCCAAGAGGGGGCTGTCTCGATTGACCTGTGAGCCTGCAATTGATGATAAAGCGTACCTGAACAATGTGCCAATGTGGCTGTAGCCCTGTACACGAGTTGTTCCAAGCTGAAAGGCACAAGTGCAAACCGAACATTAATCAGTCTAATTCTGTTTGCACTGAGCCTGAGCTGAAAATTAATTTTGAATTTTCCTGTTGTGGAATAAATACAGATAGTTGGGGTTTACCAACTATCTGACTATTCTTAATTTCTCTAGAAAGGATGATGTAATGCTCTCTCAGATGAAGCAAACTGGTAGAATTCAATTCAATCATGTTGGATATCGCATCATTTCATCCGTGATTGCGTACTATGTCATATGGAAAGCACTGAACTTTTGAATTATCCTATTCCTAGAGCATGTAGATAATTTCCATTATGCTAAAAGTTAAAGTTGAGTTACTTGTAAAGATGGTCAATTTCTTATCAACCTACCCTACAATTGTTTACGACAGGCTTGCACTACAGTGGAAGGCCCTAACTCCGAAAATATACTCTCTATTTTGATCTTTCCCAAGGGATTTGGGAAAGAAAAGTGATTCAAAAGCACCAAGAAAAAATAAGCCAAAACTGGGTCGAGTGCTACATGCACGCACCCAGTAGGGGATGCTCTTCTCCAAGTACATATCTACGGCTTCCGGTAAACCAGTGCACAGGCAGTAACTAATGAATCATTCTTTTTTCATCCGCCCATGTGGCGAGACGTCCATATTTGCTTTAAGAAACAGTGATAATGGTTACCTGTGACTGGAATTATGGATCTGCGGATCGTATAATAACAGGACTGTGTTTTATATATTCTCGTTATTCTTTTCAACCACATTTTCATTGTATTTTATATATTCTCCACGCTTGTGCGTGATTTTCGCGTTCAGTACGGTTCGGACATTTTTTCGGTTGATAAATTTATGTTATCCTTTTGGATATTATTATTATTATTATTGGAGTTAGGTGTCAATGGTTGGGCTTTATGGACAGGATTTCTCCTCTGTTGAGGGCAGAATTTCTGTTTTTTGGGCCCTGTCAGCCGTCTGGGTTCAGTTGTGTTCCTGCTGGTCCTTTATTTTCTGCCACCTTTCTCTCGTAGTTTGGGGTGTTCTACTTTCCACATCTGCTGAGTTCACCTTTTTCTTCTACTGCTTTCACCTCTGTTATGCCCAGGACTGTTCCTTGAGGGCAATGCCTTTTGCCCAAGCTCGTGGTGCGTTCTCGTGGCCGTTCTTCCCGCAACTGTGGGGGGAGGGGGAACATTGTCATTTGTGGCCTCCCGACACGACCACGTCTGGTGAGAGTTATGCCCCCTCCATGGGGGATGTGCAGTCTTTTCTGTGATGGATACTGCGGAAGCTGTTGAGTTGTCTGGTGAAGAGATGCCTGGATCCGGGACTATGGTCCTTCTCCAGTCAACATCTGAGGCTGTCACTAGGGTTGTGACTCCTCCTTTGGAGCCAAGCTCGTTTGCTCTGCCCCCTTTTCCACCAGTTTTCAGCATCTCCCGACGTATCTGCTGCTACTGCTGTTCCGTCTGCAACGTCATTGGTCACCGTTTCAGCCGGCCCCGGCTTATCCCTGCAGGGGTCTGCAGAGATGCATCTCTGGTAGTGTGGACGTGGGGTATCGGCCTCAGCCTTCCCTGACTTCAGCTCGGTGAAGTCGGAAGGGGCTGCCGGCCGAACCCTCTGCTGTGGTATCTCAGCCGTCAAGCGCCGCAGTTTTCTCATTGGATTCGGATGTTTATGGGGGCCACAATGAACTCTGTGGCATTTCCATCCACTCACTCTGGTCCCTGACTCTCCTGAGTTCCTGCTCTGTAGATCCTCGGGGTATGTCATACCCCTATACACATCTGCCTTCAGATGTTTCGGCTGCCACCCATCGCCCCATGTTGGATGTATTTGAGGATCATGACCCTTCGCTGGTTAAAAGGGTCAGGAGTGAAGCCACTTTGTTCGTTCCCACTTCGAACCGGCCAACACGGGCGGTGAGCTTAGGAAGGCCCTCTCCTTGCTCACTCAGGTTCTTTCCAAGAGCCTTCCCGTTGCTTCCAGTGAGGCTACTAGTGGTTTCCAGATGCCCCCTGCAGCACCACCTCCCGGGATTGGAAGCAAGCCGCTTTCTGATCCCTCAGGTGTGCCTACACCATGGGAGGCATCGGCTGGTTTGCCCATGATGGGCTGTGTGTCTTCCGACTCACAGGATGAGTCAGACATACCTGACATCGAGAGCCAACAGTCTTCTGACTTGGGGGCAGCCCTTGACTTTATGTTTGAGTTCCTTCCAGATCTCAAACTGTCAAACCAGCCAGCGGTGTCTGCCAGGCCACGATCATCGGTCGCAAACCTATAGCCTGTAGAGCAACCCCCTTCTGGGCTCCTTCGATCATGCCATTCTGTACAAGTGGTTGAAGCGTTTACAGCTTTGGACTCTAAGCTGAGTTCCAAGGCTATGAAGACTTTGTTTTTCACCAGGGCTGACACTTTTTTTTGCCTCCAGTGCGTTATCGTTCCTACGATTCTGCCAATCCGTCAGTCTGCCAGACTTTGACGGTCTTGGATCAGGACTCCACCTTCCTTGGGCTTTCCAAGCCCAAGTCGGCTTTTATTCCTATGGCGACTCTGGAGTCCCTGTTGGGCTTTTCGAGAGAGATGCTGGGCATGCTTTCTCGCTCAGATCACGTTGTCTCTGCTTTAGCTGCTTATCTGCCTCCAGATAAGTTTGACGACATACAGGCTCCTTTGCGTGTGCTTTCCAAGGTGCTCATGCATCTTACTCACATGCATGCCTGTAACACGGATAACTTGGAATTAGTTTGCAGGGACGCTGTGTTGGACACAAGCCGTTCCCTTCCTGAGGGGCAGCGCGCTGCTCTTCGGTCTGCTTCTTGGGCGGGTCCGCAACTATTCCATGGTTCTGTGGCGACGGTCTGGGATGACGTCCTACGTCATTCCAAAGATCAGCTGCTGCTTCGTCAGCTTGATCAGCCTTCTGTTGGAGGCAGGGGCCGTCCAAAGCCTAACAAGCGCCCTTTTGCTTCCTCTGCGAAACCAAGGGCTGATCCTCCTGCCGCCGGCTAACTTGGAATTAGTTTGCAGGGACGCTGTGTTGGACACAAGCCGTTCTCTTCCTGAGGGGCAGCGCACTGCTCTTCGATCTGCTTCTTTGGCGGGTCCGCAAATATTCCATGGTTCTGTGGCGACAGTCTGGGATGACGTCCTACGTCATTCCAAGGATCAGCTGCTGCTTCGTCAGCTTGATCAGCCTTCTGTTGGAGGCAGGGGCCGTCCAAAGCCTAACAAGCACCCTTCTGCTTCCTCTGCGAAACCAAGGGCTGATCCTCCTGCTGCCGCTTCTACTTACTCAAGGGGTAAGGGTAAGCATTGGCAGGCTAGAGGGAGGACTCATTATTCTTCATATAGTAGAGGAGGTGGTTTCTTCTCTTGCGGGCCTCGCCGAGACTCAAAATGAAGGTCCTCACCCTGGTTCGTCCCAGGTTGGAGGAAGGATATCAGAATTCGCAGACCACTGGTCCACAATCACATCAGATCCTTGGGTGTTAGATGTTGTTTGGTCCGGGCTGCGGATATCCTTCCAGAGGCATCTCACTCTGTCGAGAATGCCTCTTCCAACACAAGTTCCTTTAGACGTTACATGTCGGGAACTTTTGATTGTGGAGATCACAATCTTCTGTCAAGGGGGGCGATCAAGGTCGTCAAGTACATTCATTCAGTGGGATTTTATTCCCGCCTGTTCTTGGTGCCGAAGAAGGACAGCCGACTCCGACTGGTTATCGATCTGAGTATCCTGAACCAGTCTATCATTGCTCCTCAGTTCAGCATGGAGACTTTCAGGTCGGTTCGCCGCTCCATACACTAGGGAGATTTCGCTTCCAACATCGACCTGCGAGACGCTTACTTTCACATTCCGATTCATCGGACATCGCGAAAGTATCTCAGGTTTGCTTTTCTGGGGCGAGTTTACCAGTTCAAGACCATGCCCTTTGGCCTCAATCTGGCTCCTTGGGCCTTCACCCGACTGATGTCGCATGTGTTAGCCTTCCATCGCATACAATCCAGGTTGACTACTTCGGCATATCTAGACGATATCCTCCAGAGACATTCCAATGCTGCCTTTCTGGAGTCAGATGTCAACACACTGTTGAGTCTGCTCATGTCGCTAGGGTTCAGAGTCAACGAGGACAAGTAGGTTCTGGTCCCTTCTCAGACGTTTTGTCATCTGGGGATTGACTTCCATACTCAGCTGAATACGGTGGCGGTTCGCCGGGCAAGGGTTGTGATTATCTCAGCTTTTGCCCTGACCCTGTGTCAGTCCACGTCCGCAACAGCTTGGGAGTATTCTCCTGCTGCTCGGTCTATGCGGTTCGGTGACGGATCTCATTCTTCTAGGTCGGCTGCATGTTAGACCTCTCCAACACTTTCTGCTCAGTTGTTGGAGGCCGAATGTCGATCCTCTGGATCTGGTGCTTCAGTTTCCGGAGTCTCTTCATCGTCACCTCCCCTGGATGGATGTTCAGTGGGTTATGCAGTGAGTTCCTTTGGACTTCCCCACGTCCGATCATGTTCTGACGGCAGATGCCAGCGATCTCGGATTGGGTGCGACGTTGGATCCTCTAGGTCTTTCCCTTCACAGGGCCTGGGACCAGGATCAAGCAGCTCTTCACACTAACCAGAAGGAGCTTCTTGCTCTTCTTCTGATTTTCCGGCAGTGGATCCCCCACCTTTCGAATTGCCAGGTCCTTCTGTTGTCAGACAATTTGACAGTGGTTGCTTACATTCAGAACCAGGGCGGCATGCACTCAGTTCCCGTGTACGAATTGGCTAGGGATCTAATACTGCTCGCTAAGGATGTCAATGCCTGAGTGGTGGCTCGTCACATTCCCGGACGTCTGTACGTCTAGCCGACTCCCTGTCCTGACAGGGCAGGGTCTTTTCCACCGAGTGGATGCTCCACAGCCGTCACAGGGCAGTGTTCCAGTCGTTTTGCGATCTCTGGGTTCGTCCCCACATTGATCTCTTTGCGACTCGTTGGAACCATCAGCTCTGTCACTTGATTGGAACAGTCTTGTCGGCTACGCCTTCCCTCCGGTTCCGATTCTGCCTCAGGTTCTAGCCAAGATATGGACCTCCAGTTGTCAAATCATTCTGATTGCTCCCCTGACTCAATCAGCTCTGCTCTCTGTTGGCGGCGGTTCCGACACGTCTCCCTCTATGTCGCGACCTTCTTTGCCAAGGTCACCCGAGGAGGTTTCACATTGACCCGACTTCATTGTGCCATTCACGCATATCTTTTGTCAGGTCCTGTCTGCTCTGTAGAGGTTTTTTCGAGACGAGCAGCGGAGTGCATTTCTTCTTCAAGGAGGCACTCCACTGGTTTAGCCTATGCGGCTAAGTGGAAGGTCTTCTGTCGATGGTGTGCTGATCACTGTTGATTATGCCACTCCTTCGGTTTGACTGATTGTGGAGTTTCTGGTATATCTGTTTGATTCTCGGGGTCTGCAGCCTGTTACCATCAAAGGGTACATGTCCATGCTTTCGGAGACCTTTTAGTATGTGGGACAGCGTCGTATCGGCACTAATCCATACCTCTCCAAGCTTAAAAGGCCCAAGACTTTGCAGCTTACCCCAAGATGGAATCTTGGGTGCTGCTTTGCTTGGGGGTGGAGGGGGGGGGGGTGCCGTTCGAACCTCCCAGGTGGATATGCGTTTTCTCACATACAAGATGGCTTTTTTGATGGCTTCTGGGGGGGGGGGGGGGGGGGGGGGGAGGTGGGGGGGGGGGGGATGCAGGCAATTTTCATAGGCCACAGAAATCTTCCCCCCATTTCAGTGAAGAAATGTTTTCAATGTATTATTGTATTATTTGCAAATTTGGCACGAAAACCTATCTTTGACAATTTTTTTTTTTAATCTCGACGTGGTTAACCTTTGGTTGGGGGAGGGGTGAAATTTCAATGGGCCACCAAAAATCTTCCCCCACCTCCAAAAAGAAAATTTTTGCGCATGATTTGCTCATATGGCGTAAAACCCTTTACTTGATATTTGTTTTCTCATTCTGATGTTGAATGGCCAACGTCAGGTGGGGGCAATTTTTCCCTGTCATATCATTGCTAATAGGGCAAGAAAATCCCTCTTTAACCCAAATTTTCCAATTAATTTGACAATAGTCAACGTCAGGTTGGGGGCGATTTTCCCCATGGCTACCAAAATCTCCCCCCTCTCCCCCCCCCCCCCCCCCCCCCCCCCCCCCCCCCACCCACTCCCCATTTCCGTTTCGAAAAAAAAGAATTTTTTGTAACTTTAACATAGTCACTAATTCTTCTGTCGGAATGTCATAAGATCCTGATTGAATAGCGCACAGTTCAGCAGTTTTGAAGTAAGTGGGAATCATTTCCCAGACTATTTAGTATATGACAAGGGGGGGGGGGGGGGGGGGGGGGATATTTATATTTATTAAAGTCATATATTCACCAAAGACACTAAATATGGGCAATATATAAACAGGCCTGCTGCCAAATGTCAAGAAGTTTTGATAATACAGTAATCCTTCTGACGACATGGAATGTTCATGATTCTATCAAACCTCAGCCCCCAATTCAGCACTGTCTAAAGTTACTCAACAGGGTTTCAGAAATTCAAGACATGAGGTATTTATTTCTGAGCAGTCATAACTTTGCTTGAGGAAAAAAAACTAGTAGAAATATTTAATAAAGTCCTATATTCACCAAAGACACTAATTATGGGCAATTCTTAACAGGCCTGCTGCCAATGCCAAGAAGTTTTGATAATATATATATTAGCAAATAGTATGACATAAAAAATGAAGAAAAAGAAAAAATTCAGTCGAGGGGCAAAAAGATCAGGCTGGGGGCTAAAAAAACCTAGTTTTTTTCTCCCCCCTGGGGGCCGAAAATTCTGTAAAATCTAGTGGTTTTTTTTTCCCCTGGGGGACATTTTAAAGTTTTGATAATATATATATTAGCAAATAGTATGACATAAAAAATGAAGAAAAAAAGAAAATTCAGTTGGGGGCAAAAAAATCAGGGTGGGGGTAAAAAAAACTGGGACACCGGTAGCACTCGACCCAGTTTTGGTTTATTTTTTCTTGGTGCTTTTGCACCACTTTTCTTTCCCAAATTCCTTGGGAAAGATCAAAATAGAGAGCATATCTTCCGAGTTAGGGTCTTCCACTGTAGTGCAAGCCTGTAGTAAACAATTGTGGTAGGTATAATAAGAAAGAAAATTTACTATAAAATTTAAATTTTCATGACAATTTTTTTGTTCGTGTGGGGGAAGGGAGGGGAAGAGGGATTAATTGAGTTAGTTCATTTGGCTTTAACCATTCTGGAATGGTCATTATTATCTATTGTACTGCCATGTATTCTCATATAAATGTTAAATTAATTATCTCATGGTGAATTAATTATCTTACATGTACATGTATTTCCATCAATTTGCTAATTTTCAGAACATTTTCAAATTTTGAAATAAATATTTATGAGTCTGTATTTACCTGGAATATCTAGGCTTTAGAGGGTATATTCACCTGTCTGTATTGAGTAGAATGGTTACTAGTACATGGCTACAAGTACATTTTGCATATTTTAACAGAAAGGATCAAAAAGCTCTAAACATGAATACTTTCAGAGCATGTGCATGCATGTACATGTACATGTAGTATACATGGCATGTGTAATTGAACTGTCACTGTCCCTGAAAAAAAGTACAAAATGTTTTTCTTGCCCCCAAAAAATCTCATCTGACCTGAGCAGAATATTTGCCTTTCTTGGTGACTGAAAGTGATGCTTCTCAGTTTTTACATGTATAAAATGCTAAATATTGTACTCAACTATCTGGTAACCCAATTAAACAGTGGGAATTTTTGGTTTTTATATCCATGTACATGTATCTCCCACACAATACTTTATATGCTCAACTGTTGATGCCCCTTCCTCAAAAAAAAAAAAATTCCTTCCGAGACATGTGCACTGACATGTACCTGGAAATTTTCACTCCGGGAACAAATTGGATACAAGTTTCTTTTTTTTTTTTGTCTTACTGAACATCAAATTCTTAGGGAAGTCTGTCAGGGCTCTCATTTGTATTTGACAGCAGTGTTTCCCTAAATGTTTATATGTATACCTCAAATGTGCATGATGCCATCTTTGTTGAATATTTCCTCCTTATGACTTTTAATTTGGGGACATTGCCATATTTTGGCACCATCATTATCAGAAGGTCTGATAGAGTTGGGCCATATTTTGGTGTCACAGTTCGGTTTCAGTTCACTATCATTACTGCAAAACAAAACCGACCCCATTCAAAAAAAAGGGGTTACCCTTGTGGTCCAAATAAAAGTACAGGGTGGAAAATTTATCAAAATTGAATAAAAGTATAGGCACAAATAATAGTATGGTGGGAATCCATCAAGGTGTGGGGGGGGGGGGGGGGGGGGGGGAGGGAAATAATGCTACCTGTAGTTAATTTTATCTGACTTATTTTCCAATTTTGCTGTTAGTTTTATTACAGAGAACTGCTGTGCATTGATGCATCGTGATTACAGCAATGGATACATGTACATTGGGCTAAACAAAAGAATATCACACAATCTAATGAAGATTTACTCATTTGAAGATCTCCCTGTTGAAAGGGCAATTTTAACTAGAGAAACAGAATTTACTGCCACCAGTAAATTCAAGCCTGTGTGAAAAGGGTTAAAGTATTAGGAATAAACTATAAGGAAAGAGAATTCATGGAGGCTTATTTTTCAGGAGTAAAATATTTTTGAACGAACCAGAAATGGGTTTTCGTTAGCAGTATTTACAGATATTCCTACAGGAATCAGAACATTTTTATAAGAAACCAGAAATGGCATATATGTTACCAGCATTCAAAGGGTTTGATACACGAATCAGAAATGGACATTTTTGGCTCTGCCCACTAATTTGGGTGATGAAATACGTTCATAAACTTTAGAAATGCATTAAGGTGTGATAAAATGCATTTCCCAGTCTTTCTGAATAATGCCCCCATATTAAGATCTTCAGAGGGTTAACATATTCCCTTTAAATACTCCATTTTAATCCTTTAAATGGGGGCGCAGTGGCTCAGTTGGCAGAGGTGCAGGTTACAAGGCGTGAGGTCCTCACTCTATCCTTGGTCAAGACACTTCACCCCATTGCCCACGTGGATGCATGGTGGCGCTGTGTACTAAAGCGTACTGCACATCGATGGTGCACCCATCTTCAACCAATGCTAACCTTGCTTGTGTGGGGGATCTGATAGCAGGGCTCGCCTTGAGTAAAATGGTCGGGGCCTAAAAAAAGTGCCCCACATATTGAGGTCGGGGCCTTTTCGGGGCTGATTTTCCATTTTGTCCATTACTGTTAGTGCTTTTTTGTGGAAAATGTCGGGGCTTGAAAAAAAGCCCCCAGCAAGTGCTCCTCGGGGCTGATCTCGGGGCCTGGGCTGATCAGCCCCGACTCAAGGCAAGCCCTGTCTGATAGTTGCTCGTTGTTGCCGCCGTGGTTCTTCCCGGGTACTCCGACTTCCTCCACCTGAAAAACTGTCGTGGTCATGATTAGCCACTGTGCAGAAATATGTGACATTAAACACCAATAAATAAATAATCCTTTAAAAAATAAGCTCAATCCAATAAAGGGTCATAAGCTATGTTTTCAAGCAAAAATGAAAAGGTAATTAAAACTGAATAGACGTAACTGTTGACCAGTTTTCGCCATTATGTTGGCTAAAGGGTTAAGAATCCCTTACTTTGGAAGGCACACTGAAAGGGTGTCCCATTCCACATAGAATTGAATGTTAAGAAAATAAAGCGAAAAACATTATGTTTCTCAGCTGAGAGTACCTGCTTTTGCACTTCAGAGGGATGGAATGGCACAAATCAGAGACATTCTCTTAATGGCACTTTGGCACCAAAGGTTTCTGCACTCTCGGTGAGACAGAGCTAAGCGTAGTGAAAGACTATAGAACTCCTCTAACAAATGAGTTTTAAACAGTCATAGCACTAACACAGTTAACAGTACAGTCGACCATGTCAGCATTGCATTGTAACTGGCACCCTGACAGTTTTGTGACAGGTTCCAACAATTATTCGGTGCAGTTTTATGGAAAGGGTTAACTTTATTCTGCCTGAAATAAAATATGTGCAATCCACATTGAAGTCTTGAAAGGGTTAAAAGCATTGAACTGAATAAAATAGGTTTCAACAAATTTTACAATTATTCAGTGCAGTTTTATGGAAAGGGTTAACTTTATTCTGCCTGAAATAAAATATTTGCAATCCACATTGAAGTCTTGAGAGGGTTAAAGGCATTGAACTGAATAAGATAGGTTTCAACAAATTTTACAATTATTCAGTGCAGTTTTATAGAAAGGTTTAACTTTATTCTGCCTGAAACAAAATATGTGCAATCCACATTGAAGTCTTGAGAGGGTTAAAAGCATTGAACTGAATAATTGGTAATTTATTTCCTTGCAAGACAAAGGGTTTCTCTCGTTGAGACCGAGCTGAGCACAGTGAAAGACTATAGAACTCCTCTAACAAAATGAGTTTTAAACAGTCATAGCACTAACACAGTTAACAGTACAGTCGGCCATTCCATGTCAGTATTGCATTGTTACCTGCACCCTGACAGTTTTGTGATAGGTTTCAACAATTATTCAGTGCAGTTTTATGGAAAGGGTTAACTTTATTCTGCCTGAAATAAAATATGTGCAATCCACATTGAAGTCTTGAGAGGGTTAAAACATTGAACTGAATAAGATAGGTTTCAACAATTATTCAGTGTAGTTTTATGGAAAGGGTTAACTTTATTCTGCCAGAAATGAAATATGTGCAATCCACATAGAAGTCTGGAGAGGGTTAAAAGCAGTGAACTGAATAATTTACAATTTATTTCCTTGCAAGGCAAAGGGTTTCTCTCAACTTAGTTTCAGGAACTAACATCCCATTATGATGACAAGGTCAGATTTCATTTTGACAGCTTACTCCACTGGTGTTTACATAGTCTCCAGTGTGAACATAACATCGTATTGCTTGGGGAGAATTTACTGTATCAGGAAATTGGAGGCTGTGAAAACCCTGTGGCCCATTGGGCCATACTCAATGGCCCTAGCGACCTGAAAAACATAGGTGGCCGAGAAGTTGTGAATGTCTACCAGTATGCCAAAAATCAGCGAGATAGGACAATTCGTTTTTGAGTTATCGTGAGGACAAGGAAGTGCACAGAAGACAGGAGAATAAGAAGAAGAAAAAAAAGAAGAAAAAAAAGAAAAGAAAAAGAAACCGTACAAAAACAATAGTCTGTGTGTTCACACAGACTAATAAACAAACAGTCCAAATTAAGGTGCATACAGGGTGGAAAAAATCGCCAGAATTAATAAACATAGATGTATGTTTATTAGGAACACATGAGTGCAATATCAGAAACCTGAATGGAAGATACTAGTACATTGAAGTAATTAGAAACTGGCAGATGTGTCCGTAACAATGACTAAAACTAAAAAAAAGTGTGGCTCAGTGAGTCAGATTTCGAACAGGTTGACTGTGCATCATGTAAAGGTACCTTGTGCAACAAAACTGTGAAGGCAGATCATGGAAATACTAATAATATATGTGCACACTTAACAGAAATTCGATAAACCAAAAACAATAATTTTTCTAAAATTTTAAATCATCCATCATTGAGAAGGAATCCAGTAGTAAGGCCAAAATAGTAGGCAAATTTCTCTTATTATCATCTGCATTCCTGGGCTGATGCCATTGTGTTCCAAATATACATTTTCCGAATTTGCATAAAATTGTATGTGGCTTGCACCATTTCCCAGAAAGAGTCCTTCACTGATCCACAAGTGGCTCAAAATTTTCAGTAGCCAGATGGGACTCCCTGTGGGTAATGTATTAAACGTAATCACCATACATGTAGTAATGCAAACATGCACTTCTGTTGAGTCACGGTTCAGTGCACTGTTCGTGGGAAGGGATGCAATCTGCCTAACAATCAACACACATTTCACTAACTAAACAATATCGGGGATTTCACCTTTGAAATGTTGCTTGAGCCCAACAAATACTAGTACTAGTATAGTAATTAAAAATTCAGAGGCCATATGCTCATGAGTGGTTCATTTGGTTGTTTTCAACTACTGGCCGACTGCCAGCTGTTTTTTTTCAAAGTTCAGATTCCCAAAAGGGTAGACCACCTCTGATAGGAGCCAGGGACATACAGTCCTGAACCAGTTGGGTGAGGGGTGGGAGCATAGAAGTAACAGTTTAATCTTGATTATTCTTGTAATTTCTTGAATGAATGTTTTGTTTTTTCAACGTATCATCAACCTGTGTCTGAAACTGTAGGGAAATGGTCTGAGGAAAAGTAAACAGAGAATCTATTATTTTCTGGCAGTTGTATATCCATCCGCCATGCAATATGGTCTAATTTTCTGCTTGATGTACTGGATTCCAGATAAGATATGTATAGTAATAAACTGGGCTCGATTTAATCTGAAAATTTTGAATAGCAATTTACTATTTATTTGGAAAAATTGATCAGCTGCTGATGAAAATTAACTTTGGACTAATATTTATTGAATTGCAAAATTCCCAATGAGTTGCAAAATGTTATGCAAATCCAGTTAGATTGAGCCCTGGAAATAAAATAAATACATACATGTACAGTACAGTGGTTACAAAGGGTAATTTGCAAACCCAAATCTACATGTATGATGTCAGAAATGGATGCATTCTTTTTGGTGACAGTTGTATTTTCTTGCATATGTAAGTACAGTACGTGGAGAGTGGATTGTAACTAAATCACCCGTGGAGTGGAGTTATCACCCAGACTATAACTGTCAAATTTTGTACATATGGACAAAAAACACAAGCAATGTTTCAGTCAATGGACCTCTGAGTTTAACCCAGAGGTCCATTGGTTGAAACTTAGCTTGTGTTTGTTATTCTGTGCAACAAATTTGCAATAATATTACCTGGATGGAATCACTACTCTATGGGTGATTTAGTGATAATACACTCTCCACGTACTGCACATATAATAGATTTTCAATAGAGATAGGCGATATACCCCGTAAATACTGTTCTGTATTGAAAAAATATTCCCGATATTATTTAAAAAAAAAAAAAAAGGACAAACGACGGAATTTTATGCAAAATTCCTAACAATATGAGCCTTTGAAATATGTATTTCTAAAGGCAGTCACCACCGATGATTTTATGTAACAAAGAAGGTGAGAGAAAAAACCCAGGGTGTCTTTTGTTTGTTTGTTACATCAAATGATGATGGCGAGTGCCCATGTTGTGCTTCCAACATTTTGACACTTCGGAGGCTTCATCTGCTGTAAAACAGTGAATTGTAGCTGGGCAGTATACCAAAATATCATTTGGTATTGTATCGGTGTGAGTACATGTATTTTGTTGTCACCTAACACATACCAAAATCGAGGCAAATCATTCTGAAAATACTGATACCGAAACTGAACTTGAAATTTCAATACATGTACCGCCCAACTCTAATTTTTAATATGCTTTTTATACCCCCAAATTGGTTCCTCTGCATTTTTTGATAGATCCAGTGCATTTTATTTTATTCACTCTGCATGGCTCACAAGGATGGAATATTTTACGAAAAAGTTCATTTTGTTCTTGTGGTAGTTAACCAGTTAGGAGTCGTTTTTAACCTCCAGTCAAGATTTATTCAACTATATTTTGATGCGTATTTCTGCGCACGTGGACAAAATCATTCACATAAGTTACGTTTTGCATGATTCCTAATTATCCACATTCTTTTCTGAGAAATCTGGACGATTCAGACCAGTTATGATCACGTCTGGACTTACAAAAAAATCTAGGGGAGCTACTACGGCCCCCTAAGGCTGTGCCATGAGAGCTATTCTATACTTAAGTCAGTTATTAATAAGGGAATTGAACGTTTAAGAAGAGCTATTACAGCTCTTAAGGAGAACAATTATGGCTCTCCTTAAATTGATTTTGCAGGAGCCATGGAGGGTGCAAGCTGTTGTGCCCCTCAAAAGACCAGGCCTGTATGATTCTGAGGATTTAGACCCTATTCTTCTGTCGAATTAGAGTGAAATATTCAGCCGTATGGTCTGAATCATGCAAAATTATCTTATCCGAATCATCTAGATGTCATTTTCTTGTGGTGCAAGTAAAAACCTCTATAGGCTCTGGGGTACAGTGCAGTAGCCGCAGACTGGTCACTTTCCACGGAGGGGCAATATTTCCATGGACGTAATAATATTAGATTCCAAACACTAATTACATGTACAGGAATATTCATCAAAAATTTAATTAATGAAACACCGGGTACAAACCGGTGCTTCATTAATTAAAATTTTGCTGATGATGATTTTTATGCCCCGAGAGATTCTCTCGGGAGCATTATGTGTTCAACGTGTCTGTCTTCTGTCCGTTAGCTTTTAGTTTCTGCCAAATAACTAAAGAACCGCTTATTTTGATCAAATCATCTTAGGGGTTATTTGTGGATGATCAGACAATGCTTCCTTTCGATTTTGGTCTAGCTAGCCAATTCAGTATAGCCACCATTGCAGCCATATTGAATTTGGTTTCCGTCCAATAACTAATGGATGCTGACTCAAATCATTTTTATTTCTTAATTATGCATTGTTGGTGTCTAGAGGAAACTTCCTTTCGATTTTGGACCAGTCAGCTGAACCAAGATGGTTGCCAATGGCCAATTCTTTATAGCTTACATGGTGGCCATCTTGAATTTGGTTTCCATCCAATAATTTCAATTTTTGGTTTTACATTATTGGTGTCTAGAGGAAGCTTCCTTTTGATTTTGGATCAGCTAGCCAATTCAATATGGCCACCATGGCAGCCATATTGAATTTGGTTTCCGTCCAATAACTAATGAATGCTGACTCAAATCAATTTTTTTAGCTCAACTTTGGTGAAGCCAAATTTAAGCTTATGCCATGGCCCGTCATCTGTCTGTCAAAAATTCAATATGGCTCGGACTAGAGGCCGCGTTTATGAACCGATCTTTACGAAACTTCTTGGGTACCTTTGTTATGACCGTGGGACGAGAACGAGTGTTTTTGGATCCGATCTGAAATTCAAGTTGGCCACTGGCAGCCATTTTGTACAAAGTTAGGTGCAATCAGATTTTTGCGCAGAACTTCCATATGAAGGCACTGATTTGAATAATTTTTTGTATGAATGTTTAGTACTATGGGATACATCACATATAATATGGGTTTTTTCCATGTGCGTAAATTATGCAAATTAGACTAAGTTTGATGTTTTTTGGTGTTACTTTCAGCACTGTAAGTGCAAATGCCAATACGGCTTGGGCTAGAGGCCGTATTTATGAACCGATCTTCACGAAACTTCTTGGGTACCTTTGATATCACCATGGGACGAGAACGAGTGTTTTTGGGTCCGGTCCGAAATTCAAGATGGCTGATGGCAGCCATTTTGTACAAAATTAGGTGCAGTCAGATTTTTGCACAGAACTTCCATATGAAAGCGCTGATTTGAATAATTTTGTGTGTGAATGTTTAGTACCATAGGATACATCACATATAATACAGGTTTTTTTCTTGTGCAGAAATTATGTAAAGTAGATGAACTTTGATTTTTTCAGTGCTACTTACACAGTAAGTACACATGTCAATACGGCTCGGGCTAGAGTCTGTATTTATACCCCTGCTTCGAAGAAGTGGGGGCTATATAGGAATCGCCCTGTACGTCCGTACGTCCGTACGTCCGTCCGTCCGTCCGTCCGTATGTCCGTACGTACGTCTTTCCGGACATGAAATTCTTGTGTGCGCAACTCCTCCTGCATTTATCAATCAATTTGGACAAAACTTTTCAGACATCATCACTACTAAGTGAACATGCGCATATTCCAAGATTTTTGACCTGCGACAATTTTAACCAGGTTATCTCCCTTTGACTTAGATTTATTATGTCTTTCCATCCGAACAAATTCTTGTGTGAGCAACTCCTCCTACATTAATGAACCGATTTTGATGAAACCTTTCAAACATCATCTCTACTAAGTGAACATGTGCATATTCCAAACTTTTTAATCTGCGACAATTTTAACCAGGTTATCTCTCTTGAACTTTGATTTAATATGGGTTTCTACATGAAATTCTTGTGTGCGCAACTCCTCCTACATTTATCAATCAATTTGGACAAAACTTTTCAGACATCATCACTACTAAGTGAACATGCGCATATTCCAAGATTTTTGATCTGCGACAATTTTAACCAGGTTATCTCCCTTTGACTTAGATTTATTATGTCTTTCCATCCGAACAAATTCTTGTGTGCGCAACTCCTACATTAATGAACAGATTTTGATGAAACCTTTCAAACATCATCTCTACTAAGTGAACATGTGCATATTCCAAACTTTTTGATCTGCGACAATTTTAACCAGGTTATCTCTCTTGAACTTTGATTTAATATGGGTTTCTGCATGAAATTCTTGTGTGCGCAACTCCTCCTACATTTATCAATCAATTTGGACGAAAGTTTACAGACATCATCACTACTAAGTGAACATGCGCATATTCCAAAATTTTTGAGCTGTGGCAATTTTAACTAGGTTATCTCCCTTTAACTTAGATTTATTATGGGTTTCTACATGAAATTCTTGTGCGTGCAACTCCTCCTACATTTATCAATCAATTTTGACGAAACCTTTCAAACATTATCACAACTAAGTGAACATACGCATATTCCCAAATTTTTGATGTGCGACAATTTTAACCAGGTTATCTCCCTTTAACTTGGATTTATTATGGGTTTTCAAATGGGATTCTTGTGTGTGCAACTCCTCCTACATTAATGAACCGATTTTGAATACGTGTTGCACATTGTAAATGTGTTTTTCCAAATGTAAACCATATATGTGTGGGCTCTTTAAGTATTCAGTGCTGTTCTGTGGAAGGCCACATGCAAATACAAATTTCAACAACAAAAAATGATCTTTATGTATACATTTCCTTATGGCCTTCGCCTACATGATCAGAAGTGCATTCCTCTAAAAATCCAAAGCGGGGGTATTAATCACCTTCAGTGATAGTTCTAGTTATGAACCGATCTTCACAAAACGTCTTGGGTACCTTTGTTATCACCGTGGGATGAGAACTAGAGTCTGTATTTATGAACCGATCTTCACAAAACGTCTTGGGTACCTTTGTTATCACTGTGGGATGAGAACGAGTGTTTTGGGGTGGGGGCCAAAATTCAAAATGGCCACCAGCAGCCATTTTGTACCAAAATTAGTGCAATCAGTGTTTTGTACAGAACTTCTGTATGAAAGTTCTGATTTGAATAAATTTTTGTATGAATGTTTAGTAACATGGAATACATCACATATAGTACAGGTTTTTTTCTCGAGCGGAAATTATGAAAGTTAGGTGAACTTTGATTTATTCAGTGCTACTTATACACTGTAAGTGCACATGTCAATACGGCTCGGGCTAGAGGCTGTGTTTATGAACCGATCTTCACAAAACTGCTTGGGTACCTTTGTTATCACCTTGGGACGAGAACGAGTGTTTCTGGGTGCGGTCCAAAATTCAAGATGGCTGCCAGTGGCCATTTTGTACCGAAATTAGGTCCATCAGTTTTTTGTCACAACTTCTACACAGCTCATATTTACGAACTGATCTTCACGAAACTTCTTTGGTCCCTTTGTTTTCACCTTGGGACAGGAACAAGTGTGTTTTGGGTGCCTTTGTTATCACTGTGCTATGAGAACAGATGTTTTGGGGTTCAGTCAGACCCACTCTGGGACTCGAAGATTTCTTTTCTAGTTTAGCATCTGACTGTCACCCACCTTTACAATACTTTACCTATACATTACAGGCTACAGTCAGTATTTATGTACAGACTGTTACAATACTTTATATGTACCTTTGTTATCAGGTCATTACCAAGATGTTTGTCATTGCTGTGTCACATACTATACATGTACATGTCTTAACAAGTTGAGCTACAGTGTCATTGGCACTTTCATTTTTTAGCTCAACTTTGACGAAGTCAAATTTGAGCTATTGTCATGGCCCGTCGTCCGTCTGTCCGTCCGTCCGTCCGTCCGTCTGTCCATACGTCAACAATTGGCTATGGCTCGGGATAGAGGTCGTATTTATGAACCGATCTTTATGAAACTTCTTGTGTACCTTTGTTATGACCCTGGGACGGGAACGAGTGTTTTTAGGTGTGGTCCGAAATTCAAAATGGCTGCCAGTGGCCATTTTGTACCGATGATGCAAAAATCAGTTTTTTGTACAGAACTTCTGTATGAAAGTTCTGATTTGAATAAAGTTTTGTATAATTGTTTAGTACCATGGGATACATCACATATAATACGGGTTTTTTTCTCGTGCGTAAATTATGCAAATTAGACTGACTTTGATTTATTTAGTGTTACTTTCAGAGCTGTAAGTGCCAAGCTGCTATGGCTCGGGCTAGAGGCCGTATTTATGAACCGATCTTTACGAAACTTCTTGGGTACCTTTGTTATGACCGTGGGACGAGAAGGAGTGTTTTTGGGTGCGGTCCGAAATTCAAGATGGCTGCCAGCTGCCATTTTGTACCGACGATGCAGAAATCTGTTTTTTGTACAGAACTTCCATATGAAAGCTCTGATTTGAATAATTTTTTGTATGAATGTTTAGTACCATGGGATACATCACATATAATACGGGTTTTTTTCTCGTACGTAAATTGTGCAAATTAGACTAATTTTGATGTTTTTTTGGGTTACTTTCAGCACTGTAAGTGCAAATGCCAATACGGCTCGGGCTAGAGGCCGTATTTATGAACCGATCTTTACGAAACTTCTTGGGTACCTTTGGTATCACCGTGGGACGAGAACGAGTGTTTTTGGGTCCAGTCCGAAAATTCAAGATGGCCGATGGCAGCCATTTTGTACAAAATTAGGTGCAATCAGATTTTTGCACAGAACTTCCATATGAAAGCCCTGATTTGAATAATTTTTTTGTGTGAATGTTTAGTACCATGGGATGCATCACATATAATACAGGTTTTTTTCTTGTGCAGAAATTATGCAAATTAGATGAACTTTGATTTTTTCAGTGCGACTTACACACAGTAAGAACACATGTCAATACGGCTCAGACTAGAGTCTGTATTTATGAACTGATCTTCACGAAATGTCTTGGGTACCTTTGTTATCACCTTGGGACGAGAACGAGTGTTTCTGGGTGCGGTCTAAAATTCAAGATGGCTGCCAGTGGCCATTTTGTACCGAAATTAGGTCTAATCAGTTTTTTGTACACAACTTCTATACAGCTCAGACTAGAGGCCATATTTATGAACCAATCTTTCCGAAATTTCTTGGGTACCTTTGTTATCACCGTGGGATGAGAGCGAGTGTTTTGGGGTGTGGTCCGAAATTCAAGATGGCCACCAGCAGCCATTTTGTACCAAAATTAGTGCAATCAGTCTTTTGTATAGAACTTCTGTATGAAAGTTCTGATTTTAATAAATTTTTGTATGAATGTTTAGTAACATGGAATACATCACATATTGTAAGGGGTTTTTTTTCGTGCAGAAATTATGCAAATTAGATGAACTTTGATTTATTCAGTGCTACTTACACAATGTAAGCACACATGTCAATACGGCTCAGGGTAGAGGCTGTATTTATGAACCGATCTTCACAAAACTTCTTGGGTACCTTTGTTATCTCCTTGGGATGAGAATGAGTGTTTCTGGGTACGGTCCAAAATTCAAGATGGCTTTTTTCTATACAGCTCGTATTTATGAACTGATCTTCACAAAACTTCTTGAGTACTTTTGTTTTCACCTTGGGACAGGAACGAGTGTGTTTTGGTGTGCCTTTGTTATCACTGTGCTATGAGAACAAATATTTTGGGGGTTCAGTCAGACCCACTCTGGGACTCAAAGATTTTTTCTAGTTCAGCATCTGACTGTCACCCACCTTTACAATACTTTACCTATACATTTGTTACAGGCAACGGTCAGTATTTATGTACAGACTGTTACAATACTTTATATGTACCTTTGTTATCAGGTCATTACCTAGATGTTTGTCATTGCTGTGTCACATACTATACATGTACATGTCTTTGTCTTGACAAGTTGAGCTACAGTGTCATTGACACTTTCATTTTTTGATGCATTATTGGTGTCTAGAGAAAGCTTCTTTTTGATTTGGTAATGCCCCTAAGAGACTTACCTACACTTTTATGACACTGTCATATGCCACGCTTTGCATTGCTTTTGTTATTACCTGGTAAACGTATGCATGGATATCACTGTCCACGTGTGGATTATGACCAATCCACAGCAACTGCATTGTACATGTACATTGCATTTTCAATCTAGATATTTTTGTTCTCAATTTTACACGTGCTGAAAGGTGCACACATCAAACTAAACTGTGTGGATAAATGCATTTTTCCAGTGAAACTATAATTGTCCATTCAAGTTCAAGTTAGTCAATGCTGCCTTGCTCATTGTTGTGAGTTTTGGGGTCGATGGCAACTTGCAAACTACTGGCGTGTACCTTTCATATTCATTTGTATGGACAGGCAATTAAAAGGCTTTGAGGCAAGTAATTACCACCCACATGATTTTGATTTTGTGTGACCTACACTGTACATGTAGTGTGGATAGTTAAGGCAACTTAAGGGTGATTGCGGCATGAAATGTGGATTATAATATGAGTAATTTCTTCATCTTAAACTTTTACTTGCATATTGCTGACAAAAAAAACTCTGTGTACTGTAATTTCAACAGTTAGTGATCCACTCTCCCAACTGGTATTGTTTGCAAATAATTAATAACAGGTCTTGATTCTTCAAAGATCAGGTCCTGAATTAAACCCCCAAAAATAGATTTTGTACTTTGATTGGAAGGTAATTGAATGCATGGGGTTAAGTGTCAGAACACCATACATAATGAACTGAAATTTCAAATATCATTTGATTATAGTTATGTTCCAAACTAAATTATATTGATTTGCTGCACTGAATTATACCATGTAATCCACAAGCTTGACTTTTTATAGCCTGTTTCAAATATTTGACTTGAGAAAGAATAAATAATGCTCGCATTAGTCTGGCCATCTCACATCAGTGATTTGCTGCTCTGACATGATCTCTTTATCTTTTATCGACTGGTATTAGTTTCCACTTTCACATTCAAAGATATGCTACCAGGTAAGTTATTAGGTTTTATAATACATTTTTGGAGGATAATATTGCCATGTTTGATGCATGATGCCCATTATAAATTGTGGTGTTACCACATTGTATCTTAGATATTATATATATGTACCCATGCTCATGTGTACAGACTGCCCATTTTTTATGGCATTAATCAACTCTTCAAACAATGGATACAACCTACATGTACCAGGGCTTCCAGAAGAAATCTAATAACAAGTCTGTTGTATTTAACTAGTTGCGTGCTGGAAGCCACTATTATAGCTTTCAAAAATTGAGGGTACCAGCAGTGCAAAAGCCAATGTTTTTTTTGCTCATGTTTCATATTCAGTCAAACACAAATAATATTTTGTTTATATAAATTTGTTCTATTACAAATTATTGGAGAGTGCCTGTGAACACTCTCCAATAATTTGTATTAAAACAAATTTTGAATAAGAAATTCAGACGATGAGAAATAATCGAGCCCTCGACCAGATATAAAAAATTATGCATTTTTAGCTCATCTTGACGAAGTCAGGCTGAGCTAATCTCATCGCTCTCCGTCCGTCCGTCCGTCCGTCCATCTGTCTGTCCGTCCGTCCATCGTCCGTCAACACCATGTTTTGGTTTTCTCCTCCAAAACCACCGGGCCAGTTCAAGTGAAAGTTTGTGTGAGTTATGGCCCTGAAGGGGCATTGCATTTTTGTTCAACTCAACATGCCCAGCCCCATAGGGAGGGAGTGGAGGAAAATGCTCCAAAATATTTTTAAAATCTTCTTCTCATGAACCAGTGTGTACAATGACTTGATATTTGTTATGGAGCTTCCTTTTGAGGTGTAGAATCAAGTTTGTTCAAACGAAGTTCATGAAGCAATATTTGGCTTTGTAATGGGAGGGGTAAGATTTCCCCCCCCCCCTCCCCCCCCCCCCCCCCCCGCCTAAAATTTCTATTTTCTGAACCGATGGTCCAGTTTGAACCAAATTTGGTATGTGGTATTATTGGGTCACAAGTACTTGACTCAAGCAAAAAAAATATTCCCCCATCCCCATGGGAGCTAAAAATAGAAATATTTTCAAACGCCCATATTTCCCAAACCACACGGAACAGTAGGCTGTTATTTGGTATGAAGCATCCTTAGGACCAGTAGAATTGAGTGGTAAAAAAAAAAATCGCCATCGGTTATGTTTGGGTGTTCTGTAATGGGCATCAAAAAAATGCTGAGTCAGCATATTTGCAAAAATTTTAAAAAATTTTTTCTTCAGAACCAATCATCAGAATCTTTTGATATTTGGTATACAGCATTCATAGGAGGGGTCAGATACAAGTTTGTTAAAATAAAGCCCATTAGTTCATATTTGGACTCAATACAGGAGCCCGAATTTTTAACTTAGGGTAATATGGGGAATATTCTTTAAAAATCTTCTTCAGAACCACTGGTCAGAATCGTTTAATGTTTGGTATACATCATTGTTATGAGGGTCAGATTCAAGACTGTTCAAACCAAGTCTGTAGGTTAATATTTGGGCTTCCTACAGAAGCCCAAATTTTAACTTTGTTCAATATGGGGGATAATTTTAAAAAATCTTCTTCTTCAGATCCACCAGTCGGAATGCTTTCATATTTGGTATGCAACATCTCTAGGGCAGTCAGATTCAAGTTTGTTCAAATCGGATCCCCACGTATATATTTGGGCTCGCTGTGGTAGCCCAATTTTTACTTAGTGCAATATGAGGAAATTTCTTTAAAAATCTTCTTCAGATCCACCAGTCGGAATGCTTTCATATTTGGTATACAACATCTCTAGGGGGGTCAGGTTCAAGTTTGTTCAATTCTCGTACCTGGGTTAATATTTGGGCTCCATATGGGAACCTGAAATTTAACTCAGTACAATATGAGAGAATTTCTTAAAAAATCTTTTTCTTCAGATCCACTGGTCAGAATGCTTTCATATTTGGTATACAACATCTCTAGGGGAGTCAGATTCAAATTGTTCAAATCGGATCCATAGGTGAATATTTGGGCTCGCTGTGGCGCCCAAATTTTAACTTAGTGCAATGTGAAGAGATTTCTTTAAAATTTCCCTTCTTCTGATCCAAAAGTCAGAATGCTTTCATAGTTGGTACACAACATCTCTAGGGAAGTCAGATTCAACTTTGTTCAAATCGAGAGCCTGGGTTAATATTTGGGCTCCTATGGGAGCCGGCATTGGCCACGTTGCTGAAGAATTAAAAATTTTGTATTCAGTACCCTCTAGAGGTGTGTAACTAAGATTAATCCACATAGGTTGTATCAAGGGGCTTCACAGGGGAGCTCTACATTTTACATTATGATCAACTGAAGAAAAGGCATGATGCCCGGATTATTTTTTTCACTCCTGAGGGACTCAAGGATTGACAGTGTATCCTATGGAGATGGATTGCTTGATGTAGACTCATTCTTGGACTCTGTTTATATTTTGTTCTGTTCAAGATGAGCGCTTCAGGCCCCGTGGAGCCTCTTGTTTTTTTAAGTCATCTGTTTCAATATTTTTCTAATTTTCTCACTTGTGAGGTGACACCCCCCTCTTAACCCTTTACCGAACGAATCGGCCACATCCGTCCACGTAATTTACAAATTAAGCAGTTGAAAAAAATTTTTTTTGTGCATTTTTTAACAAAACCATATGATGTGACCGCTTATTGGAATGAGCTCGTTCCAATGAGGGGTCACCTGACATGGTTTTATTGAAATTTTTTGAAAAATTTTAAAAGTCAATAATTAAAATAATACATTTTGTTTGATATTGTCTGTGTTGGGTAAAGGGTTAATATGTAAAAAAAGGTTTGAAGAAGGTCTTCAAAATAGTGCTGTGG
The DNA here is from genome assembly GCA_031216915.1 of Pictodentalium vernedei. Classification (NCBI taxonomy): domain Eukaryota; kingdom Metazoa; phylum Mollusca; class Scaphopoda; order Dentaliida; family Dentaliidae; genus Pictodentalium; species Pictodentalium vernedei. The sequence continues at coordinate 142,372,154 of CM062290.1, read as the reverse complement.
AGAACAGTTTTACAATATATAAATGCAAGAACTCTGTGGAAAATACACTTATTCCGGTAGAAGAAATACATTCTATAGAAGGGTTAGAAGCCTTTGCATAAAGGAGTTCAACCTAGAACTGCACACACTCTTTCTAGAGAAGTGTATTTCACATGCCTCTCTCCAAAGGGCCCTCAGATGAGTGTACCTAAAGCTTGAGACAATCGCCCAGACATCTGCAAAACCTGCTTACAGGACATTCTTCTCCCTGCGGGTGGATGGAGAGTGTTCAAGCCACATTAGACCAAGTGAAACAAGACATGACCAGCACCAGCCAGCCAGCAGGTTACCTCTGCCAAAAATAACTGCTCAGACAATACTAGACTGGAACACATTTTAGGCATGGAACTTGGAAGCATCAATCAATAGTGTTGGAGAGATACAGACTAATGCTAAACACATCCTATGAGAAACTCATCCGGTTCCTCCAGAATGAAAAACAGAATAATCACTTCTACATGAATGAATTCTCACAGCAATCCAGCAGATCCACAGGGTCCAGCCAATGGACCAGAGAAAAGACCCAGAGGAACAGAATCTACAGAGCACATAAGTGTGTCATCATGCAACGTAGTGAGCTTTCACACACCAGGGTGAACAGTAGAAATGACATTTCTTCCTTTGTAAGTGCACTACAATACAGCCGCCGTGGACTGTTCCTAATCGACGTGTGGGCAGTGTTCTCCACACATCAGCACCAGATCGTACCAGAAAATAATTCTGAGATACCGTGTTGGATGTGTCACACATTCAACATGATGTTTCTTGATAGTTATTTTCTGATAGGTTCAAGGAAATGATGTACTTGAGCCCGTCGTAGCTTTATTTTAAAAAAGATTTGTTTGAAAATCTTGTACAATGCAAAAGAAATAAACACACCAAAATGCGTTGGGTAGAATGGAGTAGATGTGTTTGAAAGTAACAGGTTGAAAGATGTGTGTCTAAGGAAAAGGAAGAAAAGCTAAAAATAAAAGCAGGGTTACATAAAATAAGTCGTCAACGTTCTTTGAATGGCTTAAAATTTGAAAGGAGTCTTACAATGTATGTGCGGTGCTGATCAGTTATGCAAAGAGACTGTATGCATCTTCAGTGTCGGTTCTACTACAAGTCGTCCCTAAGTTCAATAAAGCATGCATGTATCGATGTACAAAGGAGAAGGTGGAATGCTATATCTTTGACAGGCATGTCATTACACGTTTTTCTAATTACAGATATTTCACAGCTTAATTGAAGTCTGCACATGCATTAGATAGATGTCTTTATGATCTTTCCGAAATGAGTATCAGCAGTGATGAAGTGAACTTTCTAGTTTATAGATATCTGCAAGAATCAGGTATGCATATTTGATGAGTTCGTACAT